>OU898279.1:162745740-164043240 GCA_918026665.1 Diabrotica balteata
TTAAAACGGGGAGAGAATATATCTGCATTTTCTGGTAGAGTACATGTTGGAAGATGGCGTGACAAACGTAATGTGCCATACATTAGTACAGAGTTTGGCAGTGAAACGGATCTAAGTCTATAATTGGGTACAATGCATTTATGTCCGGAGAAGAAGACAGGCAAGACCAAATGATGGCTTATCATCCATTCTTAGTCTGATAATTTACGTTTGTACAATTTTTGGTTACACATAATTAGGAGTTTGCTAACCGGGCGCGATATTGTACATTTACCTACAGTTTCTACTCATACATCGAATATTGCTCATCATCATCATCTTTGGCTCGACAATCCTCTGTGGATCTTGGCCTGCTCTAAGATTCGTCGCCATTCTGTTCGGTTTCTGGCAACATGTTGCCATCTTCTGATTTTTAATATCCGTAAGTCGGTTTCAACTCCATCTAACCACCTAATTCGCGGTCGGCCTTTGCTTCTTCTTCCTACAGGTGTTCCTGTGGTTAGCTTTTTAGCAATCGTATTTTCTGGCATTCGTGTTATGTGTCCAGCCCATCTAAGTCGCTGTGTTTTAATGAACGTTATGACATCTGGCTCATCAAAGAGCTGATACAATTCAAAATTATATCTTCTGCGCCACTGCCCTTGGTCGTTTATAGCTCCAAATATTTTGCGGAGTATTTTACGCTCAAATATTCCCTAAAGTCTTTGCATCTTTCTGCGTTAGAGTCCATGTTTCTGCTCCATATGTGAGGACCGGCCTCAGCAATGTTTTGTATATATAATAATTTTAGTTCATCTTTGAATGTTTCTTGAGTGGAAATGCTTTTGGAGTCCATAGTATGCCCTATTTGTAAGATTTATTCGTCTTTTGATTTCTTCGCTTGTTTTATTGGTAGCAGTCAATAGCGACCCAAGGCATCTAAAGTTGTCAACACGTCCAAAGGTATGACTTCCAAAGACTGTTTCTCGTTTCTCATTTGTTATGGGATCCTTTGTAACCAACATGTACTTGGTTTTGTCTTCGTTGATGACTAGACCCACCTGTTTCGCTGCTGTTTCCAATTCTTGAAGATATTGCTCAACATCTCGCTTGCTACGCCCTATTATGTCAATGTCATCAGCATATGCTATGACTTGTGTCGATCTCTTGTAAATAGTACCGCCATCCCTAATTCGTGTATCTCGGAGTGCCTTTTCTCAGGCAATATTAAATAGGAGGCAAGCCAGAGCATCCCCTTGTCTGAATTCATCCTTTATTTTAAAGGATCTAGAATTCTCTTCCTGTATTCTAACAGTGGCTTCTAAGTTAGACATTGTCATTCTCGTTAGTCGGTATACATATATAAGTTTCTCTGGTATACCAAACTCATACTGGAATATTGCTCATACTATTAGCAAAATAGCAGAAACGACAAATGGAACGGGACAAAACAAGAGGCAAAGGGAACTAAAGAATCTAAAAGGGTGAAAAGAAAAGAATGCAAAGCATGCAGATTGAGGAAAATCCGGAAGCAAACAATCCATGAATGTAAAATATGTCCTGGAAAACCTGGTTTTTGTCTCCAATGTTTTCATGAATATCACAGAACTGTATAAAAATTAGGGCATTCGGCCCTAATAAAGAGTTTCATATGCGATGCCGACCACTCCGATCGGAGTGAGTTTTTTTCTTACATTTTGTCCAAAAAATCAACTCTTAAATCTTTTATGACCTACTTTTTATTTTACATTTTGCAAAACAAATTGTAAATATAGCAAATAAAATGTTTGGCCTTAGCCATGATCTTAAAGGTACTGTTAACCTGTTAGTTGATATAACGAAGCACGAATTAATAAATATTCACATTTTAAATAACCTTAATTTTTCAAAAAATCGATTTTAAAAACCATTTCCGGAGTGAAACTCGAAACGTCAAATACGAACATAAAATGTAATCTTTATTACAATCACTTGTGATTTTAGTCCCCTATTAATACGATATTTAACTGGAAAAGATAAATATAAATTAAGATTCGCACTGTAAACAATTTTTTTCATTCTATATATTTATACAGTTTAAATTATTCTACTTTTTTTTCAATAGTCAATTATATCCGCCTGCTTTAATATTTTTAAATATTTAAATAAACACGCTGGTTTTAATAATAAATAATTAATATTAGTCAAGGTAAATAACATTCTGTTTACACTGAGAATTCATTCATTACTGCAGAGGGATAAATCCGAATTGTGTGTTTAATCTAGAACTTAAATCAGAAAACGAAATTAGTATAAATTTTACAATACAATACAAATATTTCTCGTTTATTAAAAATTAATGAATGAAAATAATTTCTATCCATGTGCGATCGGTACTCACCGGAGGGACCGCAGACGTTCGGATACAATTAGCGTCTCTTAGCAAAGACAATGATGTCGACTTTGCTAAGTATCAAGACATTAGTATTACACTACACTAGGTACCTGACTGTACCATGCCAATGATCATAGTTGTCGAGGCATTAACTCAATAAAAAAAAATATTCTGTCACTTGTCTACTAAAAAAAAGTTGTCTATTGTCATCCTAATATATACTTGGCAGAAGATTGGAAGCATTAGAAATGTGGCCATTTCGAAGAATACTTCAAATCTCGTAGACTAACAGAGTCACAATACACTTCAGAAACACTATGCGAAATGAATCCAGATATACTTTTTTTCAAGTCACCCTTCTTCTTCTTCACGTGCCATCTCCGTGACGGAGGTTGGCAATCATCATGGCTATTCTGATCTTAGATGCTGCTGCTCTGAATAGTTCAATTGATGTGCTTCCGTACCATTCCCTCAAGTTACGCAACCATGAGATTCTTCTTCTTCCTACACTTCTCTTGCCCTGGATTTTCCCTTGTATAATCAATTGAAGTAGGTTGTATCTCTCATTACGCATAACATGCCCCAGGTATTGCAGCTTTCGTGTCTTGACGGTTTCCAATACTTCCATTCTTTTGTTGATTCTTCTCATGACTTCGTTGTTTGTCACATGCTCGGTCCATGATATCTTCAGGATTCTTCTATACACCCACATTTCAAATGCTTCCAACTTTTTAGCAGTCGACGCGTTAAGTGTCCATACTTCCATCCCATAAAGCAGAGTCGAGAAAATATAACACCTTGCCAGCCTAACTCTCAAGTCCAATTTTAGTTCTCTTGCACAAAGTACCTTTCTCATTTTATTGAAGTTTGTACGTGCTTTCTCTATTCGAACTTTGATTTCTTTGGAGTAATCGTTTGTGTGATTAATTATTGTGCCAAGATAGTGGTAGTTTTCAACTTGTTCTAAAGCACTACCGTTAATTGTCAAGCTTTCACCATTATTTTGGGTTTTTGATATCCTCATAAATTTGGTTTTCTTGGTGTTTATTGATAATCCATATTCTTTTCCATACTTAACTATCTTGTTCATTAGCTTTTGGAGGTCTTGGAGGTTGTCTGCTATTATGATAGTATCGTCCGCATATCTAATGTTGTTAATTGGTGTTCCATTGACCTTGATTTCTGTTTCTCCCTCAAGAGCTCTTTTCATAATTTCTTCAGAGTATACATTGAATAGTAGTGGTGGCAATTACACACCCCTATCGCACTCCTCTTTTAACTTCGAACTCCTATGATGTGTGTTCATTAATGCGTACATGTGCCTGCTGTTTATAATATAGATTTGTTATAATTCGAAGGTCATTGTGTTGTAGTTGTTTTGCTTTGAGGATGTCCATTAGCTCTTTGTGGCGGACTTTGTCGAAAGCTCTGTTGTAGTCTATGAAGTCACCCTGCAAAGAAAAATATTAAATATTTGAAAAGCAAGGTCCAGTAAGACGAAAATCATCCTGGTTAAAGAACCTCAGAACTTAGTTCAACACATTTGTGCAGCCTTTTTTGCGCTGCTGCAGATAAGATAAAGATTTCTATGATGATTGACAATATTCGTGACGGATAGGTATATCAAGAAGAAGAGTGTCTTACTTCTACCTTACTATGTCCATGACAATGGTTGAAGATTAAATTTTATTTTTAAAGCATAATACTTAAAAGTCCAGCCTTACAGCATTTTTTATCCCACGTTGGGACCTTCGTAGTACAGGGGCGTCATCTGAGCTAGCTGCAGTATTTGTAGTATCTGGTATTTGTGCTAAGCAAGTTTTAAGTAGTAAGAAGTATTATTTGAATCATGTACATCTGTATCTTGTACTGAACTAGAACATGGTGCTGCTTCATTTGACGCAAAAGTATTTGTAACAGTTGGATTATTACTCAGGTCAAATTGTGTTGGTTTTATATTAATGTATACAGATGTACTTTTCCCTATAGATATGATTTGATCTACATGTCTCTTCCATATTCTTGTATCGTCTAACTGTATAAAGTAGTGCAGTTTCCCTAGTTTACGTTTGACTCAACCAAATTCCCATTTATCAGCATGTATGTAATCACGAGTCTTCTACTCTCTCTAAGTTTCTTACCTTGAGATGGTTCTGTTTTTGTACAGGTGTTTTGTAAAACGGTTTCAATAAATCTAATCGTGTTTGGATCTCTCTTCCAAACATCAAATTTAAAGGACTGACACCATTTGTACTATGTAGGGTTCTTCTGTAATTTAGTAAGAATTTGTTGACCTGTAGCTCCCTTTTATTATTATCTCCTTTTTGTGCACGTAGCACTTTTTTTAATGTTTATACGTAGGTCTATGTCATTTCATTTGTAGCTCGATCATATGGCGCACTGAATTTGTGAAAGATTGCGGAGGCATAAAAAATTGAAACGTAATCGAGTTTGGATCTAATTATTGTTTTATACAGAACAAATTATGTAGAGAAGTCGGAACTCCAAAAATGATTTGATACGGTTTTAAGCAAATTGAGTCTTTTGTTGCATGCTAGCGCCAAGTGTTGTATGTGATTTTTTCAGGAAAGTTTTGATCCAGCCACATTCTAAGGAATTTCACGCAGTTTTGGAAGGGAATGATGCTGTTGTGAAGATAAAGGACTGGTGTAATGGATGATTTTTTCGTAAACACCATACCAGTTGCCTTTGTAACGGAGAATTCGAAGCCTGTACTAGCTGTCCATTCATCTAGTTGGGTTAAAAATGTCTGTACTATTCTGCACATAGATTCTTTTTGTGGTCCTTTAATATACACCACTAAATTGTCGGCATAAAGGCGAGCTTTGAGAGGTTTATGTAATTTGTTTAATATGTTGTTTATGGAAACTAGGAATAGAGTAGAACCAAGTAGTGAGCCTTGTACTCAGTGGGCTACTATTTTCTGCAGTATAAAGATCAGAATGAATGGTATAAACTCTTACTTCTGGACTTGAGTTTTTTATATCTTGAAAGGAGTTATTTAGTCCTATAATAGTAAGAGGTTGAGTGAGGGGGTTTTCGTGGGATTCTTCTAGAGACAAGATGGTGCGTTCTTTCTTTAGCTTGTAGTCCCTAAAATTATTGTCGTAGTTTTCGCTAGAGGACGTTGTTCAAAGGTGGAAGCAAGAGTTTTTGCAATGTCTTGTGAAGAAGAGACTCTGATATTTTTATTTTAAGATTGTTAATTGATGAAGAATACTTTACACCGGAAATTTTCGTTTCCTTTGATCCAAACTTCGCTCATTGGAGTAGAACTGTTTATTTCTTATACGTGTTTTAACCATGAACGTTGACGTGTTTTTTAAATTTTTTATGATAAATTTTACTTATATATTGAATTATATTTTACTTTCTCAGGTTTTGTGGCGTTTTAACCTATTTAGAGCTTTTTTACTTTGCCGTATTGCTTCTTCGCAATCCTTACCACCATGGTCCTGAGAGTTCTGCACTTTTTAGTATTAACTCATTAAAATTGGTGATTGTTCTATCGATATCACAGTAATTTATTTCACAGCTTCCTACGGAATTATCAATATATGTTGATAAGCTCAATCAGCCTGTTCTGTTTTGCATTTTAAGACAAAGGTGTCTTTTGGATTCGGTGGGGTGTTAGTATTGCGGATTTTTATGGGGTAATGCTCGCTGCCATAGGTGAACGACAACACTTCTCAGGATAAGCAAGGAGTTAAAATTGGATCACAGAGACTAAGTCAATTGCCGAGGATTCTCCTGATGCTGTGTTGAACCTCGTGGGGGTTCCATCATGAAGAAAATTTAAATTAACGTTATATATTAGGTTTTCTATTATTCTTCCCATCGTATTTGTGTTAGAACATCCCCATATTATATTGTGCCCATTAAAGTCACCGCGACTATATACGTGGTGTTGGAATTTGGTATGCAATTTATTGCAAATTTGTTTCATGATAAATACCAAGTTATTTTTTAAAACGTTTAAATCAAATATCTAATTTATTAAAATAAGGCAATTCACTCGACATTAATTTTGTAAAAAACTAGTGCAAAAAATTACTAAGTAATATCTTACCTGTTTTTCGATTAGTTCAAGATGATAATTATTGAAAATATGCATTTAAACGATACATTTATGTTAACGTTAATATAGATATTACGCAAAAATTAAATGCTATAAATAAATAAGGACCATATATATAAATGGCGATAACTTCAAAATTTGTTTTTATTCTTTTAATCCAAGGTGACCTGAATAATGTTGAAGTACGCAATAATTTTGTTGGTTTTTGTTTATTTCGTAGAAAGTAAGGTAAGAATTTATGACAGTAACAATTTATAGTTTGTATTTAATGGCAAAATTTTAATTTGTACTAAATTTCTATCTTTATTAGAAAAGAAATATTCAACTAAAGTTTTTGTTGCTTAATTAGATTCTGAAGAAAATACTGTTCTCAATAAGTATTATCTTTATATTTATATTTATATTGTAAACAATCTTCTAAAATATCTATGACACAGGCAATATCACAAAAGATTGGCTAGTTTCAGAATTTATTGCGTTACCAAAGAAACAGGAAGCGAAAAAGTACGGAAAATTAGGCGAATAAGTCTAATGAGCCATACACTAAAATTTTTTAGAAGTTATAAATCACAGAATATACAAGCTTTGCGAAAAGAGAATACAAGACACACAGTTTGGATTCATGCAAGGCGTCCGGTATGAGAGATGCACTGTTTAGTCTACAGATTACTCCAAAGATGCAGAGATTTGACTTATCTCCGATATCTACATGTGCTTTGTGGACTACCAAAAAGCATTTGATACAGTTCAACACCAAAAATGATAGATGTTCTAACAAAAGTCCAAATGAATGCTAAAGACCCGCGTATAATACAAAATTTATACTGGAAGCAATCAGCCACAATTAGAACAAATCTTAGAGGTGAACCGATGGAAGCAATCCAGATTCTGCGAGGCGTTACACAAGAATGTATCTTCTTCTTCTTCTTTGAGTGCCCATCCTATTGGAGATTGGATAACATTAGGACGATTCTAATTTTATTTACTGCTGTTTTGAATAATTAGTTAATGGTACAGCCAAACCAATCTCTTAAATTTCTCATCCAGGACATTCTTCTACGGCCTGGATTTCTGCGTCCTTGGATTTTTCCTTGCATTCTATTTTGTAAGAACGTGTACTGTTGTTCTCTCATCAGGTGGCCTAAGTACTCAAGTTTTCTCTTTTTATACAAGGATGTATATTTTCTCCTATATTATTCAACCTATACTCAAAGGAAATATTTAGTGAAGCCTTAGATAATTGCGAACATGGAATGCTTTTAAACGGGGAACGCCTAAACTATATCCGCTATGCATATGACACCGCTATTTTTGCAGAGAGTTCAAACAGTTTAAAGCAACTAATAAACAAAGTAAATAAAGCAAGTGAATAATTGAACTACAAGTAAACATACCGAAAATTGAATTTATGATCATCAGCAAAAATAAAAGCGAAAAATAGTAAGCAAACAATGGTATCAATCACAAGAAATAAAATGTAGAATACAAAAGGCTAGGAGTGCATTCAACAACACGAGAAAACTCTTTAAAAGCCGCAATCTTAAACTGGAGATAAAACTAAGGCTCCTACGATGTTATATCTTTTCGATATCAGACTACAGACTTGAATCCTGGACACTCGGACGGACAAGATAACCAACGAGACTGTACTATGAAGAACGGGAAAAGGAAGAGAAGTGATATATACGATTAAAAGGAGAAAGTTAGAATATCTAATGAGCCACATAACGAGAAACGCTACTAAATACAGATTACTAAAAATAATCCTTCAGGCAAAGTATTGGAAAAGCGAGAAATTGGGAGAAGAAGAATAACAAGGTTAAAAAACCGGAAGAAATGGTTCTCCACAATATCAACTATTTAAATCTATCTAAAGCATCAGTTAATCAAATAATTATAGCCAGAATGATTATCAATATTCGAAACGAATAGTCACCAAAAGAAGAAGTATTATCTAAGATCTAAACTGTAATATTTTTAAATATTACTATTTTTGAGATAGGCAAATACCTTAAATTTAAGCTCAAATATTTTATTACAATGTTTCAATGAGTATTTTGGAATAATAATGGATAATAATGATTCTATATATATGGAACTCTTCGTATAAATGACATTCAAAGATTCTTAAAAATTTCCATTTAAATATACCTTTTTGATTTAACTTTTAATTATTTATTTATGTCTATAGCGTAAATATGCATAAAACTATGCACATTATGGAATTCTTACATGTTAGATTGGCTTATCGATCACACATTTCTTTAACTTACCACTTTTTTCGGAAATCCTTCTTGATTTCTTCTTGATATTGAGGGTTATATTGCCTATTATTTATAGGGGGTTAAAAACTGGGGACAGTTCTTTTAGGAACTAGATTGAAAAATAAACATATGTTGTCTCCAGATACATCCTTTTCTTGGTGTCGATGTAGAGAAAAGAAATTTGAATTTTTCTTCTCCCAAGAAGATGATGAAGGGGGTGTTTTGCAGTGATGTTCCTAGATTTATTGCACATTTTGACTTAGAATATGTTTTTAATGAGTAAAGACATTTTATTGATTCTTCAAAAAGAAGCCTTATAGCAGTATTTCTACGCAATGGTAATAAGTATGCTATTATACCAGTTAGACATTTGGTTCACTTGAAAGAATGTTACGAAAATCTTAAACTAGTTTTGAGCAAACTCTGCTATTCAGACCACAAATAGACACTATGTGGTGATTTAAAATTTATTTTATTGCTTCTTGGTCAACAAAGTGGCTATACAAAAATCCCTTATTTCCCTCTCAATGTGACAGTAGAGGCAGAAAGCAACACTACATAACAAAAGCTAAGCCTTTGACAAAAAGTTACAAGTGTTTAAAGCAGAATGAAGAAGGCATCTACGTAATTTACCATCCTATGTTGTAAATAAGTTAATGAGTTAAGTTTTGTAGTTTAGACAAGTAGAAATGTCAATTTTGATGGAAATAAAATAACAATAAGTCACAGTCATTATTTTATTACAAGGAAGTTTTTTCTAGTTAGACGATCTAATATTATTAACAATATTAACATGGTAGCAGAGCGTGGTTTAGTCGATGAAATTAGTGATAGTATGGAAGAAATGGACCCATATGACCAAGAAGAAAACCAATGTTGTGAACCAGAAGAAAGCTTAGAAGAAG
Source organism: Diabrotica balteata (assembly GCA_918026665.1). Taxonomy (NCBI): domain Eukaryota; kingdom Metazoa; phylum Arthropoda; class Insecta; order Coleoptera; family Chrysomelidae; genus Diabrotica; species Diabrotica balteata. The sequence goes on from OU898279.1 coordinate 162,755,362, forward strand.
ATATAGAATTTAGAAGACAACTGAGAGAAAGATCAAACATTAAGAAGCCAACACGCTTTGACGAGTTCGTTATGATGGTTGCTGCTGAAATAAACGACACCAAAGAACCACTTAGTTACAAAGAAGCAATTGTTTGTTGTGAAAAAGATAACTGGAGGCTGGCAATGGAGCATGAAATGCAGTCATTAAAAGAGAATTGTACATGGATTTTGAAAAATTTACCTGAAAATAAAAAAGCAATTCCCTGTAAATGGGTGTATAAACTCAAAACCAATCCAGATGGTTCAATTGATAAATACAAAGCTCGTTTGGTAGTGAAGGGTTATTCACAAAGAAAAGGTGAAGATTATGAACAAACGTTCAGTCCAGTAGCTAAAGGTGGTACGATAAGAGCCGTTATAAGTATAGCTGCTAGTAAAAACATGTCACTTACACAATTCGATGTCTGTACTGCATTTCTGTACGGTACTCTAGACGAAGAAGTATACATGAAACAACCAGAAGGCTATGATGATGGTAGTGGTATGGTTTGTCATCTCCAGAGAAGTTTATATGGATTAAAACAGGCACCAAGGTGTTGGAATAAGCGTTTTGGAAACTTTATAGATTCGCTTGGCTTTAAACGAAGTACTGCAGATCCATGTTTATTTATTAAAATCGAAGGAAAAGACATGTTAATATTAGTGCTGTATGTTGACGATGGTCTAATAGCATGTACAAATGAAATAATGAAGATGAATTTTTTGAAAAAGCTTCAGGAGAAGTTTAAAATAACAGTTAAACCAGCTACATATTTCTTAGGTTTGGAAATCGAAAGAAATCAAGACGACTCCATAAGTATTACCCAGTCAGCTTATACAAGAAAGGTGCTAGAACGTTTTGGCATGGAAAATAGCAGACCGGTCTCGACCCCGATTGTAAAAGAAGCTATCCAATTAGGGAAGGAAACTAGTGAAATAGAATCGAATACTTGTTTTCCATATCGCGAAGCTGTGGGTGCTCTTATGTACCTAATGACGGGTACACGTCCAGATATAGCTTATGCTGTTAGTGTTGTATCCAGGAAATTAGAAAATACAAGTCCAAACGACTATGTAAAAGTTAAGAGAATATTCCGCTATTTGAATGGGACAATAAATTATGGCTTAACTTATATGCGAAAGCCAGATATACAACCTAAGTTAACAAGCTATAGTGATGCTGATCATGGAGGTGATATAACAACCGGAAGATCGACATCTGGGGTATTGTGTCTTTATGCTGGAGCAGCTGTATCTTGGTTTAGTCAGAGACAAACATCAGTAGCCATATCGACAACAGAGGCAGAAATAGTAGCTGCAAGTGACGCTGCACGAGAAATAGTTTGGTTAAAAAGAATATTTACGGAATTAACCGGCGTTAGCTTGGTTCCGACACTACATGTCGACAATGAATCAGCCATACGATTAACGCAGAATCCCGAGTTTCATCGCCGGACTAAACATATACATATTAGACATTTTTTTGTTAGAGAAATGGTATTGGATGGATCACTTGAAGTAGTAAAGGTGTCATCTGAAAATCAGTTAGCGGATGTTTTGACGAAGCCGCTGTTTTCAAATAGAATGAAAAAATTACTTTTTGAAATCGGGTTGGAAAATTACTCAATGAGGGAAGGTGTTAAAGCAGAATGAAGAAGGCATCTACGTAATTTACCATCCTATGTTGTAAATAAGTTAATGAGTTAAGTTTTGTAGTTTAGACAAGTATAAATGTCAATTTTGATGGAAATAAAATAACAATAAGTCACAGTCATTATTTTATTACAAGGAAGTTTTTTCTAGTTAGACGATCTAATATTATTAAACAATATTAACACAAGGAGTTGTTAAAAATGTTAAGAGGAAAAGCTGTACTAAGATGCAGATGTGTATCTAAGTTTGGTCCTTAGGAAAATAGGTTCACTTTTTTATACTTTTTTGAAGTACCACCCAGAAAAACTGAGACGTATATAAAGGATTTGTTTAACATTTACATTACCTTCAACTCTTTTTTCATTGGTTAAACTACCTTAGAAGGTTAGTTTTCTACTTTCCTTTCTGTTGGTATTTTTTGACTGACTCAAACCGATAATATGGAAATTCCTAATAATCGTTGCATTGTTATGATTCTATGATGACTTTAACAGCTTATGTTTAGAAAGTTCTTTTAAATACAAGCAACATATTTAAATACGTGAATCTGTGAAACCATTACAGATCCTTTACGTGTTTGGTTCATACGCTGGTGTTTGTGAGTTCGAATCCCAATATGAATTTCCTTTTTTATTTTTGAAATATTTAAAAACCTCACGTTAATCTTATTAAATATATGTAATATACGCAAAAATGCTAAATTTTAAAATAAAATGAAAATTTACAACATAATCCGAGTTGTTGGTTTTTTATTTTTATCTTCGTAAAGTAAGTTATGTATATTGGCAGTTTTAAATACTTATGAATATTACATTTTAATTTATATTGTATTATTATATTGAATTATGTTGCAGTGTATTTATTGTATTGTAATTTTTATATTAATAACAAAATAAACAATGAATTTTACTGCAGAGTATGTGTAAAAATTTTTTTTGCATTCAACTCCTTTTATACATATATAAAATAAAAATATATATTTTCATTAAAATATTGATACAATCCTTCATTTACTATACTCCTATTACAGGTCAAATGTTTATATACAGCAAACGATGCACCATATACCTATATAACTAATTCTTTTTCTCTTTCTGCTCTCTCTTACCTATAGCATTACATATGTAATGATTGAGCAGATTGACTCCCATATAAATTTTAACGGCGAACGCGTGTATAGAAGTATAACTTCTACCGGCAGTCCACTGGACTGCCACACCGTTTTTTTATATTTTATTAAATACTTAAAACAAATCTAGTTAAATGCATTTAGTATTTCGATATTTTAATCGTAAATAAAGTATAGGCCTTATTGAAGTTTTATATAATAATATCATTTTTTTTAGGTATCTCCCTCACGATTTTATCGTCCAGAAACTACAGACAAAATCGTTAACTGTGGAAAAAAACTAGGCCTTAAATTTGAGGATCTTCTTGCGAATTTAGAGCAAAATGCTGGGGGACTTGCAATGAAAGGAATTTAATCTGTGTTGTTACAGATCTTTAAATATGATAACCAAAGATAATAAATTAAATCAAGAAGTAGCTTCCAAAACTAATAGCTGTATTCTTCCCCGAAGACCCCCAAAGAATTAAAAAGGAGTGCATAAAGAATATTCATGATCCTTTGAATGATGTTTATGATATAAGTGTTTGTATTATTCGAGTTGTAAATCAATTTTAAATTTGATGTTGTTTATGAAATGTAAATGTTTTTGTAATTATATAATAATAACTACTACAATTAATAATACGTTTTTATATTTTATTACTTTCGAACGCCCAACTTATTCTAGTAGTTACATTTTATTTATTAGAAAAATAAAGACCTGTGAAATTGCCCATCTTTAACTACTATCAAAAATATTCTCTCCTCGCGCAGGTCATTTTATAAAACTCCTTTTATCTTTCTTCAAAGTTTTTTAGAAATCTCATTTTATTTTGATCATCATCATTAGTGACATTACAGCTCGGTTATGAGCCAAAGACGTTATGAACCAAAACAGTGAAATAAAAAGACGTATCGAAATTGCCAGGGCCACCTTCATAAAGATGAGAAAATTCTTCTGCAACAGAAATATAAGCATCCCTCTACGATTAAGAATGCTGAGAGGCTATGTATTTAACACGCTATTATACGGTGTAGAGGCCTGGACTCTCAAACAGAACAACATGAAAAATATTGAAAGTTTCGAGATGTGGTGCTACCGTCGAATGCTGAAGATTAGTTGGGTTGAAAGAATAACAAACTGTGAAGTAATACGAAGAATAGGAAAAGACCCAGAGATTTTGTTAACGCTAAAGCGAAGAAAACTCGAATATTTTGGTCACCTGATGAGAGGAATAAATACGCATTACTTCAAAATATAATGCAGGGAAAAATAGAAGGAAAACGGAATCCAGGCCGTAGAAGAATGTCATGGTTGCGGAATTTGAGAGAGTGGTTTGGCTGCACCACTAATGAACTCTTTAGGTCAGCCGTAAACAAGGTCAGAATAGCCTTGATGATTTCCAATCTCCGATAGGAGTGGCACAAAAAGAAGAAGAATGAGCCAAAGCCTTCTTCAGAACAAGTCTTCCATTTGCCCCTGACTCTGGCATAGAGTCAGACCTAGTTATTTTGTAAAGGTTGAAGATTAACAAAGAACTTTTGTATTTAAATTTTGATATGAACATGTTAATTATTATAATTGATAAAGTGCTGTTTGATTTTTCACTTTAAGAGTCTATTGTTAAACTATGTGATAAAATGGGAGTTAAATTTATTCTAAAATGGAAACTATTGAATTATTGAATTTCATATGTTGTTTGTCTACTGCTAGAAAAAAGGAGTAGATTTCACTGAGGTGGTTAATGTCTGTTTTTTTATGTTGTTTTCTGTTTGTTCTATACAAGCCATTTCTAGGAAAATACTTTCTTTGGCCTTCTTTGGAAAAGGCCTGAGCCTCTTCAAGCTTTCTAAACAAGCTTAAAACTCGTGTGTCTTGTTTGTTTACCTTAAGATAATCTTTCTTTCATTTTTACTTTCACAATTTATACAACAGCTAGTCGTAACTATCGCGTATCTGTATTTTCTCGAATTAAAGGGATACAAATGTTAAAAAATACAATATCTTGGTTCTTTTTGGTTGCAAATTACTGTGCAATTTATTTCTAACGTATTTTGCGAAAAAACTAAAACCAAATATGTTTATGTTTTTCATTTTTTAACATGTTTTTAATTTTGTCAAATGTATATTTAATTTATTAAAATGTTACATTTCGCCTGACCTTAATTTTCTAAAAAAAAATAGTATCATAAAAAATGGAAAGCAATATTTTACCTGTTTTAGATTAGTTCAAGATGATAATTATACAAATTATAAATTTAAACGACAAATTTATGTTAAACTCTATATGATTATTACTTAGAAGTTAAATTATACCATAAATATGGACCTTATATATATAACAGATTACCTCTTAAAACATTTGTGTGATAATCTTTTTTGATCCGTTCTTAAGATTTAATTATGCGTCGAAGTACACACTAGTTTTGTTGGTTTTATTTTATTGCGTTGAGAGTAAGGTAAGCATTTTATTACATTAGCAATATATAGTTTGTATGTAACTATAAAATGTTCGGTTCTTGTACATTTATTTATTTCTTTGTGTATCATCTGCATTTAAATTGCTGTTTTTTATGCATTGGGACATATATTTACAAACTGTGCCGCAGATTTTTTTTGTAAATTCTTTTTCTTTTTGTACCTGCCCTCGTGTTTATTAAATTTATTGGGAACTTTTCTTTCCTTAATTTCTTGCTTTATGTTCGGAAGCCATTCCTAATCTTTGGATATTTTAGCCGAAGTCTTGTTATTTTTGGTTGCCCAGATATTATGCACTATTTCCTTCATTCGTTCTTCTTCGCCAGATGTTCCCCTCTTTTACACTCCGTATATCCTTCTAAGAATTTTTCGTTCCCATCTATCTAATTTTACTTCCATATCTTTATTTAGTGTCCAGGTCTCGCTAGCATAGAGTACTGTAGGTCGGATAACTGTTGTAGATATTCGTTTTTTTGCTGTTCTGGATATTATCTTCGACCTCAGTATCTTAGTCAGGCTCCAGCACTCTTACTACCTTTGGCCATTCTTTTTATGATTTCTTGGTTCTCTTCGTTCCTATTTGTTAGTGTCACTCCCAAGTAATCGAATTGGCTAACAACTTCAAAGTTATATTCTTTACTTGGGCTTTGTATCTTAAAGGACTGTCCTAGATGATTTTCGTTTCCCTCATCACCATATATTTTGTTTTTTCTTCGTTTATTTCTAAACCATATTCCCTGGCTATTCTCTCTATTCTAGTAAAGATTTCTCTTATTCTGCAGGTCTCCTTGTTATTAAGGTACATTCATCTGCATATGCTACGCATTGATGCCTGTGATGATATATTGTGCCTCTAGTGTAGATGTTACATTCTCGTAAAATCTTCTCTAAGATCAAATTGAAAAAATCTGTTGATAACGGGTCACCTTGTCGCAGACCTCTATTGGTGATAAAGCTATCCGGAACCCGTCCTTCTAACATGACTTTACTTTTTTGTTATAAGTGGGGTATGCCTTTAGTCAGTGTCTTACTATTTTATGGTGGAATTGAAAATCTTCTAGTGCTTCAATATACTTTATTTTCTTTTTTTAGGTATCTATGCGTGTCTATAATCAATTAAAACAGCCATTGTTTTAGGGCGCGCCGCACATTCAGACGCAGGTGACGCAGGCAACGCAGCGTAGGACAGCACAGGTTTCTGTTTTCCGTACAATTACATTACCCCGCGCGAATTGGAACGCAGGGCAGGGCAGCACAGAACTGTGTTTAGGAAAACCTGCCAGCGCAGTCGTCCGGACACAGATTCCTGTGCCACGTGCAGAGCAGTTTGTTTGTTTCTAGTAAAATTTTGTGTGGTTATATTCGAAATGAATGAACAATTAATCGAATTGGTGAGAAGCCAGAGAATTCTTTACGATATCAACGATCCCAATTATTTAAATTATATAACTAATTTACAAGAAGATAGTGAAGATGAAGACCCACAACAGGAAGACTCCATAGTTGATCCAGAGAGTGAAATTTTTGACGAGGTGACCAGCGACATTCGACATGATACCGAAGAAATCGAGAGTGTTAAAAATGACATTGTAATGAGCCGTCTACGTCTGATATTGTTATACAAAAAAATAACGAAAAAGAAAATATCAAACGTAAGGCAACTAAAGACCAATCAATCATAACCAAAGTAGCTAAAAATAAGAAACCTAAAAATGATGATATACAGGAAGTGATAAAGCAGTCAATTATGCAACGTCAAAAAAGGGCCGAAGAAAGAGCAGTTGAAAGGGCAGCACAGAAGCCTTTGGATGATGATCTCTATCATTTTTATATGTCGATGTACAAAATAACCAAAAAAATGCCTCCTAAATTTCAACATCGTGCAAGAAATGATGTGTTCCAAGCTATATTGCAGCTCGAAGCTGCATATCTAGAAATTCATGAACCCAGTCAAGAAAACTACACTCATAGTGAACAAAGGGTTTTTACAAGTGCATATGTTAATACCCATATTCAGCAGCCCCATTACTCGTCAACACCTCTTCCATCACCAAATTCCAGTCACAGTAGCCAGCATACTGAGAATTAACATTGTAATAATCCTCTAGCTCCTATTCCCAACAACTGTTTTTTATGCTCAAATGATTACAACTTTAGAAGCACCAGTAATTATTCATCTATTACACTCACCCCCAGGTTGTCTGCTGAGACATCTCCTCAAACCGTTGATACCGGTAATATTCGTAATTTTGTGGAAAATTATAGAGTATAGAATTATGATTGTTTAAAATGATATTTTTGTAATTTTTTATAAAACAAAATTAATAAAAATAATACCTTAAAAAAACAGCTAGTTTTTCTTTGGTTCCTATTGGTTTTTGGGCATTACAACCATCTGAATAAATACTGTTTTCTATTATATTATGTACTTCATCAACTTGTTTTCTGCTTAACCGAAAATAATTGCAAACTGATAATAGTGCAAATTCCCCATGAGTATTTCTCTTTTTCATATAGTTGCTTTTCCAAAATAATTTTTTTCTCTTTGACATGTTGAATAATAAAACTGTTTCTATAAATTCTGTGTCTGACTCTGATTCGCAACTGTCCAGAAATAACGCCATTATTTAAATTATAAAATTCTCTTTCTATGTCATATAATAATTCGATATTCGCACCTCAAAATTTTCGAGAAGACTGCTTCCAAATATGCGCTCACACTGCGTGACACGTATATTTTCTGACCTGTGTAGCCTGCCCTGCACTGCGTCACCTGTTTCACCTGCGTCCCAATGTGCTGCTTACTTTAATGTTAGGTTGAATTCATATGAGCTAGCTAAAATTTGTTTCATTGTAAAAATTGGTCTATTACCAGTAGTATGTCATATGATCGGTATTTTGTAAAAACATATGTTCTAATTGTTCATAAAAGCTATCTTTATGTCTTCATCTGTATTTTCTGTTTGCTTATGCACATTTTTTGGAGTTACTTTTCTATATTTTCTCCTCTTATTGTTATTTTACATAATTTGCTTGTGACTGCCTCAATTTTTAATCTGCTCACCATTAGGATCTGGGGGCAGAGGGTTTCTTTATTCAAAGTCCCACCCCAAATAAACTACATTTGCCTCCACTGTTGAGTAACAGGTTGTGGGGGGGTTGGCGGCGTTCCATGTGGTTGGGATTTCCTCTGGGGGGGGGTGTGGGGTGTGTTAGTTTGTGAGTGAGATGCTGGATCAGAGAGTCTATCTAGTGATTGCTCGATCGTGATGGAATAAGTTATTTAGTGCTCCTACTTCAATAAGTCCCTCTAACATCCGTTGTCCTATCCATCATCCTATTCCGCGCTATTATATTTTCTCTATTTTCACCTGACGACTGTATCCCTGTGTAGACTTCAGTTTCTGTTTTATTCATTTCTTCTATAGTTTTTCTGGTACAATATAAGGTTCCATTTCCCACCATTTCATCGTTGGATACATATGTTCTGATCCAAGCCACAAAAGGGCCGTCCATCATACTGGTGAAAACCAACGTATGGGATTAAAATTGTTTGTGTCCTTATTTTCGAAAAATTAAAAATAAAGGCGGTCGGGGGGTTGGGGTGCGTGATGGATCATAGATATCTGATCCGGTTGAGTAATCCCTCGCTTGACATAACACTCCAACCGAGGCGAAGATGTGGTGGGATGGCGTGGGATTATTAAGGACGTCCTGAAGTCCTGTGTTTATTAGTCGTTGGGGGATTTTTGGGGTTGGTGAGAGTGTTTATCTGGGGGAGTGGGGGGGATAGTGCAGTCTGGCAAAGAATCCCGTCCTGGGATATGGTGCCAATAGAGAATTATGAACATGATGTTTAGTCACCCATTTGTTGTAGATGTTCATTTTTAACGGCGATCCAACAACGTTTTAAGCTAACTAGTTTTTATCTTCAGAAGAACGACACATCTGAGTATTTTATATTTAAAGTTTAAATCCACAATTCTGAAGAAGCTGTTAGCATCCCTTTTCATACATAATATTCTTTTCTTTTTATTTTATTGTTGAGTGTTGTTTATACACTAGACGTTAGGAAAACAATTAGCGAGCATAGTAAATGTATTCAGAATTTACTATATAATAATTCATTTCAAATTTTATTTTACCCATCCTCCTTCCTCTCTAAGTGCTTTCTCTTTGAGGTTGGCGATCAATAGGGCAACACTCTTCTCTCTGTTCTGTGCTTATGCCCCCTTTTTACACTTCACATCTTGCCTGTCTAATTTTACTTGGAGCTGCTCAATTTCCATATGGCGCATTATGTGTTCTCGTTATGACGTCTTCACGTTTTCAAATCGATGGTCTTCCACATGTCCTTTGCTTTTTTTTTTTAGTAGAGCTGTATATGTGGATGTTAGCCGTGTATGGCCGGTAATTATGTCCATGTTCATAGAGAATTGTTGGCAGAGGTATGTTACATTTCCTGACAGCCATTTTCAACTTACGACGTTTAAAATGTTGGGCTGTTATCTGGGGTCTTTCGCTCCGCAAATCCGTGGGGTGCCTTGTTGTTCTTTGCGTCTCTTATTGTCTGCAAAACTTCTTCTGGTGGTAATGTTTATTTTTCCATATGTATCTAAGTTTGTGGGGGCTTTTTCTTGGTAACTCTGATCATCAACAAATCTTTAAGATATTTCTCCCATATTTCCTTCTGTTTATTCAGGATCTAATTCCCCTCTATGGTTTGTCCTTGTTTTGTTACAATCGTGATGTAATCAAGATGGTTTGTGTGTGTTCGCTAGTTTACGCACAGTTCTGGGCTTTAAACCTTTTGCTGTGTAGTGCGCTGATGCTTTATTCTCACGTTATTAGTGGGGCGGCTTTCTGATCATGAAGCGGTATATTACCTAGTTAGTTTAGCAGTTTACAAACACCTCCACTCACAAAACCGACGTATTAGCGTAGGATTTTCTCACTCAAAAACCCGAACGATTGGGTAGGATTAGGTAGGTCCATTATCCCTCCAGATTACTGACAGAGAATGTAGCGTAGAATCTTTAAGTAATTTTAAACTGTTTGTCCTCGTTTTAGTGTAGTGTTTTGTACAATTTTATGTTATTTTTAATGTTTCCACATTCTACGCTTGCCGGATAGTTTACATTTTGACGAAATGCCCCTGAAGATGCTATTTTAAGCGAAAGTACTTGGGCTAGATTTAATTAACTTGTGCTCGATAATAGCCTTATTTTCAAAGTTCATTTATTCGAGCATTCAACCTCATTCATTTAATTTTTTTTTTATAGATTTTTGTACTATTTGACTGATTAATTTTTAGCTTTGTCCATAAAATGTTATTAATTTTCAGTGACAATAAAGCATATTTCTATCTATTCTATTCTATTTTTGCTTTATTTACAAATCTTCTACCTCTTTTACATTTTTCTTTCATTCACTCTTTCTTACAATATATTTTTTTTTAGTTTCCCTTGACCTTTATTTTGATTAAGGTTACTGTTATCATAATTGTATAATTCGTTTCTCACCATGTTTTTCTATGTATTTATACCAGATATTTAATCGCATGCCCTTTCGAAATGTGGCTTTATCGCCGTATCCTAAAAATACCATGGACAGCGAAAATCACAATATAGATGTCCTTAAAAGAATAAACCAAGAACGCCAACTTTTCGAAACCATCAAGAAAAGGAAAACGGCGTATCTAGGTCACATCAAGCGAAATGAAAAATACCAGTTCCTCCAACTTATAATCGAGGGTAAAATTGAAGGCAAGAGAGGAATGGACGCAAGAAAATGTCCTGGCTCCGAAACATAAGGCAATGGACAGGATTAACGACATACAATCTCTGATACATATTGCAAGAAATAGAGAATTAATGGAAAATGTGATCGCTAAACATCCATTAGTGGATTTGCATTGAAGAAGAAGATATTTATAACCTGGGAGTGTTAAGGTCTTGATCTAATGCCTCCAAATGTTAAAACAAGACAAATTATACGCATAGAACAATTTAAATAACAAATAAAACTATCGATTCTGGGTTGAGATTAATAAATATTGCTTTTAATATCTTAATTTTAAATAATAATACTACTTATTTTAGGTATCACCCTCTCGATATGATCATGAAGAAACTACAGACAAAATTATGAACTGTGGAAAGACATTGGCCTAAAATTTGAGGATCTTCTGGAAAATTTAGGAAAAAATGCTGGAGGTCTACCAATGAAACAGTTCAATCTATGTTGTTTCACATCTACGGGCGTTATATCCAAAGACGATAAACTAAATCCAAAAGAATTTACCAAATTCATAAAACTATTGTATCCTGAAGACCCTGAAAAAATATTGAAGGAATGTTCCAAGAGTATTTCTGATCCTTTAAATGATGCTTATGAGATTAGTGTTTGCGTAATTAGAATTGCAAATCAATTTTAATTGTTTAGGTCGTATATCATAATACTCTTATATTATGTAATAAAATTAGAAATAAATAAAAATACTTTACTTTTTTATAAATCTTATTAAGTTATACCAAATAAATCAAGTTTATTTAGGAAACACTGGAGCTGTAAAAATTATGAATCTTTTAACTTGTACCAAAGATATAGTCTCCACAGTTTTTTTCACATTTTGTCTTCACTTCCTCTCTAACACTATCTGGGGTGATTGCGGGTGGATTAAGTAGCTGCGATTACCACAGCCAGGCCCCCGTCCGGATATAATGTTTTTTAAATAACAAAAATATAAAATCAGAATGTGGTGTTCATTGAAAGTAAACTAAATGCACGACTGAATACTTACCATGTATAAGGGATAGTATTATAAGGTTTTTTTCCTGGTTTTTCCGTCATAATTTACTATGGAATCACTAACAGGAGAATTAACAGTCGTTCCAGGAGCGCAACTCAACAATATTGGCAATATCATTTTAAAGTAGTCTACTTTAAAATGTATAATGTATGTCTGAATTGTCAATCTAAATGAGTCAGAGAAAAATATTTAGAGCTTTTACTTCTGCCAATATTCCTCTTCAAAAGTTACTTAGAAACAATGGAAGGTATAAAAAGAATTATCAAAAGAAAAATTATATACATTTTGTAGTTGACCAAACTACTGATTTTTGCGGACGATATATTGTAAATCTTAGAATCTGATATTTTAGATAATATGTGTCTGGAAGTAAGCAACTGGATAAAACTTATAACGTTACAATTTTACGGTTTGTAAACGAAAATTTGATAAATTTTATTCTTCCTGAAACTCTATCAACTTCTACCAATTTTACTCATGCTATCAGATGCAACTAGCTATGTGGTTAAATTTTATGAATATAAATAATGTTTTATACTATTTTTGTATTTTGATGAATTTTGATGAAAATATTTAATTAGTTTATTAAATGTTTACACAAAACTAAAAAAAACCTTATAAGCATTTTTTATTATTTGCCAACCACAAAGACATACAATTACACAAATTATTTAATGTTCTTTTGCAAGACTAAGCATGCAGACACTCATTTTATAAGCATCCTCTATAGGATCTTCAAGTTTCTTAAAACACTTCGTAATAATTTCTTCAGCGTTTTCGGGAAAGAATAATCTCATGTTTTTGGAGCCTTGCACATAGTCAACTTGGTTGTCGTCGTTTAAAGTACCAACAGCTTTTAATGAGCATAGATTAAGCTTTTTCATAACTTCTACTTCCTGGTTTTGTTCTATAGCTTTCACAAGATTCTCCAGAGATAGATTTGTAGTGCCTAATTTTTTTGCACAGTCATTTATTTTTTCTACAACTCCTTCCTGTGTAAACCTCGTAACAGAAACCTTAAAAAAATATATTAAAATAATATTAGTGTATGGCTAAACTTAAAATTTACATAACATAGATAGAAAATATTTTAAAGCAATAAAAGAAACACAGTTCGCACTACAGTGTGAAGAGATAGAGTTGTTCGAACAAAAACACGATACATTTAGTATACACAAAACGGTAAAACAAGTACCTGGTCTTCAAAAATTCCAACACAACTAGCAAACTGCAAGATAAAAATCAAAGAAATATGCATATGGACGAAATACACACAAGAACTCTTTGATGATAATAGGTCTGATAAACATACGTCCTACATACGCAATGAGCACTTACCAATTAGATCACATTGTCATGAAGTAAAAAAAAAATATCAGAACTAAAAGATTGCCAAGCTCCTGGACATGACAATACATATGCTGATCTCATAAAACCATTTAACATTGACAGTACTCAACTACTAACAAAATGATAGAATGAAGATAGATATGAAGAATAATAAATCGCCAGGAAAAGACGGGTGACTGTAGAAATGCTAAAACATGGTGGGAAAACAACTAGAGAAGTTTTGTACATACTTATGAATAAAATACTAATGACAAAACAAATACCCAACAGTTGAAACGGAAGCAATAACACTGTTACTATTTAAGAAAGGAGATAAAAAGGATCTAAATTACAGACCCATAACTTTATTACTCATCCTTCTAAATGGTAAAAGAGTAAACAATGTTAGATATGCCGACGACACCATGGTGATAGCAGATAGTTTTAAAGGGACTTTCAGAGGCTAATGGACAGAATAAACGAGTACAGTCAACAGTACGGACTAAACATTAATACCCACAAAACGAAACAAATGATTATTCATCAAGAATAATATAAACAGCGCTGATCTATACATTAATGGGACGCAGATAGAGCGAGTAAAACAGTATTGCTACCTGGGAACTATTAATAAACGAAACAGTGGAGCAATCTACAGGAAATAAATGCCGCATAGGAAAGACAAGAACGGTCTTTTAACAAAATGGCGCCATCTTCAAAAGTCACAACATATCCCTTAATAACAAAAATGAGACCATTTGAGATGCTATGTTTTCTCTGTGTTGTTTGTACGGGGCGGAGGCATGGACGCTTACAGACACCACTATTAAAAAACTTGAAGCATTTGAGATGTGGCATTATAGAAGAATGCTGAGAAATATCATGGACACAAGGATCACGAACAAGGAAGTTCTAGGAATAATGAAGAAGGAACCAGAGATTGTGTTTACGATCAAACGCATAAAATTGCAATATCTGGGACACGTATATGAAAATCAGCACCGTTTACTCCCCTGCTGCAGTCTATATTGCAAGGTAAAGTCAAAGGTAAGCGAGGACCCGGTAGAAGGAGAATATCATGGCTGCGGAATTTAAGAACATGGTTTAAGAAAACCTCAACGGAGCTGTTTCGAGCCGCAGCGAGCAAGGTTATGATTGCCAATATGATTTCCAACATCCGAAAACGGATAGAACCAGAAGAAGAAGAAACTTTCGCTAAATTTGATGTACAAACTATTAACCAAAATATTAACAGATAGCTTAAACAACTAAATTATATGGATACCATCAAGAGAACAAGCCGGATGTAGAAAGAGCTTCAGTACAAGTTTACCACCTTTTAACGATGAAGATTTTAATCGAAAAAAACTAACGAATTATCATATTCCCGCTATAAATGGCATTTATTGACTTCAAGAAGGCATTTATAGTGTGGAATATGGGCAAGTACAGAATTCCTACAAAACAAGCAGAATAACTACCGATATACGACTTAAACAATATCTACAGGAACAACAACTATGAAGCTATGAAACAAACGGAACACTAATAAAAGTAAAACCAAGGGTAAGACAAGGAAGATACCATCTCGCCCAAGCTATTCAACCAACGCGCAGAGAGATGTTTCAACGACTGGCTACTGGATGGCATTGGAATTAACATAAAATTGGCAAAATCTGGAAATCATTTACGATATGCTGATGATATGTATTAATAACAGAAAAAAGTGAAGGATTACAAAGAATATGGAATAACTAGATAGAGAATCGACAAAAATCGGACTCAAGATGAATTACAGTAAAACGAAAATCATGACTAATCAACCAGAAGAACTAATAAATACAGTGGCACAAACAAGAATAGAACAAGTAAAGAGTATATATATCTAGGCCAAATGCATTAATTAAATAAAAAAATCAACCGAAGAAATAAAGAGAAGAATAAGATTGGTCTGGGCATCATTCAGAAAACTGTCTTATATTCTAAAGAATTCAAAATACCCCCAATACCTAAACACGAGAGTCTTTAATCAATGTATACTCCCTGTCCTCACAATATGGCTCTTAGACATGGACATTTACGAAAGGAAAATATGGAAAAAATAGCAAAGACAGAAAGATCCATGGAAAGACAAATGCTGAACAGTAAACTATCAGACAGAAAAAGAAACGAATGGATCTGTAATAAAACAAAAGTGCAAAGATGTCCTCGACCCAAGTAGCAAAGCTTAATATGGAAGTTCGCCGGACACACCCTAAGGCAGAAAGATGAAAGATGAACTAAGACAATTATACATTGGAGAACCATGGAAATCACAACGAAAAAGGGGAAGGCCACAAATGCGATGGCCAGATGACCTGAAGAAATACGCCGGGTCAAAATGGATGCAAATTGCCCAAGTATAGAAAGGCATGGAAGAAGGAGGAGGAGGCCTATATCCAAGATGGATGTTTAGGTGCATGTAGAATATTTACACAGAGTAATCCAAGATCAGGCTGAGTCAACATTTATTGCTCTACAAAAATAACAGTGAAAGAGTGAATTCGATATTAGGCATGCTCATTTACTACTTAAAGCGTACACAAAATACGACAAGCTTATTGAAATTAGAAAATATTGACATCATAACATAATGTTAAAGTCAGCATTAGGCGCTTTTATAATGACAGGAATAATAGCTAACTGCTTACCTTACTATTTACCAAGTAAACAACAGCAAACAGACAAATTGCGTACTTAAACATTCTAAATCACCTCAGATAAAAAAATTTGAATTCCAAATAATGATTGTCTACCTCTTTGATAGATACAAACATACCACTTTTAATTTATATAAGTATAAACCTCATCTATTTATATAAATCGATTTTTATTTGATATTTTGATAAATGTTGAACTATTTTGAACTATAAGGGAAAAAACCTTTTTAATTAATATTAATTCTAATAAAGATTGTGTAATTTTAGTAAATCATAGATATAATTTAACAATTATCTATGATTTATTATGCAATATTAAGGTATTATGTAAAATCACAATATTGACGTCTCGTATAGAAAAATAAAAATAAACATTATCTCACATTCGTTCATAATTCCGCAATTTTTTAGTTTTACTTGGATTCCTGGATTCCTGAAAAAAAATATTATTTGAAGAGGATTCAGACAAAGTCGATCTCCAGACAATTTTTTTTCTTTTAAATTTCTTTATTTACGTCAATTTGTCGAAGTGAAGCAGTAACGAAAATATCAAAATTAAGTAAAATCGACAAGAGGTGTCCTTTTAAAGCTTAGGGCAAAAAGATAAAGTACCATTTAAGGTCGTGGCATATTATCATACACTTTGCGTTTCCGGTACATAGCGTTTCGGGTCGAGCAAACGGACTGCGCGTTCACATTTTCATACATAGAGCGTTTCAGTTTGATGCGGTTTGGACTGCGTGTTCACATTTTCATACATACAACGTTTCAGTTTGATGCGGTAAAGATGTGTTCTCGCTTTTCGCGTCAAAAATTATGTGCAATTGCGCTTCTACTTGATGATGAAGAAAGAAAAACTGTAGTAAAAAGGAGGTTTGGAGTACATCCAATGTTAAGAGAAAGAAAAAAGGAAGGTGAATACTGGACTTTATACAAAGAATTAATTCATGACGATGAAAAATATTATGGATATTTTAGAATGAATAGGGTTCAGTTTGAATATATTTTAAATTTAATTACACCTTTAGTTAAAAAACAAAATACTACATTTAAAGAAGCCATAACACCTAAAGAAAAATTAGCTGTGTGTTTAAGGTAAGTTAAAGCAAAATTTTCTATTAACAAAATTAACTCATTTATTTCTTAAAAATAAAGTATGAACAAACGAATCCTACTTAAAAAAATTAATATTAGTAACATAAATTTTTATATACAGGGTGTCCCAAAAGTAGCGGAACGGTCGAATATTTCGCGAAATGAACATCGGATCGAAAAACTGAAAAATACGTTATTCAATCATTTTCAAAAATCTATCGAATGAGACCAAAAACGACTCCACACTCCAACCCCTAGAGGTGAGGTGGGGACTACCTTTAAAATCTTAAAGAGAAACCCCCATTCGTTATTGCAGATTTGGATTCCTCATGAAATATAAGTAACATTTATTCGAAACATTTTTTAGAATTGTTTATAAATGGCGCTATAATCGAAAAAATACAATTCATCAGCGCCATCTATCAACAATTCTAAAAAATATTTCGAATAAATGATATTTAATCTTTCACAAGGAATCCAAAACTGCAATAAAAAACGGAGTTGATACTTTAGAATTAAGAGCCCACCTCCAGCGTCTGGAGTGGGGTTTGGTGTCATTCGATAGATTTTTGAAAATGATTGAAAACGTCTTTTTCAGTTTTTCGATCAAATGTTCATTTCGCGTAATATTGGACCGTTCCGTTGCTTTTGGGACACCCTCTGTAATTAAAAAAACATCAGTCGTTTTGAGAGGGGGGGTCGATTGCCTCCATCGCCCTTTCCTGGATCCGCCACTGCATGCTTTCGTTATCAAAAACCAAATTCTCTGAAACATATTCATTCGAATTTCTGATATTGGATGCTGCAGATGTCTTTGTTGATGTTGAACATTCCGATGTCTGAGGTGAATGCATTGGCGTAATCGGGGCTGAATTATTATTGTTAGGCTGGTCACTATAGGCAGGATAGTTACCCGGATAGATGTATGGATTTCTTATCGCAGGTGGATTAGGATGAGTAATAGATTGTAGTTCTATCTCCCCGACAATTGAAGAAACTCTTGCTTTTGCCAGTGCTCTGTAATATGGTGGCATCTTTTTTACAGTTTGGGCCAAACCATAAAAAAGCGCTTCAACTTCGTCTTTTTCTTCGGATTTTAGGAGATAATCCATAACCACAGATGCAGCAGTACGTTCATTCTTTTTTTTCTTTGGCAATTGCGGAGTTTCAAATACACTTCTTTTTGGGGCTTGTTTTTCGTAGGACACCTCAACATTTAAAGATTTTTTTTCAGTCTCTACTATCTCTGAGTCGCTTCAGCTTCAACTTGCGACTCTTCTTGTTCGGGAATTTCGATTGTAGAAATGGTAGACCTATCTTGAAGGAAAGGAAGAAGGAAGTTCATTTCTTCTTCAAACTTCCATTTTTTTAGTTATAATTGCGGCCTGGCCACTCTTTGTTTTTCGCTTTTTTTGCTGTCGCCTAAACGCATCTCTAAGGGAATTCCATTGCTTTTTACAATCCTTAGCTAAAAAAAAAACATTAATTAATAATAAAATTTTATTTTAGGTTCCTAGCTACTGGGGATTCATTCAAAACAATTTCATATAGTTTTCGACTCGGACAGTCCACGGTCAAATCAATCATTATGGATGTTACAAACGCAATTATTTTGACTATGAAATCAGAATGTATTCCTGTCCCTACTCCTGACAAGTGGCAAGAAATAGCTCAAGACTTTTGGGAATTGTGGAATTTCCCTAATTGCATTGGGGCGATCGATGGGAAACATGTTCAAATAATTGCTCCAGCAAATAGTGGTTCATTATTTTTTAATTATAAGAAAACTTTTTCCATAAACCTAATGGCATTGTTGGATGCTAGGTATAAGTTCATTGCTGTAGACATAGGCAGCTATGGCAAGAATAGTGACGGAGGCATTTTTCATAATTCCTATTTAAAAACATATTTAGAAAACGAAATTAAGTTAGAGGATAAACCTTTACCAGGAATGAAATTGAAGATGCCACATGTTATTGTAGGTGATGAGGCTTTCCCCTTAAAGCCCTACTTAATGAGGCCATATCCTGCAGCTCAATGTGATGACATAGAAAAACAACATTTCAATTACCGATTATCAAGAGCTAGGAGGGTAGTAGAAAATGCCTTTGGAATCTTATCTCAAAGATTTCGAATTTATAATAGAAGAATCCAATTGAAACCAGAATTTGTAGACAGGGTGGTACTAACTACGTGCATATTACATAATTTTATTGGGGACCCATTCAGAACATTTATTAACTAATGACAAAAAAATTGACGAGGAATTTTCTAGTCTACCTAGACAGGGTGGAAATAATTCATTATTAGCATTCACAGTAAGGGACAACTTTAAAATATTTTTTCAATCTGCTGGTGGAAAACTTGACTGGCAACAATAATTCCTCTGTATTTTTGTAATTAGTACATTTTGGACGGATTAAATATTTGTGGTTTAATTTGATACCTACTTACCATTTTGTCCTAATTTTCGTGCGATTTCCCTCCAAATATTTTCTTTTTTATTGGCATCATGATAGCATTTATCATTTTAATTATATAAAATTCTTCACCGCGTACAAGTTCAATTAATTTTTCTAAATCCATTTTAACACAAAGAATGTCACAAAGCAATGAAAACACATGCATAAATGACAAAATAGTCTCGAAAATTATTTTTTCAAATACTCTGTATCAAAATCAAACAAATTCCTAAATAAACAACGAGGGGAAAACGACGGACCCCTAATTCACATGATCCGTACCAACCGGTTACGGCCCGTTACGTAGCCGTAGGTATCAGTAAAATATTGATTTTGAATGTACTGAACGGTCACGTTAGGTGTCTGTAACGGTAACTTCCGGACAGTGTGAGTTGTTCATATTTAAAACCATTTAAATGATATTTTTCGAAAACTAAACGCTACAAGCTGGAAACGCAAAGTGTATGATAATATGCCACGACCTTTAGTATCACACTTGAACGTTACGTATACTTGCGACGAAGACGAAAACGAACACGAATTTTGGCAAAAACAGATGAGATTTTGTTTTTATTCCTGATGTTTCTGAAACGATTCACAGGTTTTACAAGGGTTACAAGAGCACATATTGACGGCATATTTTATTGCTAAGTAATTGCTCCTAGTGCAAAACTCATCCCTGAAAAAATAGAGATATCGGGCAAAAACTTTGAAACGAGCAAGAAACAAGAAACACTTTACTGCTGCAACCAATTTCCAAAAATAATGATGACTGAACCTTAACTTCACATTGCATCGCTTATTAAATTTTCTTTAATTATGTTTAACTTTCTTGCTAAATTGTTTCCATGAGGATTTTTTTGGTAGGGATTTCGCTGGTTTACGACCTGAATAGCCCTGACTCCTTTCCTGCTGGATCTTGGTTTTCGATACCCATGATTAGTACATGTCTACTTACTCTGTCTTCTCATCCCATGTTGATTTGACTAGGAATATCTACCGATCTTTAATACAGTGGTTTCCTGTTGCCTTCTGTATTCTTATGCTGTTGGCTAATGTCTTAGCTCATCCGCCTTTAGGGCCAGATTTTCCAACATAGGACAAAGGAGTGTCCTGCCACTTACCAGCTTTGGTCAGTAATTTGGAGGGGATTGATTATACCGGCAATCTCTTGGACGTCAAGCCTCGTTTGTTACCTGGCAGGATGCACGAAATAGTCACAATCAATACCATTTACATGGGCAGGTGCGGTTGACATTTTGGATCGAAGATTCAACAGCAATTAATAGCAATAAAATAATTGTCTCGCAGGGATACGCTTTCTTTTCTTTGCCGAGATATAGCTAAGGCTATGCTACATTTACCATAAAGTTAGCATAGCCATTGTTTCTTGAAAGCGATTACAGAATAAATCATGTTTCTTGTGCGTACAACTGTGGCATTAAATTTACGCAATTAATTCTTTGCGGTTCGCTTTTTGGCCGATATATCGCTTTTTTTTGGGGGTGTTGTTTTGAGCTAGGGGACGATTTGGGTAGCATTTGGGAGCTACGTTAAGTATACCCAATCAACAACACATTAATCAGCAATAAAATACATATGCCGTTTAAGATGAGCCCTTTGCCCATTTTTCTTAACGAGATATAGCTATGCCTATACTAGCTTTACCGTAAAGTTAGCATACTCACTGTTTACAGACATGTTATTTATATAAAATCATCATCAGTGGCATTACAGCTCGTCATGTGCCAAAGCCTTCTTCAAAACAATCTTCCATTTCTACTGGTCCTCTTTGGTGTCGAAATTTTTCTGATCATTGCATCTTGATCTCGCCTAATCACGTGTTCTATCCATCGAAGGCGTGGTCATTTAATATAATTTTACAACGTTAGGTTTCCAAAACTTCTGTATAAATTAAAGTTTTAGTGCCTTAGCCACCAACCCGTTCTTGGACTCCTTTATATATTTTCCTTAGAATTTTTCTTTCGAAACTTTTAAGCAGTTTTGATCGTTTGGCCAATCTGGCTATGCTGGCCATCTGGCTTTATTAGTGTTTTATATATGGTAAATTTTAATTTTTTCTGGGTAGTTTGGGGGCCATCGGTTTCCTCAAGCCATAATAGCACTTATTGGCACACCTTCAGTTCTAGATCACCAAATTAATAGTCTAGGTATCTGATTGACTGATCTAGCAATACATACACTTGGTTTATGTGCGTTATTTTTAATGTCATTCTCAGTGCAGACGTCCTTAATGATCAAAATGCTTCGATCAGAGATTCCCGTCAACCTAGTAATAATGTCTACGTCATCTGCATATCCGACCACTTGTACAAATTTAATTAAAGATGGTGCCATTCGTATTAATATGGCACTCTCGAATTACTTTTTCTAGTGCAAGGTTAAATAAGAGACACGACAGTCCATCTCCCTGTCTCAGTCCATTTTTACAATGGAAGGGTCTTGAAAAGTCGTTTTGGATTCTGACTACATTCTACGCCTGTGAGTGTAAGTTCCGTTAGTTGAACAATATGAAGCGGCATTTGAAATTTTTATACAAAATATTGGAATTATATTTCCATGAATTAAAAATGTTTCATGGACATTCGAATTTACTTAATTTTGTCAGTATGCGTTCAAAAAGTATACAAAAATAACATTTTTTAAATACTTCAAACAAACATCTTATTAGTAGTAGCTATTTAATGTAAAATCTGTTTTGGAATTAATTCTACACAGTGTAATCCTGAATACAGCATCATCATACATTTCATATCACGTATTTAAAACTAAAAGCAAAACAGATTAATCTCGTGAAACTACATGAACACATACTAGAAATAGCATGAAAGGAAACTTCAACTCCTTTAGCCCCTATTTACATTTAATTAAATCAGTATTTAAACGGGGTGTACACACAATCACAGTTTGGAAAATGTTAGCATAGAAACGGGACCTCAAACATCAAATATGGACTGGTATTTGCTTGAGTATCAACTTGTGTTGTAAATGGTGGCAATCCCTTATTCTCAAAGGACCGCTGATGAGGCACTTGTCCATAGTCCGTACACTATTTTCATTTTATGCCAACTGTGTCTTACACCACTACACGACAAGGCTCTTTTGTTTCTCCAATTTTTGCAATTAAGGGATATGTTGTACTGTGATTTCATTTAAATACTTAACTATATTATCGGGATTTATCAATAATTACAAAAGTGTCTTGGATATATTTGCAATAATTTGACATTCTTCTTCTTACGGTGCCTTATCCTTAAGGACGTTGGCCATTATATTTGCCCATTTAATCTTATTTGTAGCAGCCCTGAATAGTTCTATGGAGGTCATGTTCGTCCATTGCCGTAGGTTTTTAAGCAAGAGTTGCGTCCTCTTCCTGGTCCTCTTGTGCTATTGACTTTGCCTTCGATTATAAGTTGGAGCAGTTCATACTTTTGATTTCTTATGAATGTGACCAAAATATTGTGTTTTCCGTTCTTTTATTATAAGCATAACTCTCTTTCCTTATTCATCCTCCGCAAGACTTCCGCATTTGTCGTATGGCTCATTAGGATATTCTGAGCATTTTACGGTAACACCAGAGTTCGAATGCTTGGATTATTTTTTGTGTTGCTTCTGTCATTGTCCAGGCTTCAACACCATAGAGCAAGGTGGAGAAAACTTACACTTAAGTATTCTAGTTCTCAATGAGATGCCCAGCTGGCGTTTGCATAGAACTTTTTGCATTTTGTAAAACATTGTACGTGCCTTTCCAGGCGTATTCTTATCTCTAGTCAGTGGTCCCAAGTTTCATCAAGATTACTTCCAAGGTACGTTGTTCTTGTTACTCTTTCCAGATCTGTTCCGTCGACATTTGACCTTCACTCTTCTGTTTTGGTGCTTGCTGATGACCATCGTTTTTGTCCTCTTTGTATTCAATTTCATTCCAAATTCTCTACAGGCTGTAGTTACTCGAATTGAAAAATACTGTGACTTGTACACACTTCTAAATAGGCTCTAACTGGTAAGCTGGTTTTGTATATTTTCAATAAAACTGATAGTGTGTAAATTAATTTATTAATTAAGCTAAGTATTCTTTCGACATAATAAATGTCATCATCAGGCTATCCTAAAATAACGTTAAGGTTAAGTAACTTTTTATATAAAATACAATGATAAAAAAACTTACGTCAAATTAGGCAATAAATACTTCATAGAAGAAAATTTGGACAAACGACATATTAAAATCAAAGATCGGGCTCTGATAGGCCACAGATCTTGGGTCTAAACCCTTATACATATGTATAATTCACATTAAAAAGTTTTTATAAAAACATGGTTACCACATACAGTAACGACAACAGCTGTCTTTGACTTACATTTTTGAAGTTACTCGGTCCATTAAGCGTTGCAGCGCTTCAGCATTATCTGCCAGTATGACAGTGTCATCAGCAGGTTACAGTTATAATTAATAACATTGGAAACAGTTCTAAACTGTTAAAATTTCTAAAGATGACAGGACATAACGAAACTGCGTGTTTTTCCCTCAACTACCCTAAACAACAATATTTAGAAATAAGTTAAAATGAGTGTACAAAAATAAAAAAATATGTATTTAGATTAAACTGTATTAAAAAAATTGTAAATGAATTTCGTGTTAGAGAAAGATAATACGGAATGTTTTATATATTTTATTTAGTATTTTTCAGGGTTTACAGGTGACTGACTATATATCAGAATGCTGGAAAGGAAAATAATGTGAGGTGCACATGCAATGTTGAAGGTAGAAGGTGCAATATCCTTACGACGCTATTTTGTTTTGATATATTTGTGACCGGGGAAGCAATATGAACAGGGGCGGAGATATCTCAAATAAAAAATGTAATTAAAATAAGAAAAATGGAACACGCAATAACCAATTAGTCATATACAGGGTGATGAAATGTGAAATGAAATATTGTAATCTATTATTTTGGATTACTAAACGAAGTAATTTAGGTAGATAATACGAGTAAATCAGTAAGTAATATCCAATATTATGCAAAACTTACTAAAAATTGAATCAGGGCCCGTATTTTCGAAACCGTTCGAATGGAAGTCGTATGCGAAAGATGATGAATTTCGAACGAAAATCGATGATTCGTATTTTCGAGTTGATTTCGAACGCATCGTATACGACGATTTTCGTACACGACTGCTCGAGTGGGTATTCACCATTCGAATAGCGGTAAACACACGGAGTTTGACATTTCTGACTTTTGCATTTAGTTTGGTTTTTAATTGTTTACATAAGTGAGATGGCCGGCCTAAATTTTTTAATTGAAAGAAATGTTTTAAATGCCTTAGAAGATGCAGAAATGTTAGCGAATGTGGAGAATAGAGTATACCATGCATTTTTAAACCCTCTTGAAGCCTTATCAGACAAACAATTTGTAAAATTATACCGTTTAACAAAGCCTCTGACAGAGGAACTAATAGAACTTTTGGAGCCCCACTTGGTACCTCCATCTAGGGCATCTGCATTGAGCATACCGAGAAAGATAAGTATAACAAATATTTTTAATTCGACATAGGTATATTGTGAAAATGTTCCCCAAAGCACCCTCCGCTTTGTTTCTTAAGAATGAGCATCCGGGCCAAGTATTTTACATAGAGAGTAATAAAATTGTTTACCTACAATAATTTTTTGCAGGTTTTCACAGAGGTAAGATTTCTTGCTAGTGGTAGCTATCAGTGGGACATAGCTAAAAGTATGAATCATGCTATTTCCCAGGGAACAGTATCAAAGGCAGTTCACGAGGTGGTAGAAGCTCTTAATCTTCCAGAAATTTACGAAAACACAAGCCAAAACACGTTAACACTGTGTAGAAAATTAAGCAAATCACAAAAAACTAAAAAACTTCAAGTCTGCTGCAACAAGTAAAATAAACTTGTCAGTCAAATAAATGTCGCCTGTCCACCTCTACCTCTTCTTTTCTTAATTTCGTGCGAGTTTGCGGCGTTGCCGGTGAATTTGGGTTAACGGATTCTCGTATGCGAATTAAACTTTCGAATTGCGTTCGAAAATACGCTTTTACGTTCGTGCACGATTTTTTTTTCGTTCGAACTAATCGCATGCGAGTAAATTCGAACACATTCAAAAATACGACCCCTGATGAATATGATAATAAGTTTTATCACACACTTCTGTTACTCAGCTACTGCAAATTTTTTACAACAAAAAAAGAAAAGGTTTACCATTAAAAAAGGAAGAAAAATTGTTTTAATACTGAGTTTGTCATCAGTTTAAATATGAAATGAAAAAAAAAAGAGAAATCTAACGATTTCACCTGACGAAATCGAATTCAAATCTTAACCACTGTGCTTCCTAAAACTGCAAAGGCAAACAGCACCTGCCGTTTATCATGGTCAAAATTCGTAGTGAATTCAATTTCTGGTACTCCAAACGGAGTAAAGAAATAAAACATAATGACGGTACTAGATTTTGGTTCGATAAAGAGCAGCGACAAGCCGCTTATACGTATATATAAGTCAAAAAAAGCTTGAGAGAAATTGGAAATATGTGGAAGGTCCAGTTAACAAGGTGATCCATTCAATATCTTGCTTTTACGATTGCCTGAATACTTGCATATCTGATTTGAAATTGCAAGACAAGCCCGGTCATATCTGGAATTTAGACGAGACCAGTTTTTCTTCCGATCCAACCAGAATAAAAGGCGTTGCTGGTATTGGTCAGAAAGTTCACCGGAACATAGAGGGTCAGGAAAGGAAAATACCACCGTAATGGCCTGCATTTCAGGAAGTGGTACTTTGTTGCCTCCTCTAATAATTTTCCAAGGGCAAAATTTATGGAGCAGTTGGAAAGGTAAGATGTCAACCTTTTGTTAAAATATAGTTAGTAATAAAAATATGTTTTTTAGGTAAGGCCGATTTACCGAATACATGCTACGCAGCCTCTGAAAAGGATGGATGACTTGTCAGATTTTTCAAGAGTGGTTCCAAAAGTTTTGTGCACTGGTTCATGAACGCCCACTTCTTATCATACTGGATGGACATGTTACCCATTTGGATAAATCGACGATAGAATTGGCTGTGCAAGAAAATATAACTTTATTGAAACTCCCTGCTCATACAACTGACTTGCTGCAACCGCTTGACAGATGTTGCTTTGGTCCATTGAAATTGAAATGGAATGAAGCTTTGATTAACTGGCAAAGACTTAATCAGAGAAAACCATCTAGAGCAATTTAGTGATTTGATTTGTAGCATTTGGAATGAAGGTTTATCTGCAGAAATTATTAAATCTTCTTTTGAAAAGGTTGGATATTTCCATGCGATAAGAACAGATA
Source organism: Diabrotica balteata (assembly GCA_918026665.1). Taxonomy (NCBI): domain Eukaryota; kingdom Metazoa; phylum Arthropoda; class Insecta; order Coleoptera; family Chrysomelidae; genus Diabrotica; species Diabrotica balteata. The sequence continues at coordinate 162,782,364 of OU898279.1, forward strand.
TCCAGCAGAACGCTTAGATCCTGCAAAGCTACTTAGATATAAAGAACATGGGGTGTTTAAAAATCCACTTGATATTTTCGAAGATTGCGATGAAGAAACTCCACTGCCGCAGACCAACAGTTTATTGAGTCTGTTTCAGATCAATCTAACAGTGCTTCTCCCAAGCCATCTTGCTCCTTTGAATTATTACTACTGGAGAAAATTCGAAGAACCCCAAACATAACAGCAAGAAGAAGAAAGATAGACTCTATGGCAAAAGTCCTAACAACAGAAGAGTACTTAAAGGAAATACAGGAGAAAGAACAAAATAAGAAAAGTAAAGGTGAGAAATCTACAAAATCACGAAAGAAACAAAAGGCGAATAAAACAGTAGTTGAAAGTGACAGTGAAAGCAGCATTGACGAACAGCAAGTTTACCAAGATGAAAGCGATGTAGAGGATTTGACTCTAGAAGATATTATTGAAGATGACTGTGATGACGAGCCTTCAGAAAATGGAGAAACAAACCTTGAAATTACGGAAGCATATGAACTTAGGGAAAATGATTTTATCCTAACTAAATTTAATACTAAGAAGACGCAAGTTTACTACGTGGCACAAATTCTTAAAATTTTTAAGAGCGATGTAGAAGTAAAATATCTGAGGCGCAAAGGATTTAAATTTATTTTTCCAGCCATTGAGGAAAAGTACTTCATCGACAAAAGTGACATAGAAACGAAACTGCCCCTGCCAGAAATAGAAAGTACGACCTGTCGTATCTCTCAGCAATATTGGTTTCCTATCGACTTTGAAAAGTACGTCGTTCAATAATATGTAGTACAAAGTACCTAGAATAATAATGTTTTTTACTTTAGTTCTTTAAATCCTAATAAAAATTCCTTAACACCTTCATCCAACGTCTGTTTTGCTTTGCAATTTTTGGAAAGCACAGATTAAAGCGGAAATCTGAATTGTGTTTCGAAACTATTTTACGGTTTTATTATCAGATGTCGCTATTGCGTCCGTATTGAAGCCATTTTAGTGTTGCTTCTTAAAAGACAGAAAATATTGATCTTTTCACGTTGAGAACACCTTTGAATAACTGTTCTGATGAGACCTATTAGGTCGAAATACGTATCAACAGATACAAAGGCGCTGTTTGCGTGAAATCAAATATTTGCTGTCTTTTTCACTTTATTCGGATCTACTCTGTACGAGTACAAGAAACCAATTCGCTAAGGATTTCTGCTTAGTTGAAAAGACGTGTCGTGGAATGCAAATTTTAGATTCCCCACGTCTCTTTTAACACCTTCATCAACGTCTGTTTTGCTTTGCAATTTTTAGAAAGCACAGATTAAAGCGGAAATCTGAATTGTGTTTCGAAACTATTTTACGGTTTTATTATCAGATGTCGCTATTGCGTCCGTATTGAAGCCATTTTAGTGTTGCTTCTTATAAGACAGAAAATATTGATCTTTCACGTTGAGAACACCTTTGAATAACTGTTCTGATGAGACCTATTAGGTCGAAATCAATATTTGCTGTCTTTTCACTTCACCTAATAAAAATCTTTTTTATCTTGTTTTGAATTAGGTATGGTTTATTTAACTTGTTTTTTTAAATTGTTTTCTTTTTAGTTTAATAACAACATATTTTTGTATTTAGTTATGTGCATTTTTCTCTAAGAATATTCTTACAATTTAAAATCTAACTACTACTTGATTTAGTAAACACTTAAAACCTTTGCATGTGTATCGTTTTTATTCCCCAGTGGCTCATTATTTGCACACTCACATAAAATAACTAAAACCGCAGAAAATACAGTGTCTTATTTTTAACCTCTCACTGTCTCATATTTAGGCTAAATAGTGGTTAAAAACAAGACACCATTTTTAAAAAATTACGCTCTTTTTTTCCACAAAATCTGTTATAAGGAATGTTGAGCAGTTTCTTATAAAATAATCGTAAGTTTATTTAAATTTATTTTACATTTCGTTCCGTTCCTCGCTTCCGTAAAAACCTGCAGTTTTATCAGAGTCGCTGTGGGTGGTAAAAACACATGAACAAAAGTAGCACAAACACCCTTAAACACGTATTTAATGACGAAAGCGCATACATCAGCCGTGTAACATTTAGATATTATGTCAGTGAACCTGTAATAGTACAGTGTGTACTTAAAATAGTATACAATTATATATAAACAGTGTTAATCTGTTATTTCCTATAAATGAATTATTAAAGTATGTATTACATAATATTTTTGTGCCGTTAAACCTTTATGGGTTCTGTGGTCGATATTTCGACCACTGTAGTTAATAATACTTATAACCTAGTAATTGACATGAAAATTTACCGAAGTACAAATTTAAGATTTGTAAATGAACTGTACCCAAAATGAACACCATAAAACAAAATCAGACAACGTGGCAGTAATGCAATGTGGTCGATTCGCCAATCATAACTCGTCTGACGATATCTTAATATCGTCAAATTATCGAAAAACTCGAGATGCTTGTTGACTATTCCAAGCTCGATTCAAAAGCCTTCAAAAATATTTAATAAAATTACATGACGCTACTATATCCTTACGAAGGAGAAAAGATTGAGGAGGATTCTTACCTCACAAATTCACGAACAACAAATAATATCAATCACACAGAATGAATGTTCATAACCAAAAGTCGTTATTTATTCTACAAACAATTAAAATACCAATATTTCCAACTTCTTATGTGACCAATAAACTCAAATTAGAAATGTTTGAGAAAGGTTTTTAAAAATCCTGCCCATTCTGAGTCAGACTTAGGTGGTCCATTCTAGGCTAAATATGGTTGTCAAGTTGTTAGGGAAATCTAGGGAAATTTTGGCAAAAATTCTAGGGAATTAAAAAAAATCATCTGGCAACCTGACTCGTCATACACTTGAGGTTACCGTTGAAAGTGACTTTCTTAGAGGCGGAAACTACTGCATTTAGTTCGTATAATTTCTTATCTAGCTTTTCACTTCATAAGAAAATGTTATCCTCTTTTGTTCTATTTGTTCTGCTGTTGAACTTTTAGAATAAATCGTAAAGGCTTTGCAATACAAATGAGAAAGTAAAAAAACAATTAAAATGAAAGAACACGATTATTTCATGTCCAATGATATATCTGTTGTTAAATGGAAAGATCGAGGGCGCAAATGCATTCTAGTCGGCAGTACTTAATCTGCTTAATCTACTTGAGATTACTTCAGTTTTGCAAAGAAAAGCAAATGGTGAACAAGAAAATGGCAAATGTCCAAAAACTATAAGTGATTACAATCGCTATATGGTGGAGTCGATCTATTCGATCAATTTCATGCTTCTTATCCAATTTCATGAAAATCCTACAGCTGGTATATGGAGATTATTTACTATTTGATTAATGCTGTAGTGGTAAATTCATATATAACTAGACCACAATGAAAATGAGGTCTTTTAAATCAAAACCAATAAGTCGCCTGTATTTTAGAAGTGTATTGGCTAACGAGCTTATAGTTAATGTCCATAATAGAAAGAGGCCAGGAGCTAAGGTAACAATAGGAAGAAATAAACTAAAGAAAATAGAAGCAACACATAATGCTGTTAGCGTTGAAAGCTCGGTGAGACCAAGTGATGTTGGCAATCACATGTCAGAAAAAGGAACGTCTAGATGTTGTGTACTCTGTTCAACGAGAGCGAAGCCAAATGTTTTAAGTATTTAATGCTCAGATTGCCAGGTTGCATTATGCATTCAATGTTTCTCATTATTTCGTAAAACAAATGTTTAATTATTATATTTTTTTTTGTATTCGATTATGGAACCACAACTACATGTACTAAAGTCAACACATCTAATCAGACTGTGGTCGAAATTTCAACCACCTAAGAAAATCAACAAGGAGTGAAAATAAAATGAAAAGACGAATGAAAGTACAATAATGGACCATTCGGTAATTATAATCTGCAAATAATTTTTTTATATACCAAAAAATATTCCTGCCTATAAAGGGTTAAAATATCAACCACAAAATAATTGTTAATAGAGCTTTAAATTTCTATAAATCGTAGTTTTTAAAAGATTCTGTTTATATCCTACATGTATATTTTAGTCCAAAAGTTCTATGTTTTCTTAGCAAAGCCCATTGTCGGGTTTGCAGCTGCTTTTGTGAACTTATCAGGGTCTATAAAGAGTAGTTCCAGACAATCATATGCCTCTACAGCCTAATTTGAGTCCTGACTTCCATCAGCAAACCTATCCATTTGTAAAGGTCTGTTGTCATTTTCCACCACGATCGGCTGCCAAGGAGATTTCTCGTCAACACCATATGCCCATAGTGTTCTCGACCTTCCAATAGATCTCTTCCCCTGCAATCTTGCCTTTAACAGTTTTTGAAAGACTGTTGCCTTTAATCCTAATTACACAGCCTGTCCATTAAAGATACTTTAGGCAAACATACTAAGATAAAGGGCCTAATTTTGGTCTCAGTACCTTTCTTTTAAATATATCCATATGGTTTACATATTTTTACCTCTTGTGATTGAAATATCTGGTTTATAGTCGAGTATGCCAAGTTCTGCATCGTAAATATTTTTATTTTTAATTTCTACGTCTTAAGTATCCGAACAAATTCAATTACATCTTAGATCTAAAGTTTTTGATGCATGCATTATTCCGATATTAACTTATGCGGCACAAATATGGACAATCACAAAAAAGAATATGAATATACTTAGAGTCACTCAACACGCGATGGAAAGAGCACTGCTAGGTATATCACTTAAGGACAAGAAAACAAACACATGGATAAGACAGAAAACCAAAGTCACCGATGTGGTGCAAAAAGCATTAAAGCTGAAATGGGAATACGCTGGACATGTAGCTAGGAGCGATCTAAACAAATGGCACAGATCAATTTTAACCTGGAGACCATACCAACACAAAAGACCCAGAGGCAGACCTCCTATGAGATGGACAGATGATCTGAAAAGGACTGCCGGGAAAAATTGGCTACAAGTAGCGTACAATAAAAAACAATGGAAAGGAAGACTTGAAGAGGCTTATGTTCAGATGTGGACGTGAATGGCTAGACGAAGAAGAAGAAGAAGAAGTATCCGAAATGGGAATAGCCGGTGATAAATGTCTAAGACCTTTATTTTTCGCAGATCATAAGGTAGTCATAGCGAATGATGGGGAAGACGTGGACTACATGTTTAAAATAGGAGATGATAAAGAAGGTGCAGAGTTAAAAATTAGAAACACAAAACATGTAATGAATATAAATATCTCAGATCTATAATATCTCAAGAAGGCACTACCAAAAGAGACATCGAAAACAAAACGCAGTAGGGAAAAAAGTGGTAAATTTTTCGTAACAACGGATATTCTATACAAATTAAAAAAAAAACTGATTTACAGCAGTAATTTCTATGACGGTCCCGTCCATGATTCTAACAACAAATTAATTAAATGTAAAAAACTCCCCTTTATTAATGGTCCAACTCATTCTGTCATATCAATATTCAAAACTTTTCCTCATATTAGTATAACTAAATATAATGCCATGAACAGCAAACAACTACTTTCAAAAATCAAAGACCCAGTACCAACCTCATATAAAAGTAATTTTGTTTATGAAATACCGTGTCTAGGATGTTAAATAGCTACATAGGCCAAATATCACAATGGCTAAAACACCGCATCACACAACATAAAAGTGATTGCCACAGAGAAATATCATTCTTCTAACGTTTCTTTTATTGTTATTTTTTTACATTTGAAGTAATTTTAATTTTGTCATCGTATTGCTGTAATGAACGTGCTAAAGACAATTTAATCTTGACATTCAATATTTTACATAGATACTTCAATGTCAGTTTTTATTTGTGAAATCTTTTAATTTTCTATAAGTATTTTTTAATTATATTTGTACGCCATTTTTGTAATGTTTAAATTGTTTTACAGTTTACTTCTGATAAATCTATCAAATAAATAGCCAAATATTAGGTTTCTTAGAAAAAACAAAGATTTTTATTAGAAATCACTAAATCCGTTAAATTTATCTCAATTATCTTACTTTTCAGACTATAGTTTAACTTATATCTTCAAAATGAACTCCTTTCTCAAATAAAACAAAGTTTGAAAAGTACGATCGCTTGCAATGGAATTAAGTATGTACATTGAGTAACACTACAAGTGAGACATTGCATTTAACAGATTTTCCACATCTGAAAATCTCATTATGCAAAAGCGCCGAAACTTCTGCTGATAATAGTTTCTGTTGGAGAAACCTCGAAACCAAAGACCCTTGTCGCTGCAAAGCATTCGCCGACGTTTGTGTGCAAAGCAATATTAATCCTGAGAACTTCCTACAAACACGCATGATCTAAATACTTGGCAAACTCAATTATTGATAGAGTATGATTGGAGTATTGGTTTTGTCGTTCTAATGTTAATACATTTAGAGTATTTATTTATTACAAAATAACATAAGGAGCTAATATGAATCATTTAGCATATTATTCTAATAAAGCTGTTCCTGCGTCAAAAAGGTCTATGTTAATTTTGTTTAAGTTTAAACATCATAGTAAAATATTATTTTAAAACAAATTATAGCAAATTTAAAACTAAAATTTATTACATGACAAATTGAATTATCGAAATATGGTCCAGGCGAGATCTGTAGAAAATTACACCATAATGGACTTTTCCATAAGAGTCAATTTTTTATTGAAATCACTTTACGATGTACCTTGCCTCAATAATTACGGTATGCCCCCTTCGCCAACCTTGTGCTTAAGTTTTTTTTAAACAAAATCTGAATTGCGCCCAGATTTTCGCCTATGACTATAGTGTATTTTTATGTATGAGAGAGTAATAAAACAATAAATTATGTATGCAAATCCCTAAACTGTTGATACGGGTGACTCAATGAAAAACAGATATTTGTCAACAAGTTTACAGAAGTATATAGGAAAACAATTTTAAATTGAGTATGACCACCAGGTATAAAGGTTGGAGCAGAATAGAATACAATAGTTGTGAGGGTTACTAATCCCTAAATAAGGTTGCCAGTGTCGGAGTGATGGAGGTTAACAGGTACTAATGAATTTGCAAGAAATGTAAGATGTTTATTTTATTGGTTATATATAACCAATAAAAGTTTAATAAGTACCTACCTATTTGCAAATAAAGTTTAATTCTTTTAGATAAAATTTTCAATAGAATATCATTTTAAAGAAGGACTTCGACGGAAAGTGCATGAATTCTTCTTTAGACAAGAATTTCCAACATTGGATAAAGTTCTTGTCTCAGTTCGAGATGATAAGGATTACCCAGAAATGAGTCGAAGTACGTTATGGAAACTTTTAAAAGAAATAGGCTTCCGCTGGAAAAAGAATCCCAGAAAGTCTATTTTATTAGAAAGAAGCGATATTGTCATATGGAGAAGACATTTTCTAAGAACCATAAAGGAAATGAGAAACCAAAAAAGAAAAATATTTTATCTTGATGAAACATGGATCAACGAGGGTCATACACCAAATAAATTTTGGCAGGATGAAACTGTTACAAGTCAAAGGCACGCTTTTGTAAATAACTTATCTACTGGTTTAAACCCACCATCAGGAAAGGGACGCAGGCTGATAATAGTACACATTGGCAGTTCAGACGGTTTTGTTGAAGGTGGTTTATTAACTTTTGAATCAACTCGTACCGGTGACTACCATGAAGACATGAACGCTGATGTCTTTCAAGAATGGTTCGAACAAATGATAGATCTTCTTCCTAAGAACTGTGTAATAGTAATGGATAATGCAAGTTATCACTCCAGACTTATAGAAGGACTGCCCACAACCAAGTGGTTAAAAAAAGACTTGCAGAATTGGCTGAGTTCAAAAAATATTACGTACCATCCCGGATCTATAAGAAAGGAACTTTATTCGTTGTGTGCCCTTCATAAAGAAAAATTTAAAAAATACGAAATTGATGAAATTGCCAAAAATCGTGGAATGACAGTACTTAGATCCCCACCATATCATTGTGAATTAAACCCGATTGAACTGGTATGGGCACAGATAAAGAGTGAAGTTTCAAGAAAAAATACCACTTTTAAAATTCATGATGTTAAACAGTTGTTTTTGGAGGCCGTAAATAATGTAAAACCTGAAAACTGGGAAAAGGCAGTAAATCACACTATTAAAGAAGAGGAAAAAATGTGGAAGCTGGACAATATTACTGATAAAATGATCGAGCCAGTTATTATAAATCTTGGTTCTGAAAGTTCATCTTCTGAATCTGATTTGGATTTGTAACAAGTAGCTGTAAGTTTTATATTAATATTTTTATTCATCTATTTAACATACCTTAGACGGTTTTAAAAACTCTTTTTCTCTTTTGTAATTTTTAAAAATTAAAAAAAAATGTGAATTTTTTAAAACCCTTTTTAATGTAGGCCAGTCAGTTCTAATATAGTGTGTGATAAAAGAGGTCACTTTTGTTTACATACACATAACACTTTATAACACTGAAATAATTCATTTATTTTTTACAATTATTCAAAGTAATTTTTCAATTAATCTTGAGCACGCCCATGGAGTGGTCGGAGGTACCAGTTAAAATTATGCTTTAAGTACGCTCTCTTCGTTTCATAATAAAATGTAGAAACTATAGCAAGATCTAACTGTCTACAAAAGAAAACTTTATTAAAGCACAGTTTCGCATCTCTTCTCAATTTTATAGATAATTTATCGCTGGTCTTGTACCGCGCAAGACTCAAGTAAAACTCCTCCTAAGGTAATGTTAAGTGAACATCCTATCGTAATCCGAATATCTTCGCCTTCCGGTGATGTACAAGGTTTGTTGAAAAACTTTCTATTAAAAAGCTTTTTTTTAAAACCAATAAGAGAACAAAAATCTTATACCAAATCATCAATGTTGGCTTCAGGAAAAGAACATTCCACTATAGATTAAAGTTTACAGAATAAAAACGAAATATATTTGAAAAACTTTTGAAAATATATAGGCAATTATATCGAACACAAGTTTAAGCTACAATGGCTGGTGCTCTGTAGATGTACTCTTAGCTGAATATAGCCATCGTGCAGGGGGCATTTCGTTCAAATATAGGCTCTCCAGCAAGCCTAGATTGTATATAAGACTTATTAGATTGGTAAGCTTTATTAGAAATTTGTACTATAACACTACGCACTAGAGACCAAGGACACACAGGTTATAAAATTAACTAAAATCACAATTCTTAATAAAATAGTTTCGAAACACAATTCAGATTTCTGCTTTATAATCTGAGCCTTCTAAGAATTGCAAGGCAAACAGACGTTGATAAAAGATGTTAAAAGAGACATGGGGAATCTAAAATTTGCATTCCACGACATGTCTTTTACAACTAAGCAGAAATCCTTAGCGAATTGTGTTTCTCGTACTCCCACAGAGTAAATCCGAATAAAATGAGAAAAGGCAGCAAATATTTGATTTCACGCAAACAAATCCTATGTATCTCTTGATACGTATTTCGACCTAATAGGTCTCGTCAGAAGAGCTATTCATAGGGGTTCTCAACGTGAAAAATCAATATTTTCTGCCTTTTAAGAAGCAACAATAACATGGCTTCAATACGGACGCAGTAGCGACATCTAATTAAACAATCGTAAAATAGTTTCGAAACACAATTCAGATTTCTGCTTTATAATCTGAGCCTTCTAAGAATTGCAAGGCAAACAGACGTTGATAAAAGATGTTAAAAGAGACATGGGGAATCTAAAATTTGCATTCCACGACATGTCTTTTACAACTAAGCAGAAATCCTTAAGCGAATTGTGTTTCTCGTAACTCCACAGAGTAAATCCTGAATCAAATTTATAGATTCCCCATGTCATCTTTTAACATCTTTTATCAACGTCTGTTTGCCTTGCAATTCTTAGAAGGCTCAGATTATAAAGCAGAAATCTGAATTGTGTTTCGAAACTATTTTACGATTGTTTAATTAGATGTCGCTACTGCGTCCGTATTGAAGCCATGTTATTGTTGCTTCTTAAAAGGCAGAAAATATTGATTTTTCACGTTGAGAACCCCTATGAATAGCTCTTCTGACGAGACCTATTAGGTCGAAATACGTATCAAGAGATACATAGGATTTGTTTGCGTGAAAGTCAATATTTGCTTCCTTTTCTCATTTGTTAATTAAAATAGTTCTACCGCTTACATTCTTTTGCGCAGTTAACAGGAGAGAGAATGATTCTCTCCACAGAGCCGCGTCCACATCTATCACAACACTCATCATCCATTCGTACTTCGCTTCGTGTCTCTGTCCACATGTTTATGATGTCACATGCCTGCTCTTTGCCAGCTACTTCCTCCGTGGTCTTGTGGATCTCCTTCTCCGTTGGGGTGGGATTTCCTGCACTAAGATTCTTTCCTTCACGATGCTCCGTTTTGCTACCGCTCTCGACACGCATGTATTATCAGATAGGAGTTTCTTCACTTCCTCTGCCATTTCCCGTCCTTCGCCCAACTCCAGTGATATTCCTTGGTCTCTAGTCTCTCTGATCCTTTTTATGTCAATGTCCTTTTTTCCTGTCAGTTTGTTTTTTACTTCTGTCATTAGATCCACAAGGAATTTTTCTTTGGTTCTATGCTAATGATTATTCATTTGGTTCATTGAGGCTTGGTGTTGATGTTGGTTCTTTTTTTTTTTTACCTAGGAGCGTGATCGTCACCTCCCTTTCCTCTTGCAGCCCACTTCCATAATATTCTCCTCGATGTCTCAACTCCAAGTGTGCCGGCGTGTGGATTCCACGTTTTTCTTTTCCAGCTCCTCCATCTTCTGTACCAGTTTCCTGCAGGTTTTTACTTAACTTCCCGGGGCAGGTTTTTCCCTTTTGTTTGGGAGAAGTTTGATACCATCCTTTTCCTTGTAGATCCACGTTTTTGAGGCAGAACATTGTGGACTCTCGTATGATTGCGTGGCGTGAGTTCATAGTAGGCAGACATCGTGAAAGAAAAAACTTTACTGACATCGGGATGCGAATAGTTCACTATCTAATTATAATGGTTAAGACATAGAAATTTTGGATGATAATGCAAACCGTACAACTGTTAAAATGGCATATAAAATAATTCGCATAAAAAGGGACAGTACTGTATAGGTATGTTTTTTTTTTTTTTGCAAAAGGTTTCCTCGGCAGTCAACCTCAACAGTCTTTTGGGTTACTAGCTACTTTGGCACGCAAGTTATAGCTTCATAGGCTTCATCAAAACCAATAAATGTGACTTAACCCATAAAAACATAAATATGATACTTACACTAGTTTGCGCATCAAGTGAAAACGTAGTGTGTCAGATTCCTTTGCTCCAATAAGATATCATTTTTGTACTACTTGTTTAATATTTTTAGTGTGAACATTCATATAAAATAGGGAATATTTAGAAATAGAAACGTGAAATCATTTACTCTACTCGCATCCAAATAAATTTAGTTGTGTGAATTTCAGAGAGTGAATTTAGTGAATTTGTATGATTGCTCTTGCTAGGTTCCATTTCCAACGAATTAAAGTTCATTCACTTGTTTTAAATGTATTTCTGTGTTATATTTCATTGTGTTAAAGTATATTACAGAGCGAATGGTGTGTTAATGTTTCTTGAATATAAAATATACCCGCGATCCCGTTTTTTCCGTTACGGATTCTCGCGCGATCTCGTGAATTTTCCCCTTCAGGCTCTGGTCCCTTTTTCCTGTCTTTCTCATCACACCGGCCGCCGTCGACCAAAAACCAGTCATGCTAAGAATTATGGCTCGCAACAAAAATATAAGACTTCTTTTGCAACATAACAAACGGCCATATTGAACCTAACCTCAATTCATCATCACCTTCAAAACAAGATCGTATTTAAATAGGACTTCATTTTTTAATCAACGACGAACGACTCCGTATTTATGAAATACAGTGACAAAGTGGGGTAGTTTTTTGTGGTTCTGGTGTTGGCTGAAAATTACATTATTTCTTAACGTATTTTCCGTAGGTTTTACAGTGACGTATTTAATATTTTAGCAGAAAAGTAGATGAGATGCCAATATATTGCGATCAAAACGAATTTTTTTTCGATAACCTAGACTCGCGATTATCCGAGTCTAGGTTATCCGAGTTTTCTCGGTTTTATGTACTTTTTTAATTGTACTTGTTAGAATCACCATATCGTATTTTTTTTTTTTTTATTGTTGAGTAATATAAAAAAGAGTCGATGGTCACAAGTTACGTCGGCAGCTGCTATATTTGCAGCCATTGGAAATTGTGGATTTTTGATAAAAAGACTTAAAAAGAGCATTGTGTGCAAGATATGCTTTAGGTCAAGTTGTTTGGTCAAGTGTTTTGTCTACAAATTCCTGTTCCTTTTGATGTTAATCAGTGTGAATTGTACTACCGATTTGTTTGCTGTCGTTCAGATCGTCAAATTATTTATTTGCTGTCATTTAGATCGTCAAATTAAGTTACTGTACGGTAAATTTTTTCTTGTATGTACTGTTTTGTGTATTTATTTGAGTTTATTAGTTTCGGTTTTATAATTAATTTTTCATAAGTTGATTTTTGTGAGTGTAAGACAGCAGCGTTCTGTGCAATATGAATGGAAAGCGTAAGAGAGTAGTTGTCTCTTTGGAAACAAAAGTAAATGGAATTAAGAGGTTGGACAAGGATGAATCAATAAAGAAAGTTCCTTCAGATTAAAGTGTCGGAGAAGTAACTGTTGGAGATTGGAAGCGTAAGCAGAATGGGTCAACCGAAGTGTGAATGGTGGTAGTGGATTGGTCCGGAAGGCTATGAAGAAAGGGACCATGAACAAACTTCTGAGGCGTTGATATTATGGTTTTCACAAATGAGAGGATTGGGCAGCCCGATAAGTGGTCCAATACTCCAAGCAAAAGCTATTAAATTCCAGAAAAAATTATGGATGGAGGAGAAAACTGTTGTGCCATTGAATGATGGATTGACTTATGAAAGAAGAAATCTGGCATCGGACAATTAAATATTAGCGACGAAAAACTTTCTGCTGATTCAACTGAAATTAAAACATTTTATTTAAAATTTAAAGACATTATCCTTAAAGATGGACTAACTTCAGACTAAATATTTAACTGTGGTGAGACAAGCCTTAACTTTAAAATGCTTTCATCGAAAACACTAGCTGCTTAAAATGAAGGAACTGCACCAGGTTACGAAAAAAGCAAAGAGAGAGTCACAATCATTATTTTCTACAATGCTTCTGGTTCATTAAAATTAAAACCTCTTTTAATTGGAAAATCCAAAAATCCAACGGCATTCAAAAATGCCAAATAAATTGCTTACACTTTACAATGGATTTATGAACTTCGTGCCAGTCATGTGATGCCTACTAATAAACAAAATCTGCCCGAAAGCTTGTTGTTGTTGACATCGCACGATCCACCCAGATGCGAGTGAATTGATTAGCGCTGACATAAGAGCTGTGTTCCTTCCACCGAATGTGACGTCTCTCATCCAACCCCTAGACCAAGGCGTTATAGAAGCAATAAAGAGGAATTATCGGCGGAAGCTTCTTCAGGAACTGCTAAGCTGGATGAAGGACTGACTGTAATTGAGGCATTGAAGAAGATCACGGTTAAAGATGTTTGCTATTGGATTGCATCTGCTTGGGACGACGTAAAAGTGTCCACTATTCAGAAGTCGTGGAAAAAATTATTTAAGATAGACAACAAAACACAAGACGTTCAAAATGAACTGATGACTGGAAGTTGATTCTATAGCCAACCTAGCCAATCAATTACAGTAGAACAAACAGTCGGAAACCAAGACATCATCGATTGGATGAATCTAGATGATAAAATGGAACAGATGATGCAATTGCCAATCTAATTCTAAACGTCACCCATCAAGAAGAAGAAAATATACAGATGGGATAACTCAAAAGATTTCTTATCCCGATGGATTGAAGTCTTTTGAAGCAGCTGTCACATACATTGAGCAACAGGAAGAATCGACACCATTAGACATCCTTCATTTTCAACGTTGGCGCAACATCGCCGGCTCAAAAGAGGAATGAAGTTGAAACAAAAATCAATAAAATATTTTTTGAGTTTCTTTTCTGAAATGCCTAATAGAAACCCCTAGTAGAGAAGAGAGCATTACTAAGAATTACTACTGCCTTATTCTTAATATATTCTTAAATTCATAACCATGACAAAACTTTCTCTTGGATTTATTGCACACTTGAAAAGTATGGCCTGTCGTGTTGTAGTTCCTACATGTTGCAGAGTAAGAAAGAGACTTAACAGAAAATTTGCTGCAAGACGAAATAGTAAGACAAGCTTTAAATCTCTTATAATACTTTGTAAGGTCTGCATCTGATTCCACATCCTGGAAAGCAAGCCCCTTGATATAGTCAGAAGAAGAATGATTTCATCAACTTCTTCATATTCAGGAATTGATTTTGAAAACCGGAGCATCAAAGACTCCATATAAGAAATATATGCAGAGACCAATTGTTTAAAAGACTGTTTTGTGGAACGTATTTGTTTCCACAAATTTGTTTCATAATTGTATCGTAAATAAGTTTCCCTTAAGGAAGCAACTAATTCAGACCATGAATTGAAAGATTCTTTTGTGAAATGATTATGCCACCAAAGCAGAAATTCAGAGCTTAATCTTCGAATAAGATAAGTAAAGATGGGCGCCCATGTGATAAGACTACCAAAGAGAATTGAAATACTATTATAAAAATAATACATCAATCAACCATGGGAGCTTATTGTCTATGCTTCGCCCAGCTCAGTCTCTCAAGTGTGAATTCGTCTTGTGGAGCAATACTTATGGCATCGATGGGCTGCTTGCTATGAAATATGTGTCGCCTTCCAGTTAAATGGTTGAGTCCTCCTGACAGCTGCAGTTATTCCATATTATACCTGTGTGGCCTCACAATTAGGTGATTGAAAGAAAGTAGGAAGAGACTACATAAAGTTAGCACAGATGACATAGGACTTACGCCTATGATGGAATTAGCTCTTCAGTCAACATAGAACAGAATATTTGGTCTACCGGATATAAAGAGAGAGTGCGAATATTTATTCTACGGGATAGAAAAAGAGAGGAAAGAAAGACATAGGGCGCCAACTACTTTTTGAAGAAAAAATAGTAAAAAAAAAACTGAAGGTAAAGGAATTAATAAATTAATAAGGAAATTAAAATAAAATAATTATTTAAATATAAATTAATAAAGATGTGACGTTTATAACGTTACATGCTTAACAGATAAAGAATGTTTTTCCACTAAATCATTACTTTATAAAATTTTGGCGTTGACAACGTTTTTTCGGGTAGGAAATTCAATTAGTAATTTAAAAGGTAACAATTAATGAGCAATGTTACCTACTATTTATAAACTTTTATTCAAAGTTACGAAAATACCTTCCATTATTTCTTTACTAAAACGGCAACATAAAAACCTATTTTCGGTATCGATTCATCATTTATTTCGTTCAAATAAAATAACGATTTTATCCTGATTTCGTTCCTGTGTTTTATCGAATCTGATACCCACCTATATATCTATATATTACATTTATTGTGACGTGTCGAGTATAGGGATATTTATTGCAGTCGCGTATAAAAGGGCTCCCGATATGCCATTTATTTATAGCACAAATGTACGTACTTATAGCGAGGTCCTCAATTTTTATTTGTGCGGCAGTGTCAGGTATTTCTCGGGTCATTGTCCTTTCGCAACTTTCGGACCTTTCGGAAGTTTTTTGAGTTGTGGTACAAAGGATACATTCACTGATATTAAACAGCTCGAAATAATTGTGAGTTTTGTTATTTTTTATTGTGTATATATTGGTTGGATTGTAGTAGTACACTTGAATGTTACATTTAGAATTTAATAATATTAGTATAAAAAGCATGGAAAACTCAGTTATGGTCTTCTATGACATTAAATGTTATGGCAGTGAATATTACGTAGTTAAATTATAAACAAAAAAACATAAGATGTACTACAGTTATTACCTATTTAATAAAACCAAAAGTATCCAAGACTGAGATTCCTACAGGTATAAATCTTCCATAAAGTCCTGGCAAAGGATGGTGCTACAACGAAAGAAGTAGGTTTCCTAAAGAAAGCTAATGGCAAATTTACGGACACCAAAAATGAACGTCTGAGAGAACTAATAAACTTGCACTTTCCGGGCTTAACAATGCTGGATGATGCAGATAGGCAAACCAACATAGACCAAAGATGGATAAGGGCATCCCTAACGAATAGAACAGTTATAGTCCACACTGGGTAAGCAACCATCAAAGCAAAAGTAGATGAAGGCTGTCCACAAGGAAGAGTTCTGTCCCCTCTACTTTGGGCAACCTTGGTAGATGATCTCCTCAGAAATCTGTCCACAGAAGGCTTTTATTTTCTAGGATATGCTGACAATATAGCAATCGTTTCAGAAGCAGCTTTGTTCATGTTGTATATGAGAGATTGCAAGCAGCCCTAAATATAGTTGACGAATGATGTAAACAAGAGAGACTGAGAGTCAATGCTCAGAAAACACAAATCGCCAACTTCACCAAAAAACAGATTGCATTTGCCAAAGAACAAACAAACAAACAAAAACAAAACACCTTGGGGTGTATTTTGATGATAGGCTTACATGGAATACTCACATTCTAAAAACCACACAGAAAGCTACTATGTCCCTAGGCAGATGTAGAAGAATGTACGGTAAGAATTTGGGGACTTAACCCCAAAATGGCTCTATGGTTATACACAAGGGTTAGTAGACCCATGATAACCTATGGCTGGGTGACGTAGTGAAAAAAGATACATCAAGTGGGAGCAATAAGGCTTTTAGGTAATACGGGGGTCATAAAAACAACTCATACTGCATCGTTGGAAATCCTGCTGAATGAAATCCACAAAATGATTTGTGAACTAAATAAACAAAGAGGCCGTAGCAAGTTTACGGTAGCCTGGATACTGGGGCACAAGGGTTATAAGAGCAATAAAAAAGTAGATAAAATGTCCAAACAAGGCTCATCAATGCAATTTATTAGACCGAAACACTTCTGTGGCATTGCAAAGTCAGTAGCACGAACGGTTGCAAGGAAGTGGATAGCTTACAAATCTCTGGAATGGTAAAATAATTCACCAAGACAAAGATAGGTGAAACGGTTCATTCCAGTACGTTCGTCAAAGGCAGAAAAACAGTTAAGGCTATAGTAGGTCTTCTAACAGGGCATTGTAAGCTGAATAGATACTTGAAACTGATGGGATTATCATATGATGACCTGTGCAGATTTTGTTACCTCGAAGAAGAAACAGCAGAGCACATTTTATCTCAGTGTGATAGTCTGGCGGTTTTTTGCGTCAGGAGAAGAAAATCCACCGGAAAATAGCTATATGGAAGGTACAATCTGGAGGTTATTAGACTTTTTCAAAATGGTCAGGCTGGAGAATGTTATCCAAGACTAGAGGACCATAATAGATCTGAAAATGTCGCAGTTGAATAGGCCAAAAGGCCACCTCTCTAAATATATCTACCTATCTGTCTACTACAGTTATAAGTGTTTATTCCTACCACCACTCAAGAACAGCCTATCACTCAAATACTCGTAAGCATAGTCAACAGTACCTCAGTACAATGGGTGACCCCTCAGAATGGTCTATTAATAGAATGATAGCCTACAAAACCCAAAGCCTGTTTATCTGTCTGTAAGGATGTTATTTATAAAATAAAATATAAAGAATATAATTCAACATATTGGGCAAACACACAAAATCTACATAAAAGAATTGTTGCACAAAAAATAGAGTGTAAGCAAGCATTCTGTAGAAAATAGCCATTCTTTTAATATTAAAAATGTACAGATTTTGGAACAAAAATTTGTCATGAAGAAGATCACGAATTTAATACAATATTGAATGAGATGGTGAATAAACAAAGTGTCTTTTAAGATAATATATTTGCAGTTTTTTGTCAGATTGATTAGTTCTATGGCACGATAGAGAGCATACAGTTCAGCTGTATAAATAGCACTAACATTAGATAGTTTGAATTTAAGGACCTTCTCTAGAGTTACTACAGACACTCCCACACTTCGGATGATTTTGAACCATCAGTGTATATCTCGAAATGAATTTTGTAACGACTAAGGATTTTTCTAAAATGGGAAATATTTAAATCATGATTGGTGAAGTTTTTGTCAAATGACATAAGTTCAAAGTTATGGTTATGTTTTGAATTCAAGGTAGATTATGGTCATATGTGTATGGAAGGCATTCAGATATGACAAGAACATACAAGAACAAAAACAAGATTTTACAGAACGGTGATTTGCATTGAGGTTTGGGAAATTATCAATAAAAGTATTTCTATAAACAGGAATTTTTGCATTATCCTTAATTTTTGTTGCATACGTTAGACTAAGGTAAGTTATTCTATCATTTAACGACAATTCATTTGCTTCGCAAAGTAAACTTTCAATCGGTGTTGTACAAAAGGCTCCCAGACACATTCTGAGTGCTATGTTGTGAATAGGGTCGAGTTTTTAAGTACTGATTTCGATGGTGAATCCAAGTTATAGCTTATATACAAAATTTCATTTACGAAAGAAGGAAGAATTTAAATTTAATAGAAACCATAGCTGAATATTTCGGTATACTGTTTTATAAATATTTTTAAAAAATGTAACGGAATAATGATACATCAAATAAATCATTATCTTTTTATTAGTTTAAATTACAATCAAAGGAAAATATTTTCGTTAAGTTACAGTCTGACCTTTCATTAATCTGCCGCAATTACACTATCTTAATAGAGTTTTCAACTGCCTGCAAGGTAATCGTTTCTTTGAATTTATTGTCTCAGAATTTCTTATTGCATGTACTTCAATTGAGATAATTATTCATTGTACAATAATTTCTTTAAGTAATTTAAAAGCTTTTGTAGCTTTATACTTATTCTAGGGCAATAAATTATGCATTAAACTTTCATTATTTATTAGATAGTAAATAAAATAAATCAACTATATGAAATCTTAAAAATATCTTTCCTAATAGGAATGTGTTTTCATTCAGATACTTATAATTTTGAGCATAATATGAGCATTTTTGTAGAAAATGAAGTTTGACGATCATATTGCATCCCAGGTTTTTTATAATTCTCGACCATATTGACTACAATTTGTTTATAGTTTGGACACTTGTTGTTTAATATACGGAAATGATACTTGTAAAAGTGATTATGAGAATGTAAAATAACTTTTAATCGATTATATTTTCCTTTTAGATAATATTAATTGTCAAGTTAAAAACTAATATTTATTCATTCATCTTCTAAAACAGATGTTGAATAGCCAGTATTTTAGATTAATCAATACCGAACAGCCCCTGTCTCCATATTTATCCAACCCTTCAGGCAGCAACAAATCTTTTCTACAAACAAAATAACAATAGACATAATCAAACACATTAAAAGCGGCGTATATTTGCTACCGCTGTCGGTAGAAAAACAACTGAACAACGACTACAGAACCAGAAGTACTTAAGCACAAAAGTAATCTAGGTCCAATTAGTAATATAATAAATACAGGCAGTTGATTGGCAAACAAAAGGACAAGTTTCAAAGGCCTCGCTAATAAAGCAATATTTCCTTAAACATAAACACACGAACTTTCTGATATATCGCTCGGTATTGATGCAAACATGGGAATGAACTCCGTACATGTGCAAACGTGTGCTATATACGGAAAAACAGGACAGATTTTTTATTGACTCAAATGGAAGCACACAGCTCGTTCATACTAAACATCTGGCGTCATATTAATTGTTTTCTAAATGGCATTTGCGGAAGTATTTATCGATTGGCTTTTTTTGTTAAAGGATTCATGTTGAAGGTTTCATCTTAGTAAAGAATAATGAAAAAGTATAATTAATTTCAATCATGTTATGAACTCTCTAAACTAGTAAAAATATTTTTAAGACTTTAAAAAAATAGCAATTTATCTAGCTCTTGCGCTGATATTCTTGGTTTAGGTTTAATTTTTAATAAGTAGGGGAAAGTGAGGCTCCTTCAGACATAAAAATTTGAACTGTCATATTATATTACAATATTCATAAAATACATTGTTTACCCAACTTTCACTGTGTATATGCTTTTAATATTAAACCCTATATTTTTTGTTAAAAAAAATCAAAACCATTTTTTCAATAACGTCCGAAGGTGCCCCATTTGACGGGCACCTTCAGACGGGGAATGGGGGAGCTTCAGACACAATTGGAAAAGTGACAACCTCATATAAATGTTTTAGATATTATTTATTACAATATTTTAAATTATATTATGACACTTAATCAAACCCCTAATGCATATTGAAGTTTTCCAATGAAATTCAAAAAGAATAATGATTTCTGTCACTTTGTACCCTGCTCGTGCTCAGAAGGAGTTGGCAAAAGGGCTACAATTTCTGATAAAGAAGCACTAGAGATATCTGGAACGATGGGGTAGAAAAATTTATAATTTACTTTAGATGACATTCTCAAAAATGGAATTTCAACATCCCCATTACCACATTTACCCAACATAATACACATCTGTTTGTTTTACAGTCCCAAATGTAACCCCCACAAAATCTTCAATTTTCAATTCCCTCCTGTCAAAATTTTGCTGTGGTTCTTCCAATAGTTTATTATAAAAGTTTTTGCAATTTTTGTCATCAGTTGTCTTCTCATTCTTCTCATTTTCAAAAAGTAGTTTTCTTTTCGTAGATTTAATACGTTTAGCATTAGAGTTAGTGGCTTTCTTTGTTTTTTACTGATCTGTTTTTCTGCCAGAAGAAGCTCTTCTGGGGTGTCAGTTATTATTCTGCTTTTTCCCTTTTCTCTTGGTTTCTTGGAGCTAGTATTGAGTTAAGGTTTTGGATATCCTCGTATCTCCTCAGGACTTAAATAACAGCCAGGTGGTTGAGAGGGCATAGGCGTTGAGTTTTGGCAGCTTAATATTGCTAAAGTTTCTATTGGTTGCTGAAAGTTTTTGCTTGAAATTTGGGGAGGTGAGGGTGGTTTTTCAGATTTTAAAGTTGGAAGACTTGCACCTACTTGGCATGTTAGAGGTTCATCAGGAAGAGTTTTGTATGGAGGATTAGGTCTTACACTGACCAAACTGGGAGCAAACATATCGTCGGTGAAAATGTGCTTTTCAACTGGAAAGATTTCTGTTTTCTTTTTTAAGAAATTATAATACTCTGGGTAACATGGCACAGCCATGTGCTATACCAACACATGCGGCTACGTGACAGATTCCAAATCGTTGGCCTGAGTTAGACTTCAACCATAAATCAATTGCAGCATTATAATATGTTTTAAAAGGTTTCATCAATCTCACATCCAGTGGTTGCATCATGTGGGTACAATGGGGTGGAACTGTTAGAATGTGCACGCCATTAGCTCTTGCTAGTTCTTTTGCCTCAATAGACAAGCTTACTAGGTGGTCCTCCTCTACTTCGTTTGTCTGCTCTGGGAATAGTAACTAGCAACTAGTAACATAGGTTAAATTTAAAAGTTTACTAAACAAATTTGCTATATTTTGGGAATTATCAAAAGTTATATTCTCATATTTCAGTGTGTTTGGCAAATAAAAACATTTTTTTTAAATCAAAATATTTTTTTATCATACATAGCAGATTAACACCCTTAAGGTATTTATTTTACTTCTGACTATTATTTCGTGCCATCAATAATACAATATTGATATTTCGTAAATTGTATTAAAATTATTTCTTTAAAATACTTTAATTCGAAAGAAAATATTTTTAAAAAAATGTTCAACGTGATACACTAGTTGACTCAAAATTAGTATTTTTGCCTCCTCTTCACATAAAGTTAATGAAGCAGTTTTTTTTAAGATTTAGATAAACAAGGTGACTGCTATAAATATCTGTGCGACAAATTTCCTGCACTTTCTGAAGCTAAACATAAAGAAGAAATGTTTGTAGGCCTTCAAATTCGAACCTTAAAATCGGACAGATTGTTCCAGAATACAACAACTCTGTTGCTTGTTTAATAACTGTAATATTATATCAAAATTTGCAATGAAGGTTTGCATAAACATAGACACTTCCTCTGTCAAACTCACTTAAATATAAAAAATAGAAGAGACATGGAAACCTTGGTAATAAATTTTGACAGAAATAAAAAGTAAATCAAATTTAATGTCATTATGTTAATGACATAATGACAAAATGTAAAATTTTGCTAATTTTAAAAGACAATTCTCACAAGGGTAAGCCTATTGAAGACATAAGAACTTCATTTTTCTAATGTAATTTTTTATGTTAATTTTTAGTATGTTTTGAAAAAGAGTAAAATAAACTCGAAAGCTTAGCAAACCTAAAAGAGTTTTACTTAAAGGCCAATATATTGACTACTAAACCCAATATATCCGTACATATATATATATATATATATATATATATATATATATATATATATATATATATATATATATATTCGGTTTTATAACGTCTTACGACGTTGTCCGACTCCCAAACGCCACTGTATTCTGTCTTGAGTTAGGTCTTCGTCCAGATTTCGAGCGCTAATCGCTTTCCTAACTCCCAGGTTCCAGCTCTGTGGTGGTCTTCCTCGTTTCCTCTTCTCTAGGGGTTGCCATATCATCGTTTTTTTAGGCAATCTTTCGTCCCCCATTCGGCTCACATGCCCATACCATATGAGCTGTTTTCTCTCAATATCCTCAACTATAGTGCCCTCTATACCCATTTGTTGTTTTATCACTTCATTCCGTATTCTGTCGGCTCTTGATATTCTCATCGATCTTCTGATGGCATCCATTTCCGTGGCTTCGACCTTTTTCTTATATTTCTCGGTTATTCTCCATGTCTCAGCTCCATAAAGTAGGCTAGTTTTAACCATTGTCTCATAGATGTTTCATTTTCTTTTCTTTGATATTTCTTTACTCCATAGAACTCCGTTCAAACATGCTATAGCTCTTCGTGCTTGTACAATTCGATGTTCTATTTCTCGTTCGTCTTTTCCACTACGATCGAAGATGACGCCCAGGTATTTATATTCGTCGCATGGATTTATTTTTTGATTGTCTCGATATCGAGTTGTTCTGCTTCAGCTCCAATTGAGAGGTATTTTTTCTTTTCTAAATTGATATTTAATCCCCATTTCTGGTATTCTTCAATTAGTTTTCTAAGCATGTATTCCATGTCATCTTTGTCATTTGAGATCACCACCTGCAAACTGTATATATGTAATCCTGATCGTTGAATTGTATACCGATTCCTTTGACTTTCCTTTTCCATTGTTTCAGAGCTACAGAGATATAAATCTTAAATAGAGTCAGAGAGATACAACATCCTTGTCTGAGACCCTAAGTAACTGCAAATTTTTCAGCTAAAAGGTTTCCGAATTTCATTTGGGAGTTTGAACCATAATATAGATCTTTGAGAGCACTAACCAATGTTTGATGTATGTTTGATGTGTCCAGGACTTCCCATAGTTTATTCAGCGGGACTGTGTCATATGCCTTCTCAAGATCTACAAAAGTCATATGTAACTCTCTATTTGTCACAATTTTCTTTTCTATAATTTGTTTAAGACAGAAGATGTTATCTGTACATGAACGACCTGCTCTAAATCCTACTTGTTCTTCGTCTCCAGACGATTGATAATCTTCCTTTATCAGGTCCCGTAGTATTCGACCGTATAGTCGACTCATTGAACTTGTGACCGATATCCCTCTATAGTTTTTACAATTTCTCCTGTCACCTTTTTTATATATTGGGGTCATATATGCTGTTTTCCATTCATCTGGTGTTGGATGTCCATTAATATATTCGTTAAATATCACCGTGATCATTTTGTGTAACTGTATACATTTACTATACTGTACTAACTAACTACTGTACTAACTGTATACACTGCATGCATTTACTATACTAAAATAAAATGATGTTAAAATAATCTCCTATACTCCTATAAAAAAAATTATAATTCGGCCTAACATTTTCCACGGTCTAACAATAACACTGCCTTATCTGTCTTATATATTGCCAATAAAATTACAAAATGCCTCATTGTTTTCACAAGCAGGCGGTCCGAACCATATTTTTCCGTCCACAAAAAACAAGCGCTCCAAAAGATGTACCGTTATAAAAAGTTCCCGGTAGAAATTTGCATTTTTTAAGCTTTCCACAATTTTACGTTCCTCTCATAACTGCCAGCGACAAATGTAAATTTTGAAGTGATCCAGAACAATGAAAATTTTTACGACGGCCCATCTTTTTCCCGGAATTTTCGGCAATAATCGTCAAATCTTGGCAGGTAAGGACCTTATCCCATAGCTTAATTGAAATCTGTGAATGTTTCCAAACCATTGGCTTCAGTATCTTTCAAATTTCCGCTCTTTCCAGCATTTGTTGTACGTTGAAGTCAAAGACGTATTCCACTACATTTTCGAGGGATTATTTTTATCAAGGGGTCTTCATATAACCATTCAGTACACCAGTTCCACAAAGTATTTTAAGAAGATGCAAAATCATTGCCAAAAACTAGGAGAATGTATTATTTACAACATGCATTTTTTTGAACAAACTAAAGCATTTTTGCATTTTTAGTTGTAAAGAAAAATTTCATTTTTAATAATATCAAACAATTCAAATAAATCTAACCAATTTTTTTAGCGCCCCTTGAATTTTTTTAAAATTTTATTAGTAATTAAATGGAAAGAAAGTTCAATATTGAAATGAGTCCGCTAGATGCAAAACTCTGTATTTGCAAAAATTGTAAAAATTGAGTTTTAGCTGACAGTTATTTGTCACATGTTATAGCTATCTGTTGATGTAGAAATTCAGCAGCAAAGTAAAGTATTTACTAAGAAAAAAGCATTAGAAATCTTGAGTCAGACGCAAAACTCTGTATTTGTCAGCCTATGCCAGTTGCATATCTGTGTAATTGCAATTGGTCAATCGCTTACATTGTTTAAGTCACATGACACGTCTCATGTGCACATGTCAATTATTCCATCATTCGCCATTACCGGTTTCACTGTTTGTTATTTGAGTACTAAAAACACCAAGTTTATTGCAAATAATTAACATTATGGATCTTTATGTGCATATTAGACCTTGTGAAAAAGGAAAAGGGAGAAAACGAGTTGTACAAACAAAAAAATGGAAACGAAATGTAATGGAACTAAAGAGGTAAGAGGTGTTTACAATTAACTAGATAGGTCACTATTTTTAGGCATAAACCTAAGGATTTACCCGGTTTTCTCACCTGTAACGATACAAAGAAAGTGTATTGTTGTATAGATTTAAAGATGCGAGACATTCAGCGTTTCCATAATAATCTGTATTCAACAACTGACAAAATAAAACAAGATATTTTTTTTCTGAAATTTTGTGAAGGTCAAAAGCCCAAGAGATCAGGTACAAACCTACATGGAATTTCAATTAAATATTTTGTTCCTACAGTAGAGGGTGGACTTTTAAGAGTATGCAAGACAGCATTTCTTGGAATAACTCATTTAAGTTCTGAAAGAATAGAGCGTGTTGTAAGAACGTTTGTTATCCGGGGTGAAATACCAAAAGAGAGAAGAGGGGGAGATACAACAAAAGGTAGATTTGATCCAATAAAATTATCTATCCAAACATTTATGGGGCGTTTGAACGGTGCAGAGAGTCATTATAATAGAGGACGATCGACTAGATTGTATTTACCATGTGATCTGAATTTTAAAAAGCTTTACAGAATGTATTGTCAACGTCATCCACATCATTCCGTAAAGTTATCATAATTTCCGAACATACGTTAATGAACACTACAACATATCATTCGGCACTCCCTTAGTAGATGCTTGTTCTGCGTGTCTCAGAGCGAAGGAAATTTTGACAAAAGAAAATTTAGAAGAAGAAAAGTTAAAGGTTATAACAGAGCAGAGAGTTCATACGTTAAGAGCTAAAGCCTTTTATTCTTTGTTAAAAAATGAATCAAATCATAACATACAAATATTTTCTTTTGATTGTCAAAAAAATCTTTCTTTGCTAAAGCTTCCTGACCAGGCGGCTTATTTCTCACAGCAAATAAATTTTTATAATTTCACCATCGTGGCTGGAAATTCGAAATCCCATCTTTCTTCTGCAAATGTGACGTCCTTTATGTGGCTGGGGTTTGAACATCCAAAAGATTGAAATGCTGTTGCCTCTGCTGTACATGATACTCTCATAAAATTCAACTTTAAAAATCAAATCGAAAAAGGTCACCTATTTGCAGATGGATGTGGTGGACAGAACAAAAATAGCACGATGATGTCTATGATAATCTACTGGTTGGTTTATGAAGCACCTGGTTACATCAAGGAAGTGGAGTTTACGTTTCCTGTTGTTGGTCATTCCTTTTTGCCACCAGATAGGATTTTCGGTATGATAGAAAGGGAGATAAAAAAGAAGAACGTTGTAATAAACAGAAAAGAATATGAGGACATAATTGGAGAATACTCAAAGGTACTGAGACTTGGTAAAGACTGGCAGATATCAGACTGGAGAAAGACGAGTGACGTTGTTGTTAAAAAACCTTCCCAGTGGCATTTTAAATGTAATGCAACGAAACGATTTATATTTTCTAAGGGCAAAGATTATATGGCTACGGTAAGGGGGGAAATATTTTATCGTTCTGACATAGGGTTCAGCAAGTCTATAATACGAAAAGGGAAAAAGATTTCTTTATTGAAACCAAAGTTACAACAGATTGGATGTTCATTGAAAGGAGATAAATCGTCCATAGGCACTCTCCTTAGAAACCATTTTGGTGAAAATTGGAGAGACCAGCCGGATCTCAAATTTTATAAAATTATAGATACTGGCGTACAAGCAAATAATAACGAGAATGCTGCAGAAAATGATCATATTGATGATGAGGACCCAGAGGAACTTAGAGTTTAGGAATTAATATAAATATATACATATTATAATTTGTAATACCTTTTGTACTTTGGATAAAAATAAACTTCACTAAAAGTTTACTTCCACATGCTTTCTTCCTTATTCCTAACACACTAGGTTTAGAAAACAGACTAATATAACAACCACTAATATCGTTAATGGTTGACTATTATCATGTATTTGCAAATGTTAGTTGCATAAATCTGTATTTACATAGTTCACTTGCAAAACAAGGTATTTTCAAATTATTCTTCCTTTTCTAGCAAACCCAATAACTTTACTAAGTGCTAACTAAAAAAATCATTATATTTTACCTAATAAAGCATGTATCTATCACAAAAAAGTGCCATTTATTATGTCTAAGGTTTTTTGCAAAATTTATCAGTTTTTTGCAATTAACTCAGTTTGACTTATAAAGTAAATACAAAGTTGTGCATCTAGCGGACTCAAATATTGAACTTTCAAATTCTGAAAATATTATTTGACTAAAGAATGGTAATACAATGTACATAGCACTTTTAAATCAGCAAAATTGAGTATTTTTGGTCAACTTTTTTAATTAATAATTTAGGTACAGCACTAAATCTACATTCCAAAAAATACAATAAATGAAAAGTAATTAATAACTTTATAATCACAACACTTATTTCGGGACAAGTTTGTAGGGAGCTCCTTTTATAGTCATAATTGTTGCTAGTCACTTGTGAATTTAAATTTGTAATTACTTCTCAGTTGGTATCAGAGGAGGTTCTCTGTATATGCAGAACCTTAATAAATAATTAAATGGTGAGAATCAAAGTGCTCACAATAAGAAAGTATGTCTTCATCTTATTTTCTTCTTCTTCTAAACGTGTCGTTACAATCTTCTCTGTCTTTCTCTTGCTTTCCAGTAGAATTAAAATTTGCCTTCTCTCTCTCTCTTTGTCCAGTAGACTAAACATTCTGTTTTATGTTGACAGAAAAGCTAATTCCATCATAGGCATACATCCTATGACATATGTGCTAACTTCATTTCAATCTCTCACTTACTTTCGGTCAATCAGCTTTTCTGACATAGTGGGATATATTTTTTTTTTATAAATAAAATTTATACAAGAAGGCAAAAATTGTTATAAGCTTCATTTTATGATCTGCAGAATTCTCTTGCAGTGACTACTTTCATTGTAATCTATATTCTATAATTCTGACAGCATTTTTAATATTGGCCAGGATATACGTCTATGTCCAGGGCCTCTCTTACCCTCAATTTTGCAGAATCAACTGTAGAAGTCGGTATTTATCATTACGCATGTTGTGGCAGAAGTAAGCCAATTTTTTGATTTTTATGGTGTTAATAATTTCTTTGTCTTTTCTTAGCATCTGCAGAATAAATATGTTACTTATGTAGCGCATATATGAGATCCTCAACACACGTCGGTAGCACTACATTTCAAATGCCTCCAATCGTTCTATGGCATCTTATCCATCCTAAGGCTTCAGCTTTCTACTCTATAGAGAAGAACACTAATAAAGTAACGTCTAAGAATTCTTATGTGTATATTGATACTTAAAGATAAGTTGCAGATAATCTTCCTAAGGCTGTTAAAAGAGCTTTTGGTTTTTTCAATACGAGTTTTTATTTCGTAGGTGTGATCCCAATTATCCTTAATATTGCCGCCCAAATAGCATATTTGTTCCACTCCTTCTAACGGTGTATCGTTCGGGCAGAAACGCCCAAATTATAATTTGGGCGTTTCTGCCGGTGTTTTTACTAATGATCAATTTTTCCCTCGTTCCGAGTCCTGCTCTGAATCCAAATTGAACTGTAATGTGTTAAGGTGTTCTTCTAATTTGGTGTATATGCGGTGGTGTATATTTCAGATCCTAATAAATTTGGAAACTGGTTGAACTCCTCTTGTCAAAAGCTCTGTTTGTATAGAAGAAGTTTTGGACAAATTCACCGGTTTTTTTTTAAATTCACACCCCAAATGGTAACACTTCGCGGTGTTTTATATCTATTGAGGGGTCCTTTCAGCATTATTTTGTCATAACATAATCAATAGTCTATACTGTCGTTTTAGGCATTGGCCCTGCGATCGAACGTGTATCTATCCCATCACAGTGGTCCACCACAAGCAGTAGAAGAGGCCGATTGCGTATATCTCAATCTTCTCTTTGTCTTTTATGCTTTTACCTCTCCCTTACATCACCTCCCGTTCATCACCTCCAAATGTACCTATGTCTAATATGATAGACTATTACAAAAAGAACAAAAACGTCTTAGTCAACTAATGGAAAAATGTTTGGCTGGTGATTCAAATAATGGTGGATGGTAGGATAAAAATTCGAATTAATGAAATTTTTTGCAAAAAGTCAGGAAATATTTCTCAAGTAAACCAAGAATCCATGGAAGGTGTAGCAGATGCGACAGGGAGGATTTTACAACTTTAAAAAAACTCAAAAAATGTAATATATATTTAGACTTAAAAAATTCTACAATACTTGCGTAATAATTGCTGCAAAAATGATTTGGAGTAATAAAAAACCTTTTTTTGAGTTTAAACCCATCGAGCAATAAGACAAAAGAGGGAATATAAAGGTAGTGGGGGTAAACATATTGATAGACAGGAAGTGCTATTTTGAGAGGCCGCTTTAAACAAAGAAAGAGAATCTCTTTCCTTGTTTAAGAAATCAAATTTAGTTGGGTTATGTTATTGCTGATGTTATTGTTTGTCAAAACTGTCACATGAAAACTTATTTATATTTTCTATTGAAGTTTTTTAACAATTGTTTAACATTTTAGACTATTATCGTTATTAATTAATTAAAACTTTATTGTGTTCTAGTGTTAAAAAAAGTATTTTAATAAATAATTTTAATAAATAAATAGATAAATATATAATATAAAATATTATGTAATATAAAATAAATAAATAGATAAATTAGAACCCATACACCACTGTATGATTATTGTCAAGTGTCATGAAATTTAAATTTGGCGCATTTGCATTTCCGGATATGTCCGCCATCAGAGGCCACTTTTTTGGTCTCATTTTCATAACGATTAGATTCCCTCTTTTGTCTTATTGCTCGATGGTTTAACCTCAAAGTTGTCCTAAAGAAATTTATACTGTTTTCTTATATTAATGTGAATATTACTTTAAAGTTGAATAAAGAATAAATAATAAATAGATTGTAGTATCTGTTCTTACACTTTCAGTTTTTTTTTGTTAGCTTTATGTTTGCAGTATTATTTGAAAATATGTTAGTTTTGTATTAAACATAACTTATTTATAATTTTTACAATGGTAATTTGTTCACCCATGTCGCATTTTGCAAGTAATAGCTTGTATCCAAAATTGCGAGGTGACAGTCCACATCGACTATTGCTCAAAAGTGTCTCAAAAATAGATACGAGTATGTACTGTAGGGTTAAGTGATTGGTCTTTAATAAAAAATGTTCCATATAATTTGAAGATATCAGTCCATGAACCTTTAAACTTTTTTACATGTTTTTCTTTTTATGTTAAGTATCTTTTTCACTATGATCGTTAATTTTGTTGACATTTGATCCAGATATTAGTAAAATGTATAACAATAAAAGATGAAGTAGGGATTATAGTAAAATCTTATACAATTTAAATTTAAAATGATCTCCAAATTTTCTAAGAAAAAATTCAAATAAACAATTACATATTATAAACTGACCAACTTATTGTTTAAAACAAATTAAATATTGCGCCCTTAAGTAACCCTTCATCTCCGTTTCACTGCACGACGGTAGCTATATCCATTTTTACCAGTTTCGCTTTGTTTTTCCTAATATAAGAAATGGTGTTTAGCTTCTAGTTTGATACTAAGAGGCTATGACTCGAACCATTAGCACTGCGAATGGTTGGCTTTTGATTTTTACGAGAAAAATCGAATAGTCGGGTAAGGTTGAGAAGCCACCGTCTTAGAATCAGAATGGCCCATTCATGCTAAGTGAATCTGAAAGTTCTCTGGAAATGCAGTTAAGAATATGCACTATAAAATTTATTGTTGACTTTCGTGGTATAGAGAAAATAGTTTAATGATAATTAAGAAGAAAAATTAAGACATTTATGTGCTTTAAAATATAATTGACAACAATTGTTACTAATTGTTACCTTTATAACGATTTTTACCACCACAAGGGAGAAGTTAATTTTCTGTAGTATGCTGTATACCCTGTATTACAAAATATTTTCTATAGAAAAATCCCTTATAAAAGGTATATTTATTTGAAAGGAATCTTTCGGGCTAAATCACAAGACGTTTTTGGAATAAATATGTCATCTTTACTTCTGCTACTAGGTGTACATGTTTAAAACCACTAAATATATTGGAGAAAAATCCCTCAAAAAAGTCAATTGTATCAGATATTAAACTAAGATTAAAACGAATTCACCTACAAAAACCAACAACAAATGTACTTAACTTTGACGATATAAACAAAAGATATACCGTTAAAAAAGAATTTAACAATATAATAAAAAAACATCCAAGAACAACTAGAAGATCCAGAAGAACTATAAAGTGAATTTTAAAACCAAGTTAACGAAATTTCCACAAACAATGAGTATAGAAAAAACTTAATCAAGAAAAATAAATGGATGACATACGACATCTTGAAATTCGACTGATGAAATTTAATCAAACAGAATATGGACACCTGTAGAGAAGAATAAAAAAGGAGATTAAATTAGCCAAAGGAAAATGGATGAGAGAAAGGTAAGACGAAATGGAGGATGTATTATCTAAACACGACTTATTTAATGTGTACAAAAAACTAAGAGCAATTGGTAACATATTTAAAAAGATATCTCAGATATTAAAAAAATATATCAGAGTTGTTTCAAGACTTGTTTCAGACTTTTTATTGAATTAATATTTTCATGTTTTAAATTCTAGATTTTCCACCTAAAAATGCATGTTTTTGTGGTTTTTTAAAAATAACTTACAAACAGTAGGGTAAACTGTGCAAATACCGGTCAGTGGGTAATGGCGGTCATCCCGATTGTGCGAAATCTATTCAATCTGGCAACCTCCTATAACTGCCAACGTGTCGCTATACTACTCTATATTCAGATTGCTGACGAGCGTTGAGTTGGCGCAAACCATTGTCATAGAAATATTATTAACCTGTTTTCAGTGTTTACGATCTTATTTTTATGCTAAGTAATATAAGGTCTTAATTCATTTTTATTCACTTGTAGATCTTAAAATTGGTTACAATTGATTATAATGACGTTAGCTGCCTATTCCTTTTTTAAAGATCAATATTTTAATACATGTTTACGAGTAAAAAATTCTAAGAAAAAAAATGCCAACAGGAGGCAATGCCGGTCAGTTGCCATGCTATAATTTATACCCTATACTATTAATCCTTAGGGATTAATCCATCCATTTTTCGACATTGCAAGAAAGAATAAAAAATAAAAATCTTCAAGGTGTCTCCTTAGGTAGAAAATCAGTATTTTCTGCCGAAGAAGAAGCTAAAATAGCCACACAAAAAATATTTAGCTTAATTTTTTATGGCGTAACAGCAATAGAACTGAGAAAATTAGCATTTGGGTTTACAAGATAATTTTTCTTGTAATAAAACACCTTTTTCTTGTAATTGGCATTACACGAAAAAGGTGTTTGATTCTAGTTCTTTGGAATCGGATATTGATATATCATGTGATAACAGTGACGATGCATACGAAGATGCCTGGTTTACAGCGAGTTTGGCAAAAACAATGAATTGTGGTATATATTTACCGTTTGCTCACGATGGGCTTATTCAGAGTGCAGTGGATGGGATTCTGCAGAGAGTTATACGTGCGATGACTGTCAACTATTTTTACATTAAAACACATATTTTTGTTATTTTTTGTTTGTTTTGTAATAAAAAATATTTTCTCACCTTTCTTACTGATTTACTTGAATTATGACCCATTAAGCCACATTCGTTAATCGTTTTATAACAAAAAAATGTTAAATAGATATTGATTTTTATTTTAATAATAACACAAACCAATTGACTGGCATTACCCACACTCATGACTGGTATTGTCCATGTATGGTGACAATACCGGTCAAAGATACTTTTTTATGTTTTGTCTCTGTCAAAGACAAAAATTTTATATTTTTGAAATTAAATGTATCTTGCAATAAGTTAAAACCCCAAATTACGGATTGACGGCTTAAATTTGATTCACAGAGTTTTACTTTTTTTTATATTAAATTTTCTTCTTAGGTGACCGCGATTTACACACTTTACCCTACATTCAACTAAAAAGCCATATGAATAAAAAAAGCCTTTCAAAGTAATAAATCAATTTTTTTTAATTTTTATCCCGACTATACAATCCGAGTTTCAACCTAATGAAGGTGAGGGTTTGCTTGAATTAATCTGCAATCGAAACTTTTATCATCAAATAACGTAGAAAGCAAAGGTTTTTAATAAAAAAGATGCTCAGAATGTTTTTAAAAGTATTTATTGAGATCTTTATGATGAGCTTAAGTCGTAAGTGATTCGGATAGAAAGCAAATGCGGTATTAATAAAAAACACGGTTATCTCATGAAACAAAACGAAAATAAAAGGAATTGAGGTATTGACTTTTCGCTAAATATAAAAATTGAATCAATGATTTGAAAAAGTTAAACATTCCAAAAAGGCTATTTTTCAGGAACCAAAAAATCATAATTGTAAATGAAACATTTGAATTGAAAATGTTTCAATTATGAACTTTCACAAATTCATAATTGTAAAGATAATAATTAAAACAATTTATGTAACATATTTAGTTTTGCGCAGATAAGTTTTTCTTTTGTACCGGAAAAATAACCATTTTGGAAAGTGTCCTCTTTCAACTCACTGATTCAATTAACCTTATTCCCTATAAAATTGGCTTTAATAATATATCAACAACGTGCTCTAAAATTTTAACTAGTTTAAAATACCTCCACCACAGTTTTTTTTTAAATATTAATCTTTAGTTTAATTATCTTCTTACAACCAAAGCGGAATTGTGCGTGTTCTATTTTTCGCTTAATATTTTGCTTTTCGGTAAATTATAAAATGTACTTAGCTTTTATTTAAGTTTATTAAAAATATTAAATTTTTCTTTAACCAACTTGACTCAGACAATAATCTACATCTTTATGATCCCATAATTTATTTTTAGATAAGTGTAGGGGAAGGACGGGGAAGATGACGCAGGGTCTAAGATGAAGCACCTCTGTATTTTATCAAGTACTTCACTAAATTCAGTTTTTATACCCGTGGCGCCCTCCTTTAGAAACTACTATTACTTTAAAACTTCATCGGTCAGCTTTCGTACTGTTTAGTATCTGTGAGGCAGAGTAACGCGATACACGTTGATTTCTTGTTATTTTTGACACTGCGAATATTAATGGTAAGTTGTTTAAAAATGGTTCCATTGGATTTTCTTCATATTCATGGGAGTAGGTGATATTTATTTTCAGTTAGCGAGGATTTATCTGTTAAATATTTGATGATGGATAATTTTGATAACCATTTTTTGTAGGTTATGCTGAACAGGCTAAGTTGACGCAGACTGCGTCATCTTTGCCTTTTCAGTTCATTACCTTAAATAACAATGGAGTATAGAATATTTATTATTTAGTGTCTATTTTGCATTTTGAGGCATCTTTTTCTTTTTTAGAAATGGGAAAATATATACGAAAAACACAGAGAGGATCATTTTCTGCAGCAGCTCTTAATGCAGCATTAAATGCAATTTGTAGAAATGGTCGTAAAATTCGGGAAGTGGCAAGGGCATTTTCAATACCAGAAGCTACATTGAGGAGAAAACTTAAGGTTAAAAATTTATTAAAGGAAGTCAAATCAGAGTCTCTTGGTAGAGCCGCATTGTTTTCGGCACATCATGAAAAGGAGATACTATATCATGTTCTCAAGCTGGCCAATTTATTTTTTGGTATCACTTGCATAGAGCTGAGAACCATGGCATTTGCTTATGCAGAACGCAATGAAATTAAACACAATTTTAATAAGAATAAACAAATGGCTGGAAAAGACTGGTATCTGGGATTTATAAAACGAAATCCTCAAATTTCCTTGAGAAAGCCGGGAAGCTACAAGCATTAATAGAATAACAGCCTTCAATAAAATAGAAGTAGACCGCTTTTTTAAAAATTTGGAAACAGTGCAAGAAAAATATAAATTTCTGCCAGATCGCATTTACAATGTTGATGAAACCGGTATATCTACGGTTCCTAAAGAATCATGGAAAAGACTTGGACCCAAAGGAGTAAAGCAGTTTGGAATCATTTTTTCGTGGGAACGAGGGAAGAATATCACGGTAATAATGGCGTTCAGTGCCTCCGGTAACTACATACCTTAATTATTTATATTTCCCAGGAAGAGGATGAGCCCACAGCTTCAGAAAAATGGACCAAGCGGTGCGATTTACAACTGCACGGATAATGGATGGAGTAATATGTCTATGTTTTTATTATGGCTGAAGCATTTCCAAAAAAAAGTCCTTTCTAGTCCAGATAATCCCGTGCTGTTAGTATTAGATAATCACTCGAGCCATATTTCACTTTCACTGGATATTTATAATTACTGCAAAGAGAATGGGATTATAATGGTTAGTATTCCACCCCACACATCCCACAAATTACAACCTCTTGATGTGTCATTTTTTTCTGCATTAAAATATGCGTATGGTCGCCATTGCAATTCCTTTCTAAAATCTAAGATCAGCAATTCAGAGTTTGAAGATAAAATTACTCCATATGATGTCGCCGAGATTTTTAAGTTAGCATATGATCAGGTGGCAAATATTGATAAGACCGTTTCTGGTTTCGAAACGTGCGGAATTTTTCCGTTAAACTCTGATAAATTCACAGAAGATGACTTTTTTCCTGCTGATAATTTAAACAATGATAGCTTGGATAGAGATGTTTCTCCTGAACCTGCACCTCAGGGAACACCTCCACTAATAACAACACCATCTATAAGAAAACCAGAATTACCACGTCCATCAACCAGCCGACAGTCTCCTGAAAGTCGTCACACAACCCCCACAAAACAAAATGAAATAACCAAACGTCCACATATTTCTCTTTCACTTATTTCTCCAGTTCCTTTGCCCAATAAAAAAATTAAAAGAAAATATGGACGACAAAAGCAACATTCTGAAATTCTAACAAGCACCCCTTTAAAAGAATTCTTAGAAGAAAAGGAGAATAAAAAAAAAGAAAAACTGGCGAAGTCGGAAGAAGGAAAGAAAAAGTAACCAGACAAGTATTGGTTAATGATGCAGGATTAAAACTAAATAAAAATAAAGGGAAAGCCAAAGTACAAAAAATAAACAAAAAAATCTTGGAGGATAGCGATACTGAAGAAAGCGATTTTGATGAAGAAGGTCTTTGCAATGACGATGAGTTGGATGACATAATCAACGAGGGAGGTGAAACTGATATCTGCATATTATGTGGAGACTTCGGCAAAAAGACGGAAACATGGTTCAGATGCACAAGTTGTGGACAATGGGTGCATAAAGAATGCAGTGGAGCCAAAAGTGCCGAAAACTACATTTGTGACTTTTGTTAATATGTTAAAAAAGCTTTGTTTACATTTTCTTACTTTCAGTATTAAAAAATAAATTTTCTTTTCATATCACTTGCGCTTTTAATATAGATACCTACATGCGCCATCTTCACCATCACTGTGCGTCATCTTTCCCTCGGTTGAAGGTAAGATGGCGCAAAAGCGTTTTTTTAAAAAGCCGCATAAACAATACATCCTTTTATTGAATTTAAAAATAATCCTAGAAATTGGTTATAGAAATGTCCAAATTACAGGCCCGTAGCATTCAAAGTTAGCTTAAATATTTTTTACCCTTAAATAAAATGTATTTTGCTTAGGTGCGTCATCTTCGACGTCCTTCCCCTATCAAGGATCAAAGTAGACAAGATTTCATTATAATGTTTAAGCACAAAGAACGGCTGGAGTAAATTGAGGCTTCACTTGGTCTTTGTATAGGTAAGTCCTTATTTTGTCTGTACAATTATGTTAAACTTGTTCGTTAATACAGGGTCAAGATAAGCGACAATCTAAATAAACTACTGGTGTACTGGAATGTTCAGAGGCCGTTCACGGAAGGTCTGGAGATTAATTTCTGTATGAACACGCACACAATTAATTTCGGAAGGAATTTCTTAGTAAACTTGTATAGGCTCGATCGTGATAGAATATGACACATCTGCACATTTTCCATGTGGATTAAAATTACCCCAAAAATTTCAAATAAATCCCAAACGGATATCGGGGATCGGCATAAAACGACAAATAACTTGGGGAAAGTACGGGGTTATCATTATGAAATTTGCAATGTACTAGAATATACTGGAAATTTTTTCATTAACCAATTTTTTTTTATTTGAAGTGCCTCGACTACGATCTCATTGATACGATGACAGTATAATACAATATAACCGTATTACAAATAAAGTTTTACATTTGACAATACATAATGCACAATAATTATTTTTCACAAATTTAACCGTAATACGTAATTAGATGGATACCAGGCAAGAGAACAAGCCGGATTTAGAAAGAGCTTCAGTACGAGTGACCACCTTTTAACGATAAAGATTTTAATTGAAAAAACTAACGAATATCATGTCCCGCTATACATGGCATTTATTGACTTCGAGAAGGCATTTGACAGTGTGGAACACTGGAGATGTGCAATGGTTGACTCTTACTTGAAAATTGCGTTGTTTAAAGATATTTAGAATGAAATTATTGATATTACCTCTAATAATTCAAGTGTGTAATGATCTGATAATATTGTAACGCCATGCTGTGTCAAATGCTTTTGTAATGAGTATGAATACTGCAATAGTTTCCTGCTTGTTCGCGAGAGATGCAAGAATATCAGATTCTAAGTCAATGAGGTTATCAGTAGTAGTTCGATTTTGTCGAAATCCACATTGCTCGTTAACCAGAAGGTGATTTTTTTTCTAATATCCATAGCAATATTTTTTCCATTACTTTGCACATTACATTGGTGACAGAGATGGGTCTATATAAGGATATTTTAGTTCGTGCATTGTTAGGTTTGAGAATGGGTATAATTATTGAATTACTCCAGGAAGTTGAAAAGACATTATTTAACCATATTGGATTGAAAATTTTTAGAAGAGTACACTTAGCATTGTCTGGCAATTTTCCAAGAATACTAAAGGTATATTATCGGGTCCAGGAGCAGAGCTTTTTGTAGTATTAAGGGCAAAGTTAAGTTCATCTAAGGTTAAATGAAGATTGAAGGAACTATTATCTCTATCTTCACAATCGAGCTGTTGTTTTTCTATGATGATTTTGTGTTGTATAAACTCTTCGGTATAGTTGCTGTTGCTGGAATTTTTTTCAAAGTATGTAGCAAAAGTATTAGCTATTTAGTTAGGTTTTGATATTATATTAGTATTATAAGTAATAAAAGGCACTTAGTAAAATTTGTTTTTTCCTGATATTTTTCGAATATTGGACCAAACTGTAGATAAAGGTGTTGTACTGTTTATATTTTAGACAAATTTTCTCCAGTTTGTTTTTCGAGCATTTTTTATTATACAGGGTGTCATGAGCAACTTTACATACTTCTACCATATGTAGAGTCCCTCAGGGAGCATATCATGAGGCCACTAAAAAATTTCAACTCCTCTTCTTTATTAATTAATAGGGTGATTTGTGTAATTGACCATTTATTTTATTTTACTGTAGTGTTTATACGGCTCATTTGATTTTTTTAATTTTTGCATGATACAGTACACTACTATCAAGCATTCGACTGGTATTAGCTAAACTAAAAAATTCCAGGACTGGCTTTGGAAAAACTAATTTAGGGATTCGTATTAAATATTACACCCTGTATATATATTTTTTAAAATGCATTAAGTGATTTTCAAACTACATAAATAGCCAATGAAAACGACATATGCGACAATGTTGTCGCACTTTTATTAAATTTTTAGTGAACGATCAAATCTTACCAAAAATAGAACAACCATAACGAAGTATCAAATTATAAGGTAATTAATTTAAACAAATGTTATAAATTTCAAACATTTTAATTAAAATGAGTTCCTACAACATAATCTAATACGTAGAAAATTAACATCTTTACTGTCACTTTGTATTATCTCTACGATAGAATCAATTGTTTTTCAATTCTAAATTCTTACTCACAGATCATATTGGGGCATTATTTTCGATAAATAATAAATTAAATTGATTAAAAAGTCAAACCTCTTGTATGAGTTTTTGTTGATTGTAAATGATTAAAACTTTATGTTAAATAATAATACATTGCATCAACTGTACTAAATAAAAATAAATCTAAAAAAGTTTAAAATGAAGGTTGGCGTTGGCCGTTTGACGTTTCTTGATATTTTATACTCATTGTCATTATTGTCATTATCAATTGTTATTTATGTGTACAATAATACATATTTCTTCTGTCATATCTACGTTAAGTACATTGTGTTAGTTTTGGTAGAGCTTTTGTTACTTTCGTTCAAAATGCCACATCAGTTTGCGACCACAGAATATGCAGACATATTATTTGTTTATGTCTGCATATAATAGTATTACAACAATGTATAATTCGATCAATTAATTGTTGTCGGTTATTAATATTCACTGTGTAAACTAGTTGCTTCAATCGTCCCCAAATATGGTAATCAACGGGATTGAAATCAGGGGATCTTGAAGACCACGAAATAGGACCTGCACGTCCTATCCACCTGTTGCCATAAACATTATTGAGATGTTGTCTCACTGCCAGTAAAAAGTGTGGGGGTGCCCCATCATGCTGAAAATACATCCCTCGGATAGCAACGTTCGCGTTGGCAAGCAAATTCGACAAAATATTTTGTAGAAAGTTCAAATAGACCTGCCCTGTTAAAGGACCATCAAAAAAGTGAGGACCTACTAATTGGTTATTTATGACACCAATCCACACGTTAACCGAAAACCTTAACTGAGAACGACGTTCTCGAATAGCATGGGGATTTTCTTCTGCCCACACATGTGAATTTCGTGAATTATTTATCCGTCTCTGGTAAATTGGGCTTCATCTGTAAATAGTGTCCTGTATAGCGTTGGTCGATTATTGTTAATCCATCTACAAAATTCCAACCTATCGATCTCATCTCCAGCATGTAGTCGCTGAACCATTTGAATGTGATATGGGTATAGATTATTTTTTTTGTAAGACTCTACTTATTTTTGATTGAGTAACATTGAGTTCTCGACTTACTTGTCTAGTGCTTATTGTAGGGTTCATAGTAACGGCGTCCATAATGTCATCTTCCTGCGCTTCATCTACATGTTGCTCTGTTGTTCCACTAGGAAAAGTGCCATTTTCTCGCAAATAATTAAAAACTGACCCAAATGTTGGATGACTGGGAGTTCGACGATTAGGAAATCTCCTGCGATATTCTCTACTAGCAGTCCTACCATTCCCATTACAGAATACATAAACAAATAATATGTCTGCATATTCTGTGGTCGCAAACTGATGTGGCATTTTGAACGAAAGTAACAAAAGCTCTACCAAAACTAACACAATGTACTTAACGTAGATATGACAGAAGAAATATGTATTCTTGTACACATAAATAACAATTGATAATGACAATAATGACAATGAGTATAAAATATCAAGAAACGTCAAACGGTCAACGCCAACCTTCATTTTAAACTTTTTTAGATTTATTTTTATTTAGAACAGTTGATGCAATGTATTATTATTTAACATAAAGTTTTAATCATTTACAATCAACAAAAACTAACACATACAAGAGGTTTGACTTTTTAATCAATTTAATTTATTATTTATCGAAAATAATGCCCCAATATGATCTATGAGTAAAAATTTAAAATTGAAAAACAATTGATTCTATCGTAAAGATGTTAATTTTCTACGTATTAGATTATGTTGTAGGAACTCATTTTAATTAAAATGTTTGAAATTTATAACATTTGTTTAAATTAATTACCTTATAATTTGATACTTCATTATGGTTGTTCTATTTTTGGTAAGATTTGATCGTTCACTAAAAATTTAATAAAAGTGCGACAACATTGTCGCATATGTGGTTTTCATTGGCTATTTATGTAGTTTGAAAATCACTTATTGCATTTTAAAAAATATATATACAGGGTGTAATATTTAATACGAATTCCTAAATTAATTTTTCCAAAGCCAGTCCTGGAATTTTTTAGTTTAGCTAATACCAGTCGAATGCTTGATAGTAGTGTACTGTATCATGCAAAAATTAAAAAAATCAAATGAGCCGTATAAAACACTACAGTAAAATGAAATAAATGGTCAATTACACAAATCACCCTGTTAATTAATAAAGAAGAGGAGTTGACATTTTTTAGTGGCCACATGATATGCTCCCTGAGGGACTCTACATATGGTAGAAGTATGTAAAGTTCCTCATGACTCACCCTGTATATTGAGCACATGCTCTCTGTTTTTTGTATTCTGCCTACTCATTGTATTTCAGCCTATTAATCTTTGGTCTTTACGAGAATTAGCTCGTTAAGAATAATCTAAAAATTGCATGAAAAGGTTATGAAATTTAAAAAAACTATCGGTGACGTCCTTACATTAGTGTATCACCCTGTATAATAATTTGTTTTGTAAATTATAAAAAACCAAAATTTGAATATTTCCTTATATTGAATGTTTATCTTTTAGAAAATAATTCATTTATTCCATACTTTATGGAAAAATGTATATAATTTCGTTGCGGAGGATTATATTTATACTATCTGCAGAGAGGGATATTTATCGATAAGAAATAAGCACGAGGGGAGAACCACATATATTATAATTGACACCCGGTAGGCCGCACATAACACACAAAATAAAATGAAATACGGCTGTCACTCGCCGAGAACAGAAATAGTCTTGACTTCCTGGCCGGCGTCCATTTGGAGTTTCCGAAATTTTGCACCCCTCCTGACGCTTCCACGCCTATAACTCACGCGCGTGTGGATGGAAACCAGCCATCCGAAAAGTACCGCTACCCCCGGCCCAGCCTACCCTGTATTCAATCAATCGAAATGCTAACTACACGAGATTGATTTACGTCCCTCGGATTGAGTTCTGTTTGATTATGGTCATTAAATGACGGGGTGTAAATGGGTGTGCAACGCTCTAGTGTTCTCTTGACACTGCAGCTACGGATTCGCGATCATCTGAATAATTTAGAAGAATATCCTCTTTGTTCTCTAATTTCTTTGGGGGTTTTAGTATGGGATATCACCAGAGCACGTGCTGTCAATGCGAGGATAATATAATTTGGAGAGACAAACAATCCAGAGACTGTTTGAGAAATGCTCGGTGAAGTAGCGAACAAATACAAGTGAAACTACGAATTGGCGATTAAACACATGAAACAAGATTAATTTCAGATCAATAAACAGAAAAG
Source organism: Diabrotica balteata (assembly GCA_918026665.1). Lineage (NCBI taxonomy): Eukaryota > Metazoa > Arthropoda > Insecta > Coleoptera > Chrysomelidae > Diabrotica > Diabrotica balteata. The sequence goes on from OU898279.1 coordinate 162,824,828, forward strand.
GAACTTTAACTTACGTAACATCAATTAAGATAATATTAGAATCGGTCATTTTAAAAAACACATAACCCAGTAGTAGTGCTTTTGAGAAAAACGAGAAAAACTGTTTTAACGGAATATATTGGTTGAGAGACCAATTATTGTGGCTTGGTACTAATGTACATAATATTTGAAATGCTTACTATCATATGTTGCAGATTTTGACATAAAACTTTTTTCATAAACCACCATTAAAGTCGATGGATATATGTGGTTTTTAAAATGACTGCTATTTTTCGAAAAGTTTCTAAAATAAAACTACGTTTTCGCAATGTCAACTTATTCATATATTGTACTTATTAAACTTTGAATAGAACAATAGATATAAATTGTCGTAAACAGTAATGTATACAAAAAATAATAATTTTACTAATCAACTTTGTACTCTACTGCTGTTGTAGGCCAGTCTAAAATTTCGGAACACTTTACAGTCTTCTACGTCTTTATTTTCTGCATAAGACGTAAACTTGCGTAGATTTATCATTTTCTTGTCTTTAATACAAATTTTTTGGTCAGGGTAAGATTTCTCTATTTTTTCTGCTATAGCTACACGTTTTGCAGTATAATTGAGGGTTTTTGATATGAGTTTTAAGCTTTTTTTAAGGTTTTTGGTTTGAGTTTTAAGCTTCTTTCTAAGAGCCTATATCCACTTGTGGCCTCTCAAATGAAAAAATTATAATTCAGCTTGAACACTTTTAAGTAAAATATTTAACTGTCAAGTCAGGATGTAGCGGCACAAACATTTCATGCATGGTTTTCACATTTAGTTTTTCCTTTTGATAATATAAAAGGCAAATATCGAGCACAGTATTAATTTAATCTTGCCAAAGTACTTTCGATCACTAGATTATCTTTAGGAGCATTTCGTCAATTGCGGCCTATCTGATAAGAGTAAAATGTCATAAACATAAAATGGGACATTACAATATACTACACAAGGACGAACAAACACTTTAAAATTTCGAAAATAAAGCCAGAGCCGGAAACAAAATGGCTCACTGTCTAACCCAGTGGTTCTCAACCGGTGTTCCGCGCAACACTAGTGTTCCGCGAATTCCTTCCAATTGTTCCGCGAAATACTAGCAATCCTACATACCATTTTGCTAAATTACTCTTTTCAAATAAATATTTTCAAATTTTAAAATAGCCACTTACGTACATTTTAATTTAATAAAATTCTGCAGCGTAAATGTTCATTTGCCCAACGTGACAACACCGCGTCGGCACAGTGGACACGTTGGATTTTATAAGCGCTGAGCGCTGAGCTCCGCAGTGGCCACAGCCAATCTGAGTCACCCACGCCACAGTCTGCAACTGAATGTTGAATTTGTTACATTGCACAAACGTAATACGCGAAAATCGCTGTGTCAGTTTTTTGATGATAACGTTTACGTACGGCTTATCTATCAAAGGTAAGTAATTGCATATTTTATACAAAATGTGAAGCATTCATCCGCATTATTTTGTTTAGAGACGAATAAATTAAAATGGATAAGTTCCTCAAACTTAAAAGAAAAACTACTGTGGAACAACTCATAATTAATGATGATGAAGCGAGCACCAGCGGAGATACTGGAACTTTACGAAGTGGGGTTGATGACAAATCGAAGCGCAGCAAAAAAATGTTGAACCGGCAATATTTGGATGAATATTTGGATTATGGCTTCATTTGGACTGGGGAAGAAGACTGTCCAATTCCCAAGTGTATTGTTTGTGGGCAGACACTCGCTAATAACGCAATGGCTCCGGCTAAATTAAAACGCCATTTTACTACCAAACACGCTAGTGTAGCTTCAAAAAATAAAGATTATTTCAAGCGACTTTTGGAGACACAAGCTAAACAAGCGAAACAATTTGAAAGGTCGTTAACAATTTCCGACAAAGAACAAATAGCTTCATATAAGGTCGCCGAATTAATTGCTTTGAAACAGAAACCACACACTGTTGCAGAATCTCTTATATTACCAGCATGTTGTGAGATGGTCAAAATTATGTTTGGCAACGATGCACAAAACGAAATACGGAAAATTCCTATGTCGGATGATACAATAAGAAGGAGGATTGTTGATTTATCTTCAGATATTGAGGAAAAAGTTACAAATAAACTTTACAAAAAAAACTTCGCATTGCAGGTGGACGAATCCACTGATATTAGTGGCAAAGCTCATTTATTAGGATTTATTCGATTTGTCGACGAAGGTGAAATAGTCAATCACTTTTTATGCTGCAGAGAACTTACAGCACGTACAACAGGTCAGGATGTATTTGATTCCATAACGTCATATTTAGAGAAAAAAATATATCATGGGACTTTTGCGTAGGAATTTGTACGGATGGTGCCCCTTCCATGGTAGGCTCCATAAAAGGTTTTTGTACCCTTGCAAAAAAGCGAAATGAAAATATCATATCTACGCACTGTTTATTGCATAGAGAATCTCTAATTTCAAAAACGCTACCAGCTACTTTGAAACCTGTATTAGACCAAGTGGTTAATGTCGTGAATTACATCAAATCAAGACCACTAAAAACCCGTCTTTTTAATCAACTCTGCATCTCAATGAACTTATGAACTTAGAACGGGGCTGCTAACTTTTTTCCAAGAAGAAGATAATGACACATTTACCACATATTTTGAAATTGATGCATGGTGCACTAAAGTGGCATATTTGGCCGATATTTTTAATTATTTAAATGGCGTTAACTCAAGTATGCAAGGCAAAAATTAAAATATTTTAACATCCACGGACAAGCTGTCAGCTTTCCAGCAAAAATGTCATTTTGGAAGAAGCGCATTTTAGAGACAAATAAAATGGATATGTTTCCACTGCTTCAGAATGAAGGTAAAGAACAAGAAATCATGCATATAGTTACAGAACACTTATCACTATTAGAGAAGACAATTGCCAGGTATTTTCCATCTCTGAACGTAGAAAAATATGACTGGATAAGAAGTCCTTTTAGCACAAGTAATACAGCCAATTTACAGTTTTCTCTGAACCAAGAAGAAGAATTTATTTCGTTGTCATCTGATCGTACTATGAAAATTAAATTTTCAGAAATGAATGTTCCGGAATTTTGGATCTTGGTCCAAGAGGAATATCCACTTCTTGCCAAAAAAGCGATTAGTATTTTAATACAGTTTTCAACGTCCTATGTATGTGAATTTGGGTTCTCATCTTTAACAAACATTAAAAATAAGAAACGGGAAAGGCTGCTAAACTTAGAACAAGAAATGAGAATAGCTCTTTCCCACATCAGGCCTGATATTGAGCAAATTTGCAAACGACACCAGGCACAAGTGTCCCACTAATTTGAAGTATTTACTCATATGATGTATTTTGAGAATTACGCTTTTGTTAATTTTAAAAATGTTTTTTGTTTTCATATTTTAAGTAAAATTTTACAAATTTGAGTACGTATAATAAAGTTTATTACAGAATTTATGTGCTAATTCTAATTTGTTTATCAATATATGCATGTTATTGCTTTGGTGTTCCGCAATTTTTTTCGGTAATTAAAAGTGTTCCGTCGCCACAAAAAGGTTGAGAACCACTGGTCTAACTTAACGGTTAGACCGTGGCGATGCGCATCGCCACGCTTCAAATTTTCCCATTGGTTCTTGACCTAGAAATCCCTATTTATCGCTAAAACATGAAGATCAAGGCAAGAAATATCTTGCATTTATTAAGGCAAGTCATCGAAGACGACGACCTGAGGGTTTATTTCGACGAAGAGATATCATTGCCATGTAAGAAATATCTCATCATTCTAAAGACGAGCCAACAGGAAGAAATCACTTTACGAGTCCATACCCTGAAAATGGACAAAAGTAGAGGAGCTCGCTATGTTTTCGAAGCCCTCTACAGAGCACCCGGAGGCTTCAGAAGGTGTTTAGACCCTTTTCATTCCCCCCGAGGTGACAGAATAAACAGTTTAAGTTAGACGATGGCCGTGAAAGCCTAAAGCATTTTATCAAAGTTTTCAGTTCAGTTTCAGTTAATAACTAACACCGATACCTGCTTTTAGTACAAAGCATTATTTGTCTAGCTGTAACCGTTTACAGTGAACCTTAATATGTAATAAAAATATCGTCTGGTTATATGAATTTATTCACAATACAAACACTATAAGAGATGTATCTCTAGACGAACAGAATGAAAGTATCTAAAAAAGTCCGTTGTTCTACTTATTTATTTTATCCATCTCCAAACTCAGTGAATAAATTCGCAACTCAACTTGCCTTAGGTAATAAAAACTGAGATTTAATAAAAATCTATATCGGATTTTTCTATGTTTGCTTTGCCAAAAGAAATACCAATATGAATGTTTATTTTAAAATTAAATATTGGGATAATACTGTTGGGAAAATCCATCAAACTAAATTTAAAAAGAGAATAAAAAATAATATACAGGCCTACTGCCGTTATTAATAACCAAACAGATCTTAAAAAACAAAAAATTATAGAGACTAGACGTATCAATGAACCTAATTTATTTATCGTGTTCTCCCTCCTACTTTTAGAAGGTATAAAGAAATAATGTGGTCAATTATTTATCATTTGTTTTATTGTTTTGCTCACTCAATATTTTTGGTTTAGCTCTAATACCTATCAAGCTATTTGAGTTTGTGTACTAGTGGAAATGTCTAACGCATCTCTCCTGACTCTGAGCAACGAAACCTCGTTCATTTTGTGCGCTGTAAACATTCTTCATCGCTTAACGTGCTTCAATGTGCCAGAAAATAGTAAATAGTGTAGTAATCTTACACTTCAATCTTAAACTTGCTTAATCTAAGTTAGAGGTGACTGATTGATTACTAATTGACAACGGATATGGAACAGAAGCGATTGATCAATACTCGATTACAGACAGAAAACGGAAAGACTGGTTATCCTTTAATATTAATATATACATGAATAACAAAACTCTATATTGGACCAGCAATTTCTTTTATGTTGAAGATATTTGCGGTATATTTATCTCATAAGTAGAACATATCCGGACACTTTCCGGACTATTCATGATACCGGAAAATGTCCTTTCATTTGTCGACTAACGTTCCTTATGGATAATTGGCCAGGGAAGGAGATTGTATTAGTATTTATCTAGAGATAATGATCTTGTAATGAAAAAAAGGTAGAAAGATCCTCCGGTTTTTACGTGGAGGTCAGACTTAATAACTTTCATTATTGTTCCTATTACCCGCATCCAACCAATGTCCCCACATTCGCACTGACATCAAAAACAAACGCCATTTTGTGGAGCCCTAGTTGGTTCATAATTTCGATATACATTCTGAAACGTAGATATTTTGTGTATACAAATATCCCCAGAAATCACAAAAGCTCTTTGAAAAGGTAGTTATTTGCAGGAACTTATTTTTAGAATTTTTTATTTCTAAAACGATCTAGGAAATATTATATTAGGTACTTTTTGAAAATTTAGTCAAACCTCAGGTCCTACAAGTTAAATTAATACAAAACGAAGGCTAAAATATTATTCTAAATTAATCTGTAAAATCAATATAAGGTTGAATTATCGAAAAAATGAACTTTGATGGTACACAAGGCAAATATCGAACACAGTATTTAATCAAATCTTGCCCAAGTACTTTCGATCACAAGATCATCTGTTATAGTTAACCGTGTTAACTATAACATGGTATAATAATTAGGATGTTAATCGTGTTAACATCCTAATTATTATAGACAGGTTTGAATGTGAGATCTGGATTATTCAATCTACATAAAAATATTAGATATAATTTTATATTTCTTCAGTTGATTTCCTATAGTGGTGTCAGTTGGACCTTTGGTCAATACTTAGTTTCATAGAATCTTGAAAGGCGCAGATCACTTATCTATTGTAACTGCCCTTCACAAGCTGTCATTTGTCACATGTCATCTCAATATTTCCGCCTCCGCCAGGCTGGGAGCCATTCTGTCTCCGGCTTCTATATAAAATGTAGCTTCTCCAATTTTAAATTTGAAAGTGTTTGTTTGTCTTTGTTTAGTGTATTTGTTATGTCCCAATTTACATTTATGACATTCTGTTACTACTGGATAGGCCACAACTGACGAAGAAAGTCTATAAACGTTAATCACATAAAAAAACTTTTTTCAACTATAAACTTGGAGTTTTTATCCAAGTGAATTAATTTTCCTTTTTTAAAAAAACGTTTCTTGGCTTATTTCAGATGCCCCTGAAGATGATCTTGTGATCGAAAGTACTTGGGCAAGATTTGATTAAATACTGTGTTCGATATTTGCCTTGTGTACCATCAAAGTTAATCTGTAAAAGAATTACGCAGACTAATTAACCAATCACATGATGGAATTCATAACACTTTTTATAAAAGAAAATAAATTTTGGCGTATAGTTAAGATACTAATAAATACACTAAAACTTTATTACCGCCAATGAAAATTTATTTCTTCACACCATAAAGAGTAAAATCACAAAATATATTGCTTGATTTTTAATAAATACCTAATGAAATTTATTTAGAATCACTACTTTAAATATAAGATGTTAATATTGAATAAAATCTGTAAGTTGCTTACATTTGGCGCTTCAAATGTAAGCAACTTACAAACGCGTTCGTTTTATTTTAAAACGCTACAGTTGGTGTCACAGTGTGAAGATAATTCATTTATTTAAAAATAATTTAATTTCATCAGTAACTTTTAAAAAAGACTTTTAAACTTTAAAAAAGTATTGTTCGTCGGGAACATCCGCGTAGTTCAGTAGTGAACTTTGTACAAAAGAACAATTAAAAAGTACGTGTATGCCTGACCAAATATGCTGCTAGTAGAACTTTCAGTAAAACAGTTGCGTGAGCAACTAGAAGAATGCGATGAAACTGCAGCGGGTCCAAAAAGATACTCCAAGAACGATTGAAGACTGTTTTCAACAAGAATGGAGACGACCCAGAGACATTCCAGTTCCAATCAGCAAAAGAAGCAGTTTTAACGAAAATAATTAATGAAAACTTCAAAAGTGTTTCTCAAATGATCAAAGAGAGTTCTAGAAAGAATGTTAATAATGTTTCCAAAAGATTCCATGAAAAGTCTCAAATTATTAAAAGTCAGAACAATGAGAAATTTAAAAAAGTGTCTAGAACATTCCATAAGATACCGAAAAATGTAAACGATATAGAAGATCAAACAAGAGACCAAGATAACCAATATAAAAGCGCTACCAACAGTTAATGCAGTAGTTTTAGATTCTGTAATGAAAGAAGAATCAACTAGAGGCTAAACGACACATCATATGAGATTAATCCAAAATTGTCTTAGACAATCCGAAGCTATTGCGACAGCCAATCATTGGACAGAACCGCTGCTTTACGAGGTGATGCTGAGGATATCTTAAGATCGGTTCCTAAGGGCCAAGCAAAATGTTACTAGACCTAACTAAACCAGACTACGAGCAAGTAAAAATTTGCAAGAGTTTGAAGCAGATGTTGCTCGTATAGTGCGTTTGGCTTATCCGGAGGTACCAGACCGCATTTTGGAAGAAATTGCTGTAGATACCTTCGCCAATGGGTTAAAAGAAATTGAATTACAGAAAGCTTTACGATTAGCAAAACCGAAAGTTTTAGATGAAGCGCTCGGTATTGCTTTGGAACATGAAACAGCTAAGTAAGCTTTCCATCGAAGATGAACCAAGAAAGAAGGCGACGAATCAAACCATGAACGTCTGGAAGAAATGGTTTGAAAAGTAGTTTGTAACACGATGCTGAAGAAACGCGAGCCAAGATGTTGGAGTTGAACTGACGTAGCGTAGGTCACATTGGCCGTAATTTTAAGATAATGATAGAACAGTCAGGAAAACTAGAACGGGTCGACACTAAGGGGCACTTGCCGACCTCGAGAAACACAACCCTCATAGTAACTGTTGACATTACTCCTCCAATGGAATTCAAAGCTTGTACATCGAGGGTCGTATCAATAATAAATGTAGATCGTTTTTGGTAAATACAGCTGCAACAAGAACTATTGCAGAAGTAGTACGAGGCCATCTCAAATTATCGCCTGTAACAGTAAGGCGTAGAACAGCAACTGGTGAGTTAACTACTACATATGGCGAAGCTAATATATCAGTATCCATTGGTCAGACTACAGTGAAACACAGAGTATATCTTTGACGAGTTCAAATTCAGGATGGATTTACTAAGAAAATTTGGGGCCGTATTGAATGTCAAAAGTGAAGTCCTCAAAATCAGTGGCGAAGAGTTACCCTTTCATGAAGACAAAGAAAATGTTATCAGCTTACTAACTACTTGTGACGTCACAATACCCGGTAATAGTGAGAAAATTCTGATGACCAGACCTGATGGTTACTGCCGAGAGAGAAGTTTAAACGAACGATGGGTAAACACCTATCCAAAGTTGTATCAGAACATCAAAGAGATTAGGACCAGCACATTTATTTATTCGTAATGGTCTACCGTTTGGATGTGGTTGAAACTATAGGCCAGACTCCTGCTTGATGATAGGTCGTGAAATTCGTTTGTCCTGCGACCTAAAGTTTAGCTGCTGGCCTTTTGAAGAACATGTTGCAAGCGAAGAATATGTCAACCACCTGAAGTTAAGAATGTACAACAGTCATGAACTTGCCTGACAACATATCCAGTTAGCCAGCGACAGAATCAAAGATCAATATGATTCTCGATGTAATAATAAAAGCTATGAAGTAGGTGATCTTGTTTGGTTTTATCATCTACAACGTCGTCGGGGCTTGTCTCCTAAACTGCAAAGACAATGGGAAGATCCCCATGAAATTAAAATAAGAATAAATGACGTAATATACCAAATTAAGAAATTATCGAAGGTAAAACAAAAGAAGTCGTCTTGCAACTTACGTTGACTCAAAAATAAAGAAGCACGAACCCATAAGGTCTCTCTAGGCCACTGTGTTGCCAAAGATATTGAGAAGACTAAAGCAATCTTGTCCGTAGCCGAAGCAGCCTAAAGTTGGAAGAGTACTGAGATTAGAAGATGGTCGTCGATCTTTACCAAATATGGTGATCAAGAAGTCGTATACAGTTACGTACAGTTACAGTATCAAGGCAAGTTACGAGGATATATGGCATGCTTTAAATAATTTGAAGAAAATCGTGCGTAATTATGACATCAAGAATTTAGTCTCACCCAAGGTAGGCCATGCACTAGTGAATCTGAATTGGAAGATTGTTAGAAGCATGCCCAAAGTGATCTTTCAAGAAACCAGTGTCCCAATTACTGTGTGCTTCATTAACCCGAAGAGCTCGTGTCCTTCAAATACCGTAGACTGTTATTTCTTCCTAAGGGGTTTATGTAGAACTGGAGAGTCCTGTCGATTCCGTCATACTAAGCCTTTATGTAAAGTTGCTGATCGGGCGTTCAGATCTAAGAGATGAGCAGTGTAATGAAATAGCCACCTCTGATTCGTGGTACGTATCACAATTCTTAAAGGATGAATCTAGAATATTTAATCGTTGGCGTTCTCAATAACACCTGTCTTCGATGCGCTTCCAACGGAAGAATAGAGAAAGAGAACTCCAGATTATTCTAGTACATAACAACTTGTATATATAAGTTGCGCGGATATAAGGTTGGTTGCAGTTGATATTATCAGCAACCTGCTGATATTATCCTGCTGTAAACTTATAAATGCAATGCTGAACGTGAGCCTTCGAGACCACATAACAAACCAACAAATCAGACAAAGATTTGGAGTTCAAGACGTCATCAAAAGAACCACGACGCTTATGTGGAACTGGGCAGGGCACTTAGCCAGAACACAATATGGGCGTATTATGGAATGGAGGCCCAGAAATTATAAAAGAAGCCGAGGATCACCACCGACTAGATGGACCGATGATATAGAGCGTGTGACAGGAAACTGGCTACAAGCGGCCCAGTGTAGAGAACACTGGAAAGAACTGAGGGAGGCTTATATCCAGCAGAGGACGCAATTGGCTGAAGATGGCTGGAGAAATCAAAATTAAAATCAACTCCATATATAAAAAATAAAAAAATGTTTTTATCAAATGCATTTGTTAGAAAATGGAGAAATCGTTAATAAAATGTTTTTCCACATTGAAATGGTGCAAACAACACACTATACCATTTCTACTGGCGTAGCATCAACCGGCAGCAGAAACACATTTTAGGCCCAAAGTGTTCTGTTGTGTGTATATCTGGGAAATTAATTTCCCTCAGTCAGACCGCATTTCCAGGCAACATGGATTGCCCTTAGGCTGGCCCCAGTTCTACGTTACGGCTACGGTCCTATGGCACGGAGAAACTTTTAATTTCCATAATCGAGGGATTCATCGTTGATATTTTCCGAAAGTTTCGGGCCCTTTGAGTGCATTCATTGCTGTAATAATTCATGCTCGTGTTATGGAATACTATGCGTTTATTTCTTCTCCGGACTAACTCTTTGTTTTGGAATTAAACAGAATATATTGACATGTATAAATTTATTATATTAGAGGATGAAAATTACACTGCCTGTTATTTCTTAAAACTATGAATTTATAAGTTCTGTTATCTACAATTATTTAACGATGTTTCTGGATGGATTTGAGTACAAGAGATTGGACTCAAATATTAATATTAAAATAGCAAATACGGATAGCTTATCGAACAAAGAAATAAGAGAAATAAATTATTATTATTCCATAGATACGAAGTATTAGGCGAATAAACTAGCGAAACTTATTTATTCTAAATAGGAAAATATTTATGAAGAGTATTGATTCTGATTTCTAACAGCAAATAATTATTAGTGATTATACATGAGAACTTTTCATAATTGTAAATAACATATACCAGGTGACTAAAAACTATATAGAAATACATAGATACTTTAATTATCTTACATGTGAGTAGGTAGGTACATTACACCTCCTTTTGTAAGAATGAAAATAATTGTAAAATGAATTTTCATTTAAATGGTATAAAACATTTGTATACATTATTATTTTATTTTAACACATTTAAATAGTTTCTTTTAGTCTCGATAGTCTTTCACTTCGTCTTATCGGTGTAGTCTCTGTGAAACTAGTCTCTTCACACTTTTTGGATTCACTATAATTATTGTCTTTATTATGTTTACAATCTATACTTAAATCTGTCTCATGTACATGTTTTCGTTTACTTTGACATATATTTAGTGTTAAACAATTTGTAATTTGTTGACAACTATGTGACGGATTTCTACGAAATCGTCGGTAAAAATATTTAATTATCCTGTATAAAATATAAAGTAACATACATTTTATCAAAAATAAGATTGCATAAGTGAAATAAGAACTATTTTTTATTGTGTCTGAAAAATTAATATTTGTTTCTGAGGTCATTTTCTCTAAATTATCTAGTTTATGGCTTGCTAAATTTAATGCATCTCGATCGAGATTATTTAATTGTAAGGGAACAAGGTGTAATTTGGATTCATTATTTATCTTAATATCATCACAACAGACTTCTGGAAGGGATAAATCTGGAATGATAGACTGAAAATTACTTTCTTTTGGATTTGAGACAGATATCAAAATAGTTGATCCGGTGTAAGTTTTGCAATTATTCGAAGTAGAAAAAATACCTGTGTTTGAAAGAACAATAGATATTGGCGTACTAGTCTGACAGCTTAAAGTTAAATCTGTTGGTTTGGGTAAAACATATATCCAAGAATTTGGTTTGTTTAATTTATGCCAAATTTCATATTCTGTTTGAATTATACGAGTATCGCAACTAGATGGTATGTTTGTTATTGAAGTTAACAATTCAGTTTCACAAATTGGATTAGTGTGTGTAAATCGGAAGTATCAGGATTTTTGCAAATAAGTTTTTCTTCATCTAATGAATAACAGTCTTCTAATGTATCAATAGTAACATAAATGTTTCTATTTTCTGAAAGAACAAGATATTTGACAGATGGAAGAATAAAGGTAAGTCTCTTTAATGTTGGATGAATTATAGGAAGAGATATTAGTTTAAAAAGAGAATAAGGAGTATTACTAACCAAAGGTATACTAACCGTAATTAAAATCTTGTTATCAAAATATATATATTTAAGTAAAATGATATCGAAATATTTATGAGCATAATCGATAGTCAATGGAAATGGATAAGTCGATGTACTAGGTAAATGCGTTACCGTTTTAGATAATTCTTGAATTAGTTGCTCAGGTGTTATAACAGAAGGATGAAGGTTATTATTTCTTGCAAATAGAATAACGTTTATTAAAGTAGAATATTCTTGTTGTAATTCTGTTATAAAGAAAGTTAGTAAAGTAAAATGTTCTTCAATTTTTTGTTTTAAATCTAAATTAAAATATTTATTATTCATTTTATCTGTGTAATTGGTAATTGATTCAAAATTTTTATCAAAAATCACTTTGTTTCGGTCTAGATTTGTAATAGAGTTATTAAAATTTGCAATCGTGGCTTTTACTACATGAATTTGTTGTTTTAGTAAATCAAGAAGATGATTTTCGTTACTTTCAGCTTTGTTAATAGCATTATTGAAATTTTCAGCATCATCACTGTCTAAGGTACCGAATAAGGTCCTGAAAACAGATCCAATTGCATTAAATAGAGCGCGTTTTGGTCTAAAATGTTCATGCAGAATTATGTTTTTTAAAGTTTGTTCATCTTGAAAGAGTCTAGGTATGATTTGTCCTAAGAGTTTTAGTGAAGTATCGCATAATCGTAATTCAATAAGAACTGGTTTGTTTTGACACAGTCTTAATGTTTTTTGATAGGTGAGATCTACAAAATTTAATTTGTCTGTAAAAGGTTGTAAAGGAATATGACTTAATATGTTCCAATGAGTTTCAATAAATTGAACATTTTTTATGTGTTCGTAATAGATTCCAGGTGATTTGTTGATAGGAGTATTGGTATATTTCTTGTGAATTTGTTCACTATTTGTCAGCCATATTATTGCATACCTGAAACAAAAGCATGTTTCAATCTATTCATGTGAACTTTTATTGGTTTTTTATTTACTAAAATTGTGCAATTGACAGGAGAATTTATCTCTAGAATTTTATAAGGTCCATTATAATTTTGTGTAAGTTTTTTGGTTTGACCCTTCTTTGTTTGCTCATTTTGGAGATATACTAATTGTCCTTCTAAGAAAACGGTGTCATTAATCCTTTGGTCATAATATTTTTTACTGACTACTTTAGATTCTAATAGATTCGTTTTTGCTAACTCATGAGATTTTCTAAGTTTAAGTATTAAATTATCTAAATAATCTTCATATGTATATTTGAGTTCTACTGGTCGTATTATACTGCTAGGTAGATTAGGTGTATATCCAAATATTAGTTCATATGGTGTGAATTTGGTTGAAGTATGATTAGTTGTATTATATGAAAACATAGCAAAATCTAGCCATTCGTCCCAATCGGATTGATCAGCTTTAATATAATGTTTAAGGTAGTCTGCTAAAGTAGCGTGACTCCTTTCTAATGCAGCATTTGATTCTGGATGATAAGCAGTACAATTTATATGTCTGATTTTAAAAAGCTTGGCGATTTGAGAAAATAATTTGGAAGTAAAATCTCGGCCTTGATCAGTAACTATTATATCGGGTTTTCCAAACTTGCAAATAAATCCACGAACCAGATTTTCAGCGATAGTCTTGGTTTCATGATTCGGAATTGCGTAAGCTTGAGAAAATTTTGTTAAGTCATCTTGTAATGTTAATATGAACTTATTACCTGACTCGGTTAAAGGTAAAGGACCTACTATATCTAAAAATATTTTTTCTAATGGATTTGAGCTTGTTGTTGTTATCTCCATGGGCTTTACGAATTTTTTTCTAACGAGTTTATTTTTCTGACAAGATTCACAGGTTTTTATAAAGTTTTTAATATCATTTTTCATATTATTCCATTTGAAATGTTTTTTTATACGATTGTATGTCCGATGAAAACCAGAGTGTCCAGCCGTAGGACTAGTGTGATTCTCTTGTAATATTGTAGTTATTTCCTCAGGTTCAGGATTTGTTAGTATATCATGATAAATGATAATAGATATATCAGTTTTTCTAAAAATAAATCTAATCATAGATCTAATTTTTCCCCAACTTAATTTATCGTAGCTAAAAGTTATTCTGGGTAGGCAAATTTTTAATATTTTATCGTTTAATAACCAGTCTCTTAATTTTATTAGGGAATTAAATATATCTTCATAAGAGGTATTGTCCCAATAATTATTTTTTATAAATATGTAATAAAAGTTTTTATTTTGATCAGAAATATATATAATGTCATTTAGTCTTGGATTTTTGGCTTTCAATTTTTCTATATGACTGAATTGTTTATTTATTTGTTTCTGAACGATCTCATTAAAATTTAAATCTACGGAAACAAACAATGCTAAATTTTGTGAAAATGATGTAATCTTTTCATTTGTTTCTTTTATATTATCATTTGTTATTAATATAGTTTCGGATTTAGATAAGAACTGTGAATAAGTGTCATTATTTTCTTTACTCATTTTGTTTATTTGTAAGGTGATTGTTGCCGGGTTTTTGTTTTCTTCGCAAATATTTGTTTCAGATATGGTTAAAGGAGGACGACTTAAACAATCAGCATTTTGATTTAATTTACCTGGTTTATAAATAATTTCATAGCTATATTCTTCTAATGCTAATCTCCACCTAACGAGTCTTGATCCGGGATCTTTTACATTAAATAGCCATGTGAGTGGTTTATGATCCGTATAAATGAAAAATTTATTTCCGTACAAATATGGTCTAAAGTGTTTAACACTCCATACAATTGCAAGTAATTCTTTTTCTGTTGTGCTATAGTTTGATTCCGCTTTGTTCAAGGTACGACTAGCATAAGCAATAGGTAAATCATCTGGTACTTTACCTTGAGAAAGTATGGACCCTATTGCATAATTACTAGCATCCGTTGTTAAGACAAAGGGTTTGGTAAAATCTGGATACTGAAGTATTGGTTCTGAACAAAGTATTGATTTCAGGTTCTCAAATGACTGTTGTTGAATGCTTGTCCAATTAAATTCAACATTTTTCCTCAGCAGTTTTGTTAAAGGTTGTGTTAAAGCACTGAAATTTTTTATAAAGCGTCTATAATAACCAGTGAGACCCAAAAAGCTCTTAATATCTTTTTGTGTTCTGGGTATAGGAAAATCTGTAACAGCACATACCTTTTTTTCGTCCGGTTTGACACCAAATTCAGTTATTAAATGTCCTAAATACATTACTTCGCGACGAAAAAATTCGCACTTATCTGGTTGTATTTTTAAGTTGAATGTAGACAATTTTTCGAATACTTCTTTTAATCTTTTATTATGATTTTCTAATGTATCGGCATGAATGACTATATCGTCGAGATAGACAAAACATCTGTAATTTTGTATTCCTGAGAGGACAGTATTCATTAGCCTTTGAAAAATACTGGGAGCATTTTTTAATCCAAATGGCATTCGTGAATATTGATAATGTCCAGACGGAGTTGAGAAAGCAGTCTTTGGAGAATCCTCAGGATCCATTTTGATCTGGTGAAATCCTGATGTTAAATCTATTGTTGAAAAATATTTTGAATGACCCAATTGGTCTAATATATCGACTATATTCGGAAGTGGAAATGAATCTCCTATAGTAATATCATTTAGTCGTCGATAGTCTATAACAATTCGCCATTTCTTCTTTGCTGAAGCATCGGCCTTTTTTGGCACAACCCAAAGGGGCGAATTCCATGGCGAAGTTGATTCTTCGATAATACCTTGATCTAGCATACCTTTTATTTGAGTTTCGACTTCATGTTTGTGTACTTCAGGATACCTGTATGATTTAGTGCTAATAGGTACATTAGAATTTAAAGGAATTTTGCAAGTTATGGCATTTGTACTGGTAAGTTGATCTCCTTCCAGATAAAAGATATGATTGTACTCCTTGCAAATAGAAATTAAAGATGATTTTTCTTCACTATTTAAATGATCTGTTCTCAAGGCATTTTTTAATTTAGCAATTCTGTTAGAATTCGTATTATCTTTATAAGAAGACATTTTTCGTATATTTGCATTGTTTTGTAAATTTGGAATTTTTTCTATTGCTACTTGAATATCGTTTAATTCAACATCCGTTTCAGTAGTGTTTACGATTGAGGTTAAAAAGAAATCATTTTTTACTTTAACAACACTAGGACATAAAAATACACCTTTAAAGATTTCGCGTTCGGGACATAATCCTTCGCTTAATTCATTATTTATTACTTTAATTTGAACAATTGTTTCAGTTCTTGCGGATAGAATAGTTTTATTACTTCTTGAGTTAGAATTAGAGTTTTGATTTAGTATAAGATCGTCTGAACAGGATTTTTCTTCTGAACAGGATTTTGATTTATGATTTCGTGAAGAGTTACAAGTTTTATTTGTGCATATCTCAGTGGATTTTACACATTTTGGACTTGAATTTTCTTTGGATTTAGAGTTAGATTTAGATTGAATTGGATTGGATAGTAGTTCTTCACTACTTAAGGTTATTTGGATATCATTGGTTTCTAAATAAGAATGATCCTCTATGGATTTAGCATCATAAGGAAATATTTCATCGATATTAGAACTTGTCTCGATATTTTGATCTCTCAGAAATTCGTCATTGTCATTGTTTAATGGAGATTTTATATATTCAATTGGAATAGAACAATTTTTAAAGTTTAATTTATTTTCTTTATAATCAATTTGGCATTTATTTATTTCAAAAAAATCGCTACCTAATATACCGTCGAAATGAAGAGGAAAATCGTCTTCTACGACATAGAAAACATGAGTTTGGACAAAATCTTTTATCTTGAAATTTACGTTACAACTACATATAGTTTTATTTGGATTTAAGACATTTTTATCAATGCCTCGTAGAGTAATAGACTTAGAATAAATTTTTGGAATGTTTAGTATTTTTGAATATTTAATTAAAGAAATATCTGCGCCTGTATCGATTAGAAACTTGCAAGAGGATGGATTAGAATTATTTACTAAGGGTAAATCTACATAGGAAGTGACTGAGAAGTTGATGGTTGTGATACGGCCTGAACTGAACGAACTCCTCGAGAATCGACCGTTGGTTGTCGAGGATTCTGGAAGTTTAAAGAATTTGTTGGATTTTTGTTTTTATTGTTAAATTCGCGTTTTCTACATTCTTCTATAACGTGACCTGGTTTTTTGCAGTATCTGCAAAAACGTTGGGAAGTGTTGGTATTTTCTTTTCTTAAGTTTGGAGGAAAATCAGAATTGGAATTTGAATTTGAAGGTTTATAATTTTGATTTTGAGAATTTGACCTTTGAAGATTTGAATTAGGATATTTTGGGTTTTGAAAACTAGAATTTTGAAGATGTCTAACATTTCTATCTGAATTGTTTTTATATCGACAGTTATTTGAGGAATGGTTATTTCGTTTGCAAATATTACAGAATGGTCTGAAAATTTCTTGTCTTGATAACTGTTCTTGTTCTTCGGCAATTGCTATAGCAACAGCTCTTTCTAAGGAATCTGGATTTCGGGCTTTGATTAAAATAGAGAGGTCTTTGTTTAATCCTCTAATAAAGACATTTAGTGCTTGAGTTTTTAAGAGTTTAGTACATGCATTTCTTGCATCTGGAGATAAGTCTGGATCAAGTGTATTTATTAATTTTATATAGCAATTTTCAACTTTATTTGCAAATGACATTACATTTTCACTGGGCATCTGACGTAAGGAATGTAATTCCAATTGCCACTGACCTTCAGTTCGGCGTTCAGAATAAGCATCTAATAAGAAGTCTTTTAAATCTTTCCATTCGTCAAATGTTCTGTTTCTAGTTATGGCCCTAGCTTTATCGGTTAATTTAGTTTCTATAATGGCTAATAAGATGGGTTTGGATTGCGGATTTACTAAATTGTATGCTTTATCACAATTGTCTATGAATTCGTATAATTTTGATTTTGTACCATCAAATCTAATGAGAAGTTTTTCAGCTATTTCAATTGATACTGACATTTTATTTGAATTAGAAGTAGAAGAATTTGAAAGAGAATTTGAGTCGGGAGAAGGTATTTGTTCGTCAAATAAGTTACTTATATCAGGATATAAAGTAGACATACGTTTACAAGATTTTTAAAATATGAGACAGAATTTAAGATAGAATGTACTTACAAGTAGAATATTGTTGTTGGTCGCATAGTCTATTATTCCACGGGTTCACCTCTACTTCCGATGGAACTACAATTGGGTTATGACTGGAACTGGATTTCGAACTGGATGTACTGGACCCCAATGTAATTAGTTGTAGTGGCGATTTTTCCACACTGACAGTTTTTTTGAATGATTCCTCGAAGGAAACAAGTCAATTCAAAAATTTCTCAGCTCTCCTTCTATCAGCAATCAGAGGAACTCTGCTACTAATATCCCACGTTCTGACACCAAATTTTGTTATGGAATACTATGCGTTTATTTCTTCTCCGGACTAACTCTTTGTTTTGGAATTAAACAGAATATATTGACATGTATAAATTTATTATATTAGAGGATGAAAATTACACTGCCTGTTATTTCTTAAAACTATGAATTTATAAGTTCTGTTATCTACAATTATTTAACGATGTTTCTGGATGGATTTGAGTACAAGAGATTGGACTCAAATATTAATATTAAAATAGCAAATACGGATAGCTTATCGAACAAAGAAATAAGAGAAATAAATTATTATTATTCCATAGATACGAAGTATTAGGCGAATAAACTAGCGAAACTTATTTATTCTAAATAGGAAAATATTTATGAAGAGTATTGATTCTGATTTCTAACAGCAAATAATTATTAGTGATTATACATGAGAACTTTTTCATAATTGTAAATAACATATACCAGGTGACTAAAAACTATATAGAAATACATAGATACTTTAATTATCTTACATGTGAGTAGGTAGGTACATTACACTCGTGTGCCTCTTTTAAATCTCTCCAATAGAAGGGTTGTCCTTTTCCTAAAATCCGCAAATAAAGCTAAATTGCATTTGGTATTTAAATGTATATGTTACCTTGTAGGAAAAATCAATACTAAAATAAATATTTTCAGTAAAAAATAATACAAGTTTCTTTTTAAAAATTAGTGCTATCTATTCTTTTGTTATCTTCTTAAATCTTAAAAAGATTGATAAATTGTTTGATTCAAAGTATGTATGTAGCATGGGATGATGAATTGTATGTAGTCGTGTCAGTATAGGTAGGTTTATGACATACGGAAAACTTATGTTTAATATTAAGTCTGATAATTTTTAAATCTAATGATAATGACCAAATTACAGCAAGACCAAAACCATAACAAATACAGATGAAGACATTACAATGAGAATCGGATAAGATGAAATAGAACAAGTTTAGGATTATATATATCTGGGTCAAACTATAAACAAAGAAAACCGAACAGCAGAGATAAAAATATGAGTTAGACTGGCATGGGCGGCATTTGGCAAACTAAGCTACATTCTTAAAAACAAAAGATATCCACAGCATCTTAACACCAAAGTATACAATCAATGCGTACTCTCTCTTCTTACTTATGGTTCCTAAACGTGGACATTTACAAAAGCAAATATAGAAAAATCATAAAAACCCAAGGAGCAATGGAACGACAAATGTTGCACATAAGACTAATGGATAAAACGAGAAACGAGTGGATAAGAGAGAAAAAAAGTAATATAAGACAATATAAGACAAAAAGAAGACCGATGGAACAATATTCTTATAAGTTGGAGACCGTGAGAATATAAACGAAGCAGAGGAAGGCCCCAAATAAGATGGGCAGATGATATCAAGAAGCACGTGGGCTTCAGGTGGATGACTGTAGCGACAGACAGAGAAGAATGGAAAAGGATTGGGGTGGCCCATGTCCAAAGATGGACCGAAAAAGGCTAATTAGAATTGTTAAATCTAGTAAATCTATTATGTTTCTATTGTAAATTCAATACGACTATGAGATGAATTAATAAACGATAAGAATTGGTTAAGTTGTCTGTTAGTTTCTGTAAAACATGCCGGTACATCGTCTACATATCCCTACCAATACAAAAACTGTTTGAATATGGGATGTTTTAAAATTTATGTTTCTAGATACTTTATAAAGGCCACAGGAAAGAGTTACAAGTCTAGACACGTGGCAGAGGGAATGGGCAGCCGAAGTCTGGAAGGCTGACTGAACGAGATCCCTGATCACGGACGCAGTGAGGTGGTATGGGTGTCGACATCGGCGCTTCAACTATTACTTCACACAGTTCTTGACAGGGCATGGATCGTTTAGGAAATACACCCATCGTATAGGAAAAACCGAGAACGATCTATGTCCTGAGTGCGGAGTTGTGGATGACGCGCAGCATGTCGTGTTCGTATGCCTCGCATATCACGTGGGGCGCACCGAGCTGCAGCTGGGCCTAGGATCCCCCCTAGGCGAGCCTCGCGAGCTAATTGATAAAGCTATCGACAGCAAGCATGACTTCGACCTGATCATTGCTTTTGTCACACAGACAATAAAGTATAAAGAAGAAAAAGAGAGGCGACTGCAGACAGGATAACCGTATATTTATCTTTTAACGTGTCTTGTGTCGTAAAAGGCAGTCAATGGGAGGAGGAGTCTTGATCTGATTTTATTTATAAGTTATTGTTTGCTGAACAATTTTACTTTCAATTTCCTTTTCCTGTTAATGTTCTCTATCTTTTCTTTCTTCTTTTTTTGGCTTCTTTTCTATCTTTCATTTTATCCTTCCTCCTCTTTCTCTCTTTCTATTTCTTTTTTAATTTCTTTCTCTATTACTCTAAACTATGTCATGTTTCGTCTGGGGACAGTCAGCAGGGAAGGACTGCCTATCTAAATGTTAGAATGAATAGATGGATGAGTAAGTGTGTCTAGATGAAAGTAAGGAATGACTGAAGTTGAATGAGACTAAGTATAGATAAAGGGGTGGATGAGAAAGAGTGAATAGATGAAGGTATGAAAGACTGGAGTTATTCGTAACTGCCGACTGACATCTTAGTCACTTCGCTGTGCGGGGAAGGCGTCGTGAAGCCGACCAATCCATGGAATTCACGCAGGGGGTGTTAGGGGGAGCTAAAGCTATGCGTATAATTGGCATTAAAATCCATCAAAAATGAAAATGTTTCAGAAATTACTTAATATTCCCACACCGACCATAAATGACAGTCCATGAATCATATAATAAATTTATGGCAAGCAACCTGGGATGCAACGGACTCTAAGTTGAAAACAATAAAGCCTCGAGTAGACGCCAGCCTACCACAACAAGAAAAAAGAAGAGATCAAGTAATCGTAAATCGTCTTCGAATCGGCCACACAATACTAACACACCAACACCTTCTAAATAAAGAACCAGCTCCAATTTGTACCTACTGCTCTACTCAACTCACCGTTAAGCATCTGATAGTCGACTGTCCGCAGTTCTAACCTTAAAGAACATGCCGAGGAATTGTGAAAACTTTAGAAGTGCGCTTACGACAAATATCTCGGATTTATTGCAATTTCTAAATGACATAAACATTTATAATAAACTTTAATTTATCAAACTATACTTCTGTGTATGTCCCTCCACTAATAACCCTTGGTGGTTGATGTGGGTTCTGTACGTTTAAATAAAAAAAAAATACCATAAGATATCTTAAAGACTCAGGACTGTATCAATTATTGTAATTTTTTCTAACTCTACCTGTATTATATTTTTTAGGTCGCTAATAACCCTTGTGGTTACAGCATCGAGCAAAAAGACAAAAGAGGGAATGTAAAGGTAGTGGGGGCAAAAATATTGTTAGACAGAAAGTGCGATCTTTAGAGGCCACATTAAACAAGGAAAGAGAGTCTCTCTCCTTGTTTGACATCAAATTTAGTTGGGTTATGTTATGTTATGTTATTGTTTGTCCCAAATGTCACATGAAATCTTATGTATATTGAAGTTTTTTAACAATTGTGTCGCATTTTAGACTATTATCGTTAATAATTAATTAAAACTTCCTCGTCTAAGACACATTCTGAAAAATATTATATATCTACTGCTAATGAGTGTCTGAAAATTTAAATTTGGCGCATTCGCATTTCTGGATATGTCCGCCATCAGAGGCCACTTTTTTGGTCTCCTTTTCATAAGGATTAGATTCCCTCTTTTGTCTTTTTACTCGATGGGTTACAGCTTAAATAAATAAAAAAAAATAAGTTAAAGTATTGCATATTACCGATTAATTGCTTGTTAACTAATAATTTTTCTTAATACATATATAGACTATACTATATTCTAGACTTACAATAACATGAAAGATTTAAAGGTAAGCTTAAAAAATTTCAATAATACAAATGGCATTCTTCATTTTTATATGACTCATCTGACACTATACCTCTTTGTGTATAGTGTGTATAACCTTTCTCGAAAGGAAACAGCAACAAAGTAGAAGTATATATCTGAAAATGAGATTTCTGCTCGAAATAAAACGGAATAAAAACACACAGAGTCGAAGAGTGTTGAAATGATTTGTGCCCGTTTCATCAAAAGACCCACCATTATCGAGATATCACTTTATGACGACATCGGAACCATTAATCTTTTTAGATGTAAAATTATATCCAGAAGCCAAGTTATCTCTTAGATAAATGAAAATGTTCTGCTTGCGAGTATTGGTATATCTGGCTAACGATTTATGTGAAACCATGGACGTACGATAAAAGCTGAAAATCCAAGTACGTATTGTCATTAATTTTCATGTCATAATTTTTCAATAAGATCTTTGTTCATTTAAACTCGATTTTCCTAGCAACTTCTTTAAAAGTATAAATAAAATTTAATAAAAGATATTTACAAATATTCTTTATTAATAAATAATCGTAGTTTTATAATTAACATTTAGTGGAACAGTTAGACTTTGGAAGAATATTGAGGGTTGTGTTTTTTGTTGAAATTTACGAAAGGGAATTTTGTACTGCCGCATGTAGTTACATATTTCCTACAAAAAAAAAATAGATAAGTACACATATTTGTCTAGAAAACATCCAAATATAGCCTACTCCACAGCCTAAAGCTGCGTTTACATGGGTAGTAAATCATGAACGTGAGCACCATTGTTGTAACTTCAACATTATTCCTGGCGTTATTGGGCCAGCCAATCTCTTAGGAAATTGTGTCTTCAGAAAAGTGCTTGGAAATGTATAATAACAAACGATATTTTAGAAGAGATTGTTCTTAGAACAAATGAAAAACTTGCCAGGATTAGAAGGAAATATACCGATAGTAATAGAACCCAGACAGCACAAGACATCCCTGGGACGTCCATTTTATGCCATTTTAAAATCCAAACGTCCCGGGACTTCTTTTGGACGTCCAAGGGATATTTCTAGTCGGACATACCAGGGACGTCCCATAAGATCGTCCGAGGGACGTCCCATTAGGGATGTATTAGGGATGTTTTCTAGATGTTAACTGTGTCATTTTTTTACTTAAGCATATTTTTTACAAAATATAATCTTCCTACTAAACTTATATTTTAAATAGTTATATTTAGTTTTAAATACCATTAGTTTATACGAAAACAGACAGAGGCCCCTTTTAGAGAAAAATCCTTATCCTATAGCAGAGCTGTATCTCTAAAATTTTGTTCTGTAGTGGAACTGAAATTTAAGAATTAGAAGATGAATGAAGAATGTGGTTATGTCTTAACGACGCTTCTATTTATCTGCTTTATTTCTCGAATTATAGTCATTGTGATTGTGGTTGTGGTTGTAATTAGAATTAGTTTATTGCTTTCGATACTAGTGTATAGTTTGGTAATTTATTATTATAGACATTAAGTAGGTATATAGGAATTTTATAGGTAATTTTTGTAGTTGTGGTGTGAGTTTCTACATTTGTAAAGTAAGTAGGAGTAATGTGCTTAAAAAATACTATAAATTTAAATACATAATATGTTAATATAAGTACATAATAAAAATCCCATTTATTTTTGCTTTTCATTTTATGTATTAGTTTTTTTGTAAGTTCCCTTTAGGTCCTGTATACATCCTCATTTAGGTCCTGTATTAGTCCATGTGGACGTGCAATGTATGTCCCCAATACATCCTTTTTAGGCACTATATAAGTCCGTATTAAGTTATGTATATGTACTATGTACGTCCCAATGAACCTCCAGGGGACGTACTTTTTGGTAACAATTAGGTCTTATTGGACGTCCCGGGGATGTCCAAATTATGTAAACGGATGTCCGTGGGATGTCCGGACATTTAATGGGGTACATCCTTCGGACGTCCATGGGACGTACTTGTGCTGTCTGGGAACGGATCTAAAAGATTTGACATTATTGAACTGAGAGCGTTTATCGGTTTATTATTTTACTCAGCCATATTTAAATCCAATACGGAAGACTTGAGTTCGATATTTGCCACCGACATTTTTAGATGCCTCATGTCAGTAAAACGATTCTTAGTACTTTCCCTGCTGCGTTCCGTTTTTGATGTCCCTTTTGGTAGTGCCTTCTTTAGATATTATAGATCCGAGATATTTATATTCGTTGCATGTTTTTGTGTTTCTAATTTCTAACTCTGGATCTTCTCCATCATCTCCTATTTTAAGATACTCTGTCTTTGACATAATCCTAGTGAGGCCCAATTTTTCATATTCTTTCTTTAGTTTTCTAAACATGTAGTCCATGTCTTCCTCATCATTCGCTACGACTACCCTACAGCGAAAAATAAAGTTGTTAGACATGTTTATCGGTTTGTTATTTTACTCAGCCATATTTTAATCCAATAGGGAAGACTTGAGTTCAATATTCGCCACCGACGATACTGGTAGAGACATCTTTAGATGCACCATGTCAGTAAAACGATTCTTAGTACTTTTGACAGCGCTTAAGTTTGATAAAGAAACTACGAAAGGAGAACGTAAAAAAACCGAAAAACTTGGCTTCATTTCATCAATTTTCAATAAGTTTGTAGAAAACAGCAAAAAAATTATTGCATAGGGCAGTATGCCTGTATTGATAAAATGCTCATTGGTTTTCGGGGAAGATGTTTATTTCGCATGTACATGCCTCAAAACCACCGAAAATATGGCTTAAAGGTAATGGTACTAACTGATGCCAGAACCCATTACTTTTTTGATGCGTATGTATATACAGGTGCTGGAATTGATGGCCAAACATTGTCAGAAAAGGAAAGAAAATTTAACAAACCAACGCAATCAGTTCTTCGTCGTAACGTAACAGCAGACAACTGGTTTACATCCTTATAAGAGATAACTGAGTTGAGGAACCCAGGCCTAACTTGCATGGGTACTGTTAAAAAAAATAAAAGGGAGATACATATTTCTTATTGGCCAACTAAAACGAGGCTCACAGGATCATTTCTATTTGGATTTGGTAATATAGTTACATTACTTTCATAAGTACCTAAACCATGAAAAGCGGTACTTTTGATATCTTCATTAGATGAAAAATGTACAGTGTATTCTACACATCGTAAAATTCGAAGATGGCCTTTTACTTGTTTTTATATAATTTTGGATATTTCTTCCGTCAATTCGTTTATAATATACTCATCGTTACCTGGAAACCCCCAAAAATCGAGGTATGAATTCATCAAATCTCTAGCTCGGCAGCTTGTGCAGGATCATATATTAAAAGAAGACTAACTATTTCTCAAATTCCAGGGCAACTGAGATATAATATCGCCTCCATTTTAAAAGCAGACATTCCTGAACAGAAAAATGCTATTTTAGAAAAAAGAGTAAGGTGCTCAAAATGTCCAAGATCATTGGATAGAAAAACAAAGATAGTTTAATATGCCACAGGTATAAAACACACATTTGCAAAGATTGTGTATAAGAATGGATTGTAGTTTTTACGATGTTTTTTGTTTTTGGTTATTTTTTTGTGTTGGTAGGTTTGATTAAATGTTTAAATTTATGTTTTAAGAAAAAAAATTTTTTTGTTCCTCATTTTTTTGTTACAGGATAATGTTTAGTCTAGTTACAAAATAACTTAGTTTTTGAGGCTGTTTCTTAGTTTCTTTTTTTATGTGAAATAAGTATTTTAAATATTTGTTAAATTTATGTTATAACAAAAAGTCATTTCTTTTTTAATAAACAAATATCAGTGTATAACTTTTCAAATCAAATTATGGTCAGTGTAACCCCAACTCACCTTACACGTAACAAAACATGGACCTCACCAATTACGGGTTAATGTACCCTATCGAATATTTATTTACACGCCGCTGTAGCTCGTAAAACATCGATCACAGATTAATAATACTTTTAAAGTGGATTCGGTTTGTGTTTTATCCATTGCATTGGTTCATAACATTTCACATTTTTAAGAGGTAGCGGTCATAAGTCTTCTGAAGATTTCTGTTCCTTTTTTTCGACGATCGAAAATAAAGCGTTCACTGAAGTGTCACAACAGATCCTTTACAGATGGAGATGTACAAATTTATGGCTCTAACTATTGCGTAAAGGCAAGAATTTTTCGATGAGATTTATCGGTTCGATTGTTTTTTCTGTGTGAGGGTACATAATTTATAGTGCATTTTATACATCGAACTTTAAATTTGAACAAATTGAACGTATACAAAAGTTACATGACCTCAAAGGAACATAAAGGACCTGGAATAATTATTCTTCTTACCTATGTAAATTAGTCAAATTGTTAGTTTCTTTTGAATTACGTGCTGTTCTTATTAATCACTTCAACTCCTCTACATTTAGTACTTTTGTCTTTACATTAGGTTGTCCACAGTATGTCCGTTTTTTTTGCAAAAAAGTTATGTTAAAAAAGGTGACAATGATAATTTCAGCACATCAAGACCATGTTAGCTTTTGTCCTATTCTTTAGTAATCGTTTGAGTATACCTCTTTTTCATTTACTAATGTTAGAAATATTATATTATTTTGAAACGTTTCTATACTTATTAAGTCTTAATAAAATAGTATTTTTCTTAAACTAGTTTTCTAAACTACTAATTTTCAAAAATTCCTACCGACTACTAAGGGGTTCATTAAACCAAATACTTTCAAAGAAGATAACCTACTCATTAACATAGAATAATCCACCTGTAAAACGCCTTAGAGAATTATAAGTATATGTCCTATGTTCTATGTGTAAATAACGTCTACTTCACTCTTTTCCACCAAGGTACCGGTCACGATTTTTTCATAAACCAGTAGATTACTTATAGTTGATATATTCAAGAGAAAGCCATGTTGTTTCTCACATAAAAGAATATTGAACCTTGGTGTTGGGTAATGAGATACAATTTTTTCAAATACTACACTAAATTAAGAGCCCTTTGGAATTCCTCTATATTTTTTAAAATCTGCCATGTTACCATTCTTAAAGATAGGAATAATATACCTTCTCTTCCTAGCTTTTTCTAGGCCAAATTATTTTTTTTGTCAATAAATTTCAATAAAGTTTGTTGAAAATAATGTATGTTATAGGAAACACAAAAAAAAAATTGTTGATAACTTTTGTAAAAATTTTGCATGCTAGAGTCTTCAAACTCAAAAAAATTTATCCCATTTGGAATCATCTGTCATTATTGGTACCTGAATCATCCATTTATAATACTTGACATAGTGGTCTGGTAAAAAATTGACTATAACTATAATTGACTACAATTGCCAATTGAAACCTCAATACTCCGGGAGTATTGGATTTTAGGAAGTGTAGAACTTACGAATTTCAGAGGAACTGGAAGAGAAGTGATGAAAAATACTAAAAATATGGCTAAGCTCAGAGGAACAAATTTAAATGACCAAAGGGACACTAAATCTCAAGTGAGTGTTCGGGCTAGCTTCAATGCACTGAATTGTGGCTGTAAAGATACAAAGCAGATAGCAAGGATAATGAGCTAATGGGGTAAGAAATGAAATGAGACCTATTAATATCAAACGTGATACAACTAAAGAAGGTCACTGGGAATAAATTTATAGAAAAGGACGATAAAAAGAGTGGAAGAAGGGCGCCAACTCAACGATAGTTGAGATTTTGAAGTAACAAATGACTGGAAACAAATGATACTGGAGATAATAATCTGAAATACAAAATACTAAATACTAATCTTGTCTTGCTATATTATATACTGGTTAGTAGAAATTGAAATAAAACTCAAAATAGTAACAATAAATATATTTATAAAAATGTGTATATAGATATATATGTATTAACAATTTACATATAATGCAAAAACTAAATAACAGTTTATTGTTTCACTTATACTATTAACAATTTAATTTTGTACATGTAAACTATAAAAACAATTTTAATTATTATTTAAACATAAAAACATTGCACTTAGAACCTTTTAATGTAGAGTAAGACTTTATACATAATTTGCACCTTGTGCGATTTTGATCATGTAGTGGCTAATGTCCTGCTCCATCAAATGTACCATCAGTGCCGTCCTTCACTGGTGCAGGATCTATTACTTGTCTCTTAGTTGGTGTATTCTCTTGAGAAGGACGTCCTCGTTTTGTCGGGTCGGACTTTTTAGCTTTCAGTAACGCATGTCCAACTTGAGATTTGAATTGGAGAGGGGTGATGTGTTTACCTTGTTTTTTTTTCGATGTCTTTGGTACAGCAAACAGGAGTTGACAAGACATGTATCAATAAGATTAAATATTATTCTCAAATCCAATGTTTCTGGTTTAATTTTGATTCTATATAGATTCACAGAGGAAGGCACAAAGAGCGATGGAGACAAATGTTGGGTATATCACTTAAAGATAGAAAACGTAACTAGTGGATCAGGACCAGAACAAAGACAGTGGACGCAATAGAACAAGCAGCAAAACTGAAATGGAAATGGGCTGGACACAATGAACGTCTCCAAGATGGACGATGGAACAATGCCATCGGAAAGTGGCGTCCATACAATGCAAAGAGATCAAGAGGCAGACCATAGATGAGGTGGAAAGATGACATCAGAAAACAAGCAGGTCCCACGTGGCAGAGAACAGCTTAAGATAGGGAAAGATGGAGAGAACTGGGGAGACCTATATCCAACAATGGAAGGATAAAGAATAGGTTCAAAACAAAAATAGCTCCACAAGCATGTCATGCAAATGCATACCCACCATCGAAATATTTTATTTCATTGATAATTGCTGGCGGCCGTTCGATTTCTACATAAGTTTTGCTCTTGTTGCACCATCTTTTCACTTTATAAAGAGGATATTTTCCTATATAGTTCGATGCTATATGACGGACTTGTCATACCATTTGAGAGCGGTAATATTTTTTGTGCTGTCTATTTTTACATCAGAGAATCCACGACCTTTTGTCATTAGAACTTTGTCTTCTGAAAAAAAACAACCTGCCAGCCGCTGACTTCTTATAGTCCCCGTAGCAAGGAAGCCCCGTTCTCTCAGACTAATAAGTAGATTATAAGATGTGAACCAATTATCCGCAAGAATCTTAAAATTCATGTAGTTTGGCAGATTTCTGACCAACTGTAGTACTATTTCCCCACTTGTAACGATGTCATCACCGTTCAACAGCTTGAACCGTAGGAGTGTCAGCGTTGGCGCTTCCACCTCCTTAGCACGATGTGAGTGGGGTTCAGAGCAACTATTTAAGGCATATGAATAGCGGCATTTATTCAGTCTTTGGCTTAGCGCCTTAGGCTCCTCTCTTCGCCAGTGTCCTGAACTGGCGAGCCCACCCGGACGGAGGTAGTTCTGCTTTGAAGTTCATGCTCCGTCCATAATTAAGCAGAGTCTACCGATATCGTGTCTTGAACTTTATTGCGGACCTGCATAAGCGATTGTGTAGTTGACGAGTGTGTTCGCAGCTCCCGCTGGTTTGAAGCGGAAGCGAGTATACGTCTGAGTGCGATTGACTACACCTATTTTATTTGTTATTAATAATTATTTTCTTTCTTTCTTTTATAGACGTCCGCCGGGGATTCATTCATCGCGGGATCCAGACGGAGCGCAGAGTTAATTTCTACGTTTATTTTTATACGGCACAGAATTTATTTTATTTTCATTTATATTGTACATATATTAGATCAATAGACATATTTTTATTTTAACCTGTGTTTTACTGAGTCTGTCGTCCTGAAAGAGCTACCCGTTACAAATTGGCGCCCGAGAAAAATTGAGGATTGGAAAGTTACTAAAAAAAAAAAATTAGTAACATGCCGACAGATAAGGACACAGACTCAGTAACAGGTACATCCTGGATAAACCGACTTTGCAAAGAGGAATTGCAGAGCGAGGCCGAAAAATTCGGCTTAGATTCCAAGGGAACCGTCGACGAATTGAGAGTACGACTCAGGATATATTTTAAAAATCGCGAGGAAGCGACAGGAGCAATGCAAAAAGAAAAAACTTCCAAGGGAACAGAATCCGACACACTGGCCCAGGAAATTTCGGGCATCCAAAGACAATTACAAGAATTAACAATAGCGAAACAAATGGGGCAATCAGAATTGCTAAATCAAGTACGAAGGTGGAACACACACTTCGACAAGAAACATTCGGATGCAATAGGATTCTTAGAGAGGATAGACGAATTAAGCTTGGCCTACGAGATCGATAAACAAGATCTATTAAGAGCATTACCAGAGTTATTAGGAGACCACGCTTTGTTATGGTACAGAAACAATAACAAAAATTGGAAGTCATGGGCAGATTTCAGCGAAGATTTTAAAAAAGCTTTCTATCCCAGAGGATATTTGCTGCAACTAGAGGAGCAAATCCGAAACAGAAAACAGAGACAAAATGAGCCGGTAGATAGATATATCACGGAGATTCAAACACTAATCAGACGAGAAGGATCGTTTTCCAGAAACCAAGAACTCGAAAGGATATACAAAAATCTGTTACCAGAATATAAGCTTTATGCTCGCCGCCGAGATTTTGAAAACTTAGCCGAATTACAAGATTTAGCTCAAGAATACGAAGCTTTAGAAGACGAAAAGACCCGATCAAATCAGAGTTGCCGTGGAAACTGGAGACGCACGGACCAAGCAGAGTACGATGCCAAAACGACATGCTTTAGATGCAAGATGCCAGGTCACATCCGTAAAAACTGCAAAAACCCGTGGAAAAAGTTTTGTTCGCGTTGCGGCAGAGAAGGGGTTTACAGTAGCGACTGCTGTTTTAGGCGTCAGGGAAACGAATTACAGACTGGAGAAACAAGGAGTCGTCCCAGTCTGTAAAGCAAGATTCGACTCCATTCGTTTTCGCCGTTACACAGCCAGCAAGCAATGACATTCGGCTGTTCGCATCGCTGAAAATAGGGCAAAGAACATACAGAGCGCTCATCGACACAGGAACCACTAAAAATTACGTCGGGGATAGAATAGCTAAGACATACAAAGACTCTCTAGATAGCTACAGCGGGAGAACAAGACTAGCAAATGGAGCGTCAATGGAGCTTAACCAGAAGTTGACGATTGAATGCGAGATCGATAGGTTACAAACCCGACAAACATTCATAGTAATGCCAGGGTTGACGGAAGATGCCTTACTAGGAGTGGAATTCCTTAGGAACCATTCTATCGAACTTAAATTCGATAAACATACGACCAAACAATTCGTACAACATCAAGAAGAGGCATGTAATACTTTAAAAGACTCCACCAAAAATACAGAGCTAGAAAGGTTTCTAAGAAAAGAACTAAGGGAGTTTGAGAACATAACAGGACCCACTAACTTAATAGAACACGAAATAAAATTGAAGACAAAATGCGATCCAGTCAAACAGCCTTATAGACGACACAATCCCGCAATGCTGCAGATCATCAACCAAGAAGTAGACAAGATGTTAAAAGAAGGAACCATCGAACCCTCCACAAGTGGTTGGAGTTCACCGATTGTACTAGTTAGGAAAAAAGATAACTCGTACAGGTTTTGCATTGACTTTAGAAAAGTCAACGAACTATCAGATAAGGACGCATATCCGTTACCCAGAATATCGGAAATTCTGGATAGACTTAAGGAAGCAAATTTTATATCAACCCTCGATTTGAAACAGGGATATTTTCAAATACCCCTAGAAGAAACTAGCCGCCCAGTGACAGCATTCAGCGTACCCGGAAAAGGCCATTTTCAGTTCAAAACCACCCCATTTGGACTGCATTCCGCAGGAGCCACTTTCCAACGCCTACTGGATAAGGTAATACCTCCTGATATGGAATTCGCGTTTGCCTACTTGGATGATATCGTAGTAATATCTAAAACGCTCCAAGAGCATTTAAATCACCTACAGGAAGTCTTCCGAAGACTGAAAGAAGCCAAGTTACAGCTGAACTTTGAGAAATGCACGTTTTGCCAGTCAGAACTCAGATACTTAGGACATGTGGTTGGAGCAGAAGGAATAAAAACTGACCCGGAGAAAACCAACGCTATAACCGGACTTACAGCACCGAGAAATGTGCGTCAACTCCGCCGGTTTCTAGGAATAACATCATGGTACCGCCGATTCATAGAGAACTATTCGACAATAGCAGGACCGCTAAACATGCTTCTGAAGAAGAAGATAAGATGGAAATGGACCGATAAGCAAGAAAACGCGTTTGAAGAGCTAAAATCAAAACTTACATCGGCCCCAGTATTAGCATGCCCCGATTTTTCAAAAACATTTTACCTGCAAACAGATGCGTCGAACTGCGGACTTGGAGTCGCACTAACACAGAAGTACGACGGCCAGGATAAAGTAATCGCATATGCTAGTCGAACCCTCACACCGCCCGAGACAAAATATTCCACAACGGAAAAAGAATGTCTATCCATCGTATACGGGATAAAGCAAATGAGGCCATATATAGAAGGATACAATTTTAAGGTCATATCAGACCATCAGTCCCTCAAATGGCTGAAGAACCTTAAAAACCCGTCAGGTCGATTAGCCAGGTGGAGTTTAGAACTGCAACAGTACGATTTTGAGGTAATATATAGAAAGGGAGTCCTCAACAAGGTAGCAGATGCTTTGTCACGACAACCACAGGAAAACCAGAGCGAAGAACCAGAGTTGGAATTATTAGCATCAGAATTGGAATCATGCAGTTGGTACGATAATTTATATAGAAATGTACTCCAGAACCCAGACGATTTCCCGGATCTACAAATAACAAACGGGAAGTTATATAAACACATTTGGAGCAGCCGTAATTTAGCCGACACAGAGTTTAATAACCCATGGAAGTTATGCGTACCAAGATATAAAAGGAAAGATATTTTGGAGGAAAATCATGACTCGACCACAGCAGGCCATTTAGGAATTGCAAAAACAATTTGCCGAATAGCGCAAAAGTACTATTGGCCTAAGATGTTTAAACAAATCGCAGACTACGTTAGAGCTTGTACGAAGTGCCTCCAATATAAACCGTCTCAAATGCAACCAGCCGGGAAAATGCAACCGTCCACTGTAGAAAAGCCTTGGCATACTGTCTCAGTTGATTTAATGGGACCATTCCCAAGATCTGCAAAAGGAAACATTTTCTTAATAGTCGCGCAAGACCGGTTTACCAAATGGGTCGTTGCCCAGCCAATAAGAGCAGCATCTACGAACTCCATCATCGACACTTTACGATCGAAGGTAATTATGCAGTTCGGCATCCCGACGAAAATCATTTCGGACAACGGCGCGCAGTTCACAAGCAGCAATTTTAAGGCGTTCCTAAAGTCCTATAACATAAATCACATTCTAACACCGCCGTACTCACCTCAAGGCAATCCAGTAGAACGAATGAACAAAGTACTGAAAACGATGATAGCCACATACGTAGAAGATAACCATAAAGACTGGGACAAATTCATACCAGAATTCTGCTACGCCGTAAATTCGTCAAGACACGATTCAACAGGGTTTTCACCAGCGCTGCTTAATTTCGGAAGAGAATTAGACACAACAGAGGCGACAAGTGGACAAGATATACAGGGGTATGCAGAAAACTTGAACAAGTTAGAAGCGTTAAGAGAACTGGCGAAAGTGCACATGGAACACGCTTTCGAGGACCAAAAGAAACATTACGATCTAAGACGAAGAGACTGGCGACCACATCCAGGAGATCGAGTCATGAAAAAGGAACACCATCTATCGTCGGCGAGTGCAGGTTTCACCAGCAAACTAGCGCCGAAGTACTCAGGGCCATACGTAGTAACGTCAGTAATATCACCGGTAATAGTAAAACTGAAATTGGCCGATAGAAATACCCGCAAGCAGATAACGGCACACGTAAAAGATTTAAAACCTTGGGTGGGGGAAAATGTCATTACACAAATCGAATCCCCACCACAACCAAACGGTATTTAAAGAGCGGTGCTAGCAAGCAAAATTCAGTTCTTCCACATCTAACATGGAAGACATACTAGAGATACCAGAACAGATGACCCCTCTGGGAACGCCAGAGAGACCCGAACTGCCCGTGACACCAGGAAAAGACGCAGAGAGAATGTTGAAAAGATTCCACGAACTGTTTGGGACGCCACCAACACCACCGAAGAAGAAAAGGGTACCCGATACGATAACCGGACCTGAAGCACAGTCGGCATCCACTCCAGGCGAACCAGAACCCGGAAGACACGCCGATCTTGTAGAGATCGTCCCACAACACCTAATAGAGAGGGGGACCAAAAGATACAGATTGTACTGCAACAACGGGAAGAAGATCGTAATAAAGATTCCAAGAGGGATAAATGGCATTACAAGGCTGTAGACGCCATATACAAAAAAAAGGTATGCTACTTTTTTTTTCCAAAGAGAAGGGGGTGTAACGATGTCATCACCGTTCAACAGCTTGAACCGTAGGAGTGTCAGCGTTGGCGCTTCCACCTCCTTAGCACGATGTGAGTGGGGTTCAGAGCAACTATTTAAGGCATATGAATAGCGGCATTTATTCAGTCTTTGGCTTAGCGCCTTAGGCTCCTCTCTTCGCCAGTGTCCTGAACTGGCGAGCCCACCCGGACGGAGGTAGTTCTGCTTTGAAGTTCATGCTCCGTCCATAATTAAGCAGAGTCTACCGATATCGTGTCTTGAACTTTATTGCGGACCTGCATAAGCGATTGTGTAGTTGACGAGTGTGTTCGCAGCTCCCGCTGGTTTGAAGCGGAAGCGAGTATACGTCTGAGTGCGATTGACTACACCTATTTTATTTGTTATTAATAATTATTTTCTTTCTTTCTTTTATAGACGTCCGCCGGGGATTCATTCATCGCGGGATCCAGACGGAGCGCAGAGTTAATTTCTACGTTTATTTTTATACGGCACAGAATTTATTTTATTTTCATTTATATTGTACATATATTAGATCAATAGACATATTTTTATTTTAACCTGTGTTTTACTGAGTCTGTCGTCCTGAAAGAGCTACCCGTTACACACTAATTCCAAGACCTGATTCATCTTGGGCTGTTTCCTTTCTCAAATATATCTCAAAATCGTATAGTATACTGCTGCGTCCTGCTCTTGCAAAAACTTGTTTGTTCCATTTATGAGGTTAATTTGTTATATATTGCTTTAGATTGCTATGCCCTTTATATGGTATAATAAACTCATCAATGCTGTTGAATTCCTCAGGTTCTATCTCATTCATATTCTGCCAAAATTTTCAATGCAAGGATTTACTTTATATAATTTATCATTGTTGCTAGACGAGACTTTCAAAT
Organism: Diabrotica balteata; assembly: GCA_918026665.1. NCBI lineage: Eukaryota > Metazoa > Arthropoda > Insecta > Coleoptera > Chrysomelidae > Diabrotica > Diabrotica balteata. The sequence goes on from OU898279.1 coordinate 162,860,539, forward strand.
TATCGTTGACGTGAAAATACAGATGCAAATGACAGATTTAGCAATACCCGCAAAGAAGTTTGGTTTTGGTAGTTTTGAATACACGATCCATCTGAAATAAGAAATTGAAGTTTGTTCATTAAACTTCTGGCATTTTGGTAAAAACACTTTAGTAGGTTGGAGTCAAGATTGTATAAGGTATCGTTTTTTTTTTATGGTACGTTTTAACTTCCTTGTTCTTCCGACACTTTCGAGTCGTGAAACAGTATATTTATTATAAAGTATGGTAGTGAGACTATATTTATTATAAAAAAATATAATTTTTATATTTTTCTTATAATTTTTAAGCTACTTAATAAAAAAGAATGGCAGTAACTATCAATTTTTGGTAGGTATGTCGTAAATTCGACAAGTTTCGGAAAAATTAGAAGAAAAACACCGCAGAACCAAAAAAAAAGTCGCAGAGGAAAACTGTGTAACACACTACAACCAAGGTTTTTAGAGTGTATCAAGCATAAACGTTTTTGTCGACGAGACCCTAACCATTAGGTCCCCAAATTTTAACTAAATGAGTATAATACAAAATATATGCGTATTATTTTCCAAGAGATTTGGACCTCCCTCTTAACTATAAATCATACAACATTTTTTTCTGCATGAAGTACTAAAAGAATTGATTAATTGTTGATCTAACCATGAAATGGTTCAAATTAGTTGTCCATTAAAAAACTTAATGTGTTGATAATTACCCGGTTTAACGGAAACGATTCAGCAAAGAATTCTACAAGAGAAGGAAAATATTTATCTTGGATTTTAATCACTCCTTATAGTAATTAATTTCAATGCGAGATATTTTTCCATTCTTAGATTTAACGACAGCGGTTCCTGTTAAATGAATTAAAAATTTAATTAAAAATTACTTATAATTAATATATTCTTAACCTTATTTATGTTCTACTATCATCATGTGTTAATGAATAGTTTACGGATTTTTAACGATGTAGTGGTTGTATCTATTTGGTGATATTATAGTGTATTTTTATGTATGAGAGAGTAATAAAACAATAAATTATGTATGCAAATCCCTAAACTGTTGATACGGGTGACTCAATGAAAAACAGATATTTGTCAACAAGTTTACAGAAGTATATAGGAAAACAATTTTAAATTGAGTATGACCACCAGGTATAAAGGTTGGAGCAGAATAGAATACAATAGTTGTGAGGGTTACTAATCCCTAAATAAGGTTGCCAGTGTCGGAGTGATGGAGGTTAACAGGTACTAATGAATTTGCAAGAAATGTAAGATGTTTATTTTATTGGTTATATATAACCAATAAAAGTTTAATAAGTACCTACCTATTTGCAAAATAAAGTTTAATTCTTAAGATAAAATAAAACGTTTTATTTTATCTGAAATGAGTGCATTCCACGAAGTAAGGGTTTCAACAATCAAACATTTAATTCTTTAATTCCAGGAATCTACGACAGTAATTGACTAGATAATTACCTTCTAAACTTATTCCACAAAAAATGTGATAGTGGGTTTTTCCATTTTGTAGGAAGGTCCAAGTGGCGTATTCAAAATTCTTAACAGTTCACTAAAAGTAGGTACTTCAGTTGCAAGGTGCAGTTTATTGTGTATACTAGTTTTATGGAAAATTTGGAAGTGTCGTGTAAACGCCGAAAAATTGGTCCTTTAACAGTTGATGAAAAAACATTAATATTAAATTGTTTTAAATCATTTACAGACAAACGTTTATGTGAAAGTGTTGATGAGACCGTTGAGTTAGTTAGCAGTACACTTGGTGTTGGGAAATCTACGATTTACAGAGTTATTAAAGAAGAGAAATGTGGTAGTTTTCAAATGCCACGTAATGCTCCAGGGAAACCAAAATTTCAAATAGAATATCATTTTAAAGAAGGACTTCGACGGAAAGTGCATGAATTCTTCTTTAGACAAGAATTTCCAACATTGGATAAAGTTCTTGTCTCAGTTCGAGATGATAAGGATTACCCAGAAATGAGTCGAAGTACGTTATGGAAACTTTTAAAAGAAATAGGCTTCCGCTGGAAAAAGAATCCCAGAAAGTCTATTTTATTAGAAAGAAGCGATATTGTCATATGGAGAAGACATTTTCTAAGAGCCATAAAGGAAATGAGAAACCAAAAAAGAAAAATATTTTATCTTAATGAAACATGGATCAACGAGGGTCATACACCAAATAAATTTTGGCAGGATGAAACTGTTACAAGTCAAAGGCACGCTTTTGTAAATAACTTATCTACTGGTTTAAACCCACCATCAGGAAAGGGACGCAGGCTGATAATAGTACACATTGGCAGTTCAGACGGTTTTGTTGAAGGTGGTTTATTAACTTTTGAATCAACTCGTACCGGTGACTACCATGAAGACATGAACGCTGATGTCTTTCAAGAATGGTTCGAACAAATGATAGATCTTCTTCCTAAGAACTGTGTAATAGTAATGGATAATGCAAGTTATCACTTCAGACTTATAGAAGGACTACCCACAACCAAGTGGTTAAAAAAAGACTTGCAGAATTGGCTGAGTTCAAAAAATATTACGTACCATCCCGGATCTATATTTGATAAATTGATGAAATTACCAAAAATCGTGGAATGACAGTACTTAGATCCCCACCATATCATTGTGAATTAAACCCGATTGAACTGGTATGGGCACAGATAAAGAGTGACGTTTCAAGAAAAAATACCACTTTTAAAATTCATGATGTTAAACAGTTGTTTTTGGAGGCCGTAAATAATGTAAAACCTGAAAACTGGGAAACGGCAGTAAATCACACTATTAAAGAAGAGGAAAAAATGTGGAAGCTGGACAATATTACTGATAAAATGATCGAGCCAGTTATTATAAATCTTGGTTCTGAAAGTTCATCTTCTGAATCTGATTTGGATTTGTAACAAGTAGCTGTAAGTTTTATATTAATATTTTTATTCATATATTTAACATACCTTAGACGGTTTTAAAAACTCTTTTTCTCTTTTGTAATTTTTAAAAATTAAAAAAAATGTGAATTTTTTAAAACCCTTTTTAATGTAGGCCAGTCAGTTCTAATATAGTGTGTGATAAAAGAGGTCACTTTTGTTTACATACACATAACACTTTATAACACTGAAATAATTCATTTATTTTTTACAATTATTCAAAGTAATTTTTCAATTAATCTTGAGCACGCCCATGGAGTGGTCGGATGTACCAGTTAAAATTATGCTAATTACTCTCTCGTTCATAAAAATAAACTATAATCGCAAGGGAGCTAAATATCACAGTGGCGGGTAGCATTGATGTAGCGGGGAGTCCTGCTGGGGTATGACACAAAAGACATAGAATTTAAACCAAAAAACCTGCCATTAATCGATAATTTATCAATAGAAGACAGGACCGGCTTTTAATAATTGAGCATGTTAATTATATTGGTTAATATAAGTAATATAACTAATTTACCCAGTACAACTTCCAAATCATATTCACAAATTATAAAACAACAGAAAGCATCCCAATATATCTATATAAAAGGCTATGATGACAAGTCAAACCGTTGTTCCAGTAAACTAAGACGCCATCTAGGAAAGAAATCTGAACAAACACCATTTGATATTTCAATCATACTTTATTGTTGAAACGACACGTTAAATTACTAATACTAATAATATTACTTACATATTATTATGATAATTAATAAATAATATTATCAATATTTTTAAGGTACGATTTAATACAAAATAATTGAAAATTTTATGTTAGTTCAGATTTAAAATTCAAGTGTCGCCTAAAATTTAAAATATTGATTTGCCAAATACATTAATGAATAAGTTCAATTTATTAAATTCCCCAATTCATTAAATATCGCACTAGAATACACGAAAAACATATCAGGACTATTAACAATAATAACAGAAATATATCCCAAACTCATAGACAGGCGCATTTACTATATTTGTCGAGATGAAAATACGTCATCAGTTAAATGTAGAACAAATTGAAAAAGATGACAACTCCGAAGATACAGATGTTTCTCAAGAAAGCACCAATTAAAATAATAATAATAATAATAAATGGATATTATTCAGTGGAATATACAAGGATTATTTACACACATCAAAACGCTTCACCTCTTAATAAAAAAAATAATCCCACAAATTATAGCTCCACAAGAAACAAACTTAAAAAACCACAAAAAATACAACTTAAAACATTTTAATTCATACCACAAAATCAGAAACTACGCCAACAAAGCAAGCGGTGGGGTATCAATATATGTTAATTCTAATCTAGAATCATAAGATATTTCTTTACACTCTGCTTTAGAAGCCGTAGCCATATGGATTTTGTCACAAAAACGTGGAACACTTAATCGAGCAAATTCCAAAACCTAGACTTATTCTAGGTGACTATAATTTTCACAATATTTCCTGTGGATGTTATTCCACAGACAAAAGAAAATAATAAATACAAAAATTTCCTAATGAAGCAGATTTTGTACTATTAAATACAGGAGAAAAAACTCGGTTTAACTCTGTTACCGGCAATTATCCTGCTATTGATCTGACTATATATGAAAGTTCCCTAGGTCCTAGTATAAACTGGGAAGTATTAACCCATACCTAAGATAGTGACCACTGGCCTATAAAAATAAGAAATAATAATTCCACAAAAACACTTATATATTTTTTAGTAACATGGAAAACTAAAGATGAAATATTGGATAGTTTACTAACAACATGTTGAAGACTACCTACCTAATTTTGGAACAATAGGAGACAACATTAATGTTGTTAAAGACAAATGTACCTCAAGGGTAATAGAGGTAGCCACAGATATGATTGGCAAAACAGCAAAAACTTTCATTACCGCGGTGGAACAAATAATTTGGAAAGGCACTTAAACAAATTAAGCATGCTAGGTACATTGGAAGGTTGTATTCGTTGGTCTTTTCTTTCAATATTTTAAGAGTGTGAAGGTGGTCAGTTGTGCTGTACCCCTTTCTAAATCCTGCCTGCTCAACTAGTTGGTATGCATCAAATTTGTTGTTTAGTCTAGTTGTGATCACCTTAGTGAAAGTTTTATAGGTTTGTGACAAGAGAGATATTGGTCTATAGTTAGCTAATTTTGATCTGTTTCCTTTCTTATATATCAGAATTGTATTTGTCTTGTTCCACTCTTGCGGTATTTGTCCTTCAAATAAACATTTATTGAAAATTATCTTTAGGTAGTCTTTTATCTTTTTTCATCGTCTCCTGGAGCCTTATTTCTTTTCATATCTGTAATTGCTTTTTCTATTTCTTCTCCGGTTATGGGGGGTAATATTTTAGAGTTTACATTCATTATTTTCCTTTTCAGGTTTTGTTGAGTTGTATCAGGTATACCGACAAGGTATAGCTGTCTTCTAATTAAAGCTTATGATACTATATGGAAATATGACGTTATTGTTAAATTACAGCATTGGAGCACAGATATAGATTGTTTAGCATTCGTCAAAAATTTTCTAGATGACAGAAATTTCCGAGTAAAATCAAATCAGGAACTTTCAGGATACTATACACAAAAAAATGGCATTCCCAAGAATCTACACTAAGCGTAACACTCTTTTTAGTTGCAATTAACGATATCGAAAACAGTATCCGAAATCCTGTTAAAGCAATCCTATACGCAGATGACCTTGTAATCTATATTTCTCATAAGAATCTTAATATGGCATCAAACATTATTCAGCTTTCTATTATTTTCCTACCAGAATGGTCTAAAACAAAAGGACTTTTTTTACGGTTAAAACCAAAGTAATGTGCCTTTCTCGAAAACATCAAATTGTTGCAAATCTTCCAAAACTACCATTGTATGATCATGTTTTAGAAAAAACGTTGAGGAACTTAGATTTCTAGGTATGATATTTTATTCAAAAATTACTTGAAACAAACATATCCAATTACTTAAAAATTTAAGTATACAGAACATAAATATTCTTAAAGTACCAGCAAATCATAACTGAGGAGCAGACACAACACAGCTACTAAATATTTACAAATCCTCAATCCGCAGTAAATTAGATTATGGATCAATTGTTTATAATTCAGCTAAGGACTCAACATTAAAAAAATTAGATATTGTACAAAATACCGCACTAAGTTTAGCTCTAGGAGCAGACACAACCATTTAAGTTGAAAGTATTGATGTCGAAGAAAGTAAAGCTCTACTTTCTATTAGAAGATTTCGTCTTAGTTTACAATACGCAAGCAAGCTATCAACTAATTCAAACAACCCAGCCTACCCCTAAGCTTTCTTCACGCATTACCATTCTAATTCTTCTTCTTCTTCTGGTTTCTATCCGTTTCGGATGTTGGAAATCATACTGGCAATCATAACCTTGCTCGCTGCGGCTCGAAACAGCTCTGTTGAGGTTTTCTTAAACCATGTTCTTAAATTCCGCAGCCATGATATTCTCCTTCTACCGGGTCCTTGTTTACCTTTGACTTTACCTTGCAATATAGACTGTAGCAGGGAGTAACGGTGCTCATTTCTCATAACGTGTCCCAGATATTGCAATTTTATGCGTTTGATCGTAAACACAATCTCTGGTTCCTTCTTCATTTTTCCTAGAACTTTCTTGTTCGTGATCCTTGCTGCCCATGATATTTTCAGCATTCTTCTATAAAACCACTTTTAAAATGCTTCAAGTTTTTTAATAGTGGTGTCTGTAAGCGTCCATGCCTCCGCCCCGTACAACACCACAGAGAAAACATAACATCTCAAATGTCTCATTTTTGTATCAAGGAATATGTTGTGACTTTTGAAGATAGCGCTCATTTTGTTAAAGACCGTTCTTGCCTTTCCTATGCGGCACTTTATTTCCTGTAAATTGCTCCACTGTTCGTTAATAATAGTTCCCAGGTAACAATACTGTTTTACTCGCTCTATCTGCGTCCCATTAATGTATAGATGAGCCCCGTTTATATTCTCCTTGCTGATAATCATTTGTTTCGTTTTGTGGGTATTAATGTTTAGTCCGTACTGTTGACTGTACTCGTTTATTCTGTCCATTAGCCTCTGAAGTCCCTCTAAACTATCTGCTATCACCATGGTGTCGTCGGCATATCTACCATTGTTTACTCTTTCACCATTTAGAAGGATGCCTTCGTCTATTCCGTAAAGAGCCTCGTTAAAATTTTTCTCTGAGTACATATTAAATATCAACGGCGATAGGATACATCCCTGTCTAACTCCACGTAGTATTTTTATGTGATCTGTTTCTTCTCCGTTAATTTTCATGTATGCGGTCTGATTCCAGTAGAGTTCTGAAATTATTCTGAGGTCTTTGTCATCCAGGTCTGCCTCTTTTAATTACAATCTAGCATTCTAATTACAATCAAAATTTTAATCTTCGACCATTATTTAGCAAAAGAATTAGCAAATTCACATTTCCGGATAATATGCATACCAATATTGATTATGCTCCCCCTTGGACTATACAAATTCTATATTGCAACACAGATCTGTCAACTTTTACTAAGGACAATACCCCTTCATCTCTTTTTCTCCAATACTCCAATACTACAATATTAACATCATCCTGTCAACTAGTTTATACCGATGTATCAAAAACACCCGAATTGGAAACAGTAGTACCATTATCACAGAGGATTCTCTGCTCAAGTAGCCACTACCTAAGGACTACTCAATTTATTCTGCTGAACTTTTTGCGATATCCAAGGAAGTATAACAGACTCTTAATCGACCTGAATATATGACATATTGCGTGGATACCATCTCATGTGAGGAAGCCAGGAAATGAGATAGCTGATCAAATGGCCAAAGAAGCTTGTAAAATGGAAAGATCCGATGATAGAACTAACCAAACTCCTCACTCAGATATGAAAAAATGCATTAATGAGTACACAAAAAACTTATGGTTACGAAGATGGTAAGTCTTACCAAATAATAAATTGCGGCAAGTAAACCCAGATCTATCATCGAAAACACCAAGTTTAGTAAAGCGAAGGGACCAGCTTGTACTACATCGTATCCGAATAGTACATAGCAGACTGACGCACGATCACCTTCTAAGGAAAGAACCTCCTATAATATGCTACGCCTGTGACGCCAAAATAACTGTAGGCCACATTGTTATACTGTCCATTATATCAAATGAAAAGAAAAGCTACTGGACTACCAAGTGACATAAAGTGCGCTTTAGACAGTGCAGATTGTAAGAAAATCATTAAGTCTTTAAAGAAAACGAAATTGTATAATCAAATAAAAGTGACACTTCAAGAAAAATTCTAAATTATCATCAACTTTGTAAAAACTTTATAGTTTATATTTTATATAATTCATATATTATAGTCTATCTTGTACCACCGCTAATAACCTTCTGTGGTTGATCCGAGTTATTCCCGATAAAAAAAAATCATCCAAATCCAATAAAGGGTTCAGAAGAAATATAGTTTCAAAATCATGGTTCATTTGAGGTGGTGCGTTAATTTTGGAGAGTAGTATAGTAATAACAGCGTGTGCACATGTTTTAAAACAAAATGTGTTGGACAAACAAAACAAGTACTTAATGCCGAAACGTAAAACTTTACGTTAAATATATCAGTTGATACATTACACCATTAACATCAGGAACATTATATCAACCCCTGTATGTTAACGATTATTATAAAGTGCCAAAAGTATAAATTTATATAAATAGAAAAGCTCACAGCCACATTCTAAGTGCACTCGATGGTCACATTCAATTGCTCACGATACAGGCTGTTTCCCGTCGTTAATTTTTACTACCGAGCAATTACTCGATCGCTGCCATTCTCATATTCAGTATGGAACCGCCTCTGCCCCGGCTACCCCTCTAAACATCCCCTGTACCGCTGTTTTAATTGACGAGGAATATGTGTTTTTTGTCTGACGTCTAGTAATTGAGCTTCATGGACGTGTTTTTAACAGGATGACTCAGCTGAAGTTATTGCCTGTTTAACAAGAACAGCAGTGTTAAGTTGTTGATTCGCATCCTGTACGTACAACTTTGATTTATTGGATGCTGCATTTTTTTAAAATACCTTGTAAGATAATAATCGTAAAATTAATCGAATATAGTTTTACTAGATAAAAATAATACATAATTTCCTTACAGGCAATGGAGCTCTTCACCTGTGTTGGGTTCTATATAACTTATTAACTTCTTTATTTGAATGACTTCATATCAAACACGGACATGTGTCATGCAAAAAAAATTGAAATAGATTGGTTTTTTTGTACGCAGCTGCTATTATTTTTTTGTGATTTATTTTGTGATGAGTCTAGTTTTTATGTTAAGTTCTGCTAAAATTAAGTTATTTGTGTGATGGGCGGTCCCTAGGGTAGACCCACATTTCAAATGCCATTATACGCTTTGAAGCGGCTTTATTTCTTGTCCAAGTTTCTGAAGCATGGCGATTTTTTTTTGAACCTATTCTCTATCCTTCCATTGTTGGATATAGGTCTCCCCCAGTTCTCTCCATCTTTCCCTATCTTGAGCTGTTCTCTGTCATGTGGGACCTCCTTGTTTCCTGATGTCATCTTTCCACCTCATCTGTGGTCTGCCTCTTGATCTCTTTGCATTGTATGGACGCAACTTTCCGATGGCATTGTTCCATCGTCCGTCTTGGAGACGTTCATTGTGTCCAGCCCATTTCCATTTCAGTTTTGCTGCTTGTTCTATCGCGTCTACTGTCTTTGTTCTGGTTCTGATCCACTGGTTACGTTTTCCATCTTTAAATGATATACCCAACATTTGTCTCTCCATCGCTCTTTGTGCCTTCCTTATCCTATCCAAATTGGCCTGTGTAAATGTCCATGTCTGTGCTCCGTAGGTGAGTACCGGTATTATACAGGAGTTATATACCTTGCTTCGTAAGTATAGAGGAATTACTTGATTTTTTAGAATGTAAGAAAGTTTGGCGAACGCTGCTCATCCCATTCTTACTCGTCTCGATATTTCGGCTGTTTGATTTTCTCTATTAGCTCTGATTGCTTGTCCTAGATAGATATACTCATTTACCTGTTCTATTTTTTCTGTTTTTATTTTTATTGCCTCTTGGTCTTCCGTGTTTGTCATTACTTTTGTTTTGTTGAAGTTAGTTTTTAGGCCTATTTGCAGTGATTTTTCATGAAGTTTATTCAGCATTAATTCCAGTTCTTGTCGTTCCGAGAAGATCAGGAGTATATCATCCGCATATCTAAGGTAATTTAGGTATTTTCCGTTAATACATATTCCTCTGTTTTCCCAATCTGTTGATTTTATTATGTCTTCGAGGGTCAAGGTAAACAGTTTAGGTGAAATATATCGCCTTGTCGGACTCCTCGTTTAACTTTTATATTATCCGTTATTAATTTGTCGTCCAGAATTACGGTCATGGTTGCGTTTTGGTAAATATCATGTATCAATTGTCGGTATCTTGAATCTATTCTACTATTGACCAGAGCTTCTTCAACCGCCCAGTGTTCAATGCTGTCGAAAGCCTTTTCATAATCTACGAATGCTAAGTACAGCGGAAGGTTGTATTCATTGGTTTTCTCAATTAAGATTTCAAGCGCATGTAGATGGTCGATTGTGCTGTATCCTTTCCTGAATCCGGCCTGTTCCACTGGTTGGTAGTTATCAAGTTTATAGGTTAGTCGGTTGTTTATTATTCTTGTGAAGGTTTTATATAGTTGTGACAAAAGGGAAATAGGACGGTAGTTGTTTAGGTCTGTTCGGTCTCCTTTCTTATGTGTTAAGATTGTGTTGGCATTTCTCCATTGTTTAGGTATTTTACCTTCAAACAGACATTTGTTAAACAGTATTTTTAGCATTTTTTTTATCGTGTCTCCTCCTTCTTTTAGCAGTTCTGGCAGTATTTTGTCCTCACCGGCCGCTTTATTTTTTTTCATGTCGTTTATGGATTTTTCGATTTCATCTTCAGTTATTTCTGGTAATACCTCTGAGCCAACATTTTGTATTTTCCTCGTGAGATTCTGTTTAGATGATAGTGGTGGGTCATTTTTAGAACTGTATAGGTCTGTGTAATATCTTTCTGTGATATTTACTATTTCTCCTAGATCTCTTTCTTCATTGTTCTCAGCTTTAAGCATGATTAGTTTTCTTTTTTCTATATTTGTTTTCATTGTTTTTAAACTTTTGTTATTCTCTATGATTTTCTTAATGCGGTCTTCTTGGTATTTCTTTAAATCTTCCTTTATCTGTTCTCTTATGGATTTGTTCAGTTCGGTATACTCCACTGTATTTCTTTTGTTATCATTCAGTAGTTGTCGTCGTTTTTTTTTAGCATATCTTGTGATTTAGCGCTAATTTTTTGTTGTTTTCGCTTTTGTTTATTATCAATCTTCAGGCCTGCTTCTAATAGTTCTGTTGTTATTTTATCGTTTAATTCGTCTAGTTGCAAACCCTTTAGCTGTGATATGTCACTTCTTTTTAGCTGGTTTATGTATTGTTCTTTGCGTTCTTTATAAGTTCTGTATCTGTCTCTTTTTTAGATGGTTTAAATTTTTGTCTGTCTGTTGTGGAGTTAATTTTGATTTTGGCTCTAACAATTCTGTGATCACTTCCTACGGAAATCATGTTTATGACCGTAACGTCTTGTACTATGTTCTTTTCTTTGGATAGGATGTAATCAATCTCATTTTTTGTTAAACCATTGGGCGCGACCCACGTCAGAAGCATAGCGATAGTGATAGGAAATATCAATGCTCGAACAAGGCGTAATTTGTATTTTTTATGTAAGTAGTCAGTGTTTTTCCAAATTTTTGTGAGTTTGGCTGTTCCGATCTTTCCATTGGGATGCGTTGAATGATTTTGTCTTAGCATCCTCCACTGTTAGTAATAACGAAGCCTAAGTAATTATATTGCCTGACCACTTCGTAACCTGCGATGTGTCTTATATCTGGTTTGTTGTTTCTGATTCTATCATCATCATTACTCTATTTAAACCCAATAACTGTATTTAGACAGACGATAAGTTTTAGTTTGACATGGAACAAAAATTTGTAAATAATATGGTAATGACCTATTGTATTATCCGTTCTGCGAAATCGATGAAAATAGCAAAATTAAGTTCTGTATCCTGCTTGGAAAATTTACCTCGAGTATATTACTACTAATATTTGATCTCATTTTGCTGAATTTGGATTTATATTCAACTGTTTTTATTTTTTTTTGTTTAATCTAGGTTTTACATATTATCTCATTATACAGTGTGCTTTTCAGATAAAACTATCCACCTTAAATAACTTTTGAATCTCTAATTTTTTGGAAAAACGCAAAAACACGTTAATTAACATCTGAAGGGGGAGACATTATATTATAATAAGGTTAAACGTATGGTGTGGTATTCGACGTCACCACATTATCAACCCCTCCTTTATCACTGGAAACTTAAATGGTGCATCGTATCTTGAATTATTTAGGCAAGTGGTTGATCGTTCGAAAAATAGTAGAAAATGATGATAACCTTTCCGATGATTTGGTTGAATTTCAACATGATGTGAGCTTCTCCACACTTTGCTTTACCTGGACGATAATTTTTAAACGAAACGTTTCCCGGTCCTTGGATAGGTAAAAGACGATAGATGATGGATTGGCCACCTAGGTCACCAGATTGAACACCCCTAGACTTCTTCTTATACAACAACAAAAATTTATGCTACTCAACCAGAATCTCTAGATGTTTGCAACAAAAAATAGAGGATGAATGTCGACAATTAAATGCAGACGTGTTAAGCAATGTCAGAAATAAATTTCAAAATAGATTGCACTATTGTATGGAAGTGAAGGGCAGTCATTTTGAACAGTTCGTTCTAAATGTGTGTAATAAAATTGTTAAAAAATACTTTTTTTCAATCCAATTTTCTTGCTTTTGTATTTATTTTTCTCATAAACTAATCACTTCAAGCATCATGTATTATACATTTCTGAAATCAGTACAAAGAGGAGAATCCAAATATCAAATAAAAAAAGAGGAATGTAATTAAAAAAAATTAAGGGATGGTACGGGGGGTGAAAGGATGCATTTGCCAGCAACCTTAAATATGATATAATGTCCCCCCTTCAAATATTAATTGACGTGTTTTTGGTGTTTTCAGTTCAATTAAGTTCAAAAGTTATTTAAGCTGGATAGTTTTATCTGAAAAGCACTGTATTTTTGTAATATATATTATAATAAACTTTAAACCTTTGTTTACAAGGTTTACTTTTGTTTATTAGAAATGAAATGTTTATTAGAAATAGGAATCAAACAAAATATGAAAATATTTTATTAATGTGTGTAACATTTTTGGCTTCTAGATACAATTTGATTAATAAATAATTAATGTATTCAATATTTATTTAGTATATTTGCTTACAGTGATATTATATTTATTCATCCTTATGAACGAAATTTAAATTAACTATGTATATGTCATCGAGTTAGAATCTAGTATATGTATATATAAAACACGACAAATTAGATCTTTTACGATAATTGGTCAAAACTACATTAAACTGTATAAAAAGTATGCATCGCTGCGGCCTGAAAATTTCACAGAAAACCGATTTTTTATCAAGTACCAAAATGGAAAGTGTTACCGAAGCGTCATGGGAATACATTCGATCAGTGCAGTAGCCCCAAAAAGTAGCTATAATAGTTGCAAGCGCATACACGGGTCACTCTTTACGACGAACTTCGGCAACACTTGTAATTGATGGAAGCGGAAATCTAGAATGCCTCAAACGACATGGAGGTTGGAAATCAAGCACGGTTGCCGAAGGATATATAGAGGATTCAATAAGAAATAAGAACAATAATGCTCAAAAATTTTTAAACCCTCATGATTCGCCAACATCGGGAATGATTGCTAAAAGTTGTTTTCGAAATGGGAAAAAAATCTGCTGCCAGCGGACACATCAAACTTTGACAGGATCAAGTTAGATAAGTAATGTCATCATTATTTGACGTTTGAAGAAAAAAATATGTAGATATACTGATGTTTAAATTGATTTTGTTGATTTTTTATTACATACTTCCAAAATTGGAAGAAACAAATTTTTAGACATAGTGCTATTGTAAACAGGTTTAGAATTTTTTAAATATTTTTCTATAAGTTCATAATATAAAATTGACCTTTAGGCGCTAAAAATTTTCAAAAATGAAGTTTGGCAGCGAATGGGTTAAACGTAAAAAAATATTTGATTTATTATTTTTAATGATAGGTAATAGCAATATAATAATGTAGTAAAAGTTTAGAATATGTGTAACTGCTTAAATAAAATTCGTTTACGACAAAAAGAAACTTGCGTGTAACAATTTTAACAAAAATTCGTTTACTGTTGCAAAATCTATTTAATCCATTTATTCTCATGACAATAATTTCACGGATGTATAATTTAGAAATTGCAAAATTAAATGACACACCTACACGATAACATTTCCATTTTGTACGACACATAATAGTTGTTCTTCTAAACACCAACTAACAGCACAAAGATGTCGACATTGTCAACGCCCATGAAGTTGAAGACGAAAACGATTACCACCGATGCTAATAGTTCTCAACTGACATATTAATGATAGTAGAACATCGAGGCTGTCAAATTCTGTTTAAGGAATTTACTAATTGGGATAAGTAATGTTTTCGTAGGCAACTAATTGATTTATTCATTTTTCATTGTCTACAATTATTGAACTTGGAATTGTTTAGGTATATACTATTAAATTTTTCAACTTGATTTCAAAAGTCAAACCTCGCATTCAGCTGTCAAAAATGATAATTACTTTAAATATATGAAATATTATGGAAGAATATTGGATTATTTGATATAATAAACTACTAGTTATATGAGTATTTTCGAATAAAATACTGGCAGCATTTTTAAATTATGTTAGGCTCATTAAAGATTTTTAATTTATTTTTGTTGGAATATCCAACATAAAAAGTGGATGTTGTCATATGTGGTTCTATGTGAAGTGACATTGTTGATAGTTCAATGAGTTATGTCAAAAATAGGATATAAACTACTGTCAGTCAGTTGTATTGTTCTGTATGTAAGAAGGAATATAGTATAATGGTTGAGGGCCAGACGTTTATTGGTGCATATTTCCTAAAGTACATATTTCCTTGTCTCTTGATGTCTTCAAACTAGAAGGAGGACTTTACCTTACTTAAATTATAACAGATACAACTGTTCTACAGTGGGTAACGTGATGTTATCTATAGTATTCAGATAAGCCTGCCCAAGAAACATTCTATCAACACGGCATATCATTCCCATTCCTCTAGAAGAAATCCATCCCCATACATTGGCACTAAAATGACCAGCTGCTCAATATCTAACATATAATATAGAGTATTAAATCTTTTATTATCTGGTCTATAAGCCCGAATTTTGTCCTTTTAAGATAATTAAAAGTTATTTTTCATCTGTAAATATTACCCTGTCCCAAAAATCTTGATTTTGTAACTGACGTTTTAAAGCAAATATAGGTATTGATTGCTTCTGTTTTGATGGAAAAGCTTAATTTTGCTGCTGTTCGGTACCTAAGACTCGATGCTGTAATTCTACGCTAAGTAGTTGTCTTCTTTCCCGGTGACCTAATCCTTGCAGTTATTGTATCTTCAAAAGAATCTCTTCTAATCTATTCAAAAGTGTACGTTCTTTAGTAGCTGTAGATATTTTTGATGTTCCAGAACCTTGCTTACATTCGAGAGTTTGTTGTTCGCTCCATCTTTTATTAATATTAAAAACTGTTATTCTGCTTACGTTAAAATGGTTCGCTAAATTTCGTTACAATTCTTGCTTTTAGTTATTTGCTTGCATGTTTAGTCAATTTTGGAGGTTGAACAGAATAAGTTGTCTGACAAATTTTAAGATTTGGCAGTGACAGTGACAGAATGTAAATAATAAGTATTTACTCTGCAAAAGAAACCATAGATAAAATTACACCTATATTGGTAACAGGGATAGGCAATGTTAAATCACGTTTGGATTTAGCGCCCATACGCCCATTCGTTTGGTGGCGCTGCAGTCTCGTTCCTACGTGGAAGGAGTGTGCTGTGGTAAAGTCAACATATTTAGATATATATGTTAGCTCTAGGTTATATATATATATATATATATATATATATATAATATATATATATATATTAACAATAAAAATATCATATAAATGTATATAAACTTCTCTCTAGAACTGCTGTAAACTTCTTTCTGTTGCTTATTAGGCTTTAATTTGACATTATAATTCCAAAAAAAATATTTAAATACTGACAGTTCTGAAGTTTTTGTCAACATTTAGAACACTAAATTATACTACATTCACCCGTTCCTATTTTTGAACAAAATATTGCAACTATCTTTGTTTATTTTTAACTCCAGCTGATTTTCAGCTAGATTTAAAATCTGAAATTTCTAATCTTGGTTCATAATTATCATCAGGTTTTAGAACAGGCAAATTTTCTGTCACATTTGGTATTGATTTAGTAGTGGAATTCTCTAGTGTGTTATTTGGACTTTCATCTTTATCATTATCGTGATTCAATAAAATAACAAAATGCATTCAACAGTAAACTTTGTATATAGTGCAGAGCTCCTGGTAAAGCAGTTTCCATTTAGTGATGTCTAAATATTTGGTTTTCAATGCTAGATTCACCAATTTCCATATAATTCATTGTAACTTTCGACCATTTCCTTCATGGTTATATGGTGTTGTTCTACTTGAACATATTCCTTTAGAGTGTAGATAATTAATAAATTCTTGTGAAGTAAAGCTATTTCTCCTTGTCAGATTTTATATATGCTAGCATTCTATATAAACAAAATAGTGATTTAACCTGTGATTGGTTTGAATTGCTTTCCTATTAGATAATATCTGCACTTTTCTAATACTTCAACACATTTTGATTTTTTTTCAAGTGCATAATGTTTTCATTCAGAATCTGTGAGAGTATGTGTGAAAAAAGCAATTGGTTTTTCAGATTGATGGCTTCGCTTATGTAATCATAGACTAAATTTATTAAAAGCATGTACTTATCTTTATCTTCTAGGGATTTATCTTTAGATTAATTGCTTTTTCAAAAATTCTTGAATGTTATATACCAATGTTTAAATTCTTTGGTGGAAATTTGACAGTTTGGATCAGCCTCTAGTTTATCTGGTCTAAAGTACTTCTCCATTGTAAATTTATGGGAATAAATTTGTAGTAAAATGCATTTTGCAGAACTAGGCTTTTATTCACATAAAACTTGACATAATAATGACAAAACAATTATTTAAATACTGACCAGTTCTTGCCACAACATTAATAAGAAAACTAAATTATACTACACTTGACTTGTATTATTAATATTTCTTGTAACACATATAACATTTCTTGTAACATTTTTATAAATAAAGGTTTTATTCTATATTTTATTCTTTAATTTTTTTAACCACTTTATAATTTTAATGTAATGGAAAATTAATATAGTCTCAACATAACCAGAAAACCCAAAAAGTATACGAAAAATATTTATTATCGTATAGGCTAAGTATTTTTCTTGTTATTTTAGGATTATATCGATTTTCCTTTACTTTAAAATGAGTACACAATACGAGGTAATATTGCTAAACTTTTAAATTTAGCGCCATGTATGTATAGTTACGCGCCCGGTCACTAGGTGATGCGCCAATCATTGTTTTACTCGTTAACACGGGAGTTTCAATGCTAGCTGGTAGTGTGCTATTAAAAGAAACTACTCAATTTTCTATAAAATAAGCTATAAAAGTCGTATTAGTTTTTTTAAGAACCAGCTGTACTTTCCCAAATCTATATTCAGAATCAATATTTAAGTTGAAAACCTTTCCATCATATTTAAAATATTCCTAAGGGAAAACATTTTTTCATTTCATTTTAATTTCCTTTTCGTACGAAACGATATATTAAATCCAATCAAATTTCCAAACAAATTGTTAGGGGAACATCTCAATTTAGTTAAAAACCCGCTCGAATATCATGACACATTATTATACATGTCATATCGTTTAGTAAATAATATTGTAGTCGATCCAATCAACTTTTTTATTTACCAACGATGACTTTCTAACCTAACCTACAAATGATACGGAAGAAAATTGGGAAATATCACATTTGACATTATATTCAATCGAAACGTCACATTGTGTATACGAAAAACATCATGGATCAGCTGGGAATGATAACATTCATAATTCAATTCCAATTCAGGAATATTATATCAAGTCACGAGAGGTCAGGACAGAATCATTCTCGTGACTAGCACGCCTCTGGTGGTCGACGTTCGAGCCATCACGAACCGGAGAAATTATGACTGACGATTCATGGATACAACACTAGTTATCTACAAGTGAGATAAACACAAAACGACACTCCGTTGTCAATCGACTACAGGGAGATCGGCCAATTTTTAAAATTCATATTTGTAAAACAGTAATAAACTTTTATAAACAAAAATACCATATAATAATGTCCTTTGACTTTCTGCACATTTATATCATTACTCATAAACTGTTGTTTATACGAGGCCTAACAACTATATCGCACTAATAATACAATAGTGTCGTAACTCAAAAAAAAAAAAAGTTTTCTGAAATTTGAAACAAACAAGACATTAGGTACTTATTGGAATTTAAAAAAAAATGTTTAAATCAAAAAGATGATTTTTTGTGAAGAAGAAAAGAAGGTAAATCTTGGAAAAGACTAGTAAATTTAACATAGATACACATTATCTTTTCATTGATTTTGAAATTGCCTACGATAGCATATATCAAGAATTTATAATCGGACTTCACGTCGAACCTTTGTCGTTAACAGACGTGTTTAATAGCTAGCCTAATTACACCTAGTTTTTTGCGGTAATATTTATATTCAGTTGATAAATTTGCAATAAAGTGTAGTGTTAATATAAAAATAAATTTGAACTACTTGGAAAAAAACTGTAAGTAGTATTTATTACAATATAATTAAAGATACTTATATCAAAACAAGTTCCTGCTACCGGATTTATCAACTCCACAACTTTTGGTACCTCATTACCGATTCTGTTGTGACAAACAGGACCGTCTGAAGAATAGAGGTACCAAAATATGAATAATATTTTTAAAAATGGATGAAGATTCTGTTGGTTCTGTTTCTTCTCCTAACAATAATCAACCATGTTCATATTCCAACGCTGTTACTTCATTTAAATATCCAACCAAAAACCAAGCCATTGTCCTATCTGCTCTCAATGGAATAAAAATAAATGAATACGTGATAGCAATAGGAAATATAGTAAAACCAGAAAATATATTATTTGCATCCCGCATCTCAAATAACAGAATTTGTATTTATCTCTCCAATACCGAAGTCGTCAATACATTGCTGAAGACACATACATCAATATCCATTAACGATTCAGAAGTTGAAGTAAGACGTCTAATTACTCCTGCTACAAGACTGGTCATCTCAAATGTCTGTCCCACCATACCAAACTCAGTACTTGAAGTTGAGCTGAAAAAATTAGGACTTAATACTGTATCCCAGATGACTTTTCTGCGAGTTGGAATGCCGGACACTGCCTATAACCATGTTTTAAGCTTTCGAAGACAAATTTTTATAACTCCTATTGAAAATATCACTATCCCAGATTTCATTACAATATCCTTCGACAACACCAACTATCGAATTTATCTATCCACTGACTTAAATTGTCCTAAGTGTATGTCAAAAGGTCATCGCGAAACAGACTGCCCTGTTCTATCACAATTGACATCAACTGAAACGCCCATTGAATCTCAATCTACAATATCACTTCCGTCTAAACCTCAAAATCTTACAACAGAAGCAGAAAATCCTATTAATAATACCACTAACTTTCAAATAACAACAGAAGATATTCACAACGAAACGACAAAAATAACAATCCTATTACTTTGAACACTGATGCTTCCCATCAAAAAACAAAGAGACAAATATCTACTGACTCTCCTGAGATACATGAAACGCCACCCGATCCAACAATTTTTACCAAACCCAAAAATACAATTAAGCGGCCAAAATCATCACAATCTGATATCCTCGAGTCACTTGAATCTATTAAAGGTAAAATCGAATCTAAATACCCGACATTTCCTCTTAAATTTACAGTTCTTTGTGACGCGATATGTAACGCATTAAACTCAAATTATCCTACCCCCATAGTAGAAAATTACACAACCGATATAAGTTCTTTTAAAGAGATACTTCTATTCGCCCACGACCATATTCCTGATCGCAAAATAAAAAATAAACTAACACGACTTCGAAAAAAGATACAATCCTTAGTTACCGATTCATCCTCGGATATTGAAAGCGATAACTCCCTTTCCCACGTTGTAAAATAAAATGGATAATACATTTATATTACAGTGGAATCTTAATGGTTATTTTAATAATTTAGAATCCCTTAATCTACTTATAAACGATCTTTCTCCTCTTATAATATGTTTACAGGAAACCCACCTTAAAAGTAATAACTTTAATATAAAAAATTATTCCCATTTCCTTAAAAATCGAGACGCAACATATGCTAGTGGAGGTGTTGGTATTTTTGTAAAAAATCACATTCAGACCAAAGAAATTAAGCTACACACTAATCTAGAAGCTGTAGCTGTATCAGTGTCATGCAATATCAACTGCAGACCTATTAACATATGTAACATTTACCTCCCTCATCCAAATGAAAATGTACTTGAAGAATTACATCGCTTAATCGATGATATTCCTTCTCCCAAACTAATACTTGGTGACTTGAATTGTCATAATATCACATGGGGTAGTATAAAAACAGACAAATGTGGTAGACTTCTTCAGAAATTAATAGACAATCAAAATCTAATTTTAATGAATACTGGTAAATCTACTCATTTCAGCTCCCACAATAGTACTTTTTCTGCCATCGATATTTCATTGTGTGATCACACATTAGCTACAAGTTTTTCTTGGAATAGTCTTGATTATCTATATAATAGCGATCATTTTCCTGTAACAATTGAAACCATTTTGCATGATCAACCAAATATTCCTGTTTACCAAAAATGGAAATTAAACTCAGCAAACTGGGACTTATATAGAGATCTATTAAATAATTATCTTACGAACTTTATTCTAGAAGATAGCATAGATTCATCTCTTTATCATTTCAATGATACTATAGTAAAATGCGCTAATATTGCAGTGGGAAAAACAAAACCTTGTAAACGAAAACCAGTACCATGGTGGAGTGAAGAAATAGCCTTAGCTATGAAATCTAGCAAACATGCTTTCAATGTTTTAAAAAGACATAAAACAACAGAAAATATTATCAATTTTAAAAAACTTAGAGCAAAAACTAAATATCTTATTAAGAAAAGTAAAAAAGAAACATGGTCAAATTATGTCTCTACCATAAATTCATCAACACCTATGACTACAATCTGGAATAAAGTTCGTACATTAAAAGGTGAACAAAACTCAATTCATATTAACACTCTTTATTATAAAAACAAATTAATATCTTCCAAACAAGAAATTAGTAATATTATGTCAGATGTATATAAGAATAATTCAAGCAATGCAAACTTCAATCCCGCATTTTTAGATTTCAAAAATAAACGTGAAATGACAGATTTATCTATAATAGATAGTGATAATCCACTAAATTTCCCCATCACATATCAAGAATTTGAAGAAGCTCTAGATAAATCAAAAAACACTTCATCGGGTCCTGATAATATACCAATCATATTTATCAAAAACTTGCCGTACATAGGAAAATTAATTCTCTTAGACATTTTCAATCACATTTACCTTAATAAAAAATTTCCTTCAATCTGGTCTGAATCAACAATTATTCCCATATTAAAACCTTTCAAATCAAAAACTGACCCCCATTCCTATAGACCAATTTCTCTTACAAATAATACATGCAAACTACTAGAAAAAATTTTAAATAACAGATTAATGTGGTTTCTTGAAAAAAACCAATTATTAAGCCATATCCAAAGCGGTTTCAGAAAAGGCAGATCAACTCATGATGCCTTAGTAGCTATTGACAATATTATATGTGAGTCCTTTAGAAATAACCAGAAAGTAATTGCCATATTTTTTGATATAAATAAAGCATTTGATACTGCATGGAGATACAACATTTTACAAACCATGTCCAATTGGGGTATCCAGGGAAATTTTCTTGCCTTTGTAAAACATTTCATGAATAATAGGATATTTCAAGTACGTGTAAATGGAATTACCTCCAAAACAGAATGTCTTGAAAACGGTATTCCACAGGGCTCAACCTTAAGCCCCACTTTATTCTTAATAGCAATTAATAATATCGCTCAAGAGATAAAGCTACCTTTGAAAGCAGGTCTGTATGCAGATGACTTAGTTGTATATACTAGTAGCTGTAATATTACACTAGCCTCAAACATTTTGCAATCATTTCTGCATAAACTAGAAGACTGGTCCCAGAAGACTGGTTTTACGTTCTCAGGTGATAAATCTCGTTTCATCGTATTCAACAAAAGAAAAACTGATTGCAAAACAACACTTACTCTAAATGGTATCAACCTAGAACAAGTAGAGAGCATTGACTTTCTTGGTCTAAGACTGGACAGTCAGTTAACATGGGCAGAACATATTAAAAAGCTAGTCGTATCCTGCCAATCTAAAATAAATCTCCTTAAAATGCTATCAAACCGATCTTGGGGAGCGGACACCATAAAATTGCTGCATATATACCAATCATTAATCCGAAGTAAACTGGATTATGGTGCAATATGCTATTCAACTGCGAGTAATTATATACTTAAAAAACTAGACATTATACAAAACACATGTTTAAGACTAATTCTGGGTGCTTACCGAACTAGTCCTGTTTCAAGTTTTCAGGTTATCCTAAATGAATCTCCCCTATCAATACGAAGACAACACATTTCTTTAAATTATGCCGCGAGATTGTCTTCCAACCCTAATAACACAAATTATCCACTTCTTTATAAAATATATCCACCTACTCATTGCCATCAACAAATTAAATATCCACCCTTAAAGAACGTCTAACGAGATACGGTTTTGACATGGAACAGCTCACACATTCTTACCCTACACAACGAACTATACCTCCCTGGACTATTAATTTCCCCACTATTGATCTATCCCTCACGGCCTATCCAAAGAGTACCACAAATCCCATAATCATTAACAAATTATATCAAGAACGGATATTAGAATACACTGGCCATAACAAGATTTTTACCGATGCGTCAAGAACTGAAAACGGACACGCAGCGGCCTATATTCTAGGAAAGTCTGAATATGCAGTTCGCATCCCTCAATTCTGCAGCATTTTCACGGGAGAAGCAATCGCCATTTTAAAGGCTTTAGACATGTGTAAGAGTCATGCAAGCTCAGATTTTCTTATCATTACTGACTCTTTATCTGTTCTTCAGAGCTTAAGGCAAATATATCCAGTACATGCTATCCTGCAACAAATACAATTAGCACTTTATCACCTACAAAACAGACACGTTAACGTTACATTTCTCTGGGTACCATCACATACAGGTATCGCAGGAAATGAAAAAGTAGATGAATTAGCAAAGAAAGCTGCTACTGACGAGCAAACTGAAATTATGACTACAATTCCATTCAGTGATATCCAGCTCAATATTAAACAGCACTGTGTAAAAAATTGGCAACAAATGTGGAATTCTACTAAGGCTAACCTTAAAAACGTGAAAACTAGGATTGGCACTAAACTACAATTTCCAGAAAACAGAAGGCAACAAGTGATTATAAACCGACTAAGAATTGGACACACAGCGTTAACTCACCAGCATCTCATAACAAAAGAACTACCACCTGAATGTTCCTATTGTGAATGTCCAATAACTGTTCAACATGTATTGATTGAATGTCCTCTTTATTCCTACGAAAGAGCCATCAACAACGTACCAGAAGAAGCAAAGAAACTTAAAGATATTTTAAACAGTAATGTATCTAATACAATCAAATTCCTTAAGGACATACGTTTACTACACAAAATTTAAGTTATATGTATCTCTTTGTAATTTGTAATTTATTATGTGTAATTTGTAATAACAATTTGTAATAACAACTGTAAAATCTGTAAAACCCGCTAATAACCTTTAATGGTTGATGCGGAAATTCTAAATAAAAAAAAAAAAAAAAAAAAAGAATTTATAATCCATTCACTGAAAGAGTTTATTATTCCAACTTAACTTATTGATATAGTAAAAGAAACACTTAAAGTACAAAGTAAAACGCACGCGCAACGCACTAACAGATACAATCCATGTGAGAACGTACCTACGACAGGGAGATGCCCTATCCTGTATTCCAGGGATGGCCAACCCGTGGCACGCGTGCCACTCTGTGGCACGATTGAGTCCTATCAGAGGCACGCATAGCGTGCCATTGATAGGACTCAAACTGATCAAAGTTTCAAAAAAATTAAAACTTGAAAACGAAAAATAATAAGAAGAAACTTGGTAGGTTTACTACGATAGATGCGCTATTGCTGCGATTGGTGCACGTGATCCTAGCTGTCGTAATGTGCAATAGGACTGCGTTACCCTTGCTTAGTTTATTTTAAACTGACCCGTTGTATGTGCACATTTTGTCATCGCGCATTGTTTCTTTAAAATTTTAAAAGTATTTGTTCGATATATCCACGAGTAAGCCTTCGACTTCAAAACGAAAATACGAAGATGATATTGCAATTCGCGATTTTCAACCTGCTTGGGAAGAACAATTTTTATTTACTAATCGTAATACTTCAAAGCCTGTTTGTTTGATATGTGGATTGTCTGTAGCAGTTCCGAAAAAATTTAACCTGGAACGACATTATAAACAACTGCATAAGGACTTCAGCAACAAATATCCTATTGATTCACATTTGCGAGCCGACTTTATTGAAAAAAAAAAAGAAAACCCTAGCCAGCCAGAAGTCACTGTTTCATAAGAGAAGTGATGAAATGGAAACTATGGTTAAAACATCATATGAACTTTCTCTGCTGTTAGCCCGGAAGAAAAAAGCCTACTCTGATGGAGAGGAGATAATTAAAAATAGTCTGGCAATATTTGCTAAAAATATGGGAGATGTAAAGATCAAAAATATGATCAATAATATTGCATTATCCCGAAATACAGTAATGCGCCGTATAGATGATATGGGCCAGGATGTTGTTTCCCAAATTATAAGTGGATTACAATCCTGCAAATTCTTTTCTTTAGCGTTGAATGAAAGTTGTGACAACACAGAAAATGAGCAGTTAAGCATTTTTGTCTGTTATATCAATGATAATTTTGAAAATGCCAAAGAGCTTCTGGATTTGCGCCAACTAGTCACAACAACAGAAGAGGACATTTTTCAACAGCTTAAAAACGTAATCGAAGTCAGCAAAGTTGAATGGTCAAAATTAGATATTGTTTGTACAGATGGAGCTCCTTGCATGGTTGGTAGACTAAAGGAGTTTGTTACATTACTGGAAAACTATTTGAAAAAAAAAGGTTTTAAGTACCATTGTATTATTCACCAGGAAGCTCTTTGTGCCAAGGACCTAAACCTGTCATCTGTTGTTGACCCTGTACCACGCTGCATTAACAAAATACGAGCTCGGGCATGGAATCGACGACAATTTCGAGAACTGTTCGCGGAAGAAACGGAGCAAGATGGAGAGTTACTTCTCCATTGCAGTGTGCGCTGGCTCTCCAAAGGAAATGCACTCGAAAGGTTTTGGAACTTGAAGAAGTGCGTCTTAAAATATTTGCAAGAAAACAATGAACTACCCAGTGAGTGCTCGTTACTTAATGATAAAGATTGGCTTTGGGATTTAGCTTTTCTCACTGATATTATGAGATATTTAAATCTATTAAATTTAAGATTACAGGGAAAAAATTATATTTTTCCTACTCTAGTTGGTCATATATCTCCTTTTGTGAATAAACTTATACTTTTTTGTAACGATTTTGGAGAACAGAGATTGACACATTTCACATTAATGCAGGAATTAGCCAACAAGGTCAGTAGAACTCCAAATTATGACAGATTTAAAAACCTTATATCTATTTTGCTAGGTTCATTCAATACCCGGTTTGAAGATTTTCAAAAAGACAAAATGAATGTTGACCTTTTCATAAATCCTTTTTCTATTTCTCTGCAAGATATCAATTGTTACTCAGCTGAAATACAGATCGAAATTATTGATTTACAGAACCACACTATACTAAAAACCAAATATAGGGAAATTATTTCAACTGTTACTGATCCCAATTATATTGAATTTTGGAAATTTGTACCAGCAAACAATTTTCCTAATTTACACGAGTTAGCTGTGAGATATTGTTGTAGATTTGGTTCAACGTACGTTTGTGAGCAAATGTTCTCTATTATGAACATAATAAAATCAAAATATCGGTCACGATTAACTGACATGCATTTAAAAAATCTAATTCTGTTGGCTAGTTCCGAAATTAATCCCAATATAGATGAATTATTTAAAAAAATACAAGTTCAAATACCACATTAAATAAGTAACTGTTTAATAATTTGAATTTTAGATAATAAGGAAATATTTAAGTTTTTTTGTTTAACGTTTTTATTTTATTTTTATTAACAATAAAGTAAGTTTGTTGTTATGTTTGACTTATTACGTTATTTTTTAAACCTCCACTATCTTGACTAAACGGAAAAATGTGGAATTTACATAAGAAATACATATTGTACCGTATATTATTAATATATAGTATCCATATTAGTATGTCGAAAAATTTTAGTGGCACGCCAAATTTTATTTGTTCTCATATTGGCACTCGACTTAAAAAGGTTGGCCACCCCTGCTGTATTCTATTCAAAATCACATTAGAGAAAATAATTAGAGAGTCCAAAGTCAACACCAGAGGAATAATAATAACAAAAAGTATACAAATATTGGCATTTGCAGATAATGTTGATATCATAACTAAAAGCGAAAGAGAGATAATAAAGCATTTAATGCGATAGAAAGAGCGGCACAAAACAGTGGCCTAAATATTAATGAAATAAAAACCAAATACATGAAGGCCAGCAAATCGATAGGCCAAAGAAACCTACAGACTCTGACAATAGGAGACTATAACATCGGAAGCGTGAAACATTTTTATATATCTAGGTTTACTAGTTATCGTAAATAACAATGTCAGTGGAGGAGTTAAGAGAAGAATACATATCGCTAATAAAACATTTAATTGATTAATTAAGCATCTAAGATCTATCAACATCACAAGAAAAACCAAATGCAAAATATACAAAACATATCAGAGACATGGACACTGTCGAAAAGCGATGAAAACCTATTAGGTACGTTTGAACAAAAAATCCTTAGACACATATATAAGAGGCTGAAAGAAAATGACATATGTAGTGTTGCCCAAATGCAAGAACAAGACAAGACTTAGACAGTCTTGGTCTTGGTCTTACACCAATACACCTGGTCTTGGTATTGCACTCCTAGTCTTGGTCTTGGTCTTGGTCTTGCAGCAAAAGTCTTGTAAGTCTTGCAGTTACCCATTAACCTTTTGTTATTTATTCAATTTTACTTTGGATCTTAGAACAACGTAACAAAGTAAGTACATTTTAAGCTTGAATTACCATAGCCATAATAAAGACCAACCAAATTAATAAATGTCTAAACAACTGACACCCGGTGGGGTTTGAAGCCACGATCTCAGCAATCCGTGCCTATGCTCTAACTAACTCAGCTATCTACTATTCTCTAGGGAAGTCAATCTGTTTCGTAATAAACGTTTGAACACCCAAATTAATGACATAAACTGTATTTAAAAAAAAAATATCTTTCTAGAAAGGAATTGATGGAGAAATGGAAATCGTAAAAAAGATTGGTATGTGGCAAAAAATTCACATGTATCAAGGACACAGATTCTTTAGGTGATCAGATAACAAACTATAATCCACTTATTAAAGCAAAATAAATGTTGTTTATGTAAACGAAAACTGCAATACTTGGGACACATTACAAGAGGCGAAAGATATGAACTGCTTCGAATAATTATGCAAGGGAAAATAGCAAGAAAAAGGTCGATAGGAAGAAGACGAAATTCCTGGCTAAAGAATCTACGGGAATGGTATAGCTGTAGCAACAACGAATTGTTTCGGTCAGCAGTTTCGAAAATACGTATAGCCCTGATGATCGCCAACCGAATTTTGGTTTTTCAGGAAGAAATATTTGTAATTCCTTTTTGTGAAAAGATATTAGATGCTTCCTTAATCCTAACATGTTTCTGTTTTTCATTTTCATTTCAACCTTTCTATGTAGGCACAATTTACACAAAGCAATTTGGGATGCATGAATTATTTCGAAAAACTCATCAAATTTGCGTTGAGGTCTTTTAGATCTACACCTTCAACTTCACTATTCCGACTAGAACTATTTGAATCTTTATCTATTATATCAAATTGTAAACTTGTCACTGCGAGAACAACAAGGATTATATGGAAAACAATAAATATTACATTAGACTCAAAGAAAAGCTCAATTGGGAATGAAGTTTACTGATGTTGAAAAAGTAACTACTACTAGTTACTTTATGTTTGTTACTATCTCAGTGGCGCACCCAGGGACGTTTTGGGGGGTTGAACCACCCCAAGGCACTATTCCGACACTGTTCCTCACAAATTTTAAGAACTCGAAATGGAGGTAGCATAAAAAAAATTCTTCCTCGCAGGAAAATTCTGCGTGCGCCACTGTACTATCTAATACTCTAAGTACCGAATAACAAACCGAGAATTATAAGGATGGTATTCTGCAATAATAGTTTAAGCCACATAATATATGGTTCAGAGTCAATGAGCATAATGTATCTACCTATTTTAAAAAATTGACTGAAAGAAAATAAGGCTTTATTTTCACATTTTTATATTTCAATAATTACAGGCTTCCTTAAAAAACGTACAAAAGCAAAATAAGTAAAAACAGTTTATTACAAAATAACTTAAAGCGGCTTAGACGGTTTTTGCAAAATTGTAAAAAAATAAGTTGGTCATTTTGCAATAACCGTCTATCCCTCCGAAATGGTAAATACATAGAAACAAAACATTGTGATATTTAGCTTTAAAACAATTGTGATATTCTGCTTTAAAATATTATACAAACAGCTTAAATAATAACAACCAGCGCAGTCGTTTAAACTTGTAAATATCAAACTCCTGTGTTAAAAAGACATAGAATATTTTGCTGACCCGAATTTTGACTATCAAGCAACAGCTCCAATATTTTATATAATAAACAATAGGTTTCGTTATTTAGTAATGTAATTTTTTGGCGGCATTGATGACACCAATATACGAGTAATCGCAAAATATATTATGTTACCTTTTCAGTACACTATCTGTGATAAAGGGAATTTAAAAATTTCTTTAATCAATTGCCGAACTGACAACACAGAAAATTCACAGTTTTAAATAATATAGGTACTTTGGTATTTTACCATTAAAGATAAAGCCTCTAGTTTGGTGAAATTTTATTTATTTAAATGAATATCTAAATATTTAAATAAAATTTTAATATAAGTGTAATAATAAATTTTTCATCTTTCATCAAAATCTGGACAATTAATTCTAGAGCGAAGAAGTCGTCTGCTGGGAAAGAATGTACAAAATATTTTATTTTTACATTGTAATTATGACCTCTGAGCACGTGTCAAATGTGTTTTTTTAATGAATATTTTGATTCGGTATGTATGTTTATGGTATTGTTCGTAATGCGCAGAAGTCCAGTATTTCAAATTTTTATTACACATTTTTGGGCGTCTTATAGAGTCTTTAAGCATATACCCGAACTATTATATTCGCTAAAACGACACTCAATTATAACTGCAAGACGCAAGAGTCTCGCAGGCTTAGTCTTGTTCTTGCTTAAGTCTTGCAAGGTCAGTCTTGGTCTTGGTCTTGCTAAAATTAGGCGGTTTTGATCTTGGTCTTGGTCTTGCAAAAACGCAAGAACAAGACCAAGACAGCAAGACCAAGACCAAGACCAAATATTTATTATGGTTCTGATCTTATTGGCCTATGGCATTTTACTGTTATTTACTATCTTTAACTCTTCGTTGCTAACCTATGGTCTCTAACGGACAGCTCCGAAATTTTCGGAAAACCGTCGTGTGGTGCATCGCAAGTAGCTTCTTGTATTGACGTCTTTTGTCTTGAAATGCCTGTCATTTTAAAGAAGGGAATATGTTATCCATACAACACTTTTAAATTGTTTATAAGTTTTAATGCTAATAAAGGGTTCAAAAACTTAGGTTTTGCAATATTGTTTGGGATTTTCTTGGCTACATGTATATTAAGTGGTTCTTATATTAGTAATTTTATTAATTTTTCATTCATATAGAAAGTGGTTAGTGTCCGAGTAAAAAAATCGCAAAACTCGTTACTGTCACTACAAATGCCCAAATTTATGTCTTTGGAGCAAATATTACCCATCTGAGAAAAATGCATCCGCCAGTATTATACCCAGAGATCGAAGACTAGTTGTATAAACATCTAAGTTCAGAAGTTCAGGTGAAAATATTCAGTTTGACATTTATTTTTGATTTAGTTATTGAAATTTAGTTTGACTTCTAAAAATACTTAATAAAATCTAAACGTTTTCCATAATATGTTTATTACTTGAATTATTTGAATGATTTATACATAGAAATAAGTTGCTTATTTTTAATTGGTTTCTTTATTTATTAATTTGTTTATTTTTAATATTTTGCTAATAGAGTATACTATAACACCATATAAGCATCTTAAAAATAAAAGCAAAAAAGTAAATTATTTCGCTACTACAATAGTTTGGATTTAAATTCTGTTAATAAATAACGTTCTTAGGGAACAATTGCCGGCTCAAAGTGAATTAATTTATTTTGCAGGTATTTTTCTAGCTTTATCGATCTAGGGTCATCAGCGTACCACAGCAAAAAAGGTCGTTTATAATATGTAATTGGGTTGGAGACATAAACAACCGAACAAAAAGCGGCGTAATCTATACTTCATTTAACCAAAAATTGGAAGAAAACCGTTGTCATATTTTTGTTCGGTCGCATGGCACAAATTACGCCATTGTTTTACAAAATAACCTTGCTATAAGGACCGGACTGACGTTAAAGCTTTTGCAAACAATTAAATTTTAATCAATGGAAGAAAACACACATTTTTGATAACTTCCCAGAAGATTATGATTTTATTTTTTAAATTGACACTCAATGCAGCTGTTGATACTCTTAAATAAAAATGTTACCATTACAACATTGTAACCTTGGAAATCTTTTTTGGATGGAGCTAGAAAGATGGAACCAATGGAGACACTGCGGACGGCAGCCAGGTGGTTGGTTAAGAGCGAGTAGTGGGTTCGAAACTAGCTTTTGGAACCAGGATTGGGTCCAACGGACGAAATAAGTAAAGATAGGATAAGAGATATTAGAAAAGATATAGAAATAAACAAAAAGATAGATGGGTAAAATTACCAAAGATAAGAGAAGATAGAAACAGTGCGCCACTCAATTTTTTGGGGTTAAGGAGAAAATTAAGAAACCTTAGAAAAGAAAAGAGATAAGGAAAAATATCCTTTAAAGATCAGAGATCAAACCTAACAAAAGATACCAACAGTTAATTATCAGATAAATTTGGTCAACACAATATATAAACAAATAATAAATATATTAGGTATTACACTTACTTACCTACGAAACTGAATCAGCCTAATCTTTCTACTGGTCAAAGGTATAGTAATAAATTAATATACTAAGCAAATATTTAGAGCTACTATTTTATCAGGGAACTTGTTAGGAGCCGACAAATAAAATACATGCATAAAACATTAAAAATATATTAAACTTATGATGCTGCTAAATGCAACACAAGTAATAAAAATACAAAACTATGAAATGGTGTTATATATGTATAAAATTAAGCAATAATATAATAAAAAAATACTTTTACCAAGATATATAAGGCAATCATATACAAATATAGTTTGGCGTATCTCGAGATATTATAGGAAAGATAATGAGCAAAAATTATAGCAAATACAAAAGATAACAAAAATTTCTTTACTCTAAATTTACAAAAAAAAAACAAACAGGTTACAGAGTTGAAAACATTAACTAGCCAAACCGCACTTGGCTAGGTGGGTTACTATCTGGCACTATTAATTAATGCTAAACTGAGATTTTCATAGTTATTATTTATGGAAAGTTCTTGAATTGTTCTTTAAATTTAATATAAAAATCGGCAATCTACAGATGAAGATATGGATGAATGATGGGTGATACGTCCAGATAATTTGCAGATAAAGATTATGGTAACTTACATAATTCTTGATGATGGCAGCTTAATTCACTGAATTTAATATACTGTACTGGTATTCAACACTGAATTTAATTAGGTACCATTAAAGGTAGTGTAGCACTATATATAACTTAATATAGTCTAAGACAAGAAAACTGAAATATAGAGTGTATACACACTTAGAAAATAATTCACAGAGACGATAATTTCAGGCAAGCGACCACACTCAACGAGAAGCCACCAAGAAGTCTCACGAGATAATTGACCTGTGCTCAACGAGAGCCCACCGAGAAGTAAGTTGTTTCCACTAAAAATTTCACCAACTATACCAGAAAAATGAAGAAGAAGGTATATCCACCACTTAAAATCATCGGACAGTTGTAGGTAATTCTGAGGAAGTAAAAATTCCAAAAGCTTTGAGTTACCGGTACCAACAATTGGACATGAGAAGCAGACAATACTTGGGATTAAGTTATTGTCAAAAGATACGGGCCTTCGGCGAAAATTATCAATTTATGTAAAAGAACCTGCATACCCAAAAGCATTAGATATTTTAATACTGGGTATTAAGACGGAAAGGATTAACTACCTTTAGTAATTAGGGAAGTCCATTATAATTTAGTAGATCCAATATTATTTTCTTATCGTAAACACGGGAATTCCTAATCATCGGCGTATCGCACGGGGGTAAAAGAAATTAAAAATAACTAATATTTTAATAAAAAAATGTTACAACATTTATTAATTTCTTCTCTGAATGTGTTATCTAGGAAACCTTTTTTGGATGGTACTAGAAAGGTCACCACTTTAGACACTGCGGGCGGCAGCCAGATGGTTGGTGGAGAGCGAATCGTGGGTCCGAAACTAACTTTTGGAACCGGGAATGGGTCAAACGGACGAAATAAGTATATTAGAAAATATACAGAAATAAACAAAAGATAGATGGGTAAAATTGCCAAAAAAAAAGACAATACAGAAAAAGGGCCCCACTTAACTTTTTGGGGTTTAAGGAGAAAATTAAGAAACCTTAGAAACGAAAAGAGATAAGGAAAGATATTTAGGTTCAGAGACCAAACCGAAGAAAAGATATTACCAGTTAATTATTAAATAAATTTGTTCAACACACTACCTTCACAAATAATAAATATATTAGGTAGACTCTGTCCACCTACTTATCTACGAAACTAAATCAGCCTGATCTTCCTTCTGGTCGAAGGTGTAATAATTTAATGTAATTAGCAAATATTCAGAATTATTATTTTATCAGGAAACTTGTTAGGAGCCGACAAATAAAATTCATACATATAACAAAACAATATATTCAACAACACAAATAAATTTAGATAAATCTGATGATAAGTAAAAGAAATGCATCATAAATTATTAAATGGTGGTATACATATAAAAATAAACAGTATTATGATTGAGAAATAACTTTGCAAATACAATAATATCACAATTATCTCTGTACAATCGCTTCTTGTAGTGTGTCCCAGAACTCATTCTTTGCGTTTTTTGTTGCGACTTCATCTGGTCCATAGCATATGATTAGGTTTGTATTGGTTTCCTCTGTATCCATATCTATATCTACTCTTAGTATAAGTTTGTTGTAATATATCCAATTTTTACTTTGTTGATACTGTCCTTCTTTATCATGCACGCTACTCCTGCCTGAGCTCTCTTCGTTTCTTCCGCTCCACTGTAGATTAGTAACATTCCGTTTTCTAATATTATTGATCCTCTTCCTTTTTTTCTTTGTCTCGATTATAGTTACTATTTCAATGTTCTTATCTCTAATTTTTTCTCCCAATTCTATTTCCTTCCCATTTATACCATTCCATGATGCCATTTTCAAAATTGTTTTGTTCTTTTCTGTGTTTAAATTGTAGTTTAATTTGTTTTTTCTTCCGTTTGTTTTATTATCTTTAAATCTGCTCATGTCCTTGTTCTGTGCCTGTTTTGTTTCTCTGTTTAACTTTGTTAAATAATTAAATATATTTTATTGAATTTTATCGTTCAAATAAAAATTCGGGATTGCAGTCATTATTTAATTAAAACCTCAAAACCACCAATTAACCTTTGAATTACGCAAGAGAGCAAAATTTAACCTTTATTATGTTTATCTAGTATATAGAGTGATCAGCGTAATCTGCATTCTAAAACCACTTAACAACAACTAAATACGGTTCTGGGAAATAAACAGCTTAATATATCCCTCTTATAGTACGAATCCAGTAATTTGCTGAAATATTCGAGTCAATGAGTATTGTTAAGTTGTGTGTAGTATGTTGAACAGCATGGAACAATTGGAAATTAAAAAATCATTAGGGATAGTGAGATTCGTATCTTTTTCCAAACGCATTTACTTGAGCATTGTTGGAATAGCACGAGAGCCGACTAATATTTTGCGAAAAGATTGAAGAATAGAAATTTTTTAGTAAAAAGTTGAATCGGTGAGTTCAAAAACCGCACATATCCAAAATCTGCGTTCCGAGAAAATCAGTAAAAACCTGTTAACACTGAAACTACTCAACGTAGACTATCGGCATGCATAGAAAAGTTTTAGGTCTCTTACTTTGCAATGTGTTCTTAATGGAAGTTTTTTCAGAAAATAAAATGGACTACCAAAAGCAGATCAAAATGGAGGATGGACTTGTATGGTTTTTGAACTCAACCCTATATACAAAAAGAAATAGAACATTTTTTGATTTATTTAACATTTAACGCAATCAGTTAATCGCAAAACTGTTACCGCAATCACTTAGTCATTATTATCAGAAATTGTGGTTTTCCATGATGTGATGTGGTAATAGAATTCCAATGCTTCACCTTGGGTATACGTCATTACCTTCTTGATGTCCAGGATTTTTTTTTTCATTAATTGGGAAGGGTTCTTTATACGTCTTACTAGTGGGCAAAGGTGGACTTATGTTCTTATATTCTTTGAGCAATTTAAAAGTATGGGAGAGTAAACCATCTATATATTTCCACGTCTTTACATACCCCGGCTTTAAACTGTCATACAGGAACTCCCTATAGTTTAACACAGCAAATGTTTGTTTGTTGGAACTAGTACCTCGAGAGTTACGTCTTTTTATAGTAATCAGGCCACCAGTTCTTAAAATCGGTAATATCAGTGTATCGGATTTGCTTCACAGTGAATGGTTGCCTTGTCTGGAAGTCCTTATTAAGTCCTCGTATTCTTCTGGAGTGTAAATTTGATCATGTTTTCTGAAATTCGAAGAACTAATGGCCTCTTATTGGAAAATAATGATATATTTTGTCCAATATCTGTCGAACCATTATTTGGTTTCGGTTCTGCCCTGCACATCCATCGGAAAACAAATGCAGTTCACTGATTTCAGGGGGTATATGTTACATAATGTAGTCATTAAGGAATGTGCGCACTTTATTAGGTCCCTTCTGAACTTGACCTTCATGGTAGGTATAAAAATCACCAACGTTCTCTTTAAGGTTGTATATTTGGAATAGAGTTGTCTATAATAAAAGATTTCCTGGACCGGAATGTACTTTAGTTTTATTATAAAACTTCTTCGATCGCCTTTTATGAACCATTAGTTCCACTGCAACTGCTCTCTTTGCGTTATCGTTAAGAATAACATCTCTAAGGTTAAACACAGACAGGGCAGGTGAACGGAAAGAAAGAGTATGTCTGATAAAATCTTTGGTCTTTTTTTTTCCATTAATTTTAAAAATAATCTCTTCTTTCTTCTTTTTGTGCCACTCCTATCGGAGATTGGAAATCATCAAGGCTATTCTGACCTTGTTTACGGCTGACCTAAAGAGTTCATTAGTGGTGCAGCCAAACCACTCTCTCAAATTCCGCAACCATGACATTCTTCTACGGCCTGAATTCCGTTTTCCTTTTATTTTTCCCTGCATTACTTCCGTGCATACTCATCAGGTGACCAAAATATTCGAGTTTTCTTCGCTTTAGCGTTAACAAAATCTCTGGGTCTTTTCCTATTCTTCGTATTACTTCACAGTTTGTTATTCTTTCAACCCAACTAATCTTCAGCATTCGACGGTAGCACCACATCTCGAAACTTTCAATATTTTTCATGTTGTTCTGTTTGAGAGTCCAGGCCTCTACACCGTATAATAGCGTGTTAAATACATAGCCTCTCATCATTCTTAATCGTAGAGGGATGCTTATATTTCTGTTGC
The DNA here is from genome assembly GCA_918026665.1 of Diabrotica balteata. Lineage (NCBI taxonomy): Eukaryota > Metazoa > Arthropoda > Insecta > Coleoptera > Chrysomelidae > Diabrotica > Diabrotica balteata. The sequence goes on from OU898279.1 coordinate 162,897,124, forward strand.
AGAAGAATTTTCTCATCTTTATGAAGGTGGCCCTGGCAATTTCGATACGTCTTTTTATTTCACTGTTTTGGTCTCCAGTTTCGTTTATTAAAGTTCCCAAGTATTTGTAGTTTGATACCTTTTCAACTTGAGTGCCGTTTATACTAACATACGCTGGTTGTGTCATGTTTTTACTGAAGACCACATACTTGGTTTTTTTAATATTGATATTTATACCATAATTGTTGCAAGCAATATTTATGTCTGTAAGTAATCTTTGTAATTCTTCTACTGTTCTTGCAACTAGTACAGTGTCGTCCGCGTATCGAATATTATTTACAATCTCTCCATTAATTACGATTCATCCGTTTGCTTGTAAAAGGGCTTCCTGACAGATGCTTTCACTATATACATTAAATAACAGAGGTGACAAAATGCAACCCTGTCGTACTCCTCTACGTATTTCTATTGCTTGTGATGTTTCAGTTTCTATTTTGATGTTAGCTTTCTGATTCCAATATAGATTGAGAATTCTTCGCAGATCTTTATTATCTATGTCCTTCCTTTCAAGAATCTCTCTAAGCTTATCATGGCGTACTCTGTCAAACGCTTTTTCAAAATCGATAAAACACGTATGTACCTCCTGATTAATGTCTAGGCATCTTTGTGTGAGAACATTCAAACCCAAGAAAGCGTCTCGAGCACCAAGCCCTTTTCTGAACCCTATCTGTGTATTACTAATATCTGACTCCAACTTTTGATAAACTCGGTTGTGGATGATTTTTAGAAATATCTTTAGTAGGTGGCTCATTAAAGATATTGTTCAATGTTCTGAACATTCTTTAGCATTAGATTTCTTTGGCAGTGTAACGAATGTAGACAACAGCCACTCTTGAGGTATAATGCCAGTATCGTATATTGTATTAAATAAGTGCAATATTATACCTATTGATTCATCATTCAAGAGCTTTAGCAATTCGGTAGGAACCTCATCCGGTCCATTTGCCTTCCCAGTTTTGGAATTTTTAAGTGCCATTTCTACTTCACATTTTAGAATTTCAGGTCCCGTTTCGCCATATATCAGAACAAGGTTATTTCTGTTGTCCTCAAATAATTCTCTTATGTATTCACTCCATCTAACTGCCCATAAATTTTTGTTTGAGAATTTCTTACCAGCCATTTGCAGCATGCCAAATGTTTTGAACCGCCTTGATTTATTTTGGAAAAAATGCTGTTGTATTCAATTCGGCTGATAAATTCAACCATAACAACAAATTTCTTATGGAAAAAGTAAATCTTGCAGTTTACGGCCTTATTGCCTATCCAAGCAAGTTCCAAGTAAATTTAAACCATCTATAATATGTCTACAAGATCAATGTCACATCAAAGAAGATAATTATCACAATTTAAGAAACTATATTCTATAATTTAATAATAGAATATCTGCTAGCCATGCTAGTTCAGGCATGGCTCAACAAATCAGGCAAATATCAGGAGTTCAAGACGTCATCGAAAGAACCACGACGTTTAAGTGGAACTGGGTGGGACACTTAGCCAGAACACAAGATGGACGGTGTATAAGACGTATTTTGGAATGGAGGCCCAGAAACTATACAAGAAGCCGAGGACGACTACCGATTAGAGGGACTGATGATATTCGCTCCGTGCGTGACTGACGCGACACCTACCGCCTTCATCTGACAATTTTGGAGTCCCAATTTTCAGGTTAAACTTATGACATATGTTTGACATTGTTAAATACATGCGAAATTGACAATTATTAATAAATTAGTTTTTTAACTATATTTTTTCAGTTTATGTACAAAATAAATGTAGTATTAAAAAATGGGTTTCTCAAAATTCATCATAATATATGTTTTCAACTCCAAACGGAAAAGAAAGGGAAAAATCTAGTACTGGAAAATCAAGTTTTTCACGCAAAAGAGCATATAATTAAATACAATAATAGTAAAAGTTATGATATAAAAGCTAAAGTCATCTGCGGTTAGCTTGAAGCCTTATGAAATATCATTCAAGGTAAATTATTTAAATTTTTTCTATTTCAATTGCATAAAAATGAAATTATGTGATATTTACTTTTTCATATTAATAGCACGAATTCATCTTTTTCTTTTCTCGAATTTATAAGTAATCTTTGGGAACCTATAAAAACTACACTCACTGTTTTTGCTATTATTAGCACAATTAAATACGCAACATGTATTTGCACACATTTTTGATAAAATTTATGCGTAAAAATATTTTGTCCAATATTCCAATTTTGTCATGTTTCGCCGCTACGCACGCTGGCATCGTTTCAATGTATCCCTACCATGGTCACGCACGGAGCGAATAAAACGTGTAGCGGGAAACTGGCTACAAGCGGCCCAGTGTATAGTACACTGGAAAGAACTGAGGGAGGCCTTTGTCCAGCAGTGGACGCGATTGGCTGATTATTGATGATGATGATGGTGCTAGTAGGAAAGTAGTAATATAATATTTTCATATGCGGCAATACAATTGGCAACAGCAGTAATTATAAAAAAGCATCACAAAGTTAATATCTGTAATATTTATTTTTTCCAGAATTAAACCAGACCCGCCATAAATAAAGTAACTGAACTCTTCTTATAAAGCCCAGAACCTCGTATTAGTTTAGTTGATTTTAATGCCCACTATATATTTTGGGAAGGCAAAAAAACCAGTTCCTTGGGACGTAAAATTGAACAAATGTTTACTGATTCTAATATGAATATCCTTAATGATGGTAGATTTAATATTTCTACTGGTCATGGTTCCTCAATGATTTATACGAGTTATAGAATAATATCTCACTCTCTCTTTTTGTCAACCATTTTCCATCCACTCCTGAATGTAGGTCTCTTCCAATTGCTTCCATCTTTCTCTATCTTACGACAATCTAGTCCACTGTTTGCCTGCCAGTCTATGGCTAACTCAGACAGTTAGCAATAGACTCCACCACAGATCAGAGGTAATGTAAGTCGACAAAATTTCACCAGCTCCTGGGGGACATGTTAAATGCCCCCAGTTGTAGTGTTTAGTAGTTACCTAAGTTAATGGTCTATTGCATTTACCTTTGTAAATTCTACGAGGATTTTTTTATTACTGATGTCCTTCTAGTGTTGTTCTGTGGCCAAATAATGTTTTTAACAACTTTTTGTTAAACTGATGATGAAATGATTTAATTCCAAAATAATCTTCTTTAAAATAAAGTTTTAAGCTTTCAATAAGCATTTTTTATACCTTGATATACATGAACATCGCGTGCTTTGTATTCAACAGGTAAACTAGCCACTCCTGGATAACTCCACATCACGGTTTTGTTCCAGTTTCATTTTTAATTCTAAGAAGAACGGTCATTTAGATATAGCATAATTACTGTGATAATTACAATTGCATTAATAATTCTATTGAATAATGGCCACAAATAGAGAAATATAATTAAAAATTTTGGAATAATTTAAATATTTTCAAATAAACAGATATTTCTCTTGAACCAGATATTACAGTTCGAGCTCCGTAACTATAATACTCTTTTTACACATGGGATTAGGAAGCTTCAGTTTAAGCGATAACGAGCACAAAAATACAGTGCAATTTTTGAATGTATGTACTTACTGAGATGACTTCATTTATTTTCATTTCTAGTGGGATTTCGTATTCGTTTCGTATTTGCAGGAAGCACAGAACACACAAACTCAACTCCCGATTGTAACTGTAAAGTAAATGGTTTTGTAAAAATATAAAAATTAAAGTTTGCTCATGTTAAATTTTATAAAGTATCACATCTATTAAAATATAAATCAGGTTAAATCCCAGCAGTGACATATGGAAGTGAAACATGGACATTGAGAAAGAAAGAAATCAATAAGCTATTAGTATGGGAACGCAAAATCCTGCGAATTATATATGGTCCTTACAGGGACAGCGTGACAAATGAATGGAGGAGCAGATACAACAATGAAATAGAGACTCTCTTCGGGAAAGGAAACATCGTAAGATACATAAAAGCCAATAGATTAAGATGGGCAGGCCACGTGGTACAAAGTGATGACGACAGACTGATTAGCAATGTGTTTTGGGAAAGACCAGATGGTAAAAGATCGACAGAAAGGCCTAGAAAAAAGTGGAAAGACGCAGTCAGGGAAGACCTGGAAAAGATGGAAGTAAGGGCATGGGAAATAATAGCACAGGATCGGAATCAATGGAAGGCAATAGTAAACGCGGCAAAAACTCACGAAGAGTTGTAAAAGCCAATGATGATGATGAAATCAGGTTAAATTCCAGAAAAAAAAATAGAATTAAAATCTGCACAGCAAGAATAAGAATTTATCGTTGGATTTGATTCGATATTGATGGATTAACTCGGCGTCACCCAGGTGGGGTCTAATGGTACCCCCAACACACTTATAACTAGCATAATTCTATAACGGATGTTTTATTGGCTTCCTATAGCTTCCTAAAACATCCTTTCGTTGAGTATTCTGAACCAATTTCAGTTGTAAGTTCATCGTCAAAGTGAGTACAGTGTTCTGCAATCCGATTAGACCCCACCTGGGTGACGAAGACACAATTTTAATTCGCAAGGAAACTAAGAAAATTTTAATTCGTGACGTTATTTGTTGTACCTTGTGATTTGTTGTACCCTCTTGAAACTTTTTTCTACTAAAATAAATTACGAAAAAGAACAAGCCAAACTATTGGCACTTTTGCAGCAACTCCAAGATGATGAGTACGAAATTATGGACTCCGACGATGAAAACGAAATTGATCACATAAGTAATCAGTCCGATGATGAACAAAATAAAGAAATTGAGGAACTAGAAGTATTGAAATATGAAAATAAGTGAAAAGGAGTTCAAAAATATCCTTATTACTTAGGTAGGGACTCCAAAACAAAATGGAGAAAACACCATAGTAATAAAGCAGTTAGAACGAGGGCAGACAACATGATTCCTAACTTACCAGGATCCAAACTATATGCTAAAAACGCTTAGACTCTTTTAGATTGCTGGCTTCTTCTTTTTATAAAGAAATGCTTGAAGGTATCACGATCTGCACCAATGTATTGATAGATAAAAAAAGCATTAGCCTGCAAAGATAAAGCATATTGTAGCAGGACCAATATTGTTGAAATAAAGGCATTATTTGGCCTCCTCTACCTAGCGGGTGTATATAGAAATGGTCATCGTAATCTAAAAGACCTAACCAATCTTGAGCTTTTTAACGATCCAATGGGAGTCAACATTCAGAACCAGTCAGCAGAATACCAATTAGAGCTGTGCGAACTACAGTCTGATTGGTTTTTTTCAAGCATAGAAAAATGAAGAAAAAGTTAGTCTCGAAGGGGCATTTTCCTAAACTTCGTATGTTTGCGTTAAAACTATATTCAATGTTTGTTAGTAGGTATATGTAAAAGTACATTTTCTGCTTTAAATCATATTGTAACATTTTTTTTTATTATTAAAATATTAATTATTTTTAATTTCTTTTACCCCCGTGCGATACGCTGATGATTAGGAATTCCCGTGTTTACGATAAGAAAATAATATTGGATCTACTAAATTATAATGGACTTTCCTAATTACTAAAAGTAGTTAATCCTTTCCGTCTTAATACTCAGTATGAAAATATCTAATGCTTTTGAGTATGCAGGTTCTTTTACATAAATTGATAATTTTCGCAGAAGGCCCGTATCTTTTGACAATAACTTAATCCCAAGTATTGTCTGCTTCTCATGTCCAATTGTTGGTACCGATAACTCAAAACTTTCGGAATTTTTACTTCCTCAGAATTACCTACAACTGTCCGATGATTTTAAGTGGGGGATAAACCTTCTTCTTCTTTTTTCTTGGATAGTTGGTGAAATTTTTAGTGGAACCAACTTACTTCTCGGTGGGCTCTCGTTAAGCACAGGTCGATTATCTCGTGAGACTTCTCGGTGGGCTCTCGTTGAGCACAGGTCGATTATCTCGTGAGACTTCTCGGTGGCCTCTCGTTGAGTGTGGTCGCTTGCCTGAAATTATCGTCTCTGTGAATTATTTTCTAAGTGTGTATACACTCTATATTTCAGTTTTCTTGTCTTAGACTATATTAAGTTATATATAGTTCTACACTACCCTTAATGGTACCTAATTAAATTCAGTGTTGAATACCAGTACAGTATATTAAATTCAGTGAACTAAGCTGCCGTCATCAGGAATTATGTAAGTTACCATAATCTTTATCTGCAAATTATCTGGGCGAGTAATATGGTATGGTATCATACCACCTGCCATTATCTGGACGTATTACCCATCATTCATCCATATCTTCATCTGTAGATTGCCGATTTTTATATTTAATTTAAAGAACAATTCAAGAACTTTCCATAAATAATAACTATGAACATTTCAGTTTAGCATTAATTAATAGTGCGAGATAGTAACCCAACTAGCCAAGTGCGGTTTGGTTAGTTAATGTTTTCAACTCTGTAACCTGTTAGTTTTTTTTTGTGTAAATTTAGAGTTAAGAAATTTTTGCTATCTTCTGTATTTGCTATAATTTTTGCTCATTATCTTTTCTATAATATCTCGAGATACGCCAAACTATATTTGTATATGATTGCCTTATATATCTTGGTAAAGGTATTTTTTTATTATATTATTGCTTAATTTTATACATATATAACACCATTTCATAGTTGTGTATTTTTATTACTTGTGTTGCATTTAGCAGCATCATAATTTTGTGTTTAATATATTGTTAATGTTTTATTCATGTATTTTATTTGTCGGCTCCTAACAAGTTCCCTGATAAAATAGTAGCTCTAAATATTTACTTAGTATATTAATTTATTACTATACCTTTGACCAGTAGAAAGATCACGCTGATTAAGTTTCGTAGGTAAGTAAGTGTAATACCTAATATATGTATTATTTGTTTATATATTGTGTTGACCAAATTTATTTGATAATTAACTGTTGGTATCTTTCCTTGGGTTTGATCTCTGATCTCTGAAGGATATCTTTCCTTATCTCTTTTCTTTTCTAAGGTTTCTTAATTTTCTCCTTAACCCCAAAAATTGAGTGGCGCCCTGTTTCTATCTTCTCTTATCTTTGGTAATTTTACCCATCTATCTTTTTGTTTATTTCTATATCTTTTCTAATATCTCTTATCCTATCTCTACTTATTTCGTCCGTTGGACCCAATCCCGGTTCCAAAAGCTAGTTTCGAACCCACGACTCGCTCTCCACCAACCATCTGGCTGCCGTCCGCAGTGTCTCCATTGGTTATCTTTCTAGCACCATCCAAAAGAGATTTCCGAGTTTACAATATTAAATCTAAAACACGTAATCGCATGGAAAACGATTCTTTGGAAGAAAGTATTAGAATCACTACGACTAGCATAGATAAAGATGATAAAGATGTACTTAAGTTAGTAGAGGATAAACCCTTGCCTCAAATATCCCATTAATTCTTTATTTTATATTAACTACAATAAAATACTTGTGAATAATATTTTGTTTGTATATTGAAAATATTCAGTACAATATATCTCATATTGTTTAAATTAAATAGTTTCCATTTAACTGCAAAAATAAAATAAAAATGATTTCAAGTATCTACTTGTCGGGATTTACAGATTTGTTATGGCATCTAAAATCCGCAAGGCGTTCGGTGAAGAGCTGCTCAGAGAATTTAATTAAGAAAAACAAAACTACATTGGCAGAACACCTGGACTCAAAATACATTCCAGATCGAATAATATTTCCATCGCTTAAAATAGAAAATAAAGACAATAGACCAGTCGATGACGAACTTATCAAGTTAAAAATATAATATAGTGTAAATAATATGCTGTCTCTTTGTAAGGTTGTGACTACGCTTATTTTAATTTTTATAAATCCCTAAATGATAGCCAAAATGAGAAAAACTTATCTAGACCAACTTTTTAATTGGTCAAAACCTTCTACTACAAGTTCTGAGGTTCTGAGGTATGTAATATTGAGTGAAATAGTTTAAAATTACTTTAAAACAATTGAGTTTTTATTTCAGAGATTTCCAAATCGTATTACACGAATGTTTGCCTTTGCCAAATGCCTTTGTAAGGTTTACGAAACATAGATATGCCGGTTTGTTGTATTCTAATGATTTCTCTTGCACTTGCCTCATTATAAATATAGCGTCGTTATATGATCTTTCCTACCTAAAGCATTGTTGTTCTTTTACTAGTGATATCATTTTATTCAATTTATTTGTTATCACTTTGGTTGTTGATCTCCACTTTTGAGGAATTCTGTTATGTTCTATTATTTTTTGGATTAGTTTTAATACTCGTTTGATCAGATCTGGTTTGCTGTACTTTGTATTCTGTCCTCTCTTGGTGATTTTCTATATTTTAACTTCCTTAATGCTTCCTTTGCCTCTTCCTCCTCGATATTTATTTCTTCGTTTGTCGTCACCTCTGGTGTGTGTGGTTCATTATCGTCACCTATAGCAAATAGGGATGGAAAGTCTCTCCATGTTTTCTTCTAAATGTGTTTCTCTTCTCTATCCTCTGATCATTCTCCATATTGTGTTCCGGAGAAGTCGTGTTCCATTTGTTTAAGAAACTCTGCGCCAGGGTTACTTTTTTATTTGTCTAACTAAAGTATTCGTTTTATATCTGATTCATTTATAGTAGTTTTATGTCTGTTGGAGTTTGTTGTGTTCTGTATTGTAAAAAAGTTTTCTTCTTTTCTTTACATTTTGTCTTCACTTCCTTTTTAAACCATGGTGTTTTCTTTTTTGATGTGTTTTACATATCAAAGTTATTTTCGTTGAATCCGATACAGCTAAGTCAAGGTAAAACAGGGTTAAGGACATATTAAAAAACATATAAACTGTTAGTCACACCAACACATTACAAAAAATAAATTAATACTTTTTAAAACAGTTTAAAGATCACAATTTCCCAATTTTTTAGTGTCGTACAATACAAGACTACATTTCATTTATTCAATTCAGTTGTAAATATTTTATTTAAATAATTGATACGAAAATTATTTATAATGGTTCTCGTAAATATTACAAATAGATTTTCGTTTACTTTTCTATAAAAACAAAAATTGTTTCCCACGAATGTGTGACCATCGTCACAGATTTTCTGTCAATACGAAATGATAACGCAGCTGATATTGGAGCTTCATGTAATATGGATGAAATGACTGGGATTCAACTTTCAGCTATTGCGTTACCTACTCTATAACAGCACGTCTTCATAATGTGCTTCGATTGGTAATTTTTAACAATAATTTATAAACTTTTTGTTAGTGATTCTTGACACCTTAGAGCTGTAAGGTATTACATGTGAGTTGGAAATTTAATGGAATTCAGTTCTTTTTGTTTTTAATTAATAGCTTTTAAAAAAAATAAATGAAAAACGATAAAATAACTTTAAATTGGATTATATGAAATTGCAATTATAGAAAAAAATCAAAATAGGATGCAAATGTCTTGAATGTAAATGTGTGAAATAATGTCTCTCCAATGTAATATAGAGTGTAATTTTATATAATTAATATAAAACTTTATAAAAAAATATCAAGATTAACCAGAATAGGTTCCAGTAAAATACTTAGAAAAACAGCAGTAAAAAAAGATATAAAAACTGGTCCTGGGCCAATCTAATGACATTTTGAACGATGGTAACTGCATAAGGACAATTGAATACTGTATAATAGCCAGACTGAAAAATGAATTGTAGCGATCCTCAGTCCTCAATTACAAAAGAAGTGAATTCAAGAGGTAGCGAATCTACAGTGTATAACGCACTACGAAAATTATGCTCGAAAAAAAAACCCCAAGAATGAGGGATGCTAGTAAAAATAAACAACGCTCGAAATTTTAAAAAGTGTCCACCCAGAACGCAAGCTATGCTAAAAATAAATATTCTTTTTCTTCTTCAGTGCCTCATCCGGTCCGGATGTTGACAATCATCAAGGCTAGTATGGTTTTATTGACTGCTTTGCGAAACAGCTCTGCGGAGGTCATCCTAAACCATTGTGGGAGATTTTTCAACGCCGAGCTGCGACGGCGTCTCGGTCCGTTTCTGATAAATACTTTACCCTGATGTATGACAACACTGGAAGAATGTAATACCTCAATATCCGCATCTTGGTTCCAAACTGAGATCACTGCAGCACGGCAAGGATCTGAACTTGATAAATGTAGACCATGCCATTTTAATTTTGGATCTAATCTCTTGAGCGTAGTCCCATTGCGAGTTGGGGGCAGTTCCGAGGTAAGTGAATCTGTCGAGTCTCTGGATATCTTTGCTACTAGTACCCCGGGATCTAAGTTAGCACAGCTAACAACCATGAATTTATTTTTCTTAATATTAATGTCTAGTCGGTATGTAAGGCTTGTAGATCATTTAGACTGGTTGTTAGTAAGCGGATGTTATTGATGAATGTTCACTCGGATTCCCATCTCTATGTTTGTAATGGCTTCAGTAAAAATTTCCTTAGAGTGTATATTGTAAAGAGTCGGCAAGAGCACAAAAGAGACAGAGAGGAAGAGCGAGAGAGAGAGAGAGAGAGAGGGAGAGAAAGAGTATAAAACTAAATATAGCACCGAAAACTAATAGTCGAAACCAGATTCAGATTTCGGCTTTAATCTTTACCTTCTAAGAATTGCAAGGCAAAACAGACTTTGATAAAGATGTAATTAGAGACATAGGGAATCTAAAATTGCATTCCACAACATATCCACTCATTTAAGAAAAAATCCTTCTCTTAAAAAAATGTATTGAAATTAATAATATAACATCATAAAATCTAAACATCTAAACAAACAACTGATCTAAAGAAACTAACATTATAAATTAATAACGAAATTGAAATTTTTAAAATTAAAGAAAATACTAACTATACCGTGTACTAGTATGGAGTATTGCCTTCTCCGACATTTATTACTGCGTGACAACGATTTCTCATACTGAGAATAATCGTTCTGATTTCTTCTTGATCAATTTGATCCCAAATTTCAACACCAACCGCAAAAACAGTTCATCGAATGTGTTTGGTGCATTAGGTAGTTGTCGTAGTCGTCTGCCTATGATGTCCCAAACATGTTCTATTGGGCTGAGGTCAGGAATTCTCGCAGGCCAATCCATGACGGGAATTCCAACCTCCTGACCATACTACTGCAAAATTCTTGCTGTATGTTGTCTGGCATTATTTTGTATAAGCGTGAAATTATCCCCAATAAATCATCATCATCATCATCAGTGGCATTACAGCTTGTCATGAGCCAAAGCCTTCTTCAGAACAATCTTCCATTCGCCCCTGTCTCTGACAACTCTTCTCCATGCTTTAACTCCGATTCATTTTAGATCATCTTTCATGTTATCTTGATACCTACGTTTTGGTATTCTTCTGGATCGTCTTCCCACTGGTCCTCTTGTGTCAAAAATTTTCTCGCCTAATTACATGTCCTATCCATCAAAGGCGTGATAATTTAATACATTTTAAAACATCAGGTTCTCCAAAACTTCTGTATACCTCAAAGTTGTAGCGCCTAGGCCACAATCCCTGTTTTTGGACTCCTCCATATATTTTCCTTAAAATTTTTCTCTCGAAACGTTTAAGCAGTTCTTGGTCGTTCTGTGTAAGTGACCACGTTTCTGACCCGTATGTTAACACTGGCCTTATTTGTGTTTTATATATGGTAATTTTAATTCTTCTGAGTAGTTTTGTAATATATGTTCTTCTTTAAATTTTTTCGCTGACACTGTTGTCTTTGGTTAGCAGCGAGTCGAGGTAGACGAAGGTGTCCACACCTTTAAGTTCCAGATCATCAATTAATCGTCTAGGTATCTGGTTGACTGATCTAGTACAAATGACACGACATGCTCTTCTAAAATGTCTGTTATATACCTCTGCGATGTAATCTGACCGCGATCTATTCTAACTAATTCCGTACGAGCCTCTAAATTAGTCCCACCATTTATACAGTTCCTACGGTGTTACACTGGCGTAGCGTTCCCAAGGCCTTCTATACATTCAGTTTCTCCTATCAGAAAAAAGACAGTACATGGATTCATCGATGAACAATATTCTTCCCCAATCTTTGCCTTCTTTGGTCTCTGGTCAATAATGAGCCAATTGGTGCCCTTCCAGGGTGTAGGTGGTTTTCAGCAAGTCTTCTTCTAATCGTATTTAGGCTGATTCTAAAGGAATAACAATCCAAAATTCATTTTTTAGAGAAGTACTGGTAACAAACCTTTGTCTCAGTGTACGAAGTGTCACAAACCGGTCTTGATTAGGAGTTGTAACCCTTCTATGGCCTTGACCGGGTCTTCTCGAATTACTTTCAGTAATAAAAAAACGTGTTAACACTCTTGAAATGGTTGACTGGGTGACGTTAAAACGTTCAGCAAGTTCTACTTAAGTGTATTCTTCTTCGCGATGAGTAACGATTTTAAAACAGTCAGTTTCTGACAAATTTCGATTTTCTTGCTGCTGGTCGTTCATTTCAAAGACAAAACACTTAATAAACTTAAATAACCCTGTAAACGCTCAGCACAATGTAATCCAACCCAACTAAATTCGAAATAAAATGAAGCAAAATTAGCAGGTTTTGCAAAAAATGGTAAAAACATCAGCGTTTTTTACCGTTCTTTCGATAAATTTTACAATAATATTTTAGCGCAAAAATCAAAACATTAATATTATTTGATTTACCAAGGTTTTTAAAATTATGCGTTAATTTTGGGGCGCAGTGTATATAATATGCTGTTTATTTCTAATGTACACATTATTCTATAAGGCAACTAACAAGGAAATTCATTTTCCTTATAGCATAGAATCTTTTCTTTTGGCGTTTTTTCTTTAAAAACGAATTTACATTAAAAATGTGGTTATTTATAACAATGACACTGCCGGCATTGACGATATTTCACTTTGTTTTTAGGCTCGCTTTCACTATCATAACCAAAAAGAAAAAGCACGAGAAAAACATTTTCCTTTTCTTCCTCATATTTTCACGTCCATTCGAGCTGAGGCGCTTCCAAACCGCATTAATTTTAATTAAAATTTTTTAATTAAGGCACTCATTAGCATTAGTTGCCGCTACGAAAAGTGACTATTAATGTTGAAGGAAACTGTCGAGGATAAAAATATAAAATATTCTCCGCTAATATGTACCAATTGCCATCTGAACGGGTAAATAGCCCGTTTAACAACCTTAATAATATTAAAATTATGCTAATAGCCCTAAATAGCTTCACTATAGACACTAAGGTAGCTAAGTAACACAAGATTTTCATCAAAGATAAACACTTATGGTCACTGGCGTACGTTAAGCCTTTTTAAGGTAGAAGCTATAGATCCTTTGAATGTATTCCGTAACAAAAATAAAATTATAAAGCGAAAAATCGCACAAAATTCTTAGTATATTAAAAGGCATGTAAGTTTGCCTACTTATAAATTTATAATTAATTTAATAAAATAATGTATTATGAAAAAGACAATAAAGATTAGATATCACGTACAAAATGTTTATGTACCTGTTTATACCCATTTTGGCCTAATATGTTTCATCAGAACAGCTATTCATAGGCGTTCTCAACGTGAAAAATAAATCTTTTCTGTCTTTAAGAAGCAACATTAAAATAGCGACATCTGATAATAAATCCGTAAAATAGTTTTCGAAACCAATTACGATTTCTGCTTTAATCTGAACCTTGTAAAAATTGCAAGGTAAACAGACTTTGATAAAGATGTTAAAAGAGATATGAGAAATCAAAAATTTGCATTCCACAACATGTCTCCTCAACTAAGCAGAAATCCTTAGCGAATTGGTTTCTTGTACTCATACAGAGTAGATCCGAATAAAATGAAAAAGATCGTAAAGATTAAATTTCACGTACAAAACGTCTATGTATCTGTTTATACGCATTTCGGCCTAATAGGCCTCATCAGAACAGCTATTCGAATAGCTAATTCGAAAACTATTTTACGGATTTATTATCAGATGTCGCTATTGCGTCCATATCGAAGCCATTTTAATGTTGCTTCTTAAAGACAGAAAAGATTTATTTTTCACTTTGAGAACGCCTATGAATAGCTGTTCTGATGAGGCCTATTAGGCCGAAATGCGTATAAACAGATACATAGACGCTTTGCATGTGAAATCTAATCTTTACTGATCTTGGCCTCCGCTTTCCATAATTAATAACGGTTTGCAATTGCCACGGTGTCAATTTTATGGTGATTTTCCTGGGGGTGGTCTATGAGCCGTTAATGCAGTGGTTCCCATTTGCCTTCTGCATTCTAATACCGTTGAACATTATTTGTTGATTCATCTGCCTTTGGGGCCGATTTCTCAACCTCAGGACAAAAGAATGTCTTACCACTCACCAACTCATCCGCCCTAAGCCGTTGGTCAGTGAGTGGTGGATTGATTGTCCCGGCAATCACTCGGACGTCAAAGCCTCATTTGTTATCCAGCAGGATGTACCGGATGACCATAATCAAGATCATCCTGCGAGTAGGTAAGGTTGACATTTAGATAGAAGAGGCTATACGTTGAGCATCACTATCAATTGCACCCAAATTACATGAGAATAATCAATATGCAAGAAAAATACGCGATCTGTGGCTTGAAACTAATCTTAAAGTGAATGAAATAAAAGAAGCAGCGGTGCAGCGGACAGAAATTTATAATTTTGTGGATATATAATGATAGTGTGAGTTTAAAATGAAAGCTGTGGCGTCAGTCAGAGCAAAAAGAACTTCTTGTTGAATAAACTTGAATAAATTAATTAAAACTTTGACAGAATTGACATACATATTCAGTTGAAATAAATGATTTTGCAATCCTATTATTAATAATTTTGCTATTTTTTATGTGAGTTCTCATTTTCATTGATTTTGAGTGCTCTGTTTTCTAATATATCTGCTCTTTTTTTAAAACTCTAAGAGTTGATTAAATGTATGGTATTGAGGCTTAACTGAGTCCCACTCACGTTCAGAAATAGGATAAAATTTACTGCATACTATATAGTTTAAAAGTATGCCCCAGTATTCAGTGGGCTCACCAAGAGTATTGTCTATCAATATTCAAAATTCATAAATGAAAAGAGTTCTCTTTATTTACTGTTGGCAAGTTAAATATTGCCTTTTCATGGCTGTAGATTAAAAGATCTTGATTTGTATATCTTTCACATTATAAGCTGCCATGCAAGACTAAAATTTGTAGAAGACAGTGGCAACGAGCTGATAACCTTTGCTGCATTGCCAGAAATGGCAGATTTTAAATAATAAAATTTTTGAATTTGGCTTAAACTGCTATTAGTAATTAGAGATTCAAACGACACAGCATCTTGTCGTCAGCCGTAAAAGACGGTCGATTTTGATAATGCTTTCGGTGCGAGTTTTGGAAGTGATCGCTATTGTGTTATTTTGTGAATTTGTTTAGTGCAAATTAGGTCCATAATTTGGTATACCAAAAAATCTAATTATGGAAGAAGATGCTATTACAGGGCATAGACCGCCCGATGAATTACATTCTGAAAACACTTCTAAAAAAACTAATATGGATGATAACAGGTCTGTAAATACTTTAATTGATTTTGAAAACCGGTATAAACCCAGCGATAAGGCTCCATTCTTTGTTTATATTGAACATAAAAATAAAAATCTCGGTAGGTTATTTCTAATGAAGGTAGGACATTTTTTATTAAATGATTCGTTTATTAAAAATGATGTACTTGATATTAAAAACAGTTGGCATTAATAGGGTAAAAGTCATTTTTAAAACTTCTATAGCAAATAAAATAATTAATGATGATTTAATAATTAAAAATGACCTTATAGCTTATATAGTGCAGATCAAAATATCTCTTTAATGTTTTATAGATCCTACATACGATCCGTTCTGGATTACGGTTGTATTATTTACGGTTCAACATGCAAAACAAATCTATTAACTCTTGAAAGAATACAATTTAAATCAATAAAAATTTGTCTAGGAGCTATGATGTCTTCACCAAACCAAGCAGTTCTAGCAGAAGCCCAGGGACCACCTTTACACATACGTGAACTATGGTTCACAAAATAGGTTTACTTTTGACAGAAAATTTAACAAATCCTTATTGGAGAATAAAAAATTCTCCTTCTCTTGCAGAATCTTTTATCGATACGAATTTATTTCAATCTTATATATTACAGCTACCAAAATTTTCTTTTTACGTATAAGACTTTGAAGCTCTGATAGACAAACTAACCATTATAATGCCCTCTTATTCAGACTTGCCAATTTTGCCAACTAATCTGATATTCAAATCCATACTAAGCAAATTAGGGGAAGATTTAACAATAATTTATACAGATGGATCAAAAACTGTTGAAAGTACTGGTTTCTATTTTTTTGTTTTAAACATCAATTATGTTGAGAAGTATCGAATTCCTGAATGCTGTTCTATTTTTACAGCCGGGGCTGCTGCTATACAGAAAGCACTATCTTGGTGTGTCACTAACTATTGTGAGAACATCGTAATAGTATCAGATTCTCAGGCAGTATTACAAGCTATTCGTAGCCATCCACTAGATAGTTTTCAAAACTCCATTATACTTGATATCAAAAAATTATTACATGATCTAAAATTCAGTTGCTTTACTCTGGGTTAAAGGACACAATGGAGTAATTGGAAACGAATTAGTGGACAGTATGGCAAAAAATACATCTGAGATATCCGAAATTACAAATTTTTACTACTTTAAAGATCTTTTTTCTATTACCAGGAGTATTGCCAGGGAAAGATGGATGTCAAAATATAAAGAGGTTCAGAAGACTTCAAGAAACCATTACTTTTCTATTCACCCATGCTCACCAAAAAATATTCTTCATTTTAATTTTATCTTTAATAAAGTACATTCTTCGTTAATATCGCGGCTAAAACTTAACCATAGCCTCTTTCCAGAGCATCTGCATAGGATTGGAATCTATGAACCTCCTTTCTGTCCTTGTAATAATATATCTATCGGCGATTTAAACCACTTATTTTTCGATTGTTCTAATCATAGGGAACAGACTCGAAACCTATATTTAGGTTTAATTGATCTCAATATTAGCCTACCAGTTAACATCAGCAATCTGTTAACTTATTCTGACAAATCTATATATAATATTATAATCAAATTTATAAACGATTTTAAAATAAAAATTTAAACATCCATATAACAATTTTCTGTGGCAAAAAGATTCTTTGTCTAATGCCATCTCTCTCTCACACACACACACTCACAGACTCAAACGAGTCATGAAAGCCTAGCCAGTTTTCAAAGTAGCCTGAGAATTTGGGCAATTCTGTTGTAGGTAATTTAATGTTGCTATGGTTATCATGATTTGAACAATTTTGACCTGAATTATTTGACATTTCAGATGATTTATCAATGACAGATTTTGATATAATAACTTTTGCTAATGCTACTGTAGAATAAAAACTATTTTCAAACTCTACCGTTAAACTAATATCATTTTCAGAGACAGAATCTTCCAGGCAGTCGATTTCATCTTGAATATTTTCAAACGTTTCTATTAAATTATTTATTTTATAAAACTTTTATCTAAATAATTAAGTTTATTAATTTTGTTTTGATTACTGACTGTTTCCTACATAGCATTTCAATTAACATTTTATCAGTTTCATGTCAAATATTAGGAATAATAAATTATATTGAATGAAAAACAAAGAAAATTATAATATAGAAAAGTCAAGTTACTTCGTATGACTTCCAGACCGATACCTTCTTAGCGGCACTGTATTTACCGCAGCACTGAAAAAAGTAGGTGTTACTCTTAGGACCTGGAATGGGACGATCCAAACGATTTCAGTGGATTTCCGTTACGAAGAGAACTGTTGAATATTTTGATGAACCAACAATACTTGCTTTCTCGATGTATGAACGCCAAATTTAGGTTGATTACTTGAAATTATGAATTATATTTTCCTTGTTAATAACCAAATCCTGTGAAGAAGAACCCAACCATGAAGGGGTTAGAAGAAACCATGAAGGTTGGACTGTGTATTTGCGCTGGTTATGAACTTCGTGTTAAATAAACATGAAAAAATGAATTAAAACTTTGACAGAATGAAGAAAACGTGTGTGTGTGTGTGTCAACTTAAAGAAACAATTTATTCTGACATTTACAATGTTGCCCTTCAGACAATTTTGCGCTAATAGGCGTGTAATTTAAAGTCCAAACACCAGTTTTTCGCTTTTGTGGCTCAGTACTAGGTCGCGACCAACCATTTGGGAAGCGTTGGTATAGATATAACTGGTAAATTCATATTCGAACAACCTGGTGTAATTATATAAGTGAACTGTATAATGATGACAGACCCGAAAAACCGGAGACTTTAGTTAAAGGTGAAGGATCAGAAATACTAAAATCAGAAATACTGCATGCTATAAAGTTAGCAAAGAACAAGAAAGCCGTTGGTCCTAATAACATACCGACAGAGAAGTTAAAGCTTATAAATGAGGAGAACATTGGAATACTGGTCAAACTTTTCAATGATGTTTATTCGACTGGTGATATCCTTGAAGATTGGTTAAAGACCGAATTCATAACACTACCAAAAAAACAACGTCCGAAAAACTGTAGCGAGTATAGAAGCCTTACGAACCACACTTTGAAAATATTTCTACGCATCATCCACAGTAGAATCAGAGATAAATGTGAGGAAGATCATGATGAAACACAATTTGGCTTCAGAAATGGACTGGGAACTCGGGACGCCCTCTTTGCACTAAATGTATTACTGCAGAAATGTCGAGGTCAAAGGAAAGACGTCTTTGCTGTATTTATTGACTATGAAAAGGCCTTTGATCGAGTACAGCATCACAAATTAATTACAATATTAAAAGAAAAAGGAATTGATAGTCAAGACATACGATTCATAGAAAAGTTATACTGGCGTCAAACAGCGACAGCTTGCATAAACGAAAAATCAACAGAAATATGAAAAATACAAAGAGGTGTCAGACAGGGTTGTATACTATCCCCAGTGTTATTTAATTTATATTCAGATAGAATATTTAAAGAAGCGCTGCATAATTTGGAATGGGCCGTGAAAGTTAATGGAATTCTGATAAATACAATCAGATATGCAGACGATACAGTTATTTTAAGTGACGACATGAATCGATTACAATAATACCTTTTAAATGCCATTGATAAAGTGGGAAGAGAGTTTGGCCTAAACATAAACTATTCAAAAACAAAATGGTGTTTAGCCGTTTAGCACATTAAGATGCACGATTATATGTTGATGGTCATATAATTCAAAGAGTGTCCAGTTTTAAATATCTTGGTTGCCATATTACTGAACAACTAGATCCAGATCAAGAGATAAACTGTAGAATCGAGATACGACATTTTTAAAAATGAGGTCATTCTTCTGTAATGATAACTTGCAACTTCAACTTCGAAAGCGCATGGTTAAATGCTACATTGGGTCAGTCCTCTTATACGGTGTCGAAACATGGACATTAAAAATATCCACGATTAATCGTCTGGAGGCCTTTGACATGTGGCTGCACAGAGGTATACTAAAAATTCCATGGACGGCTATGCTGACAAATGTGGCAGTCATTGAAAGAGCAAATGCTGCTCGCGAGCTGCTTGATAACATCAAATGTAAAAAGATGGCCTATTTTGGACACGTAGTAAGGGGAGACCGATATAATATTCTTCAACTTATTATGATGGGTAAAATCGAAGGACGCAGAGGAATTGGTAGAAAACAGGCCTCTTGGTTGAAGAATATCAGGGAGTGGACAGGAATAATGAAAGCTGAGCAACTATTTAGAATAGCTCGAGACAGAGACAGTTTCGCCATGTTAATCGCCAACGTCAAGGGGTTTTGATAGAGTACGTTAGGAAGAAGGTAAATACAATGAAAATCTTAAGATAATTCCTTGGAGCAACGTGTGAAAGATAATAACTTCGTTAATGTTTGTGCTAATTACAATCTATAAGTAAATATTCTTACAGTTTTCTTAACTTATTCCATTTTTAGATTATTTAAATTTCACCAACAATCTATAATGATTTTGAACTGTCTTTTGAATCAGGAGGATAAACTGTAATTGTCATTTTCTTTGCAAGTAATAAATCTAATAAATTTTCAAGTGTATGTATTATTCAGGCAGTCGTCTGGAGATCATTTTCAAGAAATTCTCCGTCTTTTTCCCCCTTCAGACGTCGCTGGAGGCGACGTCGTCGTTGCTTTTTCTTTGATGGATGACGCAATAACTCTATTCAGGTTGATGTCCCTATTATAGCGGGGAATATTAAATTACGCAGCTTGATTGTAACAACTTGTCCTTCTAAATCGTTGACATATAACACGTTATACGTCATGTGGTACTTTTTCATTTTTATGTATTAATATCACTTGAAAATGTCGTCTGCTGAAGACCAAACTGTGGCGTCGAGCACGCAGTAAGAACCATTCTGACTTCTGACGAAAATTATGACTAAAATTACTCGAATGAAAAATGTCGAATTTAAGCATATCGAACTAAATTATAACATTACTTTAATTTCATTTCTTTTATTGATTTTGGTCATTATTGTAAAGTTTATCCATTTGTCATCCATAAATCATATCGTTATCGAATCAGTAATGTTGAAGAATTTGCATTTATTATTTATGCGGTTGTATTGAGTATTATGCATAGTTAGACCAAATTACACTCAGATGCAAAAAACGTAACTGAGAAAATTTTGGTCAAATTCAAAGTATTTCAGTTTTTTTTATTTTTGGCTTTATTTTGATAATTTTTTCAGCCCACTGTGTATAAATTTATAAATTTTAATTTAGTATAGTAAGTTTTTTAATAAAATTTTTATTTGACTTATTATACGGGGTTAATTGAAAGGTGGTTTTTAATCCTAACTTTAAAACATCCCGTGGAATAACTGCACTAGCAGATTTTCGTAGAACCTTGTTTTGCAGTTGCAAACATATCTTTTAAGTGTTATGTTTTTTGTTTTATGTGAAAATATAAATTGGTTCATTTTTAGTAGCGAAATGACTTTGCCACCCACAATTTACAACTTTTCCTATTGTTACCATTATCTTTTGTATTGCAGTATTTTTATTAGTCTAATTTATTGTCTTTATTTATTATCAAAGGTTCTATTTAAAACACTTAAAACATTTAAAATTCTCCACTTTTTCAGCAAATATAGACCTTCAAATGAAAATTTATCTCACGAACCGTTAGATGTAGGACAATTCTGAGCATTGCAGAAGAACGAGAGGTCAATTTTATGTAAGGAATGTCCACTCGCTTGATTCTCGGACCAAAATTGACGCCAATATAGCCAAATAACGACATTTGAAAAAATCCACAGGGTACCCCCTTGGATGATTTTTTCCAAATTTTTATAAAAAAAAAATTTATGTTTTGGTACAAGCACTTGGTTCAGCTTATTACAGAAATGTGTCCGATCCGTTTACCCAAATTTGCCGGGAAGGAGAAAAAATCGAATTAAAAATTCTCCACTTTTTCAGCAAATATAGACCTCCAAATGAAAATTTATCTTACGAACCGTTAGATGTAGGAAAATGCTGAACATGGCAGAAGAACGAGCGGTCAATTTTATGTAAGAAATATCCACTCGCTTGTTTGTCGGACCAAAATTGACGCCAATATAGCCAAATACCGAAATTTGAAAAAAATCAAAGGGTACCCCTTGAATGATTTTTTCCAAATTTTTATAATTTTTTTTTTTATGTTTTGGTACAAGCACTCGGTACAGCTTATTACAAAAATGTGTCTTAGCCTGATCCGCTAACCCAAATTTGCCGGGAAAGAGAAAAACTCAATTAAAAATTTTCCACTTTTTCAGCAAATATAGGCCTCCAAATGAGAATTTATCTCACAAACCGCTCGATGTAGGACAATTCTGAGCATTGCAGAAGAACGATCGGTTAATTTTATGTAAGAAATGTTCACTCCTTGACTCTCGGACCAAAATTGACGCCAATATAGCCAAATAACGAAATTTGAAAAAAATCCAAGGGTACCCCTTGGATGATTTTTTCCAAATTTTTATAAAAAAAAAATTTATATTTTGGTACAAGCACTTTGTCCAGCTTATTACAAAAATCTGTCTTAGCCTGATCCGCTAACACAAATTTGCCGGTAAAGAGAAAAAATCTAATTAAAACTTCTCCACTTTTTCAGCAAATTTAGACCTACAAATGAAAATTGATCTTACGAACCGTTAGATGTAGGAGAATGCTGAACATGACATAAGAACGAGCGGTCTATTTTATGTAAGAAATGTCTACTCGCTTGATTTTCGGACCAAAATTAACGCCAATATAGCCAAATAACGAAATTTGATAAAAATCCAAGGGTACCCCCTTGGATGATTTTTTCCAAATTTTTATGAAAAAAAAAAAAATTATGTTTTGGTACAAGCACTTTGTCCAGTTTATTACAAAAATGTGTCTTAGCCTGATCCGCTAACACAAATTTGCTGGGAAAGAGAAAAAATCAAATTAAAACTTCTCCACTTTTTCAACAAATATAGACCTACAAATGAAAATTTATCTCACGAACTGTTAGATGTAGGAAAATGCTGAACATGACATAAGAACGAGCGGTCAATTTTATGTAAGAAATGTCAACTCACTTGATTCTCGGACCAAAATTGACGCCAATATAGTCAAATAACGAAATTTGAAAAAAATCCAAGGGCACCCGCTTGGATGATTTTTTCAAAATTTTTATGAAAAAAATTTTTTTTTATGTTTTGGTACAAGCAATCGGTCCAGCTTATTACAAAAATGTGTCTTAGTCTGATCTGCTAACCCAAATTTGCCGGGAAAGAGAAAAAATCGAATTAAAAATTCTCCACTTTTTCAGCAAATATAGACCTCCAAATGAAAATTTATCTGACAAACCGTTAGATGTAGGAAAATTCTGAGCATGACAAAAGAACGAGCGGTCAATTTTATATAAGAAATGTCCACTTGCGTGACTCTCGGACAAAAATTGACGCCAATATAGCCAAATAACGAAATTTGAAAAAAATCCGAGGGTAAGCCCTTGGAAGATTTTTTCCAAATTTTTATGAAAAAAAAAAACAATTTTTTTTATGTTTTGGTACAAGCACTCGGTCCAGCTTATTACAAAAATGTGTCTTAGTCTGATCCGCTAACCCAAATTTGCCGGAAAGAGAAAAAATCGAATTAAAAATCAGCAGTTTCATTACCTAAAATTCCGACATGTGAAGGAATCCAGAATAATGTTACGTCTGTTCAACAAGAAGAAGTGAGACAGTTTGTTGTTTCATGTATGGCATGAACTAGTGGATGTTCGGAATATATATTTTTAATCTAGTCGATGACGGACATCGAATCTGTACATAATACAATGTTCTTGGCTTTAGTTTGATTGTATAGACATTTTAATGCTTGCAGGATGGCGTACAGCTCTTCCGTATGGATTAAGGGGGATAGTGGAAGGCAGAACTTCTGAATGATACTATTTGCAGTTGTTATAGAATATCCGACTCCTGTCTTAGTGTTGGATGCATCTGTGTAAAGAATCTCGTCATATGAGTTCGTATTGACCAGCTCTAGGAAAGTTTGCCTCAGAATTTGGCTGTTGGTTTAATTTTTGTAAAAATTGTTAAGCAATAGGTTAATTTTTAGAATGCTATTATTCCAAGGAGGAGTTGATGATAGAATATGGGTATCTGTTATTGAAAAATCAACAGGTCGTGAAAGGGGAAGTAAAATTTGAGGAAGTGTTTGATATTTATTGTTGGGTTCACAGTTGTAGGGTTTGTAGATTAACTTATATATAGGGTTGTTTTGATTCGAAGATACTCTAGCAAAGTATGTCAGAAGAAGTTATTGTCCGCGGAGCGAAAGGAGAAGTTCACCTGTTTTACAGCGAAGACTTTCGGCAGGGCTGGATCTGAAAGCTCCGAGGCATAATCGTAATGCGGTATTCAGGATAGTATCAAGAGTCCTTAAATAAGTCTTTGAGGCTGACATATATACAAAGCACCAATAATCTAGTCAAGAACAAATGCGAGATCTGTATACCTTAATTAGGATGTGTTCATCAGCTCCCCAGTAAAGGTTTGCTAGAGATTTTAATAAATTTAATCTAGCTAAGCAATTAGATTTAATGTTTGTAATCTGTGGTTTCCATGTTGGTCGACTATCAAAAATTAACCCCAGTATTTTGTGTTCATTAGCTACCGTGAGCGGAATACCATTTAATGTAATTTGAGGTGAGAATACCTACGTGTTCTAATGCTTTTTGGATTAAGTTTGTAGTTGTTAACGTATCTTTACCGCGGCTATATAGAATCGGGTCGTCAGCATATAAGTTGTATTTTACTGGATTGTAAATATTCTTGCAAAGGCTATAGCGGAATAAGATGGTCTAAATTGCACCATGCTCGATTCAGTTTTGGGTCTGGCCTTTCGAAAGGACATAATTAAAAACTTACTCAGTTAAATTTTCAAGTCCCTAGGTGCCTCTGGGGGTTCGCTATGGGAAAAAATCGTATTTAAAAAAAATTTTTTTTAGACGCTGTATTGCTGCAAAAAAATTGAAAAAATTCATGATAGCGTAGTTTAATAATACCATAATACCTAATTTTTCTCAAATTTTTAGCTTGAAAATTGAGCCAAGAAAAAATATTTGAAATTTTCAGTAATATTTTAGGTTATGTTGGAAATTTTTGGCCAACATTTAAAACAATGTTTTTTTATGTGTTTTTTCCCGTTCTTTCGAATGGCATAGGTATTATTATCATTTTCAACGTGGAAAATGCCTAAAAATCGCATATATAAGCTTATAATAAGCATAAGCTTATAATTCCACAACTTTTGAGTGTTCTAATTGACCACTCATTTTTCGGAGTCTTTTGAGGTTATGTAGTAAAAATATGGAGAAAACGGGGTGTTTTCGGTTTTTCAGAATGTTGTGAGATAAAACTAATGCTTTGAATAGCTGATTTTGATTGTAAAGGAAAATATATATGTGGAAATGTAAATTACCATTCATACCGGGGTTTTTCGTTTTTTTTTTAGCATATTGCAGGAAAAAAATAATAGTTTTAATAGCTTATTTCGATTGTAAAGGTAAAAATACATATAAAAATATGAATTATTATTAATTTAGATGTATCTTGTTAAGGTTATGAGTCATCCATCTCACTAAAAAACCTAATTTATGTTTATTTTATTAATATTTTTTTTATTTTATAAAAACTGATATTATTGTATCTTATGGCAGTTTAAATAAATTTTTTGTTTTCTATGTAATACTTATTTGTTTTTGTTTTGTTCCTAGGCCCATAAAATTTATTGTTAAGGGATGGGGGTGCTTCAGAAAAATGCCAAAAAAGCAGTTTTTTCGATTTTTAGGCATTTTCCACGTTGAAAATGATAATAATAACTATGCCATTCGAAAGAACGGAAAAAATACATAAAAAAACATTGTTTTAAAGTTGGCCAAAAATTTCCGACATAACCTAAAATATTACTGAAAATTTCAAATATTTTTCCTTGGCTCAATTTTCAAGCTAAAAATCTGAAAAAAATCAGGTAGTATTGTATTATTAAACTACCCTTTCATACATTTTTTCAGATTTTTTGCAGCAATACAGCGTCTAAAAAAAAATTTTTTTAATGCGTTTTTTCCCATAGCGAACCCGCAGAGGCATCTAGGGTCTTGAAAATTTAACTGAGTGAGTTTTTAATTATGTCCCTTCGAATGGCCAGGCCCAAAACTGAATCGAGCATGGTGCAATTTTAGACCATCTTATCCCGCTATAGCCTTTGAGCAAATTTTATAAGTTAGTAGATTAATGAATCTCAAAAATCGACAGCAAACTGACTTAGTTTTATTCATACTTCACTCTCACCTCGGTAAAATGCAGTAAATGCATCATTTAACGTCTAGACTATTCTCCGGTGTCCAGACAAAGATATTCACGTCATAAAACAAACAACATAGGGTACAGCCGTTGTCAGTGGCTACTGCAGCAGTGTAAGAGTTAGTTAGACAGAGCAATAATTCTGAAAGTTGATTGGCGTTTTAAAAATGCTTGTTTACGATATTGCGTGATTCGGTGAGGAAACACTTCATAAGGTGCACAATGAGTAACATCGTGAAATGTCTCTTATATTGAATTAACGTAATAGCTTTTTGATTGATATTCTCTTATTCACTCACTTTCTTGAAACTTACAGGGTGTGCTGCACGAAATTATATTATAGGATTAACTAAAATATATTTTTTTTATTTAGAAATTACAGCCGCATCCACCATAATGGTTATTAGCGGCGGCTACAGAATTACAAAATTAGAGTTTATAAAATATTCCTATAGATTTTAAGAACTTTACAATATTACTAGCTGAGAAATTAGTGCCTAATAAATTACTTAAACTGTTAGGTATGTTAAATGTAACACGAAAATTGGCAAATCTATGGCATTCAATTAATAAATGGTTAACGGTTAATTGTACATTACATGTTTCGCAAATAGGTGGATCACTTTTGGTAAATAAATATGAGTGAGTAAGTCTCGTGTGTCCAATTCGTAATCTCGTTATCACCAATTGTTCTCTTCTGTTCCTTGTTGAGGGTTCCCAAGCTGCAACGTCATTTTTAATTTGCTTCAGTGATGTTTGAGAAGATTGCCATTCGTTTTTCCACTTGCACAAAACTCGATTCTTTATAAAGGCTTTTATATCACTCGCGGTATTTCGATACTCGGCTTTTTCTATATTGGCACATTTAGCAATTTCACTCGCGCACTGGTCCGCACTTTCGTTGCCAGCAATGCCAATGTGGGATGGAATCCATATAAATCTGATACTCCTAGAATTTTCTTGAGCTTGCATAAGTTCTAGTTTTATCAGTTTCTCAGGGGACCTTTAGGATAGATCTGTTTAAGGGTTTGAAGGGCGCTTAGTGAGTCACTTAAGATAACAGAGTTAGGAATGTTATTAGAATTTATATGTATGATAGCTTTAAACACTGCATAGAGCTCAGCGGAGAAATCGAAAAGAAGGTTGGGAGACGAAATTGATATGTATCGTTTGGAGTAACGAATGCAGCATCTACTCGTTTATCACACTTAGATGCATCTGTAAATATTTTATAGCAATGTTCGTAATGCTGACGGAGAATTAGATCTAGATTATTCTTAATCTCTGCGTGGCAGTTAATATGTTTGTCGTATTGGGTTAAACCAGTGTTTATAATTATCCAAGGAGAGGGGCTTTTGATATTGATTGGAAAGGTTATTGGGAATTCGATATTGAGACATCTCAGGTAACACCGTACTCGCTCATAGTAAGGCTTATGTTTGGTACTATTGGTAAAGAGATTTATATATTTATTAGTGAACGTATTTTTAAATAAGGTTTGTTTACATTTGAGGCTATTGACGTTGCGTGTGATAGTGTTAAGGAAATTCGGCGGTGATATAATGAAGGCTCCCCACAGAGCAAGAGCTGGATCACAGAAGCTCAAATCTATCACGGAGGATTCTCCAGTGCAGATGTTGAATCTTGTAGGTGACCCATCATTTAGGAAATTTAATTGAAGATCCTGCATTACCTTTTCTAGAAGTTTTCCTCTGTGATCAGTACGCTTAGAGCCCCAAATAAGGTTATGACCGTTAAAATCACCTACGATGATTCGAGGAGACGGTATCTGTTCGATAAGGCTTTTTAAATCTTCATATGTAGCAGAGGAACTAGATGGAAGGTAAATGTTACATATAAAGATTGGAACGGGAGCGGAGATCTCTATAACTATAGCTTCAATGTTACTATTGACAGGAAAAACATTTGCAACCAAAGATTTTTTGACAAGTGTCATAACACCACCTGAAGAGAAATTATTGTCATGTACTCTATCTTTTCTAAAAATGCTAAAATATTTGGAATTATAGTTTTTTTGGGGGTTTAAATTTGTTTCTTGGAGACATATTATTTCGCTAGGGAATTCAGAAATAAGTTTTTGTAAGGTTGGAAGTCGATGGAAAAATCCATCTATATTCCATTGCAGTAGTTTAGTGAATTATATTATATAAGAAAAAATATGAATTTACGGGTTAACCTGAGATGACTCGCCCTCGGATTCAGAGATGTCGTTATCCAAGTGTTGGAGGATTTTCTTTCTTAAGAAGGTGATATGACGTTTGGTTGATCTATCTTTTAATTGTGGATGAACTTTAGTTAGCATACGAACTAATCCCAGAAGGTCAGAAGTAAACTCTTGAATTATGTTAGAAGGATCCTGCACGCCGCTAACATTGCTTAGAAGTAGATTTAATTGGTCAAAATTGAGGACAAATGTGGGTAGATGATTTTGGATAAAATCTTTGGCAGGCTCAAGGTCATATGATTTTGTTGATTTTATGCATGTATGCTCCTCATTGCTTTTAACTTTCTTGACTCTAGGTTTGGATGTAGGTACAGCAAATGATTTTTCTGTTGTTTCAGAAGTTGTTTCTGGAGACGTAAGAACATCATTGATACTACGTTTCGGCTGAAGATCGATATTAATTACTTTGCAGCTTTCCATGGTGTTAACTTCTTCTTGACCATTAGCAATGTTAGGATTGCTCAGATTATTTGCTAATTTTTCTTGGACGGAAATTTGTTCGTTTGATATGGATGTTGCTGCAGGTTGAGGCATGATGTCAGGGGAGGAAGAAGTAGTAGATTGACTGTTATTAGAATCAATTAAGTTTGTTGTTGATTCTACTTTATCAGGACAGTTGGTGGCGATATGTCCAGACTTTTTGCAGTTATAACAGGCCATATTTTCTTGAGATAAGAATATTCGATATGTTGTATTATCGAAGTCTAAGGTGAATGAGTCGGGTAAGGAGATATTATGGGGACTGACGTATATTTGTCTTCTGAAACTTAAAATATGATTATATTCGGAAAGAGTGGAACTGATTTTTAGAAAAGTGACAGGAGAGACCATATTACGTCCAATACTTTGTAGATAATCAACTAACAGACTGTGTGGTATTGTTGGACATACGTTTGAAAAAACAATACGTTCCGCTGGTGAGATTAATCTTCTAGCTTGTACAATATTGTTCTGGATTTCTATTTGTCCATGATTTGGCATGAATTCGTCTACGACTTGTTTGTTTGCAAGGTACATGCAAATCCGATTATTGGATAGTCGGAGGAAAATATAATATTTTTGGGACGAATTAGGTTACCCAAAGGAATTAAGTAATCTTGCAGTCGCGTATTTTCTAAAGCGCTGAAGACAATTGCTTGATGTTTTTGAGGAAATTGTGTAGAAGCTGCTGATGAATAGGTTTTATAGGTATTTGTCTGTGATTGCAATACATGTGGTGTGTTAGAGAGACTCTGAATATTAGATTCCATTTTTGATTTTAACACGGGACATGTGTTTAAAAATAATACGGACCTGACTAGTAATCAAACAGGTAATAAAACTGGAATAATATTTCTTGAGTCGTATCTTATTGATAATTGTTAAATTACAAATCAACAAAAAACTGGTTGATCACGTTATATTAATAAAAACTAATATGATGTGTTCACTTACTGGTATTTCATGTAATTGTCACTTAACGATTTATAAATAAGTTTGACCGAATCAAACTTTCTTTATCTCGTGGTGCTGCTCGTTCCACTTCCATCTTCATTAGTGCTAATATGTTTTCAATGGAGCTAAAATCGGGAGATACTGCTGACCACGGAATTATTGCCAGTTCATAGTTTTTGTGTCCTAAGCTTAGGTATAAGCAGAAGTATGGCATCTTGCATTATCTTTCTGAAAATGCCACCCCTCTGGATATAAAACATGAGCCGTGTTTCAAGAAGAAAACCATTTAGGATGTTATAATATTTCGCACTATTAACAATACCATCAACTATCAACCTATCAACAATAAGTAGTTATGTAAAAAGTAAGAAGACTGCATACTTGGGGCACATACTACAAGGAGAAAGATACACTTTTCAGCAACTGATACTTGAAGGGAAGATAAAGGGTAGGAGAGGTCTGGGACGTAAAAAAATGTCATGGCTGCGCAATATTCGACAATGGACAGAATCCACAGCTATGAAATGCTTCGCAATGCTGCT
The DNA here is from genome assembly GCA_918026665.1 of Diabrotica balteata. Classification (NCBI taxonomy): domain Eukaryota; kingdom Metazoa; phylum Arthropoda; class Insecta; order Coleoptera; family Chrysomelidae; genus Diabrotica; species Diabrotica balteata. Next base: position 162,927,301 of record OU898279.1, read on the forward strand.
AAAAACAGAAATATTTATTCTTGAATATTTAACATCTCACCTGACAAGACGATGTACGGTGGACGCCTACGCAGAAATGCACGGCGCCTTAAGAAGAATAATCAACAATACCATTAACTATACAGAGAGGAAGGCTGGCCTAGATATAATCAAAAACAGAGTATCTATCCACAAGTGAAGAAGACATACATATTGATAATCAAAGGAAAGGATAAATTCAAATACTTGGAGTTTATAATCACGAAAAAGGCAGCAACAGAATATTGATTCGTGTAGAAGTGTCTAGGATCTTCAAGAGACTGAAACCTCGGAAACCCTGAAGAAGACATCAGTGGGGATGTCGAAAGCTCGGCGCAATGAAAATCAACACGGTTTAACCAAGAAGACTGGTAAGTTTAATATTAATTTTTATAATAGTATTAATCTTAGCTCTAGGTTTAATTAACATATTGAAAACCAGAGTGGTCTAAGTCAAAATATTAACAAAAAACACATACATTTCGAGTGCTGACTCATTGTTCTGCTGGAATTGTTTAAGTTTAAGCTTTTTTTATTAAAAATCATACTGATTATAGTCAGTCTCTATGTTCCATTTAACGCCAACATGTTAACTTTAAGTCATTGTTTCCAGAATGTCAGCATTATTGACTTAGACCACTCTGGTTTTTAACGGCTGAATTGTACTACCTGTGAAAATATGATGTTAACAAAAAATTTAACTAAATATGGTATGAATAATAATACAGATATAAAAATATATTAACGCTTAAGCTTTCTTGGCATTGCCATCCATAAAAGTTTTTCCATTTAACACGAGTAGATAATATGAGTTTGATATGAACTGCTTTCGCTGCATCCTGAAACTATACGAAACTATATCGAGAGAGATAAAAGGAAAAATTATTATTAATTTAAAAACAATTTTATTTATATTATATATACCAGTAATATATATGTAACTATATTACCAGTAACTGTCAATAAATCAACACTTTTACTCCACAACTTCAACCTTTTATTATACCTATCATCGTCGATGGACAAGAAGCGGACAAAGAGGCATTTACAAACCGATTCGAACCTCAAAACTACGTTCGCATCTTTGCACGTGTCTAACACATTTTCGCAATATTCTGAAAGGAAGAAGAATAGTGAAGAAACAAATCTCCTTGGATAATTTTTTTAAACGATATGCAGATGAAAATGAGCAAAGCGTGACGAAAAAAGCGAAGATCACTGACGAAAACTAAGGGCTTCCGTAAGCACTTCACTTTTTCCTAGGTTTTTATAGAATATGTATGTTGTGTTACTTATAATTAAATGTTTTTTCTTTTAAATACGTTTTTTTTTCTTCTTCTTCAAGTGCCGTCTTCGTTCCGAAGTTTGGCTATCATCAAAGCTATGCGTATTTTTTGATGCTGCAGATCTAAACAGTTGGTAATTGGTGCAATTGTACCATTCTCTCAAGTTTTTCAACCATGAATGCCTTCTTCTTCCTATAGATCTCTTTCCCATTATCTTTCCCAATTGCAGCAACTGGTATTTATCTCCCCTCATAACATGTCCCAAATATTGTAGTTTGCGCTTTTTAACAGTAAGTATCAGCTCTTTCTCTTTCCGCACTCTCCGCAAAACCTCCACATTTGTTACTTTTTCTGTCCAGGGTATTTTTAATATTCTACGATACATCCACAACTCAAATGCTTCTATCTTTTTGGTATCGATCTTTTTCAATGTCCATGTTTCCATCCCGTAGAGGAGAACTGACATAACGTAACATCTCAAAAGGCGAATTTTAAGTTTTAGACTTAGATCTCTTCCGCTAGAACACCTTTTTCAATTTAGTAAATGTGGCTCTAGCTTTCTCTATTCTGGTTCTGATTTCTTCAGAGCAGTCATTATTTTCGTTGATAACAGTTCCCAGGCAATTATATCTTCTTACACGTTCGATTCTTTGATCATGCACGGTTATGTCAGGGAAGTTTTGTGGTGATTTAGATATTAGCATTATTTTTGTTTTGCTTATGTTAAGTGATAATCCGTGTTCTTCACTGCATTCTACTATTTTGTTAATTAGTATTTGAAGATCTTCCCAAGTTTCTGCGATTAGTACCGTGTCATCGGCATATCTCAAGTTGTTTATTCGGATGCCATTTATCTTAATACCTATATTTTGATCCGAAAGTGCTGTGTTTATAATGTCTTCGGAGTATAGATTGAATAAGGTCGGTGAGAGTATACAACCCTGTCTTACGCCTTTCTTGATCTCGATTTCCTCCGTTGTCTCTTGCTCTATTCGGATATTTGCTTTCTGGTTATAGTAAATCTGAGAGATAATTCTAATGTCCCTTTTATCCAAGTTTTCTTCTACTAGCAGTTTCATTAAGTGGTCGTGACGAACTTTATCAAACGCTTTGTTGTAATCAATAAAGCACATATATATATCTTGGTTTATATCTAGACATCTTTGGCATATGACGTTAAGTGTAAATAGTGCTTCTCTTGTTCCAAGCCCGTTCCGAAATCCGAATTGAGTATTACTAATATCTGCATCTAGTTTTCTGTTAATTCTTGAGTGGATTACTTTGATGAATACTTTTAATGTATGCCCCATTAAGCTTATAGTGCGGTAGTCAGTGCACTGTTTTGCATTTGCCTTTTTTGGTAAGGTTACAAAAGTTGAAAGTAGCCATTCCTTTGGTATTTCTCCTCTTTTGTAGATGCAGTTAAAAAGGTCGAGTAGAATATTCACTGATTCGCCTTCCACAAGCTTAAGAAGTTCTGATGTGAGCCGTCTTGACCCGATTATTTACCATTTTTCATTATTTTTATAGCGTATAATAGTTCTTCTTTAGTTATTTCTGGTCCTTCGTCGCCTTGCAAGTTATCTATATTAGGTTCTTGTCTTTCATTGTCGAACAATTCTTCTACATAGTTCTTCCAGGTCCTAAGCTTTTCTTGTAGATCGGCCATTATTTCACCATTTGCGTTGCATAGGAGATTGGGATGTTTTCGTTTTTGTGTACCTGTCAGTTCCTTTATCTTTTTATGTAAGTTAAAAGTGTCATGTTTGAGATGTAGTTCTTCGATTCGAAGGACTACATGATCGAGACATTTTTTTTAGAAACACTTAAATTAGACTTTATATATTTCTTTTTTCAAATGAACGTCACTTCCACTCTGTATACACACTGACATATTTACGATCAAAAGATGGCTGCACACGTTGCGGTCGTTTATCGGTTAGTTAGAAATAATGAAAATAAGGTGAATATAATGAAAAATTGAGGAGGCAGCTGGGCGTAACGGTACACACCGGTATTTATGAGACGCTGGTTAAGGGTGTGATCAAAGGCAAGATCAAATCACAGCGTTTAGAAAGAAAGTTTTGTGTTACTAATAGTTATTCGATTTCGACGTAGGTGAGCTACTGATTTAATGGACATTGAAAGGCAAATGCGTGCTAGTGAAAAGGTTTTATTAGAAGATAAATAATATACAGTAGGATAGGCAATATATGGAGTAAACATTCAACAGTCCAATAAATATAATTAAATAGATATAATTAAAATATTATGTTATGTGTAGGGGAGATTGGTGTCAATTGTAACATGTGTCATTTATAACAATAGTGATATTGTTTTATATTTATAAGAATAGTGATATACCTCACACCACCGACTGTAGGTTCAGAGTTAGCCGTAACCTATTGCACAAATTCCAGGCACATGTTTGTATTTCATCATCAAGGTACATTTTAGTTGCGTCACAAATTGTTGATTTTGCCGTTCAAAACTCAACTTCAAAATATTTTAAGGTAAGGCCAATCTTTTTTAACATTTCTAATGTCGGTTACTGTAGCTCACCTTTGTAATGTATACATTACTGCGGTGTCGTCTGTAACATGTTACAATTAACACCTATTATATTCTTTTTTAATAGAGTTCTTTATTTTCTAGATCGACGAAAACTCGTGAAGCCAGAAAACGGAAAGGGGGTTAACGCCAAAAGTTATTTATGAACAAGCAGCTAGGAAGGTAATAGATACTAACCAATCTATTAGAAAAGTGGCTAAAGATTATGGTATGTGTCACGTTTCTTTATATCGCTATGTTAAATCGTTACGTGAATACTCACAACCTAGGGTTGGATACAATACTCACAACAGAGTATTTAATGATGAAATGGAGTTACATCTTGCTAAATATTGCGAAACTATTGTAGATTTGTATTTCGGACTTATCACAAAAGATTTACGCAAGTTAGTTTATGAATTTGCAAAGTGTAACAGACTGTCCTACTCAGCAAAATGAAACACGACAGTACATGCAAGTGACGACTGGCTTATTGCTTGTATGCGACACAATCCAAATTTAAGTCTTCGTACACCTCAAGCTACTAGCCTTTCACGAGCCATGAATTTTAATAGAGAAAATGTAAACAACTTTTTTAATAAATTGTCAACTGTTTAAGACAGATATATATATATATATATATATATATATATATATATATATATATATACATATATATTATATCAAATTATTCTCGACCGTACTGTGTTAAATATTATTTGTAGTCTCAGCAATTGGTCTGTATGAAATGAAACTCTATTGTTATTTCTCAATATTTCGTCACGATTTTGTGACTTCTTCAGGAGAAAACTGTAAATTTATTATAATTATTATATGTAAACAAAATGAATATTTCAATACTTACAACTAAAGATTAAAAATTTAAATTTTGATAACATATCCAATTTAAATAAATGACATTTTTTTTGATTTTAATTTATTTGGGAGTTATGGTAACCGCAATATTTTATAGAGTGAATTCCCATTGTACAATTTTTAGCGAATAAGTTTTAGTAAACAATTACATATTGTGACAGTATTATCCATATGGATAATAGTTTTAAGTTTCAACTTTCAAGTTTCAAGTTTCAAGTTTCAAGTTTCAAGTTTCAAGTTCCAAGTTTCAAGTTTCAAGTTTCATAAAAAAGTTGGTCTGAGGGATATGTTTTTCGTTTTATATATATATATATTGTTTAAGAAACCATTTCTGACTATTTTGAAGGGTCACCAGATGGCAATCAGCTACGCCACCCCATCCTAAAATCCCATATACAAGATGAGATTGTACTAAAGACATGTAAAGCATTTTAAGCTGTTCAACATCTTAAAACTCTTTTAAATCGCGGAATTGGTAACAGTCCTCGTATTTTCTTTTAATATTTTTTATTTGTAAGTCCCATTTAAGGTGCCTGTCAATTAAAACTCCTAAATATTTTATTTATTCTGCTTTAAATATTTGTTGTTTTTTATTTATTTTTAATGAATTAAAAGTTGGCAGAGAATTTTTATATATTGCAAAAGGTATATATTTAGTTTTTTTCGTAATTTGTTGTGAGTTTGTTTATTTGCAACCATGTTTTTATAACTTTGAAGTCTTGTTCAACTATAGTTTTAAGATCTTCCCAATTATCGGCCTTATAAAAAATTTCGGTGTCATCAGCAAAGCTTATTATGTTTCCATCAGTTTTTAGTTTAAGCATGTCATTAACATGGAGTGTAAAGAGTAGAGGACCTAAAACGGTCCCTTGCGGTACGCCATAATTAATTACTTCAGGATCACTTTCGACACCACCAATTTCTACAAATTGTTTTCTGTCTGTTAAGTAACTTTTTAGTAATGTCAAAACGCGTCCTCTCAGACCATACTTCTCAAGTTTTTCTAACAAGATCCCGTGAGATATCGTGTCAAACGCCTTAGAGAGATCGACAAATATGCATAAACTACGTTTATTATACTCAAAAGCTTCTGATATTTGTGATGTTAGTTTACAAATAGCATCTTAGGTAGATTTTCTTTCTCTAAATCCGTATTGACAATCCGATATTATACTAAACCTATCCAAAAAACTCACTAATCTATTTTTTAAAATTTTTTCAAATATTTTGAAAAAACAGACAACAAAGATACTGGTCTGTAATTAATCACGTCTTCTTTATTTCCTTTTTTAAACAGAGGTTTGATTTTGCCTATTTTCAGACATTCTGGAAAACAACCATCCTGATGATGAGATGAGAGCATAGTCCCGTATTATGGACTTGCAAATCAATTTATACGGCCCAAACCTATTTATTTTGGGTATAAATGATAGTGTTTTAGCAAATCCAAAAAACGATACAGAAATTATTAAGCTTTTTTCAAACTATAGTTGTTTTACTGTTAATTATCACAATGTAGTTTCATAACCCGTAAATTGCAATAATCACTGTAATAAGATCAACAATGTAAATCACTTTAAACTGTCAGTAATCAGCATATTGGAATCCACTTTACGATTATTATTAAGTTTCGACGTTTGCAAATAAACCCACTTCTAATTGTCTTAAACTCATTAACGATATCCTGCGATATGAAGCGATTGAAGAAGAAGAACACCAGAGCTAAATCAAAGGGGATTAGAACTGCAAACCCGTTTCAATTATTCCGTTTAATTAGACCTCCATTGTTTGTCTACAATGAGGAATGAAGCGTTGCATACTACATATAGAGGTATGGATTCAGTTTTATAGTAATCTCAGTTGAAGTTTTGTTATCCTGCTTTAAGTGGCTTTAGTATTTTACAAGAATGGTTACTTATTAGAATTAAAAGTTCGTTTATTTTTATTATATCAATAAATAATTATATTACCTATGTAGTATATGTACGCAATTTTCTGCAATTCTTTTTAATAACGCACGTATAATTTTTAGTAATTGTTTTGCTCTTACCAAATTGTAAGTCACTTTTTTTACATGCAAACACAAACATTCCAACAAATTAGTTACTTCATTTGAAGCACCTGAACTAGAAAGATTATAATGTATTTTAAGCAATGGGAAGAAGGAATGTTACACATGCATATAGCTCGGCATTAAGTGCACTCCTCAGTGCCAAAACAGTTGTCGGCATTAAGTAAAATGCAAGAAAGTTTTACTTCGAATAGGTGTTTTATTTCTCAAATATAATTTCCAGCATTCACTGCACAACAAGCTGCAGAATCACTTTAATATGTCTTAAGTGGTAATTTTGGGCGTCGTTAAGAAGTTATGATCGTGAATCAGATACACGTGTGGATGAGTGCTGAAGTGTATAAGCAAATTTATGAGATTTATTTTATTTACATCCTTGTTTGGTTCAGATTAGCGTAAATTTAAAATTGTTGTTCTTTAAAAGTGAAACATTTAAGAAAAGTTTTTTTATTTAAAATACTTATACCACATCAACCACGCAGGGTTGTTAGTGGGATGACAAACACAACAGTTTTAATACGATTATGTACATTAACCCAGATATTACTACCATCCTTTTAAAAGGCAGTGCAAATTATGCGTAATTTAGGTTAGTACAGCTACCAACTAATAGATGGCTCTAGATGGAGTGTTTTCAAGAGCCAGCATTCGACAAGTTTTAACGATTTTAGTGCGCGCACATGCTGTATGGTAAAATGGATGCTTATAATTGGAGGTAAGTCTAGAATTAAAAAACTGTTATTTTAGAGCATTGGCATGTGGATTATTGTATAATAGGGACTTATGTACGTATATTCTTGGCTCGAATAGTTGTCACGTTGTTTCAAAGGCTCGCCGCTTGGGGTTTCATTTTGTTCTTTTAAAAGGACGGTAGTAATTAGTACTACCAACGTGCGTATTGTTTCAGGAGGCCTCTCAAATTGCATGAGCTATTAGAAGAGCTTGATTCTGATGAAATCCCAGTCCCTCCAGATGGTTTGATCATATTTCCCCCAGAAAATGCCGATGAAGAATAATTACAAAAAATAGATTGAAGAACTAACTACAATAAATAATTTACCGGGTAGTCAGATGAGAAACGATGTAGAACTTGTTTTTGACAACGCGACTGAATTACCACAAGATTCTGTGAATTCCAGCCTACCAGAAGAAGATTCGGATGATGACAATATACCATTGGCTTTGTTTCTTTCCAAGGAAAAGCTACCCCATCAATTAGAGAAGAGAATATCTGCACACTGGATTCAAGGAGACTTGTATCAACACCCTGATTGTACTTACTGGAAAACTCAATTTGGACCGAAAATGACTCAGTCGCCGATGTAAATTTTCAATTTGTTTTTTGATGATGAAGTCATTAATTTGGTTACCGAATACACTAACATCTACGCAGGACAAAGAAATCCTTTGAACGACATTACTCAAAATGAGATTCGATGTTTTATATGCGTTCTTGTATTGAGTGGTTATGTGGTTGTGCCGAAAAGGTACATGTACTGGGAAAATCGTGACGATTCGCACAACGCAATGGTGGTAGCTGCTATATCTAGGGATACAATTTCCCTACTTGTCATTAGATAAATTTGATAGATTTGCCAAGATGCAATCCCTCTTCGACGTAATAAACAAAAAAATTATACAATTTTCCCCTTTAGAACAACATCACAGCATAGATGAGGCAATGGTTCCGTATTTGGTCGCCATCCCACAAAACAATTCATCAGGGGAAAACCAATCCGTTGGGGGTACAATATGTGGGTAGGAGCCCTTCGTCTGGGATACATAATTTGGTTTTCTCTTTACCAAGGTAATTCCACTACAATACCTGAACAATATAAAGTCCTTGGATTGAGTGCATCAGTAGTTTTATCCTATGCAGACAGATTGAATGAAGTATGGCCTTAAAGGCGGTTCCATATTATTTTTGATAATTATTTTACTTCTATTCATTTACTGCATGAGCTAAAACAAAGAGGCATATTTGGTACAGGCACTGTAAGGGAAAATCGCACCATGAAATGCCCTTTACCCTGTTCATCTATTATGAAAAAAACTGAACGTGGTAAATACGAGTATCGTCTTGATAAAAATACAGAAATAGTGGTTTGCCGCTGGCATGATAATAATATCGTTTCTATTGCTTCCAATTTTGTACCAGTAATGCCTTGCTTCTCTGTAAAGAGATTTTCACAAGCAGAGAAAAAACATATTCAAGTTCCTCAACCAAATATTGTTAGAATATACAATAACTTCATGGGTGGCGTTGATCGCAGTGACCAGAACATCAGTTTATATCGAGTGTCCATAAGAGGAAAGAAATAGTATTTTCCCCTTTTTGCTCATTGCGTTGATATGGCTATTCAAAATGCGTGGCAGATTTACAATACTCAAGACGGTAAACTGGATCAACTTGAATTTAGAAGATCTATTGCAACTAATGTTTTGGAAACTTTTAAAAAAGAAATAAAACGCGGACATTCTAAGCGGAATTCGAATTCGGTAGCCAATTCAAGATATGACGGTATTAACCACTTGGTTCTTTATCAAGAAAAGCAATCGCGATGTGGATATTGTCACAAAAAAGTCCAGTTTTTGTGTGAAAAGTGCAGAATACCTTTACATCCAAAATTTTGTTTTAAATCCTTTCATTCTTTGTAAATTGATACTAATAAAATATATATGATATCTGGTACCGTATATTACTACCGTCCTTTTAAAAGAACATGTCAAAACTTGACAGGTATCGTCATAAAAAAATATATGATTGTGTTTTTTGGTTCCATATGCTATAATTTCCATGAAAATTCGAAATTAATTCAAAATGTTAACAATAAAAGTTTCAGTAATATCTGGATTAAATAGTAAAATACAATTTTATATCTCGTAAATAATTTAATACATTTAAATTTTTATCTGTCAGGATGGATTTGAGGTAGTCTGAAATTCCATGCATTCTTCTTTGATTTTGGAAACATGGGCAGTAAAGCAGGAAGTGTTTCACTGTCAATGAAGTGGAGCAGTTATTGCAAATTGGCGGTGGATCTTTACTGATTAAAAATTTGTGTATGACAGCAGTATGACTAATTCTTAAATGGTTTATAATTACTTGATCTAGTCTACTTGTGGGGTTATTCAAAGAGCTGTTCACCTTTGGGCATATTGGGTTTAATTTGGTTACTGAATTTTTCCAGTAATTTTGCCAAATGTTACTGCAATGATCTTTAATGAGATTTTTTTTGTCACTATAAGGATATTTTATAATTTCTGTAGTATCTTTTAAGTAAGTACGGCTTGTAGTTGCTAGTTGATCTGTTTTTCATTTCTCCAGATTCCAGTGTGCGATGGTACCCAAAGGAAAACTGTGTCCTTTCCCATAGATTGAAGTGTTTCTAATTATTTTTTTATTGCTTGTATAATGGGATTTGTTGTATAAATTTGGTTTAATTTCAATGACGCATTAAGTGAATCTGTAATGACACATTTCATTGTGTTACTCGTTTTGAAAAAAGTTAAGGCTTATAATATAGCTGTGGTCTCGCCTTGTAGGTAAGTGTATGTTGTAGGAGTTTTCTTTATCAGAATAGTAAGCAGCAGCATCTTTATCTGAGGTTTTAGAGCAGTCGGTAAAGATTTGTAAGTAGTTACGGGATATATAGTAAGGTTAACAGGATATGATTTCTGCAAAAAGATGTTTAATTATCGAGAAGTTTATATATGATTTAAGATACTTTCTTAGTGTTAGCTCAATTTGAGAGAAAAGAGGATGTTGTTTTTCAATTAAAATTTTGGCAATGTAGTTTAGTGATATCTGAGATATATGAATCTTAGAGCAGGCCAAGATCCACAGAGGGTTGTCGAGCCAAAGATGATGATGATGATGCTCGTAATATTAAATTTATTCAAGTATATGCTCCTACAGCAGAAAAACCAGAATTCTACCAAGAAATTAAACAGCTAATGAATATCACAAAGAAAAATGCTGTAAACATTATTATGGGAGATTTTAATGTCAAAGTAGGTGAGGGGCAGACCGAAGACGTAGTAGGAAACTTTAGTTTAGGCCAAAGAAATGATAGAGGAGAAATACTGGTCCAATTTTGCCAAGAAGAAAATCTAATGATTGCAAACACCTGGTTTAAACGGCTCAAAAGAAGATTATATACATGGAAAGCACCTGGCGATAATCAAAACCGCATAATAAGAAACCAGATTGATTATATATTAATTGACAAACGTTATAGAAATGGAATCAGGTAAGTTAAAACATATCCTGGGACAGACATTGGTTCCGACCACAATCCTGTTTTTGGGAATGAGATATGTGGGAAACTTGGAATTACAAGTATCAGGCGTATAGAAGCCTTTGACATGTGGGTTTTTCAATTCTGTTGATAGATGTTTTTTTCAAAGTCCACGTTTCCATGCCATAAAGCAAGATGAACCATATGTAGCACTGGACCATTCTGTAGCGTATTTCGAAGTTTAGGTGTTGATTACATAGGAGCGGTCTGAATTTCACAAAAGCTTGTCTTGCCATTTGTATTCGGGTTTTTATCTCGTGTTGTGGATCCGATTGATAATTGATTGTGGTGTCAAGGTATTTAAAAGTTTTCACGCGATTTATACGATTGTTACCTATGCATATTATCGGGTTTTCTGGAGGGTTTCTGCTAATGACCATATATTTCGTTTTCAAAATGTTGATTTTGAGGCCATATTTTTTACCTATGCTATTTACCCTATCAAGTAATAACTGCTGATCTTCCAAATTACCAGTTATAATCACTGTGTCGTCCGCATAGCGTAGGTTGCTAATTGGTATGCCAATATTATTACTGAACATAAAATACAGGAGATTTAATATTTTTACTTTTCAAGCGATGTTTGAGGTCCACTGATTATATCTCTTAATTACATATCGGCCGTCATAGGGTAAAAGGACTTTACCATTTCTCAAAATCAGTTTTTGCTTATTACAAAAAACTTACTTTTTGTGACCGGGAAATTTTTTTAAATAAATGGTTTGATTATTTTTTTCGTAATTTATATTCAAAGGTACGACGTTTAAATCGACATTTGAATATAAAGATTTTTTCATTTAATATTTATATTTTTCATTTATTATTTATGAACATTTTTTTGTTGTACGCCATTACTATCCAAAAACTGATTAATTCCATTTGTTATTAAAAAGCAATTTACTTTTACTCATGCGTCATTTCTTATTAATGAATACAAAATCGGCTTACTCGTGGATGGACATCCCATCCAATAAGTAAATATTAACGAATGCCTTTAAACAAACCATATTTCGATACCGAATTACATATTTGAACTTGTCATCGTTTAAAATTAATAAATAAAACAATGATATTACTATGGCTTCTATTTTGAGGGATCGTTGAAGAATCAAATTTCTTCGTGACACCCAATATTTTTTCACGCGATATAGAAACCCATAATTGAATTCTTCATACATTATTCACTCAGGTATTCGATTATATCGTTTTATACGCCGGAGCTACGCCGAATTCACTTTTAGGACATTAAAAAAGAGGGAAATGTGTTTTTCGAGGGTTGCGATGTCTTCCAGCAACAGGAATCGATATTTTTTACATCATGTCGTTTATATTCCAAGGATGATTTTAGACAATTTTTAATTGAAGAGCTTCTTGCAAAATAGTGGTAAGCCACAAAATAATAAAACCGAGATATTGACGTTTAAAAGTTTAAAGTTTTAAAAAAATCAAGAATGGCTTTAATTGTAAAAATCTTAACGTTTGTTATTTAATTATGTTATTTATTAAATTCCATGTGCATTTATTATTTCACAAAAAAACACATATTTACATAAAAAAATGTTTATTCGAAAAAAATGTGTTCTTAAATAAAAAAAAAATCGTAACACAAAAAAAAACTAAGGTATGTTACTACAATTTTCACTTCTTCATTTCATTCACATAGTCAGAAGCTTCGTTTAACTCAGGGATGGCCAACCCGCGGCACGCGTGCATTCTGTGGCACGATTGAGTCCTATCAGTGGCACGCGTAGCGTGCCACTGATAGGACTTTCAAACTGATCAAACTTTCAAAAAAAATTAAAACTTGAAAAACAAAAAATAATAAGAAGAAACTTGGTAGGTTTACGGAAGTTACGATAGATGCGGCATCATTGCATCCTCTGGCGAGCGATATTGCTGCGATTGGTGAACGTGATCCTAGCTGTCTGTTGTAATGTGCAATAGGACTGCGTTACCCTTGCTTAGTTTATTTTAAAACTGCCCCGTTGTATGTGCACATTTTGTCATCGCGCATTGTTTCTTTAAAATTTTAAAAGTATTTGTTCGATATGTTCACGAGTAAGCCTTCGACTTCAAAACGAAAATACGAAGATGATATTACAATTCGCGATTTTCAACCTGCTTGGAAGAACAATTTTTATTTACTAATCGTAATACTTCAAAGCCTGTTTGTTTGATATGTGGATTGTCTGTAATAGTTCCAAAAAGTTTAACCTGGAACGACATTATAAACAACTGCATAAGGACATCAGCAACAAATATCCTATTGGTTCACATTTGCGAGCCGACTTTATTGAAAAAAAAAAGAAAACCCTAGCCAGCCAGCAGTCACTGTTTCAGAAGAGAGTGATGAAATGGAAACTATGGTTAAAACATCATATGAACTTTCTCTGCTGTTAGCCCGGAAGAAAAAAGCCTACTCTGATAGAGAGGAGATAATTAAAAATAGTCTGGCAATATTTGCTAAAAATGTGGGAGATGTAAAGATCAAAAATATGGTCGATAATATTGCATTATCCCGAAATACAGTCATGCGCCGTATAGATGATATGGGCCAGGATGTTGTTTCCCAAATTATAAGTGGATTACAATCCTGCAAATTCTTTTCTTTAGCGTTGGATGAAAGTTGTGACAACACAGAAAATGCGCAGTTCAGCATTTTTGTCCGTTATACCAATGATAATTTTGAAAATGCCGAAGAGCTTCTGGATTTGCGCCAACTAGTCACAACAACAGGAGAGGGCATTTTTCAACAGCTTAAAAACGTAATCGAAGTCAACAAAGTTGAATGGTCAAAATTAGATAGTGTTTGTACAGATGGAGCTCCTTGCATGGTTGGTAGACTAAAGGGGTTTGTTACATTACTGGAAAACTATTTGGGAAGAAAAGTTTTTAAGTACCATTGTATTATTCACCAGGAAGCTCTTTGTGCCAAGGACCTAAAGATGTCATCTGTTGTTGACCCTGTAACACGCTGCATTAACAAAATACGAGCTCGGGCATTGAATCGACTACAATTTCGAGAACTGTTCGCGGAAGAAAACGGATCAAGATGGAGAGTTACTTCTCCATTGCAGTGTGCGCTGGCTCTCCAAAGGAAATGCACTCGTAAGGTTTTGGAACTTGAAGGAGTGCGTCTTAAAATATTTGCAAGAAAACAATAAACTACCCAGTGAGTGCTCGTTACTTATTGATAAAGATTGGCTTTGGGATTTAGCTTTTCTCACTGATATTATGAGACATTTCAATCTATTAAATTTAAGATTACAGGGAAAAAATTGTATTTTTCCTACTCTAGGTGGTCATATATCTTCTTTTGTGAATAAACTTATGCTTTTTTGTAACGATTTTGGAGAACAGAGATTGACACATTTCATATTAATTCAGGAGTTAGCCAACAAAGTCAGTTGAACGCCAAATTATGACAGATTTAAAAACCTTATATCTATTTTGCTAGGTTCATTCAATACCCGGTTTGAAGATTTTCAAAAAGACAAAATGAATGTTGACCTTTTCATAAATCCTTTTTCTATTTCTATGCAAAATATCAATTGTTACTCAGCTGAAATACAGATCGAAATTATTGATTTACAGAACCACACTATACTAAAAACCAAATATAGGGAAATTATTTCAACTGTTACTGATCCCAATTATATTGAATTTTGGAAATTTGTACCAGCAAACAATTTTCTAAATTTGCACGAGTTAGCTCTGAGATATTGTTGTAGATTTGGTTCAACGTACGTTTGTGAGCAAATGTTCTCTATTATGAACATAATAAAATCAAAATATCGGTCACGATTAACCGACATGCATTTAAAAAATCTAATTCTGTTGGCTAGTCCCGAAATTAATCCCAATATAGATGAATTAATTAAAAAAATACAAGTTCAAATACCACATTAAATAAGTAACTGTTTAATAATTTGAATTTTAGATAATAAGAAAATATTTAAGTTTTTTTGTTGAACGTTTTTATTTTATTTTTATTAACAATAAAGTAAGTTTGTTGTTATGTTTTACTTATTACGTTATTTTTTAAACCTCCACTATCTTGACTAAACGGAAAAATGTGGAATTTACATAAGAAATACATATTGTACCGTATATTATTAATATATAGTATCCATAATAGTATGTCGAAAAATTTTAGTGGCACGCCAAATTTTTTTTGTTCTCATATTGGCACTCGACTTAAAAAGGTTGGTCACCCCTGGTTTAACTGATTATAAAAAGTATGGTAGACTGGCGGAATATAAGGTAACAAGCTTTTTATATTTTCCAGTTTATTTTTCGCCAATTTTCAGAGGCTCGTTATATTTCTTGAAAATGTTTGACAACTCTATTATTACAGGTCTGCCTTTCCTTAAGATCTTAACTTCTTGATAGTCTCCATTGACAGTATGTTTGACAAAAATTGACCCCACTTTTTCTGATTTAAATTGAAAGCTTGTATATTTTTGCCAAATTTAAGCTCTGCTTGTCCGAAAAACGTGCATTTAAGCTTTTTAAACTTAATATTAATATTATTGAGAAGAGGTTCAAAACTATAAAAATTATTTTGAGTCATCTTGGTAAAAATAAAAGGATTCTTTTTATTTGCTTTCGTAATAATATTTACCCAACTTTCTGGCAAATAAGTAATGGGTGCACGTTTTCTCTGACGCTTTTTCTTCTTGTTCTCTTTGTGCTACTCCTATCGGAGATTGGAAATCATCAAGACTATTCTGACCTTGTTTACGGCTGACCTTAAGAGTTCATTAGTGGTGCAGCCAAACCACTCTCTCAAATTCCGCAACCATGACATTCTTCTACGGCCTGGATTCCGTTTTCCTTCTATTTTTCCCTGCATTATATTTTGAAGTAATGCGTATTTATGTCCTCTCATCAGTTGACCAAAATATTCGAGTTTTCTTTGCTTTAGCGTTAACAAAATCTCTGGGTCTTTTTTTATTCTTTGTATTACTTCACAGTTTGTTATTCTTTCAACCCAACTAATCTTCAGCATTCGACGGTAGCACCACATCTCGAAACTTTCAATATTTTTCATGTTGTTCTGATTGAAAGTCCAGGCCTCTACACCGTATAATAGCGTGTTAAATACATAGCCTCTCAGCATTCTTAATCGTAGAGCGATGTTTATATTTCTGTTGCAGAAGAATTTTCTCATCTTTATGAAGGTGGCCCTGGCAATTTCGATACGTCTTTTTATTTCACTGTTTTGGTCTCCAGTTTCGTTTATTAAAGTTCCCAAGTATTTGTAACTTGTTACTTTTTCAACTTGAGTGCCGTTTATACTAATATACGCTGGTTGTGTCATGTTTTTACTGAAGACCATATACTTGGTTTTTTTAATATTGATATTTATACCATAATTGTTGCAAGCAATATTTATGTCTGTAAGTAATCTTTGTAATTCTTCTACTGTTCTTGCAACTAGTACAGTGTCGTCCGCGTATCGAATATTATTTACAATCTGTCCATTACTTACGATTCCTCCGTTTGCTTGTAAAAGAGCTTCCTGGCAGATGCTTTCACTATATACATTAAATAACAGAGGTGACAAAATGCAACCCTGTCGTACTCCTCTACGTATTTCTATTGCTTGTGATGTTTCAGTTTCTATTTTGATGTTAGCTTTCTGATTCCAATATAGATTGAGAATTATTCGCAGATCTTTATTATCTATGTCCTTCCTTTCAAGAAACTCTCTAAGCTTATCATGGCGTACTCTGTCAAATGCTTTTTCAAAATCGATAAAACACGTATGTACCTCCTAATTAACGTCTAGGCATCTTTGTGTGAGAACATTCAAACCGAAGAGAGCTTCTCGAGCACCAGCTTTTCTGAACCCCATCTGTGTATTACTAATATCTGACTCCAACTTTTGATAAACTCAGTTGTGGATGATTTTTAGAAATATCTTTAGTAGGTGGCTCATTAAAGATATTGTTCGATGTTCTGAACATTCTTTAGCATTAGATTTCTTTGGTAGTGTAACGAATGTAGACAACAGCCACTCTTGAGGTATAATACCAGTATTGTATATTGTATTAAATAAGTGCAATATTATACCTCTTGATTCATCATTCGAGAGCTTTAGCAATTCGGTAGGAACCTCATCCGGTCCATTTGCCTTCCCAGTTTTGGAATTTTTAAGTGCCATTTCTACTTCACATTTTAGAATTTCAGGTCCCGTTTCGCCATATATCAGAACAATGTTATTTCTGTTGTCCTCAAATAATTCTCTTATGTATTTACTCCATCTATTAATTTTCTGTTAAATCTATAATAATCTTTCCATCTTTGTTCTTAAGCAAACTTATTTGACGCTTTTTAATTTGATCAAAATCAGAAAGTGATGCGTTATTTGGTGAAATTTCTTTCCCCTGAATAACTGCAACCAAAAAGCTATTAACTGCCAATTCTTTTCTGACCAGGACAGTTATCGGTAAAAACAACGAGTTCGTCATAATCTGACTTGTTCTTCAAAAATTTCATCACAACAGAAATAACCTCATCTGTTCCGCGCTTAGGTTGATTTTCGGTCCATAAGTATATGTGTTCTTTATCATTGGTACAGTCGTGAATCCCAAGTTATAAAGCCACAGTTTTTTGCAGTAAAATTCAGGAGCAGTGGTTAATTTTACGAGAATTACCAATTTTTTGATTTGTTTGTAACACTCGTTTTTTTTCAGTTTTTAGCAAAGTTTGCATTGCGTCAGCTCGAGCAATATGTACGTTTAAGAAAGTAGTTAGCTCTTTTTCTTGTTCTTCGTTATTAACGTCTTTTGATGCCTGAATTTTAATAGTCGTCTTATCACAAGTCTTACACGTATCAGAACGAGGTAATTTAATCCCTATGTTATAATAAGTACAAAATATTTTTCTGTATGCACTTTCTTTAACTGGCGTAATATTCATTTCTCTTCACCATGGCACATAAAAATCTGTATATAGTCCTGTAATTTTCATATCACAGTTCAGATATTCTTTGTTTAGATTTTTGGCTCTGCTATAGTGACTTTGGTATTTGGGAATGGATTCAATATGAGTTTTGATTCATTGAATCTATTCTCTGAATGTTTATTAGGTCTGTTTGTGTCTTACCTCTCTGATCAGGAATAGGAACCATAGCCCCTAGTTACTTCATTTTAAAAATATTTTCAATTCTTCCACGAGAGTTTTGAAGACCATGAACACTTGCAGGAATTCAGTCTTGCATACTTTTAATTTCCATCTCCTTACATTAACCAAATATTCGGCGGTAATTTTTTTCTAGAAATTTTGCGTTTTTGTTTTCTCTTATAGGATCCATTTTTATTTTTTACTCTGATACACCCAAAAAGATAACTATTTTGAAGGTCGAATGAGTCCAACTCCCAAAATTTCTTAAATAAATGTTCATGATTATCTTACAGTTTCTCCCTACATTTATTTTTACATTCACGCGGTTCGCCAATTTCAAGTGAACTAAAAATCGTCTTGGATTTTAAAAGATTTGCTTTTAATACTACTAATTGTTTGGATCAGTTCAAATTTATCAACCGGTCTCATAAAGAATGAATTCGAGGAATTCAGGAGATAGGAAATAGGATGCAGTTGTGGCTTTTACTTCGATATTCGAGTTTTTTAACTTAGGTATGTGATATACAGCCAACTACCTTTGAAGAAATAATTCCAATTAGTAAATATCATCGCCCTGAAGGAGCCAAAGGCAATGGAATCATCATTAACAATGTAAGATATGCCGATGACACCGTAGTATTAGCAGAAACAGAAGACCAACTAAAAATATTGATGAACATACTATCAGAAGAAAGTCATAGACTAGGTTTGGATATTAATCTTTCCAAAACCAAAATCATGGTATTCCACAAGAACCCTCATGAACAAATTACACCCAACATACAAATCAATGGTATCACCCTTCAGAGCTCTCAAAGCTTCATATACCTGGCAGAGAGCTAAACAGTCAGCTAGACCACTCAGAAGAAATTAGAAGACGTATTGAAATAGCAAGATCTTGCTTCATGAACATACGTAAAATGCTCTGTAACCCCAAGCTATCAATCACAATAAGGTTAAGAACACTAAAGTGTTATGTGTGGTCTCTACTACTATATGGCTGTGAGACCTGGACATTAAAACAGTATGACGTCAACAAACTCATTCGAAATGTGGATGTACCGGCCGAATGCTAAGAATAAGCTAAACCAGCAAAACTACAAATGAAGAGGTACTGGAAATAATGAACACACGACCTCATCTGGTTAATTCAGTCAAAATTAGAAAGACGTCCATATCTAGGACACATAATGCGCCATAAGGAATTTAAGCAGCTCCAGGTAATATTAGAAGGCAAAATCGAGGCTAAAAGGGGTATAGGAAGAAAGAAGAAATCCTGGCTCCGAAACATCAGAGATTGGCTCACACAACAGGAAATGACTTAATCCATCAAGCCCAGAACAGAAAGAAATTTACCATATTGATCGCCAACCTCAATAGAGAAGGCACTTAGGAGGAGGAGGAGTAAATATCATAAGATCAAAGACCCTATATCTTAAAATCCAAAAGCATACAATTTGTCCATTTATAAGGTCGCCATGTTAACCACTTGAACCGTGTAATATGCTGTTATGGTATAAATAGCGCTCTACAATCCATAACACAATGTACAAGTAAAAACGACTTAATCACAAGTCAACATTCTTTTTCATTAACAAAACACATCATGTACAACAACAATACCGTCTAATTAATAAAAAAACTTGTTAAAAATACAAATATATATCATTCACGGAACGATAATAACATTTCGTTTCATTGCTAATGATAAACGGAGATGTTTCATTTGATAAACAGAATTTTTTCGTAGTTAATTGGCTGTGTGTAATAGAAAAAGAACGAAGTACGTTATCCGTACGGCTGATTGCCCCTTGGACATTATATGTTATAAATCAACAGGAAATGTTCCTATCCCCTAATGAATTTGCATTTATATACGTTGTGTTAGCAGAAAAAAGTCTATCTAGTTTTTAATACGAAAGAAAGCTCTGTATTGTATTCTGTAAATGAAAATAGATGAATGTGCGAATAATATATTTATTTTTAAAAAATTTTAAAAGATCTAAAATAAAACACAAAAATGTAAAATAATGTTTTTCTACTCTCTTACTAGTAAATTGTATATAACCTACTATTTGGATGCTAAGTAAATGCATCATAACAGATACTGACACGTAATGACTAGCACGTAATAAAAAAAAATTACGCTTCAGTTTTATAATAGTATATTACATAACGAGATTTGTAAGAAGCCGCGTAGCGGCGAGCGCAGTAATTTTACAAGCATGTAATAAGATTACTCAAGTTGTGTACTATACTTTTTCTACGATTATTTTCGTTTATAAAAATAAAAATTAAATTACCACTATATTTACACTGACAGATTAATAATTTTTAATCTGTCAAAATAACGTCTGGTAATTCGTTTCCATGGTAACTCGACCCAACTGACTTACGAGGCTTATGTGATATTACACATTTTTATAAAACTGAAGCGTAATAGATTCCAATCCTATTCAGATACTCTGGAAAGAGGCCATGGTTAAGTTTTAGCCGCGTTATTAACGAAGAATGTACTTTATTAAAGTTAAAATTAAAATGGGGAATATTTTTTGGTAAGCATGGGTGAATAGAAAAGTAATGGTTTCTTAAATACAAACATTATATGTTATGTTACAGTTTGTTATACAGTTTACAATTTTTGATAAAATTTATTGTATTACCGATGTCTTCTTTTAGAGTTTCTTTTAAATTGTGTATTATTTTTGCTGTCGATCTTGCTGTTGGGTATACTGGACAGTCTATCATTATGTGTTGCACTGAAAATGGTATTTGACAGGTGTGGCAAATCGGCTGAGGGTCCTTGGAGATGATGTAGCTATGTGTAAATTTTGTATGACCTAGCCGCAGTCTGTTAATAACTACTTGGTCATGTCTTTGAGCTGGGAGCGATAGTAAAGCAGAAGTAACATCTGGTTTGATAATTTTTTATTTTGCTTCTGTTTCCATTTTACTTGCCAGGTTTTTGTTAATTCAAGTTTTTATTATTGTTTTTTGGTCTGAAATTGGTATGTTTTGCATAATAGGAATTGTCATGTTATAGATAGTTTCTGTTGCTGCTTTATCAGCTGCTTCATTACCCCTTATCCCAATATGGGATGGTACCCATAAAAATGTTAGGTTTTTGTCACGTGTTGGGGCATTGTATTGTTATTTTATTATTATTATTTTTATCACGCTAAATTGGCATGAGTAGGATACATCTGCTTGACACCATTTAAGGCACTCAGAGAATCTGATATAATAAGAAAATTTATATCATTGCTGGTACATTGGTTCAGTGGGTTGAAGATTGATTGCAGTTCTCCAGTATATTACACTCCTTGGCTAGACGGGTGACAAAGATGTTGTCTTCAAAAATAGCTGCAGCAGCTACACCATTACTGCTTTTAGAGGCATCAGTAAAAATTAGTTTAAAATCACGGTATCTGGAGATGGTAGACCGGAATTGTTGTTTTATTTCAGAGGGATTGTGTGAATGTTTGGGATAGTTAAGTAAGGTAAAATCTACTTTTGGTATTTGAACTTTCCAGGGAGGAGACTGGTATCTGTTTGTAGATGTGGCTTTCAATTGATGTATATCGAATTCAAATCGATTTATTCGTTCATTGAAAGGTAAGTTTCTAGGGCAATAATTTGAGTACAGATTTGGAGGGTTGCTCCTTATTAGGCTTGTTGTAAACGGGTTTTCATTTGCACTGAAATATTTAGTAGCACAACACGTTGAAAAATATTGTCTTCTGAGAGTTAATGGCGGGTCTTCCTAATCTTTATAATATTTAGTTTACAATCTAAAGAAGAAAACAGTGTTTTTTACTTAATTTAAATCTTGCGGAAATTTTGGGCTATCATAAAAAAATGTATCTATAACGTCTTAAATTTATATTTTAAGCTATCTTTTGGCTGACTGATACCTAGTCTATACCATTAAACAAATTCCTTTTTTGTTAAGACATAAGAATTGATTTGTAATTTGTGGTTTCAAAGGTAAAGAAAGACGGTTGACTAAATAAATATTTAATTAACGAACCGCAACAGCGTACATCCGCAAAGTAAATCAAAGCGATTTTAATGACTAAGAACAAGTTTAAACAACTAATAGTTGTACCGATCACACGACTGTATTTAGAATAAATAATGCCAGCTTTAAAGACGGCATATTTCCAGTTATTCGATCTAATCAGTTGAAAATTATCCATCGATACTATCTAACTACTGAAAATATAAAGAGAGATGTTTACAATTTCAGGAGATCATCTGTTATTCAAAGTGGACATTAACTTAATCATAGAGAAGGTAGGAAACAAACTGTCGATAATCTTGGCCTGACTGTTAGAGCTTTCACGAACATCATGAAATTGTCTTTCCGGGTAGTACACGCAACAATTGTTACCTGTGTCTAGACGTCAATAATCTGAGTACATATTTTTTTCATATTATTCACATAAATCGATATATATATATATATATATATATATATATATATATATATATACATACATATACTTTGCAGATAAGTTAAATAGTAAATTCTTAAATATTGGGGAAATCTGCAAGAAAGACTCTAATGAGTATCAATTGTTTATTTGATATTTGAATTGTTTCTTACATTTCACTTACATCCAATCCCACTTCTTCTCTACAAAGGAAAATGCAATACATTAATCGCATCCTTAGCCTCTTCCAATGAGATTGACCGTAACACAAAGAAAAAACTAACAACATATAATGGGAACATTAATGTTTTATGCTTTGCCAAAAATCCACAAACCAACACTATAAACCGTTATAATCTACAGCAACTATCTATAAGTATAACCTAAGGAGAGATCAAAATTAAGACAATTTTGAATATAAATTGCTAAATACATTGTTTTCCATGTCACCTCACTTTCTCTTATGGATTTATCCGGTATAACAATGAGTATATAGTGTTCTACCCTTTCATTTTCAAATAATTCAGAAGTGTAGTTTTTTCATTATTACACTACGTGACCAATTGTGACAATACAAACTAAACACCAACCAAACTTAAACAGTACTCTCACGAATGTCAATATCGAAGAACCCTTATGATCAAATTTGGACCTCCGCAATGATAACGCTCATTCTCCGTGCAGCTCCCCCGAAAAATGACTCTCATTTATCTTATGAGTAAATATTTAGACCAAACCAAGATCAAACGAAAGAGCAATTTGGTTATTATAAACAAAATCCAAAATGTACAGACCCAAAATGTCAAAATGTTTACATTATCAATATCAGAGAAGCAAAAAATGTTAAAAATCCTTGTTAGTTTTTATGATAAACGTGGTAAATTGTAAATGTGACAACTTCAAAGAACTGCTCTCTACCGAAATACCAAAATTCAAGACCTTAAAAAGTGACAGATCAAGTAATAAAACACCACATTCACCGTATATAATAATTGAGCCATTGTAAAACTATATCTAGTAATACCTAATTTAATAATTCAAGTCCATTCACCTATTAATAAATTGTCGAATAATATATTTTCCAATAATTGAACTTCCTAAGTGTTGCAATTACGGCCTAGATTAAATTGTATTGTAAGCTCATAGTTCAAAGTTTGTTAGTATGATAGAAGCTATTGTGCTGATGTATACATTATTTGTGAGATTATAAATTGGGGATTTGAGCTCATGTGAGCGCAGTTTATTATAAGTAGTTACCTAACTAACATCAGATAGTGTAACTAGTAGTAGCTCTCAATGAAACCAACATTTTTACTCCACAACTTCAATGTTTTACTGTATTGATTATTGTCGATCGAAAAGGAGCTGACAAAGGGGTATTATAAAACGATTCGAACCTCATAACTACGTTCCAATCTGTCCAATGAGCTTCTTCCTAAAGTTCCTATCCGTTCCGGACGTTGGCGACCATCACGGCTATCTTTACTTTGTTTACTGCAGAACGGAACAGTTCAGTGGTAGCCGTGGTATACCACTTTCGTAAATTTTGAAGCCAGGAAATGCGTCTTCTTCCCGGTCCTCTCTTACAATTTACCTTCCCTTGAAAAATCAGCTGGAGAAGGCCGTAACGTTCTTGATTTCTCATTACATGTCCTAGATATTCCAGCTTTTTAGTTTTGACGGCCATGAGAATTTCACATTCTTTCCCCATTCTACGCAGGACCTCCACATTAGTAACTCTATCAACCCAGGATATACGTAAGATGCGCCTATAACACCACATTTCGAAAGCTTTAAGCCGATTCATAGATGCAACAGTCAGTGTCCATGCTTCCATTCCGTGGAGCAGAACTGTGAAGATGTAGCAGTTGAATAGACGGCATTTTGTTTTTAATGATATATCTCGACGGTTGACAATGGTTCTCATTCTAACGAATGCTGCTTTTGCTTTTATTATTCGCTGTTTAATTTCTGTTGAGTGATCTCATTGGCTATTTAAATTGGTGCCTAGATATGTATATTGCTCGACTCTTTCGATATTCTGTTGGTTGATTGTAAGTTAAGCAATTAGTATTGGTTTTTTACTAATTGTCATAAATTTGGTTTTCTTTATGTTAAGAGGTAGTCCGTATCTGTTGCTGACTTCTGTTATGCGATTTGTTAATATCTGTAAGTCATTCAGATTATCGGCAAAAACTATAGTGTCTAAAGCTTCCTTAAATACCCATTCAGAATAAATATTGAACAACAATGGAGACAAAATAAAGCCCTGTCGTACTCCACGTTCTATTGCAATTTTATCAGCTAACTGGCCTTCTATTTTGATTTTGGCCGTTTGATTGTAGTAAATGTTTCTGATAATTCTAAGATCTGTGTTGTCAATTCCATTTTCTTGCATTAGAGTCATTAATTTGTCATATTTTACTCTGAAAAATGCCTTCTGGTAATCTATAAAGCATACGTATATGTCACAATTCACATCCCTGCATCTCTGAAATAGCACCTTTACAGCAAAAAGGGCTTCCCGTGTTTCCAGAGCATCACGAAATCCGAATTGTATTCTTGTTACTTGTTCCTTACATTTTGTATATATATTCTTTTGTGAATGACCTTTAGAAATGTTTTAAGTAAATGGCTTATAAGGCTTATAATTCTATAGTCTTCGCACTTTCTCGCATTGGGTTTTTTGGAAGATTTATAAAAGTTGACACTAACTATTTTTGAGGAATTATGACTGTATCATATATATTGTTAAATATATTTGTCAACCTATGCCATCATAATCCATAAGTTTTAAGAATTCTGAGTGAAAATTATCAGGGCCTACTGCTTTACCATATTTGGTGTTTTTGATAGCATATTTTACTTCTTCGACTTTAAATGGTGGTCCAGGTTTGCAATTGATGTTTGTTGTGATACCGGTGTTACTTCGTACATCTTCCAAGGTTTTTCCACGTATTAAATGCAAATATCCCTTATATGCTCTATTTCCATTACTATGTTTCCCTGATTATCTGTCAGGAATCCAGTGTTCTTGTGTTTATATAAGCTTGCCGATTCTTTAATCTTTTTCTGGAGGTTAAATGAATCATGTTTTCGTTGTAATGACTCTATCTTTGTACACTTCGAGCTAAACCAATTTCCTTTTGTTATTTTGATAGCCCTTTTTATTTCGTTATTTATGTTGTTGTAGTCATTCTTATTATCTTTAGCGTTTCTTCTGTCCAATGAGCATAATACAAATTTCAATGTAAAAAAGTATTTTTAGATAATATTTGAATATTTAAATTAACCCTTTATAGGTCTGTGGTCGATATTTCGACCACTGCTCTTATTAATACTTATGAGCTAGTAATTGACATGAAAAGTTACCGAAGTGCAAATTTAGTGTTTGTAAATGAATTGTACCCAAAATGAACACCACAGAACAAAATACGGCAACGTGGTAGCAATGTGGTCGATTCGCCAACCACAACCCATCATACTCTGTAAGTTACCGTTGAACGTGATCACAGGTTTTTGCCGTTTGTAAAAGTTAGAAAAATAATTTACAAAAGATTTATACATCAAACTCAAGGTAACACATCACAGTATTATGGTCTTTTATTATCTATTAAGATTTTATTGGCGCTAAGATGATATATCTTGATTTACTAAACATAACCTCTAAGTAGCACATGCTGATTTTACAATTATTCTATTGAAATGTATTTTCACTCTTGTTTATTTTAAATCTATACAATTATATTCTTTTTTTACGTAAATCTGACTTACTTGAATAATATTTCCAAGAATTAAATTGCTGTGCGGTAGATCAAGTAATTAAATTTTTCAAGAATTTGTATACAGCAATGTACGTATCTTTTGCAGTAAAATGGAACACCGTAATATACTTGAAAATTTACAAAGTATGACTCAGGATGATTTATTTGATTACATAGATGGTATTCCATATCAACAAGCCATAAATTCAGATTTTGAGGGTGATTCTGATGCAGAAGATAATCTTCCTATTTCCAACCGAATGCCGGTTGCATCCAATGCGACTATTACTTCATTGTCTAATGATGACAAGGTTGAATTTCTTGATGTTGATTTAGACGACTCAATGGATGATATAGCTTTCCACCGTCAGGTAAGAACAAATCGCATTTTTGACGACGTCGATACTTCCTCAGGTGAAGACGAAATAGAAGAGAACCTAGAGAACACAGTAAAGTGCGATGATACATATAAATGGAGAAAGAACGCTTCTGATGCACAAAAATATTCGAGGGCGCCGTTTACCAGACCATTTGGCCCAGCAAAACCGGTCAATATAAATTCACCATTCGACGTGTGTTCTTTGTTCATGAGCAAATATATTATAGCTAATATAATTACACAGTCAAATCTCTATGCTCAACAACAAAATCATAATAATCTCGACCTAACTGAGGAAGAAGTGAAAGCATTTCTAGGGGTTCTTATAATCATGGGGTTTCATAAACTACCTAGTTTGAGACATTATTGGTCAACTGATATTAACATGCACGTGCCAAGAGTCTCGCAAATTTTTACGTAAAAATAATTCTTAAAAATTCTTCGTTTTCTCCATCTAAACAATAACGAAAACATGGAAAGAAATCAAAATAACCCCAATTTTGACAAACTGTTCAAAGTAAGGCCTTTGATAACAGAACTGCAGCAACGCTTTCAAGAGAACTTTTATACAAGTAGAAATGTTGCGGTAGATGAAAGTATGGTTGCTTTCAAGGGGCGAAGTTCTCTCAAACAATATATGCCGAAAAAGCCCATAAAAAGAGGCTTTAAAGTTTGGGTCGTTGCATACTCCGAAACTGGATACGTGCACAAATTTAGCATATATAAGGCAAATCTCAATCACAATATGCTGAATATGGTTTAGGCGCTAAAACGGTATTAGACATTACCGAGTCTCTTAGAGGCGCAAACTACTGCATTTATTTCGATAATTTTTTCTCGAGTTTTTCTCTTTTTAAGAAAATGTTAACCTATGATTTGTTCTGCTGTGGAACTTTTAGAATGAATCGTAAAGGCTTTCCAACACAAATGGGAAAGGACAAAACAATGAAAATGGGAGAACACGATTATTTCATCTCCAATGATATGTCTGTTGTTAAATGGAAAGATCGGGGGCGCAAATGCGTTTTAGTCGGCAGTACTATGCATAATCCACTTCATTTTTGCGAAGAAAACCGAATGGTGAACAAGAAAGTGTTAAGTCTCCAAGAGCCATAAGTGATTACGATCGCTATATGGGTGGAGTCGATCTATTCGATCAACTTCATGCTTCTTATCCAATTTCATGGAAATCCCGAAGATGGTATATGAAGATTATTTACTATTTGATTGATGCAGCAGTAGTCAATTCATATATAACTTATAAGACTACAATGAAAATGAGGTCCATTAAATCGAAACCAATGAGTCACCTGTATTTTAGAAGTGTATTGGCCAACAAGCTCATAGGTGATTTCTATAACAGAAAGAGACCAGGACCTAAGGTAACAATAGGAAGAAATAAACTGAAGAAAATGGGAGCAACCACTATTTCTGTTAGCGTTGAAAGCACAGTGAGACTAAGCGATGTTGGCAATCACATGCCAGAAAAAGGAACATCAAGAAGTTGTGCACTCTGTTCAACGAGAGCAAAGCCAAAACGTTCAAGTATTAAATGCTCAGATTGCCAGGTTGCATTATGTATTCAATGTTTTCCATTATTTCATAATAAAAATGTTTGATTAATGTGTTTTTTTCTGTGGTCGATTATGAAACCACAACTACATTTACCAAAGTCAACATACCTAATCAGACTGTGGTCGAAATTTCAACCACAAAAAAAACAACAAGGAGTGAAAATAAAATGAAAATACGAATGAAAGTTCAATAACGGATCATTCCTTATCTAGAATCTGCAAAGAATTTGTTTATATTACCAAAAAATAATTCTGCCCTATAAAGGGTTAAAGAGTGCTTTAAAAATTTGCAGAGTTGTGAAGGTTCATTTTATTTAGTCTTAAAAGCATTATATTTCTTCAAGAAATCCTTATCTTGTGGCGGAAACCTTCCCCGTATAGTAGCACCAAGTTACATTATATATACTAACTGTCCATGTATTTCAGTGCATTAATTCAATTTACGAGTGTTAAAATAGATTTTATTACATCGACGAAGCGTATAATTTTTAGTGTTCACGTAACGGGCCACGGCTGATGATAAAAATCGAGTAATAAGAGAAATATACGTTGGAGTTGTTTAGATTTTCACACTTGATAACTCGACAGAGCAACACACCACTAGAACAGCATAAATTAACGAATATATGTAACAAAATGTGTAACAGATTATAAACAGTAACGAGAAAAAACAATGGAATAGCGCCAATTGTCATGGAAATTGACTTCTTCAATGTCAATGATCTCACGGCCTCTAATTCTACATTTGTTCACTTTGTTATTGAATGTAACTCATTATTTAACGAAAAACTATAAAAATAAGTATTACTACTAAGTATCTATTTTTTTACTAGTTTGAAATATAAAGTTTATTTTAATTTTTTTTATTTAAATTATGTCTTTAACCCTCAGTTAGTCGCGCGGTTTTTTCTGTATCTTTATTCGCGAGTAAATAAAAATGATCATAAAAAAAACTCAACTAAATAAAATCACAGAAATCTTTTATATTTCTGATCTTATAAAGTGATTACCGAGTGATTCCCTGATGAGGGGCAGCTGCGATGATCAGTACCAGCTCAAGGCGCAGAGGAAATGATCCTGGATCGGCGAAACTGGAATACCACAAGCATGACTGGAAGGAACAGTTTTAATGGTCCAACACTTACCAGTGGAACAGGCAGGATTTCGGCCAAACCGCAGCTGCGCAGACCAGGTACTCGCCCTGACCAATTATGTGGAATCAAACTTTCAAAAGCAATCAAAAACAACCACTGTCTTCATCGATCTATCTGCTGCTTATAACACTGTGTGGCGACAAGGGGCAATATATAAATTAATGCGAATAATCCCATGCAGAAAGACCACTGAGTTTATTAACGCCATGCTATCCAACAGATGCTTTAAAGTTATATTGGGAGACAAGACTAGTACCCAAAGAAAACTGAATAATGGACTTCCATAAGGATCCGTGCTGGCTCCCATGCTTTTCAGCCTCTACATAGCAGACATGCCAGAAACCACATCAAAAAAGTTTGGATACGCAGACGACTGGACGCTTGCCGCAAGTCATAAAGAATTCGAGGTCACTGAACGCATTCTAACAAACGATTTAAATGCCCTAGGGAATTATTTCCGCAAATGGAGATTGCAACCCAATCCAACTAAGACAGAAGTGTCCTGCTTCCATTTGAACAACAAGATGGCGAACTATCAACCTCAAATCAATTTTGGGTATAGACTCCTTAAATATAATAAACACCCAAAATACTTAGGTGTTACACTTGACAGAACGCTGAACTTTAAAGAGCATCTTACTAAGACTGCTGCAAAACTCCGAACTCGTAACAACATCCTGCAAAAGCTCTGCGGCACTACATGGGGCTCCTCAGCATCCACACTTAGATCGACAGCATTAGGACTGGTATACCCCGTAGCGGAATACTGTGCACCAGTATGGATAAACAGTCCACATACTCACCGTGTTGATGTCCAACTCAACCAAGCCATGCGAACTATATCGGACACAATCAAGGCCACGCCCACTTACTGGTTACCACCTTTAAGTCATATAGCTCCACCACCCATCCGCCGGGAACATGCCCTTGTCAGAGAATTTACAAAAATCAATACTGATCCTGAGCTCCGCTCCCATGTCGGAACTTCCGCTAGAGACATAAATAGGCTCCGTTCAAGACACCCGCCTCTAAAAACAGCAAAAAGGCTAGTAGATCAAAACTTTAATGTAACTGAACGGTGGAGAGAACAATGGGATTATAACGCTGCACCAGCTAACTGGAACATGCCATGTATTACAAGCAAACCTGAGGGCTTCAACCAACCGAGACGAATTTGGACCACACTCAATAGAATAAGGACGAACTGTGGCAGATGTTCCGACTCACTTTTTAGATGGGGAAAAATACAATCACCAAATTGCGAGTGCGGCGCCGAAAGGCAAACAGTAAAACACATGGTAGAGGAATGCCCGATTAGATCCTATAACGGCAACCCTACAGATTTCCTGGCTGCTACAAAAGAGTCAATAGAATATATTTATAATCTAGATTTTTGTTTGTAGAATAATATTTTTGTATTTACTGTTGTTTGTAATTTATATAATTTATATTATATGTATATATATGAACCTGTGATGTAGCCATACACACAATAAATAAAAAATAAATGGTTGTGGTACTGCGATGGAAAAGGCACCGGAAACCACCCCATAAGAGTTTCCTAGAATAGTTCTCATGGCAATACATTACGATAACAAAAACATTCCTGATCATGGTTTTCTGATCCCAAGATTCGGCAGAGGAGGATGCTCACAACCAAATAGTATTGCCTCCCAGGTCGGCAACCAGCAAAATCCATACGGCCTAAAAAAGGAAGCAAGTCCTCAATACCTAAGGATTGGAACTTGGATTGTACGAAGTATGTACGTTTTACTACGGCAAAACTCATAACATTGTAAAAGAGATAAAAGAGTAAAAATTGATATATTGGGAATTAGTGAAACATATTGGCAAAAAAAAATTATTTTAAATCCTTTATAAAAGGTATATAATAAAATGGCCAAAAGGGCTATCACAAATATATTACAAAACGTTTTCGGATTGTTAAATCCATCATCAGTGCAAACGAGGTATACATGCTATGAGCCACCAAAATATATGGGTCAAAACCCATTTCAAAACTCATGGCTGGCTCATAGCATGTATACCTCGTTTGCACTGATGATGGATTTAACAATCCGAAAACGTTTTGTAATATATTTGTGATAGCCCGTTTGGGCATTTTATTATATAACTTTTATAAAGGATTTGAAATAAATTTTTTGTGATATATGGTATACAGCCAGCTACAGGAACTTAGTTTCCTAGTGGATTTTTACATTGGCAAAACTCTGGACAATGCGATATACTTGGATATAAAGTTTGTTATGCTGGAAACAATACAACACATCACAGAAACGGCACCGCAATAATAGTTGCCCCACATATTAATTCGGGAGTAAAATCTTTTACCCCCCCCCATTCAGATAGAATAATGCTTTTACAAATTCGAGCAACACCGGTGATATTAATATATTACAGGTATACGCGCCCATGGCAGATAAAAATGAGGCAACCAGCGAAGAATTCTACGAATAACTGGGAAGTCTAATGAAAATGACAAAAAAACATAAAGTAACAATAGTGATGGGAGATTTCAATGCAAAAGTTGGCAGAGGCAAAGTGACTGAGATCGTGTGAAACTTTGGTCAAAGGGAGAGAAACGATAGAGGTGATAGACTGACATGCTTCTACCAGGAATATAACCTGCTGTTAAGTAATACACTCTTCAAGCTCCCCAAACGTCGAATTTACACATAAAAATCCCCCGCTGACTTACCTGACAACATCATAAGCAATCAGCAATTAAATAGCAGTACCAACAAGGTTTAAAAACATGGTATAATCATCAAAAACGTACCCTGGTGCCGATGTTCCTACGGACCACAATCTATTGGTATGCAGAATGGCCATGAGGGTAAAACGGCTCGAGAAAAAATCTAATTTAAACACAATTGATATTAAGAAACTCACTATCCCAGAAACCGAAATAAAAGTACGAGAACAACTAGGAAAGAAAATAAACGACATTATCGAGAACACGTCGGACATAATAGAGATATGGGATCAATTGAAGGAAGCAATTAAAACAACATGCGCGACTCAAAGCGTGACAGACAGAAGAATAAAGAACGGATGACTAATGAGATAATGGATATGATGGATGAAAGACGTAAATTCAAGAATAAAAATGCAGAAAAATACCAGCACATCCACAAAATTATAAGAACTAAAACTCGAGAAGCCAAAGAAAAATGGTCTTCCAACGAATGCAGGGAAATAAGACAACACGAACGGAAATACGAAAGTTAAAATATGCACAAAAAAATAAAATTAACGACAAACAAGAGGAAATTCAATAAGTCATCCAACAGCATAAAAGATAGCAATGGAAATCTTATCTCGGAGCCATCAACGATCTTACAAACAAGGAAATCATGCACAGAAAAATTATTTGCATCTGACAGGACAACTATTGCCCAAAGTGTGGGCAACTATTGCAGACTCCATATTTTCATTTAAAACTAGCTTGGTTTAAAGCAAAATACAAACATTGCATACAAAAGCTCCACTCCTCTCTAAAAATCATTTTGACTTTTGAACTAATAATCTCTGCGTGGTGCCAAATTTTTCGTTAAATAAAAAAAAAATTTCATTATTCCCGTACGCTTTTTTCTGACATTTCTTACTGTAATATATTTATGTGTATTTATTTTCTGGTGTGCAATGTCAGCGAAGCAATTTTATTAATAAATATTCGTGACTTATACAATTCACCGTCCTTAATCGATTTTCCAAAGATTCAATTATTCAATACAAATTTTTCTTCAGGAAAAAATAATATAAAGAAACTATATTAGTCATGGTTTCCTCAGACAAAACTGATAACGATGTACCGACAAAAAAACTCGTCTATCTTTTTAAGCAAGTACTGACTGTAGATAAATCAAAAGTTTGATTGCGAAAGGAACGGAAATTCTTTCCATTGGCGGAGAAAACTATCTGGGTAAATTTTATAATATATATAGAAGATTCAATTTTGCCCAATGAATTAAATTGATATAAAATATTACTCATTTGGTTTTAATTTTAGATTTCAAAATTAAAATAAAAAATATTTTGTAAATAAATTACGAGATGTATATCGAAATGTGTAAGTATAAAGTTTTCATAATTAAAAACAGATCTACAATAGACGCAATATTCAAACCCAAAGTTTTATACTTAAATTGGGCAAACGTGTCTTTTGCAATATTTTTTCGAATGCTGTGATAGAAAAATTTAATAGAATATTAGATCTAATTCCCTCATTTTCTACAAATCCTTAAACAGATTTATTTTAAAAACGCTGCCTGCTACAAGTATTAAATAATTTTCGGAATATGAATGATATTCCGAAAACTATTTAATACCCAATTTAATATTGGATTCCATGCACCAATTACGGATGTATGAATTAAAGACTTGTAAAACTGGTATGGGAGGAGATTCCCACAGGGAAAAGATCACTCGGACGTTCCAGAATGCGATGGAGAGATAACATCCAAGCAGATCTCCGGAAAATGAACATTCCATTTGACCCTAGGTTGATGGAAGACCGAACAAAGTGGAAAATGTTGTACAGTCAGCCAAGACCCACCCAGGGTTGTAGCGCTACGTGATGATGATGATGATTATGAATAAGACAGGATTCCTAGTATGTTCTCCTTTGTAAAATTTATAAAGGATTCCTAAAAACCGGTCTATCCTACAAAGAGGATGGTTAGCTCACTCTTGCATTCTTTTACGTATTTATGTATTAAACAATTTTGGTCTATTTCACAAATTTGTGGGTTAGCCCATTCTTGTTTAATATTTTTGTTATTTTCTATAATGCAAAATCACCTTACTGGAGAGATTTATGTTATAATATACGGAAATGTTGGTTAGACCTGTTTTGCTTTAAAACTTTAGGTCGTTAGAAGTGATTGAAATCTATAACTCAATTATCAATCTTGCTCTCATAGTCTCAATTATATTCTGATTAAAACTATTAATAATTTAAATTTCAATTTTGACTTTTGGCCTTCCTCTTATTAATTTTTAACATCTTCTTACATTATTTGTAACAGTAGCTTCACCATATCAGGCTTTTCCCTTAATTTGCAACAATTTGAACATTAAAAAAAGATACTCACCTTGTGCATTATAAATTCTAAAAGATAAAAATTCAGTATACGTACAAAATCAAACAAATTAGAGCACATTTATTAATGGTTAAATTTTTTTTATTGCCAGAAATGTTTTATTATTGAAATAAAATATATAAAATAATAGGTACTGATTCTGACTTGATATAGACTGGCTCTCATATTGCCCAATTAAGCTGACGCCACTGTCCGCTCCCTGAGATACTCCCAAGTTTTGTTGAATATTTATCGATATAACTAATCGAATTTTATTGTGGAGCAGATGAAAAATGATGGCAAACATCAAGCCCTAAATACTATAATGCATCGAGATAATTAATAATGAAAAAGTTTTGCCATTATTGAAGTAAATCGTGGGGAATTCTATCATTTATTTTATTTACTGAAGTTAACAGATTAAGATTTATATATACAAGCTGGGGCAGTGATCTCTTTCTTCTTGTTTAAAATAACTATCAAGGTAAACTTTAAAAAGAAAGTTTATTGATTTATTACTATTAACTTAGGATTTTGGGACTCAGCTGGAGAAAGACTACCACAATAACCAAAAACTATTTTACAAAACTCTAAGAAGCCTAAGAATAGAGAACAGACAACAAACACCAAAACAAATTAAAAACAAAGATGGCCACATCTTCTGCGAGAACGAAAGTATTATGAACAGGTGGAGAGAATATTTCGAAGACCTTCTGACTCAAAAAGACTATAATAATGAAATAGACAACACTGAAGAAAACCCATCTGAGAACCCAAACCAAAACGAAATAACAATAGAAGAAATAAGAGAAGTAATACTCAGGCTCAAAAGAGGAAAGGCAGCTGGCTATGATAAGATAACTGCGGAAATGCTAAAAATATGGGAGAAAATGGAAATGAAATGCTTAGAAAAGTTTGCAATAAAGCATGGAATGAAAACAAGATCCCAAAAGACTGGGAAGTGGGCGTTATTCTACCCATTTTTAAAAAAGGTGACAGACGAGAATGCAGCGACTACATAGGTATAATTCTCCTAAGTATCCCTTCCAAAGTTTACGAACGAGTACTGGAGAAAAGACTACAACAAGAAGTAGACCATAAGCTGGAGCAGACACAGAGCAGTTTCAGGAAAGGAAGAAGTATCCATGACCATATTTTTACACTAAAGCATCTAATACAAAAAGCTAAAAAATATAAACACGGAACTATATCAAGCCTTTATAGACCTCGAAAAAGCATTTGATAGAACCCCGCGAACCGAAATAAAGAAAAGCCTAAGAAACAGAGAAGTAGACAGCAAACTCAGAAAAGCTAATATAAGCCTATATCAGAACACAAGAAACAGAGTAAGAACAGATAATATGAAACCATTTCTCATAAACTCAAGAAGAGACAGGATGAGAAATACAAACGTTAGAGAGCAGTGCAAAATTTAAGATATCATAAGATGGGGAAGACAGCGTAAGAAGATGTGGTACAACCATGTAAGACGAACGGATGAGCATAGACTCTCAAAAATTGCCCTAGAAAACAACCCGCCTGGTTCAAGGCCTCCCGGAAGACCACCTAAAAGATGGAGGAATAGTTGGCAATCTACCTCCCAGGAAATTAATCAGAGGCAGCTTCAAGCTTAAACAGATCAAAAGTTTTAAGTTTGTTTACTTGAGTGTTTTATTTAATTAACTGATTACTTCTACTTAAACTGTATTTGTATAAGAAGAAATAAAGTACTTATTTATTAATTTATTTAACATGAAAAAAAAATACTCCCCATTTTAATACAAATTAACTTTATTTTTATAATTATTTACTAGATATTTAAACATTATAGGTAAAATATTTAGGACATGATAAAACACGACATGTAAATTATTTGATGACAAAATTTATTGAAAAAAATTAAAAAGCCAATAAAATATCAATCTTATATACATATGTAACCGCATTCTCCAAATTGGGTATAAATTTACAATTGTCAATCTAAACCTTTGTATATGGAAAGAACTCTAAATAATTTATTTTATTTTATTTAACATTTTTTATTATCACATTTAATTCATTTTACGAGTATGTATCCAAAACAATAAAAAATGTCATGTATGCAGAGTTTAAATTATAAATTAACCACATGTTATTTTAAATAACCAATTAATGTATTGGTATTTAAGTACAGTTATTCTAATAATAATGACCTTTTTTATGATGAACATAATTATACATATCCACGTATAAAACAAATTCCTTAATGTAGAATAAATTAATTTATTTTATATATAAAATTTTAACTTGTGAAAGTCTAAGAGTGTTTTTTCCCTTAAATTATTAATAGCTTTAGTTACAACCTTTTGGCCTGACTTTGTTGGATTCGTAAAGCGAGTATTATCAGTATATTACCAGAGAACATACGTAGTTCTCTGATATTACTACATTAGCATAATAAATTTATTAATGTATGTTTGTAAAATGGCTTACGACAACGTTCAATAAAATCTATGACACAGGAAAAATCCCATAGAGCTGATTAAAATCTACATTTATTGCTATACCTAAAAAAAATAATGCAAAAAAATGAGAAGAGTAAAATATTTCCAGTCTAATGAGCCACATTCTTAAGACCTTCTTAAAGATAATACACACAAGAATTTATCAGAAATCCGAGTCACAGATCTCACGAACGCAGTTTGGATTCAGGGATGCGTTAGGTACAAAACAAGCCTTGTTCGCGGTTCAGGTAATATTTCAACTGCGATATTTATGTATGCTTTATCGACAACCAGAAAGCTTTCGACAGAATCAAGCACGATAAGTTCATGGATATACTAGAGGCAACTGGACATGCACATGACAGAACATGCACTAACTCTGAAACATGAATTCAATTTCAATGATTCCTGTATTTTGGCAAAAGAAAAGAACCATTAAAAACGTGTTTTTTGGAAATGTGTTTCATAAAATCTAGCACATCTTTCATCAATAAAAAGTCTGACATAGATAAACTAAGCAATATTTATTGTTATTTACTAGAAAAACACCAAAAATAAAATACATATTTACCTGTACATAAATTACACCTGTATGTATAATATGTTGCATACCAGTAAGACAGGTTTAAAAAGTATAGTCACCTAAGATGGGCCCCTAATATTTCTTGAAAAGAAAGATAACATTAATTACACCTAATTTCATGTTAATTACAGTGTTTTTACTTTCCATTCTCTATACATATGAGTTAAAACACACCAGTAAAACATGCCATTAACTAAGTTTTACTATCTTTACCAAAAATTTTAAAAATTTTAGAATGTATTTTGTCCATAATTTTATATTTTAATGTGTGTTATAAATGTTTAATAAATACTTTTATAAATAATCTCAACGACTAGTAAGTTACACTGAAGAATTGTGATATTTTTTTAAATATTTACATATTTGTCTTATTACAGTGTCTTGAAAAATAAGACCATTCCAAAAGCTAGACAAAGAGTCAAAAGAGTGTCTTTTTAACATCCCGGCCCAATGACTCTGACTGCAACCCTAATAAACTGTGTTGTTTGTTTATATCGACAGTCACCAATATCCAGTATTTCTTACTACTTCTTAACTTACTATTACTATTATTCAATTAAATAAGGACTTTAGAGCATTCAGAAATCGGACGAACCATCTTTAAACCTCCAAAAAAACATGATTTTTTAGGATTTTTAGCAGTTTCACGGAGTCAATCAAATTTTTGGAGATCTATACACCCTTAATAAATTTTTTCATTTTTACGTTTTATGTAGGAAAATAGGACTGTAATTTTAGCACACCTCTCCCTCCCCCTGCCCCATAGACGTCATTTTTTCGTTTTTATTTATTTTTTTCTGTAGACTGCAATAGATTTAAAAATGTTAAAATTAACACTAATAGTCAACACTAATAGTCAACACTTCTCTTCTTCAAGTTCCACTCCTATCGGAGATTGGAAATCATTCTGGCAATTATAATTTTATTGGTTACTCGCCTGAATAGTTCAATTGAACTGCATCCAAACCACTCACGGAGATTGCGTAGCCACGAGATTTTACGTCTTCCTACGCTTCTTCTACCTTTGATTTTACCCTGCATTATATTCCTTAGTAGTTCGTACTTTTCACCTCTCATGATGTGCCCCAAGTATTCCAATTTCCTGATCTTTATGGAATTTAAAACTTTGCATTGTTTTCCTAGTTGTTCTAGAACTTGTTCGTTTGTTTTGCGATCCATCCATGATATTTTCAAAATGCGTCGGTAACACCACATTTCGAATGCTTCTAGGTTTTTAATGTTGGATTTTTTAAGTGACCAAGCTTCAACTCCATACAAAAAGGTAGAGAAAATATAACATCGAAGCATTCTTATCCGGAGCGATATATTGATATCGCGATTACAAAAAAGTTTTCTCATTCTATTAAAAGTTGACCGCGCAATTTCAATGCGGCATCTTATTTCTTTTGTCTGTCAAATAGTCAACACCAGTCTTACCTTTGTTCAACAGTATATTAAATGATTGTCATGCACAAATAAAATTTAATAATATAAGTATGGATGAAATGGTAATACTTTTCACCGGTCATTGCGAAATTCGTCAAGACTGCCCAGGAAAACCAAATCCTGTTGATATATTTTTGTACTTGCCAATCCCAATGGGTTAGTATGCGATATGATAGTTTATCAGGGTGATTCAACATTCTCAGAGCTTACATCACAGACATATGGCTTGGATGAATCAGCAATTCTTAGTTTGTGTAAACGTCTTGTTCCTGGCCATCACATTTACATCGATCGTTATTTTACGACAATAAAACTTGCTGATGTATTACAAGAAAGAAGTTTCCATGCAACAGGTACGATTGTAAACAAGACAGTTCCTCAGAATTGTATCGTTTAACCCAGATCAATCCAGAAGATGGTCAAAACGTAAAAAGAAATACTAAATGGTGTATA
Source organism: Diabrotica balteata (assembly GCA_918026665.1). Lineage (NCBI taxonomy): Eukaryota > Metazoa > Arthropoda > Insecta > Coleoptera > Chrysomelidae > Diabrotica > Diabrotica balteata. Next base: position 162,966,911 of record OU898279.1, read on the forward strand.
GACCTGAGGTGATCAAGAGCTACAATCAGTTCATGGGTGCAGTTGACCTTGTTGAAAGAATGTTGGCAGTCTGTCCAGCACGAGCACGTACAAAAATGTGTACAATTTGTTTCATCAGCCGCATGCTTGATTTAGCAGTTTGCAGCTCTTGGTGTCAATAAAAAGCTGTACAAAAGGAAAACATGTACTAGCCAAAAATATTCCTCAATTGAGATTATTCAAAGTAGAAATGGGACAACAAATGATTTTAGACAACACTCAGTCTTTCAATTCTAAGATCTGTAGTACTATGATAACCTGGAGCCAAAACATAAAAAACGAAGATTCGAAATTAAACCCATACCTGCCGGAGTTGAACGTATTCATAATGCTGAACATTTAGTGGGTTATGCTGATAAACAAAATAGATGCAGAAAGATCAATCGTCAAATTTTTATGTGTTACTTAAGACTAATGTGCAAAATTGGAGCCCATATAATATTTAATGGAATGAACATATTTTATTTAAACTTAAAATAGAAATTCTTTCGTGAACTGACATGAAATCAAATGCTAAGCAGAAAAAATTTGCTACATTTCTCGGATATATAAAAGTATTTTTCACAGCAAAATCTTAAGGAGTTCCAAAACGTTTTTATCACGGATGTAGAACATCCATTTTGAAAATTTATAGTTTTTCCTGACATAATCATATCAGTATCCGCCTACTAGTCGCAAACACACACATACACACACGACCTATCCTTTTTCCGCTAATGTTAGCAAAAAAGATTGATAAGAGCTAGGCCTAATATGACTTTCCCTACTATATTATACGCAGACAGTGGCAGGCCTGAAGTTTTATAATAAAAGTTAGAGAATAAATTTTCTAGAGTGTTAATGGTGCGATGCTCAGGTGATAGCTTTTGTAGGAAAAATATTTTTGATATATGACCCAAGCAGAATTTCGAAGGTAAATAAACGTCTCGTAATTGCTAGAATATGCTAAATAAATAGTTTTTTCTTATATTTATATGTTTTGGAAGCAAACAGTAGTTAAATTATATATATATATATATATATATATATATATATATATATATATATATATATATATATATATATATATATATATATATATATATATATATATATTATGATGTTTTGTTTTGTATATGTGAGCAATGAGTGTTTAAAATAAAATATATGAGTATAGGGTTTTTATCGCGGTTCTCAAAGAATTAGTTTGTAAGTACTTTTCAAATTATCTTTATTATAACTATTATGAAACAGACATGTATATCTAATATAAACAATATAAATTTAAAACAACCTATCTAAATTTGAAATTCTGACAATAATTAAATTATATTAACAAAATTTGGTACCTTTCTGTCACTGAACGCACAAAGTTTTCCAAAATCAAAGTTATAATCACCACTAAATATCTTCTTAATCAGCTTGGGTTATCCTTGTATTTGTGAAATTGCATATAGATATTATAATTTAAAATTCTTGTAATCTCCATATAATATATTATACTCCTGTATTGAAATGTCTATATTGTTGAATTAATTTACTCTCCAATTGAATCTGACTTAATGAATTCTTCCAAGATAATCCTTTCTTCTTATTTAATTTAATTATAACTGTATTGAACTAACTTTCTTGATAAATCTAATTTAATGACTTAATTCTACCTGACTGACTGACTTCTTCTCACTTAATCCTTTTTTCTAACTTAATTTAACTTAATCACTTCATGAATTCTTCTTACTTAATCAATTGTAATTGATCCGATCCCTACGAGAAATGCCTAACATCGATCGTTCCATGGCTCTTTGGGTAACACAAATTTTATTTCTTACTTTCTTGGTTAGTGTTAATGTCTCTGCACCATATGTAAGTACTGGTAACACGCACTGATTTAAGACTTTTCTTTTAAGACACATAGGCAGTTCTGAGTTAAGAACATAGCTCAGCTTGCCGAATGCCACCCAAGTGAGTCTTATGCAGCGGCTTAGTTCGCACGTTTGATTATCTCTTCCTATGAATATCTTATGTCCTAAGTACTAATAAGAGGTGGTTTCTTCAATATGTATGCCATTTACTGAAATCTTTTCGCTTAACACAAGAGTTGTCATGATTTGTGTTTTTGTGTGGTTGATTTTTAATCCAACTTGTAGGGAGGCTAGGTATAGTTTCTCCAGTTGCGATACTGCATCATCGATTCTGTCAGCAGAAAGGACAATATCGTCAGCAAACCTCAAATGACTAAGCATTTCTCCATTGATATTAATTCCTTTTTCACTCAGATTTGCGTTCTTAAACATATGCTCTAATAATGTTGTAAACAATTTTGGCGAAATTGTGTCTCCCTGTCGCACTCCTCGTTTTATTTTAAATACGTTGGTCTTTTTATCTGCCAGTTTCACGCTTGCTGTCCCATTTTCATAGATATATTTTATCATGTTTACATAGCGATGATCTATACGGCACTCTGTTAAGGCTTGTAACATCTTTTGATGACTTATTGTGTCGAAATCTTTTTCGTAGTCAACAAATATCATGACTAATGGCTTGTTATATTCAATATTCTCTTTTATTAAGTTCTTAATTATTTGTAAATGATCATTCGTGCCATATCCTGCTCTAAAACCTGCTTGCTCTCTTGGCTGATAGAAATCCAACTTACTTCCTAGCCTGTTGGTAAAAACTCTTGTAAATAGCTTATATACTTGTGACAACAAGCTAATGGGGCGGTAGTTTCTAAGGTCGCTGATATCTCCCTTCTTATGAAGTAAGATGATTTCTGCGCTGTTCTACTGCGGCGGTGTTATCGCTTCGCACAGACATTTATTAAACAGTTTAGCAAGTCTCAGTAAGAGCTTATTTACTCCTAGTTTTAGGCTTTCGGTCATTACCCTGTCTTCACCTGGAGATTTATTGTTCTTCATCACCCGAAGTGCATTTTTAATTTCGTCAACAGTTATGTTCGGCATTAATTCTGAGCCTTGATTCTCTATCTTTGGTAAGGGGCGTCTTTCATTGGATTCACTTGTTTGATAGAGTTATCTGTAGAAGTCTTTCAGTGTTTTTACTATTTCTTCCTTATCAGTCATAATGTCGTCTTGTTTATTTCTTAACTTATGTATGTTCTTTTTTCCTGTGGACATGTTGTGTCTTAGAACTTTCAGACTTCTATTTTCTCTATCACCCTTGTCACCTCTCTCATGTTACGTTGCCGTATGTCTTTTTGGATTTCTTTGTTTATGGTTTTACTTAATTGACTAAATTCTGCGTAGTTTGTGTTATATCTGTCCTTTAGCCTCCTTCATTCTTCGATCAGATTTTTAGTGTTGAAACGTATTTTCTCATGTTTTTTCTTCATTTTAGGACAGCACAACTTCCCCATTCTTTAAGGGCTTTAACGATACTTTCGTTTAAAACTTCGACCTGTGTTTCGTCGTTGATTTGTTGAAGGTTATGGTTAATGATGTCACGAAAGTGGTCTGTATTTTCGGGCGGGGTCCATTTACGATTGTCTGATTTTATCATTTTTGAAACTATAAAAAATACAGGATGTCCCATTTGAAATATTGAAGATGCATTTTATTGAGCACTCCCTGTATACAAAATTTGGTCTGTTGCTACACTGTTGGTCGGTACAGATAAAATAATACAACTTTTATTTGAAACTTTTTTTGTATTCCCGAAATTAAGGAAAATAAGTGGGGGTCTTGAATGGAATGCTTTTTGTAACAGAAGTAACAACCTTTACACACAAATTCACCCTGTTTTACCTACTGCGCCTTTTGCTGCAAGAAGTCATCCCAATAGAAGAGTATTTTCAATGTTTGTTAGATGCCTTGTTAATCATGCTACTGTGAAAGCCTATCTTCACAGATTTAATTTAAGTGAAACTGAACTTTGTGATTGTAATGGTAACACTGACGATATCAATCATTGGATGTTCGGGTGCATATATAATGATGCTTCTATTAAGTATCTATTGGAAAAACTGATAAAAGAATCTTCCATTTTATATATCTGTCGTCATAATATTAGGTTTAAACAAATTTTTTGGGAATATTTAAAAAGGACTAAAAGAAAAATTTAGGATTGAATGTGTAATGTGAATGTGTAAATCTAGCTTTGTTCCCTCTGTCTATCCTTACGTTACATAGTTACCTTCTAACCGTTGCCTGTCTTGTGTTGTAATAAAGTCGCTATGAAAGGCACCTTAGCGTGAAAAGTATCCCTATATAATGTAATCCCTTGTGGGTTCTAAATATTGTTGGCTAGAGCATTGAATGGAACGAATGAATGTATGGTTTTTTATCAAGCTACTGATTCTTGTGATACTGATGTTTACATTATATTTTTAATTTACCTCTATGCGAAGTACTATTTTGTTAACAAATGCAATAGGTCAATACATCATTAACAAATTCAAGTAGTCAAATACATTATCGTGGCTGAATGGATCGAGTATCCAAAGCCATAATTAAATAAATAAAAAAAAGGGGGGTTCAAAATATAATGAGAAACCCTGTACATAATATGTGTTGACTGAAGGTAATATTTTCCAATAATTTATTTATATTGGAATAGATTTTGGATAGACGAAGTGTTGGATTATTTTATATAACATATTTTTACTTTTCACTTGTATAATCATTGCTATAAAATTGTTGAATTTTGTATATAAATATCATTAGTTAAGTGAAATATAAGATTTAATCAAAATCTCAATAATGAAAAGAGAGAAATCACCCTACCCTTTTATCCCTTCTCCCTCGCGGTTTCGCCACTGCAGAGAGATAAATTCATATTAAGGAATCCTTCTATTCATTAATCTTTTCTGCACTGCTTAGTTTTTCCCCGATCACTATGATGTCAGCCATTTTTCTCCGTCCCATTCATTTTTTTCACAGGTTATTCAATTTGTTTAGGAAAGACTCGGCCTACTAGTGTGTATACAGGCGTCCGGCTGGGTCTGACAAATTGAAATATTATAATTTCATGAACAGCCCTGGAACTTTCTCTCCCTTCTACTCTGGCCCTTCCCGAAACACTCTTTTGATGAATTAGTGTCCAAATGCAGATATACGCGTACGGGGTGAGATGCGTGTGGCCTAATAAAAAATACACTATTTTTAGCAAGATTAGACATTTTTTACAATAAAAACGTTGTTGTTTGGTCAATGTCATCTACATAAGCCAGACTTGGTTGTGCGTCCAAATTTTTTTAATTTATATTTTATTTCATAAGATGAATGAATGAGATGATGAATGAATAATAATAATAATAAATGTCTTTATTAACGAACAAATTAATTTTCCTTTACAATAAAATATTATATCAGTAGAGCGAGATTCAGTTTGTATACCACTGTGTAACAGCGGCATACAACTGCTATTCCACCTAACCCCCCTAAGTTAGGATAGATAGACTATATCTAAATAATGAAATTATGTATTTTACAGTGGAACATAAAAATATTACATATTAAATTTATAAATTATAAACTATTTATCTTTTTAAATTTTTAAATTCTGATCAGCTAACTTAATGAAACGCAGAAGGTTAATTAAAGGAAATAAAGATGAGTATAAAAAATGCAGGCTTACATCAAAAGAAAAATAAGAGAAGCTAAATAAAGAAAAAGAAGCTGTAGAGAAATGTAAAGAAATAGAAAGACTACTAGCCAAGCATGACAATTTTATTGTTAACAAAAAGGTAAAAGAAATAACGGCTACTTTTAAAAAGCGAACACAACTGAAACACATAGACACCAATATAAAATTAATCATTGACACCCAAGAGATGAAAGACAAATGGAGAATATATTTGGAGACACTTTTTCAAGATCAAAGAACGGATTATAGGCATCCATTTTCAGAGAGGATGACGGGCCCGGACATACTTAAATCCGAGGTAGAAGAAGCAATAAAACGGATGAAAGTCAGGAAAGCTGTAGGGCCTGATAATATCGAAGCTGAATTTTTAAAACTCTTGGAGGAAGAATTAATAAATTGGATCACGGCTATCTTCAATAAAATATACAATACAGGAATCATCCCTGATAAATGGCTAGAATCAGAATTCATAGCTATACCTAAAAAACAGGGGGCTAAAAAGTGCGAAGAATATCGAACAATCAGCATAATAGGCCACATGTTGAAACTGTTTCTTAGAGTCATCCATGAAAGAATTTATAAGAAGTGCGAGGAACAAATATCGGACAGACAGTCCGGTTTCATTAACGCAGTGGGCACCACAGAGGCACTTTTCGGAGTACAGGTACTGATTCGAAGATGCAGGGACGTTAACTGCGACGTATACGCGTGCTTGATCGACTATGAAAAGGCATTTGACAGAGTTCAACATCAAAAGATGATAAACATTTTAAAAGACGCAGACCTGGATGACAAAGACCTCAGAACAATTTCAGAACTCTACTGGAATCAGACCGCATACATGAAAATTAACGGAGAAGAAACAGATCACATAAAAATACTACATGGAGTTAGACAGGGATGTATCCTATCGCCGTTGATATTTAATATGTACTCAGAGAAAATTTTTAACGAGCCTCTTTACGGAATAGACGAAGGCATCCTTCCAACTGGTGAAAGAGTAAACAATGTTAGATATGCCGACGATACCATGGTGATAGCAGATAGTTTAGAGGGACTTCAGAGGCTAATGGACAGAATAAACGAGTACAGTTAACAGTACGGACTAAACATTAATACCCACAAAACGAAACAAATGATTATCAGCAAGGAGAATATAAACGAGGCTCATCTATACATTAATGGGACGCAGATAGAGCGAGTAAAATATTATTGTTAACTGGGAACTATTATAAACGAACAGTGGAGCAATGTACAGGAAATAAAGTGCCACATAGGAAAGGCAAGAACGGTCTTTAACAAAATGAGCGCCATCTTCAAAAGTCACAACATATCCCTTGATACAAAAATGAGACATTTGAGATGCTATGTTTTCTCTGTGTTGTTGAACGGGGCGGAGGGATGGACGCTTACAGACACCGCTATTAAAAAACTTAAAGCATTTGAGATGTGGCTTTATAGAAGAATGCTAAGAATATCGTGGACAGCAAGGATCACGAACAAGAAAGTTCTAGGAAAAATGAAGAAGGAACCAGAGATTGTGTTTACGATCAAACGCATAAAATTGCAAGTTACTCCCTGCTACAGTCTATATTGCAAGGTAAAGTCAAAGGTAAGCGAGGACCCGGTAGAAAGAGAATATCATGGCTGCGGAATTTAAGAACATGGTTTAGGAAAACCTCAACGGAGCTGTTTCGAGCCGCAGCGAGCAAGGTTATGATTGCCAATATGATTTCCAACATCCGAAACGGATAGAAACCAGAAGAAGAAGAAGAAGATCAGCTAACAACTGTTCATAAATTAAACTTTCAATCTCAGCAATCAAATTTCTAATATTGTAGGACAAACTGTTTATATTACAAATCATTGAATACGAAAATGAACTTCTAAAAAAACATGTTGTATGTTCAGGTAAAATGAGAGTGTCTAAGATTAAGATTATGAACGTCAGTCTTATAAGTTATTCGTTTGTACAGGTATGGACCTAACTATTCATGAGAATGGAGAAGGAAATATAGCATGTTACATGTAGCACGATGGTGAAGGAGGAAGGGGAGATAACAATATAGCTACATGTATTTATATCGAATTATTACCACTACCACCACATGTCTCCAAAGTAACCCTGTACTCGGAGACATGCGGTGGTCAGAACATAAAGTCACATGTTGGTATGATGTTTTTAGTAGCAATAAACAAAATAACACTAATTTAGAAGTTATTGACCATATATTTATTGTGAATGGGCACAGTCGTATGGAGTGCGATATTGATCATGGATTGTTCGGAAAGCAAAAAAAAATTAAGTGTTCCAATTGCCCATCCACACGACTGGTATCAGCTTGTCAAAAGAACAGAAAAAAAGAGGAAATTTAATGTTGTAGAACTGGTTTCATTATACAAGAGTAAAGAGAATTATTTTTTATAAAACATCACTTATGAAAAAGAGGCATTTCTGATGCTAAGTGTACTACGTAGAGGACTAGGTTGGTATCCAGCAATTTGTATAAAAGCACTCTTGTCTGCATGTCAATGCAGAAGAAGAAGGATATTTTGGATCTTCTTTTTTTGATAAGTCCAGGATTTTACGATTTTCATAAAAATTTAAGACCAATGATGCTGCTGATGGGATTCCAAATGATAAAGATTCATCTGACGCAGAGTAATACTTTTCTCCATTAAGGGACGTAGCCATTGGTCTACCGAAACCGTATTAACATTATTCCTATGTTATTATATGTTTTTTTATAAATATTCCATAAATACGTTTTATTTATTTATTTTTTAATAAACAACAGCTTGTTTGGACTAAACAAAATAGTATAAGTCATCTGGTATGTGTGGTCCAAATAATACACGTCACATTTTTTTTAATTATCATTTATTTAAAAAGATATATATATATATAATTTGTTCAAGATTAGTATTTATAAAGTAAAATAGGTAAATATAACAATTCTGTGTATGTACTAAGATTTAGAAGATATGACAATTGATTAGCTTCAGAACAAAATTATTTATCGTTTGCTTCTCCTGAAAAGTTGACTAAATTGACTTATACTTATTTTACCGAGCATCCCAGAAGTAATCTAATTTATATTATCTTAATATACTTAAAATTAAAATAAAGCTTTTAAAAAATATATTAATTGTGAAACATTTTGGTTGTTTTCCTACTTTTCTTTTCATAATGATTTTTAAATAACGTCCTTTGCCCGGTTTAATTGTTTTATTGTTATTGTTGAAAAATATGTTGTTTGTTTTTGTGGACCTCCTTGTAAAGTTAAAAAGTCTCAACGGATTTCAATGGCTTGGAAATTTTTAATGAAAACCACTCAAAGGGCGAATCACTAAATTTTTTATCACTCATCCCGCGTAAATATTTTCTAAACAAAAATCGTTGCTTTCCAGAGCCGTAATTGGTTATTTCACATATATTTTAAGAAACCAGGTAGAGACTACTAGCAAAAAAACGATAATTATACAATAGTTTCTGGTAATTATTATAATATGGTAATATGTACTGAAAATTGAAGGGTTTAGTAGATAAAGAAGGTAAATAACAATTTTTGAAAAATAAACTTGTAAACATGGTTAAAAAAGACAAATGACAATCTAACATTATAGCACCGACTTCATTCATCAGAAACACAAAAGTTTTCCAAGTCATGAAAGGAATAAAAGACAGTAATTTAATAAAAATTTCTCTTTGTTTGTATATTTTTGCCAGTAGACACACCATTAACCTCCTTCTAGTTTATCCATCCCATACCTTCTTTACTCTAAATTCCTTTCAATGGTTCGTACTAACACCACAGCAGGATACACCAGAAATGTCAAATCTCACGGAAGTCTGATCCAATAGTAATAAGAATAAATACGGACTAATCACTAACCCTTTGTGCAGTCGTAGTTCCACATGAAATTTATTAGTCTCTTTCAAATCTAACTAATATGAGTGACTTAGTTATACATAATAGCTTTCAATTCTTTACATAATAACCGAGATCTCGTTCCTTATTAAATTTCCACAACAGAATCTCTTATATTGAGAATTGCATCTCGTATCGGTATAACAATTACGATCTGTAGTACCATTTGTAAAATAAATTTTTTTGTACTTTTTAAAGTTTACGAGATACAGTTCGAAAACTCTTTACACATCTATTTTCAAAGTGGTGAATGAGCGACAAGGGTGGGGCCTCCACAAACTTGAACTTAAACTTACACTTAACCTCCAGAAGACTCTCAAAAATTCACGCTAAGATCTAAAAATTTTAAAGCACTATCTGGATAATTAAAAACATACCTATCTACTTCTTCTCCTTCATCTTTATAAGCAATTTTGCTTGTTCATTTGCGGATTGATACCTTTATGGAAGGTTGTCACACCATATTTTGCGCTTTCGTCCGATACTTCTTTAACAATTGGCGACTTGTCAGAGTGCTCATTGGTCACTCTGACCGAGCACTTGGCGAAATCTCCCTTCTTTTGGAAAATTTGAGGCTGTGGAAAATTTTATTAATAAATTTAAAAATATTACAAGTTTAAAAATGCGAAAAAATATGTAGAACACTGGATACAGTAATTTAAAAAAAAAATAGTCCAAAAATAAATTCAATAAGTTCGTAACTCACATTCAACACTTATTTTGAACCTGGGGCCAGATGCTACTGCATCTCCATCTGCGGCAGGCTCTATCCACGGTCGGTGTACCATCCCTCCCAGCGGGTTCGTCTTTTTATCAGGATCCCATCCGCTTATTCTGGTGACGTGGACCACACATCTGGAGGGCAGGCAAGGACTGTGGCTCCAGGATCTTCGTAACTTCTGTGGCATCAAGCATCGAAGAAGGCTGGCACTTTGGGACTTCTGATACATGGAAGCCATCAGGACTGCTGCAAAGCTCGATGGCGGAATGTTAGAGTATAGCTTTCTAACACTCCGTGACTCTCCTTACTGTTCTCTTGACTACTGTTCAACCCATGTTGAAGTCAATGGAGTGTTGCCGTCTGTGGATCAGGTTTGCAAGTTCGGATTTTGATCCATTTGTTGGGCGCCATGGCGTCTCGGGAGAATTAAAGAGATAAAACCGTCTCCCACCGTAAGCCAAATTAAAAAAAATCACGGATCACTAAATGTTGAATAAAACGATAATGATATAAAGTATAGATAGAAATTTTGTAGCATTGGTTAAAAATTTTCTAGTTGACAGAAATTTCCGAGTAAGAACTTTTAGAATACTATACACAAGATAATGGTATACCCCAAGGATTTACACTAAGCGCAACACTCTTTTTAGTTGCAATTAACGATATGGGGAACAGTATCCGAAACCCTGTTAAAGCAATCCTATATGCAGATGACCTCATAATCTATATTTATCATAAGAATCTTACTATGGCATCAAACATTATTCAAGTTTCTATTAATTCCCTACAAAAATGGTCTAAAACAACAGGACTGAAATTTTCTGCGGTTAATACCAAAGTAATGTGCTTTTCTCGAAAACATCAAATTGTTGCAAATCTTCCAAAACTTACTTGGAACAAATACATTCAATTACTTAAAAATTCGTGTTTACAGAACATAAATATTCTTAAATACTAGCAAATCATAACTGGGGCGCAGACACAACACAGCTACTAAATATTTACAAATCCTTAATCCGCAGTAAATTAGATAATGGATCAATTGTATATAATTCAGCAGCTAAGAACTCATTAACATTAAAAAAAAAATTGATATTGTACAAAATACCGCACTAAGACTAGCTCTAAGAGTCTATGAACCAGTCCAGTTGAAAGTCTTTATGTCGAAGCAAGTGAATCTTCACTTTCTATTAGAAAATTACGTCTCAGTTTCCAATACGCAAGTAAGCTATCAACTAATCCAAACAACCCGGTCTACCTCTATGCTTTTTCGACACATTACCATTCTAATTGCAATCAAAATTCTAATCTTTGACCATCATTTAGCAAAAGAATTGGCAACTTCACATTTCCGGGTATTATGCATACCAATATTGATTTTGTTCCCCCTTGGACTATACAAATTCCATATTAAAACATAGATCTTTCAACTCATACTAAGGACAATACCCTTTCATTTCTTTTTCTCCAATCTTCTTCTTCTTCACGTGCCATCTCCGCTACGAAGGTTGGCTATCATCATGGCAATTTTGACCCTGGAGGCTGCCGCTCGGAACAATTGTATGGAAGTGCAAGCCAACCACTCCCTGAGGTTTCTCAACCATGACATTCTTCTCCTACCTATGCTGCGCCTACCTTCAATCTTTCCTTGCATAATTAGTTGTAACCGTTGATATTTATTCCCACGTGTAATATGTCCCAGGTATTGTAGTTTTCTCATTTTAACACTCAATACGACCTCCTTTTGTTTGTTCATCCTGTCTAATACAACTTGGTTAGTTATCTTATCCTTCCAGGAGATTTTTAACATTCTTCGGTACGCCCACATCTCAAATGCCTCTAGCTTACCCATACATTGCTTATTTAGTGTCCACACCTCCACCCCATATAACAGGACCGAGAAAACATAACATTTAAGCATTCGTATTTTCAGATTTAGGCTTAGGTTTCGGCTACACAACATTTGTTTCATATTGTTAAAGGCACTGCGGGCTTTTTCTATTCTAATTCTTATTTCTCTGGTGTATTCGTTTGACTCGTTAATATTTGTTCCGAGGTAATTGTAATTTTGTACTCGTTTAATGAGATTCTGTCCTACACGTAAGTTGATATTATTGATACGTTTCTTTGTAATTATCATGAATTTGGTCTTCTTTGTATTCAGTGACAGACCAAATTCTTCACTTGCTTCTACGACTTTGTTTTTTTTTCTAATACTTCTATAATATTAAAAATAAATATATATTCTGTCAACTAGTTTATACCGATTCATCAAAAACAGTCAAATTGGAAACAGTAGGCTAGTAAGCGCTATTGTCACAGAGGATTATGTGCTTAAGTTTCCACCACCTAAGGACTGCTCAATATATTTTGCTGAATTTTTGGTGATATCCAAGGCAGTACAAGAGACTTTTAATCGACCTAAAGACATTACAGTGATATTCACAGATTCCTTAAGTGCAATCCAGGGAATTCAGAAAATAAATCCGAATCATTAAAAGAGATTAAAAAAGACCTTGTGACTACAAAATAATCATAAACAACTAAATGTTGTGTGGATATCATTTCATGTGGGGATACCAAGACAAGAGATAGCTAATCAAATGGCTAAAGAAGATTGTAAAATGGAGAGATCCGATGATAGAACTAACTAAATTCCTCACTTAGGTATGAAAAAATGCCTCAATGAATACAAAAAAAACTTATGGTCACGAAAATGGCAACTCTTACCAAATAATAAATTGCGACAAGCAAACCCAGATCTATCAGCGAAAACACCAATTTTAGTAAAGCGAAGGGACCAAGTTGTACTACATCGTCTCCGAATAGAACATATCAGACTGACGCATGAACACCTACTAAAGAAGGAACCTTCTAGAATATGCTCCGCCTGTGACATAAATATAATGGAATGGAATAATGGAATAATGGAAAGACAAGCTACTGGACTAACAAGTGATATAAAGTGCGCTTTAGACAGTGTGGATTGTGACAAAATCATTAGGTTTTAATGAAAAATGAAATTGTATAATTAAATATAAGTAATACTTCAAGAGAAATTCTAAATTATAATCAACTTTGTAAAAGATTTATAGTTTATATTTTATATTAATCATTATAATATATTATAGTTTATATTGTACCACCGCTTATAACCTTCTATGGTTGATGCTGGTTATTCTCCACTAAAAAAAGACTATTGGTCCAAATAAAAAAAGAACTTGACTTGCTTTGTAGCTTAAATTGTTTACGAACGTAATTCGGTAGTTCCGTCCCTGTCGGCCTTTTTTAGGACTTGAATTATTTAACACAGTTGCGAAATTCGGCTTTGTTTTCATGATAAAGTGACTAAGTTGATATATTAAACGGATCGTAAAGAAGACAAATTAATGTTGGAGGAAACGTAACCGTTCGTTTTTATATGTTTATGTTACTCAATAAAATTCTTAATGTACCTTAAATTCTAGTCTTCCTTAACTGCTGTTGTTAGATGCGAGGACATCCCGGGCTATTATTTATAAAATTGTGTCTTGTTGTCGAGCTGTACACTTCTTTAGATTGAATGCTGGTACTTAAGATTTTATTCTTCTTTTAGAAAAATATCAACTTAGAACTTACAACGAGTCACTGTATTTGTAAAATGCTCTTTTATCAGTCTATGTCGTTTTAGTTAAGACAGTTATATTAAAAAAGCTACTGGCGTCTTCTTAGTTAATGAATTCAATTAATAGTAAGCACGTGGTTTTGTGTTAATGTTATGATTCGAACCAGTATGATGTATAGCTCTGAATCGGCGTCTAAATTGGCTATTTATCATTATAAATAGCCAATATCACTGTAAATACCAGTTTTTAAACGTATTTACAGTGGGTGATCAAATTTTTATGATCACTTCAAAAAACTTTGTATTTTGCTGTTTAGTAAGGAATAAAACTGCATATAAGCGTTTAATGATGTAAATATAATATAAAAATAGATCATAAACATGTTCTTTTACAAAATTTTAAAATATTTTTTTCTTTGGCTTTAAATAACAATTTTTTTATTATTTCGTGTAATCTCCTTTAGCTTCGATGACAGCTTTGATCCTCCTTGGCATGTTTTGAATGTTTCTCAGGCAGTCTTCTTTTATTTTATCGTTTCTGTGCCAGGTGGCAATGAGTCTCTCAATTAACTTCTAATCTTTCTAATTCGAAAATCTATGGGAGCTTCATAAGCTCCCATAGATTTTCGATCGGATTGAGGTCTGGAGAATTACCTGGCTACTTCAGTACTTTAATTTTCTTTTTCTTCAGGTACTATGTTACTGTTTTTGCCTTATGGCACGGTGCTAAATCGTGCATAAAGGTGAAATCTTCCGATTCGCCAAACCAGTCTTTGATTTGTGGCATGAGCTTTTTTTCCGGAACTTCAATATAGTGATATTGATTCATCATTCCATTCACAATGTAACCCTCCCTGTGCCCTTACTGCTAATCACAGACCATACATCATCTTGCGACAATGCTTTACTCGCTTCAGTATGCCATCCTTGTGATATTTTAAACCCACTCGCCTTCGGATGAAGGCCGACTTATCCATGAACATCTCTACTGTAAACTCATTGGAGGAAAACCTGTGAATAAAAAAAATATATAAGATATTTTTTTAGGGTAAAAACAGTGGTTATAGGGATTTAAACTTTAGTAGTGACGTAATTTACCTTATTCTAATCCTTAATTGTCCAATTTTGGTGTTCTTTGGCCCATTCCAGTCGGTTTTTCATCATTGCGATGCCAAAAACTTTGGTTTTTTGGCAGGGCGACACGATTTGAAACCTTGCTCAGAAAGGCTTCTGCGGACTATCATGTCAAAATTTGCATGCCAGCTTCACGATTAAGTCCAGTAAGGATTGTTCTTGGCTTCTTTCTGTTTACGAAGATATCCTTCATCTTTATTTCGTCTTTGGGTGTAGTGACACTCCTTCGACTACATTTTTGGGCACGCTGGTGAGTCAGGGGTTTGTTGATATCAATTTTTTCTTGATATTGCTCACTGTTGCTTGCGCTACTTTGCATTCTTGAGCTACCTGACGTTGGAAATGCTTTTTATTCAATAAAAGTGTCTTTATCTTCGCCATTTTAAACACAGGGTCATCTTTAGCCTTACCCATTATGATTTTCTTCTCAAAAATCGAAATGTTTTGAAAATGTCTTTAATCAAAACTAATAGTTTTTTTTACTCGCAATTCACCACTAATACATTAATAAAACATACTACAAAGATAAAACGATACTAATCTTTCAAAAACAATACAAAAACATAAAAATTCAGTTATAAACTCCAAGCGCAAATTCACCACAATGTGTATGCTGTTAGGTAATTTGACACAAATGACAGTTCTAGAGCTGTAAACGTCAAAAAAGTCAGGTTATTAGTGACAAACTATATTGGCATACCTTCATCATATAGCAGCATTATGATTTTATTATAAAATTTTTGAAGAAATTTGAAAAACTTAAACTTTTGTGACTGATGATAATAATTTGATCACGCACTGTAACTATAAAAAAGTAATTAATAGTTTTGTAAAGTTTTAAACATCGATAGTGGGCTGTAATTTGATTCAGTAAGAAATTGTTTATTAATAACATTCTAATAAAAACATATTCAGTTGTGTTGACGTTTTTTGTTATTTTTAACATAAGTCAGTTCTAGTAACTATAGAAATATAATACACACAGACTGACTGCTCTACAGGAAACAAAATAGAAAGGAAAAGGTCAATCAAAATAAGGTGAATTCATACTAATCTAAAGTGGATTAGCAAAAGAAAAGAGAAGCAAAGAAAGCGTAGCCTTGCTAATACACCAAAGGCCACAAAATCACATCAAAGAGTGTCAATACATATCAGAAAGAATAGTAATAGCAAAGATAAGAATGGAGAAGGAAGACCTGAACATCATCGGAGTATACAGCCCAGAAAATAACAAGCCTTAAACAATAAGGGAAGCGTTTTACGACCAATTACAACAAGTAGTAGATCAAATGGAGAAGATATAAGTAGCAGATCAACTTTTGCACGAATAACAAACTAAGAATAAATAAGACACTTTTTTACCACAAATATACATTTAATAACACCCGTGAACAAAGATCTATGATAGATTATGTTATAACCAACAGAGATATACATCCATCAAAAGTAATCAATGTAAGATGCCTCAACTCAGCTGATGTAGGTAGCGATCACAGCCTATTATGTAGAAAAAAATAATCCTGAAATATTAAAGGAGTTAATATTAAAGAGTGGCGGTTGGCGCCGCCACCCAAAAGAGCGGCGCCAATACAAACAAAAATCAAAGTCAAAGGAATAAATACGGAATCCTTGGAATACTTATACAGGAAAAGAATATCAAAGAAGATCGCTGGGAATGAAATATTAGAAAAGGATAACATCGAGGAAAGCTGGAAAAACTCAAAAATAACATACTTAATGCAGCAACATAATCACTTGGAGAGAGGAAATTTTGCGCTCAAATATTCTCAATTGATTTTCATCAGTGGTTGAGAGCGTCCACGTTTTACATCCATATGTGACCACTGGTCTAGTTACTGTTTTGTAAATTCTAAGCTTAGACTCACGATTCAGTAACTTTCTTTTCATTAAGTCTTTGTATGCATAAATGCACTTATTACCGCTAAGAATCCGTGCTTGTATGTATTGACTGATGTTGTCATTTATTATTGAGCCTAAATAGGGAAAAGTGGAGGCATATTTGTAGGTATGGTTGTCAGGAAGCATTAAGGAAACTAAAACGGGCAGATCGCATTTTAAGTACAAATTCAACTTTTAAATTAAAAAAATTTGCCGGCTTTGAAGACTACACCCGCAAGCTATTTCTTTCGAATCTCAATCCAGTCGTAACTGTTTTTTTCTTTCAGTTTAGTCGACCTTCATAACCTCCCTGACTAGTTTTCGCTACTGGCCAATCGGAATGTTTTCTAATGACACTTTTTAAATGATTATGGACGTTAAGAGTGCTGGGCTTTGAAAATGGTATCTACGCAGTTAAAATTTCTTTTAGGTGTATCGCAAAAACACTTCAATATAAACAAACTTCAAGGAATTTTTATATATTACAGCCAAGAGCTTATTAAATAAATCTTTTACATTAAATATTCGATAGTTATACATATTTCATAATCAGAGATAAATTTTCAACCATATTCTCATAATTATCTATTTGTGACTAAGACACCATTTTCATTATCCCTTTATTTACATTTTTCAAAAAGTCGCAACAATTCCATTACTAGATGATAAAATTTTCGGTGACACTTCTAAATGTAATGCATATTTATACAATATGTGTAACAAAAAAAAACTGTACGTAATAGGAAAAAAATATCAATGGATTTATCAGTACCAAAAAATACGATAGAAAAACACTTTTGTTCTTATACATCAAAATCTGTAATGCCACCTTTTCTGACAAAACATGTTCACTCCTATTTTGTTCCTCCGAAATTTTCTTAATCAACCAGTTATAGATAGTGGTGCATATGCTGAAATTATATTTAAAAAGGTAAGTTGACGCTAAAAGATATGTTATAACTATAACTAAAGAATAAGATCGATATTCGTAGACAAATAGAATATTCATGATTTAAATAGTCATGTCTATTGATTTTTTCCGGTTCTCACCGGTGCATTAGATGGATATAAGCTGATTCATAGGCGTGTGATCTAATTGGTTTCTTTTGCTAGGGAAAATATTATTTCTAATAACATATATTCTTGGAAAAGATTATAACATTGTTTCGTTATGAAAATCATTTTTATTCATATTATATTATTTTTAAGAAAAAAAGACACACAAGAATTTTCTTTGAATTTTTAATAATTTTATTTAAAAAGTACCGGATATCACTGGCTGGTGTATTTTCTATAAGAAAGTATTTGGGATTGTAATTGAATCAAAAACACTGCAAACAACACACAACTGTGTCCCACTCAAACTCAAAGTTTTTTGAAAGTAGCACTGATTCGGGCTTAGGATTCTCCAGAATGACAACTAACTGCAATCTTCAAAACTCAGCCACTCAATTCCTTCTTAACACCATGCAGACCTCCCAAAAGGTTGGAAACTCTGTCTTACAAATCCCTCACATAGGGCACAATCGGTGATTCCCTTAACAAAAGCTGCCAAATAACATCTTGAGCCCAAATTCACCTCTAAACTTAAAAAAAATTGCCGGCTTTAAGGACTACACGCCGCGCCGAGAGCTTTCTTTTCCAAATCTAAATCTTCTTGTTTTTTGCTTAAATGCTGCTACAATTTTACATAATATTTCCATGACAAAAACGAATAAGGAACAACTTTGTCGATCCATGGTAGAGTGACATTATTCGCCCAACCCGGTATAAACAAAGCATTAACTGATATATTCTTGTTTACTTTATGCGCAAAATCTCTTATTCACAGAATACATCCAAAAATACCCATCTGTGTTATATAAACAAACTTAAAATGTTTATATTATCAATCTTAGCAATGTAAAAATATGTTCCAAATATTCCGCCACTTCTACAAACCCAACTAAAGAACTATTATCTCGAAAACGAAAGCGAAACCCAAACAACTGAAAGTAAAAATGGTAGACAAGGGAGACAAGTATCAAAATAGAATAGTTGATAGATTTCGAACTAGGATGGTTAGAGATGTTACCTGTAAATGCCATTTTAAGTGCAATATAGGTAGAGTCCAAATGTGCAAACAGTTCGTTTTGGCTACATATGACATCTCAAACAAAAAAGTTGAAACTGCATTGAAAAAATTGACTCCTTCTGGACTTACGGAAATAGGATCACCGAGGTCACAAAGAACTGCCCAACACAAAATTAGAGGATGTAAAAAATATAATTAGGAAACATTTTCAAACACTGCTCGTAGTTGATTCACATTACTGCCGCAGCAGCAGTAAGAGAACATAATTATTAGCCATCTGGATTGAGTCAAACTCGGATTTATATGGACTATTTGGAATATTGTAAAGAAGTTAATGTTGAGCCAGAAAAATTTAGTTTCTACAAACTAGTCTTCGTGTCAGAGTTCAACTACAGGCTTCACACTCCTAAAAAGAATCAGTGTAACTTTTGTACATAGTACAAAAACAAGTCATACGAGAATAAGGTAAAATATCGAGAGGCTTATAAAGTACACTTAGCTCGTAAAGAAGAAACTAGGCAACACAAAAAAGTTTACCAGGTTCACGCCAAATGTAATACAAATTTCTCTTGCTTTACTATGGATTTAGAAAAAATATTATTGACCTCTAGTTTACAAGTAGGTCAATTATACTTGAAACAAGTTGAAAACATATATCTTCACTATATATGATCTTGCTCCTAGACAAGCATCAAATTACATGAAGGTGACATGAGGATAATGGAAAGAAAGGTGCATCAGAGATCGCTACGTGTCTGTGGAAACTTCTGGTTTCACTAGGTAACAAAAAAGAAGGGACATTTTATTCGGACACAGGATCAGGACAAAATAGAAACACTATTGTAGCAGCTACCTATACAAAAAATAAACCAGAAATTTATGGAATCAGGACACTCAGAGATGGAGTGCGATTCTGTGAACTCCACAATAGAGTCCTATGGAAAGCATGTTAACGTGTACACACCAAAAGGATGGTATATGGTCGCTCATACTGCAAAAACAGGTAAACCTAACCACAAGGTAATTGAAATGGATTATTCTGACTTTTTGAGTAGTCAGGTAATTACAAACAAGCCTTAAGCAGAACAGGGAAAAATGAGGTGAATAAAAGTTAAATGGATTTAGTATCGTAAAAGTTGCCCCAAAACTATTTATTTTAGATATTATAAAATAAACGACAACGAGTTTGACTCACTGAAAATTGAAAAAAGAGCGAGAAGAGTAACCGATTTTGAAGTATCAAGGTTATATCTGTCGAAGCCTAAAATAAACAAAAATAAATTGAAATAACTTTTAAAACTATGTGAAAATGGTAGTGTTCCGTTTACATATCATAAGTTTTATGGAAGCTTATGAAGATGGACAAAAAAAAGCCCGATAAACAGAGTGATAAAGAAGATTAATTAATAGTAATAGTAGTGTGTCTATTAGATGACAAATGTTACATAGGTGTTAAAAAATATTTAAAAAGCATATAAAGATCATTTAATAAGTTCCTAGAAAAGCCAAGAGTTTGTTGATTTGAGAACATGGTTAGTTTTTAGTACACTGAAAAAAAAAAGAAATTTTGAAGATAATTGATTTTTTGATCTTTTTTTTTGATCAACGAAAATAAATTAGTTTTACTTCGACAATTTAATCATATTAGTCTAGTTCCTGATTTTGTAAATTTATTGTCGCTTTCTTTCTATTATAATATTACTTAATTTATATTATTATTAATTAATATTACTTATTAACATTTAATGATAACAAGATGAATTAATATTGTAGATGATAACAAAATTTAGAAGCTTTTCTTAATTCTGCTGCTTGACGCCTTTGGCAACCACACAAGCTTCTAACTATTATGTCACTTTTCAGTGACCAAGAGGTCTAATACACATATCTTTTGAAGTAACAACTTAAACATGAATTAATTTAATGAGATAAGTAAATAAAATCTAAAATTAGGTATACTCAAAATTTAGTCATCAAAAAACAATAAATTAATACTTAAAATTTGCAAAACTAAGTAATTTTGTCACACGAAATCTTCGAGCACCCGTTTCTCAGGATTTTACTTTTGTGGATTGAACCCATTGACCTCTACGGCGACGTCATAAAATAGTTAATTTCATTATCATCATCATGCAACATCCCTCCACTGCTAAACATAGGTAGCTCCCATTTTTTGCCACTCTTTACGGTTCTGTGCCTCTTGTTGCCATTTCTTGGATATTCGTTTAATGTCGTCCATCCAGCGTGTCGGTGGTCGTCCTCTGCTGGGTTTGTTTTGTCTTGGTCGCCAGTCAATTAGTTTTCTGGTCCATCTTGAGTCTTTTAGTCTTGCTATGTGACCTATTCATTTCCATTTCAGCTTGACTCTACGTTCGACGACTTCAGTGATACCAAGGTAGGTTCCTTATTTTGTCTTTTTTTGTCACTCGGAGAACCGATCTCTCCGAGAATGTTCCTTTGTACCACTCGCATTTTTTTGCAGTTGATTATCAAAGAAACGAATTGAGGAAGACAGGGCATCGGACGAAAGAAGTTCTCTTGGAGAACTTGCGAAACTTACACCAATGGCTGTACATCAGGAAAACCAGGACAATTAAACGGTTAGCAGAAGATCGCGAATAATTCCAAATCATGGTCGACTACCTCTGATGAGAAGAGTGCACATCCCCTCTTCAAATAATACAAAAAATACTTATTAACATTTTTCTTTACCTATCATTGAAAAAAAAAATACCTTGATTTGTTTAAGGAATGAAGCGCCCCTGAGCATATTTGCGAAATCCAGACCGGTGGTCATGAATAAATAATGATCATTGAAGTGTTCACGAACGTCCGCGTCCGTTACAGTGAAATATCTCTTTTTCTTACAATTCCAACCAATTTAACGACGCAAATTAAAAGGTTTGAATTTGATAGACGTAAAGTAGCTGAAAGTACACAAAACTTTTAATTTTGTATCGGAAAGACAATTAGGAGTTTTTATATTATTTTTCTTTTGAAATTGCCAGGGTTGTTGCTTATTAAAATTGTTCTTAATATCTTAAATTAATTACATTTCATACAACAAAAACGTAAACAAACAGAACAATATTTATAATATATTTTTGTAGTTCAAGATTAACTTAAAAATAAAATGATTTTTTATGAAAAAGACCTTATTCTTCTTTGGGTGCCGTGTCCGTATTCAGACGTTGGCCGTCATCATGTTTACAATTTCTTGAAACCTTTCTCTGTCGGCTGCTGCGCGAAATAATTCTTCTACTGTGGAAACACACAATTGTCTAATATTACGCAGCCATGAAAAAGACCACGGGACTCGGTGTTCACTAAATCTCGAAGACTAAGACTCGACTAAATGTTCAATGCCTTGTATATGATAAATTTGTAAATACAATAATTTAGCATTATGAAGTGTTCGAAGAAAAGTGGTTATTTAAGTTATAAGAACAATTTGTATTGATAAACATTAGAACTCGCCGAAATAATACTTGAAAAAAACCAAGCAATATGCACAGACTGCCTGTCGTCACTACAATCGATAAAAAGTCTATAGTCTCGACATCCCTTAGGTCAAGAAATCCATAGGACTTACAGTGCACTCGCTTTTTAAGGTGTATATGTCACGGTCATCTGGCTACTATCCCACATCGGCATCCTCGGTAATGATATTAACAGACAATCCTCAAAAGGCCAACATATTTAAATCTGTAATAACCTAAAGCAAATTTGCAAGCAACAACAATATCATACCTGGAAAACGCACTGGAACATAATCAAGGGTGCATTACATGAGATCCGGCAAACTGTTAAAAAATTTAAACTTTCAACAATCTCTAGAAAAGAAAAAGCTGTCATCCGAAGATTAAGAATGGGACATAACCGATTCACACATGAATACTTAATGAAGTCCAAGCCGAAGCCCAATTGCAAAATATGCTCAAGTGTATTAACTGTGAAACACATCCTTATCGAATGTCCCCGGTACGCAAAACACAGAGTGCAACATAAACTTAAGTTAAATATCAAAGACGTTTTCAACTCACCCGATCCAGTCTTGAACCTAATTGGAATCTTAAAAGACATTCAGTTGTTCAACAGAATATGACACCTTGTTTTCCATGTACTTATGTAATAACTTAGTGATCAAACTATTGTATTATTTAGTCATAGGTTCTAAGCTTATAAATTAAAATTAAAAATGAAACTGAAACAACACCATGAAGTGGAGATATCAAGGAGTGGCCAGTATACCTGTTGAATACAAAGCTCGTGGTGTTCGTGTGTATCAAGGTATAAAAAATGTTTATTAAGAGCTTAAAACTTTTTTTAAAGAAGATCTTTTCGGCATTAAATCATTCCATCATCAGTTTAATAAAAAGTTGTTAAAAACATTGTTTGGCCTCATAAAAAAACACTAATATAAGGACATCAGTAATAAAAAATCCTCGTGGAATTTACAAAGGTAAATGCAATAGACCATCAACTTCGGTAATTAATAAAAACTACAACTAGGGGCATTTAACATGTCCCCCAGGAGCTGGTGAAATTTTGTTGACTTACATTACCCCTGATCTGTGCTGGAGTCTAGGGCTAACTCCAGCTAAGTTAGCCCTAGACTCCAGCACAGATCAGAGTTAATGTAAGTCAACAAAACATGTTAAATGCCCCATTTGTATTTTGATGGTGTCCTAGAAAGTTTGGAAAAACTAAGTAGTATACAATATTGCCGAGTTCTAAAAAAAAGTTTTTTTTGGAAAGTGGTATGGTAAGGATGAATGTTATAATTTATTCGTCTTCCGGGTTTGGACCATGTCATTTGTGAGTGACCCAAAAGTGGGTTCATCTCGACGTTTCGCTACAATTGTATGTAGCTTCTTCAGGAGAACAAAGAAAAAGAAAAAGAAAATAAAAGACAGGAAGATGGGTAGTTAGCAACGGTAACTCAGTTACTCAACGCAACCAGAGGCGAATACTAACTACCAAGATGGGCATTTGGTCATGTGATACGAATGGGAGAGGATAGGCTACCAAAACGAGCACTGAACGCCAGAATGCAGGGAAAGGGACCAGTTGGAAAGCCAAGAAAGCGCTGGGAAGACACAGTAAGCAGCGACGCACAAGCACTTTTAGGAGTCCGTGTATGGAGAAGAGCAGCCACAGACAGACAAGGGTGGAGGCAAAAAATAAAGGAGGCCAAGGCTCATTTTGGGCTGTAGTGCCGTAGAAGAAGAAGAACTCAACTACTCAACGCAGCCAGAGGTGAAAACCAAATGCCAGGACAGGGATTCACGTCCAACAGCTCAGAACACTAACGCGTCGAGAGGCGGGGAGTGAATCCCAATTTTCACCTCTGGTTGCGTTGAGTAGTTGAGTTACTGTGACCAAATGCCCATCTTGGTAGTTAGTATTCGCCTCTGGTTGCGTTGAGTAACTGAGTTACCGTTGCTAACTACCCATCTTCCTGTCTTTTGTTTTCTTTTTCTTTTTCTTTGTTCTCCTGAAGAAGCTACATACAATTGTAGCGAAACGTCGAGATGAACCCACTTTTGGGTCACTCACAAATGACACGTTCCAAACCCGGAAGACGAATAAATTATAATTCTGACTCTGGCCGTGGAAGCCTACGATCTCACAAGGATGAATGTTGTGCGATTGGCTATGGGAAGACGATGACAAAAGAATAGAAAGTCAATGTAAGATTGAACGAAAAAGTTTCGATCATTCTGTTTTCACCATCCAGAACAAGTAGTCCAGTTGAAAGCGATATAATACAAATTGTGTTTTTTGTGGTTAATTCGTATATAACAGAATCGTGGAATGAGAAAAGAGACCAAGTTGAGAACCCAAACTCCTTGTGTCTGAAGCAATTCCAGTTTTTGTGAGTAAAGAAAAGAAGTATTATAACATAAAATTGGCATGAGGCACCAAGTCGAGCAGACCTGGGCCTCAAGATTGCTGGTCATATTTTGACCGAGTCAGAGATTTGGTTTATGGAAAGAATCCGACCGAGTGCTGCTTTGAATCATTCTGAAGGGAAATTTGCAGAATGAGATTAACACGTTTGTTGGAGAACTTGGACAGTTTGTGATAAGACAGTCAAGGAGATAATTATTAATTACTATTTAACTGGGAATAAGCCACAATTAAAGATAAAAATACGTTTATTGACGTTTCAATTCCACTTCGGAAATCGTATTTTATCTTTAATTGTGGCTTATTCCCAGTTAAATAGTAATTAATTTACAATGCCACAAGAAAATAGCTTCAGAACAATATTGAGATAATTATTGTTATTATCTAATAACAATAATTCTAATAAAAGGTAAGGTAGAAAAGGTAGAATTCATCCATCAGAATAAATTAATTTAAAAATAGAATTATCATCAGGATTTTTATACAGAATTAAAATTTGTTTTTCTTTAAGACATAATAATTAGAACAAATTTCACAATAAATTAAATAAATTTGTTTCAAAAAGAAGATAACAAAATTAAAGATTCTTATTCTTGACAATTAGATAAGAAAGTTTGTACATGACAAAAGTTAGAAGAACATTTGATCTTTTTTAAATATTTTATGTTAAAATAAACAAATGTCATTTGAAAGATAATAATTTTTGTTTAATATATTTATTTTATTTGTTTATCCTAGATAAAGGAAGCAACCGAGAAATACTAGAAGGCACGAAATAAGGGTCATTGTTATGACAAATCAGCCCTGAGAATTTTGCATTATTGTTTAATTTAATTATTTTTGATTTGCTTTGTAATTAATAATAAAAGTAATAAATTAATTAAGTTAATCAATAAAAATCTCCTTGATCACAGCATCAGTAAGAATTATAATATGTATATATATATATATTTATATGAATATTACATCCTCCTGCTAAACAATATTTTTTGTAAGCTGCAAACCCTCGACGATTTTCAGGCAATGAAAAATGATTAGTTCGCTGTTAAGATATGACGCAGGTATTAAGTCTAAACGCTGCTCGAACGTATGGAAGGAAATAAATCATCAAAACAAAATAGGTACGTCGAAAACAATGTACGCATGGAGAGCTGATTATTATTCCCAACCTCTACAATAGGAAGACGCCGGTGGACAGGATGAAATTGTAGAACTTTGTTTAAGTGAGACAAGGGTAAAATCAAGAGAAGTAACATCAGTGACGGCTACAAATAGGCGTAAAACGGGTAAGATTTAGTATCCTACTAGAATGTGGCCTGATTCTAACGCATCTGGATTCTAGAAAGTATGATGTTCTATTAAAATGCTTCTGTTTTGTCACATCATAAATATTCTGTGCAGATTTATTTTGGTATTATAAATGCACTTAAAAATGCAACATAAAATGTTTTACCTTTGAACAGACGGGTGGAGTCATGCTCTAAGCATAGCCATTTCTGGCATTTGACACAAAAATATCGTGTTTTATGATTTGGACTCTTTGGAGGCTCTTTACGGAATAGACGAAGGCATTCTTCTAAATGGTGAAAGAGTAAACAATGTTAGATATGCCGACGACACCATGGTGAGCAGTTAGTTTAGAGGGACTTCAGAGGCTAATGGACAGAATAAACGAGTACAGTCAACAGTACGGACTAAACATTAATACCCACAAAACGAAACAAATGATTATCAGCCAGGAGAAAATAAACGGGGCTCATCTATAGATTAATGGGACGCAGATAGAGCGATTAAAACAGTTTTGTTACCTGGGAAATATTATTAACGAACAGTGGATAAAATGTACAGGAAATAAAGTGCCTCATAGGAAAGGCAAGAACGGTCTTTAACAAAATGAGCGCCATCTTCAAAAGTCACAACATATCCCTTGATACAAAAATGAGACATTTGAGATGCTATGTTTTCTCTGTGTTGTTTTACGGGGCGGAGGCATGGACGCTTACAGACACCACTATTAAAAACTTGAAGCATTTGAGATGTGGCTTTACAGAAAAATGCTGAGAATATCATGAGCAGCAAGGATCACGAACAAGGAAGTTCTAGAAAAAATGAAGAAGGAACCAGAGATTGTGTTTACGATCAAACGCATAAAATTGCATCGTCTGGAACACGTTACGAGAAATCAGCACCGTTACTCCCTGCTACAGTCTATTTTGCAAGGTAAATTCAAAGGTAAGCGAGGACCCGGTAGAAGGAGAATATCATGACTGCGGAATTTAAGAACATGGTTTAAGAAAACCTTAACGGAGCTGTTTGAGCAACGAAGGAAAACCTCAACCAGAAGAAGAAGAAGAAGAAGAAGAAGAAGCAGAAGAAGAAGAAGAAGAAGATGATGATGATGATGATGATTTGGCCAATAGGCTCAACGATCTGTATGTACTCCGCTTAATTTTTGGGCGATATTTCAAGGCCCAGCTAATTGATTTCAGAAGTAATGTTCATTCCAAAATTAGGTCGTTTTCATGTGTATTACTTTTATGTATGACTTGAGAATTTGTGCGTGCAATATTGAGTAAATTATAAAAAATGACAATTTTCCGTCTTCGTGTATTTTCGTAACTAGTATACCAATTATCCATGGTTATATTTATAGATGATCCAAACACAGCCCTGAAATTAAGTATTTTCACCACCAGAAAAAAAAATTTCGTTCCTTCGGCTCGATTAGATATATAGGCAAGATATCAACCAAAACTAGCCGAACACATAAAACAGAAAGGAATAACACCAGCTTATACAAGAAACAACAACTTAGGCAAATACCTATATTAAAAGCAACAAGAGCCAAAATAAAAAGCACTTACACAGTGGTGTATACAAGCTTAAATATGGCTACTGTCCCAAAACTTACATCGGTCAAACTGGTAGAACTTTTAACAAAAGTACAGCAGAACATAAAAGGACATTAAATAATAGAAAAACAGATTCTACATACCTTCTAGATCATAATCATTATTTTAATAACCAATTTTAAATTCTGCAGATCCAAAATAAAGGCCTTAATCTATTTTTATTAGAATCTATGAAAATTAACAAATTAAGAAACACAGACATAATTCTGAATAACCAACTTGAGACAAACAGTTCTTCCCTCCCCAAACTATTTCATTAAAAACTATAAAGTGTAAACACATACCAAGACTAGGCACTTGAGAAAGATTCTGCAGATCCAAAATAAACGCTTTAATCTATTTTTATTAGAATCTATGAAAATTAACAAATTAAGAAACACAGATATAATTCTGAATAACCAACTTGAGATAAACAGTTCTTCCCTCCTCAAACTATTTCATTAAAAACTATAAAGTGTAAACACATACCTAAAATAGGCACTTGAGAAAGTCACTCTGCCGAAACAGTTGTAGTGATAAGATATTTTAATAAATTTTGTGGAATTTTTGAATACAAAGTAATTTATTATTACCAGCTTATTATGCTCTAAGAATAATTCGAAATCATGAAACTGACAGTTAAGATGGCTGATCGCTTTTGAGGAATGGCCGAGATGAAAAGTTTATGTTCCTTCTTCTTCTTCTTCCCTTTTGTAAATAGGCTTTAAAGCATGTTTCTTCTCCAACATTAACCTCCTAAATCGTTTAAATTTTCGCACCATTTTTCCTTGGTCTGCCAATACTTCTTCGTCCATTCAGTGACTTATCTCATGCTATTCGTACTATTCTATTCTCTGCCATTCTACTGATGAGTTCGTTCCACTCCTGTTTTCGTTTTGTCACTCATCCATTTATGTCTTTTATATTGCAAGCTCCTCTTATGTTTTTGCTTCTGTCTCTGTCCAACAGACTTTTCCCTGATATTCGTCGAAGTATTTTCATCTCTGTTTTTTTCTAGTAGTCATCTCGATGAAGAGTTTCATTGCAGTAAATATTGCTTATAATTTAAACGTAAACTTTAGTAAACCCATTCGTTTTATTTAAACGACATTGGTAAAAAAAGCGTACTTAATTTTTTTTAATGTAATGGTATCCTTTTAGGATGAGCGCCCCTGCCAAAGTATTTTAGTTTTGTTGGGGGAACAAATTCTGCAGTCGTATCTGAATGTCACTGAGCAATGTGAAAAGGGTCTGAACGGGGCTTCTAGGAGAGCTCTAACGGGGGAAAACACCTGATCTGGAAAATTCGAAACTACGGGAAAGTTATGCTCATTTGGGAATTCGTCAGAAAACTCTCTCATTGCGGCGCGTCCTTTCTCGTCGCCGTCGTATCCTTACCAGCGATCCAACCATCGTTTCCATTAGTGAATAAACAGGTTTAACCTCAATCAAATTATTCGATGCTGCGACTGCTTTAACGTCTCGGGAAATTCTGAAAAAAGAACTTAAAAATATTCTGAACCGGACGTAGCTTGATATTTGACTTGGCGAAATTGTTTCTAATGCAGGATATAAATTATCAAATACATCCGGGGATGAAGCCCTTCAATTAGATTATATTGGTAATTAACAATTTTATCGCTGGAAGAAAGCTACAGTGAAGAACAGAATAATATTATAAAATGTTTAAACTCAATTGCTAAAATAAAATGTATACGTAGAAATAAAACAAAAATGAAAATTCATAACAAAACAAAATCGAAAATAATAACGAATTACAGACATGAGCGTATTTGAAAGATTAAAATAGAGTCTTAAAATAGAGTCTAATTATTCGTTTATCTGTTTTTGCAAACATTAAAACCGCATTTTCTGAAAGTGTTTTATTTTAAGCCTAAACTGCGCAATGTAGTAGATCTGCTACATTGCGCAGATTTGGTGTTAGAACCTAATACTGGACAATTTCAAAATTTTTCACGTATGTCAGTAGAAGACTTTGAACGCCTTTTAAATGATATAAGCCCCGTAATAAAGAAAAACGACACAGTCTTAAGTTAAACCATACCGATAAAGGAACGTTTACTAATAACATAATATAGGGTTTTCTTCATACAAATTTATTAATTGCAAACATTGTTCATTAGACCACTCCATTTTACACATAAGTCAATAAAGTCAATAAAATGAATAAAACTCAATAAATCCGAACTTGTCTTGCAAATGCACCAAAACCCCACGCTATTCATCTAAACTGAGCGCGAACGCACACGTATGTTTCTTTGATGTGTATGTGTACTAAGGTCATTCGCGAGAAGCAACGCATGCGGCTAGAGGTTGCGAAAGCGCCGTCCACATTTGCACACGTATGTGTATTCGTGGTTGCTCACCGCATACGTTTGTAGGTCTGTACGCGCCTTTACATACAATGTATATTCCGCAATCGTTTTAGTTTGCGCGTAAATTTTGTTACTTGTTTGGCAAGTGTCTATACGCATTGAGCACGTGTTATAGCTCTTAAGATTTTGGTTGGTTTTTATTATTATTTTTTTTTGTAATTTTTTTATTTTGGTTGTATGAATTTTGTTTAGAAGGTAATTAATATGTATATAGATCGAGCTAATTTATATTTATACAAGTAATTTCTTCAAAATTCGCATATTTTTACGGTTGTATCAGATTTGATACATTGCGTTTTTTACAGAATCATTATGGATGGTAAATAAGCTTTGTCGGAGCGTGAATTAGAGGAGTTGGCAGCAAATTTTTGGAACAGTGATGACTACTAGGACAATAGCGAATCTGAAGAATGTTTTAGAGAAATAGATCAACTTAGATCCTAATGAGAATATTAATATTCAAAGCTTACTAGTAGAGTTTGAAGATGGGCTACTGTCACAGAGTTCCCAGACCAACAAATAGAAACTATTGAGGAGTCAACTATCGTTGATTTCGATTTGAAGTTTGAGCCAATCACTACTCGAATCAAAAATACTTTTAGAGTTGGTATGTTCTTTAAAAAGACTTTTAGAGAACATACCAAACTTTCTAATGCTATAATGGTACCCTACGCTTTTTTCAAGTACTTTTTGACAATTACTTGATGGAAAAAGTTGTGTCAGAGTCCTATACATATGTTATTTAAAAGAATCCGAGTTAACCTACTGGACTGACCACCGTAGATTTAAATCAATATCTAGGAATTTGCATCTATATGTTCATGTTCACATGCACAATTGTCGTAGTCATTAATCCAATTCCCTAGGCTATCCGCAAAGAAAAACGTGAGGAAAGATTCGAATTTATCAGGAAATGTATACATTTCAACGACAATACAAGTTTGGATCAAAATGATGAGGATCGAGATCGTCTTCATAAATTACGGCCCCGTGTCGATCATTTGAATAACAAATTCCCAAGCTTACCATTGAAATAAAAGCCTTCAGTAGATGAGCAAATGTGCGCCACAAAAGAAGGCACTATATGAAATAATACATACCTGCTAAACCCCACAACTGAAGATACAAACTTTTCATTTTATGTGGTGTTACTAAATATTTCTTCTTTTTTTTCGCGGGCCATATCAGAATTATCCGACGATAGCGAGCACCATTGCGAAGGCTTCTCGATCTTCTGCATTTGATATCTGAATCATCTAAGTATCATTTTCAATGCTTTAATTTTGTTCATGATCGATACTTTTAGCACACACTTTTACACACTTCTGCACTATACAAAAAAAAACGGACCAAACATAGTACTGAACTATTCTTTGTCTTAGTTCTAAACTGAGATGGTTATTGCAAAGAAATAACTTCATTATCTTACTAAAAAAGGTATATACGCATTAGGCACTGTTAGACGAAACCATATTTCAAGCTGTAAGTTGCCATCTGAAGATGAAGGAAAAAAATGGATCGTGAGACAAGAGTTAAGTATGTGTGTGACTTTGAAAGCGTGGAAATATCGTCAGTGGCCTGGAGAGACAACAAAACTGTTTGTTTGTTGTCAACATATGCCGGAGAATTGCCAAAAGAAAATGTTAATAGGTTTAATAGAAAAAGAAAGCAAAAAATCACTATTGAATATCCTAAGCTGGTTCAGGAATATAACCAACATATGGGAGGGGTGGACCTTATAGATATCCTTATTGGACGCTACAAAATCAAAATTAAATCAATTTAGTGTTATATGGGACTATTCTATCATCTTAATATGATGCTTGTACATTTGTGGCTTCTTTACTGTCGATGTTCCAGAGAAAAGAAGGTAGAGAAATGTATGAAACTGGCCGAATTTCGGGTTGAAGTGGCATATTGTTTATGCAACGTTGGAAGTACTCGTTTACTGAAGAAAGGACAGCCATCAGATCTTGAAAAAGAAATAGCAGAAAAAAAGAAAAGGTCAGCAACAACAACGTATGTTCTTTCAAGAGACGTAAAGCTTAATGGTCACTTACACTGGCCATTGTACAAAGACACAGGACAGAGATGCAAAATGCCAAAGTGGACTTCTTTTGCGTATATTCAATGTTCAAAATGTGGACTATATCTTTGCCTGAACAAAAATAAGAATTTAGTTATTATAAGACATTATACTTATCAATATTAATCTATTAAAATTTGTTTTGTAAAAATTTCCGCTATGTATCATAATGATATAATAAGATTTTTCAAAAAATTAATGTTTTTTTGAAAGCTAGATTTTTTTATACTTTAAAGTTTATACTTTAATGCAATTAAAGTAATTTTTTTATCATATAATACAAAAAATCGCGCATTGTAGAGTTAATGATAAACATTGGTAAAGTAACTTTATTTTAAATAATATCGACAAATATATAAGTAGACCAATTAATTAATATTTTGGCATACAAAATATTAATTTTCACATCATGGCATTATCATCTACGTGGCATTATCATCTATCAAAATCAACATTAATCAAGAACTCTTGCAAGCACATCGACTAATCACCCCCAGCCAACAACTAGTACCTTCTAACGTATGTCAGTCCATTCCACACTTAATCTTGGAATCTGAACTGCAAGCACTTGATGTCAAACTTTTGTCACCCCTATCATTTTTACGGATAGGGATTTCAAGTCCTGAATTGCATTATATATAAAGCCTCAGACGGCAAACCTACATATCCCCTTTAACCAACCATACCTTACCAGATTCTTTTGTTATTACTTATGAGAAAAGATCATATAGAATATACTTATTTTTAGATAACCAGACTTGCCAAATATGCAAAAACACCAAGCACTTACCAAAAGACTGTCCAGCAAAAGTATCTGTATCAGGTGACACAAAAACGACACTTGGTGTCGTTTCTTGCATTTGGTTTTATTGATATTTTATTTGAATTATGATCAAAGTCATTGTCAATTTTATGTTCACGTTCATTGGACCTATTGTCTTCATTGTGATCTGATTGCTCATCGCTAATAATATTATTAACAATGTCATTATTATGAATAATATCAATACAAGGTTCAGTTTGATTAGGGGTATTATATTCGTAATTCTCCAACTGCTCAACTGTTTTGTTGCCAATATCTAGATTTGGGTCTTCCAATTTATGTAAGGTTTTATCCATTGCGTATGAGCTGCTTATCTTATTAGGCAAATTGTTTATTTGAAGAAATCAGTAATTGTTACATTTTCAAGATTTAGCATTAAACTCATATCGTCTACAAATTTATTTTTCCACAATATTTTACTTAATTGAAATTATTTTAAAAAATATTGTGCAGTACGCCTACCTAGAATTAATGCAAAACTCTTAACTCCAGTTACTTAACGGGCTGATATAACATAAAATTTTAGCAAATCTCGTATCTCCATTCTTTTATTAAATCATTATTAAAAATCACTACTTCTGCGTGGTACAGATTAGGCTTAAAAATTAAATTGTTCTGTACTTACTTTTCCATATTTAAAGTTCAAACGAGCACTTAAATAACATCTAAATACAACAAACAATTGATACAGAATTGTTTAGATCAAAGAAAGGATGTTTTTATCTGTTTCATCGATTACGAGAAAGCATTCGATAATGTAAAACATGAATTGATGATAAAATACCTACAAGAATTGGGATTGGATGCAAAGGATATAAGAATCATCGCCAATCTGTATTGGAATCAGACAGCAACAGTACGTCTTCAAAATTTCAACGAAACAGAAGATTTCTCCATTAAAAAAGGAGTAAGGCAAGGTTGTATACTGTCCCCAATGCTGTTCAATTTATACGTAGAAAAAGCCTTCGCAGAAGCAGTGGAGGACTCTAATAAGGGTATTAAAGTTAACGGCATATTTATTAATAATATCAGGTATGCCGACGATACAGCCATAGTGGCAGATAACATCGAAGATCTTCAATGCCTTTTAAATGATCTAACTCTTGCAAGTGAAGCTCGGGGTTTGAAAATAAATATCAAGAAGACAAAATCAATGATTATAAGTAGAAATGATTACCCCAACGCAAAGATATATGTCTCTGGAGAAGAAATCGAACAAGTCAGGCAATTCAAATACTTGGAATGTTTGCTGAATGAGGGTTGGGACCCCGAGAATGAAATAAAGAGCAGAGTTGAACAAGCCAGAAATGCTTTTTTGAGGCTTCGTAAGTTTCTGACTGATCGCAAATTGGACTTCAATCTCCGATACAAGATGCTTAAATGTTACGTGTGGCCTGTTCTCCTGTACGGAATGGAAGCATGGACGTTAAAGGCCAGTTCCATTAACAAACTTGAAGTGTTTGAAATGTGGTGCCTGCGTCGAATGCTCAGAATATCATGGATGGACAGGGTCAGAAATGAGGAAGTACTCAGAAGAGCGGGCTTACAGGATAGGGAACTTTTTAATTATGTAAAAAGTAAGAAGACTGCATACTTGGGGCACATTATACGAGGAGAACGATACACTTTTCAGCAACTGATTCTCGAAGGGAAAAGAGAGGGTAGGAGAGGTCTCGGACGTAACAAAATGTCATGGCTGCGCAATATTCGACAATGGACAGGAATCCACAGCTATGAAATGCTTCGCAATGCTGCTAAAAACAGAATTATTTAAACCAGAATATTTAACATCTCACCTGACAAGACGATGTACGGTGGACGCCTACGCAGAAATGCACGGCACCTTAAGAAGAAGAAGAAATACAACAACAATACAAGAATGATCAGCCTAGATGCTCCTTATAGAATAACAACATGACAACTGGGACTTAGAAGTTGTGCCAACATAAAAACGACAGACTGGAGTTAAGTGGTATGCTAATTCTAAAACACAAAAAAAATTTCTGTAAAAACAGTATAATTCATTTGGAACAATCAAATTTTCTTTACCCGACAAATGAGTCTTAACTTCGCTTAGCTCACATTCTCCAACCACCACAGTATTTCATGTATACGAGTTTGTCGTGACGGTATTTAGCCAGTCGCGCTCTCTGACTACGAAGATTTTTTTATAAGCAAGCGGATGGTGATGGGTTCTTTCCTCTTCGCATATACACCAACATGTCGCAAATTGACGTGATTATTAGCTTATAATTTTATATGCGACAGACTGCATTTGCGATGACGGCATTCGAGACGGATGATGATTTCGAGAGGGGAATATGACCATCGCGTACTATATGATTTGGTATTAATAAGCGATTTATTTAAACAATGTTATAAAATAACATAATAATTATTAATATTTTTAATATACTAAGGTATTATTCTGGGGTTGACTAAAATACTGAATAATTTAGAAAATAACTTAATAAATTAAGGACAAATCACTATAAGATAAGTTTAGTAACATTGTGTACAGCATTTCATACTCGCCATGTAAGTTGTACATTGGTCAAGCATCTTAACAACTTACATCTAGGATCTCTCTCGTCACATCCTAATCCAGATCATTGTACATTAGCTAAGGATCCAACATTTCTCAATACATCTCTTAGTAAACAATTTTAGTTATTAAAAAAAAAAGAACTGTATTTGTTCAACATTGAACGTTTGACACTAACCATTGTACATTTATATATACAGTGCTTTTTAGATAAAACTATCCACCTTAAATCACTTTGGACTTAAGAAAAAGCGCAAAAATACGTCAATGAATATTTGAAGAGGGGGACATTATGTCATATTTAAGCTTTCTTTGAAAGGCACCCTCTCGCTACCCGTATCATCCCTTTATTTTTTTCAAATTACTTCCCACTTTTTTTAATTTATATTTGGATTCTCCTTATTTTGTTGAATTGAAAAATGTATTAAAAATTTGTATTTGTAGTACCTTCAAAAACCAAAAATCAAAAAACTTTCCTTTTTATTAAAGTTTTTTTTAAAGATTTTCGATATTTGAACTTTTGTTTTAATCGGGTAAAAGTCAATGACAATTTGTTATAACTTGTAACAGAGTTAAAAATAAATAAATAAATTTTCATTAAATGTTTTCCTAAATTATATAGCGTTTACACATAAAATTAACAAAAGAAAATCATACAAGTTTACTTTAATTAATTGTTTAGTTCAAAAATTTGCCTTTGTACTTTACTAAAACGATTAACTTTAATTAGTACCCTAGGCAATGGAAATGGACTATTGGAGACAATGTTGGTGGCACAATTTACTTAATAGAGTATGGAACGTAGACATTAGGAGAGAAATGGAAATTGACATAGACATAAAAGATACTATCAAAGCCAAAAGACTAAACGGATATGGATGCCTCTACCCACTAGAAGAAAACGGGGCAGACCAAGACGGATAGGTCCGTCTTGGAGAGAAGATGTAGAAGATGCAGTGACCGCCAGAGATTTAAAAACTGAAGATTGTTTCGACAAAAAATGTTAGAAGAAAGCGCTAAAAACAGCGCCAGCTGTAGAAGACCCGCGGTTTTAAAGTCAAATATTGGCGTTTAAGTAAAACTCTTTAAGGTTTGTTAAGCTTGTAAGTTACCAACACATGGTTCCAACTCCACCCCTGTCGCCTTTATACTTAGAAATCTCCAGCCGATAGAGCTCAGAACATAATAAGAAATCAGATAGACTTCATTCTTATCAACGGTAGATTCAGCACAACTGTCAAAAGAGTTACATACATACCCTGGAGCATACCCTGAGAGGTACATACCCTGGAGCAGATGTCCCTTCTGACCACGTACTATTAGTGGCCGTCATAAAGATCGCTCTTTCATACAAGAACAGAAGATGAGAATCAAGGATTCAACAACTTGTCACTATAATCGCAGAATACAGTAAGCGAATGGGATTAGAGACTAATACCAAAAAGACCAAATTCATGATCATCTGCAGAAACTTGGATGCACTTGAAAACTCCACCAAAACACTGAATACTAAGTCCATTGAAAGAGTGAGTAAATTTAAATACCTGGGATCGTGGCTTTTTGAAGACTGGGCATCGGACAGGGAAGTAAAATGTCGCATTGAGCAAGCTCGACAAGCTTTCGTAAAATTCAAGAAGGTACTGACTTGTTCAGAGTTCGATTATCAACTGAGACTAAGGTTTACTAAGTGCTACGTATGGTCAGTGCTGTTATATGGCGTAGAGGGCTGGACACTCAAAACGAGGAATATAAACAAATTATATTATAAACAAAATAGAGAATTAATGGAAAATATGATCGCTAACATCCACTAGTGCATTTGCATCTGAAGAAGAAGAAGAAGCTTTTGAGTTTATTTAACTCTTTCGTAAAACACACTAAAAATGAAAACAAAAAACTACATTACACAATGAAGTTGTTATATCTTCAACAAGCTTACCCTTGTGAGGATTGTACTATAAAATTAGCAGAATTACATAACATTTGACATTGTATTAATTTCCTATTTTTTTTTCAGTCAAATCTTATTACTATGGTTTCCATATCTCTTCTATTTTTTTATTCATTTTGTTAGTTTGACAGAGGTAGAATTATGTGTTGGTAAGTTTTTATGTGGTATCATTGTTCACCAACTTGTCGTTTCAGCAAATCATAAATACTATGAAAAAACAATGGACCAACATCTCACAACACAGCTCAATAGATTTTAATTCATTTATAACAATACTATCCTTCGTATTTGACTCAAACAAACTGGTCTTCAATGAGGTGTATTACAAACAAATACATAGTACACCCATGAGAAACGAAATATCACCAATCCTATGTCACTTTGTACTGAATGACTTAATTGAAAGCTGTATTGGCAAGTTACCATTAATGTCCCATTTTTAAAGAGATACATGGAGGACTTAATTCTTAATTAATTCACTCCCAAAAGTTAAAATAATGGACACACTACACATATTTAACAGTTACTGTCCAGACTTGCAATTTATATTAGAATTAGAAAACAACAATTGCATACTTTTTATAGATATGATGTTACACCATGATTCAAGCAACGTTTTAAAAACAGAATGGAATAGAAAACCAATATGTAGCAACAGGTTTATTAATTAATTTTAGCACATATATCTACGATGAAGACCAACCTAGTATTAAATATAAAAAGTAGGTCTTTGTCATTTCTTTTGTACGAAAACTTTGTCACATCTTGAATATAGAATAGCCGGTCTTAAAAAACTAAAAACGATCATGTTAGAGAATTCATTTCCAGCGAACCTTCTGAATTGACTTATTTTTGATGTCTCACAAGTCATAACGACAGATCTAACATAAGTTTCAACAAACAACCAAAATACATTGTACCACTCTTTACCATATATTCCAGGTTTAACAACTAGAGTATTAAATACATTTAGAAAAGTACCTTATATCTAAATTAGAACCAAAAATATAAAAACAATATCGAAATTACACACCAAACTAAAACACCCTTAAATATTAAAGAAAGCTCCAATGTAGTGTACTCTCTACCCTGTAATAATTGCAATAGAATATATTGGAGAAACGTCCAGAAATTCGTCCGGAAGATTAACATCACACAAGAGTGGCCTTAATCTGAATAAAGTACAAGAATGTGCATTAAGTGAACACTCTATTGCGATGAGCCACACGCTTAACTATGATCCAGCAGAAATATTGAGAGGGGACAGAAATTACAACAAAAGACTGTTTCTAGAAATGTGTTTGATTAAAACTCCACAAGACACCTCAAACAAAAGGGAAGACATTGAAAAACTTAGTGCTATATACTATTGTGATATTTTTAGTCTTAGTGCTTCAATTAATTACTTAGCTAATGACTTAATTAATTAATTAAAATTATTTTAATGATATGACAATGATTCTATCACACCTTTTAATTCTCTTATCTCAGGGTTATGTTCGTGCTTCAATATCTATGCTATTACATGTGAAAGGTAAGGTCCAAAGAATACTGGAATAATGAAAAAACATATAGGATCTAACGTTATATATTGAAATAAAAATAATGAAATAAAATTCACACTCAAATGTTTTCAATAAACAAAATCTCATATAATGATTCTCAAAATTTTGTTCTACGTACGTAAACCTTCAAAATTACTGGTACAAACAATATTAGTTGAAATCTCAAAAATCCAAATATTATTCTAAATCCCCTAATCAAAATATTTATATCCTTTCTAAATTAAGTGTAAAAATTGTGTTATCAATAAAAGAAAAACTGCAGAAAACAAAACTATCTCTCTCTGATGATGAGTGGTCCAAATCCTTGTTCCTTGTAGACTATACTATTTACTCGTAGCCGCTCCCTAGGTAATCAGCAATCTTACAACAAATTATTGCAAGTTTATCGTCCTTAATGATCTCCTTCAAATGCACGAATCGTTCAAATTATGCTAGCTTCTTCTTCTCTCAATAAACTAAATCTCTCGTTGGCCTGAGTAAAAAATGACTCTTGGAATATCTTTTCTTTATTATAAACTGAATCTCTCGTTGGCCTGAACAGTGACTCTTGGAATATAAGTAGAAAATATAACTTACAATCTTTTACTGGATCAGCTTCTGTCAGATACACTAACTACACGAAAACTCACAAACTTTCACTGCTACTGCTTCCCTACCTCTGGGAAACTACCCGAGAACAACGGCCGTTCGCCTTGCACTCTTGGAAACCAACTGCCTATCAATTTTTTTTCCAAAACTAACTAACGTCTTATTCCCAAACCAAACCTCCCACCTTTTCCAATCTCATCCAACCAAAACGCGTCATACATCTCCCATTTCTTCATTTCGATAGCACACAAATTTTTAGCTACAATTATAAAATTTCCTAAAACTTGTTTATAAAATAATACTTTCCTACCAATTCTTAAAAACTAACAAAAACATATCTTTCTAAAAATCTATTCTATTGTCCTAATTACTGCACAACATTTATTTGGAAAAACCGCTTCAATTGTCTATGGATTTCACTTCAGCTTATTCACGTCATACAAATATATTTTAACAAAAAAAATAATTTATGAATATCTTACGTTTTGTTAAATACAGGTAATCCAAAATTAAAAGACTTTCATTCTTCGAAATGTTTGTAGTGTATTGTTTGACTTATCTGAATTATTTTAATGTTTTTGAACTTTTAAATATTTTAAGCAAACCAATATTTTTCTCGATTTTACATATCATAACAATACAATAATCTTTTTTAAAATAAAAAAAACGACAACTATATTTATAAAGTTCTTTTAGAGATACACAGATTAAAGAGATTATTCCAAGTTCAAATAACATAAAATCTATTTGTTTATTTGTGTTTGGTTTTTTCCTTCTTAATTACTTAGTAACATAAACTCTGTTGCTTGTTTAATACGTGCAAATGAAACATTTTTACATATTATCTCAAAATGTGCGATGGTTTGCATAAACATAGACATTTCCTCTGTCAAACCAATCTAAAATGAATATAAAAAAAATGAAAGAGATATAGAAACCATAGTAATAAGTTTTGATTAAAAGAAATAAGAAAAGCAAATTAATACAATGTCAAATGTTAAGTAATTCTGCTAATCTAATTTTTTGGTATTTTCTTAGTAGATATTTTATCATTTCAGGTAGTAATAAAACAACCACCAGTACTTCGTTACAACAACAGTAGGTACACAATAATGTTTAAACGTTTTTAGATTGTTTAAACTATTTAATATGCATTTAGATAAAATCAACAATTTTCCCCGTTGAGCAAAAATAAACGACTAAATAATCTGAAAGAATTGTTTGTACAGATTCGACATTTGATAGTCAAGGAAGATGAACTTTAAGGAATCTCATTAGACAGAATTACACCAATAAAAAATTGCGTTATCTGACCTTAAAAACAAAAATTTAATTTAAATAGTCGTTATCGTCGCATCTGAACGCAGCTTTTTAAACAATACTATATTGTGTTCATTATCTTTGCTTATATTACGCACTTCTATCTACACTGTAAATAATATAAATATTTAATTAATTTATCTAAAATTTATTTTATCTATTTTTTTTTTCATGGTCTTTTGACATTGCGGCAATGTACAGCCCTCCAAGGCATAATATCACCACAACAGAATATGAAGGCTTCTTTAAACATCTATCAAACAAATTCTTAATTGAAGGTGACTGGAACACCTAGCATACAGACTGGGGGTCGAGACTATGTACGAAAAAGGGAAAAAATCTCAGACAAGCCATAGCTAACACAAACAGCTCTTACTTATTTACAGGGCAACCAACCTACTAGTCATCAGATCTAATCAAAATCCCAGATCTACTCGATTTCTTTATCATCCATAGATGGCCTTAAATGTTTTTGACATACAAACATTTTGGGTTCTGTCCAGACGATATCGATAATGCTGTGCTTTTTCTCACCCAAACTATACATGCAGCCGCTGAAATAGCTACACCCCCTCAGAATGACAAAGAATTGTTCTCATATACTGAATAACTGAATATCTCAGGTCTTGTTATCAACAGGTCCTCGAAGACACGTGTTACCAATTCCAACGGTAACTTAAACATCCTAATCTGTAACCATATATAATGTAAAACAACTGTAAATTTATAACATTTAAAGGGTTTTGACCCATATATTTTGGTGGTTCATAGCATGTATACCTCGTTTACACTGATGATGGATTTAACAATCTGAAAACGTTTTGTAATTTTGTAATGTAATTGTGATTTGCCCGTTTGGGCATTTTATTATATACCTTTTATAAAGGATTCGAAATAAATTTTTTGTGATATATTGTATACAGCCAGCTACAGGAACTTAGTTTCCTAGTGGATTTTTGATTAATTGGAAGTTCGCACAAATAATTATAATTGGTAAGCCAAATAAACCATCAAATATTACTACTTCATATAAGCCAATCAGCTTACTTCCAATAATGTCAAAAATCTTATTAAGACTTCTGCTCCAAAGAATCTCAGAAGACATCGAAATAAAATCAGTGATCCCAATACACCAGTTTGCTTTTCGCGAAGCCTATTCAACTCTACAACAATGTCATAGGATTGTTGAAAACATTAATATATGCCTCGAAGAGAAC
Organism: Diabrotica balteata; assembly: GCA_918026665.1. NCBI lineage: Eukaryota > Metazoa > Arthropoda > Insecta > Coleoptera > Chrysomelidae > Diabrotica > Diabrotica balteata. The sequence continues at coordinate 163,009,192 of OU898279.1, forward strand.
CAAATTTGCACTGTTGCCCTCCTGGATATAGAACAAGCCTTCGACCGTGTTTGGCATGACAACCTCCTGTATAAACTTAAGTCATCCTTTCCCACTCCTCACTATTTACTCTTAACATCATACTTCGCAGAACGTCACTTTTAAGTAAGATTTCTTAAAGAAACTTCTCATTACTATCCCATCAAATCCGGTGTCCCTCAAGGAAGTGTCCTGGGTTCCCTCCTGTACCTCATATACACTGCTGATATACCATCAACAAATGCGACTACAGTAGCTATGGTCACAGATGACACCGCCATAATATCCATCGATGATGACTCCAAGTAGCATCAGGAAACCTTCAAATACACCTGAACCTACTACAAGACTGGATGAATAGATGGAAAATCAAAGTTAACCATACTAAGTCTAATCAAATTACATTCACCAACAGGAACATCATATGTCCGAGAATCAGGCTAAACAACATATTACTACCAGTAAATAATATACTCACTTAAATAGCACACATCTTGGCAAAAAAAGTCCAAATCAACATGAAAATAGGTCAAATGAATTGGCAATAGGACGAAAATCACAGCATGAAGGATACAGAATATTTAGCTATCAATTCAGATATAAGGTCTGAAGAGTTGATAGACGAGGACGTGGAAATTAAACAAGGGCCGGTTTCACCAACGATAAAAGCAGTCTATTCAATGAATAAAGTTATGCGACCAATAAAACTGACATATCTGCATTTCACCAACGTCAAATAAGACCAATATGAGTAATAAGACCAATGAATAAACTCCAATAAGTTATTAGTCCAATATCGACCAAATAAATATTTATTCTTCAAATAAGTTAACAGCTAACTTCACTTTAAATATCAATAATAAAGAAAATTCATCAGTTTAACTTATCAAATTTAATTTTGTATACATATATATTTATTTTCGAATATTACCTTTATCATCATTCTCTGATGACGGAAATGAGCAGCGAAGGAGAAGACCACGCTTGCAGCTGAAAAGAAGAAACTCTTTTGCTGAATTTGTAGATGTTGACTTTAAAACTAGATATAGATTATCAAATATTCAGTAGAACATTCATTAAATTTGATCGGTAACCAAATGCATCCTGTAAGCAACAAAAATAGACCCATAGATGTGCGAAATCAATTGTTAATATTGCTCTTCGTTTTTATGCAACAGGATCGTTTCAAATATGTATTGACCATTGGAATTGACAATTATTATTATTTTGACAAATTACTCAACCAATATTGTCCCAAATTATGTAGTTCTGCATGGCGTTCTGTTATTCTGTTTTGTTGCTGATTTATATATTAGATTAATGTTTGCCGTCTTTTAAGTTTCTTCAATTTAAAAACATTTTAATGCTACAAATCTTTTAAAGGTAAGATTATTTACTTAATTGTTTCTCATATTAGATGGTTCGCTAATAACACTATTTTAGATGCACTGATGATGCCCATAAAACATTGGACGAAACGTCTTCATTAAATAGATAAAGTAGCACAACTCTTGTCTTTTTTATCTCCAAATTGACCGAAAAGGTCCCGTTCACTTACGAGTGCACTTTTTTATATTAAATTAAACGGTCATACTCCTTAAAGATGTCTGTATATATATATATATATATATATATATATATATATAATATATATATATATCTTCTTCTTCTTCAGATGCAAATCCACTAATGGATGTTAGCGATCACATTTTCCATTAACTCTCTATTTCTTGCAATATGTATCAGAGATTGTATGTCGTTAATCCCTGTCCATTGCCTTATGTTTCGGAGCCAGGACATTTTCTTGCGTCCCATTCCTCTCTTGCCTTCAATTTTACCCTCGATTATAAGTTGGATTATATATATATATATATATATATATATATAATATATATATATATATATATATAATATATATATTGACAAGTAAAATCTTACCTACATCATCAAAAATAACATAAATGTACAATGCAGTTTGTAATTTAAGTGATTTTTTTATAGTGTAGTGCAGCATTCTAACACCTACAATACACCGTTTCGAATTATCTTCACTTTATTAACATCATCAACGCATGTCGTGTCGTAACTGAACCTTCACCTAAATTTCCTCAAGTACTCAGTCAGTCGCTTCCATCTTCCACCAGCCATAAAAATCTGCATTTCAACTCAAAATCGAGTTGATTTCTCGTATGCCCGTCATGAGGGGGCGAATGTGTGTAATTCCGGGAGATGCACTGAAGCGCGTAGCCCCCTTAGCATGGGCGTCCGTTAAAAACTAACAACAAGTGAAAAATAGATTGTTTATATATTTATAACAGATTAATATTTTGTATTTTGAGAATTATTTTTGAAGTGGAAATCAAAATGTCAAATAAACTTTAATTTTTTTAAGTTAAATTATAATTTATAAATTATAATTGGGATTTTAACTGTTGATTTTTATATATTATTAAACACTTATAAACAAACGTTATAATATTTATTTCTTTTAATCACGTTCTTAGTTTTTTCGCAGTTTCTGTCAAATTTTTTTGTAGAAACGTAATTTTATCTGTAATCCAAATATTTCAAAAACATTTCAATTGTATAAGTATTTATAACAATCTAAGCACTACTAAGCTTTTTAATTTGTGACTGATAAAAGATTTTTTTTATTATAACCAACAAATTAACAATCAGAATAAAAAAATGTATTCTTAAAGTTTCTGTGCCTTAATTCTGGCATGATGTGGTTCTCTCCAGTGAGAGAATCACGTGTACATGTTACTCGTCTGTTGCCCAACGTATATTTCGTCTTCTGATAATTTGATGATGAGGTAGCTGGATTACTACTTTTACTGTTGAGATTTTGAGATTCTTATAAAAAATTTTTGGTTGGTTACGTACAAGGGTGCATGAACAATTTCTTTTGAGATTTTTGATTGACATCTTTCCATTATAGCAATATTGGATTTAGTACTACACCCCCCACAGCTCTATGCCGTCTGTTCATATTGGTTTAATAACTGTTTTATAAATTAAAACTTTATTATCTATTCACATAGCTTAGAGTTTTTTCAAATTAACCAATTGATTTAATTTTTGCCTTAGTTGTGTTTGTTTTTTCTTTTGCTGATGTGTTCTTTTCAACACAAGGTTTCGTCCCGATGTAGCATAAGGTATTTGGTTGTTTCAGTCCTGAGTATTCCCTCATTGTTGATATATTATATGGGTAGTGGTGTTTCTCATCGTAAAGTAAAAGTTACGTGAGTTAACTTGCTTTTATTTATTTTTATTTTCCATTGTTCCAGCCAGTTTTCAAGCTCAAAACAAGTAGTCTTGGAGTTGTTCTATGCTTGTGCTATGTTGTCGTCTGCAAATGTAAAAAATTGTTACTTTATTTGAAGTTGGTAGATCAGACGTATATAATTAATGTAATACAGGTCCTAAGACGCTGCTTTGTGAAATTCTCCATTTACGTTTGTTCTGAATTGTCGATTTTCCAAGTATGATGTAAGTATTTAAAAGAATTTGCCTGTATTAGGTGTGGGATGAACTGAGTATCTTTACATCTAATGCAGCCGGTCCCAAGCCCAGATAAAAGTGAAGGGGAGAGGAGTAACACCTCTTTAAAAAAGGTTCAGCTGGCCCAACTGATAGCACCCTGTAAGGATCCCTTGTCTAGGGTTACAGATAAACCGAATAAATGCCGGTATAAGCAATCTCCAACCTACTGGCCAACGGCTTCGGTCAGATAAGTTGGTTAGTGGTAGGGCACTCTGTTGTCCTGAGACCGAAAAATCGGTCTCAAAGGCGGAGAAACCAAGAAATGGTCAATGGGATCAGGATGTAGAAGGCCAGGAGAAACCACTACATTAAGGATCCTTGTGGATATCTCTAGTAGGTACAGCTTACCATGTCAGAGGAAGAAAGTATGCATACTTTTAATGATCATGAACTTTGGAATGCAAGAGCCGGCAGGGGAGAAAGATCACAACCAGACCACGGGGCCTCTTAGGTCATCAACCCACGAAAACCCCGTGTCGTGGAAGTCCACAAGATAGCTACGTGGAACGTCACAACTAGTTTTGAAGGTCGAAGTTACACAATATTGAGTTGGAAATGGCCAAACTAGACATTCCTATCCTAGGTATCTGCGAGAAAAAATGGCTAGGGTCGAACATAATTGAGAGCAATGGGTACATTGTCTACCACTTGGGAAAGGCAGAAGGACCAAGACGTAACGAAGTCGCAATTATTGTCAAAGAAGAAATTTGTATCTGTATTAGAAATTTCGATCCTTTCAATGATCGCATCATGATGATACAGCTGCAAAATAAATTAATAAATATTATTATAATACAAGTCTCTGCACCAACAGCTGACAAACCAGATGGAAAAATTGAGCAATTCTACAACCAAATTAAACAAATTCTCCGGAGCACAAAAAACATGAAGCTACGATTATTATGGGAGACTTTAACGCAGAAGTTGGTGCCGAAATAACCCAAGATATAATCGGAAAGTAGAGACTTGGAGAAAGGAACGAAAGAGAGCAGAGACTAATACAGTTCTGCCAAGAAGAGAATTGCATTATAGCAAATACTTTGTTTTAACCACGTACAAGATGACTATATACCTAGAAATCTCCAGATGATTAAGAAGGAATCCTAGTCAGAAATCAAATTGTATAGAAAAAAAATATCAAACTCGTATAGAAATTGCAAGAGGAGCATTTATGAAATCTATTCTGAGCAATTTAATTTCCTAAAATGTTATGTGTATCCTGTAATACTGTACGGATGTGAAATCTGGATTATGAAGGTAAATAATACTTATTACATGCCGAGCAAGATCCAGAACGATATCGGTAAATTGTTATGGAAACTACCCATGCCTAGAAGAAGAAGACAAGTAACATCCAATGCGATAGGCAAATTAAATTGCTACATACTTTATGTAAAATAACTATTTGTGCATATGAACTTATTTATGTACAAAATTGATCTATATTTATCACTCTATTACGGTGATCTGCCACTGGAAAAATTATTTGCATTTCGTGGCTCGTCTCAAGGGCAAATGGTTATCGGTGCATGCGAAATACACTTCCCTCTTCCCCACACCCACTTCACTGGACCGATTTCAATTTTGTACCTTTTATATTCATATACATTTGCAATGTTGCCGTCATATTCGACAATTATCTTAATTTGTCCATATTACACGGCCTTTGCTGCTACTAACTAAACGGATGCTTTTTGATGTAGAGCAATATGTTATTCTTTGTGTTCTACATGCATGTAACGTTGATATTTTGTTTCTTTTTGCAGGTTTCAACATAATATTGTCGCAGTTATTAAAGCAGGTAGCTGTAAATGTTTTGTTCAGTGATTTGTATACCTATTTAAATGACTCTTGAGACGTCATCTTTTACCGGTTTGTAAAAGTAATTATAATAAAAATAAAACCGGCAAGTATATTAGTATAAAATTTAATAAAAACTATTTTTTTTCGGTTAAAAATTTTTGAAAAATACAAAAAATATATTATTTTTCTGAATTGTTCTCTTAATTTTATCTAACTCATATTGACAATTCTGACATATATTATACATTTTAAAGTGGCAAACTTTAAAATGATAGTACCAATATTGCTGAGTTGCGTTCCTGGGACGACTTTATTGTAAGATAGTTAATTCGATTACATGAAATCAACTTGCTTCTTGTAGTGCCTATCCATTTGGGATGGTGGCGATCCTCATGGCAATTTATATTTTGCAAACAGTGGCTCTGAAATGATTTGTGGTTGTTGTGTTGAACCACGCACGTCGATTTTTTAGCCAGAAAATTCTTCGCCTTCCTGGTTCTTGTTTCCTTCTACGTTATCGTAAAGAATTGATTGCAGCAATCCATATCTTTTGCTGTTTCTCACGATGTAACCAAGATATTCAATTTTGGTTGTTTTTATTCTGGTTAACAACTCTTTTCCCTTTTGAATCCATAGAGGAAAATGATTTGAGAAGTCTTTTTTGGCTATCAAATAATTCTAAAAATATAGACATTCATTTAAAATATAAAGAAAAAAAGAAACAATGTGTCAAACTAATCGACGAAACAAAAAAGAGTTTCTTTCAAAATAGTTTAGAATGTAAGAATACTATACAGCAAAAGCAGAAGTTTATATGGCGTACGATTAATAAAAAAATAAGTAAGACGGTAAAACATAATAGTTGGGATAAAATCCAACTTGCTGATAAAATTATTAGTAATAACTAATAAGTATGAGATGGCAAACGCTTTTGTAGAGCATTTTACTACTTTACTACTTGTTCTAAAACTAAAATCATAAATATTTTTAAAAATACCAATTTTGATCATTATACCACACAACATGTAGACAAATCCTTTTATTTTTTTCCTGTAGATGAGTATGATGTTAGAGAGGTTATTGGCTCCTTGAAAAATGTTACCTCAGTAAGTATTGATTGCATATCAACTAAATTAATTAAATGTATTAGTGAATATATAGCGCATCCCCTTAAAAATTTAATAAACTTATCAGTAGAGCAGGGTATTTTTTCACATAGCTTGAAGGTAGGAGTTGTAACTTCAATCTTAAAAAGTGAAGATAATTAAATTTTAGCTATTTACAGGCCAGTTACAGTCCCTACTATTTTGGGAAAATTTATGAAAAATGTGTATACAAAAGAATGTATAGTTTCCTTAGTATATATACTATATTATGTTCCAACCAACACAAATTTCTACCTCAAAGATCAACAGAGAGTACTACCACTGAATTGATTAGTTTCATTCACATCGCACTGGAACGGGGAGATTTTGTGGGGGCACTTTTCTTTAATCTCTCAAAAGCATTTGATACCATAAACATAAGAGTTGCTATAGAGAAGTTAAAAAATCTTGGTTTTAGGGTCAGTTCTCATTATGGCTGTCATCTTATTTACATTCTAGGAAGATCCTTGTTAAACTTACACATATGACACACGATCACAGTATGGTGATATTGATATTGGGGTATCTCAGGCTTCAATATTGGGGCCAATAATATTCCTATGCTATATTAATGATATGCCTAGATATGTCAATTCAAATAACATATTTATGTATGCAGATGACACAACCATTGCTACATCTTCCAGTTTTCTATAAAAGTAAATGATAGCCTGGTTCATTATACAACTTCCACCAATCTTTTAGGTTTGTATCTTGATAGTAACATAAGCTGGGAGTCTCAAATTAATCATGTTTGCAAAAGAATAAATAGTAAAAAAAAGAGAAATCGTACGATTTCTACCTGGCGAAATCGAATTCAAATCTCAACTACCCTACTTGCTAAAACTTGCAAAGCAAACAGCTTAATGAATAAATCGGCAAAGGAATCTAAGATTGCATTCCAAATGCCGTTCATCATGGTTACAATTCGTAGTGAATTCAATTTCTGGTACTCCAAATGAAATAAAGAAATAAAACATCATGACGGTACAAAAGTTTGATTCGATACAAAAACAACAGAAATCGTCGCAACCTCTTGCATCAGGAGAATGTCCAACACTGCTTCACTGAAAATATCTGAGTATTTGAATAAGAACACATTGATTGAGTGGACCATCCTGTATACAGTCCTTACTTTGCAATGTACGATTTCATATATACATATCCAATAGGCCCTCCATACGCAGTTAACGTTAAAATAGATGGAAAATGTACGAAATTCTATTGGAATCTGTAAACAGTGCAGAGTAGTGCTTTAATTGCGCCTATTTCTCTGGCCTAATAATTCCATTAAATCGTGGAAAAAACTCTCCATTACATTATCCCGTCATTTCGAACCGTCAACAATTTCCGGCCTCCGCTATACCCCGACTATATATTTGAAGGCCATGAATATTCATATTGCCGATATTTTCGGTAATTAGTTGAAAATGCCGAATTACTTTTATTGGTTCATTTTCCAGGCAAAACGTTATTAATCACATTAAAGCACGCTTGCCGAAATGTGCTTGGGGCATGCATGGGTTTCCAGAGGCGGAGGCTCAATGACAGGTATGTATCAAAGTAACACGAAATTTGGTTGTATTTCCAATGAAAAACTGAACTAACACCGATATTTTTTATTCTAAGAAACTTACTGCGTGAATTTAATACTTAGGTACCTAAGAAAAAGTAACAGTTTTTTTATGCTTTGGAAGTGTTCTTAGATCTATAGATCTTCTAGACCACTAAATATATTTTGCTTAAAATCGTAAAAAAATAAACTTTAAATGACCATGTACCAATTTTGATTACTCATATTATGGACACAAACATTAACACAAAACATATGAAACATAGAAATTAAAATCAGCGGAGTGGGAAAAGTACACTAGTTTAATAACCAAACGAATGAAAGTCTTTAAAATATTAGAAGATATGAACATCACAATCACAAATTTTTAATGATATCCTAATAGATTCAGCCAAAGAGGCGATTGAAAAAACTAAAGCTGCCACAAATGCACTTCTACTCTGGTGAAATATCGAAATAGAAACTTGTTTAAAACATTAAAAAGAATCCTTTAATATATTTAAGAAGAGGCGGGCATGTTTTCGACGCTGAAGTACCTGAGGGTCTTAAAAGTACCCTTGTTTTGGACGCTGCCGGAAGGATTATCGCAGGTACCAGATATTAGGTATAATTAGGGTTTAATGATGGTCATTGAAATTTACTTAGCTACTAGTTATTAGTTTGTCAGAAAATAATGAAAAGTAAACATGGAAATTTCAACCTTAGTAAGTAATCGTGGTAAAATTTTGCTCAAAGTGAACAGTTTTACTTTTTCTCAAGATAAAGTACTAAAATCGGGAGAAACGTATTGGAGGTGCGTAAAACGGTCGAGTAAAGCGAAGATATTCACGAAAGGGTCAGAAAAGTTAGTGATCCGAAGTAATCTAGAACATAATCACGACTGTGATTTCAAGACGCTTAATAGACAGATTGTGCGTAGCAGTGCCAAAAGGAAGGCTAAGGATAATTTGACCGAAAGGCCGTCCAAAATCATACATAGTGCGTTGAAAGAAAATGTAGATTGCTTAGCCACATGTCTGTTAAAGACGTTAATTTAATACGATATCAAATATACAGTGAACGGCGAATGGCTCAACCGAAACTGCCCAAAAGTAAAGAGGAAACTATTGCTGCGGTAAATATTATGAATATGAAAACACTTAAAGACGAGAATTTTATATTTGCGGTTGAACTAAGTTCTAATATTATCATCTTCTCGTGTAACACTAACATGAGTTTTCTGTGCGGCAGTGAAACGATTTATATGGACGGTACATTTAGTTACTGTCCTCAATATTTCAAGCAATTTTTTACCATAGATGTATTTATCAATGGACGTTATATACCATTGTGGTATTGTTTACTTCCCAACAAATCGGAACAAACCTATATAAAACTATTTAATGTTTTGAAACGCAAATGTGAAGTAATTGGTCTAAAATTCATCCAAAAATCATTTTCTCCGATTTTGAAATTGCTATCCACAATGCTGCGCGTTTTGAATTCCAAATGTGCACATTAAAGGGTGCCGTTTTCATCTTATGCAAGCTTAGTATCGTAATATCGGTGGTTGTGGCTTAATTCGGGAATATAAATTGGCAGACAGTGAAATATCTAAATGGCTGAAATATATTTTTGCGCTGCCATTTTTACCTCCCTCAGAAGTCGAAGAATCTTTCATATATGATTTTATGGCTATTCAACCAAAGGATTCAAAAATTGAAAAGTTTTCCGACTACTTATTGGACAACTACATTGGCGACCACGCAACATTTCCGTCGGAGATGTGGGCTGCGATGAGTGAGAGTTTACAATTAACAACTAATGCTTGTGAATCGTACATTAAAATTAATAGTGTCTGTAATAGTGAAAGTAATAGACTTTAAGATCCAAAGAGCGGAAAAAAAAATTATGTTCGTTAGAAATAGGATACATGAATATCAAACTAACTGTATCGATCGATTCCATTTCGTAAAATGTATGTCGTATTTATTTCAAAGTGACAAATAAACCTTATCAAGCTTAATCTCTAGAATTTTATTACCTGACTTTCCATTTACATTTCAATTACACTCAGCGTCCAAATCATGTATGCAGAAACAGGTAATTTTATTTTTCAGTGTCGAATTTTAAATTAGCGTCCAAATCATGCACGCACAAAAAACACAATTCCGAAATTACCTAAGCTAGATTTAGAGCTTTAGAGTCAGATCCAGATTTCTAATAAAAAAATCTAAAAAAAGAAATGTGGACCGATTATGTCTCATTAATAAATTCATCTACACCAATAAGTGATATTTGACAGAAAATAAGGTAAATAAAAAGCTGAACCAAAATTAATCATATCGACATCATTGCTACAGATAACTTAATTACTTTAGATAAACTAGAAATTGCAGAAATCTTATCTGATCACTATCAACTATATTCAAGCAATGATCAACTCTAAATTCTTAAAACACAAAAAAAACCGATTGTCACAAATCAAAATAGAACACTTTTATTCCCTCTCAATATACCGATTACACTAGGCGAGTTAAACGAAATCCTAGACAATGCTAAAAAGCTTCTTCAGGACATGATGATATTCCAAAAATATTTATTCAGAAGCTACCTGAAACAGTAAAGAAAATTTTAGTTACTTAACATCTTTAACAATATTGATACAAATAAAAATTTTAATTCCTTTTCTAAAAATGTATAAGCCAAAAGCTTACCATCCTCCTATCGTCCAATATCTCTCACCAGCGCAGCATTTGCAAAGCAATGAAGAGAATATTATGTAAAAGACTGAAATGGCACCTAAGAAGGAAAAACTTTTTACTCCAATACAAAGAGGATACCGTTCAGACAGATCAACAGCTAATAACATTGTTGCACCAGAATCCGAAATTCATAAAGCATTTATAAATCAACAAAAAGTAATCGCAATATTTTTCAAAATCAAAAAAGCTGTATCAAAATATGTATCAAAAAAGCTTTCGACGATGTTAATATATCAAGTATTGTTTCTTTTACTATATTCATTTGTGGTTCTGTTCTTTCGTCATCAAACAGATCTTCGATGTATTTTTCCCACATATCTCCTACATTTTCTGGACTAGATACTATTTCGTTTTTATCATCTACTAAAGTTGTTGTAGTGATTTTTTTCTTCATATTTGTGACTTCCTTAATCTTTTTGTATGCATTAAAGTAGTCATGCTTTTTTAGTAAATCTCCCAGTTCCTTACACTTGCTGCTCATCCATTCTTCTTTGGCTTTGCTAATTTTGTTTCGGATGATTCTTTGGGTTTCTTTATATTTTTCTTCATTGCGATTTTTGTAAGATCTTCTTATGTCCATCAGTTCTAGACTTCTTTTGTCATCCATGTATTCTTTGTTTTTTTATATTGTCTTGTAGTTGTTCTCTTTGTACAGTTGTGATTGTTATTTTAAAGGTGTGTCAAATACTTTCTATTATTTCTTCTGCTTCCGCGGGTGCTTTAGTGAACTTTTCTTTGAGTGTATCATTGAGTATTTTCTCTATTTCTGCCTGTACTATAGGATCTTTGAGCTTTTCGAGCCTAGGTTTTATCTTCTCTTTGTATTTTCTGATTTTCTTTAGTTTGATTGAAATTTTACCAACGACAGGATTGTGGTCGGAACCGATGTCTGTCCTGGGATATGCTTTAACTCACCTGATTCCATTTTTATAACGTTTGTCAATTAATATATAATCAATCTGGTTTCTTGTTATGCGGTTTTGATTATCGCCAGGTGGTTTCCATGTATATAATCTTCTTTTGGATTGTTTAACCAAGTGTTTGCGATCATTATATTTTCTTCCTGGCAAAATTGGACCAGAATTTCTCCTCTATCATTTCTTTGGCCCAAACCAAAGTTTCCTTCTACGTCTTCGGTCCGCCCTTCACTTACTTTGGCATTAAAATCTCCCATAATAATGTTTACAGCATTTTTCGTTGTGATCTTCATTAGCTGTTTGATCTATTGGTAGAATTATCGTACTTCTCTTTCTGGGTTTTCTACTGTATGAGCATATACTTGATTAAAGTTAATATTACGAGGAGTGGTATTATTTGCAGCATAGCTAACCTATCGGATATAGATATAAAGTTCCTTATACATTTACTGCTTTTCTGGTCAACTATAAATGCCACTCCGTTATAATGATGAGGATCGTCATTACCAGCATAGTATATCACATGGTTATTGATATTTGTCTCTCCAGATCCAGGCCGGATCCAGATCCTCATCCAGATCCAGATCTAACTTCACTGACTCCGAGAATGTTGACTTTCATTCTTTTCATTTCTTTCACGATGCTATGAGATTTTCCTGGCATAAAGAGAGATTTTGCATTTCAGGTTCCAATTTTTAACTTGTAATTTTTGTTTTCCACTTTAGGGTGGTCCTAGCATTTGCCGTGGGGGTTCTTAGAACCCCTTGAGCATCTAAGGTCTGCCACGGACTAGGGGCCTTTTGTTTTCCGTAATTTGCCATAGTTATAATATCTTGCAGAATAATTAGTAATACACAGCAGAATTTACACGCTGTTAGAGGACAGAATTAGCAATACTCAATTTGGGTTTAGGAGTGGCTTGGGTACAAGAGAAGCCTTGTTTAGTATACAGGTGCTAGTACAGAGATGCAGAGATATAAATCAAAATGTGTATATTTGTGCAATCGATTTTAAAAAAGCTTTTAACAAAGTCCGACATAACAAAATACTAGAAATATTGGAAACAGCTGGATTGGACGATAAAGATCTACGAATAATTACAAATCTATACTGGCATCAAGTGGCAAGAATAAAGGTTGTACAAGAACTGTCAGATGAAATAAATATAAAAAGAGGAGTGAGACAAGGCTGTATATTGTCGCCTTTACTTTTTAACTGATATTCGGAGGAAATATTTAAGGAAGCCTTAATGGAGACAACCGAAGGTATTATTGTGAATGGAGTAACCGTCAACAATATTAGATATGCCGACGATACCTTAGTCCTTGTCAATTGCGGAGAAGACCTTCAAAATCTAATGAACAAAATAAAACAGACTTGTGATCAGTATGGATTAAAACTCAACGTTAAGAAAACTAAATATATGATAGTTAGCAAACAAAATTATATACATGATGACGGTATAAAAGTCGGAGATGTTAGCAAACAAAATTATATACATGATGACGGTATAAAAGTCGGAGATGCCACACTGGACAGAGTAGAGAAACTCGTGTATCTCGGCAGTAATATCAATGAGAGCTGGGATCCAACCGCAGAAATTAAAAGCCGAATAGAACAAGCCCGAGCTGCCTTTGTAAAAATGAGAAACGTACTTTGCAGTCACGATCTTAGCATTGACCTTAGAGTTTGTATGATATCTTGCTACATCTTTCCTGTCCTGCTGTATGGAGTAGAAGCGTGGACCCTAACTGAGGCTATGCTTAAACGCTTGACAGCCTTTGAGATGTGGGTATACAAATGACTACTGAAAATAAGCTGGGTCGACAAAGTTAGAAATGAGGAGGTCCTTAGACGGCTGAACCAAACAACACAACTGGTCAATATAATAAAGAAACGCAAGGTATAATACTTCGGTCATATTATGAGACACCTGAAAAATATGATCTTTTACATCTGATCATTCAGGGAAAGATCCAAGGTAATCGTGGTCCTGGTAGAAGAAGAACATCATGGCTGAAAAATCTAAGGCAATGGTATGGAAAATCAACTACATCGTTATTTAGAGCTGCTGTCAATAAAGTCACGATAGCGAATATGGTAGCCAACATGATATCCAACGATCGATAACAGTCATGGAACTAGAAGAAGAAGATAATATCTTGAGAATATTTAGTGTGTTGGTTTCTCCTTGCCTTACACACTGCAGTATTATAACCGATTAAACCAATATCTGATTGTCGCCCATAAGTATCTGATTCCAAGCCTATTAAGAAATCTTTAGTTTAAAGAAATTGAAACACGCTTTACTTTAATTTCAACTACTTTTTTCACTTGATTAGAGATCTTTACTCTTATTTTTGATCCATTTTCACTTTTCTTTCGTCGTAATCAAGTAAACAAATACATTCATGTTAATAAAATTAAATGTTAATTTCAACTTATAGATAAATCGAGAAAAAGATTTCCAATTTGCCGTCTGCAGTCTCACACAATCCATAAACCATCCGACAAAGTAGTAAAAAGCAAAATCCAAAACAAACATTAAACTAAAACAGCAATCTGAATGCTTAGTGGATTGTATCTGGGATAGAAATTAAAGCCGCCATCAAAATCCGAAGCTCCTACTACGATTTACATTTTCGAATTACTTACAAGCTTGTCCTTTGCTTAATCATATCTTGTTTATGCAACTTCCTTTCAGACCGTATGAATTTGTTATTTCGAAAGTCTTGAATAACTTGCTCAAACACAAAAGCTAATAAAGTCGAGCGTCTTTGAGATATCTCAGTCCAAATTGTAAAACAGAAGTGTTTGATACGGAGTTGTGTTATTTTAGTATTTTCGCTTTAATATGGAATTGTTGACAACGGCGATGTTGTCAGAATTTTTGGAACATTTTGTAAACAAAATGTAATTCTGTGTTTGTTATAAAACTGTGTAATTTTATTAAATGGGTTAAAAGCAATCTGGAAGAGCGCAAAACAAAAAAATTATGGTCTATATGGTACTGGGTAATGATGCATGTTTAACGTTACAAAAAATGAACAATTTATAAAATTCTAATTAAAACTTCCCAATATTTTTTTATTTCTGTATTGTAATTTTATCAAAAATTGGCACTAGACAATGGGATTTTTTTTTGGGACACCACTTTCAAAGTGGGACACTGGGACAATATCGTATAATTTAGATGTCACTTTCTTTTGTACAGCCCCGTAGCTATATTTCATATGTCCATATCCGTTTAAGGACTTGCTTATACAATAACAATTTGTTATAAGTAGACAAAGTGGATTTTTTTCCCATCAACCAGTACATCTTTCTGAACTTAATTTCTAATTCCTCCTTTTTTTTTCTTAATTTGTGCTTTCCAACGTACCTTGGAATCTAATGGCATACACAAGGTATTTGGTTTCTATTTATACTAACTGGGATATGTTGTTCTGTTTTGTTCGTATAATTGACATGAACAGATTTTGTTTCATTCAGTTTGATACGCCATCGCCTAGTCCAAATGTTAAAATTTGTTTAACAGGGTTCTGTAGCATGGTTGCTGCATCCTCGTGGTTTTGTCGGACTGCTATACATGTGTCGTCTGAAAATGTCGCAATTGTGTTATGTTCTAATGATGGAAGATCGCTGGTATAGAGCAAGTATAGTACTTGCCCCAGGACACTTCATTGTAGAACTCCAGCTTTAACGTCTCTTCATTCTGAATATGCTTCCTCATATTTAATTCGAAAGTATCTGTCGGATATATATGATTTTAGTAGTTCAGAATATTGTTTTGGTAAGTAACATCTCTTTTTATGATATAATCCGTCATGCCACACCTTGTCAAAAGCCTGCGCTACATCAAGGAAAATTGCGGAACAGACTTTTCTTTCTTCTAGAGCTTTTTCTACTATATCTATTATTTTCTGCACCTGATCTATCGTTGAGAGGTTTGCTCTAAACCCAAACTGATGATTAGGATTTAGATTTTTTCCTCTATAATCACTCTTTTTTTTTAGTCTCCTCAAGGGTTATTATTTCGTCTAAATTAGAAATGACAGGTAACAATAAAATAGGCCTATATGAAGAAGCTTCTTGTAGAGGTTTTCTGGTTTTAGTGTCATTATAATTTCTGCCACTTTCAGTATATTTGGTACGTACCTCAGCCTAAAGGAAGCGTTTATAAGATGTGTTAATTTTATAATAGCTTTCCTTGGAAGTTGCTTTAATTCTTCCCCAGTAATTAGATTAAATCCAGGAGCTTTCTTTGAATTTCTATTTTCTTTTATTTCCAAATATACTTCTTTTGGAGTTACAGGGCTAATCTCTATTTCATCTTGATCAGGGAGCTCCCAGCTAATTATTTCTTGTTCTTCATTTGGTTGAAAATTCTAAGTGGTCAGCAAATCTGTTGGCATTTTGTATATTGCTTCTTGCCCAGCTACCATTAGTATTTCTAATTGGTGGATTCTATAAGACTGGTCTTTTTAATTGTTTGGTAGCCTTCCACAATGAGTAATCAGTAGCGCTATTTATAATTTGATAGTTTACTGAGGTAGATGCTAATCGATTAGTTTTTAATTTTTTTAATTTCCCTTTTTAATTTTTGGGTGGCAATATTTAATTCTATATAAATAAGTTTGTTGTAGTTTCCTGCAAACTTGATCGTTTTTAAGTATAAATAATTTAAAATTGAGTAAAACGAACAATTATGACTTTTAAGCTCAAAATCAAAAGTAACCCATTTGAATTCACCAATGACCTGAAGACTTAAAAAAAATAATAAACAAAACATTAAGATATAGTGAGGAAAGAGAGAGGGAAATGAAAAATTCAATAAAAAAAGAAATTGCAATATCTTGGACATGAGATGAAAAGCGAAAGATACAACATCTTGAGACTCACAATTCAAGGAAAAATAGAGAGTAGGTGAAACGTGGGAAGAAAACACGTTTCCTGGTTGAAAAACCTAAGAGGGTGGTTTGGTTGCAGCTCCCGGCAATTGTTTAGAACAGCTGCCTTGAAGATCAGAATAGCCAAGATGATTGCCAACCTTCGTCGCGCAGATGGCACTTAAAGAAGAAGAATACAACATGTGAACTTTTTAAATTTTATTACAATCTACAACAAAATCCTAACAATAATTATAAATAACTAATAATATTACTTTTTTACCTTTTTGATAGGCTTAATCTAAGTATCCTTGCTGATTTTATTGATTTCGACAAAATTTTCAGAATATCCACTTTCTACAAAAGTTATTTCCTCTCTATGATAGTATGTAATTATATAGTATGCTACAGGTAAGGATAACAAAATCTTCTTTAATGCATTCTTATGATAACCTAAAGCAAATAGCTTAGTTTTAACAAAAAAGCCACGTAAAATATTTACCTTTTGTAAAAAACTTGAGTGATAAACGGCCTTTACCACTATTTGTCTTACATCTATCAGATCGAAAACCAATTTCATCGTATAACTGAATCTATCTGCGAGCAATCATCTAACCTGCATACAAACGGAAGCAGCCACTTATTCCAAGAGATAGTTTTATTTTGCGAAAGACGTATTACCCATCGAATCAAATTTCGATTTCTGGCCCCCATAAATCCTCGACAATAGTGCCATATTTACAATTTGACAACAGTACAATAAATTTTAAATCGAAGTGCATAAGTCCTAGTCGTTTGCCCGAAGACAAACAATGCTATTGTCGGCGAAATATTGCAGATTCGATTTCTCGAGAATAGTCCAGCTGAAAATGATATAACTGAGATCAGGAAGGAAGAAAAAAAAACTGAATTTAACTAAGACAATCTAAAACTGAATGTTTACATTTAGATAAAACTAATATAAAAAAACTACTGCTCAAGGTTACTAGTTAATACAATATCTTAGATAATTATAAAGAATTTAAATAACACAAAAGTTAAACACACTTCAACTTCAAACTACACTACTAATTTTAAGTTTGAAGGAAATAATTATTTGGTATCAATTTCTTATCAGATAAATGTCGTTCTAACAAAGTGGTGAATATGAGGAAACCTTGCCGGAGCCAAAAGGTGTTTAGGGCCCTAATAACTTGAAAACAGTTTTTTTAGGATATTTGTACTAGATACGATTCGTTCTGCTTGCCTGAGATATTTTAGTTCTGAACCTTGACATTTCATGGAGGATTTTTTGGCGATTAAAACACCACGCCTGCTAAAACGGGTTGGTGAATTTCAATTCAGCCGCCCACTCTGGGTCAGACGCTGCAGTGTTTACTGGTTTTGGTCCGCTCCGAGTATTTCATTTCCCTGGTACTACCGATATCTAGGAAGCATTCCCCTATCCGCTACCTGTGGAGGCGCCCGATGGAGGACCTCTGTCATGGGATGACAGAGAGAGAGAGAGAGAGAAAGAGAGAAACACAGAGAGAGAGAGAAAGAGAGGAAAAAAGCGACAGATGTCATAGAAAAAATTGCAGAATCTAAATGGAGATCACAAAACTCATATAATGGAGACCTAGAGAAGATAAAAGACACCGAGGTAGACCACCAAAAAGATGGATGGATAACTTGAAGAAAACAGTGGGAAATTCGATACAGATTGCACAAGATAGAGAACAATCTATCTTGTGCCATCAGCAGAATATGAAGGAGACCTATATCCAAAAGTGGATGCAAAAGGTTATGAAATTATGATGGTGATGGTACTAGTACGTAGGGTGAAGAGATACTTAAACAATAAAAACGCAGTATTAGATAGACTAATAAAACTGACTTACCTAGTTTTTATAAATCAAGTCGATCCTTCGGTTTATCAGGGAGGCAAATCTATCAATAATTTCTCTCTTCAATCCTGACTCCCCAGGGGGAGTGTAGTGGTCGACGTGATGTCGTGTATTGTCCGTCTCCAGAGATCTCTGTCTCTGGTCATTTCTTTTAATTCATTCATAGGTCTTTGGCATATTTCTGTAATTTGATCTATCCATCTTGTTGGGGATTTTCCTCGTGATCTTCGGCCTTCTACCTTTCCTTGTATTATGAGTCTCTCCATATTTTCTGTGTTTGCTCTCATAACATGCCCAAAATATTTTAATTGTTGGAGATGGACTTTACTAGAGAGTCGTTGGCTAACTTTTAGCTCTCTTAAAATTGAATTATTTGTTCTACGGTCGGTCCAAGGAATTCGTAACATTCGTCTCAAACAGAACATTTCAGTGGCGTCTATTTTTCTTCTCTCCGATTGTCTCAGAGTCCAAGATTCACATCTGTAGGTCAGTATTGGGAATATTAAGCAGTTGATCAACCTCATCTTTATCGCTCTTGAAATTTGACAGTCCTTCCATATTTTGGTCATTTTTGCTGTGACAACTTTTGCTAGATCACATTTACGTTTAAACTCCTCTTGTAATGACCCTATGTTTGTGATTAATGATCCCAGATATAAGTATGAGCTCACAACCTCGAACCGGTCAATTGTGGTTATGTGTGGATGATTGTTGTGTAGTCTATCCACTATCATGATCTTCGTCTTTAATATGTTTAATTGCAGACCAAATATTTGACTTTCGTTTTCGATCAGTCGTATAAGTTCCATGGAACTATTAATAATATCCTCATAGAAAGAATGCTTCTGCATAACTTCATTTAACAGTTCTTTATGAAGTGCGATAACAGTAAAACTGGATGGTCTATCTTGTGAAATAGTGTTTCTTGTAAAGGTTTTTAAGTACGAAAAACTTCTTTATACGGATATCTCGATGGAACTGTCAGAATTAAATAAAACAAAATATAGGCTTCTGCAACAATGTTTTGCAATGCACTTAATTAATTTATTTTGAATTATTTTTGATTTTTCACTAAAAACATTTTTGATTTTTTCGTAATGATTTTTATTTTTCAAAGGGCTTTGAATAATTAACACATTTAATAACTACTTAAGATTACCTCTGTTATTCGAGTCACTTTCCTCATCATGTCCCCTAAAAGTCAACTCTTGTTTGCTCAGGTAAAAAACTGCGTCAATAACTGTCCGCAAACAAATCCTGGTTAGTCGAACATTTTCATTAAAACTTAGTTTATGTAATCTAGCGTTTTCTTTTAAGGCATTAGCAATCGTATTTTGATTTTGTTCTAAATTTCTAAACAATAATTGGTTTTTTAAATGCTCTCCAGAATCTGCGTGTTTGTGCAACGATCTATTAATATTCAAAAATCGACAAAACCAAACGATTCAAATCAAAAATCAGTTTGGCATACAATGTATATGTCGAGAATATCCAAATTGCTTTATCAACAACCCCAAGAAGTTTTGGTCTTATGTAAATTCAAAAAATAATAGTTTAAGAATTCCTGGTGTGATGAAATATGATGACATTACTACCTCCGACCCACAAAATATTGTGAATGTGTTTGCAGAATTTTTCAAGAATGTTTTTCTGTCATCAGATATTAATTTCAAGGCTAACTCTTCCTCAGTTAACGCAGATTACTTAAATTTTTATCCTATTTTAGTGTCTGAGATAATTTTTGCTAGTAAGAAATTGAAAGACAAAATGACGTGTGGACCTGATAATATTCCATCCTTTTTGGTTAAGGATTGTATTGGTGCCTTAACTGTGCCACTATTAAAATTTTTAATTTATCTTCTTAACAAGGAATATGCGAGTCTCTGGAAGGAGTCAAAAGTGTGCCCAATATTCAAAACTGGTGAAAAGGGTCAGGTAGAAAACTACCGAACAATTTCCATTATTTGCAATCTAACGAAAGTCTTTGAAATAGTTTTGTATAATCATATTTATTCACGCACTCGTAATCAGCTGTCTAAATATCAACATGGTTTTGTCTCCAATCGGTCCACTGTGACAAACTTATTAATGGTCACACGATATATCTCAGCAGCCCTAGATAATAGAAGTCAAGTTGACGTCATATATACTGACTTTACGAAGGCATTCGACAGAATTCACCACGGCGTATTACTTTCTAAATTATGTCCCTAGTTTTTCTGAGGATGCCGTGACTTTTATGAGGTCTTACTTGTCAAATAGAACTCAGTTTGTTGCTTATAATGGTTACGAATCGGAAAAGTACCTAGCTTCTTCAGGAGTTCCACAAGGTTCTAATCTAGGTCCATTATTGTTCCTGTTATTTATTAACGATCTGTGTGAATCAATTTCTGCACCATGTTTATGTTATGCCGATGATTTAAAGATTTATTCATTGATAAGCGACCTTGATTGTCATTTTCTGCAGAGTGAACTGAATCGTATACATGAATGGTGTAATGCAAATCATTTGAATCTTAATGCCAATAAGTGCAAAGTAGTTAGTTATTCTAGGAAATAGTCTAATATATACCATCCTTATATTATCGATAACAATGACCTTGAACGTTTGAATAAAATTAAAGACCTTGGAGTTACATTTGATTATAAACTCACCTTTGTTGAACATGTTAATTTAAAGGTTAAAGAAGCACTTAAATCTTAGGGATTCATAATTAGAAATAGTCGAAATCTCACTAATACTAAGGCAATTA
This sequence comes from Diabrotica balteata, assembly GCA_918026665.1. Lineage (NCBI taxonomy): Eukaryota > Metazoa > Arthropoda > Insecta > Coleoptera > Chrysomelidae > Diabrotica > Diabrotica balteata. The sequence goes on from OU898279.1 coordinate 163,030,466, forward strand.
AATTACTTTATTACACTTTTGTACGCTGTAAACTGGAATATGCTTCTGTCATATGGTCACCTTTTTATGATGTACACATCGATATTATAGAGCACGTGCAGCGGAAATTTTTAAAATTTTTGTCTTTCAAAATTAACGGCATATATCCCAGGAGGGGCATCAGCAATAGCGAGTTGTGTAGCGGTTTGTACGTAGTATCATTAGAATCTAGACGAATTAATGCCTCCCTAATATTCCTGTACAAGCTACTACATAATCTCATTGACTGCCTTGATATTATTCGACAAATAAATTTTAACGTTCCATCTTATCCAGTGAGAAATTCGATTACGTTCAGAAATACGCAAGCTAGAACTAATCTTATGTTAAATTCTCCTCTATTTCTCATGTGCAACTATTATAATTCCTTAAGTGCTTACTGCGATATATTTCACTGCAGTTTAAAGCAGCTTACTAGGATGGCTAAGATCTACCTAGGTGATTAAGTAGTTTCTTTATGTTAAGGTAAAATACTCGAAAAATGTTATTTAGTTAGTACCTATGAATTATTAATATTTCATTTAACTTTAGTATTGTATTTTGTCCTATAAATGGATTCTGTTGGACAATAAACGCTATTATTATAAAACCGTCTCTATTTCACACAGACTGTTTATTTGAAAAGAGGAGACATGGCCAACAATACAATTTTTCTAACGCTGTGCTACTGCACAATCAATTGAATTCTGTAAACCAAGAAGACTTATAATTAATGTCTTACCTAGTACATGCTGTGTAAATCGAGTATTCACAACAGAATAGTAATTTTTAATGAAAAACCGATCTAAATATCGATTAAGTGGTCTACTTTTTCGTACAGATTTAATAAAAGCATTTGCTTGAGTGTAAATACAAAATATGACACATTTTATGTCAAAGGTACACCAGAGGAACACCAAAAGGTGAACTGGTAGAACCAATTGCATTCAAAAAAAAAAAATAAAACAAGAAGACTTCCTGAGTCTCTTTTTGTTTAATGTAATCATAAATAAAATTATAAATAAGGTAAAATCCAATACAAAAGAGCAATCCGTTATCTATTTGGTCTCAAACAAACAACTCATTGCAAGACCTACTTCAAAAATCACGGAATTTTGACGCTTCCCTCTTTATTTATTTTGGAAACGGTTTGTTTGATTCGAAAGCATCTAAACATTTTTCCCGATAGACCTGACCATGGCTACTCCATTAGAAATTCGGATTGTAACGTTTATTTGCCGATCCCGTCCACTCAGCTAGTAAAGAATTCTATTCTATATTGTGCAAAGAAACTTTATAATCACCTTCCAAGAGAAATTAAATCCGTAACATCCTTCATTAAGTTTCGTAGGGTGACAAAAATCTATCTCTCAGAAAGACCATATTATTCAGTTGACGAGTTTCTTAATGTATAACAAAGAAACAACATTAGTATTGTTTATAATTACATTTGGGTGTCTCAAGCAGTGGCTACAATTTGTCTCATTTGTTGTTGTCTGTACAAATTATGTAGGTTATACAATAATTTTACTAATTTAAAATTGTGTTATTCTGTTTTTTACTATATTTGTTTTTGTTTTATACTTTTTGTACTATTTGACTGATTTATTTTTTAGCTTTGTCCATAAAATTGTTCAATAATTTTCAGTGACAATAAAGCATATTTTTATTCTATTCTATTCTACAAACAAAACGAAAATAGACACAGAATGGGGAAAACCAAACTGATTTTTTTTTGCTTTGTTCATAACGTCATCATTATTGAATGTAGAAACAAAATAATACAAGTTATGGAGGCGAACAACAGTATTTCAAAGCACAACAAAAAAAAGATACAAAGCTTAAAATGAAGATATAAGATTTAGTAAATTATTGACTGAAACACGAATAGAAGACACATTAGTATCTAATCCCAATGACAAAAAGCAGAATAGTAATAATAGGTGCAGAAGAAGATCAACATTAAGGCAAAGAAATATGAAAAAGAGAAGAGATATTCTATAGAGAACAAGATATGAAAAAGAATCTTAAATTACAAACGAGTAAAAAATCTGACCTTTATTTCATTGTGTGTATATATTTTAACTGGAGTATAATCCCGGCGAAATATTACAATTCGATTTCTTGCAAACTTGGAGGAAAAATTTTTGAAATAAAACCGTTGGTACGTGTCGCGAATCAGGGAGTTTTTTTGTTTTTTGTTCGCTACGGACTTTATATTTGGTGTAAGCTGGTAAAAAGCAAGACTTGCGAAATTGATAAAAGATTGAATTTTAGTCTTTTCAGAGATAAAGTGACTGTTACAAAACTGTTGTCTGGAGGCTGCGGGAGATATGAAGTTGTGTTAAAAGAACTATAAGGCGCTACGGAAAGTTTCGTTCTTATTATTAGCCAATTTAGAAAAGAGAAAAATAACGAGTACTTGATGCTTACTACACTAAATGAAATATTCTAAATAATTATGTCACTTTAAGTGTAGGTCAAAAATAAATGTAAATATAAATACAGAAGGAATACTTTTTAAATAAATATGCCCAACAATCTATACTTTACCTGTTTGCAACTAGTAGCTTGTAACACAAGCAAATCTGACCCCAGATTAGTACCAGATTAACCGTGTTCCTGCTAAAACCTTAACCAATATTCCAGAGAGGTGGTCTAACCAATCAATAAACAACTGAAATAAAAACTAAAAATTTATAAATAACCATACTTATTACCGCAAATTTGAAAATGTTGTAGATGGTAGGCCATAAACTAATCTATAATATTAACCATAAATTTCAAATACCTGGCTCAATTTCCTCCTCTATCCTCCTGCTACCTTTTTTTAATCACTCCAGAAACCAGACAGTGTACTTCTCTCCATTCTTTCTCTCCTCTAAACAATATGTTTACAATGTTTCTTTCATCCAGTCCGAAGCCCATTCGCCTCTCGAAATGTGGGCGGAAGCATTCGGTACCCCACAAACAGTAGAGTCTGTTAAGGCAGATTTACCTATTCTATATGTGAAGGTGCCGAAACTACCATGTCCGGTCAGCAACTGCGTCAGGAAGTAGTCTAGTTTCCTAAACTTACATTCCCACCATAGTCTCAGATCGGGAATAAGCTCCTTTGTCGGCCTTGCCTTTCCACTATCATTCGCCCATTCTCAGATAGGGGTTGAGGCTTACCATCAAGTCCATAAACCATTGACGTAAGGGTGTAGTTGAAAATTGATGACTTTCATAGAAACGTCCTTCAGAAAAAAGTTCATTAACCCGGGATGGGTCACGGTAAGTTACGTTACGCCAGAGGTCCCGTGTAGAGATTTTTTCTCACTTTGTAAAAAATATTACAGTCAGCATAAAAATGCTTTTTATAGGTCTAATTAAATATATTCTTTTTCTTTATATTACAAATTGTCTGATTACAAAATGTAAACCATACAGCTAATTCGAACAACGTTTGGTAGACAAATACGTATATAAGTTTACAATAAAATAAGTATAAAATCAATAATGGCCATCAATAATGTGAACTAGTCTTCGAAAATTAAGTCAAAAGTAAACAATATTATATTTAGCATAATGCATTAGATTTGTAATATAAGTATGATAAAGTTTTTCGTAGTAATTTAGATTTTACAAATTTATTATTTAAATTGATATAAGGTTGAATGCTCGAATAAATTAACTTTGAAAAATTAAAGTCAGATCTCTCTCTTCAATCCTGACCCCCCAGGGGGAGTGTATTGGTCGACGTGATGTCGTGTATTGTCCGTCTCCAGAGATCTCTATCTCTGGTCATTTCTTTTAATTCATGCATAGGTCTTTGGCATATTCCTGTAATTTGATCTATTCATCCATCTTGTTGGGATCTTCCTCGTGATCTTTGTCCTTCTACCTTTCCTTGTATTATGAGTCTTTCCATGTTTTCTGTGTTTGCTCTCATAACATGCCCAAAATATTTTAATTGTTGGAGATGGACTTTATTAGAGAGTCGTTGGCTAACTTTTAGTTCTCTTAAAATTGAATTATTTGTTCTACGGTCGGTCCAAGGAATTCGTAACATTCGTCTCCAACAGAACATTTCAGTGGCGTCTATCTTTTTTCTCTTTGATTGTCTTAGAGTCCAAAATTCACATCCGTAGGTCAGTATTGGGAATATTAAGCAGTTGATCAACCTTATCTGTATCGCTCTTAAATTTGACAGTCCTTCCATATTTTGGTCATTTTTGCTGTGGCAACTTTTGCTAGATCACATCTACGTTTAATCTCTTCTTGCAATGGCCCTGTGTTTGTGATTAATGATCCTAGATATAAGTATGAGCTCACAACCTTGAACCGGTCAATTGTGGTTATGTGTGAATGATTGTTGTGTAGTCTATCCACTATCATGATCTTTTTTTGTGATATGTTTAATTGCAGACCAAATATTTGACTTTCGTTTTCGATCAGTCGTATAAGTTCCATCAGCTCTGCTTGACTATTTGCAAGAACGGCTGTGTCATCTGCGAAACGTAGGTTGTTTAGTTTATGACCATTTATTGAGATGCCCTTTTCCCATCCTTCAAGTGCTCTTCGCATAATATACTCCCCATATATGTTGAATAATTGTGGAGATAGTCTACATCCTTGTCTGACACCCCGTTCTGGATGAAACTCGTTCGAAAGTGTGTCAAGTACTTTAACTGATCCAGTAGTGTGTTCATATAGTTTAGTTATAAGCGTAATTAGATGTTGTGGTATGCCTACTTCTTTTAGTATTCGCCATAAGTGTCTCCACTTGACCCTGTCGAACGCTTTACGGTAATCTATAAAACAGATGTATAGTGGGATGTTGAATTTCCTAGATTTCTCGATTATCTGTCTTATGTTCAGCAGGTATGCTCGAGTGCCTCTACCTTTGGTAAATCCAGTTTGCTCTTGTGAAATTTCTCTTTGGAGGAATGTTTTCAGTCTCTTATTGATTATATGTAGCATTATCTTGCTGGCATGGGATATAAGAGAGATAGTTCTATAATTGTCGCATTTATGGAAGCTGCCTTTTTTATGTATGGTCGTTATTGTAAATTTTGTCCAGTCTTCAGGCCATTGTTTGGAATGCCATATTTGGTTACAGAGTAGATGAAGTAACCATACGCCGGTTTCTTCTGTGGCTTTAAGCATTTCTGCTGTTATCATATCTGAACCTGGTGCTTTGTTATATTTGAGCTTGTTGATAGCCTTTCTTACTTCATTTTCGAGTATATCAGGTTCTTCTTCCACCTCGACAGAGATTTGGCTAACAAGCTCTTGGCGTTGATCATCTTTATATAGGTCCCTGCAATACGATCTCCATGTCTCTGCTATGTCTTATCTGTTTGTTCTCAGGGTTCCAGTGTTATCTTCAATGGCCCAAGTTCTGGCTCTGAAGTCTCTTGTCATGTAGCGTATTTTTCTAAATAGATCTCTCGGCTGATTATTCTGACCATGTCTCTCACTTTCTTTGGCAGATATCGAGCACAAATTATATTGCACATATTGTGCTCGAAATCTGCCTTTAATTTTTCAGTCAATTAAGTCAATTTATTATTTATTCAGACGCATCACTGTCAGGAACCAGAACGCAATCACTACACACCAATGTTGTTTTTCCAGCGTGTTCTCTGCATATTGCTTTTGTGCACGAACTACAAGAGTGTTCTATCTAGTTTTCTCGGCAGGACAATATGAGCACTTTATTTTGTACTTTGAAGTTGTTGGTTGTGAAACTGGATTGATCCTGATCTGTAGAATATCCCGAATTTTTTTCTTTAGTTAGCTTGAAAAGTTGAAATTGAAGATCGTTTTTCTAAATGTTGTTTTGTCAACTGTTTTGCTTAGTTTAAAATAAAAGTTCTTCCTTCTTATAAGGTGTTAGTATTACTCCTATAAATTATTTGGCCGTTTACAGAAGCTATGGTGAGAAGTAAAATTGATGGGTAAAATCGAAGGACGCAGAGGATTTGGTAGAAAGCAGGCCTCTCGGTTGAAGAATATCAGGGAGTGGACAGGAATAAGGAAAGCTGAGCAACTCTTTAGAATAGCTCGAGACAGGGATAGTTTCGCCATGTTAATCGCCAACCTCAAGGAGACTTGAAAGGGCACGTTAAGAAGAATGTTGAGAAGAGTACAAAGTAGAGTAAATCAGCTTCTTCTTAAGGTGCCTTCTCCATTACTGAAGGTTCTCTATCTTGAGCTGTTCTTAGTATCGAATGAGAGTCCATGTCTGTCCAATCCCTTACATTCTTCAACTAGGAGCATTTTCTTCTTCCTAGACCTCATCTTCCATCCACTTATAAGTCGTAGAAAGTTGTATTTTTCTCCTCTGTAAATATGTTCTAGATAACTCGTTTTTCTGTTTTATAAAATATTTAGGAGTTCTCTCTTAATACCCATTCTTCTTAGCATTTTTAGCACCTCGTTGTTGGTCACGTACTTTGTCCAAGAGATCTTCAGCAGCCTTCGAAAAACTCACATCTCAATACGCCTCATACTTTTTTTCGAGAGACCATGTTTCCACTTCGTATAGCAATATGGAATAAATAAACGTTTTTGCAAATTAGTATTTGATATCCAACGATAACGTAATGTTTATTAGGAATTTTTTCATTCGTTGAAATGCGGACCTAGCATATTCTATACGAGCACGTATTTCGGCCTCGTGGTCAAGATCGTTTGTTATCCAGCAAACAAGATACTGGAATCTTTGTACTGGTTCTAAATATTTGTTATAGACACGAATATTAATGTTGACATTTGGTGCACGTGTAACAGCCATTACCTTTGTTTTATTTGCTTTTATATTTAGTCCCAAGCTATCTCCCTCTCTGGTTATGACATTAAAGTAAATGGACACCTGCTATTAATTCTTTTTACATTGTATTTTGACTTTATGCTTTTTACAACATTTACGCCTTCTTCTTTAGTTAAATTATAATATGTTATCACTATATTCTATACTCTATATCAATTATTTTTGTTTTTTTTATGTACCAAACTATAGTGTAGTGATTTTCATTCTGGCCATATGCAAACATGCTGCTATAAACTGGTATACATTTTACAATTAGAAAGTCTAAAGGTAAACCCCTTTTATTTTTTCTTATTTCTACAACAGTGAGTTTGTGGTTCACAAACTTAACATTTGTCAAAGGAATAGATGTAGAATAATTATTGTGCATTGTAATACTTCGACCAGTATTATCAATTGGTTTTATTATTATTTTTACAACGCTCGATACATCATTTTGCAGTATGTGGGGTTTCTGGTTGTTTTCTAGCGTAGATCTCCATACTGTGGACATAAAATGTTCGTGCGTCATCCAGCGCGTAGATTTTAATGCCATACTTTTGAAGTTTGTTTGCTATATATTGACGAAAACGGTATTTACCACGAAAACCTTCTAAGATCTCGTCGATTGTGACGTATGACTTTGAAGTACAATATTGAGAACATTTATTTTCAAATACCTATCTGTCTAATAGGAGCTAAATTATCAACACCTCGCCGTTCTGGTCTGGTGTGACGATCATCAAAACTAATACCTAGCACAAAGACATGGAAGCGCTTCCGTGTCATAGTGACAGCAAAGTATGCAGGTGCTGTTTAATCGTTCGCCCATAATTCATGAGTGCTCAAATGCTGCCCATTTTTTATTCTAGCCAAATATAGAAGCCCAATAAACGCATATATTTCATGGAAATCTGTTGTCGGACAATCTTTTTCCAGTTTTTTCACCATGTCAATTTTTTTCACCATGGGACCGATCTCGACTTATTACTATTTAAACAAGTAGAATTGTACATTAAATATATGTTGAGTTAATGTCAAATGTATAATATGTCGAAACTGGTCGAGTAAAGTTGATTTGGCATCTCATTTAGAAATAAAATAAAAAAATAAAAAGCACGAAAAGGGTGAAAAGTCCTTAAATGTTATTTAGTACCAATTAAATGAATTAATTCTTTTCTTCATCCTTGTATGTTTCATGTACTTATAATTATTAAAGTTCCTTACGGTGTTCTGATTGCAAATATGTTGTTAGATTCTGTTATGAAAATAATTAAATTCTGTTAAAATTATTTTTTGACACCTTCATCCAACTTAATTTGGATTTTGCCCGTTCTTCTTCGCTAAAGAATGTTTTAAAATACCCCAACAATGTTAATATCAGTATATAATTTAAAAGGACTTAAAATTCATATTTCAATACGAGACTCCATTTTGCATGTACATTCAAGAAACTATGAAAAGACCGAGGTGGCAAGTTTATGGCTACTTACAAGAGACAACGTCAAAAGAAATTTATAGTTTATTATGAACTTTATGACGTATCTTTCAGTGCACAGTCTTGTGCATAAAAGCTAGCTCTCCTATCTGATGATGGGGCAAAATTGAATTTTCCGCCATACACACTGAAAAAACTTTATTAAATTTTGTTCCTTTGTTCCCACAGAAAAAAAGCTAATGTCTTTTTTTGTGTGTGTTTTGGCTTGGACAATTGTCATTCAGCCAGTCTCAATCAAGATAAGTTTATTAATGTAGTGTGTGTGTGTGTGTGTGTTTGTGTGTGTAGAGTAATTGTCTTGATACTTAGCAAAGTCGACGTCATTGTCTTTGCTAAGAGACGCTAATTGTATCCCAACGTCTGCGGTCCCTCCGGTGTGTACCGATCACAAATCTAATGTCAAAAAATAAAACTAACTGTCAGATGTCAATATTGAAATTTAAAACTGAGAATAATTATGACAGCTATGGCCACGCTCTAACACATATAATTTTTCTTATGACAAATTATTTTAAATTGTTAGGAAAGCTATTATTGATAAAAATGTTTATTTTTCCTTTAAATTTTCAAACACCAAAGTTATCTGGATTGCAGTATTGCAGATTGCACTAAAATTTCTTTACTTTAAATTTCTTGTAACTGACTTCACTGGACTTTGAATTTTGGGAAGAACTGGAGTTAGATTCACCACCACATGAACAAATTCATCTAAAAACTGCGATGGTACAAGATATAATTGAGATTGAAAGTTGGGGCACTGGAACGCAAACTTTGGAAACTCGGCTTCTTAGAAAAGAGGAAAATGGAACATCTTTCAAATTTGTTGTAATCGCCGTTTTACAAATATCTCATATGAGAGAGGGTTTACAAACAAAAAAACAGTGATTACTCGTTTAGAGCTAACACATCGCATTGAGTAAAAAAATAACTTTTTTTCACCAATTAGCCGGTTTCCTCCGACCAAACTAAATAAGGTCTGCTCATCTTGGCTACCCTTTATAACCTGAGCTCTTCGACCTTCCTAATACCGGCCCTACCGTTTTCCTTCCCCGCTAACCCGTCCATACAACGGAAACAAACAAAATCTCGTCAAGCACGCTTCAAATTTTATCGTAAATGACCTTCATCACTCTCGGCTTTTTAAAATCGTAGAAGTAACTCGTACAAATAAATTAAACCATATTTTCGTCGCAGTTATAACTGTAATTTGGAACTTTGGGTGTATTCGTTACATCACAATATAAACAGAATCGGCGAAATAATATATCTGGCCTAGGGACGTACTAGAAAATTCTTATTACTTGACTATTTTGATAGATAAGGAATTTCAACATGCTACACAACAAATGTCCAAATTAGATTTCTTTTAAACAAAATATAGTTAATAACCCTATCCATATTAATTTAATTTTTAAATTGATATAAGGTTGAATGCTCGAATAAATGAACTTTGATTAATTGAATGGCAGATATTTAGCACATTTTTATTAATTAAATCTTGCCCAAGTACTTTCGCTTCCTAGAGCATCTTCAGGGGCATTTCGTCAATTTTGATCTATCCAACAAAAATATAATAAAAAAAAAATTTGTTTAAAATCCTTTATAAAAGGTATATAAAAATGCCTCAAACGGGCTATCACAAACACATTGCAAAACGTTTTCGGATTAAACAATCCATCATCAGTGCAAACCACTTTATATATATATATATATATATATATATATATATATATATATATATATATATAACCACTTTAATTAAAAAGAACGTTAAATGAAAATGTTGACAAAGGTTAGAGCAAAATGTGGTTAATACTTACGGTTGTACATGCTAGTAGCCACCAAAATATATGGGTAAAAACCCTTTAAATGTTATAAATTTGAAGATGTTTTACATTATTAGTATTTCTAATTTGTGATGGTTAAGTTACCGTTGGATAGGTAACATGGCGGCGTATGACTCTACATGAGTAAAATGGTCCTGAGACGAAGTGTCTACGAGGACCTGTTGATAACAACTGATCAAAATGACATTGTTGACAAGTTAGGACGGATGTTGTGTCAGAGCAGTCAGTGTAACTTACGGTAGTTGTCTAAAATGACAGATGTCAGCCTTATTTAAAATTGAAAAAGTTAAAATTATAATAATGTAACAGTATCAACCATCAATATTGTAATCTGTATTGTAAATTAATCAGATAGGTATATTTGTAACATTGAAAATTGGTTTTTTTAAAAATTAATGTAGGTCAACTAGAATTTATGAAATTTTGTATGATTGATAGACAACCAACTATACATGTGTAAGGATATATTTATTTTAGGCTAGAGATTTTGTCAAAAGGCCCTGTATGTTGTGAGACATTTGGTACCTAGAAAATGGTAAAAAGGCACATGTGGGAAGACGGGTCCTAAAAGGTATATTATTGAGTATTGATGTAATGGGTGGAGGTGTGTTTGGATATGTTATTGAGCTGAAATGTAAATATGACAAGAATGTGATCATAATGTGGTGTTCATGTAGTACTCAACTTAAAACTTAAGTATGGAAGGCCCTCTATTCAAAAAACTACATTTGGTACCTAGTAAAGATAAATAAAAAAGGATTTTTAAGTTATAAGTAAGTGAACATGAATTACTGGTTATGTGTGTAAAGTATAGATGGTAGGTTGTTTATGCGTGTGGGCAAGTATGCCAGACTGAAAGAAAAGTGATGGCTGACAGATGGTTAGGTGTGATATTGTTCCTACATTGCTCGAGTTATAACTCAAGAAAACAAAAGGCCCTATATGTTAAAAGGAACATTTGGTGCCTAAGAAATATTAAAGTAAAAAGGTTGAGTTATAAGTTAGAGTGTAGGTAGGTGAAAAGTTAATAGGCTTATGGAGTGTATTGTGACAATATGTGGAAATATAAGAGTAGTTGTGTTTAAGGTGGATCTGTCAAGTTTACTAAAGATGTATGATGTTTAAATGTTAAAGACTGAAGACTACAGAGACCCGAAAACCAAACCGTGAGGGAAATTGGATGAGTGAAAAGAAGTTATAAATGATAATGAAAAACGCAGTATGAAAAGGTGAAGATATGTGATTGAGTGGGTGATGGTGTATATTAATGAAAATTATTTTTGGAGAGAAAGTGGCATGAACTGATCTGAAATTATTTTGTTGAGAAATAGCATGGAGAATATTGGGTATTAGGTCAGATTTGACGTTTGGATGCCTAGACAGAAGTGAGGAAAGAAGAGAAAGAAGTGAGGAGTTGGATATATTGAACAAAATTTGAGGGGGCTGAGGATGATTAGTAGGTGATAAGAGAAGGATGAGAATTTAAATAATAATGAAGAAGTAAGTTTGATAATGAGTTATGAGAATAATTGACGGTGGAGCGGAAGAAAGTCTCGATTAAATGAAACATGGCGATTGACACAATTTGGACTTCTCTGTTTTTCTTTAATGATTTCTAGGTCTTCATATAGGTCTAATTTGAGAAAGTTTTTTTGTGGGATGTTGTGAATAAGTGAACGTTTTGCTCTAACCTTTGTCAACATTTTCATTTAACGTTCTTTTTAATTAAAGTGGTTATATACTTTTAGGTTTGCACTGATGATGGATTGTTTAATCCGAAAACTTTTTGCAATGTGTTTGTGATAGCCCGTTTGAGGCATTTTTATATACCTATTATAAAGGATTTTAAACAAAATTTTTTTGTGATATATGGTATACAGCCAGCTACAGGAACTTAGTTTCCTCGTGGAATTTTGAAAAATATAATGTTATAAACATAAAATTGTACATAACACTACACTACACAAGGACAAACAAATTAAAATTATTTAAAAAATAGGCAAAGCTACATTCTGGTCGGCAACAGGAGAGACAATCTTTCTGTCTCCTGTCTCAATTTTTGTGCAAAAAATTTAAAATACCATTACACCCTGAACAATGTTTTAAAGATTTTCATACTTTGTAATTATTTTTGTACTAAGTAATAAAGTTTTACTTTATAATATATAGGTACTGCTTTGTACTGCTGTTATATTTCCTTTAAGTAAAGATAAAATAAAAAAAAATTAGTTTCAGTAATATGTGGACATAAGCCAAATTACTCGGCAATTTAATTTTTTTTTTCAGTGTACGTGCTCTCCTGAACTTCCATTACGTTAGTTTATAAAATAAACGTTTGGCTTTTCTAGGACAAGCGAAAATAAATATTCAATTTAAGTTGAAGAACAAATTTCATTTTAATATTTCAGCAATATTTTTCAATAAAATCTGAATATTCCGTTTAAAGTTATTTATTTCATGCATATCGTTGCCGACAAAGTTGCAAAAGTTTGCTATGCACGTCCACTGCCAGCTCGGTCGCCTCCAAAAATGCAGCTTTATCTTATGCCATACAACCGATCAAAATTCATATATTTGCTAAATTCAATTTCCAATCGTTTACTCTGATATCACAATAACATGAAATCGGAGTTTTCGACAAGATGTTGATCCAGTGTCGCGCGGAAAATCGTTTAGAGTGGTATAAAACGTCAAAAGTAAAGGGTTGTAAGTCAAAACGGGAATATATATCTAAACTGTATTTTTTGTACATTTGCCATATATATTTTGCATACATTTTATGTTTTTATAATAAATTGCAAATAGGTAGCTGCATATTTTATAGAAAAATGTATAATGCCAATATTTTCTGAATGTGTCGACACTTACTCCAAATTTATTACATAAATTTTCCGAGTAAAAAAATCTGTTTCTTTGAAGCATTTTGGACTTTATACTGATCAAATATTGAGTGTTACATACAATATATTATGTAACGCTTTTATGTGCACGTTATTGCCCATTTATTTTAATTATTGATTTATGTATAAATGAACTCTGTAGAATTTTTTTTAAATTCTTTTAATTAATCTAAGGCTTTACTTCCTTATAGGCGAGGATTTCCTTTACAAGAGACCTTTGGCATGGCATTTGTTGATGACAGAGGAAATTTTCATAGAACCTTCAGAGGCAGCCGAACTGACTGACGAGGATTCTGGCGATGAAGACGGTGGTAGGTATTATCGATAATTTGACTGGGTCTTAACCTCAAATAAATGGACGTTCAAATTAAGAGGTTCTTCTTACTTCTTCTAATAGCGCTATAAACCTTTGTGATTTTTGGCCTGCTTAACAATGTCCTTCCATTCTGCCTGTCGGATACTTTCCTTCGCCACTGCCTGATGTTCATGGTTGTAAGATCTCTCTCTCTACGTCGTCTATCCATCTTTTACGGGCCTTCCTCTTGTTCTGTTTCCTTGGAGCTTCCATCTCTGGACTTCTTTTACAGCTCGATTATCTGGCATGCTTTCTTCGTGACCAAGCCAGTTTAGTCTTTGTGACTGCACTCTGCATTAGTTCTGCAAATTTAGAGGATAACCTAGTTTATACAAAAATACTAACATCAGACGTACACAAAGTGGACAAAAAAATCATATCAAATGCAAGTGCGTCAAAAAAATGATTTGAGAGAAAATATTATTTGGGTATGCGGAAATCTCGTTATTCCGGAATTACCAACGTTTCCTAAATTTAGTTATGAATATTTAAAAGAAAATACTTTTATCAACATATTCGAAAAATTGATTGACTCACAGATTGTTGAACTATTCATGCCCTGTTCAAAAATCAGCCAGATCCTAAAATAACAGATAATAGATGCTTTATAGCAATACTGATCGTAAGTGGTTACGACTCGAAACCAGGTACAAAGTATTTCTGGGACTCTGGAGCAGATTTAAAAGATATGGCAGTCTCTAATGCCATGAGACGAGATATATTCAAACAAGTCTTTCAATTTATCTACTGTGCCGACAACACAACATTAAAAAAATCTATTAAAGTCAAAATTTGTAAAAAAAATTGTTCCTGTCTCTAATCTAGATTATGAAGAATCAATAATTAAGTAATTCGGAAAACATGGTTGTAAATAGTTTATTAGAGGCAAGCCTATCCGACTCGGCTTTAAAATGTCCCGGTTCCTTAACAGTAAAGATGGATATTTAGTAAATTTTGACCTTTACCTAGGAAAAGGACCATCTTCTAATGAATAGTGTGATCATTTATTTGGTAAAGCTGCTGCTCCATTAATATACATGGTTAAAGATATACCTTATCCCAAATATTCATATTATTTCTTTATTGACAACCTGTTTACACGTATTACGTTCTTTAATTTTTAGCGTTAAAAGGATATCACATTATGGGTACATTTCATGAAGATCGTTTTGAAAAAATCCATAAAAAACTGGAAACAAGGTTTTTATACTTCATCTATTGATAAAGATGTATATCGATTTCAAACACTTAAGATGGTAAATAGGGATACCCAATAATTTGGTTAAACTTTGGCTAAACGAATGACTCTGGAGGGTTCCAAAGCTATGGTGAGAATAGATGGACATAGGACTTAGGCCTTTGATATTAAAATTGGAGTTAGACAATGTTGCTATAATAACACACAACAAAAGGGTATAAAACGAGAAAGTTATGGAACTGAAACGAGAAGCTGCTACGTTTGGTCTATATATAAATGAAAGCAAAACAAAAATATGGAGTGCACAAAATCGAATCAATATAAGAATCTGAAGGTAGACAACCATACCTACAAATATTTTTTTTTCCTACTAGGCTCTTTCCTAGACTTTTTCCTACCTAGGCTTAATCATAAATGACAACAACATCAGTCAAGAATACAAGCATGGATTCTTAGCGGTAATAAGTGCTTTTATGCATACAAGGACTTAACGAAAAGTAAGGTACTAAATAGTGAGTCTAAGCTTAGAATCTACAAAACAGTAATTAGACCAGTGGTCACATATGGATGTGAAACGTAGACCCTCTCAACCACTGATAAAAATCAAATGAGAATAAGGAAGATATTTGGACCAACCCAATGCAGCCATGGTTCATGGAGAATTAAAATTCTCCCACGAGCCACGAGGTGTTATTGGAGGATATTGTTAGATTTGTAAAGTGATAAAGACTAAACTGGCTTGGTTAAATAGAATGAATGCCAGATAATTAAGCTGTAAAAGTAGTCCAGAGATGGAAGCCCCAAGGAAACAGAACAAGAGAAAGGCCCCGTAAAATATGCATAGATTACGCAGTGGTGAAGGAAAGTATCTGACACAGCAGCAGAATGGACAGAACATTGTTAAGCAGGCCAAGACTCACAAAAGATTGTAGCGCTATTAGAGGAAGAAAAAGAAGAATATTGATAAAGATCACGGGGTTATTTTTGTAAAATAGAAAGACTACAATGTAGTAGCTGTAGCATCTATATGTTTTGATGTCAATCCGCTTGGTCAAGTAAAGAGATATATTAAAAAGGAACAAAAATACATCAACATATCCAGACCAGACTTAATTGGGAAGTATAACAACTCCATGGGAGGAACAGATTTAATAAACCAAAACATATCATAGTATAGAATTGGTATCCGATTCCGATAATGGTGGTGGTGTATATTTAACTTTCTCTTAGATGCGGCAGTTAATAATGCCAGGATTATATAAAAAAAGTCACGATGACCAATTACCACAGCTAGCTTTATGATGCAATATAGCACAGCATTATCTTCAAAAACTTCAAAACCCACCAAAAAGAGCCGAAAGACCAGCTTTGTCTAAATTTCATAAATACAATAACTTTACTAACTAATTAACTAATTAGAATTTCAGATCATGTTAGATATGATGGCCAAAATCGTTTGTTAGTGTATGTTCCAAATAATAAAAGAAGACGCTGTTCTAGTGACAACTGTTCTTCAATTACAAGAACAGTGTCTGCAAAATGTGATGCAGGCTTAAATTTTTATATTAGGCTATATATTATATTATATTTATATAAAGACTATAATTTAACAAAAAATAATGCAGAAATTTAGTTTTATTTATATATAAGGTTCTTGCACCCCTAAGTGGAGCATAGAGCTCCAGTGAAAACGCGCCATCGGATTCTATTTTGCGCAAGGCCTTCACCTCATTCCAAGATTTTCCTTGGCCTCTTATCTCGTCCATGATGCATCTTCTCCAAGTTTGTACTGGGAGACCTCTTTTTCTTTTCCCTTGGGGATTCCACTCTCGGGAAGTCTTTGCGATACTCGAACTATTTTTTCGGAATGTGTGACCGATTCAACCCCACTTTTTGGACTTAATTTCATTTTGTACCCTCTTTTGTTCGGTCAGGTGTAGCAGATCTTCGTTTCTGATGGTGTTAGGCCAGAATATACGGACAATTCTTCGTAGACATTTGTTAACAAAGACCTGCTGTTTGTCTGTGAGGGTGTTTGTCACTTTCCTGGTTTCACATCCGTAGAGTAGAACAGACATTCCATTTAATCGGAATATTAGGATCTTTGTCCTTGTAGTATACTGGACAGATCTCTAAACAGGGTTGAGCGTGCTGTAAGCTTGTTGGACTTTTCGTATCCTTATACGAATATCGTCTTCTGTACCTCCGTTTTTTGTTATGACACTTCCAAGATTTGGTGCATAGGTAAATTATACGAGAGACTTCTAAGAGTGCAAATAGACACAGTGATTGAAAAGTTAGACGAGCTGTCACTCAGCCGACAGTATTTGGTATTAGAATATCTGCCAGAGAGGGAAATTGTGGGAGAAAAAGAAGTGGTGTTGACAAGTTAACAATACAGAGATGGTGTAACCTCTTTCGCATTTGCAGACGACCTCGCTATGCTGGTCAGCTCGCTATGTAGTGGTGCAGAACAGGAAGGATTTTATCTTTAATGCATAACGTACATGCAACTAAGTTGAGGAATGGATAAAGATGCATGAGCTAGAACTGCATGCCTGTAAGACCAAAGCTATAGTTCTCAAGGGATTAAGAAAAAGGGACGGGCGGCGTTTGAATCACTTACTGACGCAGATGCTCACAGAACATGGTTGCTTCAGGGTATACCTGTACAGATTTAGAAATGCAGAAAATAACAAATGCCTGTACTGTAAAATATCGGACACTGTCTTACACACTTTATTGGTATGCCATAATAAGGCGACCCGAAGGGATGCAGGGTAATCAGGAGCAAACATAAGGCAGAATTAGGGGCGAGTTTGAACATAAACAAGGAGAAACAGAAGGGATAAAGAACTCAGTCATAGTGAGTCGAAGTGCTAGAATGTGTGATAATCATGCATGAATGAGAGATCGGGTGAATGCTGTCCCAATGTTGCAACTCAATCACGGCGATTGAGACATGTCCGAACAACCCCTGCGTGCGGTCTCGGATATCAACGTGGCCACGCTGGAAGAATTCTACATAACCGAGGCTAACATTTGGATCACGTCCCCTCATAAAAGAAGAAAAAAGTACCGAGCCCTGCATAAATGCCGTCCTCGTAGGATTGACATTTAATTTTTGTAAATAATATTTAGAATATAGTTTTATTTTGGTATTTACTTGTTTCAAATATATTTTTCTTTAAATAACACCTAATTTTTACTAAGTAAAAGAGCTTCCTCTCACAGTACTAAAGTTAAATGTACGTCTATGTATTAAACCAATATTAACTGGAAAACGAGCATCCAATATGTGAAAGATATTTTTATACAAATTTTACACAAGTTTCCGGTATACTAGATATCGCATGTTTGTAGAAAAGAATGCTTTTCTTACCTGAAATGCATCTTCAAAGGATCCGTACGTATTCGAAACCATTGTGCAACTTTGATAAAGAAGTATGTACTTCTTTGAAATGTATTTCTGTGATCGGTTTCTTTTTGTACACATGGTTACGTTAACTAGATGTGTTGACAAAGTCAGGAATAGATTCCTCTATGAAAAGTAACTTTAAACTGTATAAAAATAAACTCTAGTTGGAAGGTAAATCCGAATTTAACAATCTAAGCGGAGACTAAATATAATATTGGGAAGTTTGCTTATTGGAGAAAAGTATATCATTAAAAATTGAAGCTATTGTAAGGGTATTGACATTCGAAATAGCCGGTTGCTTCAAGCGTTGTTTCCAAGAGTTCATTCTTTAAAAAAGTGCTACTTTTTCAAAATTATCTCAGCTACAGTTTTGTCTATCTATTTTAACTCTTAATCTGAAGATTAAGAGTTAAAATTATTTAAAACAGTTGTTGTACATAATATGTTCAAAACAATACTGACTTTAAATTACAGACTGCATACCCGATAAACCAAGACAATAAATTGTTATGTCGATAATCCTACCAGTTTTGCTATAAATATATATATATATATATATTATATATATATATATATATATATATATATATATATATATATATATATATATATATATGACTGTTTTGGATGGGTTGGAGTCAATAAAATGGGCTATTTGTTGACTGTTTTTTACTCGAGCTTTCAATTGTGATTACAATTTTTATCAAAAGCTTCTAAAAAATACAAAATATCTTACAAAGTTGAACTAGAAATAAAAAATTTTGTTGTTAACTCACCAAATAAAATTAGTTTTTTATATAAAGCTGCTGCTAACATTATTACAAAAAATATTATTAAAAAAATGCCCTATTCTATTAAATGTTTCTCTGAAATAAATTTTGATAAAGTTACTTAACAAAAACAATTGAATTTGTAAACAAAAATTAAATAGCTACAATTCAGCCTAAATGTCGTAAATACCAACTTAAAAATTTTTATTTTATATTTTGTTTAAAAAATTATTTTTGGTTTAGTAACAAAAAAGAAGAAGATTTATTCACCATTGATAGATGCCTGAAAAAATGTAACAAATACATGGAAAATTCAAAATGTGATATTCTACTGATTGCATATATCAATTACATAGAAATAATATAATTATAAATTTTGCTTAGATTTTGAATTTCTGACCTTTTGTTTAAATTATTATCACTTTTGCTAATACAAACATTTCCAAAAAAGTTCTTTTATTACTTTCACTACATAAAACTTTAATATTATCAAAATCCATAATATGGTCTTTTTCTATTACATGCTCTGCCAAAGCACAAGATGGTTTCTTAATTATGCAATCACTTTTGTGAGAAATAATGCGATTTGAGAGATTTCTTCCAGTCTCACCAATATATTCAGCTTCACACTGTACAACCAATGCTGTATACCAGTGGCGGCTTTTCTTTATGTGCTGCTGAGCTGCAGAACTACCAAACAACCATAGCAAATCTTAATTATTAAAGAATAATTAATATAGTTTTATTTCAAATCTGCCATATTATCATATTAAACATAAACTGTTAATAATAATTCACCAACAACGATGATTAATATTATTTTTTTTACGTATTTACTCCTCTAGTGAAACCGTATAATTTTTTTACGTATTTGGTGCTCCAGTGAAGCAATCTTTTTACGTATTTGCTGCTCCAGTGAAGCCGCGTCGATAACAACCGAAACACTGGCAGCGGTAAAATGCATTTATTAGGCAAACGGCGATCTTAGCCGATGTGCTTCGGCAATCGGCTGATTAACGGCCTCGGAAATGTGTTTGCGAGCTGCAATTCACGACAGTTATTCGTGACCGTTGCATCTGTGCCGTGTTTAGAAATTCTTAGGTTACAATTTTGTTTAATTTGTTTTGTTCGAGCGTGTTTAAAACAATGGAGTTTCAATTTAAATTAGGTGTAAATAAATTTCAAAAACTTCACTATCAACAACAGTTGATTATAAAAGAACGTGGCCGTCCTATGCCTGATCTTAATATTGAAGTGTCCGGTAAAAGCCGTGGAAAAACATATACGCGTAAATTTAATAAAGACATGTATCTACGAAATCAGTGGATTTGTGGATGTTCCGAAAAAAATGCTTTTTTCTGTTTTCCGTGTGCATTATTCGGCGCAGATAAAGAGGAAAAATTGTGGCGCGAGACAGGAGTGCGGGATCTAGTGCATTTAAGTGAAAAAATAAAGAAGCATGAAAACACGCAAACTCATATGAACAATGAAATGCGATTTGCATTATTTGGGAAACTTAATATACAGGCCCAACTTGACTCTGCTTATTGGATAAATATACAAAAACACAATGAAGAGGTGACGAAAAACAGGTATGTTTTGTCAAAAATAATTGACTGTATAAAATTCTGTGGGGCTTTTGAGCTCGCCTTACGAGGACACGATGAATCTGAAACATCAGATAACCCTGGAATTTTTCGTGGTTTAGTGAATTTTTCTGCTGAACTTGATAAAACACTTAGTGAACACCTTACAAATGCGACAATTTTCAAAGGTACCTCAAAAACAATACAAAATGATATTTTGGATTGCATGCTAGAAGTATACGCTGAGGAGATTTTAAACGAAATCAATGAAGCCCCATTTTTAGCAGTGATAGCTGATGAGACAACGGATGTTTCTATGAAATTTCAAATGGTCATTGTTTTTCGTTATGTAAAAAACGGTGCTCCAGTTGAAAGGTTTTGGACTTTTTTGCTTCCAGAAAAACATGATGCTGAAACCTTAGCTAACACAATTTTGAATGTTTTAGACCCAATATTAAAGAATAATAAAAATAAGCTCATTGCACAAAGTTATGACGGAGCAGCTGTTATGAGTGGGATACATGGCGGAGTGCAAACAATAATTAAGAGAAAATATGAAACTGCTCATTTTGTGCACTGTTACGCCCATCAATTGAATCTAATAATGTCAAGAGCATGTTCTATTAATTCCCAAGTACGCGTATTTTTTGGAGATTTACATGATATACCTGGATTTTTTAGTCATTCACCTCAAAGAATAGCTGTCTTAAATCAAATAGTTGGAAAAAATATTCCTCGTTCAATCCCTACACGCTGGAATTTCAATATTCGTACAGTAAATGTCGTTTACGAATATAGAGACTTTATTATTGAGTGTATGGAGCAACTAGAAGAAGAGTCAAATGCTATTACTTCCAAGGAAGCAAGAGGACTTAGACGTATTCTGGAAGATCAAAATTTTACTTTCTGGCTGACTGTTTTTCATTATATTATGCCACATGTTGACGTTTTGTACAATAATCTTCAAAAAAAGAACATGGACCCAACCGAAGCACAGAAAGCTATACATGTTTTTGAGCAAAGTATTAACAATGTCCGAAATAAAATAGACCCTATCATACATCAAGCTTCAAATTTAAATGCGGCGCCTAGTGTCCAAAAAAGGAAACGCCCAAATAACAGCCAACAGGATCACCGTATTGCCTGTCTAGAAGTTTGTGATGTTATTATAAACAATGCAAAAGAACGGTTTGCATATACAAATCATCTAGTTGCCGCAACACTTTTATCTTCAGAACATTTCGAAAAATATAATAATAAGTTTCCTGAAAATGAATTGGATTTAACTTGTACAGCTTATAACTTCTTTGATAAAAACCGTTTGCGAACAGAACTGTCAGTTTTGTATTCCAATATCGAGTGTAGAACATTAAAAGGTGCAGTGCCTTTACTAAAATTTATAATTTCTAATAATTTAGAGGACACATTAACAGAAACCAAAAAGTTGATACAAATTCTGGTGACTACGCCAATGACCACAGCAGAAGCTGAACGTAGTTTTTCAACTTTAAAACGGATCAAAACATTTTTAAGAAATTCAATGTGCGAAGACAGATTAACAGCCCTTTCCACACTCTCGATAGAAAAAAAGTTCATCGCTTCAATACCGAACTTTAACGATAAAGTAATCGAAAAGTTTGCGACAAAAAAGGACCGGCGTATTAATTTCCAATTTAGAAAAATGCAATAAATGTAAGTTAATCAGATTTTTATAGCATGTCGTTATTAGTTACTATTAATTAGTATTAAAGCTAATTTTATTGTTTTTGTTTTCGTATGTTATTCTATTTCTATTATTTTATATTGACCGTGGTTCATGCAGCACACCCTATAGCAGATGTCACGAGCCGCCACTGCTGTATACTACATTTGTTTGATCTAATTTGTCTATAGGGTATTTAGTTTTGGAATATAAAGATGAAATGGTTTTGATGTTCTTTGCTGCTATTTTTATATTGTCAATAACCTTTAGTGTTTGTATTAATTTAGGAGTTAATGATGGTATAAAAGGTAGTCAATGATAATATATGTTCTGATTGTTGGATACAGTGTTTTGAGATTTAGCAAAAGATGGTGTTAAGTTATTTATATTTAATAAATTAGAAAAAAGCATCCTGTGTAGCATATCTGGAGGATAAGAGTTTCCAATTAAAATATTTTCTAACAAATGAAGATCTTCTTGTAGCTAGTCTGGATGAGAAAGTTTTAAAACACGTTTCTTTAATCCTGTTATAAGGTTCATTTTCATCTTATTTGGATGATGTTAGTAATAGCTTATAAATCTATTACTACATATGGGTTTTCTGAACCATCTGGTTTTCAACATATTGTCTGTATATTTCTTACAAGAAATAGAATTTTTTTAGAAGCTCTTGATAAAAATTGTAATAACAATTGAAAGCTCGAGTAAAAAATAGTCAACAAATAGTCCATTTTATTGACTCCAACCCATCCAAAACAGTTTTATATTTTTTCCAAACGAGTCACAAGTACGTCTTTTTTCTTATATATATATATATATATATATATATATATATATATATATATATTATATATATATATATATATATATATATATTCTATGTATCGATTGTGTATATGCACATCATTTGTAGATACATATATAGGTACCTATAGTTCTATAGTTTTTTATGATGATATTGACATGATTGGTATATACATGCACCAGGTGCTAACCGACCGTAATATTGCTGACCATCACCTTGTTCAAGTCTCTATTAATCACAGATAATATCCGGAGTGCGTCTGATTGATTCTATAGTAATTAACCTATATAATTATCAATCAGTTCACTGACCACATTCAATTAGTAAAGTGATTATGTGAAACGGAATATACAGAATCGATGTAATATA
Organism: Diabrotica balteata; assembly: GCA_918026665.1. Classification (NCBI taxonomy): domain Eukaryota; kingdom Metazoa; phylum Arthropoda; class Insecta; order Coleoptera; family Chrysomelidae; genus Diabrotica; species Diabrotica balteata. The sequence goes on from OU898279.1 coordinate 163,053,728, forward strand.
CAGCGAAGCGTTGTCTCTATACACTGTTACTGAATTACACGGCTAAATACATGATACATCTACAAATAATGCTTTTTGGAAAAAAATAACTAATGTCCATGTTTGTATATGGGTTTCGATTTCTTTGTTTGTTGTTCTTTTCCTTCTTCATACAAATATGATTTTGTGCAATGTTAGTACAATTGGTGCAATTACATTTTGTTTCTTACTAAGGATGGATATTGCCCGAAAGTGATTTTCCTGTGATTTAAACAATATTTTTTCTTCAAACGTCAAATAATGATGACATTACTTATCTAACTTGATCCTGTCTGATGTTTCTGTCTGTAAATGTGGTAAATTTGACAGATGTAGGTTAGCACTAAAATCTAGTAAATAACACATAAAAAACGCATTGTGCCTAAGACTGAAATGTAGTGCATAAAAGTCCTTCTCCCTTTTAAATTTAATGTTTGTTTTGTCCCTTCTAAGTGTTTTCTGTTTTAGTGTGTTTTAAATTATCCTTAATTGTTTTAATTCTAATATTTTATTTATTTGACTTTACAATAATCTACTATTTTGCTAATAGAACTTTATCAAAGATATTTGATAACTACAAGTTGAAAAATAATTGCACACCCACACAATTTGTACATCTAAACTTATTCATTGTCATAAAACTGTCACCTTCATAAAACAATTACTCAATAAATAACACACATTTCATAAATATATCTCTCGAATAAGTATAAATAACTTTTAATAATACAATAGTATATTACATCACTTTCATTTAACAAACATTCATACACATATCTCTGTTTCATTGGATCAAATCTATCTCCTCAAGAACTTCCCGTTTACTGTCATATAACTAAAAGTGCAGAATTGAGTTCTCCATTCAACAATACATAGTAGTTTCAACCATGTTCTACCATCCATCAATTAATAGAGTACCGGCATGTAAGTAATGTTTATTTATTTGCTCATTTATTAATTTATTACAATCTAATAGACTATTTTATAACAATTTGTGGGCCTAACCTTGTCTGTTTAAACTTTTAAAACTTTTATACCTTTTTAATCAACTTACTCTTTTTGAAATAAAACCACAGACATGTATTATTGGCATAATTATTGTAATTTCCAACATCTACTTTGTTTATCTTTATTAGACAGCACCCTAATATGGATTTTTATCATTTCAGCATTTATTTAACTTTGTATCGAGACCTGAAGATGCTTTGAAAATTATAGAAAGCGAAACCGGTCGTCTGATAGTTAAATTAAATTGATTGTGATTAAGTCTTATTTATTATTTCTTTACCTATTTTTTACTTATAGTAATTATTTCACATGTAACACTAAACTTAAGGCAATCAATAAAAGCCAGATATATTTAAATAAAAAAATCGTCACAGAGAATTATTATACACTTTTTCACATTTACCCACCGTAATGTATTTGACACGCGTCAAAAAATACACATCAACTAAAAAATGATTGCCGCATTTTCGTTTCTTTTGTTCCTATATTATACCAGAAATTGAAAATTTCACAGTCGATGGCAAATTTCTATTTGATCGTAAAACCAAATGGTAATCTCCTCATTATTATGGGTATACACGTATTTTTTCTCTCATTTTTTCATTTTTGTGTGCGTATATATATCTGATATAATTTCATTTATGCCGTCTTTGAGTTTGATCCTTCAGATGCTTCTTCGTTTTTTTCAACACTTGAATGACTGCATTGATAGAATATCGAAATAGGCCATATCGAAAACCGGCAGTGACGTGCATATACAGCTTGCGGTAATTTATTTATACCCAATATTCTTCTGTAATTAATTGATGGATCATATCTAAACATGCACTAGTACAGGCAAATGTCAAAAGTAACCAAGATTGATTAATTATTAATACTCTATATTTTATTCCAAATTTATTGAAAATACTACTAAATACTATTAAATTCAACTATTGACTCAGAAAGGTAAGAGTGTGTTTAGTTGTTATTAGCGCATGTTTTCAAATCTACTTTAAATAGTAGCCTAAAATAGCTAGGCTACGATATTTTAATTCAGAAATCACTTAAATAAATTTATTTTTGTCGCCAAAACTAGCGGAGCATATTAGTTCGCTCTCGAGGTCAAATAACTCTTTAAATTATATACTAGTCTGCTCCAAATGTTGCCAAGAGGTGTCGGTTGAGGGTTTTGGGCCTATACCTAGCTCATTGGGCTTCTTATGGTCCTTGGAACTGGACCTTAAAGTGTTCCTAGTGTCCACCATTTTTCCTGGAGCAAATTACGATACTTGAAGGGGTATAGCCAAGTATACGAACCTTTCTTGGAAATATCACAAGTCTAGGGACACTATATCTCGGGTGTGTGATCGCTAGCTTAACTATCACTAGAGCTACAGCGAAAATAGGTGAGAACATAGCGCACAAAACACTATGCAATGATAATCAGAGGTGGAGATACCACGAGAGCAATATTCACACACAGCAGAAACAGTACAAACAATAAAATGGACAGAAAATATCAACAATAAATTATACAGTCAGAAAATATGGTAAAACAAAAATACAGAGAACAGGTGGATGGCAGGCACTATACCTAGAGTCTTCAATTACGAGAAGAAAGTTTGAACTGGCGATGCTAGAAAATCCACCTCCTTTTACATTCAAAATTCTTTTGTTTTCGGGGATTGTGACATACTAAGATAGATTTTTCAAACATCGAACCAATAGGAAATTTAACTTGCCGCAATACTGGAAATACCGAAGTTTTTTCCCACCTCTGAAAGATTCTATGTGGCACTAATTCTTATTGAAGCAAAAAATACAAAAAATGTATATTTCAATACAATCTATACAAGGCATTTTTGCTTCTTATTCTAGAGGTTTGTTCCTAATTGGAGAAGCAGGTCTAATATTGTCTACAAGTATGGTCTGGTTGATGTCTTGGTTCCAGTGTACCTCATATGTGTGGTCTCCCAAGAGTATCAGGATCGTGTGGGGGCCTGCCCATGTGGCTCCAAAGTTCTCTCGGACATGGTTTCGAACTAGGACCTACTCACCTTGTGTGAATTTTCTGGCGGGTGGAGCGTTTGGATTGTCTGGGAACAGATCTCGGACGTTCTTGCCATCTTGCTTTGGTGTTGGCCTCTCTTCGTTACCGTTGGCATTCTTTTGATTGCCGAGGAAGGTATCCCAGTAATAATTCGGCAGGTGTCTTTTAGGTGGCCTCATTCTTCCTGGTCCTCAGGCTGAACACGATATCTGGCACGTAGGAGTCCCACCTTGGGTCATAGTTTTCTCTTCTAATCTCGCTGTTGGTAAATTGGGCTAAACTTGGCTCTAATATTGTTCTGTCGCAGATACTTCTTCCAGGCATCCGTTCGGAATTGGGACCCGTTATTTGTGATGACCATCTTTGACTTTTGTTAGTGGCTGCAGACTTTGTTTTATAGCAATTATATCACTTGTCTGCTTTTGGCGGTCCCGACACAGCGGAACTCTACCCAGTTACTCAGGCAGTCTTTTGCCAGTAGGATGTATCTGTTACGAGTACCTCTGGCTGCTGCATAGGGTCCTAGGACGTCAATTCTCTTCCATTTATTGTTGGGTTCTCTTGGCATGTACATCTCTTGGCATAGTTTAGTACATCTTTTGACAATATGGGCCAGTAGTATATGATTCGTACTGTACAACAGTACGAATTAACAGCTCGATATCAGATAGAATACAGATCAAAAGAGGTGTTCGGCAGGGCTGTGTGTTGTCTCCAAACTTGTTCAATGTCTACGCGAAAGAAGTTATTAAAAAAGCTCTTATGAACGAAAAAGCCGGAATAAAGATCAACGGTCACCCCATTTGCAATATCCGATATGCTGATGATACCGCGCTAATAGCAGAAAATATTGAAGACCTACAGAGATTACTAAACAAAGTGGTAGAAGCAAGTGAAGAATTTGGTCTGTCACTGAATACAAAGAAGACTAAATTCATGATAATTACAAAGAAACGTATCAATAATATCAACTTACATGTAGGACAGAATCTCATTGAACGAGTACAAAATTACAATTACCTCGGAACAAATATTAACGAGTCAAACGAATACACCAGAGAAATAAGAATAAGAATAGAGAAAGCCCGCAGTGCCTTTAACAATATGAAACAAATGTTGTGTAGCCGTAACCTAAGCCTAAAGCTGAAAATACGAATGCTTAAATGTTATGTTTTCTCGGTCCTGTTGTATGTGGTGGAGGCGTGGACACTAAATAAGCAATGTATGGGTAAGCTGGAGGTATTTGAGATGTGGGCGTACCGAAGAATGTTAAAAATCTCCTGGAAGGATAAGATAACTAACCAAGTTGTATTAGACAGGATGAACAAACAAAAGGAGGTCGTATTGAGTGTTAAAATGAGGAAACTACAATACCTGGGACATATTACACGTGGGAATAAATATCAACTGTTACAACTAATTATGCAAGGAAACATTGAAGGTAGGCGCAGCATAGGTAGGAGAAGAATGTCGTGGTTGAGAAACCTCAGGGAGTGGTTTGCTTGCACTTCCATACAATTGTTCCTAGCGGCAGCCTCCAGGGTCAAAATTGCCATGATGATAGCCAACCTTCGTAGCGGAGATGGCACGTGAAGAAGAAGAAGTATATGATATTGGTTGCCTGGATGGTTTCGTCCTGCACTGGACAGTTCGCTTCTTCAGAGTGATGATAGACTTTTAACACTTCCGTCCGGAGGGATGTTGGTACGATCAGTGTTTTTTCATCCTGGTTCATTTTGTAGTAGCGTCGTCTACAACTATAAATTCTCGGAGGAGATCTTCATCAATCTCGGTTCTTGGTCCTCTTTCTATTATCTGCGGCCATTTCCTGCGGAAGCACTTCATCCTGTGGTGGATTAGGTGGCTTGGACAGATTTGTCATGGAGTGGCAGGTCGACGAGGCCGTCCAATATTGGATGATGTTCCCCTTTTTCTACGTCTTTCAGCATGCATAATAGGGGAGCATTATTTTTGACTGGATCTGTGGTTTCCTGGGTTGATCAGCTTAAGTGGTTCACCTCATCTGCTATTTAGTTTTCTTCTCTTCCCCCTCGTCGGACGGATTTCTTAAAAGATGGTCTGGGAGTTCGTTTTCCTCGCCCGGTAAAATTGAACTATTGGAGAAGTAAAACCCATCTGGAGCCACAGAAGGGCGTATTGGTCCGTATAGAGGGTGAAGTGTTTGTCTTGCAGGAAGTGTTTAAACTTTTTGAGAGCCCATATTAATGCGAGACACTCGACCTCGTTAATATGGTATTACTCTTCTGCTGACTTTACTTTGGCGGATGTATAAGCCATAACTTTTTTGTTGTCTGAAGTCCGTTAAAAAAGCACTGCTCCCATGCTGAAATCGGAGGCGTCTGTCTGAAGACTGAAGGTGTAACTGTCCGATTGTTTTTTTGATTTGGTTAAAGGAGTTTTCTGCTGCTTGGGTTCATTTCATCCGTCTTTTATTTTCTGCGATGATATTGGTGAGTAGTGTAACTATCTAAGCAAATTGGGAGATAAAATCTCGTAACCAATTTGCTGTGCCGGTAAAACTCATCAATTGTTTCATCGTTTTTGGGATGTTGAAAGCTTTGATCTTTTCTACTTGCTTCCACAAGGGTTGTGCGTCTGTTGATATGATTTTGTGTCCTAGGTATTTCAGCACGTTGTCAGGAAACTTGCATTTTTTCAATAATGCCTACATTCTATGTGTTCTCGGTCTTTCCACCACCAGGTGGAGGTGTTTTTGATGTACACCTTGATGAACTCGAAGATGTAACCAGTGAAGACCGTTGTCACTAGTTTTTTAAAAAACAGGCATCACGTAATCACAAAATCGTAAGCTGATGTAGGCGTAGACGTTACGACCATCTAGTAGGCTGAAGGCAGTCTTACGGTTAAAATCCTTGTGGAGGGGACTTGCCAAAATCCACTTTTCAGATCCAGTGTGGTAAAGATTTGTGCAGTGCCGATTCCTGTAATACTATCGTGATGTCGTTTAGTTTCCTGTAGTACAGGCAAAAACGAGGGGTACCATCTGTTTTGTTTGCAATGACCACCGGGCTATTGTACAGAGATTTGCTGGATCAGATGACTACTGCAGCTAGAATTTCTCTCACCTCTCGGAACATCTTCTTTGTCCTGTCTGTGGAGTATTTCGGTCGCTTTCGTGTAAAAGACATTCTCTCGAAAGACATTGAAACTAACTAAAGCAATAATATTGAGAAACGCACCAACCATATTTCTTTTCATAAAATTTCAGGTAAAATATCAATTTCCAATCTTTTATAAGAAATATATCACCTGCAATTTCTAACGCAGAAAAATCCAATCAAATATTAAACAATGCTAAAATAGCGATTCTGTGAAATAATTCAGTAAGTCCATGTTGAGAAAAGGAATATGGGTCTAAATGCAGACATTTTAGATGATAAGAAGTTTAAGGAAGTACGTATCAAATGGTATTGTAAAAAGTTATAAATGAATATGGATTTAATGTCTATTTTGAACCTAGATTTTTTCTGAAGTTGCGCCCCTGAACTAGCATCGGAAGCAACGAATAAAATTTGTGAACAGTGTTCGTTTTTTACGCATATCATGCGTAAAAGACGTTTCTTATTTCGCAAAAAAAATAAATGCGGTTTCCGGTTGGTATGCCGATTATGCTCAAATGACTTTGTTTATACATCAGTAATTATTTGTCTACTTGGCATTTGCGTTTAGCGATTGTGTGTGTTCCCAGATTCATTAGGTATGCTTTAAAACTGTAAATGTCAATCAAAAAGAAATTAACGTGATTTTTTGTCTTTGCTTGGTCGATTTGTGTGAAATTTTATGGGTGCTTCGGATTTGCCTTGTCAACCATCGAGTACGGCACACTTGTTTCTCCGGGATCCGAAGATAATTATTATTATTTTCGGATTTACAGTCGCTTAGAGAGTCATTAAACTCTTTTAAAAACAATAACTAGGAAATGATGGGATACGGTTGTTTTTTTAAGATTAGGACATTATCAAACTTTAGCTCATCATTCAGCATGCCATAAGCTTTTTTAGTTTAGAATTTAATTTTATAGAAGTTCGTTATAATTCTGAGAAATTACAATGCAAAAGAACTATTAATAAAACAGACGAATGTCTTATGTTATTAGATTTTATACAAGAAATTATTTTACAACCAATCAAAATTATTGTTTGATGGTGAGGCTATACAAGTGTTATATGGAAATTAATAATAAATTAATATATTATACATCATCAGCCTCTCTCAATCCACTGCTGGACATAGGCCTGCCCTGTTTATCTCTAAAGTGTTCTATCTTGTGCTTGTTGTATCCAGTTTTTTGTTGTCTTTCGTAAGTCGTCTTGCCATCGTGTTGATGGTCTTCCTCTGGTACCTTTATCGGCTCTTGGTCTCTATTCAACTAGTATGCGAGTTCATTTTCCATCCTTTATTCTGACAACATGTCCAGTCCATTTCCATCTTAAATTACAGCTTCTTTCATTGATGTCTATGACTTTCGTCTCAGCTCGTAGATCTTTGTGTCTAATACTGTTTCGCAGAGTTGTTCCTATCATTGATGGCTCCATCCTTCTCTGCGCTACTCTTAGTTTTTGTACATTTTTCTTTGTGAGCGATAATGTTTCTGCACCATAGGTCATCTAGGTCACCACCGGTAGGACGCATTGGTCAAAAACGTCATATTAGTTTGGTTGTCACTCTTAAAAACGTTACTAAGAGCTCCGTATACACTGCCTATCCTTGTATTATTCTGGATACTTCAGTTGTTTGATTGTTCTTACTTATCTTAATTTCGTGACCCAGTTATATATATGTCTACCAGTTCTATTTCTTCATTTTGTAGTTCAAGGTGTTTACTGTTTATACTACTAAGTTCGTCATATATTTTGTTTTTGTTATATTTATTTTTAAACCTAGTTTATGACAGGCTGTACTAAGTTCTTCCAATATTTTCTTTGTTTGTCGTATATTGGCATTTGAAATGTATCTTACATCTTACAAATAACTCAATTCTACCAGAACTTAACACAAAAACTAGATTCATCACAACTATCAACCAAAATATACTGATATATTGTGGACATATAACTAAAAGAAGAGAAGGCATGGAACGAATGATAGTTGAAGGTAACGTAGCCGGTAAAAGATTTAAAGAAATATCTTCAGTACGATGGTTACACCAAATAAAGGAGATGACTAGTTACTAATTCTCCGAAGCAAAACAACACGCACAGGAGAGAGATAATTGGATAGAAATAGTCAAACATATTACATGACGCCTTATGAAGCGGAATAGATATTGGAGGACATTAATTATAATATATTTATTAATAAAACACGATAAAAAATAGGCAAAGTATTAAAATAAGGCAATTTAATAATAATGCGCATGCTAATATGCATTAACCAAATACCTCCAGTGAAACACATCATTGTAAACTGTGTAATCAGAGAGATTGTAAACAGATTTCCGGTTGTCAGAATTTCAGAGGTATTTATTATCTCAAAGATGGAAGCATTAAATTTATGTAGGTTTTGCTCGGCCACGTGATGCGAAACGAAGAAAAATATCGAATTCTTCAACTCGTTATGCAGGGTAAAGTATTTGGCAGAAGAGGACCATGACGCCGTCGTATCTCGTGGTTAAAAAATCTCCGACAATGGTTTGGGATGACCTCAGCGGAGCTGTTTCGCCGAGCAGTCAACAAAACCATGATAGCCTTGATGATCGCCAACATCCGGACCGGATAAGGCACTGAAGAAGAAGAAGGTTTTGCTTAAAAAAAAACAGAGATTTCCCTGTAAGTATCCTGTAAAATACAACAAAGAAGTATGCTAAAGGAAGCATCATCCTCTTCTTTATGAATTTTCAGAAAAAGTACCTAATAAAATTACAAAGCTTAACAAAAAAAAAGCTGTATGCAAACAGTAGAATCACACCTCTTCCCGTTGTTTTAAGAAATGGAAGTAGGAAGGTCACTACATTTTGCCTTTGTAGATAAAGGGTCTTTCGTTACTTTGTTAGAAGAAAGTATTGCTAAAAAGCTAAATATAATGGGAAACCCAGAACAACTTTATGTAAAATGGACAGGAAACCAACAACGCTTAGAAGATGCGTCAGAAAAAATATTATTTTCTATTGCTGGTGATTATATTGGGGCCAAAGAATTTCACCACCGACCAGCCAGAACGGTAAGATAATTGGGCCTCCCAAAACAAACTCTCGATGAAAAGGCAATTAAAGAAAGCTTTCCCTATTTAAAAAACTTGCTTTTTAAATCATATAAGATCTCTTCCTTAGATCTTGATAGGCTTAGATAATTGAGACTTGGCGTTACCACTTTGAGTAAAGGAAGGTCTACAACTGAAATAGTCGCAAAGTCCAGGTTAGGTTGGACTTGCAATGTTTTCAAATAACCATGTAGAGTTAAACTATACTTACCACATTTGCGAATGTAGTTCTGAAAACATTACTTACCAAGAACTCTTTAATACTGAAAGAGATTTATTTTCAGTTGAAAACCTGCAAGAGTGAAGTGTATAGAGAGGAAAATTAGGAAAAATCCAGAACTAGATACCAAAATTAATCAACAAATTCCAGATTCTCTAGAAAAGCAATATATTAAAATACTGTCAGAACAAGAAGTCTTAGAGCATCAAGAAAAAATATGGGATCGTTCCATGATAGTTTGGGATGCAGCATCAACCGTAAAGGAAATATCCTTAATATTTATACATAAATGAAAAATGCGAGATGGAAGAGACAAAAGTCACTCTCATGTGCAATTATCAAACGCAAAAAAATAGCTCGAGTCGAGAACGTAACCTGGTGCAGAAAACCCATTGTGGGTGAAAATGATGCTAATTCGAATGAAGAAACTCGCATAAAAATATCGTTCAGGAGTTGCATGAAAAGTTGGTACTTAGCTATTTTGTGGAAATGTTCAATAAAGATATTTTGCAACGTATTATTTCAAATTCAAAAAAATATATTGACGAAAATTCAAAGGAGACAACTGATCTGGTATGGTCATGTGAAAAGAATGGACGATGACAGGCTGCCAAACCAAATTTTAAAATGGACGCCAAGGGAAAGAAGGAAGAGAGGAAGGCCAAAACAATCCTGGCTGGGCGGCATTCAGAAGGCAATGTCGGAAAGAAATCTTCACCCTGGCGAATGGAAAGACTGACGTAGCTTGAAACTGGGAACCGGAAGGCGGAGAACGCTATAAAAACCGGGATAATAAAAAAAATCAAAAACTACACAAAAAAGCCCTGAAATTAGTATTTCCACCACCAGAGAAAAAACCCAGTACCTTCCGCTAGATTACATATACAGGCAAAATATGAACAAACATAGCCAAACACATAAGAAAACACCAACTTTCAGAACAAACAACAACTCAAGCAAATATAATAAAAACAACAAGAGCCAAAGTAAAAAAAACTTACACAGTGGTGTGTACAAACTTAAATTTGGCGACTGCCCAAAAACTTACATCAGTCAAACTGGGAGAAATTTTAATAAACGAATAGCAGAACATAAAAGGGCTTTCAATAATAGAAAAACAGATTCTACATACGCACTTCACCTTCTAAATCATAATCATTCTTTTATTGAAGAATTTAAAATTCTTCATATTCAACATAAAGGCCTTAAGCTATCTTTGTTAGAACCTATGGAAATCAACAAATTAAAAAACACACATATAATTCTGAATGACCAACTTGATACAAATAGTTCTCCTCTCCTCAACATATTTCATTAAAGACTAAAGTGTAAACGCATGCCACGCATAAATCACTTGAGAAAGGCAATCAGCCGAAACAGCTGTAGTAATTTAAAAGTGTAGTGAGTTTAAAATAAATTTTGTGGAAGTTTGAAAACAAAGTTTTCAGTGTTTTATTGTTACACATATTATATTTAATAAAAAATCATTGGTTTTATTATGTTTTCTTCAAGTGAGCTGGTTAAAATAAATTTTCCCTACTTTCCGTATCAGGTCAGGCCTACCCATTCCATATTTCTAAACAGATCTAATTGGGACATTAATTTTTGCTTAGGTACGCTCGAGGAATAGGAACTAATGCGTGTAATCTAAGTGAAGGGTCCCTTTCCGAAAACGAATTACCTAATTATCTTTCGCCTGTGAGTCGTCTTACTGTCTAAAACAAAACAGCTGCTCTGTCAAAGCAACAGAGATGCGGTTAGACTAATTTCGTCTCGCAAAAATCACCCTACACCCAACTTTGTTTGGGAAATTTCGCTTTACGCATCGGAAAATACCTTTATTTCTTTATTTGGTTCGCAGCATAACAAAATTAGATCAGTATATTTATAAAATGTATTACGATTTCTACAAAAAAGATTAGAAAATTCAAATAAGTATAATACTACAAAGGTATATGCCTTTTTAGGTAAACAAACTATTTATTTTAGCAAAGTTAATATACAAAATGACTTTACATATTCACATATGTAGCAAAATTTTTTCTATGGGGAGAAGTCACATACAGACGGTATTCTGTGTCTTATGTTCCCCTCTTCCTTCTTTATTATTAACACATCGAAAAATGTTAGTTTTTCGTTTTTTTTAGTTCCATAGTAAACTGTATTTTATGGTGGATATTATTTATGTGTTCTAAAAGTACCTTTAGTTTTTCTTCTCCATGTGTCCAGATTATAAAAGTATCATCCACGTACTCAAGCAAAAGTTTGGCCAAAGAATATAGACGGTTAGGTTAGATTAGGTTAGGTTAACGTCTATATTCTTTGGTTTGGATTTATGTTCGGCGGTTCCTATTGCTTGCTGTTCTATTTCTTGCATAAACAGGTTTGCTATTACCGTGACAGTGTTGAATCCATCAGTGCTACTACACCTTCTTTAAATATTTACTTCTTATAGATGAAATATCTTGTGGTATTAAATATTCTCTGCTTACAATTTCTAATGATTCATCTATAGAAATATTTGTGAAAAGTAAGACCACATCGAAGCTGACTAACAAATATCCCTTCTTAGAAGTCACATCTTTTAAACGCGCTATGAAGTGGCTTACATTTTTGACGTAAGAATCTGCTTCTGCTGTATATGGTTGTAGCTGTTAAGCCTGAAATTTTACCAGTAGTTGTAAAGAAGATCCGATAGAACTAACTATTGGTCGTAATGGTAATCCTGTTCTATGTATCTTGGGTAGGCCGTAAAGTTTTGGACATGCTAACGACCCTGAAAGAGTTTTTAGAGTAAGAGAAGGCTTATTGCGTGAGAGAGATGGACGATCGGGTTTGCTTTCCCTATTAAATGGTCTTAACTGGGTAAGAAATGACTTTGGTTGTATTACACTATCGAACAATTATAATACCCTAACGGATACCAAAGAAAATGAAACCAACCAAATGAAACAGCGCCAAGAAAACCTAAACCACCACTAATATTTGGTTACAGCATAAGCAACTGAAGCTGAACAATATGAAACCCATACCATGGCAAACAATACTGTCAAAATAAATTATAGTGATCTAGAAATATTCAAAAATTATCAAGATATATGAGATAAAACAACATTATTGATCACACATATTAACCAAAGGAAGAAAGAGGCTACAGAGGTTAATATGTTCTTTATTGACCTTGAACAATCAGACAATAACCATGATATTTATGGAATTCGGATATTACAACCCTGTAATATACAAATTGAACCACCCGTTAAAAACAAAAATATCATCCAATGTATAAGATACAAATTATATGGCCATTTTAAAACATATTGCAATATACAAAATCTTCTTCTTCGCGCTGACATATCAGAATTAATCAATATAAGGTTGAATATTCGAACAATTGAACTTAGATGGTATACAAGGCAAATATCGAACACAGTAATTAATTAAATCTTGCCCAAGTACTTTCGATCAATAGATCATCCTCAGGGGCATCTGAAATAAGCCAAGAAACCTTTTTTATATAAAAACGGAAATTAATTCATTATCATCATCATCATCATCTTTTTCTCGACAATCCTCTGTGGATCTTGGCCTGTTCTAAGATTCGTCGCCATTCTGTTCGGTTTTTGGCAACATGTTGCCATCTTCTGATTTTTAATATTCGTAAGTCGGTTTCTACTCCATCTAACCACCTAATTCGCGGTCGGCCTTTGCTTCTTTTTCCTACAGGTGTTCCTGTGATTAGCTTTTTAGCAATGGTATTTTCTGGCATTCGTATTATGTGTCCAGCCCATCTAAGTCGCTGTGTTTTAATGAACGTTATGACATCTGGCTCATCAAAGAGCTGATACAATTCAAAATTATATCTTCTGCGCCACTGCCCTTGGTTGTTTGCAGCTCCAAATATTTTGCGGAGTATTTTACGCTCAAATATTCCCAAAAGTCTTTCATCTTTCTGCGTTAGTGTCCATGTTTCTGCTCCATATGTGAGGACCGGCTTCAGCAATGTTTTGTATATAATAATTTTAGTTCTTCTTTGAATGTTTCTTGAGTGGAAATGCTTTTGGAGTCCATTTTGGAGTCCATAGTAGGTATGCCCTATTTGTAAGATTTATTCGTCTTTTGATTTCTTCGCTTGTTTTATTGGTAGCAGTCAATAGCGACCCAAGGTATGTGAAGTTGTCAACACGTCCAAAGGTATGACTTCCAAAGACTGTTTCTCGTTCCTCATTTGCTATCGGATCCTTTGTAACAAACATGTACTTGGTTTTGTCTTCGTTGATGACTAGACCGACCTGTTTCGCCGCTGTTTCCAATTCTAGGAGATATTGCTCAACATCTCGCTTGCTACGCCCTATTATGTCAATGTCATCAGCATATGCTAAGACTTGTATCGATCTATTGTAAATAGTACCGCCGTCCCTAATTCGTGTATCTCGGACTGCCTTTTCTAAGGCAATATTAAATAGGAGGCAAGCCAGAGCATCTCTTGTCTGAGTCCGTCCTTTATCTCAAAGGATCTAGAACTCTCTCCCTGTATTTTAACAGTGGCTTCTAAGTTAGACATTGTCATTCTCGTTAGTCGGATAAGTTTCTTTAGTATATCAAACTCATGCATTGATCGGTATAGCACTGTTCTCTTGACACTGTCGTATGCTGCCTTGCAGTCGACGAATAGGTGATGGGTTTCAATATTGAATTCACACTGGAGCTGGAAATTAATTCACTTCGGTAAAATACTAATGTGATTTAAAGGAAAGGTTTGAGTGTGAGATTTGGATTATTCAATCTACATAAAAAAATATACTATATAATTTTATATTTCATCAGTTGATTTCCTATAGTGGAGTCAGTTGGACCTTTGGTCAATACTTAGTTTCATAGAATTTTGAAAGGTGCAGATCACATATCTATTGTAACCGCCCTTTACAAGCTGTCATTTGTCACATGTCATCTCAATATTTCCGCCAGACTGGGAGCCATTCTGCCTCCGGCTTCTATATAACATGTAGCTTCTCCATTTTTAAAAAATTTTAAAGTGTTTGTTTGTCTTTGTGTATTGTATTGTTATGTCCAAATTTACATGTATGACATTCTGCTCATGTCGGATAGGCCACAACTGACGAAGTAAGTGTATAATGTTTATCACATAAAAACTTTTTTCAACCATAAACTTCGAGTTTTTTATCGAAGTGAATTAATTTTAATATCTGCTTATTATTCGAAAAACTAATTGTATTCAAATTGACAGACAATGAACAATTTAGCGTAATTAGTTTTTCATACAACGTTTTGATACTATTTCTGTACTGTCCACACTCCAATATAAGGTGCTGCAGATCTCCCTCTTTACCACAGGAGCATTATGGGTTATCAGAGACACCTATGCTCTGGTTGTACGCAGGAGTGAGTGCGTGGTTTGAGCTAATTCTGTTTATTGTTTTTATAAATAACCTATTTGGCCCATATTTAAACCATTTCTCCTTGGGAATTTGTGGTTGTTAAGTTCTAAAATTTATTCCAGTTGTACTTTGATTGTATAAACGTTGCCATCTTTGTTTTCAATTGTTTCTACGTATGTTATCTATATCTGTTACTGTTAGAAGTATGTTGTTTATATATTTGGTTTAAGCTACAGATTTAGCTAATTAGTCGACTTTTTCATTCTCTAATATTTCAGGGTGTCCTTTTATCCAACAAATAATAATCGAGCTGCATGCGGAAGTACTATCATAATGTAAACTCTTTATTTCTATATCAATATGGTTTAGGTTTTTTGTGGTTTTGAGAGAAGTGAGTTTGTTCACAATGCTACTACAATCGGTCAGAATGATATAATTATTCATACCAATAGAGGCTATTGGGCAGTCGACATGATTCTTTGTAATCAGAATTCCAGTAACATATTGCCCAACCCATTTTATTTTGAATTTTAGAGCCGTCAGTAAAAATATGTTGATATGCAGGCCATTTATCTTTAATTATTTGGTTGATCATACTCCCTGGAAGGTTTGAATCCATATAATATGTTTCTATTACTTTGGTACTCAAAGGTTAAAAAGGTAGAAATATAATTATTAATAACTAAGTTTGGTATTGAAATAAACAAAAGTCCAATAATATTGCCGGTAACATTAAAGAAATGAATATTTAATTTATTAGAAAAAATAAAACAAAGAACCCTTTTAACAAGCGATAATTTCCCCAGTGTAAGTAAGTACGGTAGTAAAAGTTAAAATAATCGCTGTAAAATAAGGAAGATTATCCTTATAAGAGCAACAAAGCAGTCCACTGAAATAACTTCTCATTATTTATTAACTACTTTTCAAGCGGCTAGAATTTATTACGGGCTTTGTTCTGTCCTACTTTCGTACTTCTAATTTTATATCCGCAATTTAAACTCACCGTAATTTTAAGGTGAATTCCATAACAATAACGACTAGTCTATTATTTATAAATTTAAAATAATGTGACATCCACCTTCATACTTCACGTTTAGAACTTTGTATGATTTATTTCATCGTTTTGATGACAGCCTGTAAAAACTATTCTACCTACTTAGTGTTAGAATGAGTGTTAAATAATAATGTGCATATTTCTCTTTAGATTTATGCAGTGTAGCATAACGTCAGTCATTCTTCATTTTGCACATCACACGCCACATTATGCGTTAAAAATATATTTACTCCTGACATCGTGTTCGTTCTACAGGATGATGTTTAGCTCTACTCCAACAGTTAGTTCACTTCTTGACAGGGAAACTCATATGTATAGAGAACTCTCATTCTGACATTATTATTATAAAATCTACATTTTAATGAGTGTCATATAATCGTATAATATCATAAGAGAGAAAATTTTGCTGGCAATATTTTCGACTGGTATGAAAGTTTGTTGCCTGACAATTTTCGCGAATTAAATTTTGACTTTTTTTTATCCAATTGGATAAAAGTTTAAAATTACAAGGAAAAGTGGAAGGAAAGAGATGGATTGGTCGAAAGAAACTTTCATGGCTGCGTAATATTAGACAATGGTGTGGTTTCACAGTAGAAGAATTATTTCGCGCAGCAGCCGACAGAGAAAGGTTTCAGGAAATTGTAAACATGATGACGGCCAACGTCTGAATACGGACACGGCACCCAAAGAAGAAGAAGAAGGATAAAAGTGCTCAAAACAGAGCACAATGGACAAAAATGAGGGAGGCCTATGTTCAGCAGTGGACGCAAAGGGCTGGGTGATGATGATGATGAAATTTTGACAGTTAAATCACGAGAGCTGCACTAAGATTTTCTTTGTGAAGGTCATGGTCTCCAGTTCATATATAGTTACAGGCAAGATCATCATCATCATCAATCAGCCCTGAGTTGTCCAGTGTTAAACATGGGCCTCCTCTAGATTTTTCCATCTGCTTCTGTTCTGCGCCTCTGCTATCCAGTTGGTCGCGATTCTTTTGAGGTCGTCGGTCCATCGCGTTGGGGGTCTTCCTCGGCTTCGCTTGTCAGTCCGTGGCGCAATTTTTTTGTCCAACTGTCGTCGTTCACTCTTGCAACACATCCAGCCCATCTCCATTTTTGCCTTGTAATATGTTCGATAATGTCTTCCATTCCGATTCGTCTACGGACTTCCTCGTTTCTTATTCTATTTCTTAAAGCTTATTTCCAAGCATTGATCTCTCCATCTTTCGTTGTGTCCTTCTCAATTTTTCGGCTGATGTTTTTGTGAGAGTTAAGGTTTCTGCTCCGTATGTGAGGACTGGTAGAACGTACTGGTTAAAAGCTTTTCTTTTTAAATGGATCGGAATATTTGTTTTAAATACGTCTCTCTTTTTTCCGAATGCAGCCCAACCCAGACTTATTCTTCTGAGAAGCTCGCATGTTTGGTTATCTCGCATTAACCTTATTTCGTGACCCAAATACACATAGAATGAAAGAAATGGGTGAATATAACACAAAGACTGTATAAAGAAACACAAGTGCAAATAAAGTTAGGTAATGAAATAACAAAAACAATCACCGCAATAAAAGGCCTCAATCAGGGATGTGGTCTCTCACCTACACTTTTTAACATATAAAGATCAGGCTTTGAAAAGATGGTATAGAAAATGCGGAACAATGAGCATACCAGTACAAGAGAATATATTACATTCACTACTTTTCGCAGATGATTAAGTCATTTTTGCACAAGACAGGGAAAATATGGAATATATGATAAGGAAATTAAAGGAAGAATACGAACTTTGGTGACTCAAGATAAATATGTACAAGACCGAATACTTATGTATTGGACCCGAGGTTGCAGATTTGAACTTAGGTCTAGAAGAAGTGACTATTAAGAGTTGTAAGACTTTTAAGTATTTAGGGTCAATGATTAGCCGAGATGGTACTTGTATGAAAGATATAGAGATGAAAATAGCACGGGGAAAACAAGCCACAAAAGCACTTCATGGAGTGATATGGAACAGCACTCTAACCAAAGAAAACAACAAGAGGATCTTTCAAAGCATAGTGATGAATATTACCTTATATGGAGCGGAAGTATGGCCAATGACAACAACAATACGAAATAAAATAAGAACAGTTGAACTGGACTTTATGAGAAGATGTCTACAAATTACAAGAGCGGATAGAATAAGAACGGAGGCAATATGGAACAGAATGGCAGTAGAATGCTCAATTACAAAAAAGTTGGAAAACGGAGCCCTGCAGTGGTACGGGCATGTACAAAGAATGCCAGAGCATAGGTGACCGAAAAGAATATTAAACTAGGACCCGCCGGGAAGAAAACGGATAGGAAGACCTGCTACAAGATGGAAAACATACGTCGGAAATGCTATGATAGATAGAGACCTCAGAGAAGGTGACTGGGAGAATAGAGTGCTGTGGAGGACGAAAACGGCGAACTCATAATGGGAAAAGCCGAAGAAGAAGAAGAAGGAAACCAAGAGAGAACAGGCGACCACAGAAGAGGTGGGCAGATGATATCAAATAAGTCGCAGTGGATGAGAATTGCCAAGAGTAGAAATAATGGAAACAAACGGAAGAGGCGAATGTCCAGCAGTGGACGAATATAGGCTAAACAAGAAGAAATCACGAGACTTCAGTCGAGTGATTTTGTCAAAATTGATTTTTTATTTATTTATTAAGTGAAACGTTTTAGTATCGTTACTGTAATACTTCAATATTCGGGCTAACTAAACTAATTTCCAAGTAATCAAAGCTAACTTTTCCCGTAATGTTTTGATATTTTTAATTATAGTTCCAAATCTTCTGGAAAAACGTTACCAATTAAAAACTAATTACAATCTAATTAAATATTTTTCTAGTCACGGCTGTTTACATTACAAATGGGTCACACTGTATTTTACACATTGATTTATTTTCGTAGTTTAAATACCTCCGTTAAAATAAATCAACACTAGACGGGAAAATTTCTACATGTAACAATTCTTGGACATCATTCAACAACGATTTTGGACTGAATTCAAGTACCTTGAACCTCGGGAAAACCAGAAATCCGTGACATAGTGTAGATGTTATACTATGAGATATTGTAGTATTTGTTGAAAAGTTGATTAAAATATTATGGAAGTCGTTCCAAAACTTACGCTTGTTATGAAACGGAAAATTAAAAATACTGAAGCTTGAAACTAGTCCACGTTCTAGAAATATTAAAGGCAATTAAAAAAAACTAAGTTAAACGTGTTGGCACGTTTTAATTCTTTTAATTTAATTATTCAAGCTCAAATCATTCCATTTACAGTGAAACCTCGGTTATCCGTCAGGGCACCGGACCAAGGGTATGACGGATAATCGAAAAGACGGTTAACAGAACATTAAAAAAATTTTTTTAATAAATATTCATTCATATAATAAATAAACATGCAAATAAAATTTTCAAATTTTATTTGCATGTTTTATTTGACAATACAAGAGGAATTTGTATTAGTACAGTTGGAAAATTATCGAACTTAGTAGTGAAGTTCGGTTCGGTTCGTATGCCCCTTTGTCCGCTTCTCGTCGATCGATGCTGGTAGGGTTAATAAATGTTGAAGTTGTGGAGTAAAAGTGATTATTTATTGACAGCAACTCGTAATTACACAATATGGTGTTCGTTCGGTAACTACTCAATATAGACTGTGTTCATTTGAACTCAAATCCCCAATTTATAATCTCACACATAATAGATACATAAGCACCTTAGGTCATTGCTTCGTTCATTCACACCACCTAGCTTTTGCTTATAATATAATTTAATCTACGCCTTAATTGCGACACTTACGAAGTTCAATTAGAAGATATTATTATTCGGCAATTTATTTAGTTGTAGGTAAATGAACTAATATTAAATTATCATACGATATGGTTTTGCAATATATATAATGCAAACTTATACACGGTAAAACTATAAAAGATTAAGAAGTTAAGAATAATGTGAGATTACAAATTAAGGGGTTAATTTGGGATTGAACATATTGGCCACTATATAAACAGTTTCATCCGCATTGAACACTTGATCGTGTGTCAAACCATATTCATCGATTATAACTTGTAACTTTCTGTTTATTTGTCGACGCTCAATTTTTTACCTTCGATTTTCAGTTCCCATTTACCGAGCAAGTTTTTGAACTTTTCCAACCAACCGCTGCTTCCTTTGAATGAAGGATCGCTATTCAATTTCAAGTTGAAAACCAACGCTTTTTAGGCAACAATTGGTCCAGATAAAGGAACACCACAAATACAGAGCCGTGTCGAGTGATTTATTTGTGACTTGTTTTGATTGTCTTACGATGTTTCACCCGACCATCCAGTGATTCTATTTGCGAAGCATACTTTTCAATTCCTTTAGCATTTTTCTTTAAATCATTGATTGTTGTTCTCGGAACATCATACTTTTTGATCAATGCGACTGTAGAAAGACCTTTCTTTAGTTCTGCAAAAATTTCTATTTATTTTTTTCTACTGACAAAACAACACGTTTTCTTTTTGATGCCCCAGATGCGGAAGGCTCCATTTTTCAAAACTTAATTGATCAAGCGACTAAGTGACACATTCAATGTTCGAATTTGAATCAAACTGAATTATGATGACATACAGATATTAACTGTAATAATATTTGTGCTGTGCGTTTTTATTTTCGTCTTGCGATTATAAAAATAGAACTCTAAAAGCTCGGTATCATCACCTATTTAAATTAATATTTAATCCAGAGCCCCGAATAAGAACAAAAATTATTTACGTAAAAAAATGCGGTCGTGGCATAACTGCACCTGATCCTGACGGATAACAGAGCTGACGGTTAATAGAGAGACGGATAATCGAGGTTCTACTGTATTTACATTTATTTAATTCAAGTTTTTTTGTAACAGCGATACAACAGCATGAACATTAACACCAACGAAAAAAATTACAAAATATTAAAAAACTTCTCCTTCTCCTCATGCAATAACTATGGAATATTCCTATGTAATAACCTATGAAGAACCAATTCTGATAAGTGACTTTAATAAAAACCACGTCAAAGCAAATGGTGAACTCATAGCTAATCTATGTGCTTTTAACGAACTGAGAATCTATAATACACTTTTCGACCATTAGATCCAGTATAAATTATTAAAAACTCCAGTACGCACAAATCAATGTGTATGAACTTCTGGCTAATCATTGATGATTTACCATATTCCTGCTTGTACCATTTATTATTACAAATATAAAAAACTTTAATTAATTAGGGAGACGTGTTTACCTATTTATTGCTGCATGACAAGAGAGCGAAATTATCATTTGACAGCCGTTACATCAATCATGACAGGCTTGCCTTGTCTTTTACTACACAAGTACCTAAGCTTAACAAAATAAAATTTATGTCTAAACATGTCGGCCCCCTTGAAAGGACGCAGTTTCTTTCAAAACCTACAGAACTAACAAAATAAAAACAATGATTAATGAATTAAAAGAAATGGTTAACAATACAGTTAAAAATTGTCAATTCTCATTACTTAAATTGAAATTAACATACAAAACATTATGAATTGAACAACTAAAATTAACAGTCTATTGGCAAAACACATATACGATTGAGTGCTCTTTTTGTTTCACTACCACGCACTTTAACAGTTACAACTCTAGTAACTCCATCTGGACCTGGATGCATTTCTGTCACTCGTCCAAGAGGCCATTGAAGTGGAGGAGTCCTGTCGTCTTTAATCAGCACCAAAGAACCTAGCTTTAACATTTGGTGGCAATTATATTTCCATTTCTGGCGCATTTGTAGCTCGTTCAAGTATTCCAGTTGCCATCTCGACCACAGCTGTTGAACCATTACTTGTATAGATTGCCATTTATCAAGACGGTTCTCAGGAACATGAGTAATATCACACTCTGGCAACATAGTTAAAGTACGTCCAATTATAAAGTGTGCTGGCGTTAAGGCAGTGCTATCATCAGGATCGCCGGAAATAGGACAAAGTGGCCTAGAATTCAATATACCTTCCACCTGATGCAACAATGTACTAAATTCTTCAAAAGTCATAGACCGACAACCCATTACTCTTTTTAAATGAGACTTGATACTTTTTATTCCCGCTTCCCATAAACCCCCAAACGTAGGAGAATTTGCAGGTATAAAATGCCATTTTATTTTTTCATGTAATAGACTTTGAGAAATGGAGTCAGATGAATTTTCTAAAAACTCATAAACAGCATTTATTTCCTTGTTTGCGCCTATATAATTTGAACCATTATCAGAGTAAATATTAGAAGGTCTTCCTCTTCTACTAATAAATCTTTTGAAACTCGCTAAAAACGCATCAGTGGTAAGGTCTGACACTAACTCAATGTGTACAGCCTTAGTACACATACAAATAAAAATGCAAATATAAGCCTTGATTAATTTAGCACCTCTAGTTTTTCGATCCTTGATAAGGAACGGACCACCATAGTCAGTACCTACATTTTGAAAAACTGAAAAACTATTTACCCTATTCTGGGGCAAATCACCCATTAAATAATTTAAAGGTTTTGGCTTAGTTTTAAAACAAGCTATACATTTATTTATTACATATTTACAGCAGCTACGAGCTGAAATAGGCCAATATTTTTGCCTTAATGAAAAAATTAATTGTTGAACACCACAATGAAGCAATCGTTCATGTTCATTTAATAGAATTCTTTTTGTTAAAACATGATTATTTGGTAAAATAATTTGGTGTTTGCTGTTAAACGGAATATTACTATTTCTTAAACGTCCACCAACCTTTAGTAACCTTTCATGAATAAAAGGATTCAATGTTATGATTTTACTTTTATTTGGTATTTCTTTATTATTAATTAAATTCTTGTATTCTAAGGGAAAACATTCCTGTTGAACAGAATTGATTGCTAATGTTAGAGCTGCTTCAATCTCTTCTGGTGTCAGTATACCAGTCCTTCTCTTCGATAGTTCAACTTTACAATTATTAGAAAATCGTAAAATATATGCTAAAATCCTTAAAAATTTGTTCAATGAAGAAAAACGCTCTAACAAATAGTTAACCAAATTAAAGTTATTTACAGCAATACAAGAAACAACCTTTGCTTCCGGTACATTCTGGCACGGTTCAGGATTTAAAATATTCCATTCTTTACTATCTTCAAGAAGCCATTCTGGTCCAGACCACCACAAGTTATTATTCCTTAAATTGTCTGCCGAGAATCCTCGTGACAACAAATCAGCTGGATTGTGTTCTGAACGAACATGGTTCCAGGAATTCATACTAGTCAAATTTTGTATCTCTTGCACTCGATTGGCAACAAATTGTTTCCATTTACTAGGATCACCTTTAATCCAACTCAAACAAATTGTGGAGTCAGTCCAACAATAAATACCATTAACTGGAATATATATAAAATCCGAAACCCTTTTCAATAAATTAGCTAGTAAAACTGTCGCACAAAGTTCCAATCTAGGAAGACTTAACAATTTCAATGGTGCAACCCGTGATTTCGCACATAACAAATTACATATGTAAGATCCAGATGACATTAAACATCTTATATATATACAACAACCATAAGCCCGTGTAGATGCGTCACTGAAACCATGTAATTCAATATTAATATAACCTGATATACTAGCATGACGTGGTATTTTTAATGCATTCAAAGAATTTAAGTTACTGTAAAATTCTAACCAAATTTTAATAAAGTCTGGCGGTAACTCTTGGTCCCATCCAAATTTTCTTTTCCATAAATCTTGCATGATTAGCTTTGCATTTATTACAATCGGACCTAATAGTCCCAATGGATCGTATATCTGACAAATTACCGACAGAATACTACGTTTATTCCATTGACCTGGTTCAATAGAATAATCAATATTTATTTTATACCGTATAAAATCGTTCTGTGGATCCCAATAGATCCCTAACATTTTGTTTTGCTCACCTAATGGGAGTACAGCAACATCTAAATCATTATTAATGTTAAAATCTTTAACTATATTTGGATCATTGCAAAGCCATTTTCGTAACTCAAACCCCGAATCACTCAAAATTTTCGAAACATCTTTTTGTATCTTTATTATTTCCTCTTTTGAATCTGAGGAACTAAGCAAATCGTCCATATAGAAGTCTCGCTTAATTATATTTGATGCTAATGGATAATCATGCTTATTATCTTCAGCAGCTTGTATCAAACTTTTAACAGCCAGATACGGCGCAGATGCGGTACCGTATGTAACAGTATTTAACTTATAACATTTTAAATCCTCCTGTGAGTCTGCACGCCAAATAATTTTTTGAAATTGACAATCATCTTCGTCTACCATAACTTGACGATACATTTTTGAGATATCACTGCTTATTACATACTTGTGTAGACGAAACCTTAGGAGAATTAAAAATATATCTTGTTGAAGAGATGGACCTATATACTGCACATCATTTATAGACAGACCTGAACTTGATTTTGCAGAACCATCAAAGACTACTCGACATTTAGTCGTCAAACTAGACTGTTTTACCACAGCATGATGCGGTAAAAAATATCCGTTATCATTGTTAAAATCCGTTTCAGACATATGGCCTAATTCTATATACTCATTCATAAAATTAACATACATATTTTTCAAATCTGTATTTTTGTTTAAACGTTTTTCCAATAAGTCAAATCTATGCAATGCCATAGTTTTAGAATCCCCTAATTCATTTATTGTATTCTTAAATGGGATTTTAACTATATATCTTCCTGAAGAATCCTTTTTAACAGTTTCCTTAAAATAATTTTCGCAAAACATTTCTTCGTTTGAATATATTTTCTTTTGCGAACCCAATTCTTCAACTTCCCAGAACTTTATTACTTGATTATTAATTGAATCATTATTAGTATAAGTATTCACATTAAAAAATGTAAGAGAATTTTTAGGCTCTAACGAATTAAGATATAAATTCCCAGCAATTATCCAACCAAATTCTGTATTTTGCAAAATTGGCATATTTGGACCCAAAGTTTTTCTACCTGATAACAAAACAGACCAAAATATACTCGATCCTAGCAATAAATCTATATCATTAGACACATTAAAATCTGGATCTGCCAACTTTAAACCTAAGGGAATTTTTAAATCATTTTTATTAAAAGACCTAATCGGTAACTTTCCCGTAATATTGGGAATAACCAAACAATGAGTCTCCATACTAAAATCTCCTTCGCAAGAACTTAGCGTGACAATAGCTTCATTATTAATTTTTGCTAGCGCCTCTCCAACACCCTTGACCAAATGTTCTACTCTTCGAAATTTTAAATCTAAAAATTTACAAATTTTCTCACTAACAAAATTACTTTGAGAACCGCTGTCCAGTAATCCACGGCAAACAATTGATTTATTTCCATTTACAATGCGAATTAAGACCGTCGATAATAAAACCTCAGAAATCTCATGAGAGCTGACAAGGCGGTTGGAAACGTGAAGAGCAGAACTTAGATGACGCTGACCGCTGTCTGAGCGTTCAATACAGTTCTCGATGTTTTGATTAGATTCTATTTTATGTTGATTCGGATCAATTGAATCAGTAGTAGCCATATTTCTAGAAACATTATTTGTGATGTGATGATTTAAATGCAATAATGAATTATGCAACTTTTGACATTTTATACATTTTTGTAGCTTGCATTTCCATGTTGGATGTGAATTCCTTAAACAATTTAAACACAACTTTAATCTTTTAGCAGCCGAGATTCTGTCATTTACATTTAATTTTAGAAATACATCGCACTTATATATGGGATGATCTTTTTGACAAAAGTAACATTTGACATTGGAATATCCTTCAATAGAAGCAAAACTTCGAGAACTTACATTGCGAACCTTTGCTTTATTATTTGTATAACCGGAAGATACTTGAAGCATCTCCAACATTTCACATTTCTCTTTTAAAAATCTATTTAAATCGCCCATACTGGGTAAATCATTTTCATGTTTAAAACATTCCCATTCCCTTCTGGTGGTAGCATCAAATTTAGAACACATTATAAATATTATTATACTATCCCAACTTGTTGTATCTAAGCCTAAACTATTTAATGACCGTAAATGTTTAGTGACATTATCAAATAAATTTCTTAGTTCAACATAAGACTCGTTATTAATACTAGGATGATCAAAAATTGCTTTTAAATGGTTGTGAATAATAAGTTTTTTATTCTCATAACGCTCTGTCAACATCTGCCAAGCTATTTTATAATTTGTTGACGAAACCTCTATAGATTTTATTATTTGCTGAGGATCCATTTCAAGAGAAGATCTTAAATAATAAAATCTCTGAATATCTGTTAAAGATTCATTATTATGAACCAATGCCAAAAAACAATCTTTATATTCGAGCCATGAGTCATAATGACCATTAAAACTAGGCAGTTTTATAGGTGGTAACTTAACCAAGGCCTGAAAACTATTACTATTAATCCCTTGATTTGAATCACTATGAACTGATGCATTCTCAGTATTATTTTCTATTTTAAAATTATCGCAAAGTGTTTGCATATCACTAACAAGTTCGAAATAGGAAGTCTCAAAAGTGTTAATTTCATTTATATCATCATTACTCTGCTCTATTTCATCAATTTTTTCTTGAATTTTATGAAAATCTTCATACAAGGGTGAAATCTTGCTTAACCTTAACTCTAGTTCTGTGATTAACTTTTTAGACACATAATCCTTATCAATATTATCAAAATAATTCTTAAACCTTGTAAGTTTCCCTTTAACTACTCCCCTTTTTGATTTTAAACTCTTTAACTCTTGCTCAGCCATTGTTGCACAGATGAAAAATACAATGAACCAAAGTCACTTACCTTATATGGTTTTATAACCTCAAATCAACATTGGCTTCCTTGGCACTGAATGTCGTAACCTTAACCTTTTCAAATTGACATCGGCTTCTGCACTGAATGTCGTAACGTTATAAATATATAATATATAAACCTTATAAACCTTTCAAACTGACATCGGCTGGGCTGGCACTGAATGTCGTGTTTAACCTTTTATTTTTATTTGACAATTTTCGCTGTTTTTACTTCAGATATTCATTCCATCCGCTCGAATTGGACCAAAAACTAAATATGTATGAACTTCTGGCTAATCATTGATGATTTACCATATTCCTGCTTGTACCATTTATTATTACAAATATAAAAAACTTTAATTAATTAGGGAGACGTGTTTACCTATTTATTGCTGCATGACAAGAGAGCGAAATTATCATTTGACAGCCGTTACATCAATCATGACAGGCTTGCCTTGTCTTTTACTACACAAGTACCTAAGCTTAACAAAATAAAATTTATGTCTAAACACAATGATTGATTTTATAGTCACTAATAGAAAAATCCACCCATGGCAGATTCTAAATATTCGAACTTTAAACTCAGCAGACGCAGGGAGTAAACACAAACTAGTACTAGCAAAGATAAGAATAAAAATAACATCAAAACAAAATTTTCTACAGGAAATCACCAAAAAATTTAATGTAGAATCACTGTGGAATGACTCCATAAGAGAAATGTACCAAAGAAGGCTAGCATAGAAGATACAGCTGAAACAAATAGACGACATTGAAGATATCTACGCGAGCTGGAAAAAATTAAAAACAACATTGAAGAAGAAGCAACATAGAACAAAAGAAACAACAACAATACACCATGGTTCAAAAGAAAAAAAAAGGAATGTAAAGAGAAACGAGAACACTACACGGACTACCAAAAAATGCTCCAGAATACCGAAACAGCTATAGAAGAATTCGAAATGAAACAAAGCAGTTGGTAAGTAGAACAAAAAATGAACACTGGGAACATTTTACAAAAAGGATGGAAAGCGATTTCTACGGTACACAAACACGAATATGGAGATTCACAAGAAACTAACGAAAAGAAATGGAAGAATTGAAGAAATACCATAACATACCAGCAGACGAATCGAAAAGATACCTGACGAAACTGTTTAAAGGAAAGAAAAATAATAATCAACACAATAACGCACCTGAATTAAAACACGAAATAGAACTCAGTTTTCAGGAAGTAGAGATGTAAATCCCTAAACTTACTCAAAAATAGAAAGTCACCAGAAGCAGACGGAATAACCAACAAGCTTCTAAAATACGGAGAAGAAAGTATAACCCTAAAGATGACAAAACTTGTACAAAAACTAATACTGCACTGCAAGATACCAGACGCATGGAGAAACAGCCTAATGATACCCATGTTCAAGAAATGAGATAAAGAAGACCTCTCCCTTGTCTCCCTTCTTGTGGATAGGTATTATATGACTTTCATGCCAGTGTTTCGGTATTTCTTCTCTTTCCCAGACTTCTCTTATAAGATGGTAGATGGATAGCTTTTCTCCACCTTTTTTTAGTAGTTCCGGCTGTATGCCGTCTGGTCCTGGGGCTTTATAATTTTTTAGGGGCGAACTTGCGGACTTTACTTCAGCTAGTGTGGGCTCTACTATTTCAGGTTCGGCTAACTGATATTGTCTGTATTGCCCCGCTGTTGTGGGAGTTTCTGTATTTAAAAGTTGTTTAAAATACTTTCTCCATTGACGGCTTATCTCCTCGTCGTCGGTAAGTAATTGTCCTGTATCATCTTTTATAAATCTTGGGCTGTTGGTCGTGTTGCCCTTCATTGTTTTTAGGTCCCTATAAAACTGTCTACACTGCCCGGTTCTATGTTCCTCCTCGAGTTGCTGTATTCGCGCTTCTAGGTACTGTTTCTTTTTTCTTCTCAAAAGTCTTCTCGTCTGAGCCCTTACTCTGTTGTAGTCTTCTCTGTTCTCTGTTGTAGGTCATGTTAGTAACTCCAGCCTCTTGACTGCTTTCTGCTGCAAGCTTTGTTTGCAGTCCTGGTCAAACCACTGGTTTTTCTTCTTGTTATTCCTTGCTTTTCCAATAGTTTCCGCTGCGGCGCCTTCTATGGAGTTCACTATGTTTTGCCATTTCTGGTCTACGGCAAATTCTGGTGTTGATGTTTCTTCTTCTTCCAGTGTACTGTTTTTAGGTTAATAATGCAAAATTGCTAGAGCGTATAATTGCAGGCTAATCCAAATTAAGATAGTTTCAAACACAAACCCACATTTTTCATATTAAATCGACTTGCGACTAATATTTTTAGTACTGAAATTAGAAATTAGCATAATGGCAAGCGGACCTACGGTGATGAAAAATATGATCAATATGAGCGCTTTAAACGTGACATATATCCCCTACCGTCATCTGCACAGAACGAGTAATGCATTTTTAGTATTTGAGGAGTATTTTTTTCCAATTTTACTTAACCATTTTAAATTTTGTACCTCAGTGAGTTCGTAAGTACGAAGATTACACATCAAAATATAAATGTCTATTCTATATACTACTAAACATTTACATAACGTTCCAAATTATATTAAGTTATAACTTATCATTACATTGTATATATATGTACAAGTTTCCATTTTCCTAACATCTCTCTAGATCGTGTTCGGACTAATGCCCCCTGGAGCAGCTAATTGTTACAAGCCACAGAGACCTTGTCATGTATCGAAATGTTCTGTACGACCCCGGTATTGAATTGCAAATAGTTGTAATCTTGTAACTCAGATTTAGTGTTATTTGATGTGGTAACAAGACAACGTGAATCGCTTCCAAACGTGTCAATAATGATAAAAGCAATAACAAGAAGTGTGTGTCGCACCCACGCTTTAACTTGCCTGCAGTGTTGACATACATCTAGTGACATTTGGCTTCCTATTTACAAGATGTGGAAAATCAGAGGCGCAGAGATATCTAAAAACCTTGAAATTATTTTAGTATTAATATTGACTATGAAAATATATATTTATTGTATCGTTATTGATAAAAGTAGAAATAAGTTAAAAAAAAATTAACCAATAATATTGATGTTTGTATTTAACTTTTAACTATCCATCTTATCGACACCTGATATGAAAACAGTGTAACTTTACTTACAACGTTTCTCAATAATGGATTAAATATCATATAAAGATAACGACATTGTTTTGTTGACCATAGGAATTAAGATTAATTTCAATCCCTTCATTAGATTATAATATTCATTATAATGACCTAAAACTAATTTTTTGGTTATTTTTTAGCCTTTATAGCAATACAAATAAATCAGTGAGTAAGTAATATGCGTTATTGTCACTGAAAATTGTACAAATTTTGTAGAAACAGCTTATATATAATAAGACAAGAAAGAAGAAAAAAAAAATCAGAATAAGAATCGTTTGTACTTTTAAATTAAAAAAAAAAACAAAATTCTTCCAAACTTAACATAAAAAATACTACCTAATTAAGAACCTACAAACTTCGTAAAATGTACCTAACAAAAAATAAAAATTAGGTAAGCATATTAATGAATTAATGGCTCAAATATTCCACCTCCTTGTGCCAAACATTAACCAAATCTATCATACAGATTTCTCCTCATATTTTGGAGTAGGGCTGGTGGTGTAATTCTTGCAGAAAATTGAATTATATTTACCCTTAATTCGACTAGGTTTGTGACCGTTTCAAACTGATGCCTAACTGGTAAAAATAAAAACAATTTTGAGTGGAGCATTACTGATAATAATAAATTATTGATACATCCAGATCACATAGCAAACAAATTTGGTGAGTATTTTTGTACATCAGTCAAACACACATTATTAAAACATTTCAATAACTATACCTTTAACGATTTCACAACTATGACAATTAACAACACATTCTTTTTTTCTGCTTCATATATATCTCCTGTTTTGTCTCACATCATCAACCTATCTGTCAAGGATGGCAAGTTTCCAAGTGATCTTAAAACGGGAGTAGTCAGTCCAATTTTCAAAAAGGGAGATCCGTGTTTGGTTGATAATTACAGGCCAATCACCGTAACAAGTGTACTCTCTAAAATTATCGAAAAGTGTATTTATAGTAAAATGTTAAATTTTCTGAATAAATATGATATCTTAAATAAATGCCAGCATGGGTTTCTTCCTAATAAATCTACAGAGCGTGCTTCTATTTCATTATTTAATTATATCCACGCTGCTTTGGATCGAAAAAGGTATGTGGGTGCACTCTTTTTTGACTTAACTAAGGCTTTTGACTCTATTGATATTGAAATTATACTGCATAAATTAGAAGCCCTTGGTTTTCTGGGTTATTTCTTGAACTGGTTAAGGTCATACTTACAACATCGTAAATTCCTAGTAAAAGTCGATAATAAGAATTCATCTGTTTTTAATCTTGATCGAGGTGTACCGCAAGGCTCCGTATTGGGACCCCTAATATTTATTTTATATGTCAATGATTTGACACATTTTCTAACTGCAGACCACTTAGTTCTTTATGCAGATGATTCAACAATTGTAGTTGACGAGTCAAATGAAGTCGAACTCATATCAAAAATGAACTTAGTAGCACAGGAATTTACAACCTGGTGTAAAAGGAACTCTTTAATGGTAAATGCAAAGAAAACTATTTGTATGCAGTTCTACTCGCGCTTTAAGTCATCCCATGGTTATAAAATCACAGTTCTGAGGAAATACCTTTTAGTGATACAACATTATTTCTTGGTAGCATTCTAGAAAGTAATATGACATGGGATGAAAATGTCATTAAAGTCTGCAAAACAATGAATAAGGGTTACTATGCGATCCTTCAGTTGAAAACTCTATTTAACACCAATCAATTGATAAGTGTGTTTTATGCATTGGTTTATTCATATATGGCCTATAATGTTATCTTGTGGGGAAACTCTAGAAACTCTTCTAGAGTTTTTATAACTCAGAAGAGAATTCTTAGATTGATATTCAGTATTAATAATAGACAGTCATGTCGTAAATATTTTATTAAGGACAGGCTGTTGACTTTTCATGCTTTATATATTTATAAGTGTCACGTCATTTACGTCAAAACTAAATTTCAAAATTTTACCCTCAACTCTGACTTTCATAATTACCCGACAAGACACGGGAGGTTGATAAGCGTGTGTAAACACTCCACAAGTCTCTTTGAAACTAGTCCTGATTTTGCAGGATATAAATTTTATAATAATTGTTTGCCACTTAATATAAGAAATGAAAACAATATTCAAAAATTCAAAAATAAATTAAAAGCACGCTTGATCCAATTATGCGTTTACAACCTAAATGAATATTTTGACTTAATAAAAGACTACAGAGAATAAGGACCGACGGGTTCAGAGACGCTCTATTTTTATATTAATCTATATTTTATTGATTTTTTTTATGTAATTGTTCTATATAACTTGTTGATCATGCTTTATGTACTATATGACTTGTCCTATATCACAATGTGATCTGATGGGATTAATAAAGAATATTCTATTCTATTCTATTCTATTCTATAAATGTTTTCTTTGAGAAAACTACAAAAAAATAAATCGTTAGGGGCTAAGTCACAGGATCTACTTACTGTTGTACCACGTGCACTTATCAGTCGATCAGAAAACGTTTGATTGAGGAAGTCAATAGTTGCTCTGGAGTTGTCAGCCGAACACCCATTCTGTTGGAAATAAACCTCCTGAAAATTAACGGGAGATGCTTATTCTTTCGAGAATATTACCTTGCAACGGATGGATTGTAATAAAATAGTGATACCCATTCCTTTTAAAAACTCACTGGAGAGTTCTAGCATTCACGTTAACTTCCTTAGCAGTTTATGCACTATTGCAGGGTTTACACTAGCTTCCACAAAAGCACTGATATCAATATTTATGTTTTAACGCTCCTCATCGACAGATTTAATATGCGAACTTACGTTCATATCTCGAAGTTTAAAAATGTTTAATGGTATTTTTAACTGTCCTAACACTTGGTGGCAGTGTATTTTCAAAGGAAACAATAAATAAATCAATTACTTTGCGTATCGAATGATCCTGAAAGTACCATGTTACAAGCTGCACTTTTTCTTGGACGATATACAACGTAATAGGCATTTTATTAATTAAACTTTGATAATGTAAAAGGCAAATATCGAGCACAGCATTAATTTAATCTTGCCCAAGTACTTTCGATCCATAGATCATCTTCAGGTCCCTAGATACATTACACGAGGGCAAACAAACACTTTAAAATTTTTGAAAAATAGGAGAAGCTGCATTGTGTACAGAAGCCGGAGACAGAATCACACTTGTTTCTCAACAATTCAATGTCGTGATCTGTATAAAAAATATTCTTTATTTTGGTCTAATCTTTTGGTCTAGTCGTTTATCCTATCGTCTGTGTCTTTCTAATACCTCGTAACCCCAAAATCACGATTGTTCGGGAGACAAGAAAAACAGTTTTTAATATTTTCGAGATGGTTGATGTTTATTTTTTTGCATTTTCATTTGTTTTTACAACTACCTTTCATATATCCAAAAAGCATTTTACTGATTTTTAGTTTTTGTCCTTTTAATGTGGGTTACCAGTAAATCTTCTCCATGATCTTTTAAAAAATGTGGCTTTCAAGGTATTTTCCTATATTGGTTGTATCTATTTCCTATAATTAAATTACGTTCTGCATCCTATTTTACGGAATTTAAAATGATAAATACTTTAAATGCTTTTATTAATAAAAATTTATTTTATAAAATTTGATGCAAGCGAAATACAATATGAAAAAACGTAACATTATTTATCAATATTGTTCTGAAGCTATTGAAACGTCAATAAACGTATTTTTATCTTTAATTGTGGCTTATTCCCAGTTTAATAGTAATTAATTATTTATCAAAATGAGATAACGTATTGTAAAGTCTTTATATATTCTAATTTATTGTTCTTATTTTAATTTACTAGAGGTTCAATATTTATAACACTCACAAATTTATCAAAGTCTTTATTACTACTAATTTATTTGACACTTAATAATTTACCTACGTGCGATACAGTTTTAACGATACCTTCTTTTGACTAACCGATCTCCTCAATAAAAATCCCGTTCTTATATATAAAATGCCGTTATCTAGAAGGGTCTAGCGAAGAACTGATGACCTTCTATCCATTAGGTGACTCATGGACTGGTCTCGAAGAAGGGTCTAGTAATTTCTGCCGGCGGGTAAACAGGTATGAGCGCCGAAATTACTAGAAATAGAACAGAATTAGTCATAATATATTTACAGTTTTATACGCCATAATATTTATTATCGTAACAGTATCATAAAATGTATGGCAGTCTACGGGAATTACTTCTTTCAGTTGTTGAAGGATAGATTTTATTTTCCTTCTCTCTTTGTTCATCTGAGGTCAACAACCGGTAACTTAACAAGTCTTGGTCTTTGAGGTAGCAAAGTCCAGTCATCGGCAAAGTTTAATTTATAGTAAATAGTTCCTTCTTGAACATACTTTAAGGCTCGTATATCATTTACTGTAGGATCGCCTGCCGCCTAAAAGTAACAATTATTATCAAATAATAATAATAATAATAGTTAGAAACTTTTACATGTTATTTATCTCAATATACAGGTAGGTACTCACTTTTCCAGGTCTAATTGATGAGTATCGATGATTCTTCTTTAAAGTATAATCAAGAAAATCGGTATACTGCATTTGTTTGACTTTATATGAAAATGGATTCTTTCGTGCTCTTTTAGTCTCTAGTATAAAATCGCTTGGCAAATGAATGTCACGTCCATTTAATTGCTGTTCGATAGAACATTTACCGAATCACATTCATTTGCGTGTGTCCTACCTCTAAATACTTCTGCATAATTACAATTCCTTTTTCCACGGAATATTGCAATAGTGCGTCTGCCAACACCACATTCCGGTTCTGGTATGTGCATCCATTTTTATAAATTATCAAGCTACCCTTCACATTATGGCAGTGCTCAGTGAAATACTGTATGTCTATCTCCTTTTTTAGTATATAAAGTTGGTACTCTTCTTCTGGAAGCTGACCAACTTCATACTTTATACAAACGTCACATTTATTATTCTTAATTGGATGAATTGACAAATTCATTGAATGAAAGGTGTCACTAAAATTACTTCCCGACATCGGTCGTTATTTTTCTTCTAACCATTTTGTCTTGTATACTTTGAAAATATGTTGTCTATTACGAAACACATCTTCCAGGTACAGTTTTTAGGAATTGGCTCTTCCATAGTGTGATGGAAGTTTAAGTAAGCTATTAAAAAATTCAGTTATAAATACCTTGTCTCTTGCTTGTCCTTGTTTTTTTTAACTTGTTTATTCGAATCGCTCATTCCATGCTTACCTTTTGTTGCCAAATCCATAATGCAGTATTTACCCAAATCTAATGATTGTAAAAATATCTTTTTGCATACTTGTACTTTGGCGTTATTGATACTTAAATAGTAATTTAATGTGATATTTTTGCGACTCAACTCACTTTGGGTATATACACGTTTCCGGAGTACACTTATACAAAAGGATCAAGTTCAAAAAATATTCGGACTAATCTGTCCTTTTTCAGTGAACTTACAAGCAAGTAATTTCCAAAGTGGAAATCTAAATTCAAATAACCTTATAATAAAATAAAATTGTCACCTAGGAATCCATGATCTATTTTATTTACAGAAACTTGATATTGATTATTATATTATACTAATTAATATTTTATCTCCGCCAATGAGTTTGTAGAAGGTTTCCACCACCCGCATTGCCTCGAGGTTGTGAGAATTCTCGAGTTAGAGTCGATCTAGAAATAATTATTAGAGAAATTACAATAGAAAGTTGGATAATTACTGGATTTGTAATGTTTGTTAGGTTGTGGTCACAAGAAGTGTGCATTATTGCGTAAATTTTAATGGAAGATTGGTGCTTTTAAAACCAATTACTATATACGCAGACATAAACACAGTTTAGTAAGACACTTTAGTTTTGAGAATTGGAATGAGTTTGTACACACTTATGTACTTAATACAATGTATGCACTTAGTAGTATATAAATTGTTAACATAGACACAACATTATTACAGATGTTGAAATTTAAAATGTGACATAGTCATCAAATAAATTAAAAGTAATAAAAAAAGAAAAGTAAAATAAGGAAACATTTGATCAAAACTATAAGTAACGTCATATACAGATAGAACGAATTTAAAACGGAACATACAATTTAATATATGTCTGTTTGAACTGCATTTGAAATAGTGGACCAATATAAAACTTGGACAAAAATAAATCCATACCTGGGTATAGACATTGTATAAAATATCGTTCAACTATCTGTCTCGCAACAATGTTGTTTGTGTAACAATGTTGCTTGTCTAAGGAAGTTTTTAATAGTTCAGGTAATGAAGCTCGAAAAAATTTAAAACCTCGCAATTTTTTCGTCCTGCATGAATTGAGTTGAAATTTTAACAGAAGGTAGGTGATAGCCCAAGGATCAAAATCTATATCGAACCGAAGTGCGCTGAATGGTTTTAGGAGTGAAAACTACCCCTAATTGTCAAAAATTATAAAATAATATATTAAACCTGAATATGGGTAAGATTTGGTTTAAATTAGTTAAATAATAATTATTTTATACTTTTGAATAGAGTCCCATTATATTTGAACACTTAAAAAGCAACCCTTGTTAGAGATTAATATAAAAAAATTACTAATTCTAAAAAAATGATTTCGCCTTGGATCGATTTGGATAAAAATTTGGATTTAAGCTCAATTCACCCGCTGCTTTATAGTTTATGTCATGTAGACGAACCCTGATTGTTCTTAGGGGTGAAAACTAGCCCTAATTGTCAAAAATTATAAAAAAAATAACATATTAATCCTGAATATGGGTAAAATTTGTAGTACGCTTTGAATGTTTTTCTCAGTTCTCTCAATGAGGCTCTCAATTAACTGCTGCTTATTTCTGACAGTTTCCTGGGCAATCGATCTCGATTTTCGATCATATTGAGGTCTGGGGAATTACCTTGGCCACTTTAGTACTTTTTTTTTCCAGGTATGATGTTACTGGTTTTGCCTTATGGGACGGTGAAGAATCGTGCATAAAGGTAAAATCCTCCGATTCGCCAAACCAGTCTTTGATTTGTAAGATGAGTTTTCTTTCCAAAACTTCAATAATTAATGTTGATTCATCATTATAGTTACAATGTACAGCCCCCCTGTGCCTTACTGCTGATCATATCATATCCAGACCATACCATGATCTTGAAAGGATGCTTTACTCGCTCTACTATGCAATTCTTATAATATTTTTCACCCACTTGCCTTAGGACGAAGGTCGACTTATCCATAAGTATCTCCACTGTAGACTCATCGGAGAAATACACCTGTGAATACGCTGGTGAGTCAGGTGTTTGTTGGTATCAATTTTTATTATTGCTCACGGTTGCTTGCGCTACTTAGCATTGTTGAGCTATCTGACGTCGAAATAGCTTTGTATTCAATAAAAATGTCTTTATCTCCACCCTTTTAGACACAGGGACGTCTTTAGTCTTACCCATTATGATTTCTTTCTCAAAACTCAAAATGTTTTGAAAATGTCTTTGGTATAACTGATAGTTATTTTTCACTTACAATCATTACTTAAACATTCTTAAAACATACTATAAAGATAAAACGATACTAATATTTCAAAAACAATACAAAAACATACAAATTCAGTCGTAAACTCTAAGCGCCAATTTACCACAATGTGTATGTTGTCACCTAATTTGACACAAATAACAGTTCTAGAGCTGTAAACGTCAAAAAAGTAAGGTGACAAGTGACAACATATATTGGCATACCTTAATCGTATAGCAGCATATGATTTTATTATAAAATGTTAGAACAAATTTGAAAAACTTAAACTTTTGTGACTGATCATAATAATTTGACCACCCACATTAATATCTTTTCTATACTCTTGTACAGAGTTGGGTCGTGGACTCTCACAGATGCTACCTGTAAGAAAATTGAATATTTCGAAATGTGGCTTTATCGTAGAATCCTAAAGATATCCTACACCGACGACGTTACTAATTATAAAGTTTTAATAAGAATGCAAAAAGGAAAATAGTTGTTAATCACAATAAAAAAGCCAAAATTGAATACCTCGGCCACATCATGAGGAATAGCGAAATATATGGGTTGCTGCAATTAATTCTTTAAGAAAATATATATATCTTATAACTATACACTAGTCTACTATGTAAAAAGTCTCCATTTAAGTATTTTTTAGAAACATTAGTCCAGTATAGTTCTTAGATAAGTAGAAAACGATTTGTTCTTTACGTAAAGACCAATAAATTTCAAGAGAATAAAAGACCCGGTATAAAGAGTCGAGTTTATTTCTTTCTTAAAAACATATTACAGTTTCCAGTAGCCATAACCAATATTTTACTGTCACACATTGAAATACACCCGTACGCTAAACGCCACAAATTCCCCAGAAAAAAATTCTTTACATTGTCTACATCCACAATCATCCTTAACAACAAGCGATACATTGTTGAAGAGATAATTGAGCTCGCATCCTTTCTTAGACCATTAAGTAGTTTCTTAATGACAGTGGCCGGCCCATCCGCTCGCTGCTATATTCTCCTCGGACACATCAACTGTATAAACAAACATATATATCACTGCAGAATGCTAGGATGAGAAAGTACAACACATTTTCGCCAGAAAGGGTACACCCTTCCATTTAATTGTAATAGCGTATCGCTAGCAGTTGATTATGGCCGTCATGAATCAGGATGATAATGGTGCCACGAAGATTTTTTACGGGATCAGCATCGCTGGGCCGTTAGCAGTTTTGTCGCTGCAGGGATGAAAAATGGACTGTCCTTTTCTTGTGTAATTCCTGGGTCAGCATTTGAATTTTAATTGTGTTTGCCGATGGCCATAGTATCGGTGTACTTAAGTCACATTACGTCTTTATTTATGGGCTGAGTGATCACTTTGAGTGAGTTTTGTATATATTTGTGTAAATTTATTCAGTTTAGAGTTAACAAGTGTACCTACATAATTATTTTAAATTTATTGTTTAATTACGGGAAACAAAAATATTCTAAAAATTTATTAAAGTGTAGGATAAACAAATATTTTGCTATTTAATAAAACAATAATACAAAATCATCTTTTCTTTTTTTTATTTAAACAAAAATGACCCTGCATCAACTACTAAGAGTTATTAGCAGGG
The DNA here is from genome assembly GCA_918026665.1 of Diabrotica balteata. Classification (NCBI taxonomy): domain Eukaryota; kingdom Metazoa; phylum Arthropoda; class Insecta; order Coleoptera; family Chrysomelidae; genus Diabrotica; species Diabrotica balteata. Next base: position 163,092,855 of record OU898279.1, read on the forward strand.
GGTACAAACACAAAATTACAAGTATTTAATTTCTTACAAGGTATATATGTATAACTTAAATATGTTCTATTAAACACTGTAAATTTTAATGTCTTTCAAATATTAATTAAGCGCTTTGTTAAACTGACATCTTAATAGATCCTTCAGGTTGGTAGAGAGGTTATTTTTTCTTCTTTCTTGGGTGTATGTTTTGCATTCTAACAGAATATGTTTCACAGTGATTTGGATCTTGCAGTTGTGACAGAAAGGGATGGCTTCTTTATTTATTAAGTGAATATGGGTTGGTATAGTATGTCCTAATCGTAGTCGAGTTATTATCACTTGTTCTATCACAGTTTCTATAACATCTTTTAATTTGTTGGATGTGGAATTCCAGTTACACTGCCATAAGTTGGTAATGTGTTTTTTGATGGAGGTTTTATGGTCGTTTCTTGTTATCATGTGTGACACAGGGATGCTTTCATCTAGTGCAGCTTCATTCGCAAGTTGGTCCACTGCTTCATTTCCCTTTATTCCCACGTGTGGTGGCACCCATAAAAAAGTTATTTCTATGTTTTTTGTTGATAGTAGTATGAGTTCATTTTTTATTAACATTATAATTTCATTTGATGGATACAATTGCTGTAAAGCTTTTAATGTACTTAGTGAGTCAGATATTATAATATAATGAGGTGCGGATTTTCTTCTGCAAACTTTCAGTGCCTCTAAAATAGCCATTGCTTCTCCAATAAATATGCTACAATTCGGAGGGAGTCGTATTTTAAAGTGGTCTGCTCCATGTATGTAAGCCGCTGCTAGTCCTGATTGAGTTTTTGATGCATCAGTGTAGATATGTTCAGAATTTGGATATAGGGATATTATTTCATGGTATGATTGATGTATTACTTTTGGATTAGTGGATGTTTTGGGATAGCGAGTAAGGGATGTATTTACAATTGGTGGACTAGTTGACCAGGAGGGAAAGTTTTGGGTTGGATTTATGATGGCATTAAACTGCTCACAGTCGTAACCACTGAATTTGATTCTTTCATGAAAAGGGAGTATATTGATCGGTTTATTTTTGTAATTACTAATACATTTAGGTTTGAAAATATTTGAATGCATGGGATTTTGTTGATTTGATGATATACAAGTTGCATAATTTAGTGACAGTTGTTGTCTTCGTAAGTGTAAAGGTAGTTCGTTAGCTAATACTTGATGGCTATTTGTTGGGCTAGTTCTAAATGCGCACAGAGCAATTCTTAGTGACGTTGTTTGAATTTAGTTTAGTTTTTTTAATGTAGTTTTTTTGGCAGTACCATAACATATTAAGCCGTAGTCTAATTTGCTACGTATAAGTGATTGGTATAAGTTTAATAGGGTTCTTGTATCTGCTCCCCATGTACGGTTTGAGAGAATTCTTAGGAGATTAATTCTAGGTTGGCATTGTTTTTATAAGGTATGTATGTGGCTTTTCCAGTTTAGGGTGCAATCTAAAGTTAATCCCAGGCAGTTTATTTCATTTGTTTCTTTTAGAGTATGTCCATTTAAAGTTAGATTAACGTTCTTTATATTTTTCCGTTTGCTGAATATTATGTACTGTGTTTTTTCAGGAGAAAAGTTAAAACCAGTTTTAAGTGACCATATTTTCAGCGTATGTAAGAATATCTGTATTACTTCAGCCGCACATTCCACACTTCTGCTCTTATGGTAGATAATCAAGTCGTCTGCGTATAAATTGGCTTTAATCGGTAATCTCATTTCGTCCAAGATGTTATTTATTGCAATCAGGAACAATGTTGGGCTTAAAATGGAGCCTTGCGGAATTTCATTTTCAAGAGAGCGTGGACTAGAGTTATAACCGTTAGCTCTTACTTCAATGTGCCTATTAGTTAAGAAATTTTGTATAAAAGCTAGTGTGTGACCCTCGATTTCGAATTTTTGTAGTGTTTTTAAGATGTTATATTTCCATGCAGTGTAGAAAGCTTTATTAATATCAATAAAGACAGCTAGTAATTTTTGATTGTGTAGAAATGCTTCATGGATTTCAGATTCAAGCGATACTAAGTTGTCGGTAGTGGATCTGCCTTTACGAAACCCACTTTGATAGGGGGATAATAGGGGAGTTTTCTAGGTGCCATACTAGTCTGTTATTTATAATCTTTTCCATTAGTTTACTCATACTACATGTCAAGGAGATTGGACGATATGACAAGGGATCGTCTTTAGGTTTGTTGGGTTTAAGAATTGGGATGATAATTGCATGGCACCATATCTTGGGAAATATATTATTGACAAATATTGAGTTAAATAGTTCTAGGAAGATAAGTTTAGCTGATTTTGGAATATTTTTCAAGAAAATAGGTGGAATATCATCTGGACCGGAAGAGGTGTTTTTAAGGCAGTTTAGAGAATAATCATATTCTTGTTGACTTATGTTTTCATTTAGTGGCGATTTGTTGTCATGGATTGAAATTTTAAAGGATTCTTCATGATTTTGTATTTAACGAAATTTGAGTTTAGGTTGCTATCACTAGAATTTATTTGATACACATCGGCTAATACGTTAGATATGTCTTTTTTGTCTGAAACAAGATTATTATTGTAAGAAAGAGTATTAATATTGATGTAGTTGTTTGATCCTTTAAGGTTTCGGATCTTTTTCCAGATTGTTTCGATAGGAGTTGAGGGATTTATTGAGGCAACATAATTATGCCAAGATTCTCTTTTGCTTTTTTTGATTAAATACCGAGTTTTTGCCCTAAGCTTTTTAAAAAATCATCTTTTATATTTGACTTTTGTACAGCCATAAGGATGTTTCAATATCTGAACAAAATAATTTCTTTAAAAAAACTTAGGATTATTCTTTCCTAAATGATTCTAAAATTATTAATTGTTCATCCTATATGTATTTTAGAATTTTAAGTTAATTAATAATTATTCTAGAGGGAAATAAAACTACTACTACTATTTGTCGATTTCGAGGCTCTCCTAGTGAACCGATTTGAATTTTACAAAAAGCGTTTGAAAGTTGAGCCTTCTTTTATATGTAAAAAAATTTGCAACTATCTGAGGGCCTTATTTGGGGCCTACTATAAATTTGAAAATTTGTGATTTGTTTCCAGTAGGCTGGATTGCAAAATTATTATGCAAAACCTATCCGACCGATCTTAACAAAATTTAGCACACGTTTTAAACATATTAAAAAGTTTTTTTAGGCGGAATATGGAGCTTGTAAGTCAAGTTTAGAAAGTCGAAAACATTTAAAGGATTAACTTCATTTTTTGTACTTTTTTTCCAATTATTGCTATTTTTTCAACAATAAACATTAAATTTTCAATTTCTAACTAACGAAATATTGTGTAAAATTGAGTAACGAAACTTTTAACCTCCTATAATTTTTTCTCTAGGATCAATATTTTCCGAATTATAAACGAAAATAAGAGCAAAAAAATGAGAAATTTTCAATTGTTTTCAGATTTTGTTAAATAAAAAATTTAGCACAGGGTTTGCAACTGGCGCATATCGTGATTATCGATATTGGGCACATCCTGAAGGGATTCCAGCAAAAAATAGCTTCCTATGGAAAATATTCAATCCAAAACAGATCTCGTCTAGATTATTACAGCTCCATCAATGTTTTTGTTTAATATTATCCCGATACCATATCTGTGTGAACCGTTTGAACTTCCTGAATAATATATTTTTTTATTGTTGATTTTTTGGACCACATAATTTAATTTTTATTAAATTTTTAATTTATTATAAAAAATTCATATTTTGTATAAAGTTTTTAAAAATATTTCTTTAAATGATACCACAGCATATTCTGTTATATTTATTACTTTGCTTTACAAAAAAGATCATAAGAAATTATGTTCTTTGTTTTTTTAAATTTATTTATATCCCTGTTAATATTTCAAATATCATGTTGAAAAATCTTATACACAGACACTACCCAAAAACCTTCTTGTAGCAATTAATATCCGTGTTTATGCATGCGTAATGATCAGGTGATTTATCCTTTTCTTCTTCTCGTCCCGTGGCCTCTTCCATTGTGTTGTCTGCGGTGAATTATTTTCGGGCAAAATTATTAAAATGAAAACAGTGGTTATCGGCCCACACAAGTCGGAACGGCCATTATGTAGGTGGTTCGCTTTTTGTTTTTGGGAAATAAAAAGTTCAGAAGTGATAAGTGATTTTTAAATAATTTATGAGTTCGAAGGACCGATTTTTTAGTGTGGGTATAAAATATTCTTCGCCTTGGTGATTGTTCTACGTTGTATGGAAATTCTCAGACATTTAAATATTTTTTTGGACCATAAAACTGAAGGAATATATTTATTTTCTTTCCTTACCTATATATTTTTGTTTAAGGCGTACTATAAAACATATAACTAAATAACTTGTTAATTTATGTATATGAAGCATTTACAAATCTTACAGAAGTAATAAAAAAAGTATTACCAGTAATAAAAAGCATAAAATTTTAAATGCATTTGTAGGAGACGTTTATGTAAGCTATATTATACACGGATATCGTAAATAATTTTATTATCTCATTTTCAAGTACACTGTGGGTTAAAAAAACTAGATCTGTGAATGTTTTTAAATTAACTGCATTTTTTAAAAGATCTAATGCTGACAGTTTTGTAGATAATACTGCAATGATTATTTTACCTACCACATAGAGTATCACTATAAGGGGTTGAAAATTGGGGACATAAATTATTAGGGTGGAGATAGGTCAAGCAACATAAATCAAAACTTATACAAACGGTCACTCAGAGATTATTTGGAGAACTGGGTCATGGATAAGTGAATGATAACTACAAAAATTAAATAAAAGGGCACTTACATGAGGCTCATGGACATATAAAACACAAGAAGATTCTAAAAGCTATTTAAAATAAGGACGCTGCTTTGAAGAATCTTCCTGTTAGATGAAAAAAAAAGTTCTTAATTTCTAAAAACACAAAAAAGGTTAGAGAGTTAATTAAGAGAAATAACAACCTAAGTTAGGGAAAAAAATTAAACATTTGTTGTTATATCACCACAAACAGTTACAAATAATAATATAAACAAAATGTATTTTTCTAAAGCTTTGTCTTTTTATATTTGAACCAAACAACATCTACATTATAAAAACATGCCAACACTGCTAAACCGAAATTTTTTGTTCCATGTTTGACATTTGCGGCTATATTCAGCTTGTACTTTCAGTAAACTCAACCGGATTAAATTATATATATTTTTTTTAATTTTCCATAAACCCCTTGTATACATCCGATTAAGTGCATCTAAACTTATTAGCCATGCAACTGTATCATCTTTAAAAGCTTTTGTAAAAAATATATAACCGTATTCTGATTTTACCAGTCATTAGCCATCTACAAAATAAAATTTTCATAGTATGCGGCCATTTTCTACGACGCGGTCGTTGTTTTCTTTTTTCGTTTCTAGCCGACACGACGATAGCTTCCCAGGCAAAAAAAATCTCAATAATACCCCCGTCACTGTAAAATGATGTATCGCTAGTCCGGCTTTCGAACTATCCATGCAAACTTTATTACAAACAAATCTCTTATTTCATTAAACGCTGTGATTAGAGCTTCTAGTTGTTCAGCAGACCATGGGTGAGCCGTGCACAGATCAATGGCTACAAAACCTACTCCCATTGATTACCGATTGAGTCCCCTTTTCGGTATACTCTGAGAAAAATAATTTAGTAATAAATTTAGTTGTCACAAACCAAAAGAAATTAATAGAAAATTACAATTTACTTATTAAATGCATAAAATTCAAATTAATACTAATGTGATCCCAACGTAGTCCTCTTCTTCTTTCTTTTAACAAACTTATAAGGACTGTTTCTTTTTCGAAATTAACCTCCTGCATTATTTAAACAATCACATCATCTTTTTCTTAGTCTTCCATCACTTCTTCGCCTATTCACAAGAGTTCAAACATGGCGGACGGAGCAATGTTTGTCCGGAGCAATTAGTTTTTTCTGTGTCCATGCTATTATAAGTATCCTCTTGTAACACCACATTTTAAAGGACTGTAAGTTATTTATGTGTTTTTGCTTCAATTTCCAGCTTTCAAGTCCATATTGCAGTATCGAAAACACGTAGCATATCAGTGCTCTTACTCTAAGTTCTAATCTAAGGTTTTGTTGCAAAAAATTGTTTTTATTTTTACAAACGTATTTCTTGCTATGTCTATTCTGGATCTTATTTTGGTTGTTTGATCATTATTGTCTGAAATCCAGGTTCCTAAAACTCATAGGTATTTGCATTTATCAACCCTTTCTACAGGTACATTTCCAAAATGTACGTTTGTTGGTAAATTTGTTTTCTTTGTTATTATTCTGTATTTGGTATTATTTATATTTATTTTTAGTCCATATTTTTCACAGAAACTGTTTGTTTTGTTTAGCAGTAATTGGAGTTGTTTAGTAGAGCTTGCTATAATCACGGTGTTATCTGCATATCTTATGTTGTTAATAGATCTTCCATTAATTAGTATTCCTTCACTTTAAGATAGTATTGTTTCTTCAAAAATGGCTTCACTATATACATTAAATAGTAATGGGGACATAATACATCTCTGCGTAACTCCTTTCCTGATTTCAATTTCTGGACTGGGTTCGTTATTTATTACGATTTGTACTCTTCAATTGCAGTAGAGGTTTGTTATTATTCGTAAGTCCCTTTGGTTTATGTTTTTATCTTTAGAATTTGCACATCAACATTGATGTCCATGCACCATCGAGCTAACACATGAAAAGCAAATATTGCTTCTCTGGATCTTAGTCCGTTTCTAAACCCAATCTGACTATCATCTATTTCTTCGTCCAGTTTTTTATTTAAACGACCATGTATTATTTTCAAGAATAATTTGAGAATCTGACTTATAAGTGATATTGTTCTGAATTCACTGCGATATTTAACGCTAGTATTTTTAGGAATAACACAAAAGGCGAAGAGTAACCATTGTTTCGGTATATGTCTTGTTTTGTATACTGAATTAAATAAGTCTACTATAATGTCTAAGGTTTCATCATTTATGCATGGTTTTAATATTTCTCTCTGGTTTGTCCACAGTTGGTGCATAAATTTGTAGGATGTTTCCTACAAATTTATGCACCAATCTTTCCTCCAAATTTATGTTTCCTCCAAAAACCATGTTTCGATTAATCCCGTATAATAAGTCAAATAAAAAATTTTATTAAAAAACTCACTATACTTAATTAATATTTATTAATTTTTATACAGAGTGCTAAAAAAAATCATCAAAATAAGGTTAAAAATAAAAAAAATTGAAATACTTTGAATTTGACCAAAATTTTCTCCATTGCGTTTTGTTGCATCTGAGTGTAGTTGCTAAAAGAAAAAGTCGATTTATTAAAACCTGAATAAAAAAACTATCACATTAAAGATAAAAATAAAATAAAAACTAAATTTAACAAATATAAACATTCAATTCAATCTGATATCGACAATTTTGTATACAAAACAAACAATTAATCAACAGAAACACGTACCCTACAGCTTGAATGCAAATGTCAAAACAATAAAATGGCCAAAATAATTAATCTGGCTTTGCCTATGGTACAGGCCTCAAAATTTCCTGATGCCCAACAAGTACCCAATTTTTTTTTTCGCTCTTTATAATTATTACTTACATTCACAGGTTTGCTTCAGTGATGAAGCCACGTTTGTTGACAAGGTCCAGTTTGCCCAAAGACGTCCATGGGAAAAATAGGAAAAGGGGTATGTAATTAATACAAGTAAACATCCCATAATATGATCGGTGATTAGTGGCAAAGGTATGGGACGTTTGTATGTCGTAGAAGGAACCATGCGAGAAGACCAATATAAAAGGGTTTTGCAGACAACAACAATTTAACGAATGGTTTGGTAAAAGCCATAAGATATTAATGCAGGATGAAGCACCCTGCCATACGACAAAAAGTATTAAAAATTTTTGGTTAGAACAAAAAATTCCACTCTTATCATGGCCAAGCAACTCACCACACATGAACCCTATTGAAAATGTCTGCAAGTGCCTAAAAAGAGAGTTAGCAAAGGACATAATTACCAATAACGTTCAATTGATAGAAAGAATCATTTTCGATTGGAGGAATCACACTTTCTTCTTCTTCTTCTTCCTTCTTGTATATAGGCTTTAAAGCCTGTTTTTTCTTCAATATTAGAATCCGAAATTGATGGTCTGCCAATCCTTCTTCGTCCATTTGGTAACTTATCTCGTGCTATTCATACTATCCTCTGATATGCCATTCTGATAATGTGTTCGTTCCACTGTTGTTTTGCGTTCCACTATTGCGTTTTTTTTGCATCTGAGTGTAGTTGCTAAAAGAAAAAGTCGATTTATTGAAATCTGAATTAAAAAACTATCATAAATAGTTTATATAATATAATATAATAAAAAATAAAATTAAAGATAAAAATAAAATAAAAACTAAACTTAACAGATATAAACATTTAATTCAATCAGATATCGATAATTTTGTATACAAAACAAACAATTAATCAACAGCAACACGCAACCTACAGCTTGAATGCAAATGTCAAAATAATAAAATGGCCAAAATAATTAATCTGGCTTTGCCTATGGTACATGCCTCCAAATTTCCTGATGCTCAACAAGTACCGAATATGAGTGATTTTACAATAGTGCAACATAAGAAAACAGGAATAACCAGAGATAGGAAGAAGGATATTGGACAAAATGAGGAGTCTGATGATTTTGGTGCCGGTCGTACAGTTTGGTTATACCTTTATAGAATTAAGCAGCATGTATAATTTGGAAATATTCACGATTTCCTGAAAAATCAAAAACAATTCTCCAATACGAATATTATTGTAAAGGAACTCCCGACTGAGGAAAACCATAAGTGTTTTGTGTTTGGGATTAGCGAAAAATATAGAGATCAAATCTGTCAACAATGTACTTGGTCCAAAGGAATCGGTTTCAAACGTTTCGACATAAAAAAATATATTATTTGAATATGATTTTTGATAATATAGGACACAAAATAACATAAATAATATTGTCAATGTTGTAGGTGACAAAAGGTTTTGTTAAAAGCGATTAATATTTGCAAATTTCGACAGTCCAGCGGATAGGAAACCATTTATTTAATTGTTCAGTTTTTGGCCACCAAAGTAGGTGACACCTTTGTGTTCAAACCATTCAAAATGAGAAGTTTTTGGAGAAACTAGTTGGACTTTTTGGTTTAAATCGGAATCAGTTGTGTTGTTTTAATAATTCCAATTCAGACGTAAAATGTTTGACCAATTTGTATTCCAAGCAACTTATACTCATAGACATATTATATATTCATTACTAAAATTTCCCACTCTTTCAACATAATATTTTTATCAGGGCAAGGAAATTAGTTTTTTCAGTGTATAAACAAAATCCTCTTTGTTTTGCGGGAAAGGAACTTATAAAATTAGGAATTTAATCGCGTTTTTCGATTTTTTATTTATGTACCAGGTGTAGCAAAAAGTGATAGAAGAGGTTTTGTAAAGAATGCAAAAAACAGTACAGGCTGAAATTATGTCAGATGTATATAAGAATAATTCAAGCAATGCAAACTTCAATCCCGCATTTTTAGATTTCAAAAATAAACGTGAAATGACAGGTTTATCTATAATAGATAGTGATAATCCACTAAATTTCCCCATCACATATCAAGAATTTGAAGAAGCTCTAGATAAATCAAAAAACACTTCATCGGGTCCTGATAATATACCAATCATATTTATCAAAAACTTGCCGTACCTAGGAAAATTAATTCTCTTAGACATTTTCAATCACATTTACCTTAATAAAAAATTTCCTTCAATCTGGTCTGAATCATCAATTATTCCCATATTAAAACCTTTCAAATCAAAAACTGACCCCCATTCCTATAGACCAATTTCTCTTACAAAATAATACATGCAAACTACTAGAAAAAATTTTAAATAACAGATTAATGTGGTTTCTTGAAAAAAAAAACCAATTATTAAGCCATATCCAAAGCGGTTTCAGAAAAGGCAGATCAACTCATGATGCCTTAGTAGCTATTGACAATATTATATGTGAGTCCTTTAGAAATAACCAGAAAGTAATTGCCAGATTTTTTGATATAAATAAAGCATTTGATACTGCATGGAGATACAACATTTTACAAACCATGTCCAATTGGGGTATCCAGGGAAATTTTCTTGCCTTTGTAAAACATTTCATGAATAATAGGATATTTCAAGTACGTGTAAATGGAATTACCTCAAAAATAGAATGTCTTGAAAACGGTATTCCACAGGGCTCAACCTTAAGCCCCACTTTATTCTTAATAGCAATTAATAATATCGCTCAAGAGATAAAGCTACCTTTGAAAGCAGGTCTGTATGCAGATGACTTAGTTGTATATACTAGTAGCTGTAATATTACACTAGCCTCAAACATTTTGCAATTATTTCTGCATAAACTAGAAGACTGGTCCCAAAAGACTGGTTTTACGTTCTCAGGTGATAAATCTCGTTTCATCGTATTCAATAAAAGAAAAACTGATTGCAAAACAACACTTACTCTAAATGGTATCAACCTAGAACAAGTAGAGAGCATTGACTTTCTTGGTCTAAGACTGGACAGTCAGTTAACATGGGCAGAACATATTAAAAAGCTAGTCGTATCCTGCCAATCTAAAATAAATCTCCTTAAAATGCTATCAAACCGATCTTGGGGAGCGGACACAATAAAATTGCTGCATATATACCAATCATTAATCCGAAGTAAACTGGATTATGGTGCAATATGCTATTCAACTGCGAGTAATTATATACTTAAAAAACTAGACATTATACAAAACACATGTTTAAGACTAATTCTGGGTGCTTACCGAACTAGTCCTGTTTCAAGTTTTCAGGTTATCCTAAATGAATCTCCCCTATCAATACGAAGACAACACATTTCTTTAAATTATGCCGCGAGATTGTCTTCCAACCCTAATAACACAAATTATCCACTTCTTTATAAAATATATCCACCTACTCATTGCCATCAACAAATTAAATATCCACCCCTTAAAGAACGTCTAACGAGATACGGTTTTGACATGGAGCAGCTCACACATTCTTACCCTACACAACGAACTATACCTCCCTGGACTATTAATTTCCCCACTATTGATCTATCCCTCACGGCCTATCCAAAGAGTACCACAAATCCCATAATCATTAACAAATTATATCAAGAACGGATATTAGAATACACTGGCCATAACAAGATTTTTACCGATGCGTCAAGAACTGAAAACGGACACGCAGCGGCCTATATTCTAGGAAAGTCTGAATATGCAGTTCGCATCCCTCAATTCTGCAGCATTTTCACGGGAGAAGCAATCGCCATTTTAAAGGCTTTAGACATGTGTAAGAGTCATGCAAGCTCAGATTTTCTTATCATTACTGACTCTTTATCTGTTCTTCAGAGCTTAAGGCAAATATATCCAGTACATGCTATCCTGCACCAAATACAATTAGCACTTTATCGCCTACAAAACAGACACGTTAACGTTACATTTCTCTGGGTACCATCACATACAGGTATCGCAGGAAATGAAAAAGTAGATGAATTAGCAAAGAAAGCTGCTACTGACGAGCAAACTGAAATTATGACTACAATTCCATTCAGTGATATCCAGCTCAATATTAAACAGCACTGTGTCAAAAATTGGCAACAAATGTGGAATTCTACTAAGGCTAACCTTAAAAACGTGAAAACTAGGATTGGCACTAAACTACAATTTCCAGAAAACAGAAGGCAACAAGTGATTATAAACCGACTAAGAATTGGACACACAGCGTTAACTCACCAGCATCTCTAACAAAAGAACTACCACCTGAATGTTCCTATTGTGAATGTCCAATAACTGTTCAACATGTATTGATTAAATGTCCTCTTTATTCCTACGAAAGAGCCATCAACAACGTACCAGAAGAAGCAAAGAAACTTAAAGATATTTTAAACAGTAATGTATCTAATACAATCAAATTCCTTAAGGACATACGTTTACTACACAAAATTTAAGTTATATGTATCTCTTTGTAATTTGTAATTTATTATGTGTAATTTGTAATAACAATTTGTAATAACAACTGTAAAATCTGTAAAACCCGCTAATAACCTTTAATGGTTGATGCGGAAATTCTAAATAAAAAAAAACAAAGTACAGGCTGAAATGTGATAAATGAATATTTTATATTGGTGTATTTATAAAAAAAAATGAATCGAATCTCTGATTACTGCAACAGAAAAATTATTAATACTCAAGTAAATAAACCAATAACTTGTCTTGTCCCTGTTTTATTTCCTGTCGAAATTTATTTGTTTATTCGTATACTGATTTACCCAGTATATTGGAAAGAAAGACTTAATTTTTATTTTTTTAAATTACATTTTAAAAAACTGTTTACCTAACCTTCCTATTTCATCAATATTAGAAGATTAAAACCTGTTAGTTTTGACCGCCTTCATTATTTTAACCAATTCAGAATCAGATAAATTATGTCCAGTAACTTCTTAGGTGTAAGAATTATTATATTTTTCCTATAAAACAGAGATCATATCGTGTTCTTTCCTGAGCAAAACCCAACCCCCATGTAAGCCAAGTTTACCGCCACCTCAATAATTATGCAGTAGAATTTGTTGGTCGAAACAATTAAATCTCTCGTGATTGCAACAATTTATTCAAAGTCGTGCCACGTGAATTTTATAACATATTAATTATAAGACACAGAATATTGCGTGCCAAACTTTTTTTCAGAAAAACGAGAATAGTTCAATCAGGGGGTCCGGAAACCACCGAAAAGATAGCATATCCCCTTCTTAATTATATTGTCAAAGTCTGCGGCAAATGTTTGGAGGGAATAATTGATTTTTTCTACTGGGAACACAATGGGTCCAATTTTCTTATGTCAGACAGAGATGGAGTAAATCTGATACATTTTCATGATATATAAAAAAGTTTACTTAAGTTTTTTCAAATTGAATAAAAAGCTTTATGTGAAATTCATTTAGTCTCAAGCAGGATATTATTACGATATTTTTGCTGAAAATTTTAAAAGGGCATATTTGTAAATTTTAAGTGTATCGTAAATAAACTATTTAACAAATAGTACTAAAGAAAATAATATGATAAATTCATTTTTGGGAAGGCTTGATTTTTAGAGAAAGTTTCGGAGTTTTATTGGCGAAAATTAAGTTGTTAATTCTTTAATTTAATAGCTTTAACATCGCCTCGGAAGACCGCAAAGGATCCAATTATTAATCTTCTTCTTCTTTCTATGCCGTCCCCATTAACGGAGGTTGGCGACCACATTTTTAAAAACTTCTCTGTCTTTTGCAACGTGGAATAATTCGTCTACAGTCATGTTTGTCCAGTCTCGAATATTTCGCAGCCATGACTTCCTCTTTCTACCTATTCCCTTTTTGCCATCGACTCTACCCTGCATGATGACCTGCAGAAGACTATATTTATTATTTCTTAGTATGTGTCCAAGGTATGCAGTCTTGCGTACTTTTATCGTTCTCAACAATTTTTTGACTCGACCCATTCTTCTCAGCACTTCCTCATTGGTGACCCTGGCAGTCCATGGGATTCTCAACATTCTCCGGTATATCCAAAGTTCAAAGGCTTCAATCTTTTTAACTATTTGCGCTTTTAGTGTCCATGTTTCTACCCCGTACAATAATTGCGACCAGACGTAACATTCAACAAACCTCAGTCTCAGCGCAATATTCAGATTTTTGTCACAGAACAATTGTTTGAATTTTAAGAACGCTGCCCTTGCCATTTCTATTCGTACCCGGATCTCTTGGTCTGGATCTAATTCTGTGTTGATGTAGGCTCCCAGATATTTATATTTTGTCACTCTCTCTATTTGCTGTCCACCAAGAGTTAGTTGTTCATTATTTATTGGACTCCTTGATACTATCATAAATTTGGTCTTATCTGTGTTGATGTCAAGTCCCATTTGAATGCATTCACTATTTATTGCATCTAGTAAAGTTTGTAGATCTTCTATACTCTCAGCCATTATTACCGTGTCATTTGCAAATCTCATGGTGTTTATAATTTCTCCACCAATTCTTATTCCCTCTTTTCTTTCCCATAAGGCTTTTCTGAATATGACCTGTGAGTACACGTTGAAAAGCGTCGGAGACAAGACGCATCCTTGCCTAACCCCTCTCGCAATCAATATATTATTTGTTTCTATATCGTTCACCTTTACTACTGCTTTCTGGTTCCAGTATATAGCCCTAATAAACACAATGTCTTTTTTGTCTAAATTGATGTTTTTTAATTCATCTATTAACTTCATATGCTGCACTCGGTCAAAGGCCTTCCTAAAGTCTATGAAGCATACATATGCACTCTTGTTATATTTCCGACATTTCTGCAAGAGTACCGTCAACGCAAATAATGCCTCTCTTGTACCCATGCCTCCTCTGAAGCCAAACTGAGTTTCATCTATCTGTTCCTCACATCTCTTATAAATTCGGTTTTGAACAATTTTCAAAAGAATCTTTAAAGGGTGGCACATTAGGCTTATCAATCCATAGTCATTACATGATTTGGGATTGTTGTTTTTTGATAGAGGTAAAAATATCGATTTAAGCCATTCTTCCAGGATGTAAGGCTTTTAACAGTTCAACTGGAATTTGATCAGGACCCGGTGCTTTTCCTTGTTTTGCATTCTGTAGGGCATTCTTTACTTCTGAGGGTAAAATTTGTAGGTATTGTTTTTCTTCACCTATATCTTGTTTATTTTCTCTCTCGTCATGGAAAAGATGGATTATATATTGTTCCCATACTTCCTTTATTTTGCTCTCTTCAGTAAGTATTTCTCCATTATTATTTCTTGTTATGAGTGTTCTTCTTTGTCTGGTGTTGCCTGTAAGTTCTTTAATTTTTTTATGTAAGTTTGAGGTGTCATGTTTGTTGCTGAGTTCTTCCAATTCCTGGCATTCTTTGTTCATCCATTCCTCCTTAGCCTTTCTGATTTCATATTTGATTTTATTCTTGATGGTTTTATATTTATTTTCATCTTTATTTTTGTATTTTCTTTTTTCAGTTATTAGCTCAACTATTTCCGGTGTCATCCAGTCTTTTTTAGTTATTTTCTCTTCTTCGCCTAGGACCTCCTTTCCCGCTTTTAGTATGGATTTTTTCATATCTGCCCATTCAACGCTTCCTTCAGTTAATTTATTTATCTCTGCGTTTAGTTGCTGTTGGCAGTTGTCGTCTTTTAGGTTTTTGATGTTAATTTTGGTGGTTTTAACTTTTTTCTCCGGTTTTCTGAGTTTAATGTTGACGTTTGCTAGTAATAGATTATGTTCCGTATCTGCATCTGTGCTTGGATAGGTTTTTGCACTTTGTACTCCATTACGAAACCTTTTGTTAATCGTTATAAAATCGATTTGGTTTCTGATTATATTGTTCATTCAATTAATAATAGATATCCAGAGATAAACTCTAAGAAAAACCATCGACCTTACTAAAACACATCCCCTCCCAATCCCGGATACTCCGCCTTGGAACAGACCAATCCCACATTCAATAACTTCTCTATTAGAATACAGTAAACCTGAGACATCAAGGCCTTCTCAAAAGGCAACACTTCAAAGAAATCCTAAGCAAGAACCAATTTCAAAAAATTCTGCTTGTCTTTCAGCTTGTGCTCTTCTTTGATATAGGTCTAATTTCTTGTCTTATCTTGTGGTGATTACTCTGGTGAAAAGTTTATATAGATGGTTTAGTTCGGTAATTTTACAGATCAGTTGTTTCTCCTTTTTTGTGCAGAAGAATTGTTTTGGCTCTATTCCATTCACATGGTGTGGATTTCTTTGTCAAACATAGATTAAAGAGATCTTTTATTTTCCTCTTTAGAGGTTCACCGCCATTCTTAACAGCCTTGATCACAATTCCATCGTCTCCTGGTGATTTATTGGATTTTATTTTATTCATCGCTTGTCTAATTTCACTGAGAGTTATTTCTGGCATGAGTTCAGAGCCTTTATTTAATATTGTTTTGCTTATTGCATCTTTTAGCTGTGTTTGGTTCATCCGTCTGCTTTTATAAAGTTCTTCATAGAACTCTTTGACTATTTTTAAAAGCTCCTCTCTCTTTGTTGTTATTTCACCCTTTTTGTTTTTTAATTTAACGATCTGGCTTTTTTCTATTATTTAGTTTTCTTCGCAGACTTTTTAGGCGTTTATTATTTTCTATGGTTTGTACGATCTTTAGTGTATTGTACTTTCTTAAGCCTTTTCTTATTACTTTCTTGACTCCTCTGTTTATCTTGTTTTTTTTTGCTCTCCATTTGGATCATTTCTTTCTGTAATAAGATTTCTTTGTTTCATTAAATTCCTGTTGTCAGTACTAAGTTTTTCTTCATTCTTATTTCTGGGAAAGTGTTTTCTCATGCTTTCTTCAATGGCTTGCGTAATATGCCTTCCAAATTATTTAAATTATAGCAATATCCTTTTCCTTGTCTGCCAATACTTCTTCGTCCATTTAGTAAATTATCTCGTGCTATTTGTACTAATTTATCCTTTGCCATTCTACTAATGTGCTAGTTCCACTCCTCTTTCCGTTTTGTCACCCATCCACTTATGTCTTCTATATTGCATGCTCTTCTTGTGCTTTCTCTTCTCTTCCTATCCAACAGACTTGTTGTTTCTAGTACTCGTCTCGTTTTAGATCTGTCATGACTTGTCTACGCTGTGTATGTTAATATAGGTCTAATTGTAATAATATAGAAGATTTTTTTTGAACCTATTCTTTATCCTTCCATTGTTGGATATAGGTCTCCCCCAGTTCTCTTCATCTTTCCCTATCTTGAGCTGTTCTCTGCCATGTGGGACCTCCTTGTTTCCTGATGTCATCTTTCCACCTCACCTGTGGTCTGCCTCTTGGTCTCTTTGCATTGTATAAACGCCACTTTCCGATGGCATTATTCTATCGTCCGTCTTGGAGACGTTCATTGTGTCGAGCCCATTTCCATTTTAGTTTTGCTGCTTGTTCTATCGCGTCTACTGTCTTTGTTCTGGTTCTGATCCACTAGTTACGTTTTCTATCTTTCAATGATATATCCAACATTTGTCTCTCCATCGCTCTTTGTGCCTTCCTTATCCTATCCAAATGGGCCTGTGTAAATGTCCATGTCTGTGTTCCGTAGGTGATCATCGGTATTAGACAGGAGTTATATACCTTGCTTCGTAAGTATAGAGGGATTGTTTAATTTTTTAGAACGTAAGAACATTTGCCGAACGCTGCCCATCCCATTCTTACTCGTCTCGATATTTCGGATGTTTGATTTTCTCTGTTAGCTCTGATTGCTTGTCCTAGATAGATATACTTATTTACCTGTTCTATTTTTTCTGTTTGTATTTTTATTGCCTCTTGGTCTTCCGTGTTTGTCATTAATTTTGTTTTGTTGAAGTTAATTTTTAGGCCTTTTTGCAGTGATTTTTCATGAAGTTCATTCAGCATTAATTCCAGTTCTTGTCGTTCCGAGGAGATCAGGAGTATATCATCTGCATATCTAAGGTGATTTAGGTATTTTTCGTTAATACATATTCCTCTGTTTTCCCAATCTGTTGATTTTATTATGTCTTCGAGGGTCAAGGTAAACAGTTTAGGTGAAATTATATCACCTTCTCGGACTCCTCGTGTAACTTTTATACTATCCGTTATTAATTTGTCTGCCAGAATAACAAACACTACGACATTACGTCCATTACATTAATATGGTCATGGTTGCGTTTTGGTAAATATCATGTATCAATTGTCGGTATCTTGAATCTATTCTACTATTGACCAGAGCTTCTTCAACCGCCCAGTGTTTAATGCTGTCGAAAGCCTTTTCATAATCTACGAATGCTAAGTACAGCGGAAGGTTGTATTCATTGGTTTTCTCAATTAAGATTTTAAGCGCATGTAGATGGTCGATTGTGCTGTATCCTTTCCTGAATCCGCATTGTTTCACTGGTTGATAGTTATCAAGTTTATAGGTTAGTGGATTGTTTATTATTCTTGTGAAGGTTTTAAATAGTTGTGACAAAAGGGAAATAGGACGGTAGTTGTTTAGATCTGTTCGGTCTCCTTTCTTATGTATTAAGATTGTGTTGGCATTTCTCCATGCGTCTGGTATATTGCAGTGCATAATTAGTTTTTGTATGAGTTTTGTCATCTGTAGGTTTATTGTGTGCAACTATTTGTTAAGCAAATTTATAAAACAAATATTTCACATGAATGATTTTTTAAGAATCCGCTCCTGTAAAAATTCCGTAACGACCATTTTCACAGAGTGAAGGTTATGGCCTACTATCGACAAAAGGAAGGAAATCGGGGGAATTTAAATAAATACCAAAATAGAAGTAAATCAATTTAAGTTTGATAATGGGATTTCTGAGAAGAGGTATTGCCGTTTTATTGGACCATTAGAAACAACAACAAATCAATTGGAGCTTTGAATTGGAGTTGATTTTTGATAAACAATAAAGGCCTTATATTTTTTTACTCCATGCTGGTAATAACTATTATTTATTATATGTATTATTATATTATATGTATTCGGAGTCTATATTCGGAGAAGCATTAGACGAGGTCTAAGGCGGAATTAATATTAACAGAATCAGCATAGAGAACATCAGATATGCTGATGATACTGTCTTAACCCGGCGTCACATACCTTGATTTTTCTATCATTAGTACATATGTGGGGTGTGACAAACCCCAATTTCTAAGAAAATCAAAATTTTTTCTGGCAGTTTTTTTATGTTTTCTAATTTCATGGTCTGAAGTGATCTACGGACTATTTAAGCAAAAAAGAAATAATCAGAACACCTTTATTCAAAAAAAATTAAAAATAAACTAATAATAGGCAATTCTCCATAAGCAAAAACCACAACTTAACTGAACAATCTTACCAAAAAATATATACACCATATGATCAAAAATACAACAGTAAATGAAAATCTAATAGTAAGATAATACAAGGAAAAACTCTGCCCGGTTGTACAGTGAAAGAAAAAAAATTAATCGTTATTTGAATTCATACAATTTTGACAACTTATGACAGCATGTTCCAGGTACAGTAATGATTCACAGTTTGAACAGAAATATTTAGTTTTCCGATCTCGGCTTCTTGGACATACTGAACATCTTCCCATGAGTTTTGGAATCGTGGCAGGTGGCACTGCAGGGGCATCTTGGCCAAAATGTGCAATATTTTGATGAATACTACTTGGTATTCTTGGATTATTTTTTCTTTCAGATATGTGGTTCTGGATCATTTCAAAGCCCAACATTTTGATAAACAATCTTCTGGCAAATTTGAAATCTTGATATTTTTCTCTGTATATCACCAAAGCATTTATGGCGGCTGTATTCAAGAGAGAAAACACGATCGTAAGAGGCCATTTTCGTGAGTTTGTAGATACGTTATATGATGCAGACAGTTCATCCACTACATCTACTCCACTTTTAGTAAACTAGTAGCAGCTTATTATTTCTGGTTAATTTTTATCGCCAGTTGCTTCATCATTAGCTCCATCATGGTGCATGTTGGACAACAGTAGGACGATTTATTTTTTTCGGCACATACGATTAAAGTGTAATATCTTTCTGAAAGCCAAATAAAGATGTCATTTGTTCTCTGTTTTGGACTGTCAAAAATTATGCTGGGATGCATCGTTTGTTTTTTTTCTGCGTGCATACTGACGTAAGTTTATGCTCGTTCAGCAATTTTATCATTAATTCATAACTAGTGTACCAGTTGTCAAAGGTCACATTTCGGTTGGAACCAGAAATAGGTTGTATTAGCCTCTCTACTATATCTATAGGGGAATTACTAACACTGTAGGGACCTTCTGGCTGTTTTCCTGCATACACTACCAAATTTAAAACGTAGTACGAACGGGCATCAACTAGGGCTTGCACTTTGATCCCATACTTTGCAGGCTTGTTGGGCATGTACTGTTTGAAAGCACATCTTCAACGAAAAGACTCTCATCTATGGTCACATATTGAAAAGGAGTGTAGGTCTGCTTACAATTTTTAATAAATTTGTCCAGAATTCCACCAACTCGAGCTAATGTGTCAATCGCCAATCTGTCTTTACGATTCTCGATGTTATTGAACCGAAGACAGACCATCAGGAATTGAAAACGATTTATAGACATCATACTTGGTAATTTTACCCATCTATCTTTTTGTTTATTTTTGTATCTTTTCTAATATATCTTATCTTGTTCTATCTTTACTTATTTCATCTGTTGGACCCATTCATGGTTCCAAAAGCTAGTTTCGAGCCTACGACTTGCTCTCCACCAACCATCTGGCTGCCGTTTGCAGTGTCTCCATTGGTGACCTTTCTAGCACCATCCAAAAAAGGTCTCCGAGGTTACAATGTATATTACATGTAACGAAATTATCGACCTAAGATGCAATTTATAGGTAACATAATCATAATACTTATTTATTAGCAAATGATAACTAATTTACCTTCTGAGTTCATACGAAGGGGAAGACAGTTTGTCTAAAGCTAACGAATGTTCCGTTATTAGCTATTCATTTGGCACTTGTAGCTTAGTAAAAAAAACCTTAACCTCATTTTAACGACTAACATGAATATGTAAGCAATTAGAAATGGAAATTGTTACTCTATAAACTTATTTGCAAAAGCAGACTAAGACATCTACATTAATTCGCACAATTTGAGCTGTAGATGACACAATATCGCTAAATCGCTGTTTTGGCTTTTAGTATGACATTTGGACCTCCAAGTATTAGCGATATTAACCGCTCCATTACAGGCTTAATTACTCATGTTTTTGAGTTTTTTTGTTAGCTTTAATGAATACTTAAGTGCTATGTTTTCTCCACCTTGCTCTATATTGTTGAAGCCTGGACAATGACAGAAGCAACACAAAAAAGAATCCAAGCATTCAAACTCTGGTGTTACCGTAAAATGCTCAGAATATCCTACATGAGCCATACGACAAATGCGGAAGTCTTGCGGAGGATGAATAAGGAAAGAGAGCTTATGCTTATAATAAAAGAACGGAAAACACAATATTTTGGTCACATCATAAGAAATCAAAAGTACGAACTGCTCCAACTTATAATCGAAGGCAAAGTCAATAGCAAAAGAGGACTCTTGGCTTAAAAACCTACGGCAATGGACGAATATGACCTCCATAGAACTATTCAGGGCTGCTACAAATAAGATTAAATGGGCAAATGTAATGGCCAACTTCCTTAAAGATAAGGCAGCGTAAGAAGAAGATTGTTAGCTTAGAAATTTTCTCAGCTATAATGCCACAAAGCAAGACAATTAATTTATTGGAAGAGTATAAACTTTTCGTGTTAAGTGCATATTAATAGTTTCTAACAGTAGTTTTAAAATGAATACATATGATTGAACGAAAAATATTAACATTTTTTAATGTGTGCCTGAAACATTTTATCTCACACTAACTTTAAAAGTTTAAAGGGCAGACCTTTAAACTTTTTCACTATATTGACCTATAAAAATATAAAAAGAAAAGAGTGTAGTGTACTTCACTCGCATCCATCCATTCTAGGAAATCTTCTTTCGGAGCACATAGTTGTCGACGTGTTTTATCAATATTTCTCCCTTCCTCGAAAACAATTAAACTCAATCGGGAAAACGCGTCAAGGCCCTTCATCTCCAATAAAATTGGTTTCTATATAGGTGTAGGGTTGCGTCGCCTTTAATTGTAACTAGCTTAAATCAAATAGGATACTGATAGTTGAATAGTATATTTAATGAGGCAATTATGAGTACTGCACCAAATTAAATAATTCTTTCTTGGTTATGGGTATTTGTAATTATCAGGGGAAGGTGTGTAGAAGATAATTTTTAGAAATTGTACGAAAAGACGCAAAAAGTTTTTCTCTGGTTTTAAAAGGAAATATAGATTAGAGATAGCGTCCTACTATAATTACCAAAGGACGCAATGATTGTTAAAAAAAAATGTCAGTATTTAACACATTCATGACCAACTGTCACACATGTGTGACGGTGAAGTTTTTATAGGAACTTCTGACACACATGTGTGACTCCGAACTTAATTTAGGTTAATCACAGTGGGTCTAAATTTGGCCTCAGTCCACCTGAACAATCCTTCTTTCACACGCTATAACTGGGTTGTGATCTCGACGTTTATAAAAAGAGGAAATATTCTATTGTGTATAATTTAGACAGGTAATATACCTATTAACTTATTTATGCACAGTGTAATCCCTTGTTATTTGTTTCAGATGTATTAACAATGACAAAACCACCTCTAAGTACACGAGATCTTCAATTAGAGGCCGAGATGGCCAGTAGGCAAGTTAGTGAGTACAGAGATACTACAAGTATTGAATATAATAATAATAATAATAATAATAATATAGAATGGAAAGTACCCAGACACTACCTATTGTTCTATCTACTACTGGTGTTATTCTAAAAAACCTAGAAGTCTAGCTAGAGCTATTCGACTTAACCTCAAGTTTACAAAATTAGTTTAAAATAATTTGAAAATGAAAAAAGTTAAAAGTAAAAAAATAGTCATGTGGCTACTAGAAAAATAATATATATAAAAAAAATAATTAAAAAAAAATAATTTAAAAAATAATTAAATAAAAGTAAAGTAAAGTTATAAGTAAACGATCGCTGGAAAATAGCTAGTCTATACCTAGGCAGCATAAGACTATGAGGATATCTATATGAGTTCGAGAAGGACCATAATGATCTTCTTCTTTTTCTTTTTATATAGACATGACTCTGTCTGTTTTTAAATGTGCTTCCAGTAAGTTGTCATTCCATCATTTTCGTGGTCTTCCTGCTGATCGTCTTTCTATTGGGGAACTGTCTTTTGCCGTCTTTATTACTCTATTTGTTGTCATTATTATATGATCGTTCCATTCTACTCTTCTATTTCTTACACAGTTTTTCATATTCTCCACCTTGCGTCTATGTCGTATATCTAAAAGTGTTTTCATCTCTGCTGTTTCTAACATCCTTTTTGTCCTGTCTGTATGAGGTCTTGTTTTGGCCGCGAATGTCATTATTGGTCTGATGACTGTTTTGTAAATTCTGCCTTTCATTTCTTTCCCGATATTTGTATTTTTCCATATTGTTTTATTTAGGCAGCCTGCGGCTCTGTTTGCTCTATTTTGCTCCGCAGGTCTTTTCTCTCCAAGTTAGAAGCTCCTTTGCAAGGTTGTCTCCCTTGGAAGATCCTTGTTAAAATTTTTTACGAGCCTCAGCTTGGCCGATCTTCTTTTGAATGAACATCATGTGACTATGATAGGCACTATGAAATAAAAAACATAAGAGAGCTTCCACTTCAATTTACTGATCCTAAGAGACCAGAAAAATAATTATGTTTGATTTTAGAGAAAAATGTATGATTGTGTCGTATATACCCAGAAAAAAACCGAAACGTTATTTTACCCTCATCGATGTACTACGACGATTTGCTTGACGAATTAACGGGCAAGCCAGAAATTAATATTGACTATAATAAATCCAAAGGAGGAGTAGATCTAGTTGATAAAATGTGTGCCTTCTACAACTGCTCTCGAGCCACTCACCGACGGCCTATGGTCATTTTTTATTCTGCAATGAATGTAGCCAGTATCAATTCATTTTTAACAAATAAATAATAGATAGATAAAATGCCTAGACGACATTTTCTAGAAGCTATTGGTATGGATCATCTGCAACGTGGATGTTTGTATAAATGTATTCCTAGATCAATTAGGCCAAGAATAAAAGAAATTTGCTCTATTAAAGAAAAAATTATTCCAGTCTCAAATCCACAACCTAATTTAGAACAAAGAACATTTGTTCGGAACACACTGTAACTGTAATCGAACGAAGGTGATATTTTAGCATAAATTAATGCCAATATGAGATATGAGCAATCGTGGACGACGTGCGCATGATCGGTATGGAATGCGAAGATAAAGAATCCACCATTATATTTTTTTTCCAAACATTTTTTAAAATATTCCTGTCCAGTGGCAAAAGATATGTCTGGGATAACGTCATGTATAAGTTGAGTTCCTTTTAAGCTCTTCTCGAAATCTGGATAAGTAAGCATAGATTGCGTTAGTGTCAGGGAGTGGCGGATTGTGTCTATCCAGTTCTTCCAAAAGAAAGTCATTAAAAATGTTCTCTTCGATGACATGCTCTCTTCCAAAATAGCTTCTGTCATAGCTAGATCGAACAGTTGTGTCAGTTGTGACAGAAGAAGTCCCATCATCGGCCACATTAGCTCGAGAAAATAAGGCAGTGGGTCTTGTTCCAGAAATGTTATCGTTTGTTCCTCGGTTGAACTCATCTTGGAAGTTTGGAAATAAGTGAAACAATTAAATAGAACTAGATAAGATACTTAAACCATTCATAGTAATTGAACTTTCAAAAGCCTCATTTAAAATATTTTCATTTTGAGGATATATATCATGTAATATTGCATCTATAACTTGATAATATAGATCAATCATACAATATGGAGTAACAGTACATAATTGTCAATGTAATACTAATGGACAATCAGAATAAAATATAGTATCAAAGTGAAAAATTAAACAATGAAAATATTGTTCTGAATGAGCATGAATATGTTCTACATATACTTTTATAACTCCTGTACTAAATCGACACAACACTTGATAATTTTCTAGACAGCTATAGCACACAATTAAGTCTCTTTTTCTTCAGATGTTGCATCATTATGTAAATAGTAAAATTCATTGCCAGAATATGCAATATCTCCACATAAAAAATTACAGGCATCAGTTGTAGTAGGTATAAATTCTCTTTTAATTTCTTCAGCTGCATAGTCTAAATTAACTATAAAATATGTGGATACTTCTTTTACAGGAGGTAAAATTAATCTTTGATCTGCATTATAATTTGAACTAGTATCATAACATCTCCAAGGTACATGATAATTAGGTTTATTTGGTATTCTCAAACCACCACTAGAAACATTTTTTGTTCACCATATACTAGGTGGAGCTTGTAGAATAAAATTATCTACTGGTGATCTTTCAGCAAAATCAAACCGAAATTTCAGTTTCATCTGAAGATATAGACATACCTGCTTAAGCCCTTGGACACTTTGTTCACTAAAAATCGACATATAATTCTACTTTACACTTAATTAATAGTTGCGGTGTTGACACTTTTTGTACTCTGTTATTTTGAATTTTAAAGTGAATACCTCTTGTTTATATTTTTACCTATTTAATAAAATCTGTTTTTTTTAGAACAAAATAAGTGTGTTTTATTATAAATATGTCACGTAAGAATTTAAATAGTCGTTGTAAAGAGATGGTAATACTTTTGCAATAATTATGTAACCTATTTGATTTAAAATGTAGTCAGGATTTTTTTATACTTTGGCAACTATGTCAACTTCGATCTATGTAAATGATAATGACGTGCAATGGTAAGTAAATTAGATGAAGTATATAAATAGATATCACGTAATAGTCAATTTATTGTTTAAAAGAAAATGTATAAAAATAAAATTTGGGTATATTTTGAAATTAATTTATTAACAACTACCATTCAAATATTAATAGAACATCAATATAAATAAAAGTGACGTTTTCGTGTCGTGACGGATCGATAGATAGCGCAAATTTATCAAGCATGAAACAGAAAAAAAATATTAGAATTTATACTGAAAACGATACACATTTTATATTACAAACAGTTTGCAAGCGAATATTCCTGATAGAAGCCATATCAGTTTTGTTATTTCAAAATCTACTAACAAAATTATACCACAGCGCTACCCTAAATGAAACTACCATCTTTGATTACGTGTCTAGAAACGTCCACTTCTCTCCGAGACTCTTATATCGCGATAAGCGCCGCTTCCGATCGAAAATATTGTGACAACATTCGCAGTAAATTGCAGGAATTGCAGGATCCTGCGATATCTCGGCTGCTATTTGCGGGCAATCCCCTGATTGGGACTATCTCCCTGTTCTCGGAGTGTCGTCGTAGGTATCGTACCTACGTCTTCACAATCCACTTTGCCGCCGCAGTAATGCCAACTTTCAGATAAATACAACTTCCGTACACTATAGGAAAACCGCAAGCTTTAATGGCTAGAAATTTGTCGACCATTCCGATAATTAAATTTGGGAAACTGCACTAACTGTAGTATACTATACAACATAGTAACTGAGAGCTGGCCATCATTTATCGTATGCGGTTTTGGAATATATTAGCTGGACATTTGTAGTTATGTAAATACAATTTGCTGAATAAGTTTCTAATAATATAAATTATGACCACATTCAATACAGTTTTAAGAAAGAGGTTCGGAAACTCTTATATTATATTTATATGGTATGAAGCCACTATTGAATGTAATGAAGATTGCATTTTATATTTATTTCTTTAACCCTTAATTGGTGCGTGCCGTCAAAATGACGTATCGCAACTGCGCGTAAATTAGGTATCTCTACTTACTTATCAGATCACAATCCAGCTATCGTAAAATTTGAAATCCACTTAAAGAAAATAAAAAAACAACAAAAGACACAACAAATAAGCACTCTGCTAAAACACCCGAATACAAAAGGAGAACTGACGTTGAAAATTAACGAGGAGTTAAGCAAAACAATAACGAAGATTCTAACGAAAAATGTGAAAAATTTAAGAACACATTAATGATGCCAATTAAAGATACGATGAGTAGTCACAAAATCGATGAAGCTAAGACTCCATGGATGACAGATGAGATCCGGCAACTAATGGACAAAAGAAGATCATACAAAAACAAAAATGTAAACGAATACAAAGCCAAGGCCATACAAGGAGATCAGGATAAAAATACGGGCAGCTAAAGAATTAGTAGGTATAAGACGATCCAACAATAGTAACACCCTGGTTGATACGAATGGTAAAATAATATCTGATCTCAAAGGCAAACTAAATAGATGGAGAGAATACGTCCAAGAATTGTTTAGGGATGACAGGACACAACAAGATAGCATGAACGATTACGAGGAATATGATATAGGTCCAAATATAACTAAGGATGAAATAATCTTCTTCTTCTTTGGGTGCCGTGTCCGTATTCAGACGTTGGCCGTCATCATGTTTACAATTTCCTGAAACCTTTCTCTGTCGGCTGCTGTGCGAAATAATTTTTCTACTGTGAAACCACACCATTGTCTAATACTCAAAATGTCGACTTATTCTTTGCTACGGGCGGAACTGGCCGATATATTTTCCATTCCGTAATGTCAAATAAAAGATGTTTGACCATTTTAAGCGCTCTGAGATTTGACAATCCTTTGGCTTCAATATTTATGATGTTTTTACATGTTTATACAGAACTGTCAGGAGCTACACTTTATTCTTACCACTGGATGCATCAATGAAATGCTTATTGGATTTAGAGGGAGATGTAAATTTTAAGGTTTAAGATCAACGAACTCCAGCGAGCTATAAGTACACAGATTAACAGTGTACATAGTAGCTCAATTGAACGATAAACAATATACGGGAGATGCTATCCTAGACGTAAGCAAAGATTTTGACAGAGTCTGGTATTACTAGACTCTGAATTATAAAATAAGACGATACGGTTAGAGCGGCGCAATGACGAGACTAATCTCTTTCTTCGTACTTGAGTAAGCTGAGTTCTAGGGTTCGTATAGGATAAGTTCTGTCCAAATTCGGGAACCCGACGTACCACAGAGAGTAGATCTACTGTACACAGTCTACACAGCAGACGTTTTTAGAACACCAGATACACCTTGCTCCAATAAATTGTTACACCCGAACGTCTAACATTTATCACAGACTGCGTTTAATTAAATTGCTTGCTTCCTTACATAGCTCGTTTTAAATATTATAAAGGTAAGTATTATTCACATGTTTTGTAATTTAACAGTCAAAATTCTACCTTGGACTTTTGTCATTTTAAAGTAAAAACAAAGAAAAAAGGCCTAGGAACATCAAAATATGGAGAGTTTACACTCATATACAGTGGAAAAGCTAAAAAAGAAAGTGCACATTCAAGAGTTGAAATTTTGCTGTGCGATACTCAAAGCCTCGAAAATATCGAATACATCAACGATAGATTATTAAAAATCTTTATAAAAATGCGTAACATCACAACACATCTGATAAGCACATATGCCCCAGACATATCTAAGCCCACAGCAGAAACTGAAAATTTCTTACCAGCTACTACAAAACCCGTAGATAATATAACAAAAGTACGACGAAAAAATAATTAATGAAAAAGCGAAGCACTAATAAACGGTTGCGTTAGAAATGAAATGAGAATCAACAGCACAGACTTTCCTCATAAAGACCAACATAAATACACTTTTAACTATAATCGAGGCCAGCGATCAATGATAGATTTTATAATCACAAATCGAGTGATAACTTTGTCACTAGACGTGTATCACTAGATGTGTATCAAGTACTAGATCCAGAGCCCTAACCTGCAATTCAATCTGCTAACCTGGGGACCGATCACAACATTTTTTATGCAAGATACTACTATAACGAAACAGTAAACCTCTAATGCTTATCGAAAAATCCAATATTATTAGCAACAGAGGGTACAAAACTTCTTTATGAGAACAGGATTACCCGCAAACTAAAAGAGATCGAGTTATAACCAGAATGAGGAGCAGAAGATACTTGGCAAAAATCAGTAAATGCATCAACCAAGCAGCAGAAGAAGCAACTGGAAGGCGTAAAATTAACACGAGGGCGATAAACCACACCAAATCGTGGTTTTGTCAAGAGGTAAAAGAACTCTCTGAATTAAAACGCAAATGCTACCTGAGATATCAAAGCACACAATCGGAAAAAGCTCTCGCAGAATATTTCCAAGTAAGAAACGAAGTAAGCGCAAGAATAAAATCAATCAAAAAAGAACATTGGGCTAAATTCACCAGCGACATGGAGTACGACCTACATGGTGCCCAAAAGAAAGTATGGAAAATGCTTCGGAACAGAAAAAACTAGTTAACGAGTTCGTGCAGACCAAGGGAGTACCTATAAAGACATGGCAATAGCATTTTAAGGAACTATATGATGCTGAAGAAACGCTGAAAATAAACGAATACGAAGCAGATGCTAAGAAGAGTACTACAATCAATGACGAAAAGGTAGAAGCAAAGATCAAGAAGCTAAAAACCAGAAAATTACCTGGAACAGATGGTATACCCAATGAACTCTTAAAATATGGAGACCCTAAACTTGCTCATAAAACTAGAGGAATAGCCCTCTTAAATACAACGATAAAACGTTTCACGGGTATTCTTAAGGAAAAATTAAAAAGGCAAATCACTAATGCTGAAGAACAACGAGGTTTTACAAGAGGACGGTCTATAACAGATGCAGTATTCATAATAAAACAAATAAAAAAAAGCTATAGAGTTCGACATGGCAGCGAATATTTGCTTCATTAATCTGACGAAGGCGTTGAACAGGGTTTGACAAGGCAACAGTTTAAGCCCCTTCTTGTTTAACCTACTCATGGGCAAAATTATAAACAAAGTAACATCTCTCAATTTTAGGTACAGAATGGTCTACAAAAGAATTGGTATGGTGTGTTACGCAGATTATACAACATTTATTGCCGAATCATGGACATGTTGCTAGAATGAAAGACAGAAGATGGACGAAGAGATTATTGGTGTGGAGACCAAGAGCCGACAAGCGAAGTCGAGGCAGACCACCCACCCAATGGACCGACGACCTAAGGAGAATAGAAACAAACTGGATTGCAGCAGCTAAAAATAGAGAGAACTGGAGACGTTTGGAGGAGGCCTATATCCAACAATGGATGTGAAAATGGGAGTGGATGATGATTGCCGAATCAGAAATGATCTTCAGAGACAGCTCTTTTAGTTCTTTTAAATAAGCCGGCAACTAAATATCACCATTTATGTAAGACACCTAATCATGTAAGACGAATGAATGAGAATAGACTCCCAAAAATTGCCCTAGAAAACAACCCGCCTAGAATTCAACAAATCGAAAGATCTCCAAGAAGTAGAAGAACAAGAAAGTAGAAAATATACTTTCAAGTTTATTAATACGTGTTGAAAATTTGTTATCCTTTTGGATAAATTTGACGACTTTTATTACTTTTATGTAAATCCTTAATCGCTTTACAAATAGTTTTATTCATACACGCTTACATTAATAATATTAATTTAATCATCTAACAACTAGAGCATTCTACTCTTCTAAATATTCATTTAATTCGACTAAACAGCGAGAAGGCTACATTCACTATAAATCACGAATAATGTTTGCATGATAATGTATTTGTTCCATAAACAAAAAGGTGCACATCGCTCTAACTGTTAAGCGCAGAGATATATTCAAATTAGGCAATCAATTTGTATAAAATGTTAGTTTTTGAATTTTGGCGTGTCGGCATATTATTTTAAATTGTAGTCAACATATTGTGTTATTCTAAAAATTATCAAATTTGTGAAAGAGAAACTGTAATTTATATTTTTAACGTCACACAAGGGTTTGTAGAGCTTATTCACCAGTTTAAATACAATTACAAATACTTTGCAACAATAAAACACTGAAAACTTTGTTTTCAAACTTCAACAAAATTTATTTTAACTCTTATCACTACAGCTGTTTCGGCTGTATATGCATTTACAATTTATAGTCTCTAATGAAATAGGTGGAGGTTTTGCGGAGAGTGCGGAAAGAGAAAGAGCTGATACTTACTGTTAAAAAGCGCAAACTACAATATTTGGGACATGTTATGAGGGAAGATAAATACCAGTTGCTGCAATTGATTATACTTCTTCTTCTTCAAGTTCCACTCCTATCGGAGATTGGAAATCATTCTGGCAATTATAATTTTATTGGTTACTCGCCTGAATAGTTCAATTGAACTGCATCCAAACCACTCACGGAGATTGCGTAGCCACGAGATTTTACGTCTTCCTACGCTTCTTCTACCTTTGATTTTACCCTGCATTATATTCCTTAGTAGTTCGTACTTTTCAACTCTCATGATGTGCCCCAAGTATTCCAATTTCCTGATCTTTATGGAATTTAAAACTTCGCATTGTTTTCCTAGTTGTTCGAGAACTTGTTCGTTTGTTTTGCGATCCATCCATGATATTTTCAAAATGCGTCGGTAACACCACATTTCGAATGCTTCTAGGTTTTTAATGTTGGATTTTTTAAGTGTCCAAGCTTCAACTCCATACAAAAGGGTAGAGAAAATATAACATCGAAGCATTCTTATCCGGAGCGATATATTGATATCGCGATTACAAAAAAGTTTTCTCATTCTATTAAAAGTTGACCGCGCAATTTCAATGCGGCATCTTATTTCTTTTGTCTGATCAGTATCTTCTGTGATCCATGCTCCAAGGTATTGGTACGAAGATATTTGTTCAATTTCTGTATTATCTAGTACTAGCTTAACTTTGATGTTTTGTGCTTTTGTAAATACCATGAACTTGGTTTTCTTCAAATTGATTTTTAGTCCATAATCGTTGCAATATATATTTAGTTGTTCAGCAAGGTGTTGCAGTTCTTCTAGTGTTCCTGCCAAAAGGACGGTGTCGTCAGCATATCTTATGTTATTAAGTGGCTCACCGTTTATTATAACGCCCTCACTGATCTCGGCAAGCGCTAATTCTGAGATGGCTTCACTGTATAAATTGAATAACAAGGGTGATAAAATACACCCTTGGCGGACCCCACGGCGAATCTGGATATCCTTGGTCAGTTCGTTTTCAACTTTCACTTTTGCTGTTTGATTCCAATAGAGGTTACAGATGATTCTAATGTCTCTACTGTCTATGTTTTTATTTAATAAAATTTCTTTAAGTCGATTATGCTGCACTCTGTCAAATGCCTTCTCAAAATCAATGAAACAGGCATATACTTCCTGATTAATATCTAACCATCTCTGCGAAAGAACACTTACTGCAAACAGTGCATCTCGTGTTCCCAGACCTTTCCTAAATCCCATTTGTGTATTACTTATGCCTTCATCTAATTTCTTATGTATTCTATTGTGAATTACTTTTAAAAACAATTTCAAGACATGACTCATTAAGGCTATGGTGCGATGTTCATTGCATTCCTTTGCATTGGCTTTTTTGGGAAGCAGTATGAATGTTGATTGTAGCCATTCTTTAGGTATTATACCTGTTCTATATATGGTATTGAATAGATCCAAAAGAAGATCAATAGATTCAGTATTCACAATTTTAAGTAATTCGATAGGAACTTCATCAGGCCCGGGAGATTTACCATCTTTAGCTTGTTTCATTGCATATTCAATTTCTTCTCGTATAATGTCAGGCCCAGTATCATCCTTAAATTCTTTTGGTGCTTCTGTTCTTTCTTTGTCTTCAAATAGTTGTGCTATATATTGTGTCCATCTCTGCATTTTTTGGTTTATATCTGTTATAAGTGCACCCCTTTCATCTCTTAGTTGCCTAGTTTGAAGTGTTTTTCTCATTCCTGTTAATTCTCTAATTCTTTTATGCATGTTAAAAAAGTCATATTTTTTCTCAATTTCTTCTAGTTCTTGGCACTGCTCATGTAACATTCTCTCCTTAGCTTCTTTTATTCTCTTTTTTATTAATCGATCAATTTCATTATATTTAATTGGATTTTTTGTTTTGAATGATTTTCTTTTATTCATTAATAGTAGTATTTCTTCAGTCATCCAATCTTTATGTTTTCTATTCTTTGGTTTTAAGTTTTCATTTGCTGTTTTAATTATTGCTGCTTTTATATTTTCCCATTTCTGATCAATGTTATAGCTACTTTTATTCAGTTCTTGGGCATTACGTATATTTTCAGTAAGAGTTTTTACAGTTTGTTCCTTTGTTTGTGGTTTCCTTAATCTCGTAATATCAATTCTACTTTGTGTGGGTTTTTTAACCAGTTTTAATTTGGTTCGTAATGTGACTACTATGGGGTTATGGTCTGAACCGATGTCTGCTCCAGGGTAAGTTTTGGCAGACAGTATAGAATTAAGAAATCTTTGTCTAATAAGGACAAAGTAAATTTGATTTCGGATTATTCTATTCGTTGTATCACCGGGAGATTTCCATGTATACAACCTTCTTTTTGGTATCTTAAAAAGTGTATTA
Source organism: Diabrotica balteata (assembly GCA_918026665.1). Lineage (NCBI taxonomy): Eukaryota > Metazoa > Arthropoda > Insecta > Coleoptera > Chrysomelidae > Diabrotica > Diabrotica balteata. Next base: position 163,126,085 of record OU898279.1, read on the forward strand.
GCTATTACAAATTCTTCCGTCTGGCAAAATTGTATCAAACGGTCACCACGTTCATTTCTATTTCCTAGACCATATTCCCCCACATATCCATCCACTCTTCCCTGGCCAACTTTGGCATTGAAGTCGCCCATTACTATTGTAGTGTGATGTTTTTTCATTGATTTTAAGACTTGTTCCAAATCATGGTAAAACAGTTCGATATCGTCGTCATCTTTATCTGCCGTAGGAGCATAAACTTGAATAAAATTTACTATACCTTTTTTAGACTGTAGTTAGTGTATTGATAAGATCCTATCAGAATAAGGAGTAAAACTTACCACAGAGTAATTGACCTTTTTTGCAACTAAGATAGCAACACCGTAACGATGATTGACCTCGTTGTTACCTGAATAATACATGGTTCCATTATTTGTAATTTGTTTGCCTGAACCTGGCCACTGTACGTCACTTATACCTAAAACATCAATTTGGAGGTTTTCCATTTCAAGCAGTACGTTCGCTAGTTTACCACTTGCATATAAACTTCTGACATTCCAGGTTGCTATTTTCAATGTCTTAAGTCCACAGGGATTTCTCTAGTTTACGACCTGGGAGGCCCTGTGATCTACAGTTATTCCTCCCCTGCCGGATCTTGGATTCCGTGCTCCATAATCAGTAAGTTTGTTTACTCTACTTGTCATTTGCCATTCATGACTTTACTAGGGGTACTCTAAGAGTCTTTAATGCAGTGGTTCCCCGTTGCCTTCTGCATCCTTACGCCGTTGACATATTTCTCGATTCATCCGCCTTTAGGACCAGTTTCCCAACCCTTGGACAAAAGAGTGCCCTTCCACTTATTAACTCATCCGCCCGCAGCCGTTGGTCATAAGTGGGGGATTGCTTATACCGGCAATCATTCAGTGAATTACCTGTTGGTCCACGGGAGGTATTTTATTTCCCTCCTACCCACCGGTAAACCGGGTCGGGCATTCCCCTATCCGCCACCTGGGGACGCGCTCTCTAGAGGTTACAGGTTCCTCCGAGAGAACCTTGCTTAACCTTAAATTGATTATACAGGGAAAGATAATGGGAAAGAGATCTATAGGAAGAAGAAGGCATTCATGGTTGAAAAACTTGAGAGAATGGTACAATTGCACCAATTACCAACTGTTTAGATCTGCAGCATCAAAAATACGCATAGCTTTGATGATAGCCAAACTTCGGAACGAAGACGGCACTTGAAGAAGAAGAATGAAATAGATTGAGGAGGGGAGAACTGTTTGTCTCAAGTTGGTCATTCAGAATTATATCTGTGTTTTTTAATTTGTTTATTTCCATAGATTCTAACAAAGATAGCTTAAGGCCTTTATTTTGAATGTGAAGAGTTTTAAATTCGTCAATAAAAGAATGATTATGATCTACAAGGTGAAATGCGTATGTCGAATCTGTTTTTCTATTATTGAAAGCCCTTTTATGTTCTGCTATTCGTTTATTAAAGTTTCTACCAGTTTGACCGATGTAAGTTTTTGGGCAGTCGCCACATTGAAGTTTGTACACACCACTATTTAAGTTTTTTTTTTATTTTGGCATTCCCTTGACAACTCACACAACAAATGTCGAATTATTAAATCGAATGGGCGGAAAACGAGAATTGCTGCCAATAATAAAAAAAACTGCTTATCTGGGTCGTATATTTCGCAATTCCAAGTACCAGTTCTTAAAGCTTATTAGGGAAGGAAAGATCAATGGAAAGCTTATTATAGAAGGAAAGAAATACCCATGGCTTACACATATAAGAGATTGTACAAACCTCGATGCCCATGCACTCTTTAGAGCCACACAAGATCGAAAGAAGTATGCCAGAATTGTCGCCAACATCCACTAATTGGATAGGACACCATAAGAAGAAGATGTCACAACCATTTGTTTTGTTTTTAATCATTGTGTTGTTTTTTTAAATCTTTTATAATTGAAGCGTTTATTTGAAAAACAGCACATGTCCATTTTTTGCAAATTTGACTTTATATGTTATTTGCATAGAATATTAGTTTCTTTATCGATCTCACACACTCATTTGTATAAAAATCCCAGATGTCCGGAGTAAACTACAGAAAATTCGGATCGTTTTAGAAAAACAACAGATGTCCATGCGGTTTGTTATAAAAGCAACACTTGTCCCTTCTTTCTCAACGGTCATCGCTAAGCGTGAATGATCTTGTCTATAAATAATTTATCAGTTGTGTGCTTTCTTTGAACAGGTGATGTTTGTTTCTTATTAGCAGCTTGGCGGAAACTACTGTTCAACACAATATATCTAATATTATAGATGATAGTATTTGTGAAATTCGAACTACAGATCAACCACGAAAACGGAAAAGAAAAGTTTATCGAAGGGAAACCATAAAGCAAGCTAAAATACATGGAGTTGCTCACAAAACGCATAAAGGTGATAAAGATGTTTTAGCACGAACAACAGGAAATGACTGTATGTAAGTTTTTCGATAATAACAAGTTGTTTTCTCAATGCTTATAACTTCAATCTTGGTTGTAGGTGTAAACGTTACCGATGCTTCTATGTAATAACACAGGAACAACGTTGTGACTTACTGAATATGTTTAATAATATGAGCACCAAAAATGAACAGGATTCATATTTATCAAGCCTCATTAGTGTTACTCCTGTCCAGAGACGACACATTCGTATTCCACAAGCCGCTTTACCTAACCACAGTACTACTAGTGATAGTAGAAATGAAGACACAAACAAAGTTCGACATCAACAGGGTCCACCACATGTAGCTTCTTTTATGTATAAAATTCGACTACCAGGAAAAGACGTAAGTATTTGTGTAAAAGCTCTTCGTAGTATTTTCGGTGTTACTGAAATGCAGATCCGTCGAATTAGAAATAGCTTAGCAATGAGTGGATGTTCTCCAAAAGATGCCCGGGGCAAGCATACAAATAGGCCTAAGAAGACACACCCTGCTGATATAGAAAACATAATAGCTCACATTTCTTCATTCAAAGGCCGCCAAAGTCATACACGGAGACCGGACAAAAAGAAAATTTATCTACCATCAGAGTTAAATGTGAAAAATATGTACAGAGCATTTAAAGAACTTCACCCACAGTCCAAGGTTTCTTACTTTGTTTATTATAACATATTTCAAACCCGATTTATCATATCTTTTTCCTACCCCAGATGTGACACTTGTACATTATGTGATGAAACTGAAACCCAACTCATACTACCGAATATCAATGCATCAAGAAGAAAGGAACTGCTTCAAGTGAGAAACCTTCATCACGCTAAAGTAAAGGCATTTTATGATATAAAACGGAAAATTAAACATAAATGTCAGCATCGTAATAATGTATCCTATTCCACTACCCAATTTGACTACAAATAAGGTTTTCTATAGCAGACAACTTTGGTACTATGTATTTGGTGTACACGACATTGGAGGCAATGATGTCCATATGTATATCTATCACGAAGGAATGGCTAAACGTGGTCAAAATGAAGTAACTTCCATGATATTTCATTATCTAAAAGATCATATACTCGCTAAAATGGATGAAATATGGTTTTCCTCTGATGGTTGCCCGGGTCAGAACAAAAACTATATCTTTATCCGCTTTTCATATATCCTGGTGCACGTATTGAAATTAGTATCAGAGATAACACACGTATACCCAATACGAGGACATTCATACCTACCCTGCGATAGTGACTTTAGTCTCATTTCTCGTGCAAAAAAGTAGTTGTTGATGTTCCAGAAGAATGGGATGATCTTATTCGGCAGTCAAGGTCTAATCTAAACCTTCTCCATTTAAAGTGGTTAATGCTGGGAAAGAAACTGACTGGTTTCTTATGGACGAAAGTTTTAAGGATTTATTTTTAAAGAATCCAAAACCAAAAATTTCATTGAAACCAGCAAGAATGTACCGAATATCTGAGAAGTATCCTGGACTAGTTTTAATACGTCAAACTTATCACGGCCCATGGACGTTCCACACCGTTACTGAAAAAACAACACCAAAACAAATAACTCTGATACCAAATAACGCGAAAAGGAAAATAAGTCAACCAAAGTTTGGCGATCTAATGGAGTTAACTAAATATCTCAAGAACCCTCTTAATAAAGAATTTTATCTTAATCTAGAACCAGAAGCAGGGGAAACCGAGGACAATACTCCAGTCGTAGAACTATTTAGTGATGATAATAGCAGTGGTAGCAAATAGACATCATAGAATTTTTTGTTATTTCTACGAGGATATTATATATTATGTTTATTTTCCAATATATTTTGCTAAGTTTCTACCGATTTTTGTTTAAAATATCAATAAAATTATGAAATCAACTTGTACAATTATTTTGATAGCCACATTCCTTTCAATGAATATCTTAGTAAAGGTAAGATTTGAAATAAATTGTAGCTAGGCAGTTTTTCTTGATTTGCCAAAATTTTAATTTTTGGACAAGTGTTGTTTTTCAAATAAACGCTTCAATTATTTAGGGTAATGAAGAAAAATGCATATCTGAATCACATATCTAAAGTTCATTTCATTTTTAGGTTTATAGGTATAATACTTTGTGACACTTAACATTTTTCATTATTTTTAAATAATTACTTTTTAAATTTCTTAAAGTTGAAGTAGAACGAGACTACATAAATTTATTATCTCATTATTTATTAATTTAAAATAAATATTAAAAATATCAAAACATTCTCGTTGTTGGCAGCGGATTACATCAACACTTTTAATTAAAACTTTTACCAACGCCGCGCAAGCTTTATGGAAAAGTTTGTTCTCGAAAAGCTTCAAAAGCTTACGTCATTGAAAACGTTATATTTAGTATCAATTACGAATTAACTCCCCTGGTTAAAGGGCTTTAGTTATAAACTTTTCAACAATAATAAGTGTAGTGGATTCGAGAATTGAATTTGGTCACTGCATTAGTGCTCTTGCCGGCACATACTAATCACATGTCTGGCGAAATGAATTTTCCGTGTAGGTTTTTGAGTATTTGCATAAACTTTAAATAAATAAGGGAGGTAGGTAAATAAAGGTAATACTAATGCTTTAAGGGTTATTTATTATGTGATTGTTTTACCACATAGACAATAGAATATGCATCATTTACAGATCTAAGAAATGAAGGTTACAGGGGAGAAGGCAACTAAGTCAAAAAACTTCCAATATTAGGAAAAAAAAAACAAAATTTAAAACGATCAAAATCCTTTTACATTTTTAGCTAAATATTTTTATATATTTAGTTCGATATGTACTTTTTATAAATTGCTGGATTATTGTATTATGATTGAATTATTATTTCGTAGTTACATATCTTTTATTTAACCTCTGTGTCTATACCCTAGTACCTGGGTATCCTTGGTAATTGTTTTAATAAATCATTGGCAATAGTATAAATATTGTTTTCTTCAAACGTCAAATAATGATAACAGTACTTATCTAACTTGATCCTGTCAAAATTTCATGTCTCCGCCGGCAGCAGTTTTTTTCCCATTTCTTTACGGCGGAGGGAAAAATGTTGTCATGGCAACAATATGAAACATGTCACAAAGCAACAATACAAATGTCATTAACAACAAATAAACATCATTTTTATTTATAAGTAGTAATTTTAAAAGTACAATTAGTTAATGAGGCATTTCCAAAATTAAAACCGTGCAAAAATGTTCCCGACTCTTGATACGCATTGGTAATTGTTGATGATACTGATGGTCGAGAACAACTTTCAGCAATCATTCCCGATGTTGGCAAATCATAAGGGTTTAAAATTTTTTGAGCATTATCGTTCTTATTTCTTATTGAATCCTCTATATATCCTTCGGCAACCGTGCTTGATTTCCCGCCCCCATGTCGTTTGAGACATTCTAGATTTCTGCCTCCATCAATTAAAAGTGTTGCTGAAGTTCGTCGTAAAGAGTGACCCGTGTATGCGTTTGCATCGTTTAAATTTAAATAACTAGCTACTTTTTGGGCTACTGCGCTGATCGAATGTATTAGCATGACGCTTCGGTAACACTTTCCATTTTGGTATTTGATAAAAAATCGGTTTTCTGTGAAATTTTCAGGCTGCAGTGATGCATACTTTTTATACAGTTTAATCTAGTTTTGACCAATTATCGTAAAAGATCCAATTTGTCGTGTTTTACTCTCTGGGATTTTGATAATTATTACGTTTTCTTTATTCTCAATGTCCACAGTCTTTATTTTTACCATTTCGTCGCATCGACAGGCGCCGGTAACCCCAATTAACAAAACAATCTGAAATATTTTTATAATTTAGTAGAGTATACTACATGCTTTGCAATATAATTTTTTTTACCTTTATTCCTAAATACTACTTATCTGGCGCTTCAAACAAAAATTTATCAAACTCGTCTTTAGTGAAAACTTTAGACTTCTTTGCAGTATATCCTTCGCTTGTTTTTTTCAGAAAGGCATGTAACTTTAAAAATTTGTTTATATCCACATTTTTTCTAATAACTAACTCGGATTTTATCACTGAGTATCGTGACCATATTGTAGAAGATTTCCATTTATTTTTATTTTCCATTATATTAAAATAAGCCAGTAAAACGTCTTCGGTAACTTGTCGTACTCCTCTTGTATCGCACCACTCTTGGAAGTGCTTGTACGCTAACCGATACTTTATTCCGGACTTGGTGGGCCCCAAACGTGCTACTGCATCATTAGCCGCGGACTCAATTTCGTTTAGGTTTTCCATTTTCGCACTAAATTTGCGCTTGCGGTTGCAACAACAATAAGCTGTCTTTAATAATTGCAAACAACTATCAAACAACTGTAACCAGGGAGACTCAAATTCCACCGACGACTTAATTATTTTAATTTCTAACATCTAGACGACTTTGATAGTTGTCACAGTTAATTTAGAGTAAAAATAGCGTATGAATTGTACTATTTATGGTTGAAAATTGCTACGTTTGAAGAAAAAACAGTATACTTTATTCGACAAAGAAGCGACTTTTCTTGACTTGCCCTCAGTATTGCCCTCTATTGACTTGCCCTCTTGTCTGAGTTACTTTTAGGATTTCGTTCTTTTGTCTTATTTTTTTCCATCTCTATCCTGCAATGAGATTATTATAGGCTTTCCTAAGTTTGATCTTAAGCATTTCAGGCCTCGCTTCTCTTCTATTATTTTTGCTACCTTGTTTTCATTACGATCACACCCTTACGGTCACACATTACGATATAGACCCTTAAATCTTCTTTGACTCCCTTCTTTATTTGTTTATTAAATTCTTTGAAACCATTGGTATTTCGCTTTCCTTCGCTTAGAAATATGCGTCTCTTTTTCATCAACCGTTTTGTTCCTTCTCTTATTCGGTCTTGCAACAGTCAGTCCTGCTTTCAAGAGCTTTCGTTGCATTTCTTTATTAATTGTGCTCATATCGGAATATTCTTGTTGATAATGGTCTACAAATTTTTTTCTTAAGACTTCTCTGTACTCATCTCCCTTCTGTCGTATTTTGGCGGGTAACGCTAATGTTTAGTAGTAAATCATGACGCTGAGTCTAGTTTCTTTATAATAAAAGGGATATAGAACCATAAATAAAAGTTACTTTTCAAACACATTGTCCGCGCTTACTTACATTTTCTGAGTGCTTGTTACATAGTGCATGATTAAAAACAGTACATGATTTTCGTGTAATTCTTAGCCACTTTTTCGCTAAAGAGCATTTAATAAGCCAAAACACATGGGAAACATGGTTGGAACCCGCTTTTTTTTATTGAGACTATTTCGTAGATTTAAAAAATATAATTGACTCTTTAACGAATAAAAATTTCCAATATCTGCTAAATGCTAAACAAATTTTTTAAAATAACGTTCTTCAACAGCAATCGAAACAAAAGGAATAATGTTAATTTCTTTTACTACTTGATTTAGATTTTTAAATATACTATTTAAACCTATTAAACTAATTTATGAAGATTTTAGCATGATTTGGTACGCCCCTTGCTGGTACGTAATGTTAATCTGAAGTTTTGTTTCTTCTTCTTCTTTGGGTGCCGTGTCCGTATTCAGACGTTGGCCGTCATCATGCTTACAATTTCCTGAAACCTTTCTCTGTCGGCTGCTGCGCGAAATAATTCTTCTACTGTGAAACCACACCATTGTCTAATATTAAGCAGCCATGAAAGTTTCTTTCGACCAATCCATCTCTTTCCTTCCACTTTTCCTTGTATTATAAGGCGAAGTAACTGGTATTTGGGTCCTCTAATTATATGGCCGAAGTATTCTGTTTTTCTCCTCTTTATGATGTTTATGAGCAGACGTTCTGAGTTGATCATTTGAAGAACATCTTCATTGGAAGTGTGCGAAACCCACGATATCTTTAGGATTCGTCTATAGCACCACATTTCGAATGCTTCTAACTTGTTTAGCATTGTGTTTTTTAACGTCCATGTCTCACAACCATACAATAGGATCGACCACACATAACATTTCAGGACCTTCTTACGAATGTTCATTGACAGGTTTCTGTTGCATAAAACTGGTTTCCAGGTCATAAAAGCTTTACGTGATATTTCGATCCTGGATATTATCTCTTCATCAGAGTCACAATTTACATTTAACCAGCTGCCAAGGTATTTGAAATGATTTACCCTTTCTATCTCTTCTCCATTAAGAGAAAGCAGACCTTGATCTATATGGATCTTTCCAACTGCCATCCACTTTGTCTTTGAAATGTTGATTTTTAGGCCTCTCCGATAACTTGATTCACTGACTAGATTTAGTAATGTTTGGAGATCTTGTAAACTTTCTGCAAGAATGGCTGTATCGTCAGCGTATCTAATATTGTTGTTTTGTTTACCCAGTTGTATATGCGAGATATCTAAAGAAAATATTTACTGCATAGTGTCTGTTTGCGTCTATTAATTAAATAAATTTCCACAAAAAGTTTAAGGCCCAGCATTTTAAGTCGTATCACTACCGTACGCTATCGAATTAAAAGCGTAATTAAAAAGAAAAACCTGTCTAAATATCAAGAGGATTTTTTTTAAACGGCGTCCTATTTTGAATACACTAGGAATCTTCTTGTGTAGTGTTGCTTTGTGTAATATTTTTGTAGTATGTCCTCCCAGGCCTCCCCAAATAAAGGAATCCTTATCAACGACTCAGCTCACCAACCAAAAGATGAGTAGCTGTTCGCAAACGTTTCAATTTTTTTGCTTAGTCTATCTCCAACCCCAGTAATTGTACAATCCCCCTTTCAAGCCCTTGTAGGAATTTATAAATTGTTACAAGATATTGTATCTCCTCATCTATGTTGTGAAAGATCATAACGAAATATTTCCAATATAATTGGTATAGTGCTTACATTAATTCCCGTTAAACCTAATTAATATGAATTTACTCCTCGTAGTAATTTCAATCCATATATAGATTTTACAAGTACTTCTAATTCAATATGAATTTTTCGATAAACTTGCACAATTGTAATTTTAATTTGTACGTACAGTATTGATTTTGTTGTCAGATACAACAAGCATCTAATTAACAGTGCAGTGCATGATCACGTATTAATAATTCTACCTATGCTACTGTTGATTGGAAATTAATAACAGAGATATGCCTACGCGTATTACATATACTCATTTTAGAGATGGACTGGTATTAACCAACTGTTATATCCTAATGTAAAATACTAGTCAACAAATTAACTTATATTTTTGATTGTGAAAATTGACAAGCGAAGCTGTAATAATGATTTATTAACTCAGATAAGTTTAAAATTAAATAAATAGCCGGTTTGTACAAAAAGATTATAGATAGCCAAGCAGGGCAGGCGATCGACTCTTCCTAAGCATAGTTGAACCTTTAATTATTATGGAAGAGCTAAATACAAGATCACCCAATTAGCTACGAACAGAAAAGGAAGACTTTTAAATAATTATATAGACATTAACGACGACATCATGGCAATGAGCCCCATAGAACCAACACACCACTCAGGAAACCGACTTTTCACCCACATCAATATTGTAGTCGTTAGAAACCTAGGACTCCAAACAGAAATCCAAACATTAAATATAGGAACATCGTGGGAAGAAGAAATACCATCAAACAGAAAAAAACAAGTGGACCAACTTCAAGTGACTTGTGCACCGGAATAATTAACGTTACAATGATAAACAACCAATATAAAATAGAGGATAGAGTCCTAGAATTTAAAACATCCTACAAGAATGATTCAGGAACAGCAATACAAAAAAAGAAGTAGAAATATACATGAAAACTTGAAAACGTAATGAACTTGTCGACCTAGTGGAAAATGATGAGCTCGACAAAGATAAAGAACTATTTGATAAAGATAAAGAACTATTTGATAAAGACAAAGAACTATTCGTTGAAGATGACGTACTGCTTAATGAAGATAAGTTTATATTCTCTGGTATGGACGAAGATTTTATCTTGCATGTTTTATGTAGTCTATTGTAGAGGATGTCTACCAGAGGATACAAAGCCAAGAATAAGTAACAGCGAAGCAGTCTCACCACGCTTATATAAATTACCGAAAATACACAAAGACAATGTACCTCTACGCCCTATTGTGAGCTCCATAGAGTCTCCATCTTACAGCCTTGATAAATGTCACATAGGAAAAAACGATAACCTTGTAAAAGACTCCGCCCATTTAATCGAGAAGATCAAAAGAATAACTTTACAGGAACCTGACCTTCTTTTTAGCTTTGATGTTGTTTCCCTATTTACAAGAATACCCCTAAAAGACGTTCTGAATTTAATTGAGGAACTAATCTTCAAGGATATGGTAGAATTATACCGTATTTGCCTTACTACCTTCTATTTTTCATGGAAAGACCAGATTTGTGAACAGGTAGATAGAGTAGCAATGGGGAGCCCAGTAAGCCCAGTCGGTTTTTCATGGAGCAACTAGAGAAGAGGATAATGGAGTCAGCATACAAGCCAAGGATATGATTTAGGTACGTCGATGGCAGTTTTGTGATTTGGGATCGCGGAGTAGAAAAACTTAACGATTTCCTGTCTTTTATAAACACATTACATCCAAATATTCAATTTGCTATGGAAACTGAGAAAGATCAACAACTAGCGTTCCTAGATGTATTGGTAAATCAAAAGAAAGGTTATTTAGGACATTAAGTCTATTGACCTACACACACGGACAGATGCCTAAAGAGGAACTCAAATCATTATTCAGGCCAAAAACAAGGTAACATCAAAACTCTGAAGGGAAGAGCGAAGAGAATTTGTGAACCACAGCATCTGAGAAATACATAAAGCGATTAACAGTCGAAGGAACAGCATATAGAGGCAAAGCGTTCTTGCCCTATATATCGGGGGGTAACAGAGAGAAAAAAGCCAATGTAAAGACCATTTTCAAGCATACAAAGAAAATCAAGGACTGTTTAAGATCGGTAAAGGAGAAACACGACCCATTAGCAACGGCCGGAGTATATCCACATGCACATGTAGAATGGTATAGGTGGGAATCACGAAAAGACACACAAACACAAGGATACATGAACATGGAAGTCATTGTCGTTTAGGAGATACCGACAAATCTGCCGTTACCGACCACATTTTGGAAAGCGGAGAAAATCGGAGACTCTTTGAAAAAACGCAGATGCTGGATAAAACTTCCTAGTACCTACTACCCACGGTAACATCGGGAAATATATAAGTATCCAAATAATTTTAATCGGATAGAAGAAGATTTTAGATACTAAAAATTAACAAAACATGGATACCAATATTAAAATCCACAAACAACCTTCCCGCAAAACAAGCCACTCAAGCCGAAACCAGTGGAGGACAGCAAAAAGAAAATATATATATATATATATATATTATATATATATATATATATATATATAAATATATATATAATATATATATATATATTATATATATATATATATAATATATATATAATATATATATATAATATATATATATATATATATGGCCTCCGTAGTACAACGCGGCGTCACTTAACAACAATAAAACCAGAGGGTGTCTCATTATCCAGGGCACCTTAAGTAATTTTAAGATCATAAGCCTCCTCACGTAAGTCACACGATGAGGAGGGGTGGAGGAAAAGCCTGGGGGTCAGATAGGTACCACTTCAACTAGTGAAGTGTGACCGGTTTGATCTTCGGACATGTGGATCCCATACTTAGTTTGATATAAACATGTTCCTAGAGGCAGGGTTGATCACTGCGTGTGTGTGTGTGTGCGGCGTCAGTTTAGCTTACAGGCGGAGCAGTAACATCTTCAGAAGATATCAACCCCTAGTGTTGGCGAAACGTCGAGAACTAATCTCAGAATACAACGGCCTAACAGCCCGAACAAATAGTGATTTTATTATGTTATTTAATAGATTTAAGTCTATGAAAGCTGCTACTGCTTGTGCTATTCCATCTCTAAGTATTACACCACTCTGCTGATTCATTTTGGCAATCGGTAAATACATTTTAACATTCCAGGAAATCCTATTTGCGAGGAAGTTTGATTATTCGTAAATGCACAGAGGTATATAGTGAAATTTAATAACTTTTATTGGCAATAATTTATGAAATATATATGGGTGTGCTCAAATGCATGCATACATCAATCAGAAGCACAAATTTATCTAAATTAGTAAAAATAAATCGTTGAAATGTTTGTATGAGCATCACTTTAGAACTACTGCACCAAATTAGATAATTTGTTGTTTGTTATTATCAGGAGAAGCTTTGTGTAAACAATAATTTTCAACAAATTGTATGTATACACCTTAAAAATAAATAGGGTGTTGTAAATAGGGACACTACGGGAGGATGTTAGTTTTAAAGTTCCCTTTCTAGATAAGAGAATCATTAGAGATGAAAACCACTTCGTTGAAATTAATTGGCATCGAAAACAAAACTTATTATGGAGATTATTAAAATTATCATTCGTTTCATAAGCATTTACCTAAAGTTAAATTAAATCAACTAATGAATAATAGAATCATTAAATTTTCCAATCAAACCAAGAGTTTAATAGTCCCAAAACACCTACACTAGAAGAATACAAAATAAAACAAAGCATTTGAAAAGCAGCAACTGGGAAGAGTTTACAAAAAGGATAGAAAGCGACTTCTACGGTAGACAATATCAAATATGGAGATTCATAAGAAACCAAAAAAAAAAAAGGCAGAATTGAAGAAATCAGTTTTCGGGAAGTAGAGGTGGCCATAAATTTACTCAAAAATAGAACGGAATAACCAACCAGCTTCTAAAAGCTTGGCACAAACTTAAGCTTAGCACAAACGTCCTATTCAACAAAATCAATGAACTAACAGCTTTATCAGATGAACCACTGTCACCTCGGGGGGTGACAATTAGGGTCTATTGCCTTCTGATGCCTCTGGGTGCTCTGTAGAGGGCATAGAAAACGTCGTTGATAGCTCCTCTACTTAAATCCATTTCCAGGGTATGGACTCTATGGACTCTATGGGTATGTTTACTAAAACTTATTCGCTAAAAAAACACAGAAGTTAAAACACTTCACAAATGTGTATTTGCTTATAAAACAAACCAGTTAAAACTTTTTAAAAAAGTGTCGTCACATTTAAAGTTCTGGCAGAACGTTTTCGATCACTACGGATCATCTTCAGTGCCTAGTATTTGTTGCTACCAATATGGTGTCTATAAGACTTCCATGTTTGGGTTGGTAAAGTGTCACATTTTACATTAGATAATGTTGAAACTGTGGGTCGATGACAATGGATGTATTTAAAATTAAAAATTTACTTTAGGGACTACATGTCTCCTAAGCTTGAATACTTGCACGTTGTCAGTTGAAGCGACGACACAGACCAAATGGCTGATGTCACAGTAGATAACTTAAAGACAGCTAAACTTGACAGGATTTCAGTATGTTATGAAATGAATGTAATTTTTAATTTGTGAGTACAAGTAAACAATTTTATATATATATATATATATATATATATCCGGTTTTTTAGGCGTTACGCCTGTCCGGTAGGGATCTATGGAGGAGTATCACCAAGCCGCAAGCCCTTATCTCTTGCCGTACTGCTCCACCATAGGCCGATCAGATCTCAGCATATCCTAGTCTAAGCCGCAGATTCATCTAGAATTTTAAACTGCTGCGTTAGACTTTTAAAAGTCTAACGCAGCAAACAACAAACTAACAAATTTTATAATTTCACAAATTAAAAATTACATTAATTTCGGAACATACTGAAATCCTGTCAAGTTTAGCTGTCTTTAAGTTATCTCCTGTGACATCAGCCATTTGGTCTGTGTCGTCGCTTCAACGGACAACGTGCAAGTATTCGAGCTTAGGAGACATGTAGTCCCTAAAGTAAATTTTTAATTTTAAATACATCCATTGTCATCGACCTACAGTTTCAACATTATCTAATGTAAAATGTGACACTTTACCAACCCAAACATGGAAGTCTTATAGACACCATATTGTTAGCAACAAATACTAGGCACTGAAGATGATCCATAGTGATCGAAAACGTTCTGCCAGAACTTTAAATGTAACGACACTTTTTTAAAAAGTTTTAACCTGTTTGTTTTATACCTAAATACACATTTGTGAAGTGTTTTAACTTCTGTGTTTTTTTAAACGATGGTATACAGCCAATTACGGGGTTTGTCCCATTAATTTTTTATTCGCTAAAAATTGTACAATGGGAATTCACTCTATTAAATATTGCGGTTACCATAACTCCCAAATAAATTAAAATAAAAAAAAATTGTCGTTTATTTAAATTGGATATGTTATCAAAATTTAAATTTTTAATCTTAAGTTGTAAGTATTGAAATATTCATTTTGTTTACATATAATAATTATAATAGACTTAAAGTTTTCTCCTGAAGAAGTCACAAAATCGTGACGAAATATTGAGAAATAACAAATAGAGTTTCATTTCATACAGACCAATTGCTGAGACTACAAATAATATTTAACACAGTACGGTCGAGAATAATTTGATAAATATATATATATATATATATATATATATATATATATATATATATATATATATATATATATATATATATATAACAAGTGAGTCTTCTATAGCTGGCGCCGCTTCTCGCATCCTAATTTCCAGCGTTTTCTGTCGAAGCAATCTTCAGTTGTTAGATCTCTGGCGGTCACTGCATCGTCGAAATCGTCTCTCCAGGATCGTCTTGGTCTACCTCGTTTTCTTCTAGTTGACGGAGTCCATTCTTCTATTTTTTTTTTTTTGCCATCTGTTTTCCGGCATTCTCTGAAGGTGTCCATACCAGTTTTTTGGCTTCGATTGTGTCTATTATGTCTAGATCGATTTCCATTTCTCTCCGAATATCTTCGTTTTTCTCCCTATCAAGTCTAGTGAGCTGGCAACATCATCTTCAGTAGTTCATTTCCATAGCCTTAATTTTTGATTTGTTTCTTTGGTTTATTTCCCAGAGTTCGGCGCCGTACAGTCCAATACTTTCTATTATTGTTTTATAATTCTTCTTTTATTTTCTTTTGTTATTTTTTTATTTCATAATAGTCCGTGTAGCTCTCTGGTGGCTGTTCTTGCTTGGCAAATCCTGGAATGTATTTCTTCGCTACTTCCTGCTTTTGATGTTATTTGGACTTCCAAGTACTTAAAATTGTCTGTTGGTTTTATAGTTCCCATTTCTATTTGTAGGCTTTCTGGTTGTTCTCCTACAACTAGGTACTCAGTTTTTTGTATATTAATTGTGAGGCCCCATTTGGTGTACTCATCTTCCAGTTTTCTAAGCATGTAGCTTATATCACTCTCGTCTTCAGCTAGAATGGCTTGGTCATCAGCGAAATGTATCGTGTACAATCTATCATCTCCGATTGGGATGCCCATATTGCAGCACTTTCTTCTCCACAGTGAGAGTGCCTCATTTAGATATATTTTGAAGAGTGTAGGTGCTATGCAGCAGCCTTGCTTTAGGCCCTTACTAATAGGAATTTCTCTAGTTAATCTATTTCCAGTTTTAATGTTTGCCGTCATATTTTTGTAGAGCTGTTGTACTGCTTGTATATTTTTTTGCTTATTCCTTGTTTTTCCATTGCTACCCAAAGCATTGAAAGTGGTACACTATCGTATGCCTTTGTCAGATCTATAAAGACTATATGAGTTGAAAGGTTGTGGGCTAATCTTTTTTCGATAACTTGCTTTAGAGAGAATATACTGTCCATGCAGGATCTGACTGCACGAAAGCCATTCTGTTCTTCTACATCTGTCATCTCTTTTTCAATTTTATTTTTTATTATTTTTCCATACAGTCTTGAGAGTGAATTTATGACACTTAGCCCCTATAGTTTGAACAATTCTTTCTATCTCCTTTTTTGTATATGTTGTTAATATGTGCTTTTGTCCACTCCGGTGGTAAGTCGTGTCCGTTATAGAATAAGGTGAAGACATACGCCAGTAATTCCCGTAATACTTGTGGGCTATGTTTTAATAATTCATTTGGTATACCTTGTGGTATACCATGACTTCCGATTTTTTAGAGTTCGTATTGCATTCTCGACTTCCTGTACTGTTATTTCATCGTCTTCACTGAATTCCAGTTCATATGTTGTTGTACTGAATTTGGTTTCGAAAATTAGTTTACGGATTGAATGAATATTTTTTATATATGGAAATAAAAAATAATAAATTATACAAGTCAGTGTAGTTTATTACCATACATTAAATATTCAATACTGTCTTGCCTCAGTTATTATTTTAACTTTTCACAGTATTGAAAAACTATAATAAACACGTATGGAAATTTCCTATTGTTGAGTTGTATAAAAGTTTATTCAAGTAATCAAGCAAAAGCATAATTCATGGATGAAAAATATGACACAGTGATGACTACTGTATTACTTGCCTTTTATCGAAGTTTGACAGGCTAATGATAAAGCGAATGAATGAAACGACTAATAAATATTAAAGCCCTAATACAGCTAACATGTGGTTATTATACATTTCTACGCTTTTACCTAATCATTATTTTTATACAGTCCTACGAAGCAAAGCTCTGGTATGCAGATAATCTGAGAATGTATAAATGTTTAAAAAAATGAAAACAATTTTCTAAGTAACATATAAATACCTAGCGGTTATCCGGAAAAAAATCGATCGATTAAAGATAACATTACCGATATCCTTAACGATTTGTTAGCCGTACTTTTGATTACAGCATGGGTAACCGTACTGTACTTATAGTCTGGCAAATATTAAATGAAACTATAAATATAATATCTATAAATCTAATCTTCGGCTAAAAAGTAGCCGAAATCACCCGATATTATGTTTTTTTTTTTTATTTAGAATTTCCGCATCAACCATTAAACGTTATTAGCGGGTTTTACAGATTTTACAGTTGTTATTACAAATACAAATTTACTATTGTTCTGAAACGTCAATAAACGTATTTTTATCTTTAATTGTGGCTTATTCCCAGTTATAAATAATAATTACAAATTTACTAATTACAAATTGCGTATTAAATTACACATAATAAATTACAAATTACAAAGAGATACATATAATATAACTTAAATTTTGTGTAGTAAACGTAATGTATGTCCTTAAGGAATTTGATTGTATTAGATACATTACTGTTTAAAATATCTTTAAGTTTCTTTGCTTCTTCTGGTACGTTGTTGATGGCTCTTTCGTAGGAATAAAGAGGACATTCAATCAATACATGCTGAACAGTTATTGGACATTCACAATAGGAACATTCAGGTGGTAGTTCTTTTGTTATGAGATGCTGGTGAGTTAACGCTGTGTGTCCAATTCTTAGTCGGTTTATAATCACTTGTTGCCTTCTGTTTTCTGGAAATTGTAGTTTAGTGCCAATCCTAGTTTTCACGATTTTAAGGTTAGCCTTAGTAGAATTCCACATTTGTTGCCAATTTTTTACACAGTGCTGTTTAATATTGAGCTGGATATCACTGAAGGGAATTGTAGTCATAGTTTCAATTTGCTCGTCAGTAGCAGCTTTCTTTGCTAATTCATCTACTTTTTCATTTCCTGCGATACCTGTATGTGATGGTACCCAGAGAAATGTAACGTTCACGTGTCTGTTTTGTAGGTGATAAAGTGCTAATTGTATTTGTTGCAGGATAGCATGTACTGGATATATTTGCCTTAAGCTCTGAAGAACAGATAAAGAGTCAGTAATGATAAGAAAATCTGAGCTTGCATGACTCTTACACATGTCTAAAGCCTTTAAAATGGCGATTGCTTCTCCCGTGAAAATGCTGCAGAATTGAGGGATGCGAACTGCATATTCAGACTTTCCTAGAATATAGGCCGCTGCGTGTCCGTTTTCAGTTCTTGACGCATCGGTAAAAATCTTGTTATGGCCAGTGTATTCTAATATTTGTTCTTGATATAATTTGTTAATGGTTATGGGATTTGTGGTACTCTTTGGATAGGCCGTGAGGGATAGATCAATAGTGGGAAAATTAATAGTCCAGGGAGGTATAGTTCGTTGTGTAGGGTAAGAATGTGTAAGCTGCTCCATGTCAAAACCGTATCTCGTTAGACGTTCTTTAAGGGGTGGATATTTAATTTGTTGATGGCAATGAGTAGGTGGATATATTTTATAAAGAAGTGGATAGTTTGTGTTATTAGGGTTGGAAGACAATCTCGCGGCATAATTTAAAGAAATGTGTTGTCTTCGTATTGATAGGGGAGATTCATTTAGGATAACCTGAAAACTTGAAACAGGACTAGTTCGGTAAGCACCCAGAATTAGTCTTAAAATTGTGTTTTGTATAATGTCTAGTTTTTTAAGTATATAATTACTCGCAGTTGAATAGCATTGATTGGTATATATGCAGCAATTTTATGGTGTCCGCTCCCCAAGATCGGTTTGATAGCATTTTAAGGAGATTTATTTTAGATTGGCAGGATACGACTAGCTTTTTAATATGTTCTGCCCATGTTAAGTGACTGTCCAGTCTTAGGCCAAGAAAGTCAATGCTCTCTACTTGTTCTAGGTTGATACCATTTAGAGTAAGTGTTGTTTTGCAATCAGTTTTTCTTTTATTGAATACGATGAAACGAGATTTATCACCTGAGAACGTAAAACCAGTCTTTTGGGACCAGTCTTCTAGCTTATGCAGAAATGATTGCAAAATGTTTGAGGCTAGTGTAATATTGCAGCTACTAGTATATACAATTAAGTCATCTGCATACAGACCTGCTTTCAAAGGTAGCTTAATCTCTTGAGCGATATTATTAATTGCTATTAAGAATAAAGTGGGGCTTAAGGTTGAGCCCTGTGGAATACCGTTTTCAAGACATTCTGTTTTTGAGGTAATTCCATTTACACGTACATGAAATATCCTATTATTCATGAAATGTTTTACAAAGGCAAGAAAATTTCCCTGGATACCCCAATTGGACATGGTTTGTAAAATGTTGTATCTCCATGCAGTATCAAATGCTTTATTTATATAAAAAAATATGGCAATTACTTTCTGGTTATTTCTAAAGGACTCACATATAATATTGTCAATAGCTACTAAGGCATCATGAGTTGATCTGCCTTTTCTGAAACCGCTTTGGATATGGCTTAATAATTGGTTTTTTTCAAGAAGCCACATTAATCTGTTATTTAAAATTTTTTCTAGTAGTTTGCATGTATTATTTGTAAAAGAAATTGGTCTATAGGAAAGGGGGTCAGTTTTTGATTTGAAAGGTTTTAATATGGGAATAATTGTTGATTCAGACCAGATTGAAGGAAATTTTTTATTAAGGTAAATGTGATTGAAAATGTCTAAGAGAATTAATTTTCCTATGTACGGCAAGTTTTTGATAAATATGATTGGTATATTATCAGGACCCGATGAAGTGTTTTTTGATTTATCTAGAGCTTCTTCAAATTCATGATATGTGATGGGGAAATTTAGTGGATTATCACTATCTATTATAGATATATCTGTCATTTCACGTTTATTATTGAAATCTAAAAATGCGGGATTGAAGTTTGCATTGCTTGAATTATTCTTATATACATCTGACATAATATTACTAATTTCTTGTTTGGAAGATATTAATTTGTTTTTATAATAAAGAGTGTTAATATGAATTGAGTTTTGTTCACCTTTTAATGTACGAACTTTATTCCAGATTGTAGTCATAGGTGTTGATGAATTTATGGTAGAGACATAATTTGACCATGTTTCTTTTTTACTTTTCTTAATAAGATATTTAGTTTTTGCTCTAAGTTTTTTAAAATTGATAACATTTTCTGTTGTTTTATGTCTTTTTAAAACATTGAAAGCATGTTTGCTAGATTTTATAGCTAAGGCTATTTCTTCACTCCACCATGGTACTGGTTTTCGTTTACAAGGTTTTGTTTTTCCCACTGCAATATTAGCGCATTTTACTATAGTATCATTGAAATGATAAAGAGATGAATCTATGCTATCTTCTAGAATAAAGTTCGTAAGATAATTATTTAATAGATCTCTATATAAGTCCCAGTTTGCTGAGTTTATTTTCCATTTTTGGTAAACAGGAATATTTGGTTTATCATGCAAAATGGTTTCAATTGTTACAGGGAAATGATCGCTATTATATAGATAATCAAGACTATTCCAAGAAAAACTTGTAGCTAATGTGTGATCACACAATGAAATATCGATGGCAGAAAAAGTACTATTGTGGGAGCTGAAATGAGTAGATTTACCAGTATTCATTAAAATTAGATTTTGATTGTCTATTAATTTCTGAAGAAGTCCACCACATTTGTCTGTTTTTATACTACAACCGGATATTATGTTGCTTTGCTAGTCACTTTACGTTTTCATAATAGAATATTATGTTTCTGCTTATAATAAAAAAAATATATTAGATCTAGTTTATAAAATAATTTTTCATTCACATAAATAATGTGTAGACTGAGCGGATGTGTGGAAGTCGACTATATACCCAAAGATGTAAAATACTCAAACTAGTATATTGTTTTAGACACAATCTAAATTCGAAATAAGTGAGCACAGACAATGCTGGAGTTTTGCACAAAATGTTTGTAAACAAATGTGCTACACACTCTTTTGGTAGAATCGTACCTTTAGACACTATGTAATTAAATCTACAAAGTGTCAAAAATTAGACTTATCAATTTCGTTCCCTGTGGTCGTCGTTTTGCATATGCATTAGTCTTTAATATTATGGTAGCTGTACAATGTTGTATTTTTTTCTATCTTGTATATAAGTAAACCAAATCCATATGGAGTTGTTGCTAATCTAAATATATTTTGGGTCAAATTCTGAACCAAATAAAAAGCGAGCACACATTTTGCAAACCATTTAGCAAATAAAAAAGTAGAATCCGACTGTATCACAGCTTCTAATCGACCGTTAAATATTTATTTATTCAGAAAATAGGGGGTCCTATTTCCGAAAAATACCCACTTTATCCACTGATTAACACAAATTAGATGAATTTATTCGGAAGCTCGACAACCCCATCCTTCTTTCCGTCGACCTTTCCAAGGCCGGAGACACATCGTTTCAAAGGGGTTGTCTTAAATAAATTTATAATTCTGCTTACTTACACTTTGTGAAAACTACAAATATTGTTTTTTAACTCTTTAAAGGTCTCTAGGAATTTTTAAAAAGTAGTAATCGTCCGCTAATAGAATAGAAAATGCCACTTTGTCTTTTACTTCTTAGCTTGTATTAATAAAAGTATTTGGAACACTTTAAGTAAAACATTATTTTATTAAACCGTCAGAAAACAACCGAAGAAATGATAAGCGAAATTCTGCAACATGCCAATGCGTATTTAGTAAAAATTCACAACCATTTTTCCCGTGAAAGGGATGCAGTATGTACCAATAGTGATGAAATTAGAGGACTATTTGGTTTGTTGTACATAGCTGGTACTTTTAAAGCTTCTGATGTAAATCTGGACAATCTTTTCTCTACAAATGGACCCTCTCCTGAAGGTTTTCGGAAAGGTATGTCAAAGAAGCGATTCTATATCCTTTTTCGTGCACTACGCTTTGGCAATATCCACTCCAGAGCAGAAACATGCACCGATTAAAAAAGTTTTCGACGAGTTTTTGGAAAAGTGCATGACGTGATATAAAGTTGAAATGTAGTGCTACATTGACGATGCTTGTAGCTTTTCGCTGTCAAAATATGGAAATAAAATGTTTGCATTGTTAATGAACTTTTTATACAGCAATGTGTTGGAAATATATGCTGTAAAGCAGCCTGAAGGTCCCTTTGAGATATATAATTTATTGACTTGCTACATAATTACAGGATAACTCTAGTAGGAACCCTGAGAAAGAATAAACCATAATTTCCTCCTCTTTTTGTAGCTACAAAAGGAAGACTTCTAAACGGCAGCATTATTGGTTATGGTCAAGACTGTCTTTTACTATCATATGTTCCAAAAAAAAACTGTTCTGAAGTTATGTACATTTCATGATGATGACACAACGGGTGAAAACTTAAAACCGCAGGCTTTAACATTCTTACAATACGACAAAGGGATCAGTTAATGTTATGGACTAGATGAAATGTAATTACTCCGTTTCTTGAATAAGTTGCCGATGGTCACTTACAATCTTTTTTTCGTTAATGAATATTGCAGAATAAAATAGTTAGGTAATTTATTATAGCAATACTAATACTAAATTAGACCGACGACGTAAATATCTGAGAGAAATTAGTACAGATCTCATCAGACCCCACCTAGTAAATCATGCATCAATAACAACATTTGACAATATTATTTTTGTAGTTGTAGCCATTATTTTATAAAAGTCTTGCTGATATAGAATCCTCTGACATAGTTCTATCGTAGGGTCGTTGTTGATCTTTAATTATAAGTATCGAAATGGTAATTCTATGCTTCTAAGAATCTAAACATCTTGAGTACGAGAAATATTATTGTGGTCTGTAAGTGTGTGTAAAATACCTTTCTGTAGGGTAGGCTCTAACAGATTTCTTCCTAGGCTCGTCTTCTAAGTTGCTTTCCTCAGACTGAACGCCTTATTCGAAGTCGAAACTGCATTATTCAAAATCTCTAATTTTCTTTTCAGTAAGTTGGACTTCTTTGCCTTATTTACATCATTTTTATTTTTACACATATTACTATTAGTCTTACAATTTACCTTTGGATATTTATCTCACCGGACCAGACAAGGTGCCCATCGAATTATTAAAACTCATTGATGAAATTGTTATTGATGTAATGATTGACATAACACAATTTTTAACCTTTTTAAGGAATGGGCTACTCCTTTTTGTTAACGGAGTTGTGGGGGTGTGATAAACGTCAATTAAAAAATGCCCGATCTTAACAAGTAGTAGACTACTAATGCACACACATACATAAAGAACGCACAAGAAGAAGTGGGAATTGCCTAGCATACCAGTTAAGGTTCTAGCCTAGCTTCAGGGGTTACCAGCCATGCAGTAGGAACGGCTCTTTATCAGCGTTTTTGTCTTTATCTGCGATATTGTATGGGAATGTTTCTAGAATTTCAAAATACTCATTAGGAAGTTCATGTCCATGTTGTGCAAAAGTTTTGCTGGAGGAAACGGAACTTTCTTAGTGGGAAACCTGGTGAGTATTTGCCCTCTACGATTGCAAGGCGTCTTTAGTGTTTGTTTTGCTCTGTTGTTCGAGACAGATATGGTTCTTGGGACATACTTCCTGCTGAGGGTTAGGATTCTGTCCTTGATTGGCGTGATGTTGGCCAAAATGTGTATGTGCGCTGATGGATACGACCAATCTATTCTCATGCAGTTAATTAGCTAGCTAAGAAGAAGCTACTTTCAGCAGCTGCAATGGCATTCAGTTGGTGACTCTTGAAAGAGATGTAAACGCATGCATTGTATTCGATTATCGGTCTGACAAAAGTTTTGTAGGTGTGCAATAAAGTTTTGCATATTTGTTGCACCATGTCACAACTCTGTCAAGGTATTCTTGCGATCTTTCGAATACAGACCGTCGCTCATTCTCTGTGGGAGCTTGAAGTGAGAATGGCCGTATCATCAGCGAAAAGGAGGACAGACTCTGATCCTTTCTGTGGGCGGGAAATGTCACTATTGTAAACTGTGTAGAGTACTGGTGCAAGTGTTGAGCCTTGGGGCACTCCAGCTTGTTGAGTGAAGGTGGTGGAGAGGTGGTCACCTAATTTGATCATGGATGTAATTATTGAACTCTTTATGCTTATATATCAGATTGCCACAATCGCCAAACAATGGCTGCCATCGACCTTTGTGGCAATACCTAAAATAGCTTTAATTATTCACAGACTTAAAACATACGTTTTAAAAATAATATACAGCAGAATTGTTAAAACTCTTGAATATGAAATAAGTGACACACTATTTGGCTTTAGAAATGGTATGGACACAAGCCATACTTTTTTTGACTTAAATGTGCTGGCCTAGAGATGCATGGATATGAATCAAGACATGTACTTATGTTTTGTAGATTTTCAAAAGGCATTAGATGAGGTACAACATAAAAAACTTGTAGAACTATTAATAAGCAAAAATATTGAGAGTCGTGATATAAAAATTACACCTAATCTATATTGAAATCAAATTGTCAAGGTAAAAGTTAATAACCAGAATACCAGAGATATCAAAACACAAAGAGAGAGGAGTCCACCAGGGTTGCATGCTGTCACCACCACTTTTCGATGTCTACAGTAAAGCGGTATTTAAAGAAACACTCTTAGATTTAATAGAAGGTGTTTTTATTAACGGAGAAATTTTGAATAACTTGCGTTTTGCAGAGGATACCTTAATAATGACGGATAAAAATATTGATTTACAGAACGTAACGCGGTAATAAATGCTGCAATGAATAAGGATGAATTTGAAAAAACAAAACTAAATGCATGATCATGGTTAAATCAGCAGATGCAAACATCCAATTGATTGTTGAGGATACTGTAATTGAGAGTGTGTATACCTACAAATATTTAGAAACATTCTTCTTCTTTAAGTGCCTCGAGATTGGATATCATTAGAGCGATTCTAATTTTATTTACTTCTGTTTTGAATAATTCGTTAGTGATACAGCCAAACCACTCCCTTAAATTTCTCATCCAGGACATTCTTCTACGGCCTGGATTTTTGCGTCCTTGTATTTTTTCCTTGAATTATATTTTGAAGGAATGTGTACTTTTATCCTCTCATCAGGTGGCCTAAGTATTCAAGTTTATATTCAGTATAAATTTTGGATCGTTATTTATTCTGCGTATTACCTCGTCATTTGTAAGTATATCCACCCAACTTATTTTTAGTATGCGCCGGTAGCACCACATCTCAAAGCTTTTAAGATTTTTAACATTCCTCTGTTTAAGAGTCCATGCCTCAACACCGTGAAGCAAAGTACTGAATATATAGCATTTTAACATTCTACGTCGTAGATGAATACTAATATCACAATTATGAAATAATTTTTCATTTTTATATAGGTAGACCTGGCAATTTCAATACGTCTTTTTATACATAGGAACATGGATAACATCAAATGTAGAACAAACCAAAAAAATTAAGACACAGATTGAAATAGCACGTGCATCATTCGTTAAACTTAAAAAGTTTCTTTGTTGTCAGAATATAAGATTAGGACTACTACTTAAAAAATTTTCGGTGTTTCTATTCACTACTCTTCTTTATGGCTTGGAAGCATAAACAATAAAACAAGTGCATCTAAATAAGTCGGCCCCCATTGAATTTTGGTGTTAAAGAACAATCCTATGGATATTATAAACTCAAATAATATCAAACGTCGAAGTTATTAGAAGAATGGTTAATGAAGCTGAAATAATATTGACTACCAAGAAAAGAAAACTTGATTACTTAGGCCATGTTATGAAAAGGTAACGATACTGATTATTGCAGATTATTATACAAAACAAAATTCAAGGAAAGCAAAATGTGAGCAAGATGTAGAGCGGCAGTCAACAGAGTCGGACAGCATAGCCATGATGATTTCCAACCTTCGATAGAAGATGAAATTTAAAGAAGAAGAATTTATCTTTTATTTAGAGGAAGATTTTTTGTTATTAAAAATATCAATTTTTCCAATAACTTTGCTCGGATCTTATCTAAAATACCCTCGTATATGTGCCGATTGTGAACTAACACGATTTGTGATAAAAGAAAAAGATAACAATAAAATAAAGGGGACCCTATTGGCCATTTCGCGGTGCCGACCGCATTGATTCTCTTTTGAAAAACAATGAGATCCCCGAAAATATTCCGCTAATGTTTTCTTTGGGCGTCGTTTTTGTAGGCGTTTCGATAAATCCACTTAAATGATGGTTTAGGAGATTAATCTCCTAATGGCGATGAAAGAAAAATTGGATTAATGGCACTGAAATTGATTCGGCAATAAGTAAAGCACATGCCTTCTTTCCTCTGATGTTTTTCTACCATCCGAGGACTAAGAGCAGTCGAATGTACTGTAATTTATCATTTATAATGGAGGAGATGTAAAGTTTTTACCATTCTTTTTCATATCCACAATTATTAATCACTAGTAGATATTGTCAATGAAGACAGAAGTGGATTTTGGTGCAGTACGACAAAAAATCAATTTCAATTGAAATTGAAATGCAGAACTGCATTTGTTTTTTATGATTCAGAATTGAGTTATGAACCCCTGTAAGAAAAAATGTATAGTTAGATAAATAAAAATGTTTTTGATAAATTTGATTAGGATTTGAATGTACTTCGTATGATTTAATCAATTAAATTTGTGATAGGGTAAGTCCGGGAGAGATGGCTCACATTTTTTTGACTGTCTGTATCTTAGCACAAAAAAGTCTACGCCCTGAAATATTTATATATTTATGTTAAAATACCATTAGAAGAAAGTATGCAGAGTTGGTTAAGCCAAATACTTTCATACAAAAACATTAAACATCTAAATACAAAAAATTGTAAAAAGCAAACTCACCCGATTTGTCAGGTAGCGATGACTCGGACACTAAGGGTGATATGGCTCGATCATAAACTTTATTTTGCACGTTTTTTTGTTAATACTTTATCACATATATCACATAAATTAACACATTTTGAGGAGTTTTCATGAAACCAAGTCCCATTTCTCAGTTTCATCTTGTAAATCATCGCTAGAGTCTTTAGTAATTTCCATATGATTATGAATTATTCTTTTTAGAATATTTTTCTTTTTTTTTAACATCTAAATCTTTGCGTAAAGCCAAATTCACTGGGCTAGTAACTACTGCAGCCAATTGTCTACCACGTTTTCTTACTTGTGAAACACCTGATGTAGAAGGTACTGGAGAGATGTTATCTAAAATTTTACCTGGAGTGATTTTTTCTTTATAGGTTGGCTTATTACCTGGTATAGATAGTAGTTCTAATGGTGACATGTGAGATGGTGATATGAGTGAATACAAACACTGTTTGTATTTTGAGAACGATTTCCGAAGTGGAAATTGAAACGTCAATAAAGGTATTTTTATCTTTAATTGTGGCTTATTCCCAGTTAAATAGTAATTAATCTTCTAATGGTAGATTAAAAAGTGTTGTTGATAAGGCAACACCTTTTCTAACTCCAAGTTTACTATCAAAGGCCTGCGTGATATCTTTTGTTGCTCTACTCATCAAACGCCTGTTTAAAATCAATATACAAGTTGTAAATAGGTATGATATATTTATCACATTTTTCATGTAACATATGTATTTGATCTATAGTTGACCTCTTTGTTCTGAAGCTACTTGTTATTCATCAATCATTTCCTCTGAAAACGATGGAACACAAATATTTTTAAAAATCCTAAAAAGAAGAATGAGTACCAGCAAAAAATAGAAGTAATATTAAATGAAAGAGGAGAAAAAAACAACATCGAAGAAGAATGGAATGCCATCCAAACGACAATTACAAATATGGCAAAGGAAACATTAGGTGAAACCTCAAGCAGAAGAAACTATGAATGGTTTGACCAAGATTGCCAACAAGTAATAAATAACAAAATTATAGATAGACAAAAATGTCTACAAAGGGATTCCCGATTGAATCGAAGAGCATATAAAGAACTCAGAAAAGATGCAAAGAAAATATGTAGAAGAAAAAAGAGAGAAATGTTAAATAGAACAATACAACAAGTTACAGATTATAATAACAGAAGATAGACTAGAAAATTTTACAAGGAAACCAAACAATACACGCAAGGATACATGACAAAATCAACAGTTTGCAAGGACAAAAACGGGGCAATTATCAGCGAGAAAGAGGAAATGATAAAAAGATGGAGGGAGCACTTTCAAGAGCTGTTAAACCCAAAAAAAGAACAAATCGAAGATGAACAAATAATTCACCACACAGCAGCACAACTAGTGGAGCAACTAACATTTGATTAAATGAACATGGACGGCATCGTCTTGAATGGTGCAGAGAACGATTGTATCGGGACCAAGAATGAAATGGAGATGTCTTTGATGATGAATCTTGATTCTGTTAAGCAATGCATTATAGCCGAGTAAGGGGTCGGAAGACGATGTAGTCAAAGACGAGATCTACAGTTTTTTGTCGAACAACAATTGCATTGTACTGTTGGGGTTATGTTCATAAGAGTTTTTGTTTTAATGTATCCAGGCACTGTTGGACTATGTTGTTGTCTGGATCATATTGCGAGTGCTTAACATTATTTGATCAGCTCTTTTAATGAATTTTCAACTCGTTATTATTCCTCGTATATATTCTGTCATGTTTCATTTCATTTCATAATTCAATCTTGTTTAGAAGCAGTTTTGCCCAGGGTGCAACTCTTCCGGCATTGGTACCCCGTCATGCTCTGATCTTAATTCCCATTTCATTAGCAGTTGCGGTTGCTGCATAGTAAATAAGCATGTGCAAATATTCCAGCGTATGGGATTCTACGACTTAATTGGGTAGGACTTCAGTATTCATAATTTGTAACAGAGCACCTAGTTTTTTAGAAGAGTTCATTTTTGGTAACGGTGGTTTGCTAAGTGAATTTGTTTTAATAAATTCTTGTACAACACGTGCCACTTCGCTTACCAGGGTATCGCGTAACTCGTTGTTATTCTGTAGTGTATTATCATGCTTATTTATTTATTTATTTATTAACGGATATACCATTTACATTGGTACAATATATAATATATAAAATTTTACAAAGTAAGCATACCATTGGGAAATAATTAGTAAGTTTAACAAAAACTAATAATTAACTTAAATACAAACTAATATCACACAAATAGCAGTCTCCTAATCAAATTTTTAAATTGTTCTAAGGACTGGAAAAATAAGACCAGAACACTTTGGTACCTATTATATAGTCTCACCATATGAGTAAGAGGCTTGAAGTATTCATAATTAAATTGATGAAATGGTAGATGAAATAATGAAGTAGTAATGCCTAGTTCCATGAAGAGTGTTAAGACCTAATCGATTTAAAAGTTCAGGGCAATTTATCAAATTATTAACAATTTTGTAAAGAAATATTAGGCAAAAATAATCTTTTCGCCAATTCATAGCAACCATTTTCAAGTGATCAGCTATAACTGTATGGGACAGAGAGGTCATGAAAAGCACTACGGTAATGATAGTGTTTACCAAATTTATGCTGAGCACGATCAAGCTTGTCTAGAGATGTTCGATAGTAAGGTCCCCATACAACTATTGCATATTCTAGTCTGGAACGAATGAGACTATTAAAAAAATTGGTAAAACAAAATGAAAATTGAGAAGTGTTTCTAGTTATAAACCCTAATTGTTTAAATGCACTGTTTACTGTGACCTCTAGATGCCTACTGAATGCTAATTTACAATCAAAATAAACACCTAAATCCCTAACACAGTCCTGTCTAGACAGCTGAGTGTTATCAATGCTATAATCGTAATTTAAAATAGTTTGTTTCCTGTGAAAAGTAAAAACACAACACTTATCAATGTTCTTACTGTACTTCCTCTCAAAGGCACCCAATATATCATCTTGGTAGACCAACAAGTTTGACACTGTGCTCCTACCCCTTTGAAAGCCATGCTGTTGGGGTATTAATATATTATTTGTTAGTTTTGATAAGTGAGGAGTCACTAGTTTGTCGAGAAGTTTTGGGATTGCTGACTGTATACAAATTCCTCGGTATTTTTCAATATCTTATCTTTTACCTGACTTAAAGTTGTTGAGTATGTTGAGTTTCTTGCACGGCAAGCTCAGGAATCTGCTATGTAATTCATTAGGGACTTAATCTACATTTACCTCTTGGTGATTAGTCTTCCGTTCGAGATCGCTTCTTATGATATTACGCCTTGTCTCTGGGATAAGATTGTTTCTTATAATTACTCAGAAACTCGTTGTTCCATTACTTCAATTTCTGGGTACTCCGTGCAAAATTCCTCATAAAATTTTGTCGATACCCGATCGCTTTATTGCTGCCATTTCATTTGCTGCCTCGGTCTTCCCGCTTGGATCAGTGCCAGCTATTATATTATTGTTATTAGTCTGATTCTTCGTACCATAAAGATGAGACAAGAAGATGGCGAGACTGGCTGATTATTCATTTAGAGCATTGGGAGCATTTCCCAAAAAAGTATAAAAAAAAATTGTAGCGCTATTCACAGCCGTGCTTATATAACATATTACTTTCAAAAATTCATCAATTATTGTCTTTAATTTTGTTTTTTGTACGCTAAATTTTCAACCATCACATCATAACAAAATGTAAATTCGCAAAGCTCTATATTAATTGCGAAAATTAACAATGTTGGAAATATCCACAAAAATAGAGATAATTTTTCAGCTTTGGAAAACAAAGACCGGTTTATGTAAAAGCAGTGATTGATAATAAACATATAAACAGCAAACAATGGAATAATTTGCATAACACACATTTTTAAATATTCATGTCATCCCTGGACACATAATAACAAATCATCGCATCCAGATACATCAGCACGTCCGAATCATTTTTGTCACCGAAACAAATTCAATCCATTGTTTGATTCGTAAATCCAATTTAGTAAAATATTAGCGCAGCGAAACAATGCCATCAGGTCATTGGCCACGAACAAAAATAACAATTACGCATTAAAAACCACACCACATTCGTTAATCTGGAATAGCATAAAACATACCATTATCTGTTTCCATTCGAAAAGGTATTTAGATGAAAGTATTCCTGAAATTCACTTCAATAACCAATTTCGTTAAAATGTCAGTAGAGATATTCGTAAAATTCTAATAAATCTCGAATTTTCCGCTTTGGTGGAGAAACATAAATAAGCGTGAGTTTGAGTGTTTATGTGTGTATATTGTGAGCACGCCCATCAACACAAGGTGTACCAAAATGTTTATTTAAATAAAAAATACTTGATTAGATTTGTAATTACTTTAATTAGTTCAATTTGAGATAAGTTTTTTCAAGACAGAAAGAACAGATTAGATCTTTTTTTTATTTAGAAAAAACCAGCTCTAATCTAATACGGTTATTAGCGAAACGGTAACAGTTAATTATTACACTTTGTTTGGTACCTAAATTAACCCATTTTCTACCAAAATGTCGAAATGTCATAGGGGTGAAAACTACCCCTAATTTTCAAAAATTCATAAAATAACATTACAAATCTTACGATGAGTGAAATTTGGTTTGGATTAGTTAAATAGTGATTTTTTATACTTTAAAATACAATTTCATACATTTTCAACCCTTAAAAATCAATTGTTATGAGTGCTATAGGTAAAAACAATTTTTTGCCTAAATTTTGCAACTTTTCAACTTTTGAAAATCACCCTTTGCAACATTGCAGTTTTTATAAACTAATTTAATAGATATAAATTGAAAAAAGTAGAATTAAATACAAAAAAATTTATCAACATAAAAAGGCACCATGCATTCTTATACATTTACATAAATAGTTGAAAATATTTACATTTATAGGTTAAAAAATTATAATATTAATTTTATTCGCCATCAATTACATCTTCATCGTGATCTATGTCATCCTCATCTTCTTCAATTATTGGTGGACTATTATTGCACCCTTCACCTGAGCACTTAGAACAAATAGAGTTAGAGTATAAACCAACTTTTCTGCACCCACATGAAACGCCGCATCCTTTATTGCATTGGCAAAAATAATTTCCAAAAGTTCATCGGGTGCAGGTTGTTTGTTCATGCGTACGGGTATGTCATAGACATATGAGCAGATGTTTTATTCTGTTGTATGGGATTTCAAAATAAGAACGCTTAAAATTTCGAATGTATAACGCCCCACTACCTAATATACCGGTTTTGTAGATTATTATGCTCCGAAATGTACTGTACTATACTAATGGAATATTCCGGAAAAAAAATGAATTGGTTTTTTAACGTATTTCCTTCATTTTTAACGATAGAGTGTTTCTTCAAAAACGGTTTTGTAGAGGTTTTTAAGAGCTACAAGGATCTGTGAACTAAATCTTTTTGGAATCTTTGGTTTTTAAATGGGGTGAGTTCAAAGGGCTCGACAAAGATGGTGCTTGATCGTAAATCAATGCTTTAAATGGCTATATCTCGCCAAATATTCATTTTACAACAAATCTAAATACAGGAAAATTTAATTCATTGAAAAAGCTACAATTTAGTACATTTATTTTTTCATATATTCTGTATTTTCGGGGATATTTAAAAAAAGAAGGGTAATAAATATGAAATTGTAAATCGTTTCTCGCTTTATGCTGTACTTTTTCTAAAACTAAGCATTTTAAATGGGTCAAACTTCTTAGTCGTATTAACAATACATGTACAAAGAGAATTGCAGAAGGGTGAAGATTGATTTTAATTATGGAGGTGGTTAGGGAATTGTTTTCACCGATTTTTGCGTAAAAAATGAGGTATTGACCTTATTTTCATCATAACTCATTCAATTTTTGAGCTAGAGTCTTTCTTTATGATAGGTCTATTTATGCTCTTATAGACTCTAAAAAGAATTCCACTCAAGAAATATCCAAATAAAACCTTCGCAAGTAAGTTAATCCTCAAAATATTTGAAGGTATAAACGATCAAGGCAGTGGCGCCAAAGATTTAATTTTAGATTTAAATTAAAACACAGCGACTTAGATGTGCAAGACATATAATACAAATGCCTGACAACATGATTGCTAAAAAGCTTACCACAAAAACATCTATAGAAAGAAAATCCGAAGAAGCCGACCACGCATTAAATGGTTAGATGGAGTTGGGACTGTTTTTGGGATACTAGAGATCAGAAGATGAGAAACCGAACAGAATGACGACTAATTTTAGAGCAGGTCAGGATCCTCAGAGTATAAGATAGATAGATAGATAAATAATATGTAGTGTTTTTAGCTCAGGGTAAGTCTTACTCAATATATACAAATCCTTCAGACTATCTGAAGAAGATTTTACTTCTTGGGTGACCCATGTAGTTTTTTTGTTTTGGTAATGTTTGGTTTCTCTAATAGGACAACTAATATTGAAATAGAACTGTAATTTATCATGAAAGGCATTATATTTACTCTCAACATCCGTTGCATGATAAACATCTTGCCATGTTTCTTTACTCAAGAGATTGTTGAATGCATCTATAGCGCCTTCATGTGTTACTCTGAAAGTATTTCGAACTGTTGTCATAGTTGGATTAATAAAATTCAATCTTAAAAGGAATATATCGTGATCCGATTCAGTATTTACATTTACAGTATTTACACAATCATCACAATTTGTATATACCTGATCCAAAATATTTCCGCATGTGGAAGTCTACCTTGTATGTGTAAAGTTCTTGGGTGACAAACCATAAGATGCTAGAAGACCAGAAAATATGTGTGAATTATTTAGTGTCATGGAATTTACATTAAAATCGCCTGTTAAAAATATGATTTGATTTGGTTTAAAATTTGAATTTAAAATAAGGTTAAGTTTTTCATAAAATACATCAAATTTAGCTTTAGGAGATCTGTAGCAAACTAAAATTGTGTGTTGATTTGAATTATAATGCCACTTCAGCCCACATACCTCAATGTCTTTTTAAACACAGTACTGATCGAGTAAAATGAAATTAACCTTCATATCATCCCTTGCCCAAACTACAACGCCACCACATTTATATTGGGATCTACTAAAAGAATTTACAATTTTAAAATTTGGAAAATTATAATGAATCACCTCGTCATTTGCTGACCACGTCTCAGTCATAAAACATCATAAAAAACCTATTTACATAAGAGCCTACTGGCCATAGTTTTGGGTCCATCGCTTTACCGAAATTTTGTTCAAAAATTGAAACTTTAAAAGATGAATATATGTTGGGATGCTTAGCCGTTAACGACGTACATATTACTTCTGGAAAGTGTTTTTCTAACATCTTCCTAAGATTTTCTGCCGTTGTATGTTGGTCTACTCTAGTAACATGGAGATGGCTAAATTTTGGGACACCACTGATTTCTGAGTTCTCATTATTAACTGAGGACTATAACAAAACGTCCATTCCTTTTTTTGTGTCTAACCATTTTCCACTCTTGCCCACTATTATTTGCAGCTTAATTTGTATTCTCAATATTTATCAAATTTGCATCGTTTGTTAAATTAATAATATCTGAACATTTTGCTTCCGTTTATATTTTTAAAATATCAGCTGATAATTGTTTATTATTTTCGATTAAGGAAACAACTTGTTTATTTTTATTGGTAACATTTTTAAAGACAATTTTTCTTCGGGAACTTCTTTCTTTATTAACAGCTAGACTTTCATTAACAGCAATATTTTTTGCGGGTGTAGTTTTTTTCGGAGGTTTTTTTGCGGAGGATCCTCAGAGTATTGTCGAGCCAAAGATGGTGGTGTTGATAATAATATGAGATAAGTCTTCGATGGGTCGTACACTACAATACAATCAATCCTTAGGACTTGAAAAATGACAAAATAATATAAATTTGCATAATAAAAATATAAAAGAAGATTTAATAAATGAGTACAACACAATATTTTTCTAAAACTGCATATTTTATATTTACGGAAATTGTTTTTACAATTACTCGCACAGTGACATTTTAAATATTTTATTCGAAAAAAAAAATACAACAATAAATAATTCTCGTGCACGATGGATAAACATAAATAAGCATGTTGGGCACGCCCCTGCTACAAATGACCTGAATGGCTAAAGTGAGCGCTCGTATCCATGCTTAAAAGTATGTTCCAATTGTTGGACACGTGTTAGCTTTTGGATTTTTTAACTTGACAGTGACTAACTCTATTCAATAAATTACCTTCTTTCATTCGATTACTGAAAGGAGGGGATTGATACTATTAAGTAACGATCAGTTTAAATAGATATATTCGGTATATGGGTCACTATAAATGAACAAATGTAACCAGTTTTACAAGGTGTTTTATGAAAACTTTAAACTAGACGTGTAGGGGATGTTTAATCATATCAGTGGGGATCACCTAACATTAATTTTTTTGGTTGAGTTTACCGAAAGTACACGCTAATTATAACAGGAAATGTCAAACATGGAACAAAAAATTTGGGTATAGCAGTGTTGGCATTCATGGTTGAAAAACTTGAGAGAATGGTACAATTGCACCAATTACCAACTGTTTAGATCTGCAGCATCAAAAATACGCATAGCTTTGATGATAGCCAAACTTCGGAACGAAGACGGCACTTGAAGAAGAAGTGTTGGCATGTTTTTATAATGTAGTTGCTGTATACTTCAAATATAAAAAGATAAAGCTTTAGAAAAGGACATTTTGTCTATATTATGTTCTGAATTGAGATGTAAAGATATCTTGGTTCTTGAGATGTAAATTAATGCGCCGGCCTATCTTTTTAACTCAAAACGTTTCCAGACGACCAAGCGCGCCTGAACACAGGTTCATTCACCTCAATCTTCCGCGTATTTTCCCTCACGCGTCAAATAGTTAGTTGCATTATCTTCGTTTAGTTTCGGCCGCTGTCGTGTACGTACAGGACACTGCGACCACTGCGTTTTTGATCGCGCCACTACTCAGTGACTCAGTGCTGACTCAACTGTCAAGTGACGAGCGTGCGTCTTTTTTGGCTTGGTGATTGTATTTTACTAAAATGAGCAAACAGATGAAACTTTCGGATTTTTTTAAGAAGACGGATAGTGAGAACGTTAAAGCAGGATGTTCTACTAGTAATATTGCCAGTGATAGTACAATATTAACTCAAACTGGTCCTAAAAGAAAGGCTGTTAACCGTAAGTACAATCCTGACTACATAGCATGTGGATTTACATTCATTGAAGAATTTGGTGTCCAGTTACCTCAATATATAATTTGTGCGGAGGTATTAAGTAATGAGGCAATGAAGCCGGCAAAATTAACTAGACACTTTGAAACAAAGCATAAAAATTTTGCCGGAAAACATGATTTCTTTAAGAGGAAGGAGACGGAACGAAAATCGTCAAAAAATATCCTTAAGTCATACTCAACTTATGATAAAGCTACTTTGAAGGCGTCATATCAACTTTCACTCATAATCGCAAAAACCAAAAAACCCTTTACTGTTGGTGAGGAATTAGTTTTACCATGTATCGTAGATGCAACTAAAGCAATTTTAGGTGATAAATACGCTATCTGTAGTACGCTATATACAAAACAAATGCAAAATATTCCTCTTTCCAATGACACCGTTAGTAGGAGAATTGAAGAAATGGCATCAGATGTTGAAACCCAACTTCTAAAGAAAATTCATTCCTCAAAGATTTTTGCTATACAACTTGATGAATCTACAGATCTTACCAATAAAGCTATTCTTCCTGTTTATATACGATTCATAGATAAAGACAACCAAAAATTATCTGAGGAGTTCCTGACCTCGATTGAGTTGCAAGGTAACACAACCGGAAAAGACATTTTTAAAGCCATTGACGGATATTTCACAATTAAAAATCTTTCTTGGAAAGACTGTGTAGGACTTTGCTCTGATGGTGCCGCGGCAATGACTGGTCACAAAACAGGCTTGCCAAGTTTTGTAAGGAAAGAAGGAAACCGTGATATTGTTTTAACACACTGTATTATTCATCGCGAAATGCTTGCTGCCAAAAGATTAAGTCCCGACCTAAACAAGGTTTTGACTACCGTGGTAAAGGCCGTGAACTTTATAAAAAGTAATGCTCTTAGTTCGAGATTGTTTGCTTTGTTATGCGAGGACATGGGATCTATCCATTCCAATCTCCTTCTACATACCGAAGTTAGGTGGCTGTCCAGGGGCCGGGTTTTAGCCAGATTTTATGAACTTCGAGAAGAAGTATGTATGTATCTTGATGAAAAAAAAACCTGATTTAGCGAAAACACTGCGTGACGGAGAATTTATGGCCTAGTTAGCTTTTTTAGCAGATATTTTTGAACAGCTCAACATATTGAATCTAGGCCTGCAGGGACCATCTAAAATTGCATTTGACCTTTGGAAAAAAATTGATTAATTTAAGAAAAAATTGTTGCTATGGGAGTCCGAAGCTGGAAAAGGATCGTTTGAAATGTTCAACTTGTTTTCAGATTTTATCTCTGAAAATAAAGGCTTAAATGAGGATGTTTTACATTCACTGGTTAAGTCCTACATTAAGTCGCTTCAAGATTACTTTGAAAAGTACTTCCCTGCTGATACAGATGTGAGGAAAAATAATATGTGGGTGATTGATCCCTTTTTAGCTACCCACAATAATAATCTGTCTATTCAGGAAAATGAACAGCTTATTGAAATTTCATCCGATGATCATTTAAAAGTGATAAAATCTCACTGCGAAAATGTTGCAGATTTTTGGATAGGATTACTTGATGAAAGTCCACTGCTAAGTACAAAAGCTTTCGAACTTCTTCTTCCTTTTCATTCCACTTATCTCTGTGAGGCATCATTCTCAACAATATATGTCATTAAGAATAAACACAGAAATAAGTTGCTAAATTTAAATGCTCCTATGAGACTGGCGTTAACTTCTTTCGATCTAAATATTGAGAAACTTTCAAGTGAGAAGAAAGACCAAGGGAGTCATTAACGTCTTAATTTGGCGCTATCTATGACTTTTTATTTTGTTTTTTATATACCTTTTGTCTTTCACTATGTATTTTCTTTTTTTATTTTTTAAATAATAAATTCATTAGTAAAATTTCAGTGTTCATCTCATTTTACCTATTATTAGGAAATATTAATAATAATATCTAAGTGGTCCGCCAAGAGTTCTGAAAGGTACTAGTGGTCCTCAGTGATGAAAAAGTTGAGAACTACTGGATTATGGGATAGATTTGGCATTCGTCAATTCAGCAATTGTCAGATTACAAAAGATGTTTGCAATTAATCTCGAAAGAGAAATATCTACTCGTTATTGCTTCATATGAATTAAAAATTGCAGAATTCATAAAATAATGTATTCAAAATGTACTTTTTAAAACCTTTATCTCT
This sequence comes from Diabrotica balteata, assembly GCA_918026665.1. Lineage (NCBI taxonomy): Eukaryota > Metazoa > Arthropoda > Insecta > Coleoptera > Chrysomelidae > Diabrotica > Diabrotica balteata. The sequence goes on from OU898279.1 coordinate 163,164,542, forward strand.
TTATATTTATTATAAAAACATGCAAACACTGCCAAACCGAAATATTTTTGACATTTTCGGCTATATTAAGCTTGTACTTTCGGTAAACTTAACCATTTTGTCAATTCGCTACTATGATCTTCATTCAAAGTCCTGCTATTATTTTTTATTGACTAATGTTAGCCACAGCGGTTTAACATGAATGTAACCGCTGATGTACAATTTCAGTTACATTGAGCGTGATGTAGAGTCTCACGGACTCCTTTTTAAAATATAAAAAAAGATTAAGGTATTTGAAAAAATTTCACTGAAATAAGTTACAACTGGGTGAATTTTAATCGCTCACAGGTATATAAGTATTATCTAAAAAAAAGTTACTAAAATACCTTTAAATTAATATATAATAAATAAATAAATTTTACATTTTTAAAATGGTTTTTGTTGTCCTTCACAATATTGTCGTCATCTGCATAGCAGATATTATTCGGGATATGGATTCCCATTTATAGGTTTGTGAGGACTTTGGTAAAAATTTCCTCAGAGTATATATTGAAAAGAGTCGGCGAGAGCACACAGCCTTGCCTTACTCCTCGCATAATCTTCAGTTGGTCGGTCAGCTGGTCTTCGACCTTGACATGAGCACGCTGGCTACAGTATAATTCTCATCTAATCTTACTCTTCGTAGTGGTCTGATATACCAATATGCCTTAAAAGAAAAACCTTTAATCAGTGTGTTTTGGCAGTGTTGACTTACGGTGCGGAAACGTTGACCATGACAAGGAGAACAGTTCAAGAAATTCTTGTGTGTCAAAGGGCGATGGAGAGTGCTATGTTGGGCGGTTCACTACGAGACAAGATCCCAAATCGCCAGCTACGACAAAGAACAGGAGTAGCTGATGCAGTAGAGAGAGCAGCAACACTGAAATGAAACTGGGCAGGTCACGTGGCTCGAATGACAGATAATAGATGGATAAAACGGATACTGGAATGGAGACCAAGAGATGATGCCTACCGCAGCAAAGGTCGTCCACCAACACGTTGGACTGACGATCTACAACGTTGTCATAGGAATTGGATGCAAGAGGCACAAGATCGAAATAGATGGAAAATTATCATTGAATGATGAGTCATAAAAACAAATATATCACAACTGACATCGCGGTATCTCTGAAGTAGGACTTATAAAAAAATATGTGGTTACTGGAAATGCGCATTTTTTTACTGCATATGTATCCACATATTTCATTAACATTGATCGCATATAAATTTGCTCCCTACTTATACCGAGAATGTTAATTTTGGGATTCCCAAAAAGATGCAAAGAAGTTCATCATTTAACACTTTTACCCATCGATTTTTCCGTAAAACCCATCCGTAATGAGGGAGAACATCTACCTAATTGTAATTTTTAATAAATAGGACATTACTGTTAAAAAAAAACGTTGGTCCAAAATAAATGTTTGGTTCAGCAAACCTCTCCTAGTAGTGTATGCATAAAAGCATTTTGGTGATAGCTAGACTTCGGCAAATATGCATATTGCATATTTTGCATATTGTGCATATTTTATGCAAATATTTCATATTTTGGCATATTTGTATAAAAGTTTGCATAAAGTGCATAAAAGTTCAGATTTTTATACTGTATTTGAAAATTTTTAAACATACCAATTTATTTCAATTCTTGTATAAAATTTTGTAGTCATTTTAATCAAGAAATGATCTAAGTACGTAATCTCTACAGGTACAAAACATTTACAATTTCAAAGAAGATCAATTTAAGTAGCCCTCAACATTCTTAGAAAGTCTCGGTGACTGAGGCATTCAGTTATTGGATAATCGCTAAGGGTTCGCTCATTTGCATTTTATGATCTAATCCCCAAATCTATCTACAATTTATTGTATCTTAACAGCAGGTAAACGGCTAATAGTTTTGTTCCTAATTTAGGGATTTTCCAAAATCTCCCAGTTTATTGAATTCGGTACCTAAACATTTCTAATTTGATGCTCAGATTTGTAAATCATTTTTGTTTTGATATTCAAAGCGTAAACACTCGTTGTGTGTAACAAAAAGGAAGATTGTGATTTTATAATGCCTAAAACAACCAGTGCTTCAACTTGGATTAAACCTTATAAAGAGCTGTGTATGGATATGGGAAAAATTTATTGTTCAGTCTGTGGCAAAATTGTAAGTATCTAATATTTTCTATTAAATATCTAATATTTCATACATACAGGGTGTTTCCAAATGACACTTACAACGTTTGACTGTAGATACTTCTCGAAAAATTGAACAAAACGATATAGTTAATAGGGGTCAAACTTATTTACTTTTCGAGATACAGGGTGTTAAAATTAAAAAAAATTAAATTATTTTAGTTAATAACAACAATAACTTTAAAACCAATAAACGTATTTACTTGAAATTTAGTACTCGTAGGTTGTTTTTAAATGAAAAATAGCTTCCTTTAGTGAGAAAAAATTGTCCATGGTACAATACAATGGTGTGTATTTAGAAAAATTTTTCACCTTTACTTTTTTTTATGAAGTCAGCTATTCTAAAACATTCTATGAATAAAATTCTATGAATTAACAAAAAAAACTTTTGTTGAGTTTTAAAATAAGTTACATGATGTACTAATGGTTAGTAACAAAAACTAATTTGTGGATTAATACTGCATTTAAAACACTTAGCGAGTGTTTTTTTTTCAAACCAGTTATTTGATTAACCAAAAACACCTTATATATTTTTATATTTTAAAGGTTGGGTTAAAATTAAGGTTTTTATTTTTATTTATAGATAGCATGTGAGAAGAAATTTCAGATAGACCAACATGTGAGAACTGCTTCACACATTGCAAAAAAAGGAAAAATAGAAGGAAAACATCAAACTTCAATGGCTAAATGTTTCCAATCTACTTCAAAAAAATTAGATGAGCAAGAAACTTTTAATGAAGGCTTGTGTCGCGCATTAGTGTCTGCAAACATACCGCTTTCAAAATTAGCAAATGTAAATTTTAGTTCGTTTCTAAAAAAATATTGCAAACTTAATGTTCCAAATGATCGGTCTCTAAGAAGAAATAATGTGAACGGGCTATACTCGTCGGTGTTAATTAATATTAAGGAAGAAATTGCAGATAATTATTTTTACATATCTGTAGACGAAACCACTGATTCATCAGGAAAGTATATTGCTCATTTATTGATTGGTGTTCTTAAAGAAGATACCTTACCAAAATTTCATCTTATTTCATGTCAGCAACTTGAGAAAACAAATGCTTTAACAATTTCGCGTTTTATACAAGAACCATTAGCAACTTTTTTTCTTCCGACAACTATTCCTTCTAATAAATTACTGCTTATTTTATCGGATGCTGCTCCTTATATGGTGAAACCAGGACAAAATTTAAAAATATTTTTCCCAGATTTAATACATGTTACTTGTGTAGCGCATGGATTAAACAGAGTTGCAGAGGAAATACGAAAAAAGTTTCTTCTTGTAAATACCATGATATCCAGTGTCAAAAAAGTATTTCTTAAATCTCCTATAAGAATTCAACTTTATAAAGAAATGCTACCTAACATTCCTCTTCCACCACAACCTATTTTAACGCGATGGGGAACATGGTTAGAAGCAGCTAATTTTTATGCAGATCATTTTGTTAAAATAAAGAACATAATTGATACGTTAACAGATGAAAGTTCCCAATCTCTTTTGGATTCTAAACAAACTTTTCAGAGTAACTTGCTTCAACAAGAACTGTCATTTATAAAATCAAATTTTAGTTTTGTTCAAAAAACAATTACTCAGTTAGAATCACCAAAACTGTCATTGTTAGAAAGTACAGCATTAATAAAAGAATTTGCGTCATGTTGTCGAAACGTTAGAGGTAATATTGGAAAAGATATTTTAAAAAAATTTGAAGCTACTATGGAAAAAAATAAAGGTTACCATATTCTTTCTGAAGTAGTCAGTGTTCTAGCTGGAAATATTTCGGAAACAATTAATTTAGAACCAAATGTTTTGGTTAGTTTGAAAAATGCTCCCGTTACATCAGTTGATGTCGAACGAAGTTTTTCCATATATAAATATATGTACTCAGACAGAAGCCACAAGTTTTTGTTAGAAAATTTTGAACACCACTTGGTCATTTATTGTTACCATAATTCTAAATAAGTTTATTCATACTTAAAAATGATGTAGTTACTTAAAATAAATGTAAATCTTAATGCATAGTAGGAAATATTTAGTTATGTACACTTTGTTTTTAAATAAAATTGTTACTATTTTACGATTTTTTTATTTATTTGTATGCATATTTTGTAAAATATTTGCATATTTTCGGGTAAACGCGTGCATATTTATGCGCATATTTTCTACATTTTTATTTGCATATTTGCCGAAGTCTAGTGATAGCAAACTTCTTTCTTCCCTCAAAGAGTTATCCTCCAAAAACTCGTTTTCTTTCTTATAATTTAGTAGACAACTTGCAAATTCAGCAACCTGACAAATAAATAAAAATACACTCAAACTTTGAGTAGAGCCTCCATAAATTCACAAGCACATAAATTACTTTCCATGTGTGTGTGTGTGAATAGAAATACGTGCGTCGTGCGTACGTATTTGAAAAGTTAAAAGGTATACCGGCCAAACTTCCACACCCACCCTTGTAGTGGGAAAAAAGTTTTTTTAACTTTTCCGATAAAAGTTTAGCTTAAACAGCATAAAATAACTTTTTTTCTAGTACCAGTTTTATCAAAGGAATAAAAATAAAATACAATAATAAAAAACTTTCCGTGTTTTCCGAACTTTTTGCATGTTACTCTGCGATTTTATATGTTTACACGATCCTTTAGAGCGCCATCGAACGTCCTATAGTATGCTAATAAACATGTAATTTTTTTCCAACTCGAATTTAAGGCAGATATTTCTGATCAATAAACATATTTGTTATTATACTCGGCAAATATTAATATCTTCAAAACAGAAATAAAAGCAAACGAAATACGTTCTTAAAACTCAATATTTTTTTCATTTTGAATCTGAAACAGTTTTCATCTATTTTATAGTAGCAAGTATACCTTAATGTTAAAAAAAGTGGTACAGTAGACTATCGCGAAGTTTCATACTTTATTTTCTGAATGTTATAAATTTAACTAATATAGGTATATAAAACTAAATAAAGTACTTTTATTATTTTTTTGTTAATTGATAGATTCGACCGATACATGATGGAAATTCATTTTATGTAACAATAAGACACTGAAAACTTTGTTTTCACAACTTCCATAAAATTTATATAAAATCTGATCACTACAGCTGTTTCAGCTGATTGCCTATCTCAAGTGATCTATTTTTGGGTAGCTTCAGGCCTTTATTTTGAATTCGTCATTAAAAGAATAATTATGATCTAATAGATGAAGTGGGTATGTCAAATCTGTTTTTCTTTTATTGAAAGCACTTTTATGTTCTGCTATTCGTTTACTATAATTTTTACCAGTTTGACCGATGTAAGTTTTTGGGCAGTCGCCTCATTTAAATTTGTATACACCACTGTGTAAGTGCTTTTTTGGCTATTGTTGTTTTTTATATATTTGCCCAAGTTGTTATTTGTTTTAAAAGCTGGTGTTATTGCTTTCTTTTTTATGTGTTTGGCTATTTTTGTTGATATTTTGCCTGTTTATGTAATTGAGCAGAATTTACTAGGTTTTTTCTCTGGTGGTGAAAATGCTAATTTCAGGGCTTTCCTGTGTAGTTTTTGATTTAAAATTTTATTAATTTTATGTTAGTTGTATCCATTGTTTACTATTATTTGCTTAATGATATCTAATTATATCTTTAAGTTGTATTTTGACATCAGAATTTCTGTTAATCTATGTAACATATTATGATAGGCTACCAGTTTATGTTGTGTGGGATAGGATGATGAATTGTGTATAGTCGTGTCAGTATGGGTAGGTTTATGAAGTATGGAGAGTCATGTTGGTCTGATAATTTTTAAATCTAAAAATCTTATGGATTGATTTTGTTTTGTTTCTATTATAATGTTATATTGTTTGTATTGTGATGTTTTGAAATCTTTGCCTTTAGATGATCCATAAAATTATCTGATAGTAATGGGCTTGGAGATATAAGTCCTGTACTATTATTTGTATGTATTTGATTATTAGATTTAAAGTACTGGTTTATGTAAATTTCAAGAACACGTAAAATTTCAGATGTAATGATTGGATTTGTACTATTTTGGTCTAAAAGGTTTTTTGCTAGAATAAAAGTTTCTGTAGAAGGAATACTAGGAAAAAGATTTTTTAGGTCAAATGAAATTAATCTTGAGTTATTAGGTAATTGAACATGTTGTATTTTATTAACTAGTTCTATTGTATTTTTTATGGTAAATTTAGTGTATTCTAAAATAATCTCATCTAAAAAGAAAAAAAATCTCATCTTTTTTTGAAAGTTTATATGACGGAGCTGTATAAAAAGAAACTACAGGGCTTATTGGGTGTTCCGGTTTGTGTATTTTAATAAAAGAGTATAATTTAGGAGGCTGTGGATTCATTTACTATTGATTTTAAATGGGCTTAATAACCATGGAGAAATTCTATATCCACTATCTCCAAGGAGGCAAAAATTGACTCTAAAGCTATTGTATAACTTGATAAATCGAACTTTGTTTCCAAATCCTCGAATCGTGAACACTTCCAGGCCACTGAGTGTCCACACTTGTAATCACTTCATTGGCCTCACACGTTATTTGTACATTTATTCTAGGAAAACCGTTTCTATTAATACTTTAGTCACCAAATTCTGAAGGTTTTTTAATTTGAACATGGGTACAATCCAGTGCGCCAATAACGGTAGGTATTTGGAATCGATTTGCCCACTTTGTCCTTGCTTCTTCCATACCTTCCAGGTCAGACGGAAACTTTATCCACTGATGTGATTTCTCAAATATTGTGTCAGCAACATTATTTATGGTTTTACATACAGTCGTATGGTAAACACTGAAATCTTTAGCAATACCTGGTTGAAATCCAGTATCACTAACGTATCGCAGAAAAATTTGTCGAGAGCTAAGGGCACCTCCTCTGGTTTTTTCTAGCTGTGGCAAAAATAATCTCATAGAAAGTCTATACTTTCGCTTTCAAAACGTAATAGAACCTTAGACTTGCTGGGACTTACGTTTTTCTTTTCATGTAGTGTTTATGTTTACGAACATATATAAAGTCAGCCATAAGCATAATAATCGAAAAATGTTTAGAACTACCACTCTACTATTCTTCTGAAGCGATTTTCTTGTAGCATTTTAAATTAGTTACTATTTAACTGTGAATAAGCCACAATTAAAGATAAAAATACGTTTATTGACGTTTCAATTTCCACTTCGGAAATCGTTCTCAAAATACAAACAGTAAATACCACTCTACTAGTGTAAGTATGCATAAACTACTGGCGTAAGTATTCATGTGAGATTACTTAACAAATATTAAGGTATTACTTACTAATTGTAGAATATCCTTCTTTTTATTCAACTAAAAAGAAGTAATAACTGGAAAAAATTTTGTGTAACCTTATACATTCAGTAACTACCTACTTGAAAATAAAAGAGATTACTTATTGGTCTAAGTAAACTCTTTTACATAAAGTAATTACTGTTCTTTTATTCAATTAATATTAAGTAAATACTTAAATTGTGGAGAAGTGGAGAATTGCGTGTGGAGATATGGACTCGGGGAAAGGAATGAACGTGGCGATAGGCTTGTCGATTTCTGTGTCAATGAGGAACTCATAATTACAAATACCTTGTTCAAACTTCCTAAACGTAGACTATATACATGGATGTCACCAGCTGACAATAACAACAAAATAGTCAGAAATCAAATAGATTATATTATCGTCAACAGAAGATATAGAAATTCTATAATATCCTCTAAAACTTATCCAGGAGCGGACATATCCTCCGACCACAACCCGGTTGTTTTGTCGATGAGAGTGAAACTAAAGAAGGTCAACAGCCCTAGCACCAAGAAAATCATAGATACAAGACGTCTCAAACAAGACAACACATATGTGGAAACCAAATTTAAAATAAACGAGAGCTTAAGGAAAGTCAAAGAAGATAATGCAGAAACTCTAACTGTTGACCAAAAATGGGGAAAAATTCAACATGCCCTTGTGTCAGTTGGAAAAGAAACCCTCAAACCACTTAAAGAAAAAACAAAACCTTCGATGACAGTAGAAATTCTTGAACTCATGGAAGAACGAAGAAAACATAAAGCAAAAGACCTGAATAAATACAAAGAAATTCAGAGAAATATCAGAAAGAAAATTCGAGAGGCAAAAGAGAGGTGGCTCTCCGATAGATGCAAAGAAATAGATCTGGATAAAAAGTACAATAGCTTTAATTTACAAAAAAAAAATCAAAGAAATGACAGGTTCTAGAAAGCGTACAAAAACGAATATCCTTAAAAATGATAAAGGGGATATTATTACTGATATGAAGGAGAGATTATGTCACTGGACCAATTACATTCAACAACTATTTAATGATGAAAGAGAAGAACTGTCATTAGAAATCACCGAAGATACTGGACCACCAATATTAAGAGAAGAAGTCATCTATGCCATCAAAAACACAAAAGAGGGTAAAGCCACTGGACCAGATGAGGTGCCCATTGAATTATTAAAACTCATCGATGAAGATGTTATTGATGAAATGGTTGAACTCTTTAATCTAACATATCAGACTGCCACAATCCCCAGACAATGGCTGCAATCAACCTTTGTAGCAATTCCCAAAAAACCAAGTTCAACAACTTGCTCAGACCACAGAACAATAGCTTTAATGAGTCACACACTTAAAACATTTTTGAAAATAATTCACAGCAGAATTGTTAAAACTCTTGAATATGAGATTAGTGACACACATTTTGGCTTTAGAAATGGTATGAGTACAAGAGATGCTTTGTTCGGCTTGAATGTGCTGGCTCAGAGATGCATGGACATGAATCAGGATATTTACTTATGTTTTGTAGACTTTGAAAAGGCATTTGATAAAGTTCAACATAAAAAGCTTGTAGATATATTAAAAAGCAAAAATATTGACAGTCGTGATCTGAAAATTATATTTAATTTATATTGGAATCAAACTGCCAAGGTAAGAGTTGACAGCCAGTACACCGAAAATATCAAAATATAGAGAGGAGTCCGCCAGGATTGCGTGCTGTCCCCACTACTTTTCAATGTCTACAGTGAAGCTATATTTCAAAAAGCGCTCTCAGACTCAATAGAAGGTATATCTATCAATGGAGAAGTTTTGAATAACTTACGTTTTGCAGACGATACAGTAATAATTACGGATAACAACAATGATTTACAGAACGTAATGCAACGCCTTAATGAACGCTGTCGTGAGTAGAGACTGAAGATAAATTTAAAGAAAACTAAATGCATGATCATGACTAAATCTGCACATGCAAATATCCAATTGACTATTGAAGATACTGCAATTGAGAGTATTAATAACTATAAATACTTAGGAACATGGATAACATCAGATGTAGACCAAACCAAAGAAATTAAGACACGTACTGAAATAGCACGCACATTATTTATTAAACTTAAAAAGTTTCTTTGTTGTCGGGATATAAGGTTAGAACTACGCCGGAGAATGCTTCGATGTTACGTGTTCTCTACTCTTCTTTATGGTCTGGAAGCTTGGACACTAAAACAAGTTCATCTGAATAAGTTGGCCGCCTTTGAATTTTGGTGTTACAGAAGAATCCTACGAATATCATGGACCCAAAGAATGTCAAACATGGAAGTAACTAGAAGGATAGGAAATGAGGCGGAAATAATATTAACTATTAAAAGACGAAAACTTGAGTACTTGGGACATGTGATGAGAGGGCAAAAATAAGCATTATTACAACTTATGCAGGGCCGAATCCGAGGAAAGCGAAATGTGGGAAGACGAAGAATATCCTGGCTTAAGAACTTGAGGGAATGGTTTGAATGCAGTAGTGCAGAACTTTTTAGAGCGGCAGTCAACAGAGTCCGCATAGCCATGATGATTTCCAACCTTCGATAGAAGATGGAACTTAAAGAAGAAGAAATACTTAAATACGAGGAAGTAAAAGCAAATACTTATTTTTATTTAATAGACCCATTGACTGGCTAAATACCGACTTTCTGCTTATATTCATTTATACGAGAACTTAAACATTAGGTTCTAGTTTATTTATTGAATGTCATTTATTCTACCATAATACTAAATTAATAACGCTATAATCTAAAATCAGAATTGTTTCCAATAATCAGCATTACAAGGTAGTAATAATTTCGTTAAAGTTACAACTGAAATAAAAGAAATAAATGTATATTTTAAATCTGTTTAGAAAGAATAATTTATGGAATATTATATTACTCCTTTTGTCCAACAAACCAACATTATGATATATAAATCTCGATTTGCTGGTAATAGTGTTTATTTGTGTAAATATTTAATGTGTTTACAAACTTTTCCAATTTGGTTTGAAATGAATGCGGTCGCTCGGTGCACGGTGTCAATAATCAAACAGCAATTTTGCGTGGAATATCATCACTAATATGTAACAGACATGAATTATTGAAAAATTAATATTCCTTATCGCAGCAGCGAAATTTATTGACTCGCGAGGTCATTGACAGGAAAACTAAGCTGCGCAATTCGTTGATTTGTGCTCAGACGGATTACGAAATTGTAAAATTGACGTGATAATGTAGAGATGCACGTAAAGAAAATGCTTCTCACTTTTTGATACACAAAACTTTTAAGTCTAATTCATATTTAAAGTCGACTTTAATTGTAAATTAAAATCAGTCCTGTCTTTTTTTATTTAAACAAATATATCCGCATCAACCACTAAGGGTTATTAGCGGGAGGACATACACAAACAGTAAGATACATTTTGTTACATAAAAAAATGTTTTATACAATATGGTATTAAGTTTAGTCAATTTCTATCTATGTATCTATAGCCCAAAATCTATTCATGTGTTGAATATAGGCCTCTCCCATTTGTCTCTGTCTTCTGTTTGTCTTTTCCACATTGGACCTGCGCTTTGCTCAATGTGATCTTTCCATCTCATTTGCGGTCGACCTCTTGACCTTTTTGCAGTATATGGTCTCCAGCGGCAAATTTCTTTATTCCATCTTCCATCCTGATATCTTTCGTTATGCCCAGCCCATTTCCATTTTAATTTCAATGCATGTTCGGCAGCGTCTGTTGTTTCGGTTTTGCATCTCATCCACTCGTTCCTCTTTTTATCTCTCAATGATATACCCAACATTTGTCTTTCCATAGCTCTTTGAGTTTTATTTATTCTATCTAAGTTGCTCTTGGTACACGTCCATGTCTGGGCACCATATAGCAGAACAGGTAGGACGCATGTATTGAATACCTTCGTTTTTAATTTTAAAGGCATTTTTTGGTTTTTGATAGTATATGAGAACTTTCCGAATGCAGCCCACCCCATTCTTATTCTTCTGGTTATTTCTTTAGTCTGGTTACTTTGGTCTGCTCTGATAGCTTGTCCTAAGTAAATATATTCTTGGACGTGTTCTATGTTTGTTCCACCTATGGTAATGACTGATCTGTCTTCTGTATTAGTCATTATTTTAGTTTTCTTTAGATAAATTTTTAGTCCTTTCTTAAGAGATGTTTTTTCTAGGTCTGAAATCATTATTCGTAGTTGTTCCATAGTTGTTGGTATCAGGAGTACATCATCGGCGAATCTTAGATGATTTAAATATTTACTGTTTATACAAATCCCTTTATTGTCCCAGTCTATAGATTTAAAAATGCCTTCCAACGCCAGAGTAAATAGTTTGCGTGAGATTGTATCCCCTTGTCTGACACCTCTACAAATTCTAATTAATGTAGTTTGCAAATCTCTGTCTAGCTGAATTCTCATAGTGGCTATTTGATATATATTGTGGATTAACATTCTGTACCGTGAATCTATTAGGCAAATAACTAGCGCTTCTTCCACTGACCATAGTTCTATGCCGTCAAACGCTTTTTAATAGTCAACAAACGCTAGGTATATTGGAAGGTTGTATCCGTTGGTCTTTCTATCAATATTTTAAGAGTGTGAAGGTGGTCGGTTGCGCTGTACCCCTTTTCCGGTTAAGGTATAATATAGACAAAGAATAGTTGAGATTAAACTAGAAAGAAAGCATTCTTGTGGTATTGTGTTTTGTTCTATTATTTTTTTAAATAGTTGTTTCCTTTACCACTTTTTTCTCAATATTTATGTCTTCATTTGTCGTGTACTTCTGGTATTGGTGGTTTATTATCGTCACCTTTAGCAAATAGGGATCGAAAGTAGTCTACCCATATTTCCTTCTGAATGTGTTTGATTTTATTAGTTCTTTCTGCATATTTCTTTTTGTCTTTCGTAAAAGTATAATTTCAAAATACCCTGGCCAAACTAGTATTATAGTGTAAAAGCTGTACTTTAGGTACCATGTTTTTAAATAGAAACAATGTTTCAAAACGTGTGATTTGATTTTAAACCTAAACGATAATAATTGAAGACTTTTTACTTCATCTGGCCAAAACTTATACAAACCAACATCAGTCGAGTTTCTTATGCTCTTTGTCAACCTAAAGCGTTGTGCTCTATTGTATCGTGATCATGGGAGTTGGAGTTTATATTAAACTTACCCTTTTTGGCCTAAATTTCAATCAGCGTCTCATATATAGAGTGAAGGTAGTGGTATAATATCTAAATTCACACTTAAAGGTTTACAGTATCCCGTATATGCTGCTCTTGCAAGTATGCTCACTACTTTTTTTTTGTTAAAAAATTTGATCTGGGTGAGACAAATTACCCCCAACAGTTATTCCGTACTGTAAATGGCTATGAAATAGTACAAAGTAGCACATTCTAAGAGTACTTTTAGGAATCATATGAATTATGTTGCGTATTAAAAATATACTTGTAGCAAGTCTAGAACTTAAGTAATCTGTATGATCACTTCAATCCAAATTAATAACTAGAAATATCCCTAATAGTTTAACACTATTTCTTGAGATATACTTCCAATCGGAACTAAAAATCAAATTCTGATTTTTCTCTTTATTTAGCTTCAGTCCATTATGTACAATCCAGTTTTTTGTTTTCTGGATATGACTATCTATTTTAATTCTTAAATTATGCTGATTAATATCAGTATTATTGAGTGTTGTATTATCTGCTAAGCAAACACATTTTATAGAAAAAGTTTAGTGAAATAAATCGTTCAGATAAATAAAAAACAAAGTGCGTTCCAATATCGAACCATGAGGAACCCCATACTCGACAGTGTTAAACTCAGTATAGCTGTTTTTATGAAGAGATTGCCTATTTTCTATTTGTTAGTTATGATCTAAATAGATTAAGAGTGTTTCCCCTAATACCGTATTTATGCATTTTTTCAACAGTATTTTCTACAAAACACAGTCAAGCAGCTTTGGATAAGTCACATATGTCAAAGACACAAATGACCTTCCTCCAAGCTATCAAATATATCTCTTACAATTTTCTGTATAGCTAGTGTAGTGATACACTTTTTTTAAAGCCATTATAATGACAGTAAAGTATTTTGTGTTTTTCTATTTATTCTATCAAACGAACATTTAGAATACTCTCAAAAATTTTGCCGAAAATAAGAATTATTGAGATGGGACGATAATTTCCAATTTCATCCAAAGCTCCCTTTTTGAACACTGATAGCACTTTTGTTACTTTTAATACATATGGGATAATACCTTCAGTAAGACAATTATTATAAAATATAATTAATATGTCAATAATTAAATTGATTATTTCCACAATTATTTCTTTGTTTAAGAAAAATATCCGTGCAGTGTGAATTTTTCAATTTATGTAAAACTTTCCTGATTTCAGTATCCCATGTAATAAAAATAAAGAGTCGCAAGAAAAGTGTACATCTTTAAAAAAATCTACGGCTACATTTTCATTTTTGGCGCAAATAAAAGAACTTCTAATATGTTTAGCTACTGAAGTAAAGTCATTATTGAAATCATTTGATGTAATCGTGCTTGAAGAGACTTTTTATTTTGAAATTTATTTCTGTGATAATTTATAACTTTTAAACTGTCACGAGATATATTTTCTGAATTGAAAAAGAAAATATCATAAGCCAGTTTTTTGTTTAATGATATTGTTGATTTACAGTGCTTCTTAAACTTTTTATAGTCACTGTACCTATTCATCAGCAATTATCTTGACTGCGGAAAGATTTTCTCGCATTACTATTAGTTCATCAAGAAATTAAAGCTTTATTATAAGTTCGTGATTTTTTTAATGAAAAATTAATTTTAGTTAAATTTTCATACATTTCGGTAATAAATTGAGCTAATTTTGTTGCTGTTTTGAGAGAAACAACTAAAGCCCAGTCAACGTCATTTAACGACTGTTTTAACATCAGGATGCCATTAGTTGTTATATGTCTTCTGTATGGATTAGCAATATTAGTTGATTAGATTGCAGGTAATAGAATTGTTCCATAACTAGTAAAAATACCGATCCGGTCCAATCTCTAGACGAAAAAACGTTATCATTAAATATTAAACCAGAAAGTATGCCGCCGAGTAGTAGGCTGACCTCTTATCTCGTTGGATACTTACAGCTGTTTTTTCTCCGGGTTTATGATACAACTGGATGATACTATTACGCCTCTAGTAAATAAGATTGAAATATGTAATATTAAAATGACAGATAAGACAATGTAAACAAAAGTGTGTACTAAACACTGCTTTGTGTTAACACATGCCGTTTCAAAATAAATTAACTTTAAAGAATTTGAGAAACTGATTAACCTTCCGCAGATAACGTGAAACATTTTAAAATTTTTGATAACGTCGGTCTAACAAACCGACTTTTTCTAAAATTAAAAAAAAATAGAAATTTAGCTGTAGGTGATAAATATTTGTAATAATATAATTGTGTATATTATTCTCTATACAAATATATAAAATTTATAATTTTTTTGTTATTTTAATAATTTTAAGGAGATATTAAAAAAAAGTGTCATTTTTATGAACAGTCTTTTAATAAAATCAAAATAATTATAACAAAAAAAATAAATTCTGGTTTCACTAAAACATAAATCAGTTACTTGTATGTTAATAAACAGAGAAAATAAAATTTTACTCTCAAAATTTTCACAGATCACTGAAACTATTCCAAATTTTGGGCACCATAATTTTCAAAACAATGCCATTTGTTTATTGATATTTTCGCCACCTTGTAGTTCCATCTTTACCGATAAGGCAGGGTATTCTTGAAGTACAAGCGGTTTCTTCAAGAATAGGTAAGTTTTGTTGATTTTCAAACTCCTCTTCAGAGTATATATCCTCAATAGTTTCTATAATATGGTCGTCTATCAAACTCACATCATCATCATCTGGTTCTGCCTCTGAATCATTTAAAACTTCCCCATGAAGCCGCAACAGCCATTCTTGTTCCCTCTCGTAATTCATTAGAAACGTATGCCCTAAAATATAATATAAATCAATACCGCAAACAAAAAATCAAAAAAATTAGTCTTACCTCAAAATGTAACGGCAACTATAACGTCGGTTTGTGGGACCGAATCGTGTATAATACTGAAAATTCTTATTAAACGATACACGCTGTCCACTTGCTAAACTATAACTGAATAGATACAAGCACGTTCGAAAGGTACTATGAGGTGCAGATTGAAATAAAAATTAGCAGCGCTTAAACCGCGAAAATTTAAATCAGTCGGTGCGAGAGACATAACGTTATCAGCCGAAGGTTAACTATATTATTCTTCTTCTTTGGCTGTCCTCTACGTTAATAAGGGTTGTCAATCAGTAGGAGAAACTAAACAATGTTCTGTGCGATTCTGGATTGTTGTTTATGAAATATGTACAAAATGTATCTGGCAAAAAGTAAATTTTTAAAAACGTTACAAACAAGCGAAGTACCTACAGTTGGTACAGCATAAATCTCAATGCACGTCATGTGCGTCATAGTAAGTGACGTCACACAATACCAATATAAAATATTGAAGTCGTAAGTCTGTTCGTTCTTAGAATCTTATATAAGTACATTAGAATTATAGTCTTAAGACGTATTTTATTAGATACGTCGCAATATAAAAACAATATGCAATACAAACAGAGTTTCCTAAATATTCATCATTGGAACTAATGCAAGAAAGACGTTATGAACAGAGAAATCATGAATTACAAAATGAATTTCTTTATTATTTAGTATTTGATTACACTACCCCTACTTTTTATTACACTTTCCAATCGATTTCGCATTGACTTGATGACTTTTCAAATAAATTCATTAGGAATTGCTTCCCATACATCATTAAGCGCAGCTCTTAAGTCCATTATGTTTCTTGGTGCATGATTTGATCTTAGTCAGATAGGTGGTCTATCGTGACTTGTGCAGTATGGCATCGTGCATTATTCTGCACTAAATTATTCGCATCACTAATAAATCCCGCTTATGGAACCACATGTTCCTCCAAAATGTCTCTGATGTAACAATCCGCCTTAAACCTCCTCTACGCCCTCCACCAGGCACGAAAACCAACTTGGTTTTCCCATCCATGGAAATTTCTGCCCAAAACATACAAGAACTGCCTTCATATGAAATAATTTTTTGTAAACAACATTAAGCAAATTACTTTCCTGGGCTTCTATAGACTTAAGGCCTCTTTTTGTTGCCATGTAGGCAGATCCTACTTTCGTCGGTCAATAATGCCTGACTCTACTGATTAGTCGTCCCAATCCAGATGTTTCGAGCACGTTCTAATCGCCTTTGCTTCTGGGCTGTAGTTAGCTTGGGACCCGCAGCTCCCTTTTTGGTGTCAAGTTGGCTACCTTTAGTCTCCTTCTGACTGTATAAATGCTGTTAACCATACTTCGGACCTCTCTAAAGTTTTTTTTGCGATTAGTACCAGTCAAATGTCGATTTCTTAGGGATTTCGACACAAGAAATCTATCATCTCTCTCCGTTGTTATTCGTTTATCAATCCTCCTTGTCGGAAGACATATTCACCAGTATCTTGGTACCGGGATACACGGTATGATACACTCGGGATACAGCAGATTGGCTTAAATTTAGTCAATTTGTGACGGCCCTCTGGCTCAGGCCTTCTCTTAATAATGCGACTGATGTCGTGTTGCATTATTTCTTTGAAATACGTTGGGTACAATTTAGAAATGATTTCTCACTGTGTAAATATAATAACGATTTGTAGGAGTACAACTGGTTTAAATCCATGAAATTACTATCTGTAAATAATTGGTCCACTGAAGATCTTATAACCCTATTATTCTATATATTATTCTAATTATAAAATGTTGTATAATGTTTAGATTTTTAAGGTGAGCATTGTAGGCTCCACCCCATCCAATAATCCCATAGTTTAATTGTGATTGTAGCAGAGAATAGTATAAAATCTTTAAGTGATGAACATCTAAGAAGTCGCAAAGATATTTGAATTTTGGGAGTAAACCTCTTATTTTTGGACTACATATTTGATATGATGATCCCCTTTTAGGTGTCTGTCTATTACAATACCAAGGTACTTCATCTTTTCTGCTTCTGGAATTGTTGTATCATTGTCAATTTCAAGTTGGTTGAAGTTTGGTAACCTGTTGGTGTATGACGAAAACAACAAGTATTTAGTTTTTTCAATATTTAGGTACTGTTAACTGGTTATGTTGAAACCATTTTTTTATTTTTACAAAGTCCATTTCGACATTTTCTTTTAACTTTTTCCAATTATTAATGCTATAAAAAATGGCTGTATCGTCAGGAAAACTTATGATCTGCTCTGAAGTCTGTAATGTAAGTTATGTGTTTATATAAATAGTAAATAAAAGCGGCCCCAACACTGTTCCTTGCTGGACTCCGTAAGTCCCAGTTCTGGTCATGCTGATTTGACCATCTACAGTTATCTTTTGCTGTCAGTCACTTAAGTAGGTCTCTACCAATTTGAATGCCACACCTCTGATGCCGTAATTTTTTAGTTTATGTAACAGTGGTTTACAGTATCAAATGCTTTAGAGAGATCTACAAATATACCTAAAGAAGCTTTTTTATGATCTAAAGAATTGTAAATATTTCTTACCAATTCACCAATTGCATCTTCTGTAGACCTTTCTCTCTAAGGCTATATTGACTTTCAGATAATATATTATGTTTCTTAAAAAAATTATTTAGTCGAGATTTTATAATCGTTTCGATTACTTTACTAATATTCGAAGTCAAGCTTTAAAACCTTTAAAAATCGGTTGAATGATACCTGTTTTTTAAACATTGGGAAATACACCTAAACTGAACCAGTTATTGATTATATAGGTCAATGGTTTAGCAATTTGTTTTAACATTTCTGATCTGAGGGTATCTATACTAACCTTGCGATTTTTTATTTTTTAGTGTATGTCTAGTTTTAATATGACTTCATCTTCATTCTTTGGAAATAAAAAATATATGCTATTTTTTACATACTCAATATTTTCAACATAATTCCCCATTTAAATTGCGTGTACCCAAATGAATTCCTCACTGGGAACTAATGGGCTTATCTCCTTTTTTAAGGGAAAACAAATAATTATCATTCGTTATTCTTATACTAACATAAGAGTACATGAACCAGTTTTTTTAAGTGAAACCCAAGTCTGTCTAGTGTTATTGTAATAAAATCTTTTAAAAGGCCTTGTAGGTAAATATTTAACTTTTCAATATTATCTTTGAATGTTGCATTATCTTTCTGACAAATTGTAGAGTTTATTTAAACTTCTATACCTACATACCCACACTTGTTTACCGAAACAATAATAAATAATCTGAAAGGCAAATATAACCAACCACTATAAAATGGACATGGCAGAAATAATATTATAAATAGTGCATTTATCATCGTTTATAATGTCTGTGTACTTTGTTCTGTGTACCTACATTTTACATACTTTACAGTACATTAATGTCATTATTTGACGACTTCAAATAAAAGCTTATACTATGTAAATAAACTACAAAATGAGAAAAATGTTGCTGGAGAAAAGTGTAAAACACTGTAGTTACTCATTTAAACATAGAGCCATATTGTACATACACATTTTAGCAATACTTACATGTTAGTTATCCCTCTAATGCAGGGGTGGCCAACCTTTTTAAGTCGAGTGCCAATATGAGAACAAAAAAAACTTGACGTGCCACTAAAATTTTTCGACATACTAATATGGATACTATATATTAATAATATACGGTACAATATGTATTTCTTATGTAAATTCCACATTTTTCCGTTTAGTCAAGATAGTGGAGGTTTAAAAAATAACGTAATAAGTAAAACATAACAACAAACTTACTTTATTGTTAATAAAAATAAAATAAAAACGTTAAACAAAAAAACTTAAATATTTTCTTATTATCTAAAATTCAAATTATTAAACAGTTACTTATTTACTGTGGTATTTGAACTTGTATTTTTTTAAATAATTCATCTATATTGGGATTAATTTCGGAACTAGCCAACAGAATTAGATTTTTTAAATGCATGTCGGTTAATCGTGACCGATATTTTGATTTTATTATGTTCATAATAGAGAACATTTGCTCACAAACGTACGTTGAACCAAATCTACAACAATATCTCAAAGCTAACTCGGGTAAATTAGGAAAATTGTTTGCTGGTACAAATTTCCAAAATTCAATATAATTGGGATCAGTAACAGTTGAAATAATTTCCCTATATTTGGTTTTTAGTATAGTGTGGTTCTGTAAATCAATAATTTCGATCTGTATTTCAGCTGAGTAACAATTGATATCTTGCAGAGAAATAGAAAAAGGATTTATGAAAAGGTCAACATTCATTTTGTCTTTTTGGAAATCTTCAAACCGGGTATTGAATGAACCTAGCAAAATAGATATAAGGTTTTTAAATCGGTCATAATTTGGAGTTCTACTGACCTTGTTGGCTAATTCCTGTATTAATGTGAAATGTGTCAATCTCTGTTCTCCAAAATCGTTACAAAAAAGCATAAGTTTATTCACAAAAGAAGATATATGACCAACTAGAGTAGGAAAAATACAATTTTTTCCCTGTAATCCTAAATTTAATAGATTTAAATGTCTCATAATATTAGTGAGAAAAGCTAAATCCCAAAGCCAATCTTTATCATTAAGTAACGAGCACTCACTAGGTAGTTCATTGTTTTCTTGCAAATATTTTAAGACGCACTCCTTCAAGTTCCAAAACCTTTCGAGTGCATTTCCTTTGGAGAGCCAGCGCACACTGCAATGGAGAAGTAACTCTCCATCTTGCTCCGTTTCTTCCTCGAACAGTTCTCGAAATTGTCGTAGATTCAATGCCCGAGCTCGTATTTTGTTAATGCAGCGTGTTACAGGGTCAACAACAGATGACATGTTTAGGTCCTTGGCACAAAGAGCTTCCTGGTGAATAATACAATGGTACTTAAAAACTTTTCTTCCCAAATAGTTTTCCAGTAATGTAACAAACCCCTTTAGTCTACCAACCATGCAAGGAGCTCCATCTGTACAAACACTATCTAATTTTGACCATTCAACTTTGTTGATTTCAATTACGTTTTTAAGCTGTTGAAAAATGTCCTCTCCTGTTGTTGTGACTAGTTGGCGCAAATCCAGAAGCTCTTCGGCATTTCCAAAATTATCATTGGTATAACGGACAAAAATGCTTAACTGCGAATTTTCTGTGTTGTCACAACTTTCATCCAACGCTAAAGAAAAGAATTTGCAGGATTGTAATCCACTTATAATTTGGGAAACAACATACTGGCCCATATCATCTATACGGCGCATGACTGTATTTCGGGATAATGCAATTTTATCGACCATATTTTTGATCTTTACATCTCCCACATTTTTAGCAAATATTGCCAGACTATTTTTAATTATCTCCTCTCCATCAGAGTAGGCTTTTTTCTTCCGGGCTAACAGCAGAGAAAGTTCATATGATGTTTTAACCATAGTTTCCATTTCATCACTTCTCCTAATATTGTTCTGAAGCTATTTTCTTGTGGCATTGTGAATTAATTACTATTAAACTGGGAATAAGCCACAATTAAAGATAAAAATACGTTTATTAACGTTTCAATTTCCACTTCGGAAATCGTTCTCAAAATACAAACAGTAAATTTACTGTAAATTACAAACAGTAAATTTACTGTTTGTATTTTGAGAACGATTTCCGAAGTGAAAATTGAAACGTCAATAAACGTATTTTTATCTTTAATTGTGGCTTATTCCCAGTTTAATAGTAATTAATCACTTCTCTTCTGAAACAGTGACTGTTGGCTGGCTAGGGTTTTCTTTTTTTTTTTAATAAAGTCGGCTCGCAAATGTGAACCAATAGGATATTTGTTGCTGAAGTCCTTATGCAGTTGTTTATAATGTCGTTCCAGGTTTAATTTTTTCGGAACTGCTACAGACAATCCACATATCAAACAAACAGTTTTTTTTTTCGATCTGGAAAATTCAGTAAAGTTATATTTTGCACTTACAAACACAAGGTACTGAGGAAAAATTGATATTACTGCCAGGTGTACCTCTAAAAGAAAAAAACGAACATCCACCTTGCGGACCATGCATTAAGGTAACAACATTAATTTTTTTTAATTATCAAACTAATTAAATAAAAATATATTGAAATTACTGTTTAGTATAAATATCGTAAAAACATGTTTTTGTAGCTGAATTACATAAAGATAAATTGCATTTTATACAATATACCTACTTGGATTTCGGATGTGCATTTGGGAAATTTGTACTGTTTTTACCATTACAATCCCGAAATACACACCAGTAGCCTGTTTGATCGTAAAAGATGTCCTACGTCGGAAGATATGCTCTCTCTGGTGCTCTGGTGGTGATTTTAGGTAAACAACTGGAAGGTCAGCCAACAGGGCGTTTGACTGGAGCCATGACACATTAGCAGAGCGATTCAGCTACTTGTGTTCTGAAGACTGGCAACTTAATTTTTTCTTTTTGGGGATAGCACAAAAAGGTGGAGAGTAACTATTGTTTCGGTATGTGTCCTGTTTTGTATACTGAGTTAAATAAGTCTACTATTATGTCTAAGGTTTCATCATGTATGCATTTTAAGATTTCTATAGGGATTTGGTCTGGACCTACTGTTTTACCATTTTTGCTGTTTTTTAATGCCATTTTAATTTCCTCTTTTAATATCTTTAAAACCATATCCACTTCTACTTCATCTGCTCTATTCTATTGTCGTTAAACAGTTCATTGATGTATTCTCTCCATCTCTTTAATTTGTTGTTAGTATTCAACACAAGTTTCCTATTTGCATCTTTCAGTATTAACGATTTACTTGTTCTATTGTTGTGAGTTAATCCTTTAATTTTTTATGTATGTTAAAACTATTATGTCTTTTCTGGTATTCTTCTATTTCTGCGAATTGTTCTTTAAACCATTGTTCTTTCGCTTTCTTGTGTTTTGATAAATTGCTTGAGGTTTGATAGTGCCACATCTAGAAAAGAAAGACTAAAAGAAACACCAGCGGCTCATATTAATGACATTTTTTAAATGTTTTTTTTTTTGAAAATACTTAAATCTTTTTATGTTTTGTAACTGAAATTGCACCTAACCAGTTATGAGTTAAGTATTATCATTTGGCCAATGTTATAGTTTAATTTGCTTTCAGATTTATTAGTTTTTATTGCTAAAAATTTTTAATTCTTTTTTGTGATGAAATTTCGTAATTTAAATAACTCAATTTTCGCTGAATCGAATATTTATCGTTCCGTATGGACTGCAATAATAGTAGTAGCACTTAGTCTTAGGTCTGCAAATGTAACTGATAAATCATGGAGTGCTGATGCATAGGCTTTTAAGATACGTTCCTAATAACAACTAATAGTATTTTCATGTTCAATTTCACAAAAATGCGATTTATCAAAAAGTTTTAAAATCAATATGTGGTGCTTTCAGATGTAAATGGTATGATCATTTACAGAGGCGTCCAGAAAACAGTTTCTATTTATTTAATTACTCCAATTATTGATATATATTATTTTACTTACTCTCGTTATGGCTGGTATATTGTTGATTTTATAATGTATCATTTATGTAAAATAGCTACAAACAATTTAATTACAAAATCCTTTTTTTAATTAAAGTGTGTGTAACTTTTAAAACAAGGTATATTTATATTGTTCTGAAGCTATTTTCTTGTGGCATTTAAAATTAATTACTACTTATAAATGGGAATAAGCCACAATTAAAGGTTAAAGTACGTTTATTGACGTTTCAATTTCTACTTCGGAAATTGTTCTCTCATCTTGGTAGTTTGTTATTAATTTTACCCTCGACAATCAATTTTTCTAGGCCTTCTGATCTTTTCGCAATGTCTTAAAATACCTGAGGTAGGATTGTCAATTTTGTTTGGACATTTAGTTTGTTTTAAAGTTAAAAAAGGTTGCCTCGATGCTCCATATAATATACGATATTAGAAACATTCTCTTGTAAGCCCAAATCTCGAAAGCATCTATTTTTCCTCAATTGTCGACTTAAATGTATCTATATGTATCATATCCATTTATTCTGCAATAGGTAAGATTAGTGTGTTCGACGATCTTACTAGCCTTTTTTAGTGAACAAAAATGAAAAAGGTGATATCTTAGGATATAATAAGTCTCAGTCCGTGTAATGCAGTTGGATGGAAGATAATCTGATCAGACTGGGGACATGGATAAACCAAATTTTCCGAAATCCTTAAACTTTCCTAAGAAAGTTGCTAGGTTGAGAACCTGGAAGTTGGATTAGTTTGTTGAAAAAAAAAACCGGATTTCATATAAACTATCAAGTGCTCTTGTATTCGTTTTTATCTTTATTTCTGATTTCTCTTCTTTGCGCCTTGAGTCTAGGTATTTCTTCTCTAGGGTGTCATTCACACTTGTTTTCTTCGTGTTTTTACTGTACTTATTTTGTAATATTACTTATGGAACTTTAAAATAAAAGAAAAAGAGATACCTATTGATTCTACCTTGCAGTAACAACCAAGATATGAAATCCTATAAGTTAAATGTAGGAAGCGCTACTGTTAAACCGCTGCCATCCACCATCGCATATTGCGATTGCTCAATCAAACACGACCGCGTCTAGCGATGGAGACGCTGACCACTGGCCATTAGTCAGTGCACTCTAGATGTCGTAAACTGGGAAATTCAACTGTTTCTCTTAACGGATTTAAAGACTAAAATTTGATTTATGTGATGATTTTACGATGGTCTCGAAATGAGATTGGAATCGCCGTGCAACTCTTGTGGAAAATGATCCGTTAATCTTTTTAAACTCAATGACAGGACAGGCTTTTGGTAAATAAATCATCCTGATAGTGTTATTTTGTAAGAATATTTCTTGCTAAAAGAAACACGTTGAAAAATAATAGTTGGCTAAATAATACAAGTACATTTACATCATTACTTGTATATTTCACAAACTTAGCAAGTCCTGCATCACAATTTAATTATTATAATGCTCTTATAAATTAGAATAATTTTACGATAAGCCGTTTCCTATAAGAGAATTTTTTATGGATTTGTTGAGCCATGCAAAGCCAATTAGGCAATTAAGTGAATTTGTGACAATTCATAAAAAGCTTGAGTCATTTTGAACCTAATGTGGATTTCGGCAATATGTACCGAATAAGCCTTCCAGGGCTTATACCAATAACCAATAAGAATTCCAAAGTATGGAATCAAAATATTAGCACTTATTGAGTCCACGTCATATTACACCTATAATCTAGAGGTGTATGTTGGGACTCAACCACATAGGCCTTATAAAGTTCACAATACCACCTCACAAGTCGTACAAAGATTAATTAAAGCAAATTCTGGAACTAGAAGAAACGTAACTTTCGATAATTGGTCTACGTCGACACCGTTAGCCTTAGATTTGTTAAAGGCTAACGGATTTGCTATTTCTGGTTTCACTGAAGACATGACTTTGTTATCCTACAAGCCCAAGCCAAACAAATTAGTTACAATATTGTCAATAATGCATTACAAAGACAAGCTTGATCTAGAACAGGGGTGCTCAAACTTGAACTGCTGGCGATCTACCTCAATATTTTTAGACTACTTACGATCGACTCTGAGCGACTGCAAGTGTGTGTGATGCAGGGTTGTCGTACATACACGATACACCCTAACTACCTAGGTAGGGCGTACCGTAGCATATATAGATATTAGCTTTCTGCACAATATAGGTACATTATTTTAGTCAAGGTTTGGGTTAGGTTTAGTTAGGTTCTTCTCTACAATATCAATGAAAAAACTCATAGTTATTCAAAATTGCGAGTTTATTTGTTGTTACAAAACAAAAGAGTTACATATGGTGTTAAACTTAACTAAGGAGTGGCTTTGGATGTTAAAGCGTGGCACTGCATGTTCTCAGCATACTTTTCATAAGATGGTACGTAACCACTGAGTGCCAATCGCAAGCATGATGTCATATGATCGTCAGTTAGTCGATTGCGATATTGATTAATTACTTATTCGAATAGACTCGTAGTTGCCAAAAAATGCCGTCAGTTGAAGGGCGATTTGCCTTACATTCGGATATTTATCTTCAGATATAAAACGCTAGAAATTTGTATAAGATACTGTAGCTTTGAGATGTATATCTGATATAATCTGCACCAACTCATTTTCAACAGAACATGAGTTCATATTAAACTGACTTGCTATTTCAATAGCTAAATCCTCAATATTTTTACATGAAAAAGGATAACTCATAAATGATGCTATATTTTCCAATTTACTGCAATCATAAAAACGCATTCGAATTGTCCCAAAATATTTGATAATTCAGCCTCATACTTATCATAATTCAACTGAGGAATCCTTGCTTTCAAAGACGGAAAATGTTTCAGATCCTTTCTTTTCAGTTGATCTATCATAAGTTGCAATTTACTTTTGAATGCGTTTACTGCGCTAATCATCTCAATAATAGTTTTTGCTTTACCTTAAAGCTCCAAGTTAACGGTGTTTAAGTGCATTGTGATGTCAGTCAAAAATGCCAATTTAGCCATTTTTCGTTTTTCAAAATCTGAGTGTCATCACCTCTTTCGTCTAGAAAAGCTGTTATTTCGGTCAATAATTCTTGAAACCCTTCTAGGAATTTTCCGCGACTTAACCACCTGACATCCGTGTGAAGAACTAAATGAGTGTGTTCAGCTGACTCTCTATCTTCCAACTGCAACTTAAAGAGCCGCCGCTGCAAGCTACGTGCACGGATGGAATTCACAATTTTTGTTGCAATGCCCATAATTTCCTCCGTGTTTAAAACTTTTGAACACAAAACTTGTTGATGTATAATGCAATGGAATGAAAAAAATGAAGGGAATTCTTCATTAGCTCGACACAATGCCACAAATCGTTTTTGTTTCCAGTCATTGCTGGTGCTCCATCGGTTGTAATGCACATTCTTCTAATATGCATAATGTAACTTCCACGTCCTTCTATCATCCCATTGGCCGTCTCTAAGATCTCTTGTACTCATTGCTTTAGTTACCCCTTCTTTCCATGTCTTTTTGGGTCTTCCTCGTTTTTTGCGGTTTACAAGTGGGTACCACCAAAGTAGGTAATCTCATATCTTTAATTTGTAATTCCATTATCTTGTAATTGCTGAAGAAATGAATTATGCAAAAAAATAAACAGCTTACATGTATTAAAATAATCAAAACCTTTGTTTAAATATTTTTCTCTTTTACCTACTTTGTAACATGTGTGATAAAGTGCACATTAACGTTTCAAGACCAACAAAATTACCAAGAACAAAAGATTTACGAATCCAACGAAATCCATTATTTCAACTCGGGAAACTCTGATCTATTTGTACTTTCATTCGGATTTTTCACTATAATTTAGCGTCTTCTTTGAGTATACATCAAGGCCAATATCACGGAAATCCCACATGTTGAAAGTGGAGATGTCATTCCCGCTGAAAACTATTATTAGAAGGTGGTGCAATAAAACTAATGCATTGGTAGACAGGACCGTTTTGTGCCGCAATATTGCAATGCTACAATTTGTTAAAACATGTAAAAGTCAAACTTTTACAGTTTTAAAGCAATGTTGTTTTTTTAATGTGGTGAAATGCCAAACAAAAATAGATCTATCCCTGCTCTCCATACCTATATAAAAATAAAGCATCCCGTATTAAGACTTTTGTGGTTTTTAATTCGTTTGATCGGCGTTAAGGCGTTCAATCTTTAAGGGGTGCTAAGCACCCCGGGAGGAAACTTAAAATTGCTACGTGGAATGTTAAGACATTGTATAGATCAGGCAAATTAGCAAACGCTGAAAACGAGATGAGACGAATGAAGTGGGACATACTTGGTATGTGTGAGGTGAGATGGAAAGGAGAAGGATATGTGGATACAATAAATGGAAACCGATTCTATTATGGAGGCAAAGATGATGATGCCCAATCAGGTATAGAAGTGCTGGTAACAGCATCCATGAAACAACACACGAAGGGTTTTCTACCAGTCAGCGACAGAGTAATGATCATCAAATTAAATGGACAACCATTCGACATTAATATAATACAGGTATACGCCCCGACAGCAGACAGCACAGATACAGGTCTTAAGATTTTCTACTCCGATATTGAAAAGATTAAAAAACACATAACATCAGATGACATCAACATATTTATGGGAGATTGGAATGCGAAGGTAGGAGCAGAAAAAATCGAATCTATCATCGGTCCATACGGTTTAGGAACGAGGAATGAACGAGGCACACACTTTGTTGAATTTTGCCAAGAGAACAACTTGGTGGTTCTTAACACATGGTTTAAATTACCAAAAAGACGTCTGTATACGTGGAGGTCTCCTCAAGATTGCGAAGGAAATATTGTGAGGAACCAAATCGACTACATTACAATTAATAAAAGGTTCCGTAATGGTATTCTAAATGTAAAAACGTACCCAAGCTGTGACATAAATTCAGACCACAATCCTGTAGTTGCAACTGTCAGAATAAAACTTAAAAGAGTAGGCAAGGCTAAACCCAGTCAGAGAGTAGCATGGAGTAGTGCTGACCAGGGACAAAAACATATGTATAAAGACATGGTAGACACGCAGTTAGAGTCTAAGACATTAGCTCCCACTAAAGAGAAGACAATAAAAGAAAACATTGAAGACATATGGGGAAAAATTAAAAATACTGTCCTGGAGGCAGCAAACCAAAATATACAGAAAGAAAACCGTAAACAAAGAAAACCATGGATGACAAACGAAATATTACAAATTATGGAGAGGAGACGGATGGTAAAAAACAAAAACCTAACAAGATACAAAGAGCTTAACAGGGAAATTGAGAGAAAGATAAATGTAGCTAAGGAAGAGTGGATGAAAGAAAAATGTAAAGAGGTAGAAGATCTGCAAAGGAAGCATAAAGATAGAGAATTACACAGAAAGGTGAAAGAAGTCGCTGGGATATGGAAACCCAAACATTTATCTATTGTAACAAACACGAAAAACCAAATGGAATTAGACCCTGAAAAACAGAAGGAAATATGGGAACAATATCTTAAAGATTTGTTTGGTGATCGGAGAGCAGAAGGGCCCCCACAAATAGATACCGATGGAAAACTAAGTATTCTAACCGAAGAAGTTATGCGGGCAATAAAAGACGCAAAGAACAACAAGGCACCCGGCGAAGATCTAACAACAGCCGAACATTTTAAACACCTGAGTGATGATGCTGTCGGGAAATTAACCTACCTCTTTAACATTATATATGAACATGGCACTCTACCGCATGACTGGCTAACATCCACATATGTAGCTCTTCCTAAAAAACAAAAAGCAAGGAAATGTGAAGACCATCGAACTGTATCCCTAATGAGTCATGCTGCTAAGATTTTTATGCGAGTAATTTATAACCGCATTCACAATAAGTGTGAAGAATACCTGAGTCGTTCTCAATATGGTTTTAGGAAAGGTACAGGCACCAGAGAAGCAATAATGGGATTGACACTAATGGCAGAAAGGTATCTCGAGGTTCAAAAACAGCTGTATGTGTGCTTTGTCGATTATAGAAAGGCCTTCGACCGCATTAGACACGAAAAATTGATTGAGGTGCTAAAAGAAGTAGGGCTGGACGGACACGACATAGCTATAATAAGCAATACATACTGGAACCACACAGGATGTGTTCGAACAGACAACGGAAATACCAATTATGTAAACATAGAACGAGGAGTGCGTCAAGGGTGCATTCTGTCCCCTCTTCTATTTAATGTCTATGCCGAAAATATCATCAGAGCTTCTCTTGAAGATCGCCCTGAAGGTGCCAGAGTCAATGGAATCATCATTAACAATGTAAGATATGCCGATGACACCGTAGTATTAGCAGAAACAGAAGACCAACTAAAAATATTGATGAATATACTATCAGAAGAAAGTCACAGACTACAGTAAATTGTTTAGTAACCTACAGTAAGCTAACCTAACCTAACCTACATTAATAACCAATTAAACCAGTCAACCGACGAATCTGAGTTGTATTTGTGGGTACAGGGTATTCTAAAATAGACTGGACCTTACCAAGATCAGTTCTTAACTCTTGATCATCCACTACAAATCCAAAGAAGTGCAGTGAATATCTGCACAAGTTGATGGCCAACGACTTCCATCTTGATCTTATTAGGACGTAGTCTATGTGATTTCTTGTTCGTTCATCTGGGCTACGCCATGTGTATAATCTCCGTTCATGATGTTAATAGAACTTGTTTGTAATTGTAAGATGTTGTCCTTTCCACTAGATAGTCGCCATTCTCATTTCTCTGTCCCAGTCCTTTTTTAGAGGGTACAATTATTGCAACTCCATTTATACTTGGTTTATCTAGCCCTAAAAAATAGTCGATGGTATCAGCAGTTGTTTTAAAATGTCCTTGACCTCTCCAGTGAGTTTCTGAGAGTCTTATTACCTCTGATGTTATTGGATCTGCTACCATAAGCAATATACCCTTTACCATAATCTCCACGGTGTAGTGAATGTGTCGCTCTCTGTTAAATTGTGGGTCTCGTATTTCACCACGTCGCCTTCTCACTCCTGCCTTATCATCGTACATCCACAGACAGAAGCGTTATTCATTTATAAAGACCACCGGATTCCATTCGAAGTCCCATAAAATTCTGTCTTTACACCAGAGAAAGCGGTTACATGGATGTTGAGCTGTGAGGAGTAGCATCCACTGTGGGTAATAAAAAACAAGGCCTAACTGTTGTATTCGGCGATATGCCATATGAATACCAAACATCCTTTCAAGGTTTTTTTAATAACTGATTTGGACACCAAACGAAAGAAGGCCAACAGAAAGACCTCCAAAGAAAAGGTAAGACAGCTGATCAGACTCAAAAATAAGACTAAATATTAACCAGTGAACACGGGTCATATATCAAACTTATAAAAAATAAGAAGAAGTAAGAAACTAATAAGTGGAAATAATCAGTAAGTTAAATTTTATTAAAAAACGCGAGAGATGTATTGATATGTATTCTTGTATGGCAGTCCCTACATTATTATCTGCAAAACACTATAAACAAAGGACGTGCGATAATATCATTGCAAAGACACTAAATAGATAAATTA
Source organism: Diabrotica balteata (assembly GCA_918026665.1). Taxonomy (NCBI): domain Eukaryota; kingdom Metazoa; phylum Arthropoda; class Insecta; order Coleoptera; family Chrysomelidae; genus Diabrotica; species Diabrotica balteata. The sequence continues at coordinate 163,195,238 of OU898279.1, forward strand.
TATACCAATATATTGTTCTTGGTAACGATAAAGCATAGCGAATATTCCAATTTTACGACTCTCTGGGTAGATATGAGAAATATATTTAGTAATCTTCGTACCACGAAATAAAGGACAACAATGAGTGAATAATTTAAACCATGTCTTAGAAATACAATGTATGTTAAAATTGTGTATAGAGGTATTAAATAGCAGATAAAAATGAATATATACTACGATTTAACTCTTTGGCTTCGAGTTGTTAAATTTTTATGAACTTTTAATAACTTGTATTTAAATTGAATCTGTCATTTTAAAAAAGGCATAAGTCCACAACTTTCAGAAACGAACGTTTTGTGCAAAAATGACACCAGTCCGTATATAATCTGTCGAAATACTTTACAACTAAAATATTGAAAGTCTGTGCAAAAACAACGCGAGTCCAGGACGTATGCAGTTTTTGCTGTGAATTTGTATAAATAATTTTTAAGAATTTGGTTGGTATCTGAGATCATATGATTGTTGAGTCGTTTATGTTACCGTGTCTTTATTTCAGTTTTCATTAATGTGTTGTGTTGTGAGGTTAAGTGCTTGACAACGATTAATTTAAATTTCTTGGTTTTTGTGATAGTGTACCCTTAAACTGAGAAAACCCAATCCAGATAAATACAGAAGGAATGTTGTACGTAATTTCAAAGTTAAAGGTTTACAACACACTTACTATAAAGGAAATATTGTACCAGCTAGAGCTCCAGGACCTAGATACAAGTAAGTAATAATTTATGCTGTTATGTAGGTTGACAGAAGTTTGTTTATTACCGTTTGTATCAGCAATTGTCAAATTTTTATAAACACACTTTTCTGGCGCCCACAATTTTCTTTTTAGTTTGTTTTTCATTGCAGTATTCTTTTCTCGATCACTTATCCTTAATTCTATCAGTTGGTCATATTCAGTTCCAGGTTCAGTCTTTCTAAGTCTTTTAAAGGCATGCAAATTAGCCGAATTCTTCCTGAATTTAATTGGTCATCCCCATTGCACATCTCTTCCATTAGCCACTACATCGACCAACTCTCTCTCTTGTTAAATTGGTGCTTACCACAGAAGCTAACCCATTCAATTTTTGTTATAGGTTGTTCCAATTATCAGTAAATACTCCTGTACCTGAATCATCATCCTTTTTTTATCCAACCTGGTACCAGTTACAATTTCTAGAAAAGGGATGGGAGTATAACAGACCCATACACAATCTTTTCATAGACTTTCGACAGGCATATGATAGCGTAGAAAGAAGCCAAGTATGGAATGCCATGGCGGAGTTCTCAATACCAAACTTACTTTACTTTATCGTGTCCGGACATGTCATTCATAAAATTTCGGCCCAGTATCGGGCTACGTCGGTTCCATCTTTGTTGGCGAGCCACAAATCTTCAAGGGTACATCGATGAGGACAGTTTCTGCATGTAAGAAGATGTTCCATATTCTGTGTTTCTCCACAGTCACAGTTCACATCATCTTGGTTTATTTTTCCCCATTTTGCCATGTTTGATTTTACTGTAGCAACCCCCGTTCTTATCCTATTCAAGGTTTTCCACGTTTTAAAGTCTAGGGTCTGGCCGGTACATTGAACCTGGGGAAGTGGAAAATACTCAGGCGGTTCATCCTTCACTGTTCCAAGGAAGCTTTTCCTAGATTTTAGTCGCTTTCGTGGTGTTCGAGCTTTGTATAGGGCATGCCGATCGTCCGCGATCTGTTTAATTTTCTCTATGTGTTCTGCAGCGCCTCTGCGTGTTGAGGGTTCTGCAAAACCCGCTGCTCTATATAGATTTGAAAGTGGCGTTGGTTTCATGCACCCCGTTACTATCCTGCATGTCTCATTTAGCGCAGTATCAACTTGTTTGGTGTGGGCAGATCTGCTCCAAACGGGGCATGCATATTCAGCAGTTGAGAAACACAGTGCCTGTGCCGTTGTTCTTAAAACGCCAGGACGTGCGCCCCATTTACTTCCCGTTAGCTTTCTGAGTATGCTGTTCCTAGTTGTTACTTTCCCTCTTGTTTTTATGCAATGTTGTCTGTAGGTGAGGGACCGGTCCAGAGTTACTCCAAGATATATAGGTTGGTTTATGTGTTCTAATGTATTACCATTCCACACAATTTGGAGTTTTCGCTTGGCTTCCTTTGTGCGAAGGTGGAAAGCGCAGACTTGGGTTTTAGAGGGATTGGGTCTCAGAGAATTCTGCAGGTAGTACGCTGTCATTGTTTTTAAGGCAGTTTCAAGTTTCTCCTCCACTTCTTCAAAACTATTTCCTTGAGCACATATTGCAAGATCGTCAGCATAGAGGAAGTGCTTGGTTTCGGTCGGAGTAGGTTGGTCGTTTGTGTATATATTGAAGAGCATTGGTGCTAAAACACTTCCTTGTGGGAGGCCGTTTTTTTGAACTCTCCACCTACTTACTTTACCCTCCAGCATAACGAAAAAACGTCTATTTTGCAGTAAGGAATATACGACCTTTCCCAGATGGTGGTCATTGAGAGTATCGTATAATTTGCGGAGCAATGTTTTGTGCCTTACTGTGTCATAGGCTGCTGTCAGATCTACAAAAGCAGCCCCTGTTATAAGTTTTTCTTCAAAGCCCTCTTCAATGTGTGCTGTTAATGCGAGGACTTGACCGGTGCAAGATTTGCCAGGTCTGAATCCTCCTTGTTGTGGGATGAGGTGCTTGTCGACATTTTTTTCTATTCTGGCGAGTATGAGTCTCTCGTATAGTTTAAAAAAGTGACACAATAGCGAAATAGGTCTGTAGCTACTGGGGTCTTCTGGATCCTTTCCTGGTTTTAACAAGGCTATTACTTTAGATTTCCTCCATGATTTTGGAATTTTGCAGGTTTTGCAGCACGTGTTATAAAATTGCAAGATCCAGTTTTTTGCTCCTTGGCCTAAATGCTTTATTTGTTCACTGCATATATCATCCACACCTGCAGCTTTCCCGTTTTTTAACCTGTTCAGACCGTCGTGGAGTTCTTTTAGTGTAAAAGGAGTTCCTAGGTGGTTTGTCTCCGAATCCAATCTTCTCCTAGTGTTTGGGTCCTTATATCGGATAGTAGTTCTTCCATTCGTAAGGAGTTGAGTAGCGACTTGGTTTGCTGTAACCTTGCAAGGTGGTTTATGTTCTTTTGGATCACCGCTGAGTTTTTTTACAAGGTTCCATGCAATTTTGCTACTATGTGTCATGTCCATTTTTTCCAGGGTCTCAATCCACTTTTCCTGTCTGGCTTGACTTAGCTGTTGGAGTAGTACTGCTCCGCAGTCAACCGTTTCTTGGCTAAAAGGGTCAGTGGAATAGAGGGTTTCGTATGTTCTCATTAGTTCTTTGGACTCGCTGGACATCCCGGGAACGTATTGTTGTCTACATCCTCTAGGGATAGTTTTTCTAGACACATTTTTGAGTACCTCTACGAATTTTTCGTAGTTCTCTACTTTTGGTTCAAGGCGTAGTAGTTCAAAATCTAGCATGTCTGCATACTTTTGCCAGTTTGCCTTTTTGAAGTTAAATCTCCTTCTGAATGGAATAGCTTGTGGTCTGACAATTGGAAAGATATTTATACCAATTGGTCTATGCTGAGTTTTTGGTATGGGGCCATATACTACTTTGGTACATCGGTCTTCGAGGTTGTTGCTTGAAAAACAGATATCCGGGTTATATCCTCTTTTCCAAACTTTGCTATGAAAAGATGGTGGAAGTTTAGGATCATGGATTAACGTGAGGCCACTCGTTTCGGCCCATGCTTCTACTGCGTCTCCATTTGCGTCCGAATCTGCATAGCCCCAAAGTAAACTGTGACTGTTAAAGTCTCCCAGTACAAGCTGATTGGCTTGTGATTGAAAATTAGTTGGGGGTGAAAATATAAAAGGCTGGTTTGGGGGCTTGTATACCGAGGTTATTGTGCATTTTCCGATCTCAGTGGTTATTATCTCTATACCGTGTACATTTGTTGTTTCCACAGATGAGACTATGGTTTGAGTTCTCACAAATACCGCGCTCCCATGCTTATTATGTGGTATCTCCGCAATCAGTTTCATACCAGAGACTTTCGGTCTCGCTGCAGTTAGGTCTCTGTGGGTTTCCTGGATGCACAATACCTCACATTTCGTGTTCATGCAGAATTCTGATAAGATGTCTTGTTTGGCTGTAGTGATGCCCTCGATATTTATGCTCGCTACTGTCAGTGTTGGCTCTGAGAAGAACCGTTGTGGCTTGATCTTTGCCATCGGATTTGGTTTGGTCCGGTGTTGGAAGGATTAGCCGTCTACTAGTAGACGTTTCCAGGGGACCCCGTCAATAGTGTTTCTTTTGCACTTGATGTGGCACTATTGATCTCGTGGAGGCTCCTTCCTTGTCCGCCCTCAATACCAAAGCAACTTATTCGGATGACCAAAGCTCATAAAATCAAAAAATCTCACAAGAAATTTAAAGATAAAAATCTATAAATCCATCGTCAGACCTGTAATAACATACGGATGCGAAACGTGAACCATGACCAAAGCAATCGAAAAAAAGCTCAGCGCTTGAACGAAAACTTTTTGGACTCACATACATCACCACAAACCAGTATAAGATCAGAACCAATATCGAATTAAAAGCACTCTACAACGACGCCGATATTGTCCAAGAAATTAAATCACAGCGACTAAGATGGGCAGACCACGTGCACAGACTGCATAACGAAAGACTTGTAAAACTGGTACTGGAGGACATTCCCACAGGTAAAAGATCACTTGGACGTCCCAGAATGCGATGGAGAGATAACATCCAAGCAGATCTCCGGAAAATGAACATTCCATTTGACCCTAGATTGATGGAAGACCGAACAAATTGGAAAAAAGTTGTACAGTCAGCCAAGACCCACCCAGGGTTGTAGCGCTACGTGATGATGATGATGGTACCAGTTATTACAAACTTCTCTTGTGATTTGCTCGACTTCAAAAGGTATATTGATCCTATATCTGGGGATCCTGTGGCCTGTTTTCATCTCCCCGATATGATTTTCAACATCTTTATTTTTAAAATACATATCAGCCGGATCTGTCTTATATTTTTCATATGATCACAGTCCGCTGAAATTTTGATACAAGCAAACAATAATGAAAGGGTCTTTAGTGGCTGCTGACATAGTTGCCTCTGTTATAAATATAACCGACCAATTAGAAACAAAAGTTTTCTACTGCGTAGTAGAATTCACTAACATTAAATCACTTGGATATTTTGTATGAATCACTTTATGCCAGCCACCATGCGGCGTTCTTATTCTTTGCTACAACACGTGTTCATCATATAACACTGTCACCGAGTTATTTGTTGTACGGACAAGAGTGGTTTTGAAAAAAAAAGAAGGATCAAACGCAACAAGTAATAATGGTCTAAAAAAGGAATATATAGATAAGTTACTGTGCCCTATAAATATATGTCCTCATTTTAGTTCATCTAAAAATAAACAGGCAAATGCTATCCTTCATTATTATGACAAAGAACTTTGTTCACGTAAACTTATTTTTTAACCCTCTATTGCATGAATTTATTTTATTTAATTGTTTAGCAAAATTATATTAAATTACTCTTAATAGATGTGTGCAGGATTCACCGTTACACATTTTATAAAACGATCAGGTTAAAAATATATATATTATGTTATTTGGGAACATTATGTATAAAAAAATTTTGCTAGAACAATTTGTGATACACATTCGATCGATGTATTGTCAGGTTCAATGCATCGTCTTTTGGATGGTTGTTCAGGTGTGGAACTTCTAGGCTAACCTACTTTCCTTTTTTTAAAACACCACTGTTAATTAGTTGTTCAGCTAGAATTGTTTTGAAATTCAGCAGTGGTAAAATCTCTTCAGTTTTTTTCCAATTAGTTTTTTTGATTCGCCTGTCTAATAGCCAAGCATTGACTATTGTTACATCCAGCATATGAAAGAAATTACGGTGGTACCATTGTTTGCTTTTGATTTTGATTTGATATAATCCTAATAAGAAATCTTGCAGATCTACATCACTCAAGTGATTGTTATATTATTGTACAATGTCTGGGCAATCAATTTCTTTCCTGGTTCTTTCGCTGCGAAAGAATTTTTCCACTTTGACTGCTGGTTGAGTTCCACAATAATCTGACAGTAAAGACAAATTTATTGTCACACCACTGGACTGTATGTCTCATAAGTACCAATAGCGTCTTGTAGTAGGTTGTCTTATTAGAGACATCCACATCCACCAAATCTGGTGTCAAAAAAAAACTACACAATTTATAAGGAGAATTGAGCTACAATATGTTAAATGGAAGTAATTCACTATCTTCAAAATGCAGTTCTTCTACATTTCGCACAGTTTTTGAAGGATACTATGTAATATGACATTTTTTGATAGATTTTTGTTTCCTATGTAGTTCAGTACCAGAATCGTTGGTTGATAAATCAACATCTTCATTATTAGAATCCTCTTGACTGTCAATGATTTCTCTAGCCCTGGGGATTTGTGCAGCTAACGGCTCAACATTATCTTCATCAGATAGTTCCGAATCTTCACATTCAGAAGAAATCTATCGTACCTTGTAGGGCTGAATAGTTTTTGCTTTACTGTTTGTGAGATTTGTGGCCAAATCTTAAATGAGGAGGTCCTCAGAAAAATGAATAAGAACCGAGAAATCTCAAAATCTCGAAAGTTACAATTCTTCGGACATAATATGCGAAATGAATTCAGATATGCTCTCCTTCAAGCCATCCTGCAAGGAAAAATATTTGGAAAACGAGGTCCAGGAAGAAGAAGAACATCTTGGCCAAAGAACCTCAGAATCTGGTTTCATACAACATCTGTGCAGGTTTTTCGCGCTGCTGCAGAGAAGATAAATATTGCTATGATGATCGCCAACATTTGAAACGGATAGACACATCAAGAAGAAGAAGAAGAATCAACTGGCAAACTAGAACACACCAACGAAGTCTCTAAATTCAGAAAGAGAATCTCAGAAATGCTGCACGTGACCCGACAGGTAATGACAGAGAGGGGTCATTCGGAACCTAACGGTTATTCCCTCGCGGTGCGCTTACTATGATGGTTCTTCCCCAGTTCACTATTTCATTTAAAATTTGTAATAAAAGGACTGTAAATGTTTACCCCTTTTACTCTATACCATGCGAAAGCAATATGTATCCATTACTAGAAAACTTCGTCATCTCAATTTTGACCAAAAGTGGACTATGATTGTTTCCCTCCCTGACTCCTCATATATAATAGTGCCTTCAGAGTTAATAAACAAGTTAAAACTCAACCATGATGTATTCACAGAGCATATTCACAAAATAGTAATTTATTACCCACTTCCAGTAATGAATCTATTGAAGATTTAAATAATGTTTTTCTAAATTCTCATGTCATTCAGAAAAATTGATATTCGATATTTTGATCAGATTTATACAGATACCAATCTAGGAAAATCAATTAAAATGCACATTGCAACAACATTGCGAAAAATATTCTTTATTCAATACCCCGTCCCCAAGACAAAGCTAATTACAGATTTAATTAAAAGAGAATGCATATTGATTGATTAGACTCGCAATATCAAATATTTGTAAACAATGGAATAAAAAATTTGATGCATTTCAATTAATTGGTATCACAAAATTATCCTATTAACTATATTTCCACGAAATTGAATGAGAATTCCGTTTATTTTTCTATATACTTCGGAGATCTCAGTAGTTTGCTTAATAACTACAATCTGCAGTCAAGTTGAGCACCAGAAAATAGAGCGAACGATCTTCCGCTAAGTAGAGAGGGTCGTAGACAAGCGTGCAGCGTCCTTGATTACTTTTAAATCGCCCCAGCATACTACCCTCTATCTCTAGCTGTAGAATCCTCTTAAAACATTACTCCCAAGTTACGACCAGACTAAACCCTTTTCGAGCAGCAATTTCTGCATGCCAATGCACTCTGCCGACACTATCTCGGCCCAAGGGCGTCCCCAGCTTTGTAATCTGAATATAATAAGATTATTGAGTTGTTGCTATAAACGTTTATTTGCAAAATTTAATACGAGAGAAAGTCGAATAATCGAATAACTAAACTCAACGGCGATCAAGACAGCATTGCAATAATACATACTAATTTATTTGTTTAAATTTTGGATTGTATTCAAGATAATTTAAGCAAGTCTGGGTCGAACATTGCATAATTTAAAATGCGTAAATCAGTATATTCTATGACATCTGAGACACTTTATTTTGTTCATATTAAGGTAAGTTTGTTTTACTTAATATCCGATAACTAACTTTTTTTTCTTATACGAATGATCAAAGGGGGTCAAAAATTACCATTGAATGGACATCTTTCACGAATAGGCATAAGTTGTTCGTCGAATAAATATCAGAGTTGGAAGAATATGTAGACTTTTTACAGTTTAAGTCACAAATGTCATGTATCTTTCATATTTCAGCTAACTTATCCAAAGCACGTCTCTCTGGGCGTGTTGCGAGATCATCAAACCAAGAAGTCGAAGGAGAGACTTTATTTTGTTACGGAAAATTGTTGCAAGAAAAAAAAACTTTAAAACGCTGGGTTTATTCTACTCCACAGCTCCAAACTTGGGACGTGATTTGCTTTAAAGCATCCTGCATCATCAAAAAATAATTTAAGGCAACCACAAGACAATGCAGAAGTCAGAATGGCAACCTAATAACAATTAAGAACAAGGAAAGATGTACTTAAATTAACCCTCATCGGTCATCCGAAGGTTAACCCTCTCGAGTCTCCCAGTCGTATCCCTGTCATGAAATCATCAAGTCTATTGGACTAAATAATCTAAACCATTTTACATGAATTTTTTATTGTAACCGATTTTTAAGAACTTAATAACAATTTTAAAAGAATAATTTGTATAAGTGGCAACATTGCCAACCGTGTTTAAGTAGTTTTGTTGATGATTACCACAGAAAAGTTGTGCGCTGTTACTGTTGTTGCGAATTTGTTTTTGTGAGTGGAGCAACCTACAAAAAGGGTAAATATATTAAATAAAACTACTGTTTTATTTTGTGGGTGAAATATGTCACAAGAGACATTTGGGGTAGGTTATATGTGTACCAATAGTCTTGTTTTGTTCTAGATGAGTAGAAAGAAATTGATGCAGAAAGAGCTAAAGGAGGAGGCAGCAGCCATTTTTGCCAGCGATACAGAATCAGAAGTCGATCCTGTTGTCACTAGTGGCTCCTAAGATAAAGACTAAATGCGAAGGCGAAGTAGAACGAGATAGTCACAAAATAGATTCAGGTTCCAAGGGCAATAAAATGGCCATAGAGAATCAGATGATAAGTGGCGAAAGTGAAAGGCAGTAGTGACGAAAATGATGAAGAAGGCGAAGGTACGTAGCAACCAGGATTTTGGTTTCATATCGATGGGACTTTTTTACGAAGTTTTTCGGTTTCATGGCACCATAGTTTGCAGATGGCAAGATACTAAAGACTTGTTAGCAGTACGCAATTGCTTTGGAGATAAGCAAGTAGAAGTGAAACGAAAAATTAAGAATGACTCTAAAATTATTGTGCGATGTCCTGAATTTCTCGACATGTACAATAAAAAAATGGGTAGCGTGGACCTGGATCATATTTTGGGCTGATATGACTTGATGAGAAGTCTTCCAAATGGTGGAAAACAGTATTTTTGCATTTTATGACGATGGCTGTTGGAAATTCTTATGTACTACACAATGATCTAAAAAAAAAAAGAAAAAACACCATTTTAACCTTTTCTAATTAGTGTAGCTGAGGGACTATTTCATTGGAAAACAATGTACCCTTGTGCAAAACATGTTTCACGCCTTTTAAGTTTCAATAAATATTGATCTTAGTTTTAGTCCTTTTGTTGCCAAATAAGAGATTTTATTTGTGCTTTCGATTTTTCTTTACTAAAATAAAGTAATAATTTGGTGTCCGATGGGTTATTAGTCCCTTTCACATATATGTTGAAAAAAAGTTGGAAAAAAATTCTAAATTTCATACCAATCCTGAAAAAAAATCTGACTCGAAAGGGTTAAAACAATTTTAACCAATATACCTGTTAAAATGCGTCTACCGATTTAACTTTAGCAGTGTTTGCATAGTGACTATTATGTACCTCCAAGAATTTTAATTTTAAATATCTCACCCTTTTATATACACTTGATTCCACACCACCGCGCCGTCCATGCGCATTTATCACTCTTCATCCTCATGTGCACGATGCTGAATCTCAATATTATCTTCTGTCAGTGGATAAACTGCACTCAATCAGCGGCTTACGATCAAATGCGGCCATAGCGGATAAATGAGTGATTCGATGCAGCTTAAATCATTCGAGATATGTAGTATGTTCTATATTACCGGTTGGCTGTCTTATCTACAGGGTTAATTAAATAGATCATCATGTATTATCTCTGATAGTCGTTTGTTATGTGTTTATCTGTGCAGGGTAGGTATTCTTGTATCATACATCGTAAATAGTTCTTAGTATTATAATGAGAAAATGTATAGTAAACCTTATTTAAATAGAGCTTTACGATATTAGTCCCTAAAAATTATGTAAGTTTATTTAATTTTAATAGGTATTCTAGTAAATTTAGTAACAACAGTTGTTGGCCAATACTCTTAAGCCATAAGAGTTTACTTGCGATCTTTCTTTGTATTCTTAATTGGCAGTAGTTATGTTTTTTGTTAAGATAGCATCAAAATATTTAGAGTTTTAGCAAATGGTTTGCAACTTCTTTCTACATACTGACAACATTTAATAATATTAGCAAGCACTTTATGAAAGTTATACTTGTGATTGTCAATAACTAGCATAGACTTACCTTTTTCGCTTAACATTTCAAGACTAACAATTTTAAATTTCTCCATGATGGACTAGACATTCAAATAGTAACCAAAGTAATAATATTAACATACGCACCACCCCTATTTCTTATCATAAAATTTCAGGGAGAATACCAATTACTAATATTTTCTAAGAAATATATTACTTGCAATTTCTGACATGGAAAAATCCAATCTAATATTGATAGAAATGAGGGAACAGAGCTCTAACATCATAATACTTTAGTGATAATATGTATTGTCATAACCTTTTAAGTAAGAAGTAGTTTTGTATTTAGGTAACTACGAAGTTCTAGAAATATTTAATAACAATTTTATTTATAACATGTATCAAAGTACTTGCCTTATGAAGACAACATTCTCCATTTACACTGACCCTGGCTTCTTCTTCTTAGGGTGCCTGTCCGTTCCGAACGTTGGCGATCATTCTGGCTATGATGACTTTGTTGGTTGCTATACGAAATAGCTGTGTTGAGGTCTTTCTATACCATGCTCTCAGGTTAACAAGCCAGGATATTCTTCTTCATCCTGGGGCCATTTTTCCTTCAATTTTACTTTACAAAATGCATTAGAGTAGCTCGTATTTGCCTTAAGTTCTCATTATATGTCTCAAGGACTACAGCTTACGGCCCTTCCGATGTTGACCAAATCCGCAGTTGGATTCATCCTCCGCAGTATTTCTTCATAGGTGACTTTGTCTGTCCAAGGTATCTTCAGGATCCTTCTGTATAATGTAACGATACGATCATTAACAGTCTAACACTTCGAACGTTAGCAAAATCTTAGTCACATAATGAAACCGAATCCCTACTATAGCTAAAAATTGGCCACCGTAAAAGTAGGCAATATAATACTGTCTAATATATCGATATGTAGGCGATAATAGAATCGATTCCCTTGTCATTAAAGAGGAACGGAACGAACCTAACCTTCTTATCTATGAAGGGAATGCGGTTCATTTTAAAACAGAAGTTCAAGAAGGAAAGTTGATAAGTTAAAAGAAGAAAATTTAAGTTATTTTATTGATTTTTTGGGAAATGTGAAGAGTTGTTTTTTGTTTGTGTCAAGAAGTTATTTAGTTTGTGCAATTTTTAAAATTTACATTGTTTTATGCAAGAAAACCCTTAGAAAGATTCTGATGAATTACCACAATATACATTTAAATTTACAAGTCCTAAATCATCTAAACTTTCTCATCTTAGCAGAAATACCCTTATTTTTTTATATACATAATATAATATTCCAGTGTAGTAATATTAAATATTTGGGCCAAGGTCACTTAATGACAACTATATTCTAGTTTTTGTTACTAGAACAAAAACTATATTAAGTACAAGAACATAGAATAAAAAGGTTTTTTTTGTTCTCTTGTAGCCTGCCGGCTCCAACTTGAAGCATTGGGACTTTTTATTTTGGATTTGGAAAGAATAATTTTTAATTTTTTGGAAGTACTTGGGATTTGGGAAGAATTGGACGTTAAGTTGGGGAAAAGAAGATATCTAATTTGCAATTTTCTGGTTGGTCTGCCAGGCTGCTACCACTAAACGTAGGCTGAGCCATCTCAGAGCCCACCCTCTACCTGGACATCAGACAGCTGATGAAGGAAACCCTTCGCAGCAATCATCCCATAGGGTTATTAAGTACATTAATGTGAAATTTAATAACAATTTAAAACTGTTATTATTTTTATATAACATATAGATATATCCTCGGATACTTAGGCCTTCAGCCTAAGTGGGTTACGAAACAGGTTTGTGCACAATCTCTGGTAGTACCCTCGCCTTGCTGAATCCTTTTACTTGTCTTAATTTTATTATTTCATATATACTTTGCATTTCTTTATTTATTAATATTTTATAGAACACTTATAATAAGTTGTCAGGATATATTATCCAATTTTATGGTAATTTGTATGTACCTTCACATATCAAATTGAAGTAGTACTGTTCTAATGTCTTAACTGACTAGTCTCAGACTTTTAAACTGGCTTTTTACTAACTGGTATCACTATTCTATTTTTTTTTGTGATATTTTAATTGCTATTTACTCTATGTGAGTTATTCAACAGTATTAACATACCTTTTTACCTCATTGTTAGAGGACTGTGCAGATCAATTTTTTTGTATATAATTATATTTTGGGGATATATTTTAGTAATTGTTCAGTACGTATAAGTATAGGGTTGAGATAGTACTATAGTATAGATAGTTGTACATTAAGATTATAATATAGTGTATAAAGCATTTCAGATTTTTATTTGTTTCCTATAATCTTTTATTTTTCAGTTAGTATATAACTACATATATCCCAAATTAGAGTGATATTTAAAATTCACCCTGGCGCCCATCTCAAGATCATCTTAGGATTGATTTAACCTTAAGTTACTACAGGCAAGCAAATGTGCCAACCTCCTCTCTGAGCACAACTCTCATTCTCTTGAGCTAAGCCTATTCTATTGTAGTGCTTTAAGTAAACTTTATATTTTTTTGTATTGGTTATATTCCCTGTTGTTTAACAATTTTATTTAACCATAAGTATTCTTATTCACTACACTTTATCTTCATTAAATATAATTTCCATTTAAAAGATTAACACTTGGCTTTTCTCCTTCTCATTAGCAACAATCATCTTTTTCCTTTTTGATTTGCAACAATAACCACAGAGTTTCCGCCTTTAATGTCCATGTTTCTACTCCGTACAAAAGCACTGACTATACGTAACTATAAGGAGCCTTATTTTTGTTTCTAGGGTGAGGCCATGAATCTTGAACACAGAGCTCATAGACCCTGGGTATTCATTATTATTTATCGTGTACCTACTAAAGGTATTTTCAAACTCTATTCTCTAAGAAATATATTGCAAGAGCGAATTTACCTGTGAATCATTTCTGTAGGGTACTAAAATCTGATCTTAGGAGCGAACTAGTGTACGACGTAGGTGAGTTGTACGTCTATTGTATGTTTTCTTCTAAATTATTACTATGTCATCATCATCATCACAGTCATTAACATCTTAGTAGATGTGTTGTGGTTCATAACTGGGCTTCAGCAGCTCGGACAGTTTGATTGATAATATTTCTCCACTGGTCGCGGTCATCAGTTATATGTATTGCCTCAGTATACTGTTTATTGAGAAGCTAGAAAATATTACTATGTATTAGGTTATTATTTAACTAAATGTATTACAAGAACGGCTTTATGTCTAGAAACTGAAACCTAAAGGCTAAAAAGTAAAATTTATTTCCCGTTTTACTTGTGAATGTGGGATATTCCCATTATATTTACTAAAAAATTAAAATGCTACTGTATACTGTACTAATATGAAAGTAGCTTTCAAGCAATTTCTCTTATCAATTTTCAGTTAACAGTTCTACACATCTCTTCCAAGTACTTAAATACTTAGTTATATACGTGAATTATTTGGAAAATTTATAATTTCGAATAATAAAATCAATTTTCTCCGACTGACACAAAAATACAATTGAACCTGTATTAGAATAGCATTGAAAATATTTCAGTGTTCTTTTAACTAGTTCTAGTTTTTATAAGTTATCGATACATCAAGCAACAAAAACGCCTATTAAAAAGATTATTGACTCGATACTACAAGTCTCCATTTCAACTAAAAAAGAAACGTTAAAAGCTTTTTATTATTCCCTAGTCGAGTTGCTCTCCATCACCGAGAAATAACTCTTTAGGCTCCTCTTACAGGTTCAATATATAACACTCTTCTTTTTATTTTCCGAGTCTATCTATCGTGGCTCGTATTCATGGTTCAGCGTAGGCCGTAAAGATCAGTGATCGTGAGGTGAAATTTTAATCTGATCAGCTGTGGTGTGGTGTGGTGGCTGCGGACGTGTGTATTGTACTTCAAGGCCATCTCGTGACGTCAGCCTCATCTCCGATCTCTCATTAAATTATTATCTGCATCTCTGGATATCTCGGCAGTTGCTGACCTGGCGTGAATACGGACTTTTGGTGTCGGGGGGACATGGGGGGTGAGGCGACAGGTACTGACTTTTTCCGTCCTACAAACATAATATTTAAAATGTTTTTCAAAAAGTAATTTGGTAAAAATTTGATTAATCAAAAAGTTACAAAGATTTGTCGTATTTTATATTCCTGTAACCTTCCCATAGGCGCTCTTACCAAAGTAACTAGAACAATCGCGAGTGTCCCTGACACAAGCAATTTTATTTATACAGGGTGTTTCAAAAAGGTATGTCATAAATGAGTCGCTCAGAAGCAGAGTGGCCCAACTGATTTTTTTGTATAATTTAGGTAGGTAGTACAATAGGTGACATTTTATCATATCTTTCATTTCAGAGTGGCTCAACTAACATTTCGTTGTATACCAAGAGATGGCGCGACTTGTACAGTTAGGCTACATAAACACTTCACATGATCTAGTTATGGAAACGTGGCCCAAGTGACAGTTTGGCCAGTATTCAGTAAGATATTTTAGACATTGTCACTCTTGCCTTGTGTGTTTGTATCAGTCTTGTCTAGCGTTAATTCGTTCTTTAAAGTACTATCAGTCTTTTATACGGTTTATGTTTGCTCAATCTTGAGCAACAATGAGTAAATTATTGTATTTTAGTGTATATTAACCCTTCAACGGCGAAATTTATTTTTTGCAAAAAAGGAAAGGAAAATTCATAAATATTGGTCAAAACACTTTATTAAACATATTGGTACAAGTATTTTTCTCAAAATATATGTAATTTAAAAAAAAATAGTCGTTACGTTTTGGTAACGCTAGCCGGTTAGGGTATACAAAAAATTTTTGGACAAGAAAATTATCACTTTGGGCTGTGAAACATTATATTGCACTCTAGACATAATCCTACATCACATTTGACACACATAGTACGAATACTTGAGCTACAACCTTCTCCAGCACATCGACGCCTCTTATTATTGGGGATGTTTATCAAAAAATGGTCTGTTCTGTCATATCTCAAGTTATCCGAAACCCTATTAAAAGATAAACTTGATTTAGCAGCCGCAGGTCTTCCAGCACCTTTTGAAGCCATGCCATATTTTATCAGATAGGCTTGAGCAATCTCTCGTCTGAATTCTAGTTGGGTAAGCTGTGTTTGATGTTTACACTTCTTGGATATACACCAA
Source organism: Diabrotica balteata (assembly GCA_918026665.1). Taxonomy (NCBI): domain Eukaryota; kingdom Metazoa; phylum Arthropoda; class Insecta; order Coleoptera; family Chrysomelidae; genus Diabrotica; species Diabrotica balteata. The sequence goes on from OU898279.1 coordinate 163,211,244, forward strand.
GCATTGACTATAGCAGCTTCTAGTAGCCAAGTAAAAATTGACCACCACCACTTCTTTCTACGAATTGAAATCCTGTATCTGGATATCTGCTGGTCCATGAAGTCAGTGCCTCCCATAAATCGATTATATTCAGAAATCAGATAAGGTTGTGGTACTTGAATAATTTTTTTTTCGGCTCGAGAGTAGCGTTTTACTTGAGTGACTGGATTGACGCCATGACATGTAGATGCTACTGTCACTACATTATTATCCATCCACTTGACTAATATTATTGCATCTTCTTTGTCGATGACAGATATCGTGTCTCCTCTTTTTTTCGATTTCGAAATAATACTTTTTTTAGGTAACTCACAACTTGTAGGAATTCTATTTTCCCTCATAGTTCCCGTACCATCATACCCTCTTTGTTTCAAGGAATATAACAAATTAAAGCTTGTGAAGAGATTGTCGAAGTAAAATGTGAACGGAGCTTTTTTATATCATCCGAAAATTCATCTATCATGCAAAGTAGAGGAGCAGCACATTTTCCAAAATTGCTTTCGTAACTAGTGTTTGACTTTGGGTTTTTTCCTTGATATATATCAAAGTTCACCAAATAACCAGAAGCAGAGTTTAGGCACCACATTTTATACCCAAATCTGATGGGCTTACCCCGAATAAACTGTTTACATGAATGCTTCCCAAAGTATTTGATCATAGCCTCATCGTAATTCAAGTTCTGTTCAGGTATCCAGTTGTCAATAAAGCGGCGTTTCAAAAGGCCCATCAGTGGGCGTAGCTTCCACATTTTGTCACCATGTACAGGCTGTGTGTTGTCGGCGCAGTGCAAATATTTTAAAATTTGGCGAAACCGATCTCTTCTCATAGATTCAGTGACTAAAATATTTTTCATATCTTGTTTGGAATCCCAGTAAAAGTCCCTTCCAGGTAACTCATTATATCCTGTAACAATCATAATCCCAATTACACATTTCATTTCTTCGTTAGAAATGTTTGGATCCGGTTTATTGCAGAAAAGTGCGTATTTTCTTGATTCGGTCACAAGTAGTTCAATTATTTCGCTATCAACAAACATCTCGAATATATCTAAATAGTCCATATCACTATATTTACTATAATCTGGTTTAGGAAAATACCTGCTCACACGTTCAAAGTCACCTTCAATCCAGGATATTTTTTCTGACCTAGGGCGGACGATATTTGACACTGGCTCCGATTCAGGTACATCGATAAAAGCTCTGACAGCACGAGGAGGGACGATTTCAGCTCCCGGTGTCAACTGTCGACCGCTTAAATTATCTAGAAATCCGCCACCATCTTCATCACCAGAATCCTCATCGGTAAGGACATTCGCATCAGAAGGCTCGATGAATATTTCATGAACGTCCAGGTCTTCTTCATGAACCATTTGCAATGCTTCTTCCAGCGTAAACCCACGCCTAAAAGTAACAAATGAATATACTAGACAATTATTAATACATAAACAAGAGTCCTAGCTTTTCTGATCGCATATATACCACATACTCAACACGCAAGACATTTATACACGTACAATATTTTTTGTCTCCCTAAACCAGCTAGCGTTACCATACGGTAACGCCAATATTTCTGAGGTTACATTATAGAACTTGAAATACTTTCATAACAAAATTTGGTCTAGAACTGAAGAATAACTATCTATAAATACTCTTTTGTAAGTATTTTTCATAACAATTCAAAAAAAGAAGTTTTAGTAATACTTACTCTAGACGGATGTCCATCTTTGGAAGCTCGTAACTGTTACCACAATTTTTAAAATTTGAATAAAACTGCCAAAAAGATTTTACGTTGACGTTGTACCCAACAATGTGTTCATTCACATACTAAAAGCGTGTTGACAAGTAACCAACGCATTCCGATGGAACCAAAAGCTGTGTTGCCACTTCTAAAATGAGGTTGTCTACCGTTACGATATGGTAACTCTAGCCGTTTAAGGGTTAATAGTGATTGTAAATATCTCGGCTCAAAATTTAAATCAATGAAATGAAGAAAGCAGGCTAGTTTTCTACTTAGACATATTTTTATAATATCTATGATATGTTTATGGTTTTCTAAGCGATGTTGCCAAAAGTATAGATATATTCCGGTATAGTCTTTAACTTAAAGACATTTGTAAAGGATTTTATTCGAAAGTTTTTTTTTAAGACATTTAATAACTTGAAATAATAATTAATAGAGAATATTTTTGTTATAGCTTGGAAATGCCGTTGTAGGATACATCCAGTACTCAAACTTCACAGAAGATGGACTTGTGGAACCTGGATCAAGTACGGGTAAAAAACGTAAGAAAAATAATTCAGTTTGGAAAAGATCTAAGTCTGAGTTGGAAAGAAATTCAGGAAAATCAGATTTGAATTCTCGTGGTAGAATTGTGTCTAAGAAACAATTTTTTCATGGAGTTTGCAGTTCTCCACGAAAGTGTCATTTGTTGTTATCTCTTGAAAAAAGAAAAAATATTTTCCAAAGTTTCTACATCTTATCTGATTTTAATTTACATACTGCTTAAATTATTATACAAGTAAATGTTTTCAATAAAGGTCGACATACAGCAGCTTAAAACCATAATAAACGTTCTAAGACACGAATTTATACATTACCGAAAAAATCAGGTGATATTAAACTGTTTGTAAATCATTTTTCAAAAAAGCTCTACAAGTTTCAGATGGAAGGCTCACCAGAGCTTTAATAAACAAATCAATAGGTGGCGAATTAATCACTCCGCCACTAGATAAAAGAGGCAAGCACCACCCTAAGAAAAAGACAAGGGAAACCGATATTCAAAATATAAAAGATTTCATTAACAAATTTGCAAAATATTCATCACACTATAGCCGCAACAAAAATCCTAATCGAGAGTATCTGTCATCTGATTTAAATATCTCAAAACTTTATGATTTGTATGTGCAAGGCGAAGAACCAGAAGTAAAGGTATCTCAATTCATCTTTTCGAAAATATTTAATGAAGATTTTAATCTTCATTTCCGTTAACCTCTCACTGACACTTGCCAATGATGTGACGCTTATAACATGAAAATAAAAAGCTGTGTAGGTGTAGAAAAAAGCAGAATGGAAACAGAGAAAGAGTTATACCTGCGGAAGGCAGAAGCAGCTCGAAGTGGAATGAAGGAAGATGCAGCCAAGAATAAAGATACCGCAACAGTAATTACATTTGATTTGATGAAAACTTTAGCTACTCCTAGTATTTCTACGGGAGTGGCTTATTACAAGAGACAGCTGTGGACGTATTGTTTTGGCATCCACAATCTAACGACAGGACAGATATACATGTATGTATGGCATGAAGACATAGCCTCACGTGGCCCACAAGAAATTGGTTCTTGTATTTTACACTACGTAAAAACATATCGACTGGTCCAACGAAGACTGTAGTAACTCATTTTTTATGTAATTGAGATAATTATAAAAATCTATTTACACTGTTACCAAAATTCATTAATCTATTAAATGGATGTTTTTATACCATTAAGTGATACTTTTAATAATGATCTTACAAGGGTAAAACAGATTTAAGACAGAAATGGTCATAAGTGACTTTTGAATGAGTTACTATAGTTTTCGATGGACATCCGACTCTTCTTCGCTCTCAACTGAATCAACTTCGAGCTCGACTTTAGGAGGTACATAACTCTTTGAATTAAGATTTTTATAAAATCCATGGTACATTGTGGGTATTTTGCCGGTATTACACAGCCACAGTAATCCTTTTAGCTTTTTTTCTTCAATTGGTAATGGTGCATCATACAGTTTCGGTGGAAATTTGATAGTAGTGGAAGGCCGTCCTCTGCATTTTCGATTTATTTTATGTCACAACCTCTAAAACCATCATCGAATTCGTATTTAAACATTATAGAATTTTGGTGTTCATGCGAAAATTTTATTTCTCGTATTTTGCTAACTTTTATTGATTTCTTTTCGTTGTCAAGTTTCCAATTCTCGGTATAAGTCAGTTTTTTAAAATTAAAAAAATTATCTTGGGACATTTCCGTAACATCATAAACTCTTCCTGTAGTTTTAGCCATTCTAATTAATGTAACCCACTGTTCTGGTCACCCTCGTTCTGAGTGTGGCCTTTTTCCAGAAATCTGTGAACAATATCAATATGACAATGAGCAGCAGCAAAAGTAAACATCGAAAACACAAAACGATTCCTATTTTGTCTACCACAGTTGTCTGAGTAGAATATTATCGTTTTAACACTTTGTTGCGCCTTGAGATCTAAAAATTTCCAGAGGCAACTGGCAATTTCATTAGGACCTCTTTTAGCCACCTGCTCGTGCCATACATAGCAGTAACCCTGATTATTTCCAACATCATAAACTGTAAAGTTATATGTAGAGTATTATGTTTTTGTAGTAAAAATCACTTACGTTAGACAAAGGGGTAGCTAAAACCTTTTGAAGGTCAAAGCAAGCCACACACAAGCTCTTATCATCTAGTGCAAGCTGTTTGTCTATGTCTTTTAAGTTTCTGATAACTTCTTTGTTTTTCATATGGGACTCATATTGTTCGAGCAATTTTGCTTTTTCAGCATCACTAGCCATATTAAAAACAAAACAAACAGTACACTGGTCCTTTTTTGGTTTAAAGAACCCAATATTGAACTGTTCATTGAAAATATCTCTATACTGGCGTGACGTGGCAGCTGTAGTGATGTTATTTTTTTCGCAATGCTCGTTGTACAATCGGTACATTTTCTGGATAGTTAGCCCTTCTTCAAGGTACATCTTCATCGTATTCTTACGGGTATAATGGGAAGGTACTACAGGAAACTGATTTATGTGATTTTTTACGTTGTCTATAAGTTCTGGTGATAGTTTATGTGGTCTGTTAGTGTGCTTTCCACGTTTATCTTCCTCTAATGATCCACCATCTTTCAGTTTCCTTAATGCTGTAGTGATCCAAGTTTCTGAAACGTTAAGGGTTTCCAAAAACATAGTTTTGCAAACACGTTGTTTTTCATTGCGAATGTAGAAGTAATATTCTCGAGAGTAATTTCTTCGAGACCGTTGTTCTGCAGTAATAGTTACTTGTTTTTTGGCAACCTGTCTCACATGACGAGCAATAAAATCCCACTTTCTCGTATGATCTTTTAACTTCCAAAATTCATTGAAAAAAAGGTCTCTATCTTCTTTAGCTATTTTGGTAGCACATTTTAGTCTACATGTGTTTGCGCATGGTGCACCCATCTGTCTTCCTTTAATTTGAATACCTTTTCGATTTTCATGTTCAAGTCCCAGGTTTAGACTTGTTTTAGATTTTTCATCCGCCCACTTACTAACGTCTCTAATTATTTTCCTACTTACTCTCTCTATATTGCCTCTGCTTCTTCTCTTTCTATTTGTGGTTGCTTCAGTTATATTCTTATTAGGTTCAATTATTACTTCAGGGATGTTTTTGTCTTCTGTCGGAATGTAATCTGGGTCAGTATCAGAGTCTGCATGAAATGGTTGCTCATCGCTTTCCTTCTCAATTATTTCATTTTCATTCCTATTGGCTTCATTCTCTTCTAAGCTTACTAAAATTAAACAAAAATGAGGTAAATGCCTACGTAATATTTTTTCATGCGGAATTTAAACCAACCTGTAGAACATTCAGGATTAATATCAGTCTCGTGGTCACCAGGATCCTCATTCGCCTTTTTGTATTTGCTTTCTTCTACAATACTTTCAGCAATATGTTTACCTTAAAAAATAAGTAGGTTTTTACTTTGCTGTTATTATTTTAAATAAAGTTTATTATAAATTTACCTTCAAAAGAACGATAAGAAATATCCGTTTCAGTGTTTTTATACGCTTTCTCAGCTAATTCCAATATTAACTCACTTCTGGAACACATTATGGCAATTATAACAAAACTAAACTTTTGAACATAACCTTAAACTAACGCAGAATACCGTAGTAACTCATGTTACGATACCTATGCTATCGCCTCAGATAACAACGAAGACTATTGTAACTCAAGATACGATGATTTTCTACGGTTGTTTTTCATAAATCGGAGATACTATAAAACTCTTACACGTAATATTGGTTGCATAACTACGTTTAATGAGATACGATTCTTTCCTGGGGAAGATATCATTATGTTTTATTGTTTTGCGCTCGTAACTCAAAAAGTGGAAAATTTGAGTTACTACAGTCTTCGTTGGACCAGTCGATATGTTAACACACCAGTTTTGATCTTGTACAGCGACCAATGCAGAGGTCAGAATTGAAATATTAAACTGGCATCTATTTGTACATACATGAGTGTCTCCAATACTTTCAGTCCCACAGTCATAAATCACAAGTTTCTAGTTTCCGGTCACTCCTATTTGCCATGTGACGGAGACTTTGGAGTTGTTCTGAAGCTATTTTCTTGTGGCATTGTAAATTAATTACTATAAAACTGGGAATAAGCCACAATTAAAGATAAAAATACGTTTATTGACGTTTCAATTTCCACTTCAGAAATCGTTCTCAAAATACAAAATTTTTTTGTATTTTGAAAACGATTTCCGAAGTGGAAATTGAAACGTCAATAAACGTATTTTTATCTTTAATTGTGGCTTATTCCCAGTTTAATAGTAATTTAAGAGACTTTGGAGTGATCGAAAAACAAAAACGATATTTTAAAGACGTTTTTTTGCCAGACGATTGGGTGAAAGTTATTTTCAGTTCCAAAAAGAAGAACAAATTTCAAAATTCAAAATTCAAATTGATTGAATCCAACTTACCTTAGATCAAAAGTGTACGCAAAAAAAGTTACAGCCCTTTGAAGTTACAAAATAAAAATTGTTTTTTTGTATTATCTCCTAAACTACTTGACATTTTGTAATAAAAATGGACACGTTACTTTCTTGTTCTGAAAGCATTTTTCATAGAAAAGAAACAACAAAATATAAGCGCACAGAAAAATTTTAAGGGGGGTGTGCAGCTGTAAATCCCCCCAAAATTCCTCATCACTTTTACGGAAAACTTTTTGTTTTCCTAGTTGGCCATAAAATTACAATTAATTTCTACGGATACAATAACTATATACAAACAGTTTCATCAATAAGTTAATAATTTGAAGCTTTCATTTATTGTGTGAATAAGATTAAAAATTTTGATATTACAATGGCCTACACATTTCAGGAAATGGCAGATATGCATTTAACCTTAGTAAGTTAGATCAGATTAAATTATGATTTCAATAAACTATAGGGAATATCGTAGGTACATGTCAAGGAAATAGTGCAGCATCCGCAAGGTGTTATGCAGTAAAATACCCCAATCGAAATATACCCGATAGACGATTATTTCTGACCATTGATGATCGTCGTTTACGGGAAACGGATACATTTTAAACGCAAGTTGCTGGCAACAGTGGTCGTCCAATAAAAGATGCAACTGATGAAAATATTTTAGAAAACATTGAAGAAGTCCCTGGATTAAGTACAAGGGTAATAGCTGCTCAACTAAATGTTCCTCACTTAGGATTTGGAGGCGTTTGAAGGATCAGCTGCTTAAACCCTATTACTTAACAACGGTTAAGAGATATTGGTTGAAAAGTACCCTAAAAAAATTGGATTTTGCGATTGGTTGTTAATGGAAAACAGTCGAAATGTTATTTTATTAGAAATATTTTGTTTACGGACGACGCTACCTTCAGTAGAAATGGAATAACCAATCATAACGAGCACATTTTTGCCGAAGAAAATCCTCACGCCAAAAAAACGACTTATCACCAGAGCTTTCAAAATGAATGTTTGGTCAGGAATTGTGAATAACAATCTAATAGGCCCAGTCTTTCTTCCCAACAATTTACGTCAAAGACGTCTTACACTTACTGTACAAAAGAAACATACCAATCAATATTATACAAACCATCGAAAACATCTACTTCCAAAATCGAATACAGGCAAAGATAAATGTAAAACTAACACAATGTATACAGTACAAAGCGGAGTCAGACAGGGTGACTCGTGAAGCCCACTTCTCTTTAATATATTATTGTACGCAATAATACATCTTCTTCTTCTACGGCACTACAGCCCAAAATGAGCCTTGGCCTCCTTTATTTTTTGCCTCCACCCTTGTCTGTCTGTGGCTGCTCTTCTCCATACACGGACTCCTAAAAGTGCTTGTGCGTCGCTGCTTACTGTGTCTTCCCAGCGCTTTCTTGGCTTTCCAACTGGTCTCTTTCCCTGCATTCTGGCGTTCAGTGCTCGTTTTGGTAGCCTATCCTCTCCCATTCGTATCACATGTCCGGCCCATTGCAATCTTTGTATTCTAATGAAGTCTGACAGGGGTGTTTCCTTATACAGTTGATAGAGCTCGTTGTTATATCGAATTCTGAAGATTCCGTTTTCCCTCACAGGTCCTAGTATTCTCCTCAGTACTTTTCTTTCGAATGTGTCGAGTTTGTTTTTGGATGTTTCTTTCAGGACCCATGCTTCGCTGCCATAACATGCTATTGGCCGAATTAAAGTTTTATAGATTCTCATCTTTGTATTTCGGTGGACACTTTTAGACCGAAATATATGGGAGAGGGCAAAATAAGCTTTGTTTGCCTGCGTTATCCTTTTTCGTATTTCTCCATCCTCTGCTCCATCGGCATATATTTCTACTCCCAGGTATGTAAACTTTCCAACCGTTTCAATGTCATCTTCATGTATAATGTTTTGTGGGATTATATTTCTTCTCGTCTGTACCATTATTTTTGTTTTTTCTGTGTTAATTTCCAGACCTAGCCTTTTCGTTTGTGTTTTTAACTCTGCGTATGCTTCCTGTGCTCCTGTTGATGTTCTACTCATAATATTAATATCATCGGCGTAGGCAGCCAGTTGAACCGTTTTATTGGTCAGTAGGTTTTCTCGTCCAGTTTGCATTTGCCTAACCGCATACTCCAGTGCCAGGTTAAACAATGTTGGTGCCAGCCCATCTCCCTGCTTTAGTCCCTGCGAGATTTTGAAAAAGTCTGTCCGGTTGTTTTGTATTCGTACACATGCCTGAGTTTCATCCATTGTGGCTTTAATGAGTCTAATTAGCTTATGTGGTATTGCTAATTCTGCCAATATATAGTATAGTCTGTCCCTTTTGACTGAATCGTATGCCTGTTTGAAGTCTACAAACACGTTGTGAACATCAATGTCGTGTTCCCACGATTTGCTCAAGACCTGCTTGACTGTAAATATTTGATCCATTGTCGATCTTCCCCGTCTGAAGCCCGTCTGATATTCTCCAATAATATTTTCTGCTAGTGGTTGGAGTCGCTGGTTTATAATATACGTGAGGACTTTATACGCTGTACATAGTAGAGAAATTCCACGGTAGTTTTTGCATTGGAGTTTGTCTCCTTTTTTATAGATTGGGCATACTATACTTTTCTTCCATTCGTCGGGTATTTTCTCTTCTTGCCATATTTCTTTGATAAGCGCGTGGATATGACTTGATAGGTGGTTGCCACCTACCTTATACAGTTCTGCTGGAATCTCGTCAACTCCCGGGGCTTTATTGTTTTTCTGGGCCTTAATAGCTTCGAGAACTTCCTCTATGGTTGGAGCTTCTACTTCAACTTCGTTCTCTTCTACATGGTTCGTACCCATTTCATCTTCCATATCTACTTGTGTTCCAAGTAGGGTCTGAAAATAATGCTTCCAGGTTTCTGTGACTTTCTGTTGGTCACTGATTATTTGCCCACTTTCATCTTTGCATAGGCTTGTTTGAGGTTTATATCCACTTTTTATCTTTTTTAGGTATTCGTAAGCTCCTCTAATTTCGTTTTTTTTTGAAATTTTGTTCCATTTCTTCTATTTGTCCATTTTCATAAGCTCTCTTTTTGTTTCTGCATATCTTGTCTGCTTTCCGTCTTGCGACTTCAAATGATGTTCGTCTTTCCCGTGTTCTTCTTGTTATGTACATTTTGTGCGCTTCGTTTCTTTCTTCTATCGCTTGCCTGCACTCGTCATCAAACCATGTTCCTCTTCTCTTCTTTTTCTTGTTTCCCACGGTGGACGCTGCTGCTGTCAGCACTGCTGTTTTGATATTATTCCATTTGCTCTCTATGGAGTGCAGTTCTTGTGTCCTTAGCTCATTTGTGACTTCTTGCTCGAACTTCTCTCTACATTCCTGAGTCTTCAGTTTTTCCAGGTCTAGTTTGTTTGTTCTTTGTTGTCTTTCGTTTCTTTCTCTGTTAACTCTGCACCTAAATTTGGTTTGCAGTAAAAGATGGTCTGATCCACAGCATGCTCCTCGTCGTGTTCTCACATCAGAGATACTACTGGCTGCCCTTTTGTCTATCATCACATGGTCAATTTGATTGGTTGTGGTTCCATCTGGTGAGATCCACGTCATTTTGTGTATGTCTTTATGTGGGAAGCATGTGGAGCTTATAACCATGTTTTTACTGGTGGCAAAATTTATCAAAAACTCCCCATTCTCGCTTGTTTCATTGTGCAGTGAGTGTTTTCCTGTTGTGCCATAGAACTGCGGTTCCTTGCCTATTTTGGCATTCATATCACCCATTATAACCTTAATGTCATTTTTTGGCGCGTTGTCATATACTATCTCCAGCTGTTGGTAGAAGCTTTCCTTTGTATGTTGCTCTTGTTCATCTGTTGGGCAGTAGATGTTTATCATAGTAAGGTTGAAGAAGTGGGTGCGAATTCTTAGTTTGCATATCCTTTCATTCACTGCCTGGAAGTCTATGATTTTTGACTTAAAATCATTATCTACCACAAATGCAACTCCACATTCTTTGATTCCTTGTTCTTTGCCACTATATAGAATTGTGTGCGTTTTGGTGTCCCTGACACCTTTCCCCAGCCATCTTGTCTCCTGAAGAGCAGTGATCATAAGATTATATCTTTTTAGTTCTTGTAGAAGTGCAGTTTGAGCTCCTGGTCTATTTAGCGTCCTCACATTCCAACTTCCAAATGTATAGTCCATGTCTCGTAGCTTTAGTCGTTTCCGAAAGTTCCCCTTGTTCCGAGGCAAATGTTTAGGTTTCATAACAGTGTGTTTTTCCGGGAGTGGGTTGTTAGCCCACTGCCCAACCTTCCTCCTTTACCCGGGCTTAGGACCGGCAATGGTGACTCCTGAGCTATTCAATCCACCCATTAGTCACCACAGGCGGAGTTCGCAATAATACAAGTAGTACGTAAAGGTCATGGTATTAGAATGGGGAACAAAGAAATCCAAATATTATGTTATGCAGACGACGCCGCATTAACCGCCGAGACAGAAGACGAGCTCCACAGATTGACGACACATCTTCAATAGAACTGCCAAGGAATACAATATGATAATATCAGCAGAAAAAACCAAATGTATGACAACATCTAAACAGCCACTACGATGTAAAATCGAAATTGATGAGAAAATAATAAAGCAGAAAGCAAGGTTTAGATATCTTGGAATAAATATAACTAGTTACAGAGATGTTAAAGAAGAAGTACAACAAAAAAGCTTAAAAGCAACTAAAGCGGTGTCGGCGTGATCTCTTAATGACACAATCTGGACGAATAAACACCACAAGGCACAAAAACAAGAATCTATAAAAAAAATGTATTAAAATCCTTTATATATTAATAAATTTTTTGTGATACATGGTATGCAGCCAGCTACAGGAACTTAGTTTCTTTGTGAAGAAACTATAAAGCAGCAATTAGATCAAAATAACATACACGGCGGAGACAAGACCTGACACATCTAAAACAAGACGACTACTAGAAACAACAGAAATAAAAATACTTCGACGAATATCAGGGATAAGTCTGTTGGATAGGGAGAGAAGCGAAAATATAAGAATAGCATGGAATATAAAAAACATAAATGGATGGGTGACGACACGGAAACGGGAGTAGAACGAACACAATTAGTAAAATGGCAGAGGATAGGATAGTACGAATCTTCTTTTTCCTATTGTGCCTTATTCAATTAGTGGATGTTGCCGACAATTCTGGCATACTCCTCTCGATCTTGTGTGGCTCTAAAAAGTGCATAGGCATCGAGGTTTGTCCAATCCCTTATGTTTTTAAGTCATGAGTATTTCTTTCTTCCGATACCCGTTTTCTTTTTATCTTCCCTTCCATAATAAACTTTAAGAACTGGTACTTAGAATTTCGAAATATATGGCCCAGTCATCGAGACATTCGTCCATAAGTTCAAATACTACTTTAGTTGCCACAAACATGCTATTGATTTTGTCTGCACCACAATAAATTTTGCACTGATACGTATACCCCCCGTTGAGGCATAGCTTAAAGAGTTTGATTACAAATTTATGTTTCTTTATAAGTATAATTAGACTAATATTTAGTAAGTATAATTTACATACTAATTCTTATTTAAGCAATTTTTAAGGTATTCAAAAAATAGTATACCAAAAGGAAAACACAGAAGACAACAAATGGCTCAGAAAGAGCAAGTCCCTTGTTTTCAGACCTTAAGGAGGGAGGAAGTAGAACAGGAAAGAAGGAAGTAGTTCTATATAAACATAAACAGATAATTCCATCGGAATCCGCCGACCACAGGCTCTGATCAGAAGGTATAAATAGGCCTGCACTTGTTTTTAAAAATTAATAATAAGTTATAAATAAGCATTTAAGAAGTTAATTGTTAATTGTATTCAGAGCCTTTATTTATAGTTCGGCAACAAGTATGTTGTATTGTATTTTTGAAAATAAAGTTTTTAGAAACGAAATTTCCACGAAAATAAATTTACTTTCATGTTAAGTTCTAATCTGTCATGCCATAACATACTCCACACACTTGCTTGACGTTTATCTAACCTGCTGATTTATCAATTTAAAACCATTTTACCTATGCTAAAATCATAATTTCCATACGGCAGTGGATTATCGATTATATCGCGGCATCGTATATACTGCATCGGTTATTAACCACTACTAATCCGCACCTAATCTTGTTCATGTCAATATCCTTTCCCGGAACTTGAAACCCTGTGGTCATCCTTATTCACACCCTCTTTCACTCAAGTTGTAAGTTAAATTATTCCCTTTTCGCAGTACCGGACTACGCGGTTTTGACTCAAAAAGTTCAAACGTTGGATTATTTAAAATTGTGACATAGGTGATGTAATTCAGAAACTGAAACTTCCTAGCAATAATCACAAATTAATATTAATTTGCTAACTTGTCTGAAATAATTACGAGCCTCTTCCATAATATCAGTTGGCCCAACGTTAGATTGATAAGAAACAAAAGAATTAGAGAATAACAATAAAAGTTCAGCGTAAATTTTAGAATGTTTAATGCATCGTCTTTGAAATGTGCGAATTTAGAAGACTACTTAAAATTTCCTGGACAGATCACACAACAAATGTGTGCCATGTGTGATGGAACTGTGCCATCTAATTTCCAGAGGTCATCAGTATTTAAATGTAGCGCTCTCTTTACCACAGCAAGGAACAAAAGTCAGGATAAATGCTTGCATTGCTTTATAGTCAACAGCAGGGCAATCCATAGGGTGAATATAAAAAACTCTCATTATATCCAGTTTTTGATTTTCATATTTTACAATATTATTGATCATAACATCCGAGAAAAACAATTTTCAGCATTCTAATATGGTTTTGGCGCCTTTTGCTTTTGCTTTTACCCCAAAGTTCGTAACAATATTACAAGCTTTAGTCTTACCTTTGGAAGTGTGTTTCTTATGTTTCAACCATGTTGTTCTATCTTTGTTATAAAATTTTGGATAACCATCATCTTGGCCGCTTTCTTCCATGGCATATTCAGGATCACTGGGTAGATCTTGTGTGGAGTGCTCAGAATCTGTATTGTGGATACTGTGTTTAGATCGAACATCACTTATCAGCAACTAGTAGTTCCACATCGCTGTCTATCCCTTCATACCATTTTAGTAACTGGTTTTCCATTTTCTTGTCAATATTTACCTGCAATAGATTAGATGTTTTCTAACGCTCCGCTATTGTATCGCCTAATGTTGATTTTTCTTCCTCTCGATTCCTGATTTTCTGTCGTTGACTTCAAGGCTTCTTCTTCTGTAGGTACTTATTTATGGTTGAACTAACAAAAACTGCTGTCGGCTATAAGATAACAGGTACTCCCACCATTATTCAACATAGTCTTATACGAGTCTTCATAGGAGTATTCCTGGTTGCAGAACCTAAAAGAAGGAATATTTCGAAAATTATGGCGATATATTTAAAAATGTTTTAATTTTTTCTAACAGTGCGAGTGATGGAGGGTTAAAAGCAGTGGTGAAGTACTTTAAAATAAATATTTTTATTCAAGAGTTAGAATTCTTATGTTCTATTTTTCAAAATGATTTCGGAATAAATACATTCATTCACCAATGGTCGTGGAAGCAAGCTTTTCCGAGTTTCCACAACATACATATCGAACTTCTGAATGTAAGTTGATCATACTGTAGAATCGAAATAATTTGCGTTTCTTGTTCAATACATCAATGTATATGCAATGCCTCTAGTCAAACATACATAATCCTGTATTTGGATTAAAACTCATGCATTTTTTGTATTTTTGTTTCTCCCATCCTAGCTCGAAAATATCAAAGCTTTATTAAACTTTTTCCTGACATCTGATCCGGTTTTTGAATTCACATCATTCTAGTATATTTTGTTGTTAAAATTTAATACACCTATACTCTTTGCAAATCCTGTCATGCATAAAACACTTTTAATTGCATTGCCATTCATGTTGCGGACGGATCATTGCAAATAAAGGGTATGCATGGATCGGTACAATCTGATGCCAAAAACCGGCTGAAAAAAAACATGCAGTAACAAGATTTATTGATAATAGCCACTCCAGGATATATTAGATTTCATAAAATATAATGAAAATGAAAATATAGTTTTGTAATAAGGAATACTTATTGTTTATTCTTCTTATTTATAAATCAATATAAGGTTGAATGTTCGAATAATTAAACTTTGAGGGTATACAAGGCAACTATCGAACACGGTGATTAATTTAATCTTGCCCAAGTACTTTCGATCAATAGATCATCTTCAGGGGCATCTGAAATAAGCCAAGAAACGTTTTTTATTAAAAAGGAAAATTAAATCACTTGGATAAAAAACTCCAAGTTTATGGTTGAAAAAAATTTTTTTATATGTGATAAACGTTTATAGACTTACTTCGTCAGTTGTGGCCTATCCGACATAGTAGAATGTCATAAATGTAAAATTTGGACATAACAATACAAAATACAATACACTAAGACAAACAAACACTTTAAAATTTATGAGGAGAAGCTACATGTTGTATAGAAGCCGGAGACAGAATGGGCTCCCGGTCTGACGGAAATGTAGAGATGACATGTACAAATGACAGCTTGTGAAGGGCAGTTATGTGATCTGCACCTTTCAAAATTCTATGACACTAAGTATTGACCAAAGGTTCAACTGACACCACTATAGGAAATCGACTGATGAAATATAAAATTATATAGTATAATTTTTTTATGTAGATTGAATAATCCCAATCTCACACTCAAACCTGTCTATGATAATTAGGATGTTGGTTTGAGAGCAATTGAAGTTGACATGAAGTATGAATGTGAGAAACGACTAACAATATATTAGACAGTGGATGGCTGACTACAATAAAATGGTCCACCAAGCGCTATCAGTACTGTAAAAAAGAAAAATCTGAATATGCAGTTGAATTACTAAAAGTTAAAATCAAAATTGAAGACAAAGTATATAAATGTGTTATAGTCCACGTAGTTCAGTTGAATCCACGGTCAATGGAAGAACTTTAAAACTAATATTGGTAAGGGTAATTGTGTTGTAATCTTAGAACAAATTCAATACATTGAGAAAGTAGAATCTTTTCTTTCAGATAATAGTTTTGTAGTTTTGGAAAAAAATCCACTTAACTCCTTTATTAATAAAACAAAACTACTATTACTAAATGTAACAACAGAAAGTTAACTGTATCTAATCCTATAATACCTAGGTTATATGGACTGCCTAAAATCCATAAACACAATTGTCCCATAAGGCCTGTAGTAAGTTTTTGTAACACTCCAGTTTCTATATTATCAGAGTTTATTTACAACACAATACAGTCTATCACTAATTTTAAACCTAAGTTCTCTATTAAAAATTCTTTAGATCTAATAGAACGTTTAAATAACATTAGGATAGAAAAGGGTTTTTATTTAGTTTCTTTTGATGTTTCCAATTTGTTTACTTCTGTACCAAGAGATGAAACATTACCTTTAGTACACAACCTTCTAGACAATTGCAACATATCTGCAAAGGATAAAGATGCTATATTAACTATGCTTAAATTCTGTCTTGATCAGGACTTCTTTCAGTTCAATCAAAAAATATATAAACAACCAACAGGTTTAGCAATGGGATCTCCATTATCACCTTTTCTAGCTGATATTTTCCTAGATAGCTTAGAACAGAAGTTTGTTAATAACAACAACAAAATAGTTTTTTGGTCAAGATATGTTGATGATTGTATAGCTCTCATACAGGGAACCCAAGATGATGCTTTACAGATTCTGGATGATCTTAATAACCTCCATCCTAACATCTCTTTTACTCTGGAACCAGAATCTGACAATAAGTTGAACTTCTTGGATATGACTATTTCCCGTAAGAAAGATTCTTTAGAGTACAACATTTATAGAAAACCCACCCAAACAGATCACGTTATACATGGAACGTCTAATCACCCAACTCAACATAAAATGGCTGCTTTCAACAGTTACATTCATCGGTTACTTAAATTTCCTCTCTCTGATGATAATTTTAATACAGAACTTAATACTCTTAAGCAGATTGCTTTCAATAATGGCTATGATCCCAACATTATATACAAACTTCTAAATAGAGCTAAACTAAAAATTGCAGAAAAGCTTGCATATTCTTCACAGTTTTTCCAACCGAATGCTTCAGATAACATCAGATATTTCTCCTTCACTTATATTAGTAGCATTTCCAATAAAATATCTAAACTTTTTTCTTCTACAATTGATAACATCAAAATTTCCTTTAAATCACATAACACTTTAGGTTCCTTCTTAATCAATACCAAAGATAGGATGAATACACTTGATAAAAGTGGTATTTACAAATTGAAATGTGATGATTGTGATGCCTCTTATGTAGGTAGAACCATCAGAAAGTTATCCACTAGAGTCTCTGAACATTTGAAAAGACCAAATTCTTCAAGTTTTGGTCAACACTTAGTATCCAGCAACCACAATTTTAACATCAATTCTGGTTCATCTATCTTACATGACATTAGCAGAAAGAAAAACTATCTTGAGTTGGATTTATTGGAAGATTTGGAGATTACAAGGGAAACAAATGAAAACTCTCACTGTCTTAATACTCAAATTAATTTAAATTGTACTAAATTTAATCCTATATTTAAAAACTTTATTACAGCTTCACCTCGTAGAGGACCCAGCTCGACTGTTTAGACTTCATGCACTGAGCATTTCAATATTAATTTTAAAGTTCTTCCATTGACTGTGGATTCAACTGAACTACGTGGACTATAACACATTTATATATTTTGTCTTCAATTTTGATTTTAACTTTTAGTAATTTAACTGCATATTCAGATTTTCTTTTTACAGTACTGATAGCGCTTGGTGGACCATTTTATTGTAGTCAACCATCCACTGTCTAATATATTGTTAGTCTTTTCTCACATTCATACTTTATGTCAACTTCAATTGCTCTCAAACCAACATCCTAATTATCATAGACAGGTTTGAGTGTGAGATTGGGATTATTCAATCTACATAAAAAATTATACTATATAATTTTATATTTCATCAGTCGATTTCCTATAGTGGTGTCAGTTGGACCTTTGGTCAATACTTAGTGTCATAGAATTTTGAAAGGTGCAGATCACATAACTGCCCTTCACAAGCTGTCATTTGTCACATGTCATCTCTACATTTCCGTCAGACCGGGAGCCCATTCTGTCTCCGGCTTCTATACAACATGTAGCTTCTCCTTATAAATTTTAAAGTGTTTGTTTGTCTTAGTGTATTGTATTTTGTATTGTTATGTCCAAATTTTACATTTATGACATTCTACTATGTCGGATAGGCCACAACTGACGAAGTAAGTCTATAAACGTTTATCACATATAAAAAATTTTTTTCAACCATAAACTTGGAGTTTTTTATCCAAGTGATTTAATTTTCCTTTTTAATAAAAAACGTTTCTTGGCTTATTTCAGATGCCCCTGAAGATGATCTATTGATCGAAAGTACTTGGGCAAAATTAAATTAATCACCGTGTTCGATAGTTTTTGTCCTCAAACTTCTTATTTATGCCAGGAGCCTTAATGTTTCTATTGCTATTGCTATTTCTTGTGTTTAGGTCTATTTTTTCCTGTAGAATTTTTTTGGACATATTATTCCAGTATGTTATTTTATTCGTTAGTCTTGGAGGTGGACTTTTTTCTGATGGATTTTTCATTATTACTGTATTGCTTGGTTTTGAAGGTAACTATGAACATTTTGCAATAGATATAAATTGTATTTGATATTTTGTTTATAATTCTATTGTTTTATTATGGCCCGCTAAATGTGTATGCATTATGGACCCGGGTCCATATTACATACACATTGATGGGGCTATATTACATGTTTGCACTTTATTATTTTCAGATGCCTTGTACTAATCTTTTTCCTAAGTGTGAGAAAAAAAGAGGAAATTGTTAGTGCTAACGACATGAAAAAGGTAGTAGAGGCTGTTCGTAATAAGCATATGGGTTTTAAGAAAGCAGTTAAAACATTTGCTGTACCAATAACTACGTTAAGAAGGCTAGATCATGATCCTAAGTTATCATTAGATCTGTTAGTACCGTTAAGATAAAAACCGTTAGATAGAAAAACTATTTTACCTTTAACTCTTGAGAAACAACTAGTCGATTGTCTTTTGCAAATGGAGCGCACCTTTTATGGACTTACTCGCTTGGATGTTAGGCGAATGGCTTATCAATTAGCAGTCAGAAATAACATCCAGAATCCGTTTAAAAATGAAAGAGCAGGTAGAGCATGGCTCGACCATTTCTTAAATAGACATAAAAAGCAATTATCTCACAGAAAACCAATGGAAACATCTTACGCTCGAGTGCAAGGATTCAATCGATCAGCAGTTAAGGAGTTTTTTGATCTGTTAGAGGTTGAATATGCAAGAAAGAAATATTCTCCAGACCGTGTCTATAACGTAGATGAAACTGGACTTACAATCGTGCAATCAAAAATACCGCAAGTAATAGGACAAAAAGGTAAATGACAAAGAGCATGAAAAGCATGTCACCATTATCTGTTTGCCTCCTCATACTACGCACAAGCTGCAAACGCTTGATAAAACATTTATGGGTGCACTTAAATCTCATTATAGTAAGGAAATAAGAAAATTTCTGCTACATTCTGACAGAATGGTTAAGGCTCATGATATTGCTGAGTTATTAGGTAAAGCTTACTTAAAATGTGCAACAGCTGAGATCACAGTAAATGGTTTTAGATCGACTGGAATATATCCCTTTTTGAAATTGCTTTAAATGGAAGAGAAAAATATACCATCGAGTACAACTTTTTCGATGATGAACCCACCTAACCTGTCTGTCGAAACTGCTACATTAACTGTAGAATCGTCTCTCCAACCCACTCCATGCACTGTTCCTGAATCCTCAATTCAACTGAAGTCATGTGCTGCAAGGACGTCAACATCAGATTCAGTATCTCTTTAACCCAAATCATCTAACGAGCATGGAAGACTGCTAACTATAAAGCCTTCTGTCTTCTATTCAAAACCAGGCACATCATCAGCTGTAAACCTTTCGCCTATACTACCCCATGAAATTTCACCAATACTCAAGCCTAAAATAAAAACCTCAAATCGAGGAAGAAAATCAACAAAAGCCACTGTAATTACATCATCGCCTTATAAATTTAAATTAGAACAATCTCTTAAGAAAACTGAAGACCGTAAACAGAGTTGTGGACGCGAAGAGGAGGAGGACGAGGTTAAATTGGCAAAAAAGCCCAAGAGAAAGTTCGGAAACGTATTACCGTCGAAGATTCTGATACCAAAGAAAGTGATCTTTCCAATATTGAAGAGGATACAGATTCCGAATTAAGTTCACAGGGCTCAATTCCTGACAACGACGACGTCATGTTCATCTTTTGCGAGGAATCTTATTCAAGTAATAGCAGAGGGGAATCTTGGAAACAGTGTTATAGTTGTCTTTTGTGGGCACACAATGAATATGCCGGTGCAGAAACTGAACATTATATCTGCGATTTCTGGCGATAGATTTTTGTATTCCTTTAATATGGCTCACTGGGGGCCATATGAGAGTGACGTTTTTATTTTTCACTGACGTTTTTGTTTTGAATCCTAGATCAGCGATCACCAATTATTATCCCTGTGGGGTCCGTTTCGAAAACCTACTACACTTCTGTAGTCCTTACTTCTTCTTTTTGTGCCACTCCTATCGGAGATTAGAAACCATCAAGACTATTCTGACCTTGTTTACGGCTGACCTAAAGAGTTCATTAGTGGTGCAGCCAAACCACTCTCTCAAATTCCGCAACCATGACATTCTTCTACGGCCTGGATTCCGTTTTCCTTCTATTTTTCCCTGCATTATATTTTGAAGTAATGCGTATTTATGTCCTCTCATCAGGTGACCAAAATATTCGAGTTTTCTTCGCTTTAGCGTTAACAAAATCTCTGGGTCTTTTCCTATTCTTCGTATTACTTCACAGTTTGTTATTCTTTCAACCCAACTAATCTTCAGCATTCGACGGTAGCACCACATCTCGAAACTTTCAATATTTTTCATGTTGTTCTGTTTGAGAGTCCAGGCCTCTACACCGTATAATAGCGTGTTAAATACATAGCCTCTCAGCATTCTTAATCGTAGAGGGATGCTTATATTTCTGTTGCAGAAGAATTTTCTCATCTTTATGAAGGTGGCCCTGGCAATTTCGATACGTCTTTTTATTTCACTGTTTTGGTCTCCAGTTTCGTTTATTAAAGTTCCCAAGTATTTGTAACTTATACTTTTTCAACTTGAGTGCCGTTTATACTAATATACGCTGGTTGTGTCATGTTTTTACTGAAGACCATATACTTGGTTTTTTTAATATTGATATTTATACCATAATTGTTGCAAGCAATATTTATGTCTGTAAGTAATCTTTGTAATTCTTCTACTGTTCTTGCAACTAGTACAGTGTCGTCCGCGTATCGAATATTATTTACAATCTCTCCATTAATTACGATTCCTCCGTTTGCTTGTAAAAGGGCTTCCTGACAGATGCTTTCACTATATACATTAAATAACAGAGGTGACAAAATGCAACCCTGTCGTACTCCTCTACGTATTTCTATTGCTTGTGATGTTTCAGTTTCTATTTTGATGTTAGCTTTCTGATTCCAATATAGATTGAGAATTATTCGCAGATCTTTATTATCTATGTCCTTCCTTTCAAGAATCTCTCTAAGCTTATCATGGCGTACTCTGTCAAACGCTTTTTCAAAATCGATAAAACACGTATGTACCTCCTGGTTAACGTCAAGGCATCTTTGTGTGAGAACATTCAAACCGAAGAGAGCATCTCGAGCACCAAGCCCTTTTCTGAACCCCATCTGTGTATTACTAATATCTGACTCCAACTTTTGATAAACTCGGTTGTGGATGATTTTTAGAAATATTTTTAGTAGGTGGCTCATTAAAGATATTGGTCCGGACACTCAGCACTAAACCAGGCAGTGGCGTAACTGGGGGGGGGGGGGGTTACCCAAAAACCCCAAAGTAGTTGTAACCCCCTTAGGAGATCATCTGTGTTACGTAGTTGAAACCAGGTAAGCCACCATCAGTAAATCCTATTTAAACTAGTCCACCATCCGCCATGCCTATTTAAACTAGTTATGTCGGCACCAGAGTCAACCAATGTTGTCGCAGAAGACTGACGAAAGCAGTGACCAGTATATTCTGTCGGATTTACCAGGTTCAAATAAGTAGCAATTATTTTGGGCATTTTTCTAAATTGATGAATTCCTACCACTTGTCTACAACCCTTTCCGCTTTGATATTTAAAGAAAAATCGGTCACTGTTCATATTTTCTGGTCTTAACGAAACATACTTTCGATAAACATTCAAGTAGATCTGATTAATTACAAATGATCTTGGTTTGTTGGTTTTCGAATCAGGTATGCTGATTAAAAGCTTAGATTCTAAGTCTTCTATATCGTGTACAGTCATTCGGACTAACTCATCCATTCTACAGGCCCCAGAAATACCAAATATTACAGCCAGCTAAAAAATAAATAAAGCTATAATCTAAATAGAAATTAAAACCTTGTAAATTACCTTAATCATTAAATTTTCTTTATCTGGAGCTTCCTGGATAAATTTTTCAATTTCTTCCTTCGTTAAAATCTTAGATTTCTTTGCCCTATAACCTTGAGCTTGCCGTTTCAATAAAGAACGAAGTTTTGAGTATGTAGATATATCTACATTGTGTTTAAGTGCAAGGGTTGACTTCAGCATTGAATAATTGGCCCATAATGTTGAAGATTTCATCTTTAAACAAAGGTCTAGGAAGTATGCCATTACAACATTTTCTGAGAAAGAACTCGTATTTTTACTCATGCGATAATCCATAAAACGTCTGTATGTATTTTCGTACTTTTCTCTTGATTTCTTTGGCAATAATTCTAATGAAGCAGTATTCACTGCCTCAACCAGCTCTGGAGGAGTCCCAGGAATGGAAATTTCATCATCACTTATCATTTTACTTTCGAGAACACCAGCAATTAAATTTATAAGCGTCAAGTTTGACAATTCAACCTCAATACGTTTCCATAGTAACCCAAGTAATTTTATTAGGAATTTCAAAGCACCATTTATTTGGGAATAAAATTATCGCGTTTTTTTTTAAATCAATCAATATCTGTCGAATTTTAAACGATTTGCGGAAAAATAGTATGTTTACCTCGTAGGAAAAGCCACATTCCTGGACTCTGTGTTGCTAAGTCTCGGCTTGCGCCTCGACTTAGCAATCTTCACAGTCGTCCAGGAATGTTAAGCTTTTCCTACCCGGTAAACAATGTAATATTTTTTATGTTAGATTTTAAATTTTTTTTATATTTATTTATAGTACTGTGTTAGTATTAGACTAATAGCTATGTGGACGAAAATTAAAATTTAAAAATGTTGATTGTTTATAATCTCTGGTCGAAAAACAAATTAAGGAGCCCTATTCCCACCTTATCCTCCAAACGTAATTTTTTTTGTTAATAAAAAAATTCAAAAAGCTACTATTTAATTCACGTTTTTTTTTCTCTATAGCTTGGATTATGCATATACCTTGATCATTTTGATTTACCACGGCTTTTATTATATTGCAGTTAATCTTTAGTCATATTTTTGCTGATTCACTATTCACGTATCTAAAAAATGTTTGTAATTTTTGTTTCTCGTTTCAATATCGCCAGAGTATTGACATGGCTCGAGAAGGCCAAAGGAAGTCTATTTAAACTGGAAAAAAATGAAACTTCCGGACACTTTTAACTGCGATAGGTAGTTTTCGTATATATCTGCGGAGTGTAATCCATTGTTTCATTTTACGATGATTGTATCATTGACCTGAAATAATTGCAAATTTTAACTGCGTCCAAAAGAAATGCGATGAATGAACACGAACACTGTCTGAATAACGATCTCGGAGTAATAAACCGTGTGTTCTAAAAGTGCATGAAAACAGTCATTTTTATCTGTCATACTAAAATGAGCATTGACAATAAATTCATGTCCAAAGGCCGTAAAGTTTAAAAGTGAACTCATAAAATTTTAATTGTATATTTCCATTAGTGCATTGCCATCAACTTAAACACATATAAATATGATTTGAGGAGTGGCTGCTAATTCGACTGGCGGGTTGATTAAATGCATTTGATATCTTTTGGTTTATGATGTCTCTCTCCCCTTTATGGCTCTATTTTAGACCATAAAAATAAAGCAAGGTATTGTTAGGGACCACAATAGTAACCAAGAAATCTTTTTGAATAATTTTCATCATTTAACCTTATCAGTCTACTACACAACAACAACAACAACAACAGTTTGTGGACAACGCTTGAACCATCTAAGGTACGCTGATGACATCGTATTGATAACCGATAAAAAAGATGAATTATTTGAAATGATGAAAGAACTGGACGTAGAAGCTGGAAAGATAGGCCTTAATATGAATTACGGCAAGACCAAAACTATAACAAATACAGATGAAGACATCACAATGAGAATCGGACAAGATGAAATAGAACAAGTTAAGGATTATATATATCTTGGTCAAACTATAAAACTTAACAAAGAGAACCAAACAGCAGAGATCAAGAGACGAGTTAGACTGGCATGGGCGGCATTTGGCAAACTAAGCTACATTCTTAAAAACAAAAGATATCCACAGCATCTTAAGACCAAAGTATATAATCAATGCGTACTCCCTGTTCTTACGTATGGCTCCCAAACGTGGACATTTACAAAAGCAAACATGGACAAAATCATAAAAACCCAAAGAGCAATGGAAAGACAAATGTTGCACATAAGACTAATGGATAAGAAGAGAAACGAGTGGATAAGAGAGAAAACAAAAGTGAGGGATGTTAGACAAGAAGTTGCAAAATTGAAATGGAGATTTGCCGGACACAATATAAGACAAAAAGAAGACCGATGGAACAAAATTCTTATAAGTTGGAGACCGTGGGAATATAAACGAAGCAGAGGAAGGCCCCAAATGAGATGGGCAGACGATATCAAGAAGCACGTGGGCTCTAGATGGATGACTGTTGCGACAGACAGAGAAGAATGGAAAAGGATTGGGGAGGCCTATGTCCAAAAATGGACCGAAGAAGGCTAATTAGATAGATAGTCTACTACACAGGTTGAATTCTATTTAGGGTTTCATGCGGGACAGAGGGATGCGGGACAGCTTCTGTTCCGTGGCTATTTTCGCTGTCCTATCCCGTATCCCGCGGGACGTCC
Organism: Diabrotica balteata; assembly: GCA_918026665.1. Lineage (NCBI taxonomy): Eukaryota > Metazoa > Arthropoda > Insecta > Coleoptera > Chrysomelidae > Diabrotica > Diabrotica balteata. The sequence goes on from OU898279.1 coordinate 163,236,326, forward strand.
CCAAAGCTAACTTGAATTATATTTTTTAAATAACTAAATATTATATTTTATAATAATGGTGTAAAGACAAATTTAACATTTATTTCTTTTTTCTTAGCATATTATCTTTTTACAAATTGTCTTAACAATCAAATGTTAAAATTATATCATTTGCAAACCAAACTAGGTTCTCTAATATTCTAAATATACCATCTTAATCTGATTCAGACGGCATGTTCTGTTTTATCTCAGCACAATGTACACATATTTGCCTTAAATGTCCTGGGCAAGTCCACTTGTAACATTTATGTTTATAATTAAAATATGAAATTATTTTTAATCCCTTTACCCCGGTTGCAGAGACGCCGATGTACAGGAGTGGTCCTGTTTAGGAATTTCATGGAATGTACCGACTGTCTTAAAATACGGACGAACAGAACTTATTAAAAGACGCCGAGTCGGTTTATCATCGACAAAATTTTATTGAACCTACCAACTTCTCAGAGAACGAAAGGTTTCTAATCCTTTCCTTTTTAATCCTGAGTATGAAAGAAACTAATGCTTTCTGGTTTCGCGCAAGTTCGTTTTGATAAATTTGTTAAATTTCATCGAAAGCACTTTATACTAATTTTTCAGAGAGAACCTAATCCAAAAGATTTTATTTTCCTCACGTTCCTAGCCTGAAGGGTACCGTTATTTTCGATGTTCATTAGAACCTTATCTTCCTAGAAATACACACAGGAGACTAGCAATTCCACTATGAGTAGATTAAATTGTGAGAGGAAAAGATATTACTTCTGGCAGGGCAGTCTTTGCTTAAGGACGCTTGCACATCTTACCGTCTCTGTTCTCTGTGAATTTTGTCTCTAAGTGTGTATACACTTGAGTTTCTAATGCCATATTTATTAATTAAATATTGGTATAAACTACCTGGACAGGAAGGAGAAGAACAACACAGACAGGACAGATCAAAGATCTATTTAACACAATATATAGAACTGGAATAATACCTAGAGAATGGCTCCGTTCGACCTTTATACTACTGCCAAAAAAGGCAAATACAAAGGAATGCAACGAATATCGTACGATAGCTTTGATGAGTCATGCTCTAAAACTGTTCTTAAAAATAATCCATAATAGGATCTATAGGAAATTAGACGTAGACATCAGTAACACTCAGATGGGATTCAGAAAAGGGCTGGGTACAAGGGAGGCTCTGTTTGCAATGAACGTTCTCTCACAGAGATGCTTAGACATGAACCAAGAAATTTACGCCTGCTTTATTGATTTCGAAAAGGCCTTTGACAAAGTACAACATGAACCACTAAGACAAGTTCTAATAAAGAAAAATATAGACAGCCGAGATATTCGACTTATATGCAATCTATATTGGAATCAAACAGCAAATGTCAAGGTTGAGGGCAGACTAACAGAAGAAATTCAAATCCGTCGAGGAGTCCGGCAGGGATGTATCTTATCGCCACTTTTATTTAATCTGTATAGTGAAGCTATCTGTGAACAAGCACTCGAGGAAGAAGATCTTGGTCTGATAATAAATGGTGAGACGATCAACAATATAAGGTATGCTGACGATACAGTTCTCCTAACGGGAACGCTAGTAGAACTACAACATCTCGTTCAAAGTCTCAATATATACTGTAACAGTTACGGCTTGAAAATTAATTTGAAAAAAACTAAATTTATGGTAATCACGAAATCAAAGAACATCAGAGCTAATCTTGTAATAGACAATACAACGATTGAGCGTGTGCCCTGTTATAAATATCTAGGTGCTTGGATCACAGACGATACTGATCAAACAAAAGAGATTAGATGTAGAATAGAAATCGCTAGATCAGTCTTTAATAGAATGCGCAAACTCTTTTGCAATCGTGATATCAATATAAAGTTACGAATACGAATGCTGCGGTGTTATGTCTTTTCTACCCTGTTATATGGAGTTGAGGCTTGGACACTAAAACAGTTGACCATAAAAAACATCGAAGCTTTCGAGATGTGGTGCTATAGGCGCATTCTCAGAATATCATGGATGGACCGCGTCACTAACACGCAAGTACTCCAAACTTTAGACAAAAGATGCGAAATTCTAAATGAGATAAAAACTAGAAAGATGGAATACTTGGGGCACATTGTGAGAGGTGAAAAGTACGAACTTTTAAGAAACATCATGCAGGGCAAAATTAAGGGCAAAAGAAGTGTGGGAAGAAGAAAAATATCGTGGCTTCGTAATCTACGTGAATGGTTCGGATATAGTTCGATTGAACTTTTCAGGCGCGCTGCTAACAAAGTCGCAGTGGCCATGATGATTTCCAATCTCCGCTAGGAGTAGCACGAGAAGAATAAACTACCTTTAAATTTAAATAACTTCAGTGCTTGCTACAAGTGTAGTATGTAGAATCAGTTTAGTGCAGCAGTCATCGAGAATTACTATAAGTTATCATAATCAATTATCGTCAATTATCTGGGCGAATAATATGGTATGTTATATATTATGTGACATAATAAGAACTCGCATATAGCTGCCATGATCATGTCTGTCATAAACGACCATCCAACTCTAGAGTTGATTGACAACAAATTTCTAGTTTCTGGTTACACTCATATGGAGTGTGACTCTGATCATGCTCTGATAGAAAAAATAAATAAAAAATAAAATATCCCAATCTATCACCCGCAAGACTGGATGCAGTTGGTTCATCAGACGAGGAAGAAAAACCATTATTTGTTTTGACAGAAATGAAGCAGTCAGACTTTTTCCAATTCTCTGATTTGTACAAGTCGGCACTTCAAAATAAAAAAGTAAACGAAAACGGGGAAAAAGTTACATGGAGGAACATAAAGTGGCTCCGTTACATAAAAGGGACAGGAAAAGTCCTTTACAAGGAGAGATTAGATACGGATTCGTCGTTCAATACAATAAACTATCGCCATAGAGGTCGTTTCCGCAGCCATCTGAACCCTGAACTGTCCTACGGTGGTCCTCTCGCAATCTCAGCGAATAAGAAGAAGTACCTCATTGACATGCTGCTCCTAATACCTGATGTCTTCTACGACTACTATAGGTCTATTGCATCGGATGAAAACGTTAAAGACGTCTTACTGGATGGAGAAGAAAGTGATGAATGAATGCCCCTTTCTGCTGCGCACAATAATTTAATTTCAATATTCACCTTCTTTTTCATTCTTGATTACAATAGAAACCATTAATAGTAAATAAGCCGTTTTATTAATATCAGCCTTTCAGCATTAAGGTAGTACAAACTATTGTATATGTCATACATAATAACATTTACATTTGAGTAAAAGGATATATCTGAGTACCACTGATGAAGAAAACTACTAATACTTCAAATTAGAATAAGTATGAATTGTTTATATGCAGCAAAAGTTAGTTTATTAGATTCTCTTTCATTATAATATGCCAAACAATGGCTAAAGTAACACATTTAATATTAGAAAAATGTTAAACTTTCAATTTCGTCTCCTGGACAATTTCATTTTGCATGGATATGCCCTTTTACGGGAAAATATAGTGTCAAAACCTTAGGTATGATTAAAATGTGCAAAGAAGTTTGATCGTAAATACGATGTGTGCAATAGACACTTCGCATACTTTTTACTCGAAAGATTGTTGACTTTTATACCAGTAAGTGACGGCAGGAGATATAAAAGTCTCTTATTAAATTCGTTTATAGCTCGATCAAAGAGTGCGGCCGATCTACACACTCCGTTGATTCAAAATAAGCACGCTTAAAAAACCATAAAAATATGAACCTCTACTTAAAAATGTATGTTTTTAATTACTCATTTTTGCTATAAATATTGTGTACACAAAAGAGTGTACATGTTGTACAGAAATCAGTTTTTGGTTTATAAAATCAAGTTTAAACTTTCATAGCCCAACATGGATAAAAAATTAAGCTATATTAAATGGTATTGCGATATTGCGTATAAAAAGATTTAGTAGGAATGAAAAATTCCTCTCTGTACAGGCGAATGAAATATTAATATATATGAAAATTACTAATAGAGAATTTAAACCGAACTTTCGGCAGCTATTTTAAAGCCATCATAAAGAGAGATATGGTTCCGTTAGAGTTCGGGGTCTCAATCTGCTTACTCCTCTCACTCGTGGTGTACCAGTGTCTTGTTCTCCAAAAATACGAGAAACGTCAAACTGCACTGAGGTCTCAATCTGCCGACTCCTCAATGTTCTGTAAGGACCGGTCTTACCAGCCAGCCATCAATGTTCGTTGGAGATTAGGAAGGGTTTCTTTATTCTATGAGGGGGCATTGAACTTGGGTATCCCTGTTTAGGATTTTTATCCTCTTCGGTGTTTGTCTTGAATGTTTTTTGGTGTAGAAAAGCAAACAACATCAAAAAAGTCACTGGAGCAAGTTGTCGTTTCGGTTAGATTGTGAAGTATTTTGGAGGCTGTTGAGATGTAGCCCATGTTGTCGAAATCAGAGATTTTGATTGAAATTTGATGTTCTTTTCAGAGTGTGTGTGGTGGTGTGTGTTGTGTAAGACTTAAGCGAACCTACATTTCCCAAAATCTATATTAAAACTGCCATAACTTTAGTTCTTGGTCACCTAAAAGCTTCCTTAAACTTAGAATTTAGGTTTTTTATCTATTTTAATAACTCGTTGAATTTTAATATTGCAGTATAATCAAACAAATAAGAAACATCATTAACGACCATACGTGTTGGCTTAAAATAGTTAAATGCTCGGGTCAACACCTTAATTTTTATGCCAGTTAAGATTGTTATAAAAAAGTACTATTAGTTTGCAAATGTTAAAAATACGATTTTTAAAAAACTGGCTATTTTTAATCTGCTGTATCTTATTTACCTCATTGCTCTAATTACCAATGCTTCTTTGAAAGGTATTTGAAAATTCTTTAATTTACATATTTCTACAATTTTTTTCGTAGTTTTCTTTTCGTTCTTCTTAACTTATAAAATAAAACTTATACTTTGGGGTTTTGTAAATTATTTCCTAAAAAATTTATATTGCAAAAAAATAAAATGAGATATTTTTATTTCAAATTGATCCACTAGGCTTAGAGATATAGCTCTTGTAATTAGAGTAAATAAAGTACTGTACTAAACCTCCTATGAGGTATTACTATTAAAACAAGTGGCGTCTAATCAGAGTTTTTTTAATTAATTCTTCATCTAGATCCAAATTCGCATCCGGTCGATCCCATAACGTTACTAAAACCTATCAATCTTTTGCCTTATTAACAGGTAGAAGAATTGCGCCAATAGAAGCAGTTTAACTCTATGGAAAAACGTCGGGTACCGTTGGGACACGCACAAATGTATTGTAGAGATGGCGCATAACAAAATGTGTAAATAGATCGGTTCATTCGGATTTTTATTTAATTGTTTATATAAAAATAGTAAATTGGTTAAACTGTGACTGGTAAAAGAAAGAAATTAACAACTGCTCGCATTTTTCGTTAATTGAATGGTGGCCGCAACAATGTTGTAAGCGACAGATTGGCTCAAAGTGAGGTTTTAATGCAATATTGTTGTATATCCAAATACCAATGCGAGCATCTTTCAATCTGGCTAAAAACATTTTGGCTTCCCTGAGTTTTTCGTACCACAATGTTGATATCCGTGCAAAAACGTTGTATGTTTGTTACTGTCAAACTACTATCACTGTCAAAATGTAGGTTAACGTGTCGCTGTCTAGCCTTTTGCACATAAGTAGTGTGAAAAAACGCAAAATTAATAATAACGAGTGGAAGAGCAACATCCGTAAGCGTCAGAGAAATGCAGGTGAAGCATTTATCTGCTAGAAACGAGAATGTACCAGTAATACCCCGTCCACATGAGGTGAGTGCAACAATGTTGTATATTTTGTTAGGAGACGCATTTTTTTGTAGCCTTATCATTGTCATTACCTTTGTTATGATCTGTGCTCGTCCGTAATGAGTGTATGATTTAAAATTCGGCATCTTTCGATAATTTTGATAACTTCAAATACGTATTTTTATATTTTAGGAGCGACTATATAAATGCAAATCTGTTTGCGAGTCTGCTAAAATTTAAGGCCAGTTTGGAGATCTCTTCACAACATTTTATAGGCTGGATAATAATGCACAAACTGCGCACCTGACCAGTTGTATGCAACTTCAAGAGCCACAGCGTATACTGACTCCAGAAGACATGTTCAGATGTCTTCAGATGGACTAAAGAAAATACCAGTGTGCCAAAAACTATATGTCAAGCATTTGAAATAACACCTCGAAGAATCCAAGACATTCAGCAAAAAATAAAAACAGATACGCCACTACGTGATCAACGTGGAAAATAATAGGCCTAATAATATTAACGAAACCGACAAAGAATGTATAAGAAACACATAAAGTTGTTTCACCAAGAAAACCATTATATGTAGTCGCGCTGCATCTACTAAGAACTGCCTTCCTGCTAAATTAAATTGAAAAAAAAATGTACAAACTGTTTTGTGAAAAGTATCCGCAATGCAATAATTCCCGGCGCACTTACACTGACATATTTCAATCAGACTTTAATCTGTGCTTTAGTCTCTCTTACTTAGATACGTGTACGTTTTGTGATAAAATGTATATTAAGCTTGTGGTTACTCCAAACGGTCCAGAAAGAAATGCTATTCTTGTTGACAGTGAACTCCACCGTACACGTGCTGAGGCTGGATACAAAGCATTGAAGTTGATGCTAAAAGCTAATCACAACTCGTCGTACTCTTCACTAATATTCAGCAACTGTTGTACTGTCCAACATTAACTCATTCTTCAGTGTTCTACCAACGTCAGTATGTCACTAACAACTATGATATTCAAGATGCAGTTTCAAACGATGCCACTATGATATTATGGCATGAATCTATTGGTAATCATGGTTTTACAGAAATCGCTTCAGCTTCCCTGTGTTACATAAAGCCTAATTTTCGTCTATGGAACTCAGGAGGAATAAAAAACTCATAGTCTGGTCTGACCGATGCGTCAGCCAGAATAATAACTGGATAATGCTGTCCATGTTCTATTTGCTGATTATGAATAGATATTTTACTCAAGTAGAACAAAAGTTCTTAACTAGCGGTCACAGCTTCTCACCTTGCGACCGTGACTTCTCGCTCATAGAAAGAAAGAAAAAGAGCAATAGTCGATGTACCCTTCGACTGGGTGGCAGTGATTACCAACTCACGTCCCAGCAAGCCCTTCAATGTGTACTACATGGAGAAAAAAAACTTCAAGACTTTTCAGCATGTGAAACTATGAAGATCCCAAATATAAGATGACTGAACACTGTTGGTTCAAATTCGACATCTATGATCCTACAAGAATAATGGCTAGAACTTCTCACGACGTCACGCAACCTTGTGGGGTTGTGAGAAACCCCATAGTTCAGAGAGTCACCGTTATAAGCTTAAATTTCACTCCAAACGCCAACAGCGCTTCAGTAGCTTTCGAATACATATTTGTCTACAATCTGATGCAGTCAAATCAGTCGGCAATTAGATATACCGTGAGTGGTGTCGCTTTCAAGTTGTCTGGTGTTTGTCACACCTCACGTTTCGGAACTCGCAAGTTTATTTTTTCCATTTTTATTTTCGTAATTCGACGTAATTTTCAAAGATAAGTAATCTTATCTATACTATTTATATTGAGTTATTCATAACTTCACTCTAGTAGATTTGGAAATAATGGGTGACTATGAAAAAGAGCGGGCTCATCTCATGCGTATGAGGAAAGAGTGTGAAAATAAAAAAGAATTTATTGATCAAGATGATTAATGAAGATTGATCATGTAAGTATCAACAGCGATTATTCCCATATGGAACAAGAACCCGAAGAAGAGAAGGGAAATCAGCAAGCTGTTGTAGAAAATATCAGACAGCCTTATTAATATTCAGAAAAGAATGGAATGAAATAAAGTAAAGAACCCAATTACCGAAATGTTCAAACAAGAGTAGAAAACTTAGTTACTCATTTAACGGGAGTCAAAAATCACGCCATAAACCGACGGAATTGGATTATGATAATACAACAAATTATTGGAAATGTAATAATCTAAATACATCTGGTGATTCTTTCAAAGCTTACCGATGCTTTTACTTTTATTACTTTACAACCTTTTATTACAGCTAATTTTGTCGTTTTCGAGTACGTCTAGCTTGAATATTTAAAAAGTAAGCAATGAAATTGAGGGTTTCATATTTTTTCATCCAATGTATCAATGGGACAGAAAATATTTGCTGTAATTCGTGAAAAATCCGCTGATATGACGTTCATGTAGTGTCATATATTCAAAGACCGCGCGACTAGCGTTGGTGGACTGACTCTAAGGCTATATTCACTGAACGCGTCAGTTGCGTTGTCGGACTTGAACGTGTTAACCCTTATCCGGGCAAGATATTTTTCTGACGTAATCGGGCAACTCGGGTCCGTTGGACCCACTGTTCTTGAATATATTATTCATATTAATATTTGTATATTTCTAACATTCTTTTTTGATTTTTTTATTGAAGTTATATTTAAATTGGCTAGATTATTAAAAAAACAATAGATTAATCAACTATTTTTCTTTATTGCAGTATTCACAAACTTTTTTAATTATACAGTGATCGTTACACACATTTCTACTACATATTTCACAAATTTGTTTCTGTTTCCTGTCCTTTTTTGTTGGGCAAATATGACACCTTTTCTTTGTTGAAACTGGAGGTTTTTCTAGTCTTGGTTTTTTATTGTTTGGATAAACTTCCTCTAAGCATTTTTCAATGCACTGTTTTGTTTCTCGATGTAGTCCCCTTGATTTTCTTCTCAAAATTTGAGGCAACACTAGTTGTTCTGCTGTTGTGGTAAGAAACAACCTTCGCTTTTCATCTCTGTTTTCGTTCCATTTTGGATGTAAATTTGTCCAAGTAATAAATGAAGCTACTCCAGCCACATCTAAAATATTCATAAAAAATGCAAAAGGCCAGCGATTTGTCCGTCTTTTGCACATATACTTATGAACCATTTGGTCTAGCGTATCGACACCACATTTTGTACTATTATAATAAAGTATCATATCTGGTTTTTTGTTAACATCATCTTCACAGTTTGCATTGTGATGCATAGTAGACAGGACTAGGACACTTCTTTGTTTTTTCGGAACGTAGGAAACAAGAGATGCTTTTGGAGTGAATCCGAAAATTGAAGATTTCTCTAAACGGTTCTTGTTCGGAAGAAATTCCTGAGGAACAAACCTCTTATTTTTCTTCACTGTGCCGACTAGAGTTAGTGAGTTTGCTAGTAATTCATGTGCAAGAGCAAGATCAGTGAAATAGTTATCGCAAGTCACATTCCTGTTGGAATTATAATAAGGCTCAACGAGTTCCTGTACAACTTGAAATGCGAGACCTTTTGCTACTGTATTTCCCTTTTTTCCTGTATATGGTATTCCACCTAAAGGGTAATATGTTTCCGAGTCACAGGCCCACCATATTTTCATGCCATATTTATCTGGCTTTGACGGCATATATTGCTTGAAAGGGCATCTTCCTCGATACGGAACAAGTTGCTCATCTACCGTTATGTTTTTTCCTGGTAAATAATATTTCTTAAAGTTTTGGTTGACTTGATTCCAAACGTCGCGTATTGCTGCTAATTTATCGTCCCTTCTTCGTTCAGGCCTCGTATCTTTATCGTCAAATCGAACAAATCTTAGCAAATTTTTGAATCGTTTTATCCCCATCGTAGCCCTAAATATAGTAGGTCCATAAAACTTACTCCAAAGTACATCTACATTATTGTTGTTGGCACCCAGATGTCCTGCAGTTAGTAATAGTCCAATAAAGGCATATATCTCTGTCGAATCGCAATATTTCCAGTTCTCTATCCCCAGGACTTTTTCGGCTTCTTTATTTGTACACTTCACTATTTCGTTCACAATTTTTTCGTCCACAAACAAAGAAAAGGAATCAACAGGTTCATCTATACTTTGACCAGGGGCTAACATTACTTTGTTGAGTTTGCTTTTTATTATGTTGCAGGTTCGCATACGTCCTGTCGGTTGTGGTTGACTCTTCCAGTTAGTTCCATCCTTAGTTTCAAAAACTACACAATCTGAAACGTGAGAACTCGTACCTACACATTCTTCTTCAAGATCATTCAATACTTGTAGGTCATTCTCTTCACTTGCTTCCGAAAGATGATCTTCAATTTCAGAATCACTTTCAGTGCCACCTACTTCGAGAGATTCTTCATCATTCGAGTCCCATATATTATTGGCAATCTCTTGCAGTTCTGCATCTGACAATGGTTTTCGGAACATTTTATTCACACTTTCTACTTTCACTGAAATTCAATATAAGCTTAGAAACTTAGTTGTCGACACTAACAACGATATAAAACGACTGACAGCAGATGCATTATTTATTTTAAAATGTGTATACATAATAATAATATCATTGCATTCCAAGAATAATTATCATTAAAATCCATTTAGAATAGGTATAATACCTATCGTAAATATATCTTCCGAAAATTGTATTATTGTGTTCCCGGAATCGTTATAAGGTATTAAAACTCGTTTAGAAAAATCACAAAATAATTTTCTAAAATCATTATCTGAATTCATTTAGAATAGGTATAATATTTATCATAAACATCGCTTCCCAAAATTGTATTATTGTATTCCCGGAATCATTATAAGTGATTATAATCGCAAAATGATTTTCTAAAAACATTACCTGCCTGCCAGATTAAATTTTGTAACAAAGATATATATTTTCAGGTATGAACGAAAATCAGGGTCCGACGGACCCGTCTTGCCACTTTAAGTAACAAAATTCTTTTGACTCTTAAATTTCAAAAATGATAACGAATATTTTGAATAGCTTATGACTAAGTTAACGAAAACATACTTCTAAACAAATTCATTAATGCATAAAACTCAATAAATATTTTTTTATCAGTTTATGATAAAAGAAGTCGCGTCACGGGTCCGTTGGACCCACCTTGCCCGGATAAGGGTTAAAAAAGTAAATCTTTTCCAAACTTGTTGCTAATTTTACAAAAAAAAGTTTTTTTTTAAACAGTCTGCATAGATGGATTTAAGAAATTCGGATCTACATTAGGATTCGAGCAAAGCCATCTCTAGTACGCACTACCGAGATGCTACCAGAGAGCGATTAGTAAAGGAGGTCGCGTTCGAAAAGGCGCCACGGAAGTATTTTCTCTGTAAATTAACACTTGAACCGAAGTTTTTTTGGCATGTCTCCGATCGGATAAATAAGAAAAATAATGTCATTCCAATAGCTCGGGGATATAATTTTGAAAATTTATTGACGAATTAATTATTGTTGCTGATTATAGCGATTTTAATGAACAAGAAATTATTGCAGATTATATGTAATTGATTAAGTGACTATTAAAATGTCTGTAATAATGTTTTTATATCGTTATAAACGGTATATACGCCTGAATTATTTTGTTTGTCGTCAATTATCAACAGAAATACTCACACAGTCGGAAAGATATGAGAGGTATATTGCTCAAAAAAACTATATACTGATAAATAAAATTCCTTAATTAGATCTAAAGGGAATATTATTGCTAGAATACGAGTATATATCTGTATCACATACAGAAAAGCACATTGTCAGAAACCAGATAGACTTTATACTACTCGTAAATAGCAGATATAAAACTCCATAACCTCAGTTAAAACTTATCCTGGAGCAGATGTTAACTCAGACCACAATCCTTTAGTTGCTGACGTGAAAACAAAATTAAAAAGAAATGAACTCAGAAAACAACAACCAAAAATTAATGTAAGAATGCTAAAAAACGAAGAAATAAAAAACGAATTAAAAATAATGTGAATGATAATATGCAAAAAATACTAACTGATAACAAACAAATTATGGATGTAAATAAAAAGTGGTATAATATAAAAAAATACATTACTGAAACCAGCTCAAGAAAGTTTGATACAACATAGGTCAGAGGCTAAAAAACAGTGGATGACAGAAGAAGTACTATTACAGATGCAAGAAAGAAGGAAATATAAAGGAAAAGATCTACAGAAGTATAAAGAAATACAACAAATAATTAAGGAAAAAATCAAAACAGCTAAGGAAATCTACTTGATGAAACAATGTAAAAAGATACAAGAACGAGAAACAAAACATGATATGAGAAATATGCACCAAAAAATAAGAGGTGACTGGAATGGGTCGAAATACACAACAAGACACAAAAAGGAGTAATACTAATAGATTTACTAGAGAAATTAAGACGATGGGAAGAGTACGTGAGAGAACTTTTCCAAGATGAAAGAGGTAAAATGCAGAAAATACAAAAATTAAATCCTTTAGAGCGACAGAAGATCACGATATATGAAATCAAATATGCTATCAACAACTCTGAAGACGATAAAGCAGCTGAAATAAATGAAATACCAGTTAAAACTAGTGGAAAAGGATAACTTGGAAGTGTTGACAGATTTATTCAACACGGTGTATAATACGGGAATAATACCACAATAGTGGCTGAGGTCAATATTTAAAACCATTCCTAAAAAACAAGCACCAAAGAGTGCTCTGATTATCGAACACTGAGCCTCATGAGTCATACTTTAAAAGTACTGCTGAAAGTAATACATAAGAGAATATACGAAAGGCTAGAGGAGAATCATTAACATATTGATTCAGCGAAGTCGAAATGTAAACTTTATAGTTTATTCGTCTTCCGGGTTTGGACCGTGTCATTTGTGAGTGACCCAAAAGTGGGTTCATCTCGACGTTTCGCTACAATTGTATGTAGCTTCTTCAGGAGAACAAAGAAAAAGAAATCAAAGGACAGGAAGATGGGTAGTTAGCAACGGTAACTCAGTTACTCAACGCAACCAGAGGCGAATACTAACTACCAAGATGGGCATTTGGTCACAGTAACTCAACTACTTAACGCAGCCAGAGGTGAAAACCAAATGCCAGGACAGGGATTCACGTCCAACAGCTCAGAACACTAACGCGTCGAGAGGCGGGGAGTGAATCCGACGATTACTCCGCTACCGCTCTATTTATAGTCGCGGTGACCTGTCGTGTCGGGACGTATCGGCACACTTCGTGGCGCGAACGTCAAGAAGCGCGCGCTGGCCAATCATGTGGCTGCATCGTGGTAGCGGGACCGGACGGCGGCTCTAGACTGAGATTCCAGATGGGAGACAAGTAGTATCCTTCCTCTCGATTGATATTATGTGGATTTTTTCGGATCTCTAGAGATTCGCGGATTTTCCTGGAATAAAAGAAGGGGCTCTTAGAAATAATATGGGTTTTTTCGAACAATATGGAATGACCGGTTTCTTGGCAGTGTTCTGCAACTGCAGAATGGGAGAAAAGACCTGATCGAATGCATCTTTGATGCTCTTGAATCCGAGTTTTGACGGAACGACCAGTTTCGCCAATATACACATGTCCACATGAACAAGGAATAGAATAGACACCACAGGAAGATAGGGGCGGTAATGGATCCTTAGGAGAGGGTAGGTATTGTGAGATTTTCTTGGGTGGTCGAAAAGTAGTCCTGATACCTTCTTTGCGAAGAATTTTGCCAATCCTATCAGTGACACTTCGAATATACGGAAGAAAAGCCACAGGAGTATTACCCGAAGATTCTGAATTTGTCGTCCTAGGGTGTAAAGGGGGATGTAGATGTCGGTGTGTAATATTTTGAATTGTGGACTTGGAGTAACCGTTGGCGACAAGAGTTTTTTGCAGATGGCCAAGTTCTTCTGTAAGGTTGTCAGGTTCAGAAATCGAAATGGCCCGATGGATGAGAGAGTTGATCACAGAATTCTTTTGGGCAGGATGGTGGTGTGATGAAGCATGTAGGTAACGATTCGTGTGAGTCTTTTTTCTATAAACAGAGTGACCCAATCGGCCATTGGGCTTGGAGGTGACTAACATATCGAGAAAGGGAAGGGACCGATTATTTTCTACTTCCATTGTGAATTTTATACTCGGATGTTGTATGTTAAGATGATCTAGGAAGGGAGAAATGGTATGTTGACCATGGGGCTAGATGATAAATGTATCATCAACGTAGCGGAACCAGACTTTTGGTTTTAAGGTGTAAGATTCTAGGGCTAAACACTCAAAGGCTTCCATGAAAATATCAGCAATGGCAGGGGAAAGGGGATAACCCATTGGTGTTCCAGATATTTGTTTGTAGAAATTGCCTCTAAAAGAAATTCTTGTCGCCAACGGTTACTCCAAGTCCACAATTCAAAATATTACACACCGACTTTCGACAAGTATTACGCATTATTACAAGTATTACAAGTATTACACAAGTACTTTCGATCAATAGATCATCTTCAGGGGCATTTCGTCAGTTGTGGCCTCTCCGACATGAGTAGAATGTCATAAATGTAAATTTGGACATAACAATACAATACACAAAGACAAACAAATACTTTAAAAATTTTTAAAAAGAGAAGCTACATGTTATATAGAAACCGGAGACAGAATCTGTCTCCGGTTTCTAGAATGTCTTCTAATTCTACACAAAAGGGTTTTTTTGATAATTTTGTTGGAAACGGAAAAGGTCATTTGCCAAACAAATTTCTTTTTCCGCAAATCGCCAGGAAATTTTGACATTCCTGTCAAAATTTCTTGAAGAAAAAGTCAGGACTTCCTTACTGTAAGGAAATGTCATTTCCTTACTGTAAGGAAATGATATTTCCGTACAGTTGTTAGTGTTCTACATAAAGTTTGACAATTCAACCTCAATACGTTTCCATAGTAACCCAAGTAATTTTATTAGGAATTTCAAAGCACCATTTATTTGGGAAAAAAATTATCGCGTTTTTTTTTAAATCAATCAATATCTGTCGAATTTTAAACGATTTGCGGAAAAATAGTATGTTTACCTCGTAGGAAAAGCCACATTCCTGGACTCTGTGTTGCTAAGTCTCGGCTTGCGCCTCGACTTAGCAATCTTCACAGTCGTCCAGGAATGTTAAGCTTTTCCTACCCGGTAAACAATGTACTATTCTTATCTACACTAAATCTTATCTTAAATTACTATATACAATATGTTTATATAGATATCTTAAAATTTTATTCCGATGGATCTTTTTATTTATTTTTATTTGGTTGCGAAAGAAGAAGTATGACAGTATATAGAAGATATAAATAGACGAATACCGCACAATAAAAAAAATTAAAAGCTTTTCTGTTGGCATATTTTTCATCAAAGCTGACTAATTTTGTTTCCACTTAGTACTAACTTAAAATCAAATGCTTATTGACCGAAAAAACGGTGAGGTCAAATTTGATTATTTTATAGTAATATTTTTATTAGAAATTGATGAACTGACTTTCTAGGAAATAAAAGCATTTCGTTTTTAAAACTTTTAAAAGCTTCTCTTCCTCTTAAATAATTTGCTTGAAAAAAATCTTTAATCGTATTTAGTTGCATTTTTAAAACGTCGGAAAAAACCTAATGGAAAATATGAGCTGCTTTTTGAAGCTTTGAATTAGTTTCTTTTGTGGGTAATTCAGCCTATTTGATCAATTTGGTGCACTGATGAAAAGTACTTTGAAATGGGCTTATGTAATGAACACGAGTAATTAGAAAAGTGCATTTATTATGAAAAATATAATTCATCGCTGTTGTCACATCTTCGTAAATGACTTCCTCTTTTTCTGGTGCCATAAGCTTTGCAGCGCCTGCGTATAGTCGTTCTTGCTGGTTGTATTATGCGTAGTTCTTCTTCTTCTATTATGTTATTGTGTATGAGTGTCGTTTACTGCCTGCTCATCACGAAACTTTTATTTTGCTAATTTAAAATGGTTTTTAAAATATAATATTTGTTTCCTTTTAATTTTTTTTTACTTAAGAAAGGTAAAAAAGACTCACAGTTTACACTAGGTTGACGTGAGATTAGGAATACCATTAATTTTTTTTATACTAAAGACACAGAAGTGTACTTACATTAAAATCTGGTCAGTAAGACCAATTATCAATTTGTTTCTAACTTAAATTACTAATGAAAACTTAAAATTAGGTGTCTACTCACTAGTATCTTTCCTATTATTTCTAATAACTAGCATTAAATTTAGCATGCATACTCGCACAACACTTTGCTCTGCTTTTCACTCACTCATTATACCAGTTCAAAAGGCTTTGTTCTTTTGAGCCTTCTCTCTAGGTTCGTATTGTCGAGGAGCTGGATAGCCTCGACGTTTACATGATGATGGAGTCGTTGTTCATGGCTCCCTGCAAATTTCTTGATTATCTGATTGACGTCTTCCATCTTAAGGTCCCGGTGAAGATCGTTGTTCCTAACGTACCAAGGCGCATCTACGATGTTCCTCAGCACTTTATTCTGGAATACCTGGATTACTTTGATGTTACTAGGCTTGGCACAGCCATAGAATTGGCAGGCATAGGTCCATACTGGCCTCAGTATTTGTTTATAGATTAGAAGTTTATTATTTATGGATAGAGAGGAATGTCTTCCCATCAACCAATACATTTTCTTGTAGCGGATGCCTAGTTCGTCTCTTTTCTTCTTCACGTGAGGTTTCCAGCGAAGTTTCGCATCAAGAGTAATCCCCAAGTACTTTGCTGATGTTGCAATAGGCACTTGGACATCATTTATTCTAATTGGAATATTATTAATTCTCTTATTGGTAAAATTTATATGGACTGATTTATTCTCATTCAGCTTAATTTTCCATTTTTTGGTCCATTCATGGATTTTATTTATTGAATTTTGTAGTTTTTCTGTAGCTTCTTCGACGGTGTCACTTACTGCTAAGACAGCAGTGTCATCTACGAAGGTAGCTATGGTGTCGTCTTCTAGTTCAGGTATATCACACGTGTATATTAGGTATAGGACTGGACCCAATACACTCCCTTGTGGAACACCTGCTTCAATATCCTTGAGATCAGTGTATGCATCTTCTTGTTTAACTCTAAAATGTCTGTTCGCTAGATATGATTGTAATATATTTGAATATTGTTTAGGCATGAATGATTTAAGTTTATGTATCAAACCCTTATAACTTTATCAAACGCCTGTGCCACATCTAGGAAGGTTGCAGAACAGACTTTTCTTTTCTCTAATGATCTTTCAATTATAGCAGTTATTCTATGCACCTGGTCAATTGTCGAATGCTTATTTCTAAATCCAAATTGATGATCTGGAATTATTTTCTTTTCTTCAATTATTGGTAAGATTCTTCGCAGAAGGAGTTTTTCAAACACCTTGGACATCACAGGTAGGAGTGATATTGGTCTATATGATGTCACCTCATTGGGGGGTTTCCCAGGCTTTGGTATCATGATCACCTCAGCTATCTTGCATAAATCTGGAACATATTGTAGTCTAAAGGCAGCATTTATTAAATTTGTTAATTTTACGATAGCTTTTATTGGCAGATTTTTTAGCAGTCTTCCTGTAATGACCTGGTGCTTTATTTGGGTCGATTTGTTCTTTAATTAACTCAGCTACTTCTTTTGGGGAAGTTGGCTTGATATTCTCATCTATTTGCTTTGGTCCGAGCCAATCCTGGTCATTATAATACCATTATATGAAAAAAAAAACTGTTCATTTTTACAAGATTTTGGAAATACGTGGAAAGAAGAAAAAGACCTTAAATTGTATAAGGACATTCTAGAAAATAGAGAAGATGACAGCGCTAATGAAGGTGATGAAATGGAAAAGGAATAGAAGATGATACAGGCGTGCGTATTTGAGAAGCTTTAAAAAGCTGTAAAAATTGGAAAATTCGAAATTTAATACAAAACTCCAAAGTTTTTGTCAAAAATAATGGTAATAAAAGCTCTATAGTCAATACAATATTAACTTTTAACTAAGTTCAATTAAATTGGATTTTTGTCGATAACTCAAAATCACAAATATATTATATTTTGGATTTAATACGTTTTGTTTTTTGCTCCTCAAATATTGTTGTGAAATAAGTATAAAATTGAGTGCTTCTACACTTTATAAATATGTATGTAGTTGTATAAGCTATTTGATGTTAGAGCATATTTTAAGTTTAGTTTTATATCTATTTCGCTGTGTGCATGCCACATTTCAATTATCACTATAATATAAAAATAGAACCTCATTTATTATAAATTCGATAGTGAATAAAAAAACAATACAAATATAGAAACTACGATAAGAAATGAGTATGTGAGTTTAAGAAACTGGTTCATGCAATAAATTCACGGGTCGTTTCATATTTCCATATACATTGTGGAGAACATCTGGCGCTATTATTTGTTCAAAGGCAGCTGTAATTGCGTGTTGCAATGACTCGAAAGTGTTGATATCATTTTTGATTGCGGCTTTTTTGTATAAGAGTTTATATAGATGCTCATAGTCTGGTAGCATATATCCAAAAATTAATTGGATACCTGACACCCTATAAAAGTATATGTAAAATAGGTAAAGAAATAATAATAAGACTTACTCACAATCAATTTAATTTAACAATCTGACGACCGGTTTCGCTTTCTATAATTTGCAAAGCATCTTCAGGTCGAGATACAAAGTTAAACTAATGCTGCAATAAAATAAACCCAATTAGGGTGGTGTCTCATAAAGATAAAATAAACAAACAAATAAATTAGTTCATACAAATTATAGTAATTATGCCAATATTACATGTCTGTGGTTTTCAAAATGAATAATTTGAATATATAAAAGGTATTAACAGACAAGGTAAGGCCCACAATTGGTATAAAGTAGCAATCTTATGTTGTAATAAATTAATAAATGAGCAAATAAATAAAACAAAACAAAACAAAGATTTGATCCAATGAATTAGAGATAGGTATATTGTTGTTGTTTGTCAGATGAAAGTGATGTTCTTTACTATTGTATTATTTAAATTATTTACACTTATAACAGAGATATACATTTTGGAATGTGTGTTATTTATTGAGTATTTATGTAATGAATGAATGAATATTTATTTCATTGTCATAAAACTGTCTCCTTCATTACATAAATACTCAATAAATAACACACATTCCAAAAAATATATCTCTGTTATAAGTGTAAATAATTTAAATAATACAATAGTAAAGAACATCACTTTCATCTGACAAACAACAACAATATACCTATCTCTAATTCATTGGATCAAATCTGTTCTCCTCAAGAACTTCCCGTTTATTGTCAAAACAATTGCAATAGCACATTAAAGTTCTCCAATCAACAATACATGATTTTTGCAACCATGACCTACCATCCATCAATTAATAGAGTACCGGCATGTAAGTAATGTTTGTTTTGTTTTGTTTTATTTATTTGCTCATTTATTAATTTATTACAACATAAGATTGCTACTTTATACCAATTGTGGGCCTTACCTTGTCTGTTAATACCTTTTATATATTCAAATTATTCATTTTGAAAACCACAGACATGTAATATTGGCATAATTACTATAATTTGTATGAACTAATTTATTTGTTTGTTTATTTTATCTTTATGAGACACCACCCTAATTGGGTTTATTTTATTGCAGCATTAGTTTAACTTTGTATCTCGACCTGAAGATGCTTTGCAAATTATAGAAAGCGAAACCGGTCGTCAGATTGTTAAATTAAATTGATTGTGAGTAAGTCTTATTATTATTTCTTTACCTATTTGATATGGACTCACACAAGCAACACATTCATGATTTATATGTAAAATCTAAATCTGTCATTTTAAAATAACAAAAATGACAATTTAATTTAATTATGATAAAAGCGATAACCTACCAATAAATGCACCAATACTAGAGGAAGAGTTAACTGAATCTCTCAATTCTATTAAAAACTCTAGTCCTGGTCCAGATAATATTCCTATTATTTTCCTTAAAAATTTGCCTAAAACTGGAATTGCCTATTTATTAAAAATATATAACAAAATATGGCTTGAAGGAGTGTTTCCACATACTTGGAATAATGTTTATACAATACCTATCCTTAAATCTGGTAAACCACGTTCAGACCCAAACTCCTACAGTCCAATATCATTAGGATGTTCAATGAGCAAAGTGCTCGAAAAATTAATTAACCAACATCTTTTTTGGATACTCGAGCAAAGATCTGTTTTATCTAACAAACCAAGTGGATTTAACAAAGATGGATCAACTCTAGACAACTAAGTTGACCTCAAGTCTGAAATACATGAAGCCCTAGCAAATAATCAAAGCTGCATAGCGGTATTTTTTGGTATAACCAGAGCATTTGATACAGTTTGGCGCCATGGAATAATTAATAAAACAGAAATTAGGTATACAAGGAATAGTGTTGCCGAAAATCGGTCTTGGTCTTGCAGTCTTGGTCTTGTTCTTGCGTTTTTGCAAGACCGAGACCAAGACCAATACTGCCTAATTTTTGACCAAGACCAAGACTAACCGTGCAAGACTTGATCAAGAACAAGACTAAGCCTGCGAGACTCTTGCGTCTTGCAGTTAGGACTGAGTGTGGTTTGAAGGAGTATAATAGTTCTGGTTTATGCTTAGAGACTCTATGAGACGCAAAGAAGTATTACCAAAAATTTGGAAAATTTGACTTGTGCATTACGAAAAATACCATAAACATACATAGCGAATCAAAATATTCATTACAAGCACACTTAAAAATTTGACACGTACTCAGAGGTCATAATTACAATCTAAAAATAAAATATTTTGTACATTCTTTCCCAGCAGACGACTTCTTCGCTCTAAAATTAATTGTCCAGATTTTGAGAATAGCGCCTCTCTAATCATAAAATAATTTCTTTGCATTGCGACGCCGACAGTAATATCGTATCGAAACTTTTTAAAAATGTATCACCTTAGCTGATAAAAAATATAATTAGGTTAGCATATTTTTTTCCTTATAATTTAGTTACGAGGAATTTAAATACCACAAATCTTATCGGCTAAGACTAAACATCTTTTTTGCTGAGTATGCGATGATACCATTCAAAATTTGCTGAAAGAATGCGGCTAATATTCAAAAGTAACGAGATAAACAAACAAAGAGATAATGCCGATTACAGTGTAAACAAAATACCGATATATTAAAAGTAACGAACTAACGATAATAATTCTCGGTTTTTTATTCGTACAAGATACATACAAGATCTATTAAATACCTTAGCATTATACAGTAAAACTGACAATGAAACGGACAATTGAACGATTTTAACATCACAGATAGTGAATGGCAAACACTCGAAAAAGTACATAAGTTTCTAATAAACTTTAAACTTTTGTCAACAAAACTTGGTGGAGAAAAATATGTTACATTACCACTAGTGATTGTATCATTCAATCTCTTGCTCGATAAAATTGAATCCATCGTAAAACAATTAGATGAGAAACCTAATCGATCTGAAGTGGATAAAAGGCTCATTCTTGGTTTTCAAGCAGCTCGAGACAAAATGCTTAAACATTATAAGAAGAGCAACTGGATTTATTGTATCTCTTTAATTTTAGGCCCAAGGCATAAGGCTCAGACTTTTGACATGACGTTATGAGGAGCCAATTAAAACAGAAAGCCTGCGAAAATTTAATAAACTTTACAAAGAATATAAAACTCTACACCCAGTAAATAAATCTCTACAATCACCAAGAAATGAAAAGAAAGTATCTGAATATGATGAAGATGAAGACTTAATAGACTTTGAGAAACTGTATGAATGCTTTCCAAGATCTAAAGTAACGTTTAATTTAATAAATAGCAATAGGCTAATGGGTATTTGCGAGACTTGCAAGACTCTTGCTGCAAGACCAAGACCAAGACTGGGAGCAAATGGAACCCCTCAAGGATCATCGATTAGTGTTACTCTTTTTCATATTGCTATTAACAGTATTTTGGAAAACGATTCTCCACCAGTAAGGAGTAGGCTATACGCAGATGATCTCATAATTTATTGTAGAGAAAGAAGCTTAGAACTAATTAAACAAACCTTACAAGATACTATTTCTGCATTAGAAAAATGGTCAATAAAATCTAGAATGAAATTTTGTTCCAACCTTCTTTTGTTTTTAAAAGACTTTAATTTACTAAGCAAAGGGTAATTAACTGTTTCCGTTCCGATAATACCCTTTATATACGTATAAGTACCTCTAACACCAGCGGAGTTAAAAATGATCATATTTTTGAACTGGAAAGCACTTACAGATAATGTCAGGTTTTAACGCTAAAGTCGCCCAAAAGACTATTTACCAACCCACGATCGGCGAGCATAGTCTTCGTGCTGTCAGCAACCAAAATGGTTTACGCCTGACTGAACTCGCACATAATTGGGAATGGTGGTAGTAAGTACATGTTTTCCTTACAAAAATATTCACAAAGCCACATGGCAATTACCAGAAGATCAAACAAAAACCAAATTGACCATATACTATTTGATAGTCGACATTTGTCTGACGTACTAGATGTAAGAGCATGTAGTGGTGCTAATATAGACTCTGATCACTACCTTGTAAGAACAAAACTCAGGGCTCGTATATCAAACGCTAAGAAAGCCTAGAGCACAAAATCTACAAAATATAATACTGGTGTGCTAAAACCTGAAGGTAATACAGGAAAATCTTAAATGAAGAGCTGACAAGAATCGACGAAAATTTAAGTATAGAAGAACACTGGATCAAATGCAAGGAAGCTATCCGTACAGCAGCTAAAGGCTTTTTAAAACCTAACCAGGCTAAAATAAACGAGAATGTAGATCCATTAATCAACAGAAAAATAAAGAATATAAAAGACTTCGGCAGCGCAAAACACGATCAAATCTGGAAGACTATGAAAATCTTAGACGAAAGAAAAAAGGACATTTAGAACCATACGAAAACTCAGAATAACAGCATGTAAAGACAGAAATGGGTTCATAATTAGTAACAAAGAATAGATACTAAACAGATGTACAAATCATTTTGAAGAACTACTTAGCGACAGTCTTGAAGAAGAACAAATAGAAATTACTTTGCCTGAAATGGATGAGAACACTCAAGAGCTGCCCCTCACCAAAGAAGAAATTAGAGAAGCCATTTCAAAACTAAAAAATTACAAAGCCCCTGGTTTGGACAATCTTCCTGCCACTCTTTAAAAATAGTGGTGAGACCCTTTTTAAACACATGCATAAATTAGTAACGGAAATATGGCAATGAAAGAAAACGCCCGCCGCCGACTGGAAATTAGGTGTAACTCTCTTCACAAAAAGGGAGATATGATCTTCTTCTTCTTCAGATGCAAATCCACTAATGGATGTTAGCGATCACATTTTCCATTAATTCTCTATTTCTTGCAATATGTATCAGAGATTGTATGTCGTTAATCCCTGTCCATTGCCTTATGTTTCGGAGCCAGGACATTTTCTTGCGTCCCATTCCTCTCTTGCCTTCAATTTTACCCTCGATTATAAGTTGGAGGAACTGGTATATTTTATTTCGCATGATGTGACCTAGATACGCCGTTTTCCTTATTTTGATGGTTTCGAAAAGTTGGCGTTCTTGGTTTATTCTTTTAAGGACATCTATATTTGTGATTTTTGCTGTCCATGGTATTTTTGGGATACGGCAATAAAGCCACATTTGGAAAGCTTCTAATCTGTTTATATCCCTCGTTTTGAGTGTCCAGTCCTCTACGCCATATAGCAGCACTGACCATACGTAACACTTAGTAAACCTTATTCTCAGTTGAAGATCGAACTCTGAACAAGTCAGTACCTTCTTGAATTTTACGAAAGCTTGTCGAGCTTGCTCAATGCGACATTTTACTTCCCTGTCCGATGCCCAGTCTTCAAAAAGCCACGATCCTAGGTATTTAAATTTTGGGTTTGTGGCGTAGGCACTACAACTTTGAGTTAAACGGAAGTTTTGGGGAACCTGACGTTGTTAAATGTATTAAATTAGCACGCCTTCGATGGATAGAATATGTAATTAGGCGAGATGAAGATGCAATGATTAGAAACATTTTCGACCGAAGAGGACCAGTGGGAAGACGAGCCCAAGTAAGACTAAAACTTAGGTATCAAGATAACATAAACAAAGGTCTAAAATACATCGGAGATCAAGCATGGAGAAGAGTTGCCAATGACAGGGGCAAATGAAAGATTGTTCTGAAGAAGACTTTGGCTCATGAGGAGCTGTAGTACCACTGATGATGATGTTCCGCTAATAACCTTTAGGTTGAAGCAGGTATTTTGTAAATAAAAAAAGGTTCAAATTTCAAAACTCGAATTAGATCTGTACAATACATTCACGCTGATAAAAATTTAAATAAGCTTTTATAACAATCCCCTCGACTAACATTGGGACAGGCAGGATAGACAACTGTTGGGAAATACTCTCCGTGTGGTAGTCGTGGGTGCGGAGATAAAATATGATTGAAATTTTTAATAAAAACAGGAACAGGATTGGATTTTGACGCATTTATGTTCTGCTACTGTCGTACCTACATGTATTTACTCTGTTTGAACTCTTTAAACTGTGCCGACCTCTGTAGAGGGAAATATTCCTTTGATTTCGAAATGGCTGATTCGAATTTTTTTATCAAAGGAGTTATTTTCGATAATGAAAACATATTTTAGTTGAATGAAGAGAATAAAGGGTGTCGTCAGGTGCTTTTAACAATGTTTTGTTTAGCTCATCATCTGGTTTATAATAAAGAAAATATCAAAGCAAAATGAAACATGTGGCATCTTTCAATATATTTTGAAAATTGTTTGTGAATTTTAGTATCAAGACGTTTGCTTAACTAGGCAGTTGTTTCAATAAACAAAGTAACTCAAATACTTTCACAGGTAATAGATTAAATAAAAAAGATCCAAATAAATTGTCACAACGGAAAATAGAAATATCACAATATAATGTTATATATTGGAGAATATGTAAAACCTTTAGATGTATAATTACAGATAAGTAAGTGGATTAGCTTTTCCTGTTGCGTCAATGTGAAAATTCCACACAAATTTCTTATCCCCAAAGGTTATATTTACCAAAATTGTTTATTATAATCTCTAATAGTATCTGCCGTAATAAATTTTATGTGTTATGCTCTGCGTGAGGTAATGTTCTGATAAAAACTTGGCATTAATTTTTACTATGATGAATAATTATGTCCAATTTAGGTGTATAACAGGGCTCATTTTATTAATGTCCACCTCTTGATAACTTTATTTAATAAATTATTTACCACGAAAAAGGCATTAACAACAGTTTGAGGCTTTCAATTTTTTATCAGATGCTACTTCTCAAAGCCCTTAACGAAATTTATTGTCAATATAAAAATCACACCCAGATATTTGACGGTTTTATTATACCATTAAGGGCAAATTATACCAAAAATAAACCAATCAATGAAAACTTGTATTGTTACTCTTAGGATACAGTTTTTTTACATATAACAGTGCTATATATTTTTTAATAGTATCATAATAATTATTAGTCGACTCTTCACAGCTTTGAAGCTGAATGTTAATTTAAGCGAAGTAAACTATCTGGAATCTTTTTTGGAGTGTCAAAATTAAAATTCTCAGCAAAATTCAGCTTGTTTGTCTCGTTTTTGGTGTCAAATCTCTGACGACTTGACTAC
Organism: Diabrotica balteata; assembly: GCA_918026665.1. Classification (NCBI taxonomy): domain Eukaryota; kingdom Metazoa; phylum Arthropoda; class Insecta; order Coleoptera; family Chrysomelidae; genus Diabrotica; species Diabrotica balteata. Next base: position 163,261,918 of record OU898279.1, read on the forward strand.
AAAAAAAATAGTCTAAAGGATTCATGTCGGGTTATCATAGTGGCTATTCGATAAAACCACGCTTTCCATTTCATCTTCTAGGAAACATATTATTTAGGTATTACCATTCACGTAGTGATGTGAAGTACTATCTTATTGCAGACAAATATCGTTTGGGATATTTTTATTGTCTGAAAGTTTCGAATATTGAAATTTCTACATTAGAATGTAATTAAAAATACTCAATGAAAAATTAAACAATTATTTTGTCGCCCATTATTTTAGACCATACGTTTAATTTTTGTGATGTACAATGTACAGTCTTTTAGGTGTTTTGTTCAAAGAAATATCTTTACCTAAACAGAGAAAGAAATAACCGAGTATGGGACACTTGGGCTATTATAGACAGTGTGACGTCTCTGTCAGTCAGCGCTAAATCTGCATTACCGGCCGAGCATGAACCTTAGCCAAATCCAGTACCATTTATTAACTGTCAATTCTTCTTCTTTTTCGTAGCGAATGTCAGAACGAAGCTACAGTGACGCGGGGGTTATGACACAAGCATGACAGACATATTTTTAATGTTTACCGATTTGACCTAGGAAAATTGTGGATTTTTTCAAAAAAAAACTTAACCCTAGCTCTGTAGATTACTCTGTAAGCCGCAAACGCTCAGATAGGAAACAAATGTTAAATAATACGCTGGATATATTTGAATAAAATGGAATAAACGTTTACACACTTCAAAGTTTTTTTCTTTTCCTTTTTTAAATTTGGAATGTGAACATTCTATTGGGCATTTATTACTGTAATTACCAGCTTTTTGATAGGGGCTATGAGTAGACGAGGCGCACTTGCAGTAATATGCACATGCAGAATAGGCCATCCATGGAGAATAGGACAGTAATATCCACTCTGGGTAAAGCAACTATCAAGGCAAAAATAGGTGGAGGCTGTCCACAAGGAGGAGTTTTGTCCCCTCTACCTGCCTCTGACAACAATCGTTGTCAGGGGCAGGTTTAGTCAGGTGGTAACTGAAAGAATACAAGCAGCGCTAAATATAGTTGACAACTGGTGTAAACAAGACAGACTGATAGTCAATGTTCGGAAAACACAAATCTTCAAATTCACCAACAAACAGCATTACTAGGCCTAAAACCACTGGTGCTGGGAAGAACAGAGATTTCATTTGCCAAAGAAACAAAATACCTTTTGGGGTATATTTTGATCATAGGCTTACATGGAATACTCAAATTCTGAAAACCACACAGAAAGCTACTATGTCCCTATATATAGAAAACAACATATATAAGCGGTGTTAAGAAACTGCTAATATACATACAATATTGCTTTTTACCACCATTGTTGCAGTAACTTTGAAAATTAGTTTTTAGCTATCAAAAATCTAGATAAAACAGATAGAGGTAATTCATATTAATGTATATAATTTTTATCAAAGATAAAATACCTTGTAGTTCCCCTTATAAAACGAGACGGCAATGAAGTTATATTTTTTTTAAATCGTTGACTGTGAGATATTATATCAGGTCCTGAGGGCGTAATCTCAGCGTGACTTGCACTTCGTAGAGCAGCTCTGCTCGCATCGTGAAGACACGAAAACGTTATAGCAGCTGAATTCAATAAGTTATCTTGGGAGAAAAAACTTGAGGTGTAATTGCACCAGCAAGATGCGATACAAAAACTACGAAATGCTTCTAGGCAGATTCATTATAATAAAGAAAAATATACATACAATTAAGGAGAGAAATTGTGTAGTTGTAGATCGTATAATATAAACCATTTGATGAAAACTTGTTTGTGAATAAAATACCACAGATTCCTGTTTTTGAAATGGTAAGCATATTTATTTTATTCTTAATCGAAAGTTTAAACATGAACACTATGGCTTTTTTAATATTGTTTGCAGTAAAGTTCTTATTATGTATATTTTTTATTACTATATTGTTGATTTATTTTCTGTTAGATATTTTTGAGCTACACATGGAAATTTTTCTGTTGAAATGGCATGTATACCGTGTGATGAATCACCAAACGGGCCATAGGAAACCTAATGGGAAAGTCTAAATTGTTGAATTCCTGGTTCCCTAATTATTTTACATCAAAAGTCATAAGAAACTATTTGTAGAGGACTGAAATCTGTATTAAAAACAAATGTTAAAATTGTTCTACGAATAAGCGTACTCCAAAATTTTGCAAAAACCCGGACTCGTTAGGGGGTGCCTTGTTTGAAAAGGCGACTGGTCAGCTGGAAATTGGTTGTTGTTTAAGTAAAACGCAGAAATTAGGATAGCCACTAAAAATTTTAAAACCTTGAACAATCTTTACACCAAAATAAACACTCCACAAGGCTTCTCCAAGAAAAACACTAATGACTTTAGCAAACTTTTATTTTGCATATGAAGAATTCTTTTAATTAATAAAGAAAGATAGTTTTTTACTTTTGCAAAAAGAAATTAATAAATAAATGAATGCAGGTCAAAATTTATAACGGCCTGATTAACTAATAGCACAATTATATAACCTACCAGAAATTGGACATGATTTATGGCATATGACCGTTATGGCTAGTCTGAGATAGACTGAAACTTAGGTATCAAGATCACATAGAGTTTGATCTAAAATCCATCGGAGTTAAAGCATGGAGAAGAGTTGCCAGAGTTGGAGACAGTTACGAATGGAAGATTGTTCTGAAGAAGGCTTTGGCTCATAACGAGCTGTAATGCCACTGATGGTGGTAGTATGATAAACAAAACTATAAATATGCACGTTGTTACCTTAGCAACTCAAGCTATACTAGACATAAATATTGCGAATTAAGAGCAAAAACTACCGATGTCAAATGAACTTGGTTGTTTATGTAAAAACAGTGTTTTTGGAACTGTTTATAATTTTAAGACTACGAGGATTTTTGTCACGCTACGTTTCTGATAAGTGTAAATGATAATAATTTGCTATCAGTTTGTAAAAAATACAATAAAATTGACATTGGTTGTTTTTCAAATAAACCCCTCAATTGAGATCGCAAAAAATTTATATTATAAAATTTGACTGCTAACCAGTATAATCTGACGCATTAACCACAGTAATAATACAAATTCATTCATAATAGAATCTTTAGCTTCTTCGAGACCCCTTGGATAATTGAAGGCACCACCGTAACATTTTCATTTCCCATTTGACTAAATACTCTTTTCCCGTACATCCGTCGGCTTTTTCTATATAATTTATGAATTATTTATTGTTTGCTTTGTTGCTATTAAAGCATGTTTTAACGATGTACCTTTTTCATATAGTAATTTAAAATGAATAAAATATCATGTTTTAAAATATACTCAGCGTATTCCCGGGAGCGGATATTGCCGCGGTATGCAGAAGTGAATTCATTTACGTTTGGATCTAAACGAGACATACAAGATTTAATTAAAAGAGGACTTCGTTAGCCAGAGGAACACATTCTATTAAAAACCAGAAGATAGTTTATCGGATACAGTTCCAACATCGCTTACAAATGAATAGTTAAGTTTGTATGACATTGGACTCCCTGTTGTAAGGGATACTATAAATTTCATATTTAATATTAAACTGGTTTTTATTAAAAAAGGAAATTAAACAATTTAAGATACTGATAAGTCGTTACTATTTTTACTAAAAGGTAACGGATGTTTGTGTTAGAGGTATCTTCTTCTTCTTCTTAGCCTTCTGTCGTCCATGTTTGGACATAGGCCTCTCCCAACTCCTTCCATCAGTCTCTATCCTGAGCAACATATTTCCAATTTGTTCCGGCTATTACCCAGTCGTTCCTCTTTTTATTTGACAGTCGTATACCTAACAGTGCTCTTTCCATTGTTCTTTCTGTTGTGGCTAGTTTATTCATGTTTGCCTTGATTAGGGTCCAGGTTTGACATCCATATGTTATGATAGGAAGGATGCATTGGTTGAACACTTTGCTCCTCAAGTATTGGGGTATTTTGCGGTTCTTAAGTATCCAACCAAGTTTTCCAAATCCTGCCCATGCTAGTCTTGCTCTTCTAGTAATTTCCGCACTTTGGTTCTCTTTGTCAAGTCTCAGGATTTGGCCTAGGTAGATATATTCCTGGATTTGTTCTATCTCACTGCCATTTATAGTTATATGTCTGGGGTCATCTGTGTTTGTCATTATTTTGTTTTTTCATATTCATTTTTAGGCCGACGTATTGGGAGCTGGCTGCTAGTTCCCCCAACATAATTTGCAGTTCCTCGAATGTGCTCGCTATAATCACTATGTCGTCAGCGAATCTGAGGTGGTTTAACTTGTTGCCATTAACGTTAATGCGATAGGTTGACCAATTTGTAGTTTTGAAGACGTCTTCTAGGGCTAGGTTGAAAAGCTTTGGCGATATTACGTCTCCTTGTCTCACTCCTCTCTTAATGGGGATGGGATTTGTATTTTCGTCTAGTTGTACTATCATAGTTGTATTTTCATATATATTATGTATTATTTGCTTATATATCGAATCTATTCTACAATTATTAATAGCTTGTTCTATGGCCCACATCTCGATACTATCAAACGCCTTTTCATAGTCGACGAAGGCAAGAAATGCGGGTAGTTGGTATTCATGTGCCTTCTCTATCAATGTTCTTATTGTCAGCAGATGGTCTGATGTACTATATCCTTTGCGGAAGCCAGCCAGTTCAACCGGTTGGTAATTATCCATTTTGTAGGTTAACCGGTTATTAATAATTCTCATAAATAGTTTATATACTTGACTGAGCAACGATATAGGTCTATAATCCTGTAGATCACATTTGTCCCCTTTTTTGTGTAAGAGTATTACTAGACTCTCGTTCTAGTCTTTAGGGATCTGGCTATTATGGAGACATCTATTAAATAGCTCGGTTAGTACAGGGATTGTGAATGTCTTGTCTGTTTTCAAGAGCTCGGCAATTATACCGTCGTGTCCTGGAGCTTTATTATTTTTTAGTTCTTTTAAAGCTCTTTCTATTTCGTATCCATTTATATTTGGTAGTACTTCTGATCCCACGTTTTTTATTTTTCTTTAGCTGTACAAGGATGTGTACAAGGATGTGTAGAAGTCTTCGACAATATTTGTTATTTTATATTTGTCGTTCTCTCCCTTATTGTTAGAGGTATAGAAAACGTAAGTTGGTAACACTTTTTTAATTGTTGGACAATTTGACAGCTTTTACGTGATTTCTTTAGGTTTGGTTAGTCATTTTAGCATGAATAGACTTAACGCTCGAACAGCACTTCTAAATTGTACAAATTTATTTTGAAAATTGTGGTTGTGTTCGAAATTCTTATCGCGCATTACGTTTATTTTATGGACATAAGAGTGTATCAGAGCAAGTAATTCAATGAACCATGGAATGTTGTTGCACTACGCTTACTCTAGATGATAATATGCATAAACAGACACGTCATACAGGAAGATCCGAATCAGTCTATCTGCCATCGAGCACAGCAGTTGGATACGTGCTAATCCACTTTATGCAAGATTTTGCGCGAAGTTCTTACTTTGCCTGCTTACAAAATCCAACTCATGCAAGAATTGAAGGTACTATCGCACCAGTAAGGCGCAGATTCGTAGATTCGGTAAGTGAGTAGTCCAAAACGAGATTGCCGTTGATTCCGAATTTCACAAGCGAATTTTGTTTAGCGATGAAGCTCACTTTTGGTTGAATGGCTACGTCAACAAACAAAACTGCCCTATTTGGAGTTAAGATAATCCTCAAATGTATGTTGAGAAACCATTACATTCAGAAAAACTGACTGTTTGGTGTGCTTTATGGTCTGGTGGAATCATTGGACCGTACTTCTTCAAAAACGATGCTGGCAGAACGTTACAGTCAATGGTGACCGCTATAGAGCCATGATTACTGCCTTTTTCATTCCCAATTGAACAACCATGATGTGCAGGAGCTGTCGTTTCAATAAGACGGCGCAACATGTCACACAGCTCGTGCCACAATTGATTTATTGAAGGAAACGTTTGGTAACCGCATAGTTTCACGTTTTGGACCGTAAATTGGCCTCCAAGATCGTGCGATTTAACACTGCTAGACTATTTTAATGTGGGGATATGTGACATATGATACGCCGACAAGCATGAAATAATTGACCACTTAGAGGACAACATTTGAAAGGTCCAGGGGAAAAACGGCATTAGTCCATTTTTTCAACAAACTGAGGTCACCATTGATTTTTGTGGTACTGTTAGGTTACTTTCAAGTAGTGATACCGTTAATCTGTAAAAACAGCGTAGATCCTTAAAATAACCATTATAAGATTTACTATACGGGGGAAGAATGGCATGAGTCCGTGCGCGTGTATGGAAAAAGGGCATCAGTCCCTGTTATCAGTTGGTGTCGGTAAGTCAATTGTTGCATCAGCCGTTAGTTTACCACTCATAGCCACGTGCATCTGTTGTATATTGATACGTTGTGCATATTTCTGTAGTGTAAAAGTTTTAAAAAACACAAGAATTATCATGGATAGTGACTATTCAGTGTCCAGTGAAAGTGAAACTGGTCTATCAAGCAGGGAAACGAAGAAACGTAAAAGAACTGGCAGAGGGCGAGATGTAATGAAAATTTTACGTGCCACAACGCATGAATTGGGACCCGACTGTTTTTGTAAACGTTTTAAATGTTTTACTGTGGTTCCTGAACCTGAACGGTATAGAATAATTCGTGAATTTAATAAATTAGGTAACACTGATGCACAAAACTCTTACATTAGTGGTCTAATCAGTGTTCTTCCTGTCAACCGCAGGCGACCTAGAAAAAACGCTGAAGAATCTAGACTTAATAGTGCTTCCTTTAGTTATCGTGTTCGAATAGTTGAGGATGGAATTACTCGTGATGTTTCAGTATGTATCAAAGCTTTTTTATCTTTCCATGGAATCACGGGACGTCGAGTTAGATACGTTAGAGACTCCCTGCTTTTTAATGGGAAAGCACCTATCGATATGCGAGGAAAACATAATTCGCGACCTCACAAACTTTCTGAAGTCACAAAGCAAAAGGTGATGGAGTTCATTAAAAGTCTAAAAGGACGCAAATCTCATTATTCTTTAGCAGACTCGAATAAAATTTACTTACCTGAAAACTTAAACATAGTGAAATTACACAAAATGTATTCCGAAACAAACGTTGACAATAAAATATCCTACGAATCCTTCCGTGACATTTTTGAGTCAAATTTTAATATATCGTTCGGATATCCACGAAAAGACACTTGTATCACGTGTGACTCCTTAAAAGCCGACATATCATCGATAACTACGTTATTAAATTCTACTTCGGACCTTGAAACTAGGAAAACAGCAAGTAAGACACGTGAAAGGAATCTACATCTAAAAAAAAGTGAGCGATTTTATAGTCTAAAAAGAAGTTACCGCAAACGTGCTTCAAAGTCCTCGACTATGGAAGGTATAAGCATGGATTATCAAAAAAACTTACCATGTCCAAATATTACAACCAACGACGTATACTATAAACGTCAACTAAACTTCATCAGTTTCAACATTCATATTCTGTCGGATTCAAAATCTGTATTTTATACCTACGATGAATCTGTTGCTAAGAAAGGAGCTGACGATGTTTGTTCCATGCTGAATCACTTTTTTTATAATATTCTGCCCATGGAAGTAAAAGAACTAGCTATTTTTTGTGATTCCTGTGCAGGACAAAATAAAAATTTTACTATCATTCGATTCTTGCATTACTTAGTTACAAGAAAAAATCGTTTTGATATTGTGAAAGTAATATTCCCTATTAGAGGGCATTCATATCTTGAATGCGATCGAAACATGAGCCTTGTCAATCAGAAAGCATACACTGAGGTACCAGAGGACTGGAGAGACGAATTGCGAAATTGCCGTTTGAAACCTACACCATTTGAAGTGATTGATTGCAGTAAAAATTTTGATTTTCAAAATTGGACTTCATTTTTATCGCCGCTATATCCAACGAAGTGCCCTTTCCCAACTCGGCCAATCAGAATGCTTAAATTTTGCAGCAAGGATAACCGGTTAATTTTCCATAAATCTACGTATATGGGTTTATATTATAATTCTAAATTCGAAAATAAACCGATTAAGGCGTGCCGCAAAAGGACACAAAATAATCACAATAAAAAAGAAGTAGGAACATTACGAAAACTTTATCAAGGCGCAATTCCTATTAAAAAATCCAAATGGAAAGATCTGCAAGATCTAACTGCATTCCTCGAGAAACCAGAATCCAGGTTGTTTTATCAACAATTAACAGTAGTTGTTGTCGAACAATCTGGAGAAAGCGATGACGAATTTGTGGACGATCCGCCAATAGACGTCTAATATAGAAGAAAAGTGGCACGCATCTGTCTGTATTATATTTTTTTTCTACCTCATTTATTTTTATAATAAGGTTATTTTTAACGTTTTTTAATAAAAAATATAATATTTACCTAAAAATATTATTTTTGATTATTTTTCTTTATATTTGACTTTATAATAAGTCTATAAATCTTAATTTTCAATTTTCTCGAAATAAATCCAAATGGACTATTGCCGTTCTTCCCCTGGACCCTTCATTTGTCTCGGTATTGCTGATGTACGATAAAAAATATTGGAAAAAGTGATTGAAAATTGGACCTCCAGATTAGACTACGTCAGAGTCTAATCTGGAGTCTCTAGACTCCTGAATGCTAACTAACCTAGATGCTAACTGAATTTTTGTTTTGGTAGCTGATGTCTCAAGAATTTTTCACTAGTTACTATCAGAGAGATTAAACAAGTGTGTACTGTAAACTTTATAAGATCTTGTTTATTTAAAAAAAGATAAACGGGTGGCGGAGTTACCCCAAACCACAGTTAACCCATTTTACCTTTTAATATATAATAGTTTTCTATATAATTAACGATAATTACTAGATAAATTAGATCAACAATAACGACATTTTTACTTTTTTTATTGTTGATAACATCTAGAAAAGTAATAAGTGGTACTCTTGACGATTTTGTTTCCGTGACAAACCCAAAACGTATTAGGGTGTTATTACAATCTAGTTACATGTTCATAACAAGGTAAGAGTACTAATTACTTCCAAAATTTGGAGTGTAACATTATTATCCAAATTACACGTAAAAAAGTTTACCGAAAATTAGGCTCCACAAGCATATCGAATCGAACTTAATCTTATCTGCAGATCGATCTTTCCACATAAGTATATAGACGGATATAATTACAATGTATGTCATATAATGACACGGTCTAATCAACATAACCATCTTATAGAATTGCTGCTGACATGTAAGAAAAAGTCCGATCAGATATGAAAGAAAATAAGTTTGCGGCGGCCAAAATATTTTCAACCATTTTTATTTCTACATATTATTAGATATGTAAAATTATTTCCACAAAGACTAAAAGCTCTCTTTTAAAAACCTAGAAAACAAACTACAATTATAAAATAAATTATTTTATTTGCTTTTAAGTTTGAGAATTGTATTTGAGTTCTTTAAATCATTGTATGTTAATATTGTTTCAATCCTTATTCCTATAATGCGCGGTTTTCAGTATTCTTACAAAAAAAAAACATATATTTGTGTGTGCTGGATTGTATATTGAGATATAAAGATACTATAAAAAATTAGTTAATCAAAAATCTTTATTAATCTCTGAGAGTTAATATGACTCCGCTTGTCGAATTACTTGTCGATTCCTGACGATTAATTATGATTTCTGTCGTGGAGTGCTATAACTATAACTATAGCTATTCAGTACAGTAGTGAGAATTCTCGTTCTAGCGAAACCACGTTCCACTGATGGGAATATTTCGAGTCAAGCTCAAAACAGTGCAGAAAAAGAAAGCACTTGATTGTTTTTTAGGGATGATTATAAATTATGACTTCAGCCACTCTTGTGGTATTATTCCCATATCGTACACCATGTTGAATAAATCTGCCAATACATCCAAGTTATCCTCATCCACTAGTTTTAACAGTTCTACTGGTATTTCATCTAATCCAGCTGCCTTATTGACCTTAGAATTTTTGATAGCATATTTGATTTCAAGTATCGTAATCTTCTGTTTTTCTAAAGGATTTAATTCTTTTATTTTCTGCCTTTCACCTCTTTTATCTTGGAAAAGTTCTCTAACGTACTTTTTCCATCGTTTTAATTTCTCTGGTAAACCTATTAGTAGTACTCCTTTTTTGTCTTTTATGTGTCCTTACTGTCTATTTCGACCCATTCCAGTCACTACTCTTATTTTTTTGTGCATATTTCTCATATTATATTTAGTTTCGTCTATCTCTTTACATTGTTTCATTAAATAGATTTCCTTAGCTGTTTTGATTTTTTCCTTAATTATTCGTTGTATTTCTTTATACTTCTATAGATCTTTTCTTTTTATTTCCTTCTTTCTTCCATTAGTAATAGTATTTCTTCTGCTTTTGGCCTCTGACCTATGTTGTATTAAACTTTCTTAAGCTGGTTTCAGTAATGTGTTTTTTATATTATACCACTTTTTATTTACATACATAATGTGTTTATTGTCTGTTAGTATTTTTTGTATATTAACATTATTTTTTAATTTGTTTTTTATTTCTTTGTTTTTTAGCATTCTTACAATAATTTTTGGTTTTTGTTTTCTGAGTTCAATTCTTTTTAATTTTATTTTTAGGTGAGCAACTAACGGATTGTGGTCTGAGTTAACATCTGCTCCAGGATAAGTTTTAACTGAGGTTATAGAGCTTTTATATTTGCTATTTAAAGCATAAAGTCTATCTGGTTTCTGACAATGTGGTTTTCTGTATGTGGTGGAGACGTCCATGTATATAGTCTTCTCTTAGGAAGCTGAAACCAAGTATTGGCAATTACCATATTCTTTTCTTGGCAGAATTATATGAGCCTTTCTCCCCTCTCGTTTCTAATTCCTAATCCGAACAGTCCGACTATAATTTCAACTGTACCTACTCTAATTTTGCATTAAAGTCTCCTAAAATGTAAGTAATATCTAATAGATATGCATTACTTCCTGCATCACTCGCGCTATGAGTATTTCTCTCACACCTACCAGTAAAATGCAAATTTTATTAACGGTAAATCACGCATACTGCTACCCCCACTTCTAGCTGAGTTTCTAAGGGTCTTCGTTGTTACGCTTGAGCGCATGCAATATTTAGTGCATGTTGGTAATAGATATCGGGCACTTGTCGATCGTGTGCAGATCTCTGTGAGAATTTCTCTCATCGCGCAAGTTCTAACGTAGTATATTTTCTTAAGGTTGAATAAAGTTTTGGTAAGTAAATTTAAGATTTTTTTATACATAACTACTTTATTTGCTTTTTAAATAAGGTCAAGGTGTTCTATTATTGTGGTATTGTTATTTTAGATAGTAAACAATGAGTAGAGGACTGACGCTTGCAGAATTAGGGCGAATTCGATATGAAGAGGCACAAAGAGAAGGTATGTCAGCTAACATACCATGGAGTGGGCAAGAGGAATGTCAAAATCAAGAAATTATGGAAGATGGCGGACGAGTGGATGTTGAAAGTGACGCTTCCAGTGAACATAGTATGCATAATACCGATTCCGAACAATCTGATGTAGAAGTTGAAAATTTTGTTTATGAAGTTGACGATAATCCCGCATATACATCAAAACATCATTTCACTGGTAAAGACAAAAAAACTCACTGGATGGCTTATCCTCCACGACCTAACGTAAGAGTGCCTACAAAAAATATTGTTAGTCATCTTCCCGGAGTAAAAAATATTGCAAAAGATGCAAATACTGTCGAAGCATGCTGGGAATTATATATTACAAAAGAAATGGTTGAAGAAATCGTACAATGCACAAATATCTATCTAGCAAAAATACGAGGTAACTATACGAGAGAAAGAGATTGCCGTGACACAGACGCTACAGAAATATATGCTTTTATCGGCCTCCTATACATGGCTGGGGTACGAAAGGCTCAATATCTAAATACTAAAGAACTTTGGGCTGATTCAATATTTGCTCCTGCTTGCTTTAGACTAACGATGTCACGAGAACGATTTCATATTTTAGGAAGAGCACTAAGATTTGACAATATCAATGACCGAAACGAAAGAAAAAAATACGATAATTTGGCTCCCATTCGAAACATATTTGAACAGTTTGTGTCCAAGTGTCAAGAAAACTACCAAGTTGGAGAGTATTGTACAGTGGATGAAATGTTGGAAAGCTTTAGAGGGCGATGTAAATTTCGGCAATATATAGCCAACAAGCCGGCCAAATACGGCATTAAAATATATGCCTTAGTTGACTCAAGGATGTTTTATACCTGCAATATGGAGATATATGCAGGAAAACAGCCAGTTGGCCCTTTTTATCTAGACAACTCTGCATCTGCTGTTGTTATGCGTATAGCAAATCCCATATTAAACACAGGTAGAAATATAACTATGGACAATTATTTCACGTCAGTGCCGTTAGCCAAACAATTACTTGATAGGAAAACTACACTTGTTGGTACCCTAAGGAAAAACAAGAGGGAAATTCCGCCAATATTTATAAATGTGAAAAGACCTGTACCTAGTAGCATGTTTGGTTTCCGAAAGAATACTGTATTATTATCGTATAAACCCAAACCTCAGAAAAACGTATTGATGTTATCTACATTTCATTCTGGGGACTACATCGATCCTGAATCTGGCGAACTGGAAAAACCTGAGATCATTACATTTTATAACCTAACAAAAGGAGGTGTCGATGTGGTTGATGAATTAAAATCAACTTATTCTGTTTCCAGATATTGTTGCCGATGGCCACTTAGAATTTTTTTTACAATTTTGGACGTTGCTGCTATTAATTCCAATATTGTATATAAAAGTAATACCGAAGTTATTGAAGAACGTAGAATTTATCTCAATCATCTGGCCGAAGCTTTGATTAAACCTCTGTTGATTCGTCGTTCATCGATCAGGTCTTTGCCAATTAATATTCGAAGCATGCTAAGGGAATATTTAAATATGCCTCAGATTGAACAGAACAGAGAATCTGTTCCAGATTTCTGTGGATTTTGTCCAAGAAGAAAGAACAGGAAGTCAAAAAAACGATGTGTTAGCTGCAATGTTGCCATTTGCACGGAGCATACCACCTTCACATGTCCAACGTGTTCTGGCGTAAACGATAATAGTGGTACTTCAGATGATTAAATTTTTGATTAATATTATGTTTATTTTATCTGATTTAAGGATAACATTAATTTAAAGATAGATGTAAAATAAAATATACAGGGTATTTTTTTTTAGTTCTTAGCATTGTATAAGTTTTCTTTTTAGTATTTTTAATGTACTTATAACTCTATTTTTGGCATTTATTTTAAATAAACCCTTTTATTATTACCAATAGTTTTGTTTCATTTGCATAAAAAAAAAATAAAAACAGTTACACCGAACAAAATCTTGAAGGGTTCGTCGTGTGAGAGAAATTCTCACGCGCGAGTTCTCGCGTAATTTTTTAAGGCGCGAGTGATGCAGGTTTTATTTTTATGAAAACAACAGAATAATAAAATAAAAAAAATCAGTACAGCATCTCTGTATATGATATACATTGGTGGTTTTCGGTTACCGAAACATTTCATGCTAGAATTGTTTTAGGTTAACACAATTAAAATAGTTCGCGTGACCCCTGTCGAGAACGATCTTTCAAGTAAACCGTGAAAGGAAGTCATTTTCGACTATCACTCACAAAAGCAACGTATCAAACAACGCAATCACAATCTCGCTCTACTATCTCGACGATTCCGTAAATTGCCTACGAGCCCCTGCCCTCCAAAACAAAACAGAAAGAAGAAAACAATACCAACCGGTAACAGGAAATCAAACGAAACCCAGTCGGGCCGATGAATGGAGCAGGTATGGTACACAGCGGATATCAATTCGAGATTTTTATAGTTTAATTAAAGGCTTTGATTTATCGTTAGGACGTGAATATTTTTTTGTTGAGTAGACTATTTTCCCAGTCTTAATCACGAGCTCGAATATACCAGCGAACATAAGGCTTTATTAGAAAGACACGATTAAAATTTTAAAATAAATCGCAGCTACGATTTGATTAATCTTATCGTTTAGTTGTTATATATTTTATATTAACGTTATTAAGTCTGTGGAAAGATGGCAAAAGCGTCAACATTTTTACATTTTGAGATTTTTATACGCACATATTCGTAGTGATGAGATCTAGAAGACAGCAAAATAAGGTATGCTGCAGATGTTTAGGTATTGTGTTATTAATGGTGTCAAAAGCAAATAAATTCAAAACAGTGACATCTTCAGATGGCAATACCAAATAATATCTCATACCTATTCTTGTCTCCAAACACCTTTGGAGTAAGGTACTTGAGGAGGTGGCAATATACTATATGTAGATATATTATAAAGTAACACCACTATTGTCGTTGATATGCGGTTAATTGAAAGTTGGCAAAACTAAATATAAATGCATATATTGTATTTACTCCTTTTCATAAACCAAACATTATTTTTTGTTATAGTTTATTTTTATGAACGAGAGAGTAATTAGCGTGCTTAAGATTAATTGAAAAATTACTTTGAATAATTGTAAAAAATAAATGAATTATTTCAGTGTTATAAAGTGTTATGTGTATGTAAACAAAAGTGACCTCTTTTATCACACACTATATTAGAACTGACTGGCCTACATTAAAAAGGGTTTTAAAAAATTCACATTTTTTTTTAATTTTTAAAAATTACAAAAGAGAAAAAGAGTTTTTAAAACCGTCTAAGGTATGTTAAATAGATGAATAAAAATATTAATATAAAACTTACAGCTACTTGTTACAAATCCAAATCAGATTCAGAAGATGAACTTTCAGAACCAAGATTTATAATAACTGGCTCGATCATTTTATCAGTAATATTGTCCAGCTTCCACATTTTTTCCTCTTCTTTAATAGTGTGATTTACTGCCTTTTCCCAGTTTTCAGGTTTTACATTATTTACGGCCTCCAAAAACAACTGTTTAACATCATGAATTTTAAAAGTGGTATTTTTTCTTGAAACTTCACTCTTTATCTGTGCCCATACCAGTTCAATCGGGTTTAATTCACAATGATATGGTGGGGATCTAAGTACTGTCATTCCACGATTTTTGGCAATTTCATCAATTTCGTATTTTTTAAATTTTTCTTTATGAAGGGCACACAACGAATAAAGTTCCTTTCTTATAGATCCGGGATGGTACGTAATATTTTTTGAACTCAGCCAATTCTGCAAGTCTTTTTTTAACCACTTGGTTGTGGGCAGTCCTTCTATAAGTCTGGAGTGATAACTTGCATTATCCATTACTATTACACAGTTCTTAGGAAGAAGATCTATCATTTGTTCGAACCATTCTTGAAAGACATCAGCGTTCATGTCTTCATGGTAGTCACCGGTACGAGTTGATTCAAAAGTTAATAAACCACCTTCAACAAAACCGTCTGAACTGCCAATGTGTACTATTATCAGCCTGCGTCCCTTTCCTGATGGTGGGTTTAAACCAGTAGATAAGTTATTTACAAAAGCGTGCCTTTGACTTGTAACAGTTTCATCCTGCCAAAATTTATTTGGTGTATGACCCTCGTTGATCCATGTTTCATCAAGATAAAATATTTTTCTTTTTTGGTTTCTCATTTCCTTTATGGTTCTTAGAAAATGTCTTCTCCATATGACAATATCGCTTCTTTCTAATAAAATAGACTTTCTGGGATTCTTTTTCCAGCGGAAGCCTATTTCTTTTAAAAGTTTCCATAACGTACTTCGACTCATTTCTGGGTAATCCTTATCATCTCGAACTGAGACAAGAACTTTATCCAATGTTGGAAATTCTTGTCTAAAGAAGAATTCATGCACTTTCCGTCGAAGTCCTTCTTTAAAATGATATTCTATTTGAAATTTTGGTTTCCCTGGAGCATTACGTGGCATTTGAAAACTACCACATTTCTCTTCTTTAATAACTCTGTAAATCGTAGATTTCCCAACACCAAGTGTACTGCTAACTAACTCAACGGTCTCATCAACACTTTCACATAAACGTTTGTCTGTAAATGATTTAAAACAATTAAATATTAATGTTTTTTCATTAACTGTTAAAGGACCAATTTTTCGGCGTTTACACGGCACTTCCAAATTTTCCATAACACTAGTATACACAATAAACTGCACCTTGCAACTGAAGTACCTACTTTTAGTGAACTGTTAAGAATTTTGAATACGCCACTTGGACCTTCCTACAAAATGGAAAAACCCACTATCACATTTTCTGTGGAATAAGTTTAGAAGGTAATTATCTAGTCAATTACTGTCGTAGATTCCTGGAATTAAAGAATTAAATGTTTGATTGTTGAAACCCTTACTTCGTGGAATGCACTCATTTCAGATAAAATAAAACGTTTTATTTTATCTAAAGAATTAAACTTTATTTTGCAAATAGGTAGGTACTTATTAAACTTTTATTGGTTATATATAACCAATAAAATAAACATCTTACATTTCTTGCAAATTCATTAGTACCTGTTAACCTCCATCACTCCGACACTGGCAACCTTATTTAGGGATTAGTAACCCTCACAACTATTGTATTCTATTCTGCTCCAACCTTTATACCTGGTGGTCATACTCAATTTAAAATTGTTTTCCTATATACTTCTGTAAACTTGTTGACAAATATCTGTTTTTCATTGAGTCACCCGTATCAACAGTTTAGGGATTTGCATACATAATTTATTGTTTTATTACTCTTTCATACATAAAAATACACTATAGCTACGGCCAGCATACATTCCTTCACTATATCAGAATCAGAAAATGCGTTTTGATGTTTAATAAGTATCCAGCACACACGTAACGCTGCCTCTGTGGATTTTGGCCACAAACAAGCAAGGGTGGAGGCAAAATTAAAGGAGGCCAAGGCTCAATTCGGGCTGTATTGCAGTAGAAGAAGAAGAAGTAGACCGAGTGCCACTATTGGTACACAAAATTAAGCTGCGTTTACTGAAAGGTTAAACAAAAATATATTATTTGTGTGTTTTATGTAGTTTGGATTTATTTTTTTTATGTCTTTTGGTTGGTATTTTATTGGAAGTTTCCCCTCCACCAAGCAAATGTTAGATCCTCCACTGTAATAGACACAATAGTCCTTTCCTTTTTCTTGCTATCGATTATTTAGCTCAATTAAAAAGTGAATCTACGACTGAGTGTCCTCTTTTTATTAACGGGTAATTCGGTGACTTAAAACTACGGAAACGTTGTTTAATAGAAAACGACTTCAATATCTGTATTAAAGTTAATTTTTTTTCTTCTATTATAATACACACTGTGAACATATAATTCAAATGAAATTGCCACCTAATCGTCGTTCAAACCGCGGCTTTCACGATATCCGATCTAATTTGAGACACCACATTAAAAAAATAAATTAGTCACGTGAAAAATATATAAAAAAGCGAATAATTGCCGGCTAAAAAATGTACAAAGCTGTGATGTATAGGTTCGCATGCCAGCTACAGATCAATCAAAATAAAATTACATTTTTGTGTTGACTTGCCTACATGAAAAATTCCGTTCTGTTTCCAATGTCGACGTTATTAATATTGCAGCAAATTGGTAATTTGCTTCTTAGCCAGCTATCAACCTATTTGATATAATAACCACAGGCTGTGCTTGTTGATATATCCCCGATAACGATATGTTTATATGGGGATATATAATTTGGATTATTTTGTCGAATTCCTGTGATTATCTTTATCGAAAATGACTTTGGTGGTGTTAAAGCACTCGTGCTTTTTTAGGCCTATGCAAATATTCATAGAGAAATACAAAATATAACGATCAATATAGGCATACTATTTTTAAAGTAAAATTTATTATTTATATAAAATGGCTGTTTAACTTCTTATCAAGACCAATAATTAAAAAATTAATGTTTTGAAAAAAATAAAGAAAACTTGTTAAACTGTTTATAACTTAATTACTATTTAAATGGGAATAAGCCACAATTAAAGGTTAAAGTACGATTATTGACGTTTCAATTTCCACTTCGGAAATCGTTCTCAAAATACAAACATTAGTTTGTACTCTTCATCTAAATTTGGTTTGATCAAGCTAAATTTTGCTGACTATTATAAAACGTCAGAGCAACGTCACATTGTAGGTGGGCAACTGGAACAAGGTATCTCGTAGACACTATGGTCTTCATCGGGGATTTGGTCTTTGATTAAAACACAAGTTGAAATAAAAATATATCTATTAATTTAATGTATGTACAATAAAATAAAAATAAAATAAATTCTCCGCCGTATAAAATAAAAATAAAACGAATTCTACGTCCCCGTCCGGATCCCGCGATGAAGGAATTCCTCGGCGAACGTCTATAAAAGAAAGAAAGAGTTATTATTAATAACAACAAATAAAATATGTGAATTCGATCGCACGCAGACTTATACTCGCTTCCGCTTCAATACAGCGGAAGCTCCAATCACACTCGCAAACAAAAATATTCGGCTGTGCAGGCCCACGGCAAGGTTCAGTACACAATGCCGATGAGTTCCGCTTAGTTAAGGACAGAGTATGATCCTCAATGCGAAAATCTCTCCGTCCGGGTAGTCTCGCAGGTTCAATACACTTGCGAGTCGGGGAGCCTAGAGCGCTAGCTGCAAGACTGACTAATTCCGCTACTCACATGCCTTAAATAGCCGCTCCGAATCCCACTCACTTCGCCATCTCGCTGAGGAAGTGGATGCGCAAACATGACACTCCCAGGGTTCAAACTGTTCAACGATGAGATAATCGTTACAGGGCAACTTGGAGTGAGTAGTGAAGATGGTTGTGATGTTTAGAGAAAAAAGAGTTCTATTGATCTTATCAGTGACATCTTTAATAAAAGGATGAAATATTTTGGGTTGATCCGGCGGTAAGACTTCGTTTTTTGGATAAAATTGGGTTTAGATGTTTTTGAATGCTCTTATTGATTTTGGTTTTGTGGTAGAAATTTTGTAAGAGTGTGCTTATTGAATTGATTTCAGCTGACCTGTGATTATTGTCGCTAAGTCTTATGGAACGGAAAATGAGTGTTGATAACTGAATTGAGTTGGGTGGTGTGATGATGTGACTGGGCATTGAGATAACGGGTTGTACGAGTGGGTTTCCGGTACACGGAATAGGAAAAACTGTGAGGTGGCGTTTCTAAATAAAAACATTAAAGAATGGCAAAGACGCTTCAGACTCAACTTCCATCGTGAATTGAATACTGGGATGTATTCCATTCAGGTGGGAGAGAAAGGGAACTAATGTGTCTTTACCATGGGGCCAAATGACAAAGGTGTCATCAACGTACCGTAACTAGCAGGTAGGTTTGAGATTTGATGAGGACAGGGCCGCTGTTTCGAAATTTTTCATAAAGATATCAGCTATTACAGAAAAGAGGGGGATCCGATTGGGACACCTTTGATTTGACGATAAAAATGATTTTAGAATGAAAAGTATGTATTCGACATGCAGTGTTTTATGAGAGATAATTTGTCTTGGGAAATTTGATGATTTGAGTCCAAGATGGAAATGTTTTCATCGATGGGAATGTTAGTGACTAAATAAACAATGTGAAAACTAACTAGTATCTCTGAGGGTGAAGTAGAAATGTTTTTTGAAAGAACAATAAAATAAAAAGAGTTATGCAATTTTTTATATTTGGCATTCTCTTTTTTTCCTTTTAAGAGCAACTTTGTTCTTACATATATGGACAGCTGCTGTTTTGTAAAAAAAGCTACACGTTTCCGCTAATATGTGGAATAGTAAACATCTTAGTTTGTGTTCCTTTTTTCCTCTTATCTGATTGAGGTCCTTAAGTGTTACAGTGTAAAATCGATTTCAGGGTTCCAGAAGAAGTACTGTTACCAACACATTATGAAACATATACTTCATCTAATTTACTTACCGATGCACGTCATTATCATTGACAGAGATCGAAGTTGACATAGTTGCCAAAGTATAAAAAATCCTGACTCCATTTTAAATCAAATAGGTCACATAATTATTGCAAAAGTATTACCATCTCTTTACAACGACTATTTAAATTCTTACGTGACATTTTTGAAATAAAACACACTAATTTTGTTCTAAAAAGAACAGATTTTATTAAATAGGTAAAAATATAAAACAAGAGGTATTCACTTTAAAATTCAAAATAATAAAGTACAAAAAGTGTCAACACCGCAACTGTCAAATAAGTGTTACCAATTTATGCCAAAATTTCACCTTCGTTCGATTACAGTTACAGTGTGTTCCGAACAAATGTTCTTCATAAAAACGCTTTATAATGCATTTATACAAATTAAATGAAACATATTATTGTGTATTTCTTTAAGTTAACATTAATAGAAATCTTTAAATATTATTTCTACCCGTATATAATAAAGTATGTCTAGTGGCTGTAATGCCAGTGTACTCGGCAAAGTGATTCTAAAAAAGAACACACCTACCCATAAATATTTCGTGTTGGTATCATGTGACGTCACGGGCTATGACGCCGATGACGTACATCGGTATGTAAATTAGATGAAGTATAGATGTTGACGATTTGATCTAGGTACTTAACTGCAAGAAAATATAGACAACGATTCGCAGACGATAGACGATATCGCGGTAGTTGCTAAATGTAAATATAAATCATTGAGGGCTGTTTATTTCATGGTATATTCACAGACTTGAAAAGGTACTCTTCAAAACCAACACATCCCTTGATGGCTCCAATCAGAGTATTAGTTTTGTACCTAAATAGAGATACCGTTTTTGTAGTTTCACAAATACGAGATTTAATAAGAGAAAACAATTTCGAAAGCAGACTTAAGACTGAATAAAAAGAGCACGGTTTTAAAAATGTGAAAAACTTCTTAGGAAACTAAAAACCGAGAACTACCTGGAATACCATAAAAATCTACTGAAACCCTATAATAATATGATCTGCAACATGTCTCTTAAAATCCATTTCCTTGACTCTAACTTGGACTTTTTCCCAGAAAATATTGGAGATGTTACACATGATGTTGTCTAGATGGAGAACGTTTTCATCAACAAATTTCAAGTGTGAAAAAACGATATCAAGGAAAACTTTTTTTTTATATCCAGTGATAATTTAGTTATACTAATTTATTGTTTTAAGTTATTATTATAGTATTATTATTACGTTCATAAATTTCAATGACCTGAGACTATTGTATTCTAAAGTTAATGTTTGAATTTTACATTTCTGTAGCTTACAGGTCAGAAGACCTTTGATCACCTTGTATATAGCACTTCATTAGAAAACCTGATGAGGCTAAATGACCCACACTAAAGAGAACTTTCTTGTGTACGACATAAAAGCGTTTGTTCGAAGGATGACTCATTAAACCGGTCAGTGTATAGTTGACAGAAAGTTGTTCAAAAATCGAGATAACATCTCGGCTGAGATTTGACACGGGTGACGGCAAGGCCAGGCTGGATAATGCGCGTGATTAATTGTCTCATCAAAAATTACAATATGAAAAATTTTGGGAACATCCAACCAACGGCCATGTTAATATTCGGTTAATTCTTGTACCAGAGTAATTTGTCACTTGTCAGATTGGATTAGAGGAATAAAGGATGTTCTTTATCACCATTGACAGTAACTTTTGATGTTTTAAAGTTTGGGAACTCGATGAATTGTTCTTAAGTTTACTCCGGAACTTTAAAATTTATTATTAATAGTTTTTTTGATTGACGTTTTATCGTTTTCGATAAAATAATACTTTCCTAGCATAAAAAATTGTTTTGCTTGAAATAGTAACCTAAAGTATCGTATATGATATGATTTTGTTAAAATTTCATAAGAGAAAATTGCCAAAGGGCAACAAACTTGAATAAAACGAGAAGAAAATGTGTCAATAAATAATTTTCTCTTGGAAAGACTATTTCACGAGACAATTAATGCACCATATCAACGAAACATAATCTTTATGTATTTGTTAACAATATTAAATGTACAATTATTAAAAGCTATAGCAGTTTGCCTATTATTTTTTACCAAAGCACGATTTTATGTTAATTGACCTGTAGCATTTGGGAACTCAAAGGTTCAGCTTCATTGCGTCCAAGAAAAACATCTTGCTTGAACAATAGGATTTATTCACTTAGATACGGTGTTAATTCCAAGTGGACAGTTTTTGAACCAAGATCCATCCTTCCAGTTGGGGTAAAGGGTAAAAAGCCGTCTGTCTGATAAAATATTTGGTCCCCTTTTTTCATTAATTTCAAAAATAATCTAACTGGGCATAAACTTTCGTTTGATGAATTTCTTATCAGCCATTTGCTGCTTGCCAAACTTTTCGAACCGTCTTGATTTGTTTTCGAAAAAATGCTGCTGTATTCAATTCGGTCCGTAAATTGTACGTACATAGAATAGACAACTCGATGATTTCATAACCGTATTTACGAACATTCTATATCACTCAAATATTACGATACTACTTGAGCCCTAGCCCAACATCATCTTCAGACACGCCACAAAATAAATTTCGAAAAAGCAAAGACTATCGCTCTTATCCGCTCCTTAAAATCGAGACAGCTTCAAGACGCGCGATGACGCTAAACGACTGCTGGCAACAAGCCGACTTCTGCTTCAGCGACTCCCTGCCCCAACTCTCACCGCTCACGCCACGTCAGCTCAGACCACGTCAGCGCATACCGTTCTCGCGCATACTGATAGTATAAAAGCAGCCACAGGGTACAACAAAAGAAGCACACCAAACCAAAGAAAAAACCAACGCAACAGTGAAGAGACCGGTTTGCATAAGCAGGGAAGTAGGTAGGATGCCATAAAAAGTACCTACTGAAAAAGACGAGGAAACCACCCAGAGAAGTCCAGGATGCCGAGAGGAAAACAAATCAGAAGAAGATGGTGCAAAAGCGGGACATCAGGAAGAAAGAAGACTGACATTTTTTAAGTTATGACATGTATATATTATTAGGGCAACAAATGTTTTTATTTTTATTTTTATTTTATAGACCGGTCCGCATTCCAAGCTAAATTGCTCACTTCGAGCTTGCCTAGACAGGGGGATCGGTTTTCTGCGGTTTCCCGATTCCACTTGTTAATGAAACCTGTCTATTTCTGAGGATACAGCCGCAGCTGCCCTCAACGCGCCGCGATCACAATAATTTAACACATATACTAATCATATTAATGCATGTATTATTTATACATATATTAATATCACACCATTTCTCATGCTTATTAATCTTAAACTAATATTTACTTATTACATTTTAGAAAACAATTCTGAAAAGAACCGACCTTACCGCCTTTTCGCCGCTGTATGTCCAGGCTAAGCAACCACCAGTGGATCAACGACAAACAAAAAGCAGCCAACAACCACGCAACAAAAAACCACATCCTGAAGAGGCAAATGGGCCTAAAACAGGATGCAAAACATCACCAAGCACCAAAAACAAACCAGAAACAGAACCAAAAGACAATGAAGGTAAGACCGGTCGTCACTCGATACTGAGGAGCAGATTGAGACGTTAGTGCCGTTTGATGGTTCTTGTACGTATACATGTAGGGGTACGTGACGACTGAGGGGAGTAGGCAGATTAAGACCCCGAACTCGAACGGAACCGATAATATCTGCAAAGTGGAGTCAATAATACTCAAAATGACCCAAAATTTCCAGCATATTTCTCAGTTCACCAGGCTGAGCTGGTTTTAGAATCGGGACCAAACAATCGTAAGTAAATGTATGTCTGTGCTTGTCGGTATGATTCATTGTGATAGGGCGACTATAGCATCGCGGTAAAAATAAGACAGGTTGCGTTTTCTTAATCGCTGTGATTATTTAGTCGCAAATGGATTGACCTTTGTTTGAAACAGTGTGTTTAATTTTTGAGAATAAACAATTGCGCGATTCATATCGCAAGTGGAGTGTTAGCCTTATAGAGGTTAGGTTGGAACTAAGGACAGAACCAAGGTTTAAAACATATTGACCAGCCTGAAAACCAAAGTAAACATGAGTTGTTATAGAACAAAAATAAATCGATTTCGCTTTCGAGCAAACCAACTAGTATCATATTCGCTGTTCTGGTACTAAATTACTAAAAAAATAACCGCAGAATAGAGTAAATAGTAGAACTGTGATAAAATGGTTAAGATATCGGTTATTACTACACAAAAGAGATCACTATGTGCTAAAACTCTTAACAAACAGTTGTTCATAAATTATTGAAATTGATTATTTTTAAACCAAACTACATCATCGATAATTTCAAGAATCCATCAAATATTACCAATGTTGAATATCAACACACCAAACACACCTTATCATTTTAGCTATTTAAATTGGACCGTATTTAACTAGAAGTGGCAAAAAAGCGTCTGGACTGTGGTTATATTATAATTTGTTTGCCTTTCCCATCAGACCGTAGAAATATTAATTGAACCCAAAAGAAATGAAATTAAATTATAAATGATTTTTTTACCTGGCGACCTTTGGAAAATTTTATATCATTTGCGGTTTGTATTACTTATGAGAGACGTTAATGTACTTTCAGTGAGTTATTGCTAGTAGTAGCGACAGGGAAACTTTGAAATTCATTTTATTTAAACCTACTTGTACTCTTATTATAAAGCAAATTCTACTACTGTAGCCCTGTGGTAACTGGCTATCTTAATATAAGCACTGCCATTACATATTTTCTAGACTGCTGAATAAACAATTTTGGTTCATTTTATAATTATAAATTACAGTACTCAAACTTTAGAATAGAGACTTAGACTTGCTGGTTGTAATTTCTTTTAAATAATATCAGCTTCTTCGTTTTCTTTAAATGCCGTCTCCCAATTAGAGGTTGGATATCTATCTTTATCTCTGACCAAAAATGGGGAAAAATTCAACATGCCCTTGTGTCAGTTGGAAAAGAAACCCTCAAACCACTTAAAGAAAAAACAAAACCTTGGATGACAGTAGAAATTCTTGAACTCATGGAAGAACGAAGAAAACATAAAGCAAAAGACCTGAATAAATACAAAGAAATTCAGAGAAACATCAGAAAGAAAATTCGAGAGGCAAAAGAGAGGTGGCTCTCCGATAGATGCAAGGAAATAGAAGATCTGGATAAAAAGTACGATAGCTTTAATTTACACAAAAAAATCAAAGAAATGACAGGTTCTAGAAAGCGTACAAAAACGAATATCCTTAAAAATGATAAAGGGGATATTATTACTGATATGAAGGAGAGATTATGTCACTGGACCAATTACATTCAACAACTATTTAATGATGAAAGAGAAGAACTGTCATTAGAAATCACCGAGGATACTGGACCACCAATATTAAGAGAAGAAGTCATCTATGCCATCAAAAACACAAAAGAGGGTAAAGCTACTGGACCAGATGAGGTGCCCATCGAATTATTAAAACTCATCGATGAAGATGTTATTGATGTAATGGTTGAACTCTTTAATCTAATATATCAGACTGCCACAATCCCCAGACAATGGCTGCAATCAACCTTTGTAGCAATTCCCAAAAAACCAAGTTCAACAACTTGCTCAGACCACAGAACAATAGCTTTAATGAGTCACACTTAAAACATTTTTGAAAATAATTCACAGCAGAATTGTTAAAACTCTTGAATATGAGATTAGTGACACACAATTTGGCTTTAGAAATGGTATGAGTACAAGAGATGCTTTGTTCGGCTTGAATGTGCTGGCTCAGAGATGCATGGACATGAATCAGAGAAGCGCTCTTAGACTCAATAGAAGGTATATCTATCAATGGAGAAGTTTTGAATAACTTACGTTTTGCAGACGATACAGTAATAATTACGGATAACAACAATGATTTACAGAACCTAATGCAACGCCTTAATGAACGCTGTCATGAGTACGGACTGAAGATAAATTTAAAGAAAACTAAATGCATGATCATGACTAAATCTGCACATGCAAATATCCAATTGACTATTGAAGATACTGCAATTGAGAGTGTTAATAACTATAAATACTTAGGAACATGGATAACATCAGATGTAGACCAAACCAAAGAAATTAAGACACGTATTGAAATAGCACGTACATCATTTATTAAACTTAAAAAGTTTCTTTGTTGTCGGGATATAAGGTTAGAACTACGCCTGAGAATGCTTCGATGTTACGTGTTCTCTACTCTTCTTTATGGTCTGGAAGCTTGGACACTAAAACAAGTTCATCTGAATAAGTTGGCCGCCTTTGAATTTTGGTGTTACAGAAGAATCCTACGAATATCATGGATTCAAAGAATGTCAAACATGGAAGTAACTAGAAGGATAGGAAATGAGGCGGAAATAATATTAACTATTAAAAGACGAAAACTTGAGTACTTGGGACATGTGATGAGAGGGCAAAAATACGCATTATTACAACTTATTATGCAGGGCAAAATCCGAGGAAAGCGAAATGTGGGAAGACGAAGAATATCCTGGCTTAGAACTTAAGGAATGGTTTGAATGCAGTAGTGCAGAACTTTTTAGAGCGGCAGTCAACAGAGTCCGCATAGCCATGATGATTTCCAACCTTCGATAGAAGATGGAACTTAAAGAAGATCTATCTTTACTATCTTCACCTTCATTTATCTTTTGGAAAAAAGAGATAGTCATAAATTCACTTAAAACAGAAAGTCAACAAGATTAGATGGAATAACCAACGAGCTTTTAAAACACGGAAGAGAAAGTATATCCCTAGAGATGACAAAATTTATACATAAACTAACATTGCACTGCAATATACCAGACGCATGGAGAAACAGCATGATGATACCAATGTTCAAGAAAGAAGATAAAGAAAACCCCAACAATTATAGACTACTGAACACCGCACTTTAGCTTACCACAAAAGTCCTAACTTTGTCAAAATCAATAAACTAACAACTTTATCAGATGAACAACAAGGGTTCATATCCGGAAGATCTTGCGTAGACGCCGTATTTGTCCTAAAACAAATCTCAGAAAAGATGATAAATAAATAAAGAAAAAAATAATTAAATCAATTTAGAAGGCTAATATTGAAGACGAAACAGACTTTAAAGCCTACATACACGAAGGAAGAAGAAAAAGAAGACTGTCTTTACTCTGTCTGCCGCTACTATAAAGAGTTCTATTGAACTGCATTTCTACCAATCACTTAAATTTTTCCAAAAATGATACTCTCTTCTCCCGCTACTCCTTACTCCTCTTATCTGTCCCTGTATTATTATTCTTTGCATTACATATCGCTGTCCCCTCATTACGTGTCTCAGATATTGTAATTTCTTTATTTTTTTGGATCGCGAGCTATCTAGGCGAGCCATGGTTCATTCTCACTACCTATAACCGAGGAGGTACCATGTTCTAATCTACCATCCTTGTTGGTGACGCCAAATTTCATAACCCATTCTAACATCCTTCTGTCAATCCTCAGAGGCCAGTAAGTGTAACAGAAAAACGACCAAGAATCCCAGAAAATGAGAAATGATGGAAATGCAAGGCCCTCAGTCTACGACAGTCCCTTGAGACCAGGCTACTGTAGCAGTCTTGAGATCAATCAGCATCTCAGATGTAAAGAAACAGAAGGTGCTAAGAATCCCAGGAGTTCACCAGGCGACCCTCACAAACGACAGAGGCAAAGAATATAGTTTACCAGAACATTGATGGAGGACGAGAAACTTGAAGAACAAATAATACTTTTGTCAGGAAACTTATTGTATTATTGAGGTATTATTTATGAGTAAATAAAAATGACAGACACTTCATTTTGCACTTCTCATAGGTAATTTAAAGAACTTGTTTGTGATTATTAGACTTTGTTCTTGGCAGAATTGTGTTAAACGACCTCCTCTATCGGTACCTTCCCTAGGTCCTTAATTTCCCTTTATTGTTCCAGCTCTTCACTTGCCGACTTTTGCATTTAAATCGCCTATAACTACCGTGATTTTCCTGTTCTTTGATATTTTCAGTGCATCTTTAATTTGTTGGTAGAATGTTTCTACTTCATCTTCTGTTGCATCCGTCGTTGGCGCATATACTTGGATCAAATTTAGTTTTGTGTGTAATGTCCTTATTTGTAGTAGCATCACTCTTTCTAAGATTGGGACAAAACCCTCTATTGACTTGTTGACCTCTGTATCGACAATAATTGCTACCCCACGTTTATGCTGGTTGTCAATGTTTCCCGAGTAATATAAGGTACTGGTTTCTGTCGAAAGGTATCTTGAGTTAGGCCACCATGTTTCGCTTACACCTAATATATTTATATTCATTCTTCTTATTTCTTGAAGGATGTTGTGCATTTTACCAGGTTGATATATGTTTTTGACGTTCCATGTACCCATTTTTGCTTTTGATAACTTTACATTGTCTTGTTTCGGTGTTTGACAAGGGTTTCGCCGATTAACGACCTGGAAGACCTTGTTTTTTTCACCTGCCAGATCTTTGGCTTCGATTCCCTTGACCAGTTTCTTTTTTTCTTTTAGTACTCATTGCCATGATGATTGCAAAAGAGCCATCCAATTGAGTCTTTAATGCAGTGTTCTTCTACTTACCAACTCATCCGCCCGAAGCCGTTGGTCAGTAATATATGGTATTGCTTATATCTGAAATCCTTGCCAGTATAAGCACATCTATATTCATATCCATGCATATTTGAGCAACTTATCATTGATCATATTAAAAGCAAATAACATCTCTTTGATTCCTAGTCCATTTTCTAAACGTAAACTGACTATCATCTTTTCCTTGCAGTTGTTATTATTACGACAATGTACTGATTTCAAGAATTATTTGAAATCATGACTTAAGGGATATTGTTCTGTCACGGAATAAATAACAATTTTTTTATTACTAAGTGGTTCTCTATTCATTGTAGTCTTTAGCGTTTGTATTGTTGGGGGTATCGCAAAAGGTAGAAAGTAACCATTATTTTAATATACAGTGAACGGGTAAATTATGGAATATTATCATTATTTCGACAACCGTCGAGTTTTGAGGGAAATCTCAAACTAGGTCGATTTTTGTTGTAAAATACCCATCTTATAACGTACATGGAGTAGGGATGATGTCACCAGTGTGGGTATAGTGACGTAATCTTTAATTTTTTTAAATAGAAATTGATATAATGCGACACCTCATTTGAAGGAGAATATAATTCTCTATTTACCGACATTCAATTTTTAACTAAAATACTTTTTTAAGAGTACAAAAACAATTTTTTTTTAATTCAACTAAATTAAATCTAATGATTTAATTCACAATGTACTTTAAGGTAACCAAATTATGCACAATAATTCTTTTAAATGTTCGAAATGCCATCCATCGGTTTCTTAACAATATGCGAATCTACGAACACGTTCATCCAGTACATTGCGGATGAGATCTGGAGTAATTAGACTCATTTCATGCCTAATTCTATCTTTCAAGTCCTGTAAGTTTTGGGGTCTATTGACATAAACTTTGGTCTTTATATAACCCTACAAGGCAAAGTCTAGAAGTGTTAGATCTGGCGACCTTGCTGGCCACTCTATAAAACCTCGTCTTCCGATCCACCTCCTGGGAAAGCAATGATATAAAAATTGACGTACTTCACGTGCGTAATGCGAAGGGCTCCATCTTGTTGAAACATCTTGTTGAAACCTTGTTGTTTCGGGATTTCCCTCAAAACCCGACAGTTCTAGAAATAATGATAATATTTCATAATTTAGCCGTTCACTGTATGTTTTGTTTTGTATATTGGGTTAAACAACTCTAGTGATGTCTAAGATTTCATCATTTATGAATTTTAAGCTTTCTACTGGGATTGGTCTAGATCTACTGCTTTGCTATTTAGTCTGTTTGTTAATGCCATTTTAATTTTGTCATTGGATATCTTTCAGCAAAATATCAAAGGTAACAAAGATCTTCCAATATAGAATATTGTGCAATAAAAGTGTCAATGTTATAAATAAATGACAGCACAAAGTATGAGGATAATTTAGATTTTAAAGTATATTTTGACTGAATTTAAATGTCTACTAAATTTGCCCCTATTTCCCCACATTGTTCCAATTGAGCAAATGCCGCAACCCATTCTTTAACTATCTTTATCGGTATAACAATCCACCGTAAGTAAAGTAAAGCTACAAAATAACAAAATTGAAATAACCAATTTCCTCCCGAAATTTCGTATTCATGAAAAAATTTCCTTATCAAGTATGATCAAATAATAAAAATAACACACTTCGTCTATATCATTATCGTTTTACGTGGTACATTCCAACACTTGAAATAAAATAAGAGTGATATTTTCGGTTCTTTGTTAGGATAAATGTTTCCGAATTTCGAGGTTTTTAGACGAGTTAATGATACAGACGAAATTTATAATTATCATGTTTTTATGATCTATCGAATTCCGGTAAGTATAATGAAAATGTTTTTTGGGTATAATAAGTTACAGTAAAGTGTACATGACTATTATAATGAAATGAAAAACATTATAGTATAATAAGTAGTAACACAGATTTCGTCAGAGAATCCCGTAATCAGATCGGCTTCTCAACCCATGATCTTTACTGACACTATGGTCTGTTTTTTAACCAGGAGGAGTAATTCAAATTTTCCGAGCCGTAATGCTTGTTTGTAATTAGTTCAACAGCAGGCAAGTTTACTCCACTATATTATGACATATTGACACTAATGACATTTGTGAAATTTTAAAATTCAAAATTTATATCGACGATTTTTTGTATTTTCTGCGTTATTCCTTACATTTTTAGATTTTTCGTTTGCATTTATATAAAAAATAGTTCTTTTCAGAACTATTTAGCGACATATTAGTGTTATTAAGATAACAATATGGATTCAATGCCAAGTACTAGTGGTAATTATTCTTCTCCACCTTTAAAACGCCGAGTAGATTTCGGTCATTTATCATCAAATGAGAAACAATGTATTATAAACATGTACAAACAAATTAAATTGATCATTCTGGAATGAAAATAACAGCCACGGTAGCAAAAATAAAACAGGCAGCAGGTTAGTTTTGCAGAATAGTTATTGTTAAAATCAAGACTTACTAAAGTAATGTGCTAATTTTAGGTGTTGCTAATTCAACTATTTACCGAACAATTAAAGAATATAAGCAGACTTGAACAGTAAGATGTCCTAAAAGTATTACGGTCGACCTTGTATTCTTGCAACATACGATGAAAGAGTTAAAACATCTGTACGACAGATAGTACAAACAGCTTCTTTTTCAAGAATGAAATGCCCACTGTAAGTAAAATTTTAAGTGAAATTACCAACCGCTCAGATCTTCCAAAATATGTGTCGTTCATTATTATATAAATTCTTAAAGCAAATCAATTTGAAGTAAGTAAATATGGGTTAGCCGCAATTGTATGGTAAAATTATCTAAAACATTTTATAGACTCCATTTTTATAATCGGTTATATTATTTTTACTACTAAATAGTTTTTGTAATTAAAATTTATGAGCTATATGAGAAATGGCTGTAATGGTACCCTTCTTGTTTGATCAAAATATTTTTCCTATATATAGACATAAGTACAACAGCCTTTGTGTTACATGTTTTTGGAAACATACCAGTGTACAAACATTTTCATTTTAAGTATCATGTACTTACATTTTACTGTTCTTATTTAAAGATATTAAGTATACTTGTTATGTTTAATGATGTAACTATGTACTATAATAATCCCATATAAGTAATAATCCCATAAAGTAAATTATTAAAAAAAAAAATTTAAGTTTTTAATTGTATACTCTACTGGAATATTGTCAAGTATTTTGGTTCAACAGATATAAGATCAGGGAAGAAAAGGAAAAAAAGAATATTTTTTACTTTACATATAAGCAAATTCATTGCACCAAATATTGCATAGCATTACTATAGATTGTTTAGCTTACTGTTTATAGGATGATTGATTTATTGTCTATATAATGAATGTCTTACCATAATTATTTTTTAGGTGAAATTATTTAAAGAATGGTTTATACATTACGCTGCTGACCAAAAACAAAACTTTCTTACTCAAATATCTGAAACAGATTCAGTTTTTGCTAAAAAACTAAATGAAGAAATTCAAAATAGTGTAGTTGTTCATGAATTTTGGAAGACTAATAAAATTATTAAATTTTTATTTTCACATACATCCCGAATATATATTATGCAAAGAGATATTATTTTCCTCTAATATATAAATCGATTTATGACTCCGTAAAATAGTTTCGAAACACAATCTGTTCTAATGAGACCTATTAGGTCGAAATACGTATCAACAGATACAAAGGCGCTTTTTGCGTGAAATCAAAATATTTGCTGTCTTTCTACGATTTATGACTCTTTAATTTGTTTGTAATAACTTGGACTTGGTGATATGCGAATAGTATTTAATGTGATATTTTTCTAAATGATATTTATACTAAATATAGTTTAAAGTGTTTATAAATTTATAAATGTATGTGATTTATATCTAATTATCAACTATCTTTTAAATTTAGTGTATACTTGTTAAGAAGCATTTTCATTCATCACAATAAAAATACGTAAACTAATGTTGTGTTTTAGTTTGATTAAATTGATACTATTGATACAGTTGGTTTTGTTCTTCCTGGTTATAGATCATCACAAGAAAACTGCAAAATTATGCTAGAATGTAACACAAAAGATTGAATTTGTTGATTATCTCACAGAAATCCAGTATTTTTTAGTAAATTTTATTTATTGATAACAAATGGGACAAACTCACTGTCAAAATTAATCAAGAATTCAGCATTAAAGAAATTGTAAGTACACACTTATTCATACAAAGTATCTTTTTGCATTTTAGTTCCTCAAATAGACCCTAAAGATATTGATACATAAGTGAAACAAATCTATCTAATGAGGTAACTGATTACCACGAATGAAAAGGAACAAACTTATATTTGAACCATAATTTATTCTGTGATAGGAAACATTAAAAAGTAAATTCTAAAGCAGTGAACAGGAAGGAATATGTAAAACGAATTGGCTGAAGCAATTCAGATTGGATTATTAAGCTTAAAAATAATAATCAAGGTCAAAGTTAACTCTTCTGGTAAGAAAAAAAAACTAGATTCGAGAAATTGATCACACCAGAATAAGAATACGCAGTTTAAAAGAACAGTATTTCAGAAATCTTTAAACTCTCTCTAACTGTTTGATACATGCTTTTGCATAGCTTTGTTGCATATAAGATCTATTTGCATTTGCATTTAGGATTTGTAACATTATTGACATTGAGTCTCCGGATCAAAATATTCTCTAAATTATAATTAAATATCATAGACTTCAGAGAATATATATTGGAAGGGAATTGAAAAAAAAATATCATTCAAACATAAATAAACAGATAGCTATATATAACTAACCACTATATGATAATATCATTGACTGCTACATGTCTTTTTGAGGTAACACACTTGTAATAACTTTTCTATGGATGTTTGGTTTTTCATACTGTTCTTTTTAGATAAACTGATGATGCTTTCTGATTAGAAAGCGAAACGTCTTTAATAAATAGATGAAGTAGCCACCTTCTTTATCTTTTTTCTCCACCTTTTGACCGAAAAACCCACCACTATTTGAGTGATCCTTAATTAAGCAACATTAAGATAAAATTACATAAAT
This sequence comes from Diabrotica balteata, assembly GCA_918026665.1. Lineage (NCBI taxonomy): Eukaryota > Metazoa > Arthropoda > Insecta > Coleoptera > Chrysomelidae > Diabrotica > Diabrotica balteata. Next base: position 163,295,629 of record OU898279.1, read on the forward strand.
ATTCACTTAAAGAGGTAAAACTGTTCACAAAAAGAGACAAGACAAACATTTGTCTTACACTTTCGCAATTAGACTGACAATTTTTTAAATAAGTTAATATACACATAAAATAAAAAGTTTGTAGTGGAATAGACGAGTTTCTTTAAATTTCTATTTATAAAGTAAGGTAGCAGGTATACCTACCTATATAAAATGAAAATGGGCTGGGCATAACGAAAGATATCAGGATGGAAGATGGAATAAAGAAATTGGCCGCTGGAGACCATATACTGCAAAAAGGTCAAGAGGTCGACCGCAAATGAGATGGAAAGATGACATTGAGCAAAGCGCAGGTCCAATGTGGAAAAGACAAACAGAAGACAATGAGAAAATGGGAGAGGCCTATATTCAACACATGAATACATTTTGGACTATAGATAGCAGGTATACCATAAATTATTATTGACTTATATAAATTGCAGAATATTGCTGTAGACGCTGCTTAGCTGATGCGTATCTGCTTTTTAATTTATTGCATTTTTTGTGTTAGTAATATAACACATTTCCAGAAACAGCCTGTTTTTATAATTCGTTGCTGTTTGTAGGATTTCAACATTGGTATAGTCAAATTTGAGACCTTTGTAATGGAGTGTTCGACAACGGCGTATGTGTTTTTACCTTTATGGCAGTTACTTTTGTGCTGGGTAATACGTTGTATTAACCATTGGTTTGTCTGTCCAATATAGCAGCCTTCGCAGCTTAAACATTATATTTATAGATTGTATTGGTAGTATACATTGCTGGTGTTTTATCTTTGACACGAGAAAATAGACTTTTGTTACTTATACCGCTGTATTTACCAATACTTATATATCAAAACCATTTTGTGATCCTTTTACATCGTTCTCCAGAATAAATATCAAACTCAATACATCAAAATACCGTAGAAAAAGGATGTCACTATAATCCATGGCCAAATTAATAGCTCCAATTTATTATAGCAATAACGACCGTACCTTAAAAAAACTTATGTATTAGATCAGCATTTGTTGGGAAAAATTATCATTTGTTAAAAGTTGGAAACGCGCCACTGATGGCTGTTTGGGGAGAAAAGAAAAAAAAACATCACAATCCAAGATATCAGAATGAGTTTCTATTTGTCATCGAAATGACCGTGATGGCGAGAAGAATGTAGCCAGTTTTTATCGTTTAAAGTGCTCATAGTCAGCAGAGATCGCAGACGTGAGGCCGACTAGCTTCCTCGGAGTATGCTCAGAGGAGAAATAAAAAAGAACGAAATTTAAAGTGAACCCATCTAACAATTGATAGCTAGATAATTTCAATAAAAATGATTTACCGGCAAATATCACTTCTGGTCTATATTTACGGTTAAATATTTTTGGTTATCTGAAGCATTTTAAGATCAATATAGAGTTATGATATAGCGAAAGTAGATTTTTGGGAACATTTTTTAGAAAATTATTTAAAAAGATGATATGGTTATATCCAAATAATTAAAATGGATACAACAGAAAAATAACTATATATTTAGAGAACACGTTTACGGTTTATAGGCCTTATTATTATTAGTAGAACAGGTTATAAAATGATAAGTAACATAAATATTTACGTAATTATGTAATATAGTGAAATGATTTTAATATGTTAAAAAGGATACAACTTAAATGGATTTTTAAGTTATTCAGAACTGTTTTAAAGTGAGGTTGGATAATAATTTTGGGGATCATTTGAAATTTTGATTATATTTGAATGCAAGTTGAAAGTCAGCGGAATAAAGTGTTCATTTTCTTTTTCTTTATAGTTCATTTAAACACTTTATAAAGTTGCAATATTTATTTAGTTTTTAGGTACTTGTAGAGAGTCTCTACATTTTGTAATAAATTTTTATTGTCACGACACTAAACCACATTAAGATTTATACGATTCCTATTTTTGTAAATTTTTAAAGGCAACTCAAGTTGCAGACGAATTTTATAGTTTATATTAAATTTGTTCAATATTAATAAATAACGTGCTTCATTTGGGTTCATTTATCAAAAGTCTAAAGTAAATTTTGGTTTAATTTCTTTTTGAACTCTACCAGGAGACTACAGAGTCGACGTCACACAGTGACAGATTGCTTAGAACACATAATTGAGCTAGCTGAGGTATATATTAAATTAAACAACGAACCACATATTTTAAAAATTACAACATTTATTATAAATAAAAATAAAATTAATAAAATACAACTTTTTCAATAGTTATAAACAATATCTTTAAACAAAAAAGTTTACAAAATATTAACTTTTTTGAAAATCAAATCTATAAAGGAGCATGGCCCATAGTGGGACATAACACGAACCAAGGAGTTTAGTATGTGCGCAAGTGATTGGTATATAACTAAACCTAAAGGCGTAATGAAAGTAAAGGTTTACCTTGCGTAGACCGAGGGAGGATAAGCAGTTTGCCCTTAAAAGTGGCCGCTTCGCACTCCCAGAGTGTCTCATTCTCATTGCGAGAAGAGGCGCATCAAGAGCGTACACGCTGGGACCCGAAAGATGGTGAACTATGCCTGGTCAGGACGAAGTCAGGGAAACCCTGATGGAGGTCCGTAGCGATTCTGACGTGCAAATCGATCGTCGGAACTGGGTATAGGGGCGAAAGACTAATCGAACCATCTAGTAGTCCCTCCGAAGTTTCCCTCAGGATAGCTGGCGCTCGTTCCGTACGAGTTTCATCCGGTAAAGCGAATGTTTAGGGGCATTGGGGTCGAAAAGACCTCAACCTATTCTCAAACTTTAAATGGGTGAGATCTTCGGCTTGCTCGAACTTATGAAGCCGTGAGAAACGAATCAGAGTGCCAAGTGGGCCATTTTTGGTAAGCAGAACTGGCGCTATGTGATGAATCAAAGAAGGCTCTAACGGCATCCTTTAACTCATTGATAATTTAGTGGTGTTCGTATAAAAACAGCAGTTTTAGCCATACCCTAAATGTATGCGTCTGGAGATGTTAAGTCTGGAGAATGTGCAGGATAGGGGAAGTCAGTAAATTGTGAAACGAATTTGTTTGGAAAATGTCCCTAAAGAAATTAACAAACTGCGACAGCAGTATGGTCAGTTGCTCCATTCTGCTGGAAAAATGGGCCTCGAAAAGCCAAATTAATGCACGACAAAATTGACGTAGATCAGAAATAAAGCGTGTTTAAATTTGTATGTACCTCTGTTAATTAAGTCTGACTTGCCTACCATTTTCTTGGATTAAGTATGAAATAATGATTCCGTTTCCCGAAACTGCACACTAGAGACTCACTTTTGCGCTATATAAAGAAAACTTTTTGAAATTCATCTGCTCTGGTAAAGCCTAGAAATCGATATGTAACATATCTATATAACAAACCGGCATATCTATGTTTCGTGGACCTTAAGAAGGCATTTGATCGGGTCAAATTAAACGACCTTATCCACTTGCTGCACGCAAGACTTATAAAAAGTAATCAAAACGATCGAAAATATCTACCAAAATAACACAATAAAACTAAAAGTATTAGAAGAACTAACCAACTCTATTGAAGCTGGCAATGGGATAAGACAGGGAGATTCATTGAGTCCTCTATTGTTCAACATGATTATGGATGAAGTATTAAAAAAAGTTAGAACTAAAAAAGGATACCAAATGGGAAAAAACAAATTAAAATAATCTTCTAATTTAAAATTTAAAAAATTTACAAAAGACAAAATGTATAAAATTAATGGGAAAAACCCCGTAATTGGCCGTATACCATCGTTTAAAAAACACAGAAGTTTTTTTTTTTTTTTATTTAGAATTTCCGCATCAACCATTAAAGGTTATTAGCGGGTTTTACAGATTTTACAGTTGTTATTACAAATACAAATTTACTAATTACAAATTGCGTATTAAATTACACATAATAAATTACAAATTACAAAGAGATACATATAATATAACTTAAATTTTGTGTAGTAAACGTATGTCCTTAAGGAATTTGATTGTATTAGATACATTACTGTTTAAAATATCTTTAAGTTTCTTTGCTTCTTCTGGTACGTTGTTGATGGCTCTTTCGTAGGAATAAAGAGGACATTCAATCAATACATGTTGAACAGTTATTGGACATTCACAATAGGAACATTCAGGTGGTAGTTCTTTTGTTATGAGATGCTGGTGAGTTAACGCTGTGTGTCCAATTCTTAGTCGGTTTATAATCACTTGTTGCCTTCTGTTTTCTGGAAATTGTAGTTTAGTGCCAATCCTAGTTTTCACGTTTTTAAGGTTAGCCTTAGTAGAATTCCACATTTGTTGCCAATTTTTTACACAGTGCTGTTTAATATTGAGCTGGATATCACTGAATGGAATTGTAGTCATAATTTCAGTTTGCTCGTCAGTAGCAGCTTTCTTTGCTAATTCATCTACTTTTTCATTTTCTGCGATACCTGTATGTGATGGTACCCAGAGAAATGTAACGTTCACGTGTCTGTTTTGTAGGTGATAAAGTGCTAATTGTATTTGTTGCAGGATAGCATGTACTGGATATATTTGCCTTAAGCTCTGAAGAACAGATAAAGAGTCAGTAATGATAAGAAAATCTGAGCTTGCATGAAACACAGAAGTTAAAACACTTCACACATGTGTATTGTGATATAAAAACAAACAAATATTTAAAACTTTATAAAAGTGTCGTCAACATTTAAATTCTGGCAGAACGTTTTCAATCTGAACAGATCATCCTCAGTGCCTTGTGTATTTGTTGCTAACAGTAAAGTTGTCTATAAGACCTCCATGTATGGATTTACAGTATTCCAAATTTTACATTTAATAATGTTTTGAATCCAGGTCGATGACAATGGATATATTTTTAAAAATTACTTTAGGGACTACAGGTCTCCCTGCTCGAATATTTACAACAGCAAATTTACTAAGATGTAAACTTGAGCTTAAAGGTTACCTAATAAAACAGGTGACGGAGTTTATATACCTAGGCATCATATTATCTAGCTACGGAAAGCTCGAAACTGAAGTAGAATGTTAAGTAAATAGAGCAAACAGAGCCTCAGGCTGCCTAAATGAAACAATATGGAGAAATAAATATATCGGGAACGAAACGAAAGACAGAATTTACAAAACAGTCATCAGACCAATAATGACATACGCGGCAGAAACAAGACCTGACACAAAGCGGACAAAAAGAATGTTAGAAACAGCGGAGATGAAAACACTTAGAAAAATTGATGGTAAGACACTATGAGACAGAGTTAGAAGTACAGATATACGACGTAGAAGCAAGGTGGAGAACATCAAAACTGGGTAAGAAATAGAAGAGTAGAATGGAACGATCATATAAGCCGAATGACAACAAATAGAGTAGTAAAGACGGCAAGAGACAGTTCCCCAATAGGAAGACGATCAGTAGGAAGACTACGAAAACGATGGAATGACAATTACTGGAGGCACATTGAAAAACAGACAGTCATGTCTATATAAAAAGAAAAACAAAGAAAAAAAAAGAACAAACAATAAATTCCTAAATTGCAACCTGTCCCAGATCATGGATAAACTGGCTCTGTGTAGAATTTTTTCCAACTTTCTGCTTGAATATGCTGGACGTGTCTTCAAGCCCTTTGGTATTATGTTTGTTGTCTTTACATATTTGTAAAAATTTGATTGAATTTTGACAATGTGCCAGTTTTTTTGTAAAGAATTTTTAATCTCCGAAAATTTTGAATGACGCTGGGCCCATAACAGTTTTTTAATATGTCAGTTTATTGTCAGGTCATGAGTTCTCTGGATGTGTGTATTTTCACATTGTGGAACGACATGCATCCTTAAAATTCATGCTATGGTATGCTGGACGAGCCATACAGCCTGTATTCACTACCCCGAAGTATGAGCGGGAACACAATATTGTATAATACTTATAATCTCATGGTTGGCACCTAGCACATCATGAGGGCCTTCACATTTTACCTTACTTCAACTTGTCTTGGGTAAAATGACTTTAATCTGTTCTATCGGTCTCCCTTGACCACCTCTTGCTTATTCCGGCCCCGAATGGCGATTAGGTTCCGAAGGCAGACGGGTCACTATTTTCATATCTTTACGGTATTCTAAGACGAGAGATTGCCGTATAAGATCCCCATTACTGACACGGCTGGCGGATGAGTGGAATGGAGGCACTCTTTTGCCTGGGTTGAGAAATCGGCCCGAAGGCGGATGAATCAACAAATAATGGTCAAACGGCATAAGGATGTAGAAGGCAAGGGGAAACCACTACATTAAAGATCCCAAAGGATATCTCAAGAAAAATCACAAAATGAAGAATCAAAACGAAACGGCCCCGAGTGCCTGGCGTCTCTTAAATGGGACAGGGTGCGAAGAATCTCAGGAGGAAAAACAAAATAAATAATATAAATCGTATTGCAACGTGAAATGTACAAACATTATATAAAACTGAACAACTCGCAACAGTATCACCTGAAATGAGCAGACTTAAAATAGGTATACTTGGCCTTAGCGAAGTAAGATGCTGGACAGTGTTATCACAACGACATTGTTCTTTATTACTCGGGCAGCAGTACTGGTGATCACAAAAATGGTGTAGGAATCATAATAAAAAAAGCACTACAACCGTATGCCTCAAATTTTATTCCCTATAATAAACGAATAATAATGTTACAGTTGAAATCCCACCCAATAAACATAAACATAATTCAAATTTATGCTCCAACATCAAGCAGCACCGATAATGACATACATAGATGTATTCTATTCAGATTTAGAACAACTAACGAAAAACATAAAAAAACATGAAGTCAACATAATAATGGGTGACTTTAACGCCAAAGTCGGTAAAGGGAAAGTAGAAGATATCGTAGGGAATTATGGTCTAGAAATTAGAAATGAAAGAGGAGACCAATTAGTACAATATTGTCAAGAGAACGAATTAGTCATCACAAACACCTTTTATCAATTACCACCAACACGACTCTATACTTGGAGTGCACTAGGAGACAACAATAACAATCTGATAAGAAACCAAATCGATTACATTCTTGTCAACAAAAGATTCAGAAATGGAATTAAAAGCGTTAAAACACATCCTAGTGCTGATGCAGACTATGACCACAATATACTTCTTGCCAACGTTAATATTAAACTGAGAAAACAACAGAAAAAAAGTAAAATTCAGAGACTAGATTTGTCAAAGCTTGAGGGTGAAAAATGTCAACAACAAATAAATGAAGCAGTTGCACCAGCATTCGCAGAGGCGTCAAAAAAAGATATTAATAGTGCCTGGAACGTAATGAAATCGGCAGTACTTAACGCTGGTAAAACGTTTGTTGGTAAAAAAGAACCAATTGCCAAAAAAGACTGGATGACACCAGATATTATAAACCTCATAGAAGAAAAACGAAAATACAAAAATACAAATAAAGAGAAGTACAACAATGTGAACTATATGTCATTGTATATGACGGTACTATTACAAAAATGCAGGAAATAAAATAAAATGGTATTCATATGTTATTTAGATGTCCAAAAAGCTTTTGATAGACTCCAACATGGTAAACTCATACATGCATTGAAACACATACACCTAGATCCCAAGGATATTAATTTAATCAAAAATCTGTACTACAATCAAACAGCGGTCGTACGGGTGGAAGATAGTGAGACAAACCAGGTGGAAATTCAAAGAGGAGTCAGACAGGGATGTGTGCTGTCGCCACAATTATTTAATGTGTACTCCCAACTAATATTTCAGGAGGCACTATGGGAAAGAACTGAAGGTGTAAGGATTGGAGGGAGCATCATTAATAACATAAGATTTGCAGACGATACCGCAATCATGGCAGAGAATATAGACGATTTACAAACTCTCCTGGAAATCATTAACAGAGAAAGCAAAAAGATGGGACTAACAATGAATATAAATAAAACCAAATACATGGTGATCTCAAAAAACCCTGTTGACAACATACAACTGACATTGGAGGTAAACCCCTAGAGAGAGTCGACAAATATAAATACCTCGGAGCAATTATAAACTCACAGTTAGATCAAGAGCAGGAGATAAAGGTCAGAATAGAAATAGCTCGAAAAGGCTTTATAAAATACAAGTCAATGTTTACAAATAAGAAATTGAGTATGGCCATCAGATTGAGGTTCGTCGAATGTTATGTTTGGTCGCAACTACTATATGGGGTAGAAGCTTGGACTCTGAAAGCCCAATCTATAAAAAAATTGGAGGCATTCGAAATGTGGCTATATAGGCGTATTTTGAAGATTCCTTGGACTGCAAAAGTCTCAAATGAGGAAGTGTTAAGACGAGTTGGACATGGCAGAAAGCTTATGAACACAATTAAAATAAGAAAAACATCGTATCTGGGCCACATACTCCGAAACGATAAATACTCTCTGCTACAAGTCATCATGCAAGGTAGAGTAGAGGGAAGAAAAGGCTTGGGAAGAAAGAAGAAATCTTGGCTGAGGAATATCAGAGATTGGACTAACCTCAGTGTTGAACAGATATTTCACGTTGCAAAAGATCGAGAAGCGTTTAAAGAAGTGATCGCCAACCTTCGTTAGAAGACGGCACAAGAAGAAGAAGAAGTTCTGAAGCTATTTTCTGGTGGCATTTTATGTAAAAAATATAATATATATATATATATATATATATATATATATATATATACACATATGTATATTGTGTATATATATATATATATATATATATATATATATATATATATAAGAATAAGCTTCAATTCAAGGTAAAGTAAGTTTATTGACGTTTCAATTTCCAGTTCGGAAATCGTTCTTAAAATTTAATAATGTTGAGAAACAATGTACAAAAAGGTATTTTGTGGTAAACTGTTATGGCTTAAATTCATTAGGAAAAATATAGAACAAATCTGTTAAAAATAGAAATACAGCTATGTGATTTATACAAATACCGCTACAATCGATAAAGTGATAGAAACAGGTAAGCACGTCATAAAACAAGAAAAATTGCCGATTCAATTTAGTTTTTTATTTATAAAGATTAGATATTAATGCAATATTTCTGTAATACCGGCGTAATTTCTCGTATAAAACTCCAATTTCTCTAATCATACAAATTAATATCGATAATAATCAAATGATTGCTTGCAACCGTTCCAGTTATGTACCAATATATAATAATATTATTCAGTTACCTTGTACAATATACATCAGTTGATTGATTCTTCAAGTAAATTGCTGCGGAGGTTTGAAAATTAACATAATAATATAGATATCATAAAACTATTATGTTTCATAAATGACTTCTTACTAGCTAAAAAAATTTAACTGGGACATTAATACGTGTGAGTTTAACGATTCGTTTGCATTTATAAAGGTGTGTAGCATCCAATTATTAACCATTAGAAAGACATCCATTAAAAAGATATTATTTTGAACAAAACTGATAGATTAATAAAATGACAAGAAAATCATATGTGAAGACAATTTTATGTTGAATTTATTTATATAAATATAGATAAATGAATAAATTCATTAATTTTAATTCTTAAAAATTACACGATACATTTAATATGCATAAAAAGGTAAGAAAAATGAAAACAAGCAGCTGGTTTTCAAAAAAAAGATCAACAGGGAAGCGTGATCACAGATAAAAATCAAGTAATATGCATATGAGCTAAATAGATACAAAAACTCTTTAATAATAATAGATCTAAACAACTTCCATCCTACACCACGTCAGATGAAGTGAAAAGAGCAATCTATCTATCTATAGCCCAAAATCTATTCATGTGTTGACTATAGGCCTCTCCCATTTGTCTCCATTTGTCTGTCTTCTGTTTGTCATTTCCACATTGGACCTGCGCTTTGCTCAATGTCATCTTTCCATCTCATTTGCGGTCGACCTCTTGACTTTTTGCAGTATATGGTCTCCAGCGGCCAATTTCTTTATTCCATCTTCCATCCTGATATCTTTCGTTATGCCCAGCCCATTTCCATTTTAATTTCAATGCATGTTCGACAGCGTCTGTTCATCAGCATGCTTGTCCTCTTTGATAGCTTGTCCTAAGTAAATATATTCTTGGACGTGTTCTATGTTTGTTCCACCTATAGTAATTACTGATCTGTCTTCTGTATTAGTCATTATTTTAGTTTTCTTTAGATTCATTTTTAGTCCTTTCTCAAGAGATGTTTTTTCTAGGTCTGAAATCATTATTCGTAGTTGTTCCATAGTTGTTGCTATCAGGAGTACATCATCGGCGAATCTTAGATGATTTAAATATTTCCCGTTTATACAAATCTCTTTATTGTCCCAGTCTATAGATTTAAAAATGTCTTACAACGCCAGAGTAAATAGTTTGGGTGAGATTGTATCCCCTTGTCTGACACCTCTACAAATTCTAATTAATGGAGTTTGCAAATCTCTGTCTAGCTGAATTCTCATAGTGGCGTTTTGATATATATTGTGGATTAACATTCTGTACCGTGAATCTATTCGGCAATTAACTAGCGCTTCTTCCACTGCCCATAGTTCTATGCTGTCAAACGCTTTTTCATAGTCAACAAACGCTAGGTATATTGGAAGGTTGTATTCGTTGGTCTTTTCTATCAATATTTTAAGAGTACGGTCGGTTGTGCTGTACACCTTTCTAAATCCTGCCTGCTCAACTGTTGGTATGCATCAAATTTGTTGTTTAGTCTAGTTGTGATCACCTTAGTGACAGTTTTATAGATTTGTGATAAGAGAGATATTGGTCTACAGTTAGCTAATTTTGATCTATTTCCTTTCTTTTATATCAGAATTGTATTTGCCTTGTTCCACTCTTGCGGTATTTGTCCTTCAAACAAACATTTATTGAAAAGTATCTTTAGGTAGTCTTTTATCTTTTTTTTAGGTTTTGTTGAGTTGTATCAGGTGGACTGTTTTTAGAGCTGTAGAGGTCACTATCACCCTTGTTATCTTTGATATTTAGGTTCTGCTTTTTTCTATTACACCTTGTTTATTTTCCATCACTATGATTTTGCTTCTTCCTAGGTGGGACTTGATAGATCTTAACTTTTTGTTTTCTTCTATAATCTTCTCGATTCGTTCGTCTTGATGCCGTTTGAGATCTTGTTTTATATGTCGTCTAATTTCTGTATTAAGGGTTTTTATTTAGTTGTATTTCTTTTATTTTCTTGTAGTAGGCTTCTCCATTGTTGTAGCATGTCTAAAGATATAGCACTTAGTTTTGATTTTTTGTCTGACTTTGCTGGTGCTACGTCTTTAAAAAAGCTAGTCTTTAGAAGTTCTGCAGTGATAGCTTTATTAGGTTGATCTAGATTTAGGTCTGTTAGGTTTAGTTCTTTAGCTGTTCTTAATTTGTTTTGGTATTGTTCTTTATTCTCCTTTAATTTTTCTGGGTGGACTTTTTCTTAGAGTGCACATATTGTCTTCGATCTTTTTTGTGTTCAATACTTATGTTAGCTCGTATCATTCTGTGATCACTACTAGTAGAGATTGAGTTTATTACTGTTCCCATCTGGCAACATCCACGTCCATTTCCTTTGTGGTTTTTGATAGGTGGTGAGAATTACAATAGGCGCTTTACTGATAGGCGTTGAGAATCACAATGTTCACAAGCAGGTATAAGTATATAGTGGATTTAATATGTGCAGTTGTATGTGTGTTGTATTTTGTCCATTCCGCTGATTTTACCATCTTTTACGAGTGTTTTGTTTTACGTTTGCTGCCAGCTCTTGATGAAGTTGACTTTTTTCTAGGCATAGGTTAGAATAACTTGCTTTCTTGCTGCGATATCAGCAGAATAATTTTCACTAATCCCCACATGAGATGGGGCCCAAAGAATGGTTATTTATGTTCCTCTGCTGTGGTTTTGATGACAGATGTTTTGAATTTTTTGAACTATTGGATTTAACGAGTACATGTTGGCAATTGACCGAATTTAAAGAAAGAGAATCAGTGCATATAGATAGAGATTTCAAGTGGCTGGTAGTCGGTGTAGAGCTAGGTTTTCGGTACAGACAGCACATACCAGTATTCTTTTCATCTTTAGATGCGTCGGTATAAAGAACTTGATTGTACTGTTTTGCATTTATTGCTTCTTAAAATAATTGTCTAAGGAGGTGGTTAGGTCTTCTTTGTTATGTCGAGTTAGACTAGTATTGATAGCAAGTAGCTTATTGGTCCATGGAGGAATATTGGAAGTACTAATGGAAAAGTAATTTTAATAGTTGCAGTTTTTGTAAAAAACATGTATTAATTTCTTCATAAGGACATAAAATTTTATCTACAATACAGCATTTATGTACAAATATAAAATGACATAGTACTTCGTGTTTGTATTAATAAATCTTTATGGCGATAAAAAAACATTTAATATAGGTACTAAAGCTAGCACATGTTCACAGTAAACATATAAATAAAATTTAGTTTCCTTGAATAATTTTTCTTTTATCGGGTTATCTTTTTTACTATCGAATAAATTAATATTTAAGTTATTAATCAATACCGGTACTACCGCTGTTAATAACGTTGTAATTTGTATTTCCAATAAAAAATGTTTGCAGCAATAAATAAATTTATAACTAATTACAAAATTTTAACCCACACTGAGGCAACAAGGCGCGGCTTCATTGGACGTCACACGAGTCGACTTCCGTAATTAGCGAAGTCACGATCCTACGGAGGCGGCCTGTAAAAGTGCCATTACGAGGAAAAAATCTGACCTTAAAGCATCAGATAGGTATTAAATTAATTAATAATTTCAGAATTAGTTTGGTTGTGTTTCTCGTCCGCGAGAAAGATTTTATAATTTTAATAATCATAAAACTTTAAATCGTACAAGGTTATGTAGTAAAGAAAATACTATTATACATTTTATTACACTCGACATAGCATTTCGTTGTTTATTTTATACATCTTCAATGTCTTTTTATTGTTTCTTATACTTTACTTAAGCAAATTTTATTTCCTCTTTCTTTTGGTGCACTCTATTACTGGGGCTTTGCCACCACTACAATAAAATGTTCTTTATTCTGCGCCACTCTTGGTAATTGTTGAACGTTCATGCCCGTCCAAGTTCTGATATTGCGAAGCCACGATATGGCTATTGTGTCTACTCCCCTTCGGCCCTCTATCTTTCCTTTAAACGTGATCGTACACACCGGCGAAGTTCCAGGCCGAGAAAATCTCCACTGCTACAGAGAAATCGCCAGCAACGTTCGCAGCACATCAGCACAAACATCACAAGTGTCTATTACCATAAATGAATACGAATCAAGGTCGCCACAAGAATGGTAGCAGGCTCTGGGAGAGATCTGCCACCAAAATCGTAAGGCGTCCAGCGAACACCTTACACCAATAGTCCACAATGTACACCAAAAAATAGAAAAAATCATCACCCTCACCGGAGGTCATTAAAAATATAATATAAAAGTCCGGCATATCCGGATACTTTCCACCCAAAACCCGACCGTAGACAATTATAGACCAATTTCCATCGTTTCGATATTCAGTAAAATAATCGAAAAAATTCTAAAGAAGCGTCTTATATCGTACTTCGAAACAAATAACTTTTTAACTAGTTCACAATATGGGTTTAGAAAGGATCATTCCACAACACATGCACTTTTAGATATGATGACTGCCATAGTTGATGGCCTTGAGAAGCATAATTACTGTGCCATAACGCTATTCTTCTTCATGTACCATGTCCTTTCAGAACGTTGGTTACCATCATAGCTATTTTAATTTTATTCACTGCCACCCTAAATAGCATGCTTGTATCTACACCATACCAATCTCGCAAGTTCTTCAACCATGAGGTTCTTCTTCGTCCTGGACTGCGTTTGCCTGCTATTTTTCCTTGCATGATATTTTGTAGCAATCTATATTTGGGACCTCTCATTACATGTCCGAAATATTCCAGCTTTCTCTGCTTGATGCTTTTTATGATCTCAGTAGTCTTGCTGAGACGTTCTAGTAATGTGGAGTTACGAATCTTCTGCTCCCAGGAAACTTTTAAAATTCTTCTATAGCACCACATTTCGAAAGCCTCAAGGCGATTTAGATCGATTTTATTCACAGTCCAGGACTCGACAGCATAAAGTAAGACCGAGAACACGTAGCAGCGAAGTAGGCGGATCCTTAATGCCAATTTTAGGTCTCTGTTACATAACACCATGGACATCCTTCTAAAAGCAGCTCTAGCCTGCTCTATTCTGGATCTAATTTCGCCGTGATTTTCTGCATTCCAATTTAATTGCTGTCCAAGGTAGACGATTTTATCAACTTGCTCAAGTTTGGTATTATTTGCATATATAGACGGTTTTATATTCTGTTGTTTACTTATTACGAGTATTTTGGTTTTCCTTATGTTAAGATCCAGACCTGCCTCCCTACAACTCTCAACGACACTATCAAGTAGTGTTTGCAGATCTTCTTAACTAGAAGCTAGGAGTACTGTATCGTCCGCATATCGCAAATTATTGATGACTTCGCCGTTCACAAGTATTCCTTCTAGTTTTTCAGAAAGTGCTTTTCTGAAAATTCTTTCGAGTAAACGTTAAAAAGCAGGGGTGACAAGAGGCATCCCTGCCGTACTCCTCTTTTAATATTGAGAGCTTGTGATTCCACACCATCTACTAAAACTGATGTTGTTTGATTCCAATATAAATTTGCAATTATTCGAACATCTCTGCCGTCCAAGCCAATGTCTTTTAACGCTATGTGATCTTTAAAAGGCCTTCGACTATGTTTTTCATGATATTTTGTTAAAAAACTGCATTTTTACGGTATAAGAGGTACCCTTCTTCTTCTTCTTCAGTGCCTTATCCAGTCCGGATGTTGGCGATCATCAAGGCTATCATGGTTTTGTTGACTGCTCTGCGAAACAGCTCCGCTGAGGTCATCCCAAACCATTGTCGGAGATTTTTAAACCACGAGATACGACGGCGTCCCGGTCCTCTTCTGTCAAATACTTTACCCTGCATAACGAGTTGGAAGGTACTCTTATGGAACTACTTTTATCGTATCAAAAGGATTGCCCTCTATTATTTGTAATATATGGTAATGACTTGCCCAATTTCATGACTTTATTTAAAACAAGTTTTATTTGCAGATGACACTACTTTAGTGTTTTCTGATAAAAATTGTTCAATTTTAGAAACCACGTCTGAGTAGGTAAATTTCAATGCTCAGTCATGGTTCTTAGCGAATAAACTTAATAATAACAAAACTCAAAATTTTTTTTGTCTACCTTCGATGTGAGTGTTGAAAAAAATAATAAAATAATTGAAGAAAAATATGTCAAATTGTTAGGCATAACAGTTGACAACACATTGACTTGGTATAACCATATTGACCATCTCAAAGGTAAACTTTCTAGTACCTTATTTTTACAGAGACAATTAAAACTTATTACAAGTATTAATACCTTGAAAATACCGTAATTTTCTCTTTTCCTTTCATTTTGTGGGGAAACTCTTGCAATACACTAACAATATTTAAATTGCAAAAAAAAAAAATAAGAATAATTGCAAAAATTAGTTAAATGATCTTAAATAATCTTGAACCTTGAATTTTATGAATCTTTGTTTTCATCCACCTGTCTATGTCCTCTCTAAAGAATTTTTGAACTATAGGTCTCAAATAGTTCCGAAAATTAATTACTATTTATAACTGAGAATAAGCCACAATTAAAGATAAAAATACGTTTATTGACGTTTCAATTTCCAATTCGGAAATCGTTCTCAAAATACAAACTACACACCTATCAAACTCTTTGATATCCTCAGGAGCTAGTGGATCAAATTTCCTGGATTATTTTGTGTACTAAGAGGAATGAAATTTATTAGGAACACTTTCATGAACTGCAGTATGAATGACCAGACAGCTAAGACTTAAAAATCAATTTATTCCATAAAATTAGAAACATACATTACAGTTAAGATTAAGATAATATTATTTTCTTCTCAGTAGCTTATCACTTCCAGTCTGAAAATAAAGAAAATCTAAACTAGCAAAAACAAACAGCAAGATCTTGATTGAAATTAAAAGCTAGTAATTTAAACAGGTCAAGAAAAAAGAATAGACAAAATAAAAAATAAATTGCTACAGCTGTGGCTAAATAGCCACAATACTCAACAAAAATGTTTAATTTTTTTAACTAGTTATCAAATTAAAAAAAAAATGACACAAGGGATCGGAAAAACTAGCAAAATGGATGGCAAGATTAATTCAATATTTAAATTTTCAATGAAGAGCTGGAAATATTTATCAACATGATACTTTAAGAAAGTGCCAAATAAGGGAAGTTTTACTGTATTATGTTTTGAAATTAACTAGAATTAAATACTGAATAAAGTGTCTAAATTTCATTATTTACATCTCTTTTATAAAAACATAACATACAAATAACAAAATACTCACGATTTCCGAATTGGAAATTGAAACGTCAATAAACGTATTTTTATCTTTAATTGTGGCTTATTCCCAGTTATAAATAGTAATTAATTTACAATGCCACAAGAAAATAGCTTCAGAACAATATTAAGTTCCGAAAATATTTCTAAAACTTAGTAGCAAAGGCTACTACTACTGAATTCGCCGCTTAAACCAATTTAAATTCTTCTTAGTGACTCGGAAGTTAGTCACACTGAAGGAAGCATTTCTGAATACAAGAAAACTAACAAAAAACCTCACTCTGTTTCTGTTCCCTTTTTACCAAAATAGGGGCAAACTCGGAAAGCATGAATATCATTTCCGTAAACAAGTCGGCCCGTGTAAAACAATGAATAATGAAAGATCCCCCGGTAGCGGTTCTTGTAATCCCATCTAGACGACATTGTTTTGTGATGTAACCTGCCGGATGGTCCTACGGTATACTCGACCCTCCTCCTCATCAAATTACCTACGCATTCTGCGTAAGAATATGTGTCCGACTTGGCTCTCCATTGGTACAAATGGATTAATTTATATATAGATCAGAGAAATTAACAAATTAAAAGCCTTTTTCGTGACACTCTTTGATACAGGTATCTAGCAGATGCTTTTAATAAATTTGGTGATAACTAGACTTCGGCAAATATGCATATTGCATATTTTGCATATTGTGCATATTTTATGCAAATATTTCATATTTTGGCATATTTGTATAAAAGTTTGCATAAAGTGCATAAAAGTTCAGATTTTTATACTGTATTTGAAAATTTTTAAACATACCAATTTATTTCAATTCTTGTATAAAATTTTGTAGTCATTTTAATCAAGAAATGATCTAAGTACGTAATCTCTACAGGTACAAAACATTTACAATTTCAAAGAAGATCAATTTAAGTAGCCCTCAACATTCTTAGAAAGTCTCGGTCACTGAGGCATTCAGTTATTGGATAATCGCTAAGGGTTCGCTCATTTGCATTTTATGATCTAATCCCCAAATCTATCTACAATTTATTGTATCTTAACAGCAGGTAAACGGCTAATAGTTTTGTTCCTAATTTAGGGATTTTCCAAAATCTCCCAGTTTATTGAATTAGGTACCTAAACATTTCTAATTTGATGCTCAGATTTGTAAATCATTTTTGTTTTGATATTCAAAGCGTAAACACTCGTTGTGCGTAACAAAAAGGAAGATTGTGATTTTATAATGCCTAAAACAACCAGTGCTTCAACTTGGATTAAACCTTATAAAGAGCTGTCTATGGATATGGGAAAAATCTACTGTTCAGTCTGTGGCAAAATTGTAAGTATCTAATATTTTCTATTAAATATCTAATATTTCATACATACAGGGTGTTTCCAAATGACACTTACAACGTTTGACTGTAGATACTTCTCGAAAAATTGAACAAAACGATATAGTTAATGAGGGGTCAAACTTATTTACTTTTCGAGATACAGGGTGTTAAAATTAAAAAAAATTAAATTCTTTTAGTTAATAACAACAATAACTTTAAAACCAATAAACGTATTTACTTGAAATTTAGTACTCGTAGGTTGTTTTTAAATGAAAAATAGCTTCCTTTAGTGAGAAAAAATTGTCCATGGTACAATACAATGGTGTGTATTTAGAAAAATTTTTCACCTTTACTTTTTTTTATGAAGTCAGCTATTCTAAAACACAATTATTTTTATTGTAATTGAATTAACAAAAAAAAAACTTTTGTTGAATTTTAAAATAAGTTATATGATGTACTAATGGTTAGTAACAAAAACTAATTTGTGGATTAATACTGCATTTAAAACACTTAGCGAGTGTTTTTTTTCCAAACCAGTTATTTGATTAACCAAAAACACCTTGTATATTTTTATATTTTAAAGGTTGGGTTAAAATAAAGGTTTTTATTTTTATTTATAGATAGCATGTGAGAAGAAATTTCAGATAGACCAACATGTGAGAACTGCTTCACACATTGCAAAAAAAGGAAAAATAGGAGGAAAACATCAAACTTCAATGGCTAAATGTTTCCAATCTACTTCAAAAAAATTAGATGAGCAAGAAACTTTTAATGAAGACTTGTGTCGCGCATTAGTGTCTGCAAACATACCGCTTTCAAAATTAGCAAATGTAAATTTTAGTTCGTTTCTAAAAAAATATTGCAAACTTAATGTTCCAAGTGATCGGTCTCTAAGAAGAAATAATGTGAACGGGCTATACTCGTCGGTGTTAATTAATATTAAGGAAGAAATTGCAGATAATTATTTTTACATATCTGTAGACGAAACCACTGATTCCTCAGGAAAGTATATTGCTCATTTATTGATTGGTGTTCTTAAAGAAGATACCTTACCAAAATCTCATCTTATTTCATGCCAGCAACTTGAGAAAACAAATGCTTTAACAATTTCGCGTTTTATACAAGAAACATTAGCAACTTTTTTTCTTCCGACAACTATTCCTTCTAATAAATTACTGCTTATTTTATCGGATGCTGCTCCTTATATGGTGAAAGCAGGACAAAATTTAAAAATATTTTTCCCAGATTTAATACATGTTACTTGTGTAGCGCATGGATTAAACAGAGTTGCAGAGGAAATACGAAAAAAGTTTCCTCTTGTAAATACCATGATATCCAGTGTCAAAAAAGTATTTCTTAAATCTCCTATAAGAATTCAACTTTATAAAGAAATGCTACCTAACATTCCTCTTCCACCACAACCTATTTTAACGCGATGGGGAACATGGTTAGAAGCAGCTAATTTTTATGCAGATCATTTTGTTAAAATAAAGAACATAATTGATACGTTAACAGATGAAAGTTCCCAATCTCTTTTGGATTCTAAACAAACTTTTCAGAGTAACTTGCTTCAACAAGAACTTTCATTTATAAAATCAAATTTTAGTTTTGTTCAAAAAACAATTACTCAGTTAGAATCACCAAAACTGTCATTGTTCGAAAGTACAGCATTAATAAAAGAATTTGCGTCATGTTGTCGGAACGTTAGAGGTAATATTGGAAAAGATATTTTAAAAAAATTTGAAGCTACTATGGAAAAAAATAAAGGTTACCATATTCTTTCTGAAGTAGTCAGTGTTCTAGCTGGAAATATTTCGGAAACAATTAATTTAGAACCAAATGTTTTGGTTAGTTTGAAAAATGCTCCCGTTACATCAGTTGATGTTGAACGAAGTTTTTCCATATATAAATATATGTACTCAGACAGAAGCCACAAGTTTTTGTTAGAAAATTTTGAACACCACTTGGTCATTTATTGTTACCATAATTCTAAATAAGTTTATTCATACTTAAAAATGATGTAGTTACTTAAAATAAATGTAAATCTTAATGAATAGTAGGAAATATTTAGTTATGTACACTTTTTTTTTAAATAAAATTGTTACTATTTTACGATTTTTTTATTTATTTGTATGCATATTTTGTAAAATATTTGCATATTTTCGAGTAAACATGTGCATATTTATGCGCATATTTTCTACATTTTTATTTGCATATTTGCCGAAGTCTAGTGATAACAATATGTAAGAAACAAAATGTGCACAAGATTAAACGTCATTTTTTACTCAACTAATAGATAAACAATGTAAGATCGCTATTTGATATTGAATACCGGTAAATTGTATGGAAAAGTGACACAATTTTAATAAAAAATCACACAATATCCTTTAAAATGAGAGTTTGTAAAGATAGTTTTGTTAATTGGTTTCTTAATTATTGCAAAAATAGCTTTAAAAATCGATTTTTCGAAAATTATTAATAACTTTTCTAAAAATGTAAAAACAACTTTGATTTCGCGTGAGCCTAAGAATTACAATATCACATATATTCAGTTTTAAAAATACCAAGAAGTTTCACTTAATATTTATTGCAAAATTGAACTTGTTTGTCCCAAAAAGCTTTTTTCTTCTTCTTCTTTAGGTACCGTCTCCTCTAAGGAAGTTGGTAATCATCACAGCTATTTGCACTTTTGAGATTGCAGCTCTGAACAAGTCGACCGAACTGCAATTATACCACTTTCTCAGATTGTTGAGCCAGACGTCTTCTTCCAATAATTCATTTTCCCTGTATTTTTCCCTGGATTATGGTTTGTAGCAACACCTCTTATAACGTAGGCGAGATATTGTAACTTTCTTATCTTAATCTTATTCATGATTTCCATTTCCTTTGTCATCTTTCTGAGGACCTCAACATTTGTTATTCGGTCTACCCAACTTATTTTTAATATTCTTCGGTAGATCCACATCTCGAATGCTTCAAGTCGATCGCTCACCTCTTTCTTTAAGGTCCAGGCCTCTACCCCATACAGCAGCACCGAAAACACATATGAACGTAATATTCTTATTTTGAGTTACAAACTAAAGTCTCTACTGCATAATACTTTTCTCATCTTATTAAATATTGCTCTAGCTTGTCCAATTCTCATTTTTATTTCTTCTGTATACTTATATCTTATATATTCTACTGTATACGTTATTTTCATTAATAATTAAAAAAAAAAGAGGTTAATCTTTGTAAATGGGTATATTTATTTAAAAAACCCTTAAAAGGGCCACATCAATAAAACAAACGTTTTCGGACCACACAGTCCATCATCAGGTTATTAAAATCGAAAATGCCTAAAAATAAGTATAAACCATTTAGTTAAAACAAACGAGATTGTGAAATTTTGACTATGGTTGAAAAGCAAAAGATGGTTATACTTACTAGGTCACAATGCCTGAGCCACCAAAATATTAGGGTAAAAACCCTTTAAATTACATTTAGTTATGAAATATTGTACATTGTGTTATAAAATAACTGTGATGTTCAGTATTAAATTAAATTTGACTGTAGGTAACACATGGTTCAATTGGGTTCCAGAGCCGGTGAGAGGGAACCTCTGCACTCGGAGAACAACGTGGAACTGATTGACAAGATACTTTTGAAGGATGAAGATAACAGAATGTCAATGTAACAAAAACTATAATAGTTGTACATAGTATTACTACAGCCAAAAGATTCAACAAGTTTTGATGATTTTAAAAAATAACAACAATCTAGGTGTTGGGATTTAAAAACTTTTTATTTATTAATTTAGGGTATAAAAGATGTCAAATCAATGATGGTTTTATAGTCATGATTAATAGAATGACCTGTGCCTTAGGCAACTTATGTTGCTTTTCGTCGTATGGAATGTGGTCTAAAGTGTATTTAATTTTGGGTTAGCTTATATTTATGAAATTTATCCTTTTATGTTTAACACATCTAGGACAAGGTAAAAATTAAATAACAAATATTTGAAGCTAATATCAGACCTCATATTTAAATGACTTTATTTAAGAATGCTCCTATGGTGAAAAATTAATAAAATTAAGTTTAGTAAGATGGAAATCTACAGGCTGAAGAAATTGAAGTAGTAACATATGTGATTGAATTTAAAATTGAAGAGACTGGGTTCCTCAGACACTATTCTCATTAGTCACCATAGGAGCATTCTTAAATAAAGTCATTTAAATATGAGGTCTGATATTAGCTTCAATATTGTTATTTAATTTTTACCTTGTCCTAGATGTGTTAAACATAAAAGGATAAATTTCATAAATATAAGCTAACCCAAAATTAAATACACTTTAGACCACATTCCATACGACGAAAAGCAACATAAGTTGCCTAAGGCACAGGTCATTCTATTAATCATGACTATAAAACCATCATTGATTTGACATCTTTTATACCCTAAATTAATAAATAAAAAGTTTTTAAATCCCAACACCTAGATTGTTGTTATTTTTTAAAATCATCAAAACTTGTTGAATCTTTTGGCTGTAGTAATACTATGTACAACTATTATAGTTTTTGTTACATTGACATTCTGTTATCTTCATCCTTCAAAAGTATCTTGTCAATCAGTTCCACGTTGTTCTCCGAGTGCAGAGGTTCCCTCTCACCGGCTCTGGAACCCAATTGAACCATGTGTTACCTACAGTCAAATTTAATTTAATACTGAACATCACAGTTATTTTATAACACAATGTACAATATTTCATAACTAAATGTAATTTAAAGGGTTTTTACCCTAATATTTTGGTGGCTCAGGCATTGTGACCTAGTAAGTATAACCATCTTTTGCTTTTCAACCATAGTCAAAATTTCACAATCTCGTTTGTTTTAACTAAATGGTTTATACTTATTTTTAGGCATTTTCGATTTTAATAACCTGATGATGGACTGTGTGGTCCGAAAACGTTTGTTTTATTGATGTGGCCCTTTTAAGGGTTTTTTAAATAAATATACCCATTTACAAAGATTAACCTCTTTTTGTTATACGTGGTATACAGCCAGTTACAGGAATTTTTCCTTGTGGATTTTAATTTCATTAATAATTGTACCAAGATATCTGTGTTTTTTACTTTTTCTATTGGAACCCCTATTATGTTTAAAATGTCTTGTTGTGTTTTGGAAATTTGTGTCGTAAATTTTGTTTCTTTAGCATTAAACGTTAGTCCGCTTTCCTCGCTAGCATTTACTACATTAAGAGTGTCTGTAGATCTTGTATATTCTCTGCAATTAGTATAGTATCATCGGCATATCTGATATTGTTGATGGGTCTGCCGTTGACTTTTATTCCAATTGTTACATTTTCGAGTGATTTTTTAATTATTTCTTTCGAATATAGATTGAACAATAAGGGGAGAGTATGCAACCTTGCCTTACGCCTCTTTTTATCTCTACTTCCTCCGAAAGTTCTTTGCCTACTCTGACTTTTGCTGTTTGGTTAAAGTAGAGATGAGTTATTATTCTTAAGTCTTTTTTGTCAATGTGTTTATCTTTAAGTAACTGTATAAGACGGTTGTGTCGGACCTTATCGAACGCCTTATTGTAATCAATAAAACAAACATAGAGTGGTTGGTTTACATCCATACATCTTTGCATGAGGACGTTAAATCCAAATAATGCCTCTCGTGTACCTATGGCATTCCTAAATCCAAATTGGGTTTCAGTGATGTCTTGTTCCACTTTTCTGAAAATTCTTAAATGGATCATTTTTAAGAATATTTTTAGTGTGTGACTCATTAGACTAATTATACGGTGGTCATTACATTCCCTTGCATTAGGTTTTTTGGTAATGTAATAAATGTTGATTTGAGCCAATCTCTCGGAATAATACCCTTATTATATAGTAGTATTATATAAGTCTACTAATACATTGATCTGATCTTCTGATATTAATTTAATTATTTCAGTTGGAATTGTGTCAGGCCCGCAGTTTTATTAGATTTTGACAGATTTATTGCATGTATTATTTCAACCTTAGTTATATTTGGACCTATATCATGTTCCTCGCAATCGTTCATGCTATCTTGTTGTGTCCTGTCGTCCTCAAACAATTCTTGGACGTATCCTTCCATCTGTTTAGTTTGCCTTTGATATCAGATATTATTTTACCATTCGTATCAACCAGGGTGTTACTATTGTTGGACCGTCTTATACCTGCTAATTCTTTAATTTTTTTGTGCAATTCAAAACTATCATGATTTCTCTGGAGTTCTTCTATCTCTAAATATTTGTCATTGTACCACTTCTCTTTAGCTGCCCGTATTTTTATCCTGATCTCCTTGTGTGTGGCTTTGTATTCGTTTACATTTTTGTTTTTGTATGATCTTCTTTTGTCCATTAGTTGCCGGATCTCATCTGTCATCCATGGAGTCTTAGCTTCATCGATTTTGTGACTACTCAGCGTATCTTTAATTGGCATCATTAATGTGTTCTTAAATGTTTCCCATTTTTCGTTGGAATCTTCATTATCAATGATTATTGTTTTGCTTAACTCTTCGTTAATTTTCAACGTTAGTTCTCCTTTTATATTCGGGTGTTTTAGCAGAGTGCTTATTTGTTGTGTCTTTTGTTGACTTTTTATTTTTTATTTTACGATTACTGGATTGTGGTCTGATGACACGTCTGTTCCTGGATATGTCTTTGCCGATTTGATGAAGTTACGGTATCTCTTATTGATAAGGATATAATCTGATTTCTGATAATTTTTTCTTTGCTATCCGCAGGTGATTTCCATGTATATAATCTACGTGGTGGTAACTGAAAGAATGTATTTGTCGCTATCATTTCAAACTACTGACAGAATTCCGTTAGTCTTTCCCTCTGTTTCGTTCCTTATTCCTAGTCCGAATTCACCAATAAAGTCTTGTCAAAAAATCTTTTTTACTACAACGTTATTATGCCTAAAATATTAGGATCTAAATAAATTTTAAAAGAAATAAATTAAAGAATTCTTTACACATGATACGCGATTATATCAAATGCAAAGTTTATAAAATGTTTGCACATAATAATTGTGAAATTAGTGTAGGCTTTTAAAACATTCTAACAATCGATATAAACCATCCAATCTAATGAACCAATCAACATTTCCTACTCAAAAAAGTATTCTTAGTTGTAGCAAAACGAAATTAAACATTTCTGTGACCTGTTAATAGTAAGAAGTTGTTTATGTAGTGCTCTTTGATGTTTTTGGTTCGTGTTTGCACCACCATAATTGCTTCTACACAATGAAACACCATTTGCTGCGTTCTGACGATGAAGGATGTGCCGTGTTTGAAGCGGTGATGACATGAGACCTACGAAATGATATGGTGACATGTTGTGGTAGTTGGAACTATTTTGATGGAGATATATTTAAAATGAACAGGCAAGACGCAAAAGGATGTAAAACGTAGTTTCGTTACTATATAACACAACTAAAAATGAACAAAAGTAATCATAGTTTAGCAAAATACTTCAAAGTATACTTGATTTGGAAATACATGATAATAAAATTTTTATGACAGATTATAGTTTTTAGATATTCTTGTGCCGTCTCTCTATCAGAGATTTGATGTCATCATCACTATCCTTACTCTATTTACCGTTGCTCTGAAGACGTCTATTGAACTGTACCTAAACCAGTCCCTTAAATTATTCCACCATGACACTCGCCTTCTTCCTATACTCCTTCCTACTCTTATATTTCCCTATATGATCAATATTACACCACATTTCAAATATATGTAGCTTATTTATGTATTCTTGCTTCAGTACCCAGCTGTCAAGTCCATATTGCAGTATCGAAAACACGTAATATATCAGAGCTCTTACTCAGAGTTTTTATTGCAAAATAACTGTCATTTTTACAAACGCATTTCTTTCTGTTTCTATACTGGTCCTTGTTTCTATTGATTGGTCACATTATTTTCTGAAATCTAAGTTCGCAGGTACTTGTACTTTTTAACCTTTATATTGGTACATATTCGAAATGTATGTTTGTCTGTATATTTGTTTCACTTTTTGTTTTGTCCCAAGAGATTGGAAAGTCTCGTACATAAACTCCATCTACAAAAAGGGAAACAGGAATGACTGCAGTAATTACCGAGGTATCAGCATTACGTCATCCACTGGCAAACTGTATGAAAGAGTTCTGAAAACCAGAATAGAAAAAGAAGCCACAGAGATCGAAGAACAAAGTGGATTCCGACCAGGGAGATCTTGTGTCGACAATGTATTTACTCTCAAACACCTAACGGAAAAGAGATTGCTGTTTAAAATATATCTTGGTAATGCTTTAAAACATTGGATGAGATGCAGCCCAATGGGCATATGGGTAAATGACACTCCTATATACACAATCCTCTTCGCAGACGACCAGGTAGTTCTTGCCGAGGACCTACAAGATATGACGTACATGATAAACAAACTAATAGACGAATTCAAAAAATGGGGATTAGAGGTTAATACCGAAAAGACACAATACATGAATATAGGAGGCATCGGTCAAGACATGGAAACAGAAAGCGGATTAATTAAAAACGTTGATCAGTACGAATATCTCGGAGTTACACTAAGCGAAGACGGGAGAGACGACAAAGATATAACAAGAAAAATAGGAAAAGGAAAAAACATGATAAAAACACTACATCCGATCCTGTGGAATAAAACTTTAACTAAGAAAACAAAGAAAAATATATATCAGGCTATGATTCAGCCGGTGCTGACGTATGGGTCAGAAGTGTGGGTCTTTAACAATAATATGTCACAAAAACTCCTCTCAACGGAAATGATGTACTGGAGAAGATGTTCCGGGTTAACTTTGTTTGACCACATAAGAAATGAAAACATAAGAGAGAGAATGAAAGTAAAGAACACAATAATGGATACGATAGCCGAAAAACAATTAAAATGGTATGGACACCTGAGACGGATGAACGAAGAAAGGATACCACGAAAGGTTTGGAACTGGAGACCTACACAGAGAAATAAAAGGGGAAGGCCAAGAAAGAAATGGATATCCAATATTCATATAGAAATGGAAAATAGAGGTCTTCAAGAAGGAGACTGGGCCGATAAGAAATTATGGCGATTGGGATGCGAGAAGCGACAAAATTAAAGTTGCAAACACTCGCTATATATATATATATATATATATATATATATATATATATATATATATATATATATATGTATATATATATATATATATATATATATATATACTTTTGTTTATCATATATTGTTTATATATAATCGAACACCTCTCTACCCTAAGGTGTGGGGTAAATACAAATACAGGTTACAGATATACATTACACCCAAATCTAATGAAAATACAGAATTCTTGTTTTTTATTCCATTCTGTGCACGAAAATTGTTCATTCTTTCTTGTTTTTTGCCTTATTTTGAGCTTCTGACCATTCCATTCCCCTACTTTTCAAAATCTGCCCTACTTCATCATCCCAGGTTTTCCGTGGTCTGCCCCTTTTTTGAAACTTTTTCACTTTAACCTTAACCAGACTTGCTTAACGGGTCGGTTGTCGCTCATTGGGCACAGATGATCAAACCATTTTATCTGTTGTGTTTCAATAGCGTGTAATACAGATTCTGTGCCCAGTTTTTTTCTAACAACTTCGTTTCTTATTTTGTCTCGTCGTGTTATTCCTTTGACTCGTCTTAGATATTTTATATCATTGGTTTGTATCTTGCTTTGTAATTGCTTTGTTAAAACCCAGCTCTCGCTTCCATATATCAATATAGGTCGGAATACTGTCTTATAAACTGTCATTTTGGTTCTTCTGCTGATTTCCGGTTTACCTATAAATGCTCTACTAAGATTATGGTACATTTTTGAAGCACTACTTATTCTTTCTGTTATTTCATTCTGCATGGTACCTTCTCTGTCTATTGTAACCCCTAGGTATTTGAATGCATTTACTTGTTCTATACGTTGTTGGTTAATTTCTATGTTAACATTTCGGTTAGTTTTCGCTATTAGCATCACCTTGGTTTTTTAAACATTAATCTTCATGTTTCTAGTTGCGAGCTCATTATTCCAGCTATCTATATTTTTCTGGAGGTCCCTCTCGTTGGAAGAGCATAACATGAGATCGTCTGCGAATGCGCACTTAGCTATACCAACCGGTCGTAGTTTACTATATCCGATATGTACTTTGTGTATACTTGCTTTTGTTTCCTTAATTATGTCGTCAATAATCAATATGAACAGTGTGGGGCTCATAGCACCTCTTGTCTTAGACCCTCGTTTATTGCAAACATCTCTGATTTCAAGTTATCCTTACGTACAAAAATCTTGTTATTTTGATACAGACTTGAGAAAGCACCTATTAGTTGATGGTCAATATTTCTATTTTGCAGACTTTTCCAAACTGCTTCCTGGGACACTCTCTCAAATGCTTTCTTAATATCTAGAAAAGCCATATATATTTTTGTGTTATTATCTAGCTTTCTCAATTAGTTGTTTCAAAGTAAATATATGGTCTTGCGTACTGTGTCCCTTCCTAAACCACTTTGTACTTTATCAAGATGTGGTTCAACGATGTGTCTTAATTTCTTTTCTATGATGGTTTCATATATTTTGGAGACGATACTGAGTAGATTAATTCCTCTATAATTTTCACAAGAACTTGGGCCTCCTTTCTTAAAGATAGGTAGTATTATGCCAATTCTCTAATCTCCAGGAACTGTACATCGGATCCAAGCTATGTTCATAATTTTGGTTAGAAATTCAACTCCTTTCGGTCCCATTGTCTTTAACATTTCAGCAGTGATTTTGTCATGGCTAGCCGATTTACCTCTCTTTGTATTATTACTTGCTTCTTTGACTTCTTTTATTTTAATATAATTTTCTCGTCCATGTTCTCCTTCTACTTCTATCATTACAGTTTCCTCTTTCGGCTGTCTTGGTGTTAGGAGTTCGCTAAAGTATTGTCTCTATCTTTCCATAATCTCATTTGATCTGATAATCAGCGTGCCATCTTTACGTTTTACCTGTTCCATCGTTGATTCTTTACCTTTTCTTAGCGTCTTTAGTGCCTTGTAAAACAATTTTTGGTTACCCCGGCTATCTGCCTCCATCTTCATTCCAAACTTATCCAGGCTTCCTTCTTCTTCTTCTGCACGATTTCTTTCACCACCTTTCTTTGTTGTTTATATTCTTCGTAACTATTATCTGTTTTCTTGTTTAAGTATATTTTCCATTTCTGTTTTTTTATATTTTATTTGGGCTTTTAATTTATCGTCCCACCATCGTGTTTGCTTCTTATTTCTGTTTACATGATTTATTCCACACGTTTGTTTTATAGATTTTCTAAAACGGTTTCCAAGTTTATCCATTTAAATAGTAATTACTTTAAAAAAGAATTATCTAATTTGATGCAGTCGTTCTGACGTTATACTCGTATAGATATTTTGGCGATTCTTTTTTATTATATAGATTAACAAAACGGACTGAAATTATCTTCAAAACGTCGTAAACAAGCTGGTAATTCACACATAAAAGTATAAGGACTAAAGCACTAAAAAATCTACACAAACAAATCGTCTTATGATTGTATGCAAATTATTATATCTAAAAATAAAATACACCCTTACCATTCAATTGCAATAAAAATTAAAATAAACTTTTAACATCATTTTATACGATCATCCAATTAGAACAAAATAAAATCTAGCTCGCTATTGTTCGGTATAAATGTAGCTTTTTTGCTATTTGGGTAATTTTATATAAAATCATTCGAACGAATAATTTTGGAAAAACACCGATCGTAACTATCCGTAATATATCCTGCAGATAGATATCCACTGCATTGAATTTCTAAATTATATCAAAACCCAGACGTATAATTCGTGCAACCTTGAATTCCCAGTAATAACCAAGAAGCAAAAAGTCACCGAAGTTACGACGTTCTGTCTCTAAGAAATTCTTAAACAAACTCTTTTACTGCTTAAATCTTTGTACAAAATCAAACACTGATAAAATATGAGAAAATGAGATGTTCTGACTTTTTACGAACGGAAGCTGGAAGAGATAACTTGGATCGCTCGGCGCCATTCTGCAAAAACTTATTATTTTAGTAATTCATAATTTCACATTTATTACAAGAGGTACGAGATAATTTCAAGGATATAGATGTTCACAGACGTACTTAAGAAACGTTCGAAAAGGGTCAGATATTTGCACGTGGAAGTTAATCACTACTAAAACAAGAAAATTACAAAGTAAAAGGGAAAAATCCCTTTGAGTAGCTGTACATATACTTTAGCTTAAAAAAAACTAACAGAAAAGTAAAGATTTCTTGTGTATAATGGTATATTTAATTAAAAGTATATTTAAAAAAATTATCCAAAGGGATAACAATTCTTCAAATCGTTTTTGGTCCAGTCGAACCATTATCAGTGAAACTGTTTTAAATGAGTTAAAAGTAGCTACGAAAATAGGTACAAACACCTTTAAATTACATGATATTCATGTTTAATTGTCACAATATAATCAAATGCCCTTATTTTTCCCATTGCTACATATGCAGCTGAAACATGGACTCTCAAAAAAATCGATAGCAGTAAGATCGAAGCCTTCGAAATGTGGGTATATAGAAGAATTCTACGCGTGTCCTGGACAGAACATAGAACCAACCTGTCAATTCTGGAAGAGCTTCATATAAAAGACAGGCTACTAAAAAAAGTAAACCAAGCATACCTAACTTACTTCAGCCACGTAGCTAGAAGAACGGGCACCATGGAACTATTGGTAGTAGAAGGAAAGGTAGAAGGCCGAAGACCAAGAGGAAGATCTCCAATACGATGGGTAGACCAAATAAAGAGTTTGGTGGGAAAATCCCTACATGAAGCCGTCGATATGGCACAAGATCGCAGTCAATGGAGACAGCAGACTAACAATATTTAGGGTGTCACTACGCCCTGAGAAGGGCTAAAGGATTGAGGAGGAGGATAATCAAATGACGTCTATATTACAAGATTTCACGTGAAGAAAACAGACATTTTTTCTGCTCTAAATTAGGACTACTCTGTCCATCGGTTAGTGCCAGCTAACTGATCCCGAGGTCCTTAGAGATGTTCCTTTTATCCCTAGATCATATAGCACGTTAAAGTCCTTCCTGAACGGAACCACAGTATATAGATAGAGGGTGCAGGCCAGTAAGGATCGTTGCCGATTGCGGAAGGATATCTCCTCCGATTTCTTAAGAGTACAGCCCTTAGTGGGTGGTAAACTTCATCTAAGGCTAAATATTTTCACTAGACCAATAGAACAAGGACCGTGAGGGAAAGATAAAAAGCACTTTGAAGAAAGAGTTCAATAGTATATAAACCAGAAGTCATCATCATTATCATGCAAACTCTTCTGTCCACTGCAGTACATAGGTCTCTCCCATTTTCGCCATTATTCACGGATCTGTGCGTCTTGCTGCCATTTCTTGGATATTCGTTTAATGTCGTCCATCCAGCGTGTTGATAGTCGTCCTCTGCTGCGTTTGTCTTCTCTTGGGTGCCAGTCAATTAGTTTTTCTGGTCCATCTTGAGTTTTTTAATATCGCTATGTGACCTGCCCAATTCCATTTCAGTTTGGCCATACGTTTAACGACATCAGTGTTCTTTTCCTTAGGTCTTATTGGTCAAATGTCTTTCACTTCATAGCTATCGAGATGTTGCACTTTAATATTTATCTTAGTGAACCATACGCCGCCCATGCAACTGTTGTTTGTCGTTAAAATTCACAGATCTGATTATCTTTGCTTATTCTGATTTCAAGAGCGATATAAATGTACGTTTCTGTCAATTTTACCACTTGATTTTGGATGGTTAGGTGTTCGCTGGGAACCAAACTTGTCATAAATTTGGTCTTACTGATGTTCATCTTTAGACCTTTTGTTGAAGATACGTTTTTCAGTTCTTGTAGCATTTGTTTTGCTTAACGCATATCTTTGGTAATAAGGTACTATATCATCGGCAAAAAACAGATGATTGAGCATTTCCCCATCTATTTTTTTCTTCTTCTTCTTCTGTTATATCGTCTATCCATCTCTTTTTGGGTCTTTCCGCCCTTCTTTTTGTTTCTTGAGGTCTCCAGAATGTCATTTTATGAGACCATCTGTTGGTGTCTTGTATTGCTACATGTGCTACCCATTACCATCCCAGTGTCGCTATTTTTCCCATGATGTCGGAAAGATCAATGTTTAGCTTGAGACTTATAGACACAAAAACAAACAAATGGATAAGAAGCAAAACCAAAGTAAAAAACGCAGGAGAACATGCTGCCAAAGTAAAATGGAGCTTCGCAGGATATAACGTCCGACTAAAGGATAAAAGATCGAACCAAGAAATACAACAATGGAGACCATGGTTAGGAAAGAGAAGTAGGGGAAGACCACAAATTGAAGGAAGCAAGTGGTGCATAATAGAAAACACTAGGTTGATTTGAGGGAAGTCTATGTCCAAAGTTGGATTACTTAAGGCTGAAGAAGAGAAGAAGAAGATACTACTTAAAACAGATGTGTTTTACTTTCATGTTTGTTTTTTCACTATATAGTATATAGCTAGCTCTCAGGAATTATCCTTTTCTAAGACTAAAATATCCGAATAGAGCAAGAGACAACGGAGGAACTCGAGATCAAGAAAGGCGTAAGACAGGGTTGTATACTCTCACCGACCTTATTCAATCTATACTCCGAAGACATTATAAACACAGCACTTTCGGATCAAAATATAGGTATTAAGATAAATGGCATCCGAATAAACAACTTGAGATATGCCGATGACACAGTACTAATCGCAGAAACTTGGCAAGATCTTCAAATACTATATATATATCCGGTTTTTTAGGCGTTACGCCCGTCCGGTAGGGATCTATGGAGGAGTATCACCGAGCCGCAAGCCCTTATCTCTTGCCGTACTGCTCCACCATAGGCCGATCAGAACCCAGCATATCCTAGTCTAAGCCGCAGATTCATCTAGAATTTTAAACTGCTGCGTTAGACTTTTTGTTTTCTGTACACCGAGCTTGGGCTCGACCCACATCCACTAAACCATTCGACAGTGAAGCGAATGAGAGGCAGCCGCACAGCCCGCTGAGCTATCTGACCGACTATCTTCAAATACTAATTAACAAAATAGTAGAATGCAGTGAAGAACACGGATTATCACTTAACATAAGCAAAACAAAAATAATGCTAATATCTAAATCACCACAAAACTTCCCTGACATAACCGTGCATGATCAAAGAATCGAACGTGTAAGAAGATATAATTACCTGGGAACTGTTATCAACGAAAATAATGATTGCTCTGAAGAAATCAGAACCAGAATAGAGAAAGCTAGAGCCACATTTACTAAATTGAAAAAGGTGTTCTGCGGAAGAGATCTAAGTCTAAAACTTAAAATTCGCCTTTTGAGATGTTACGTTATGTCAGTTCTCCTCTACGGGATGGAAACATGGACATTGAAAAAGATCGATACCAAAAAGATAGAAGCATTTGAGTTGTGGATGTATCGTAGAATATTAAGAATACCCTGGACAGAGAAAGTAACAAATGTGGAGGTTTTGCGGAGAGTGCGGAAAGAGAAAGAGCTGATACTTACTGTTAAAAAGCGCAAACTACAATATTTGGGACATGTTATGAGGGGAGATAAATACCAGTTGCTGCAATTGATTATACAGGGAAAGATAATGGGAAAGAGATCTATAGGAAGAAGAAGGCATTCATGGTTGAAAAACTTGAGAGAATGGTACAATTGCACCAATTACCAACTGTTTAGATCTGCAGCATCAAAAATACGCATAGCTTTGATGATAGCCAAACTTCGGAACGAAGACGGCACTTGAAGAAGAAGAAGACTAAAATATTGGTTTTAATGCATTTTTGTTGATATTTGACAATTAAAATTGTTTTTACTGTTAATGGCTGGGAAGACAATTATAAAATGTTTGTACGGGCTTAGGTAATTTACCCAAATTCAAAATTCTCGATATTTTGTTAACCATTATGTAGCTTAAAACATTTTGTATCATTACCAAGCCAAGCACGATTGTGTAGACATCTTCGTAGTAAAAACTAAACATTCCATTAAATTCTCGTAGGATACTATTTTAATATATATATATATATATATATATATATATATATATATATATATATATATATATATTTCTTGAACTCTTTATTATTGCTTTACTATTTCTTTCTAAGTGGAGCATAGAGCTTCAGTGAGAACGCGCCATCGGGTTCTATTTTGCGCTAAGGCCTTCACCTCATTCCAAAACTTTTCTTGGCCTCTTATTTTGTCCATGATGGATCTTCTCCAAGTTTGTACTAGGCGACCTCTTTTTCTTTTCCTTGGGGATTCAACTCTAGGGCAGTCTTATTTTAAATTAGTAAACTAATATTTTTTGCAATTATATCTCATGACGTGGGTCCTGGGTGAACTGGTCGTGGGTCAGCTCCATCTATTTAATTTTTTATGATACTTCTTGCTTTAAAATAATTTTATATAAATACAATTATTATTTTTAAACATATTTAGTTTCTATATAATTAAATTTACCACCAAATGATACTTATTTATATTTTATTATTAATTTAAGATTTCGTCTGAATTTGACAGGTCTGTCGGAAGTAAAACTTTGTTTATTACACGTTAGCAGATGGCGTTGTAGCTTTTTTTATTTAATGTGTATATAAAAGATTTCTGTAGTACGTTCCTGTTGTTTTTACTAAGAAAACAATCGAAAAAATATTTCAAGTTTTTTTTGACGAGATTTTTAAATGCGTATTAACGCTGGAAATATGTTTTATCTCTGTGTTGCAATGTTAGGTGAAACAACAAGTTTTTTGTCGCCAAAGAGGTATTATGTTACATGAAGTCCCCCTAATATTCCGGTTAGAATAATCAATAATGCGTATATTTCTACCGATTCAAAAGTAAATATAGATGTTTTTTGTCTGTGTTTAGATTCAAATATCGAACCTTTTGTTACAAGTCAGGTAGAACTCCGGTTTAAAATACGTACTATTTTGTTAATTTGTATTATGTATATCTATTTCGACGAATTTTTTTTTGTATATAAAGGGATTATAATTTATGATGCCTCCTGATAAAAAAAGGTTTTATTTGTCTTTCATCGTTAGAAACGAATAACAAGGGGAAGATTGTTTGTTTTAAGTTGGTGAACGACAGGCTAGCTGTAAGACGGAAGGGAAATTTTTTGGCTTTGAATTTGTAAAATGTAACGCGGAAAAGGAGTCGAGATTTAAGTTCCAAGCAGGGCAGACGTGCTATCATGTAGAGTCCAAGATTTGATTTGAAACGGGGCAGACATGTGACAATTGAGTAAAAGATTTGAAACGTAGTCGACGATTAGATTTGAAGCAGAGCAGACGTGCTACAATGTGAGTCCAAGAACCTATTTGAAACGGTGGTAGACGCTTTTTGCGGATGTGAAATGTTGGGCCATTTTTGAATCAAAGAGGATTCAATTTCTTTTGAAATGTCTTAGGACCGGTCAATGATAATACTATCAGATTTGAATAAATACCGGAAGCTTCTAAGAAGTATGATATAGGATGTCCCCGTAGTCGGCTTGATTCTTCCACCAAGTTCCTGTTCCAATCGTTTTGCCCTGGAGTGTAGAACTAGTTCCTGATGGTTGCTGCCTTCCAGTTTTGAAAGTTTTGTCCGAGTAGCTTCCCCAGAGATGTAAAGTTTCAAAGTGTTTGTATAAAAAAAACATTAAGGTAACAATTCAATATATTAATTTTTCAAAGTAAAGACAGATATTTTTTGGCTAAAGTAATAATTGCTTTCATAACAAATAAAAAAATTGTAATATGTATGGTTATGCTGTTAATACTTTTGTTCTTTGTCATCAAAATTAAATGTGATACCTGACAGCAAGCTTAATTTGTTTTTTTGTTATGACAATTTTAATTTGATTATTATGTAGAAACGATATTTCATATATAAGGTTAAATTTATATGTTTTCATTAACAAGGATCCTTAATTTTTGATAATCTAATTGGCCATAATATAGTAAACAAAGAACATGTAAGTTTTTGTTATTTGTATTATGTTATATGATATGTTTCTTTTATAATATGTATTTTTGATCTGTTTTGTTTGAGACAAGAATAAACGTTCAATTTGTTTCTCTGATCTATTTTGAGTTTTATTTGAAAAAGATATTTTTTTCTATATTTTTGATGTTCTATAATTATTTCCCTAGTTACAACTAGTGGTTGTAATAGGTATAATTAGGCACCTCAAGTGGCGCCCTATATTAAATTTCTTGAGGTGTTTCCGTTTATTTTCATTCTGTTTGTCCCAAGAGATTTGTATAAGTACCCTTTTATTTTTTTTGTAGTTGCCCAATCTAACCCCCAATATCTTCAACTTATCCACGACCCAGCTCTCCAACAACCAACTGAGTGCCGTACGCACTTGTTTCGATTATTTTGTTTGCCCAATCTTGTCCCCCGATATTCTTACCCTGTGGTAAGCAAAATAGTCGTTACAGCGTTAGGAGTCAAAATAATAATTTATTAAAATATTATAACGCATATAAATTGTTTAAAATGTAAATAATCAGAACAGTATAAAATTTCCTTATTCAAATATCAAAATATTATTTAAATTTAAAAATACAGGAAACGTGGTATAAAGTTTTTCACTAATCTACTGTACCGCCTACTGTTTTATATTTTATTTTTTGTTCTTGATATTATAATGATGTTCTTGATAAAAATTATAATACATGTACTTACTTTGATTTAAAAAATAATAAAAGTTACCTCTAAATACAAGATTACCTACGTTCTTGACTCTCGTAAGTGTTTTATTAGCATAATAATAGATAATTTCACAACTATATACCGCCTGGATCCATTAAAAGTTGGATCATCTCAGGTTTGACTCTAAGAATTCTACGAGGAAATTTATGTCTTGTCCCCATTAAATGTATTAAAACTTTATATTGCGCTCCGATTACAATGAAAAATAAAGAAATATACGAGAAGCCAGAATTATGCACTGTGTAGAAGACGATTGCGAAAAGTTTCATTTGGTTTTAGCAATATTTCATTTATGTATTTTATTTTTAAATAAAAACAAACGTCAAATGTTCTGCAATTATTCTCTCAAGGGTTAAATTAAAAAAAGAGGTCAAAAGCAAAACAGATGTTTATTTGATGGTGCTGTTTAAATTTGTTTAAAAATACACTCCGCCAAAAAAGTATCGCATCACCTATTATGAAACTGCAAATTTTGTATTAAAAATAATTTAAAACATGGATTTTTTACTGTTGTTTTTTTTTTGTTTAAAAATGCAGAATGTACGAAAAACAAAGGTTTTATTTTATTTATTTTATAAATTAGGACTAAGCGCACAAACAGCGTTTAATAAAAAAAATAAAAATCAAAAGTAATGATTAGACTTCGGCAAATATGCAAATAAAAATGTAGAAAATATGCGCATAAATATGCACGTGTTTACCCGAAAATATGCAAATATTTTACAAAATATGCATACAAATAAATAAAAAAATCGTAAAATAGTAACAATTTTATTTAAAAAAAAAGTGTACATAACTAAATATTTCCTACTATTCATTAAGATTTACATTTATTTTAAGTAACTACATCATTTTTAAGTATGAATAAACTTATTTAGAATTATGGTAACAATAAATGACCAAGTGGTGTTCAAAATTTTCTAACAAAAACTTGTGGCTTCTGTCTGAGTACATATATTTATATATGGAAAAACTTCGTTCAACATCAACTGATGTAACGGGAGCATTTTTCAAACTAACCAAAACATTTGGTTCTAAATTAATTGTTTCCGAAATATTTCCAGCTAGAACACTGACTACTTCAGAAAGAATATGGTAACCTTTATTTTTTTCCATAGTAGCTTCAAATTTTTTTAAAATATCTTTTCCAATATTACCTCTAACGTTCCGACAACATGACGCAAATTCTTTTATTAATGCTGTACTTTCGAACAATGACAGTTTTGGTGATTCTAACTGAGTAATTGTTTTTTGAACAAAACTAAAATTTGATTTTATAAATGAAAGTTCTTGTTGAAGCAAGTTACTCTGAAAAGTTTGTTTAGAATCCAAAAGAGATTGGGAACTTTCATCTGTTAACGTATCAATTATGTTCTTTATTTTAACAAAATGATCTGCATAAAAATTAGCTGCTTCTAACCATGTTCCCCATCGCGTTAAAATAGGTTGTGGTGGAAGAGGAATGTTAGGTAGCATTTCTTTATAAAGTTGAATTCTTATAGGAGATTTAAGAAATACTTTTTTGACACTGGATATCATGGTATTTACAAGAGGAAACTTTTTTCGTATTTCCTCTGCAACTCTGTTTAATCCATGCGCTACACAAGTAACATGTATTAAATCTGGGAAAAATATTTTTAAATTTTGTCCTGCTTTCACCATATAAGGAGCAGCATCCGATAAAATAAGCAGTAATTTATTAGAAGGAATAGTTGTCGGAAGAAAAAAAGTTGCTAATGTTTCTTGTATAAAACGCGAAATTGTTAAAGCATTTGTTTTCTCAAGTTGCTGGCATGAAATAAGATGAGATTTTGGTAAGGTATCTTCTTTAAGAACACCAATCAATAAATGAGCAATATACTTTCCTGAGGAATCAGTGGTTTCGTCTACAGATATGTAAAAATAATTATCTGCAATTTCTTCCTTAATATTAATTAACACCGACGAGTATAGCCCGTTCACATTATTTCTTCTTAGAGACCGATCACTTGGAACATTAAGTTTGCAATATTTTTTTAGAAACGAACTAAAATTTACATTTGCTAATTTTGAAAGCGGTATGTTTGCAGACACTAATGCGCGACACAAGTCTTCATTAAAAGTTTCTTGCTCATCTAATTTTTTTGAAGTAGATTGGAAACATTTAGCCATTGAAGTTTGATGTTTTCCTCCTATTTTTCCTTTTTTTGCAATGTGTGAAGCAGTTCTCACATGTTGGTCTATCTGAAATTTCTTCTCACATGCTATCTATAAATAAAAATAAAAACCTTTATTTTAACCCAACCTTTAAAATATAAAAATATACAAGGTGTTTTTGGTTAATCAAATAACTGGTTTGGAAAAAAAAACACTCGCTAAGTGTTTTAAATGCAGTATTAATCCACAAATTAGTTTTTGTTACTAACCATTAGTACATCATATAACTTATTTTAAAATTCAACAAAAGTTTTTTTTTGTTAATTCAATTACAATAAAAATAATTGTGTTTTAGAATAGCTGACTTCATAAAAAAAAGTAAAGGTGAAAAATTTTTCTAAATACACACCATTGTATTGTACCATGGACAATTTTTTCTCACTAAAGGAAGCTATTTTTCATTTAAAAACAACCTACGAGTACTAAATTTCAAGTAAATACGTTTATTGGTTTTAAAGTTATTGTTGTTATTAACTAAAAGAATTTAATTTTTTTTTAATTTTAACACCCTGTATCTCGAAAAGTAAATAAGTTTGACCCCTCATTAACTATATCGTTTTGTTCAATTTTTCGAGAAGTATCTACAGTCAAACGTTGTAAGTGTCATTTGGAAACACCCTGTATGTATGAAATATTAGATATTTAATAGAAAATATTAGATACTTACAATTTTGCCACAGACTGAACAGTAGATTTTTCCCATATCCATAGACAGCTCTTTATAAGGTTTAATCCAAGTTGAAGCACTGGTTGTTTTAGGCATTATAAAATCACAATCTTCCTTTTTGTTACGCACAACGAGTGTTTACGCTTTGAATATCAAAACAAAAATGATTTACAAATCTGAGCATCAAATTAGAAATGTTTAGGTACCTAATTCAATAAACTGGGAGATTTTGGAAAATCCCTAAATTAGGAACAAAACTATTAGCCGTTTACCTGCTGTTAAGATACAATAAATTGTAGATAGATTTGGGGATTAGATCATAAAATGCAAATGAGCGAACCCTTAGCGATTATCCAATAACTGAATGCCTCAGTGACCGAGACTTTCTAAGAATGTTGAGGGCTACTTAAATTGATCTTCTTTGAAATTGTAAATGTTTTGTACCTGTAGAGATTACGTACTTAGATCATTTCTTGATTAAAATGACTACAAAATTTTATACAAGAATTGAAATAAATTGGTATGTTTAAAAATTTTCAAATACAGTATAAAAATCTGAACTTTTATGCACTTTATGCAAACTTTTATACAAATATGCCAAAATATGAAATATTTGCATAAAATATGCACAATATGCAAAATATGCAATATGCATATTTGCCGAAGTCTAGTAATGATAATTTAGTAAGACGTATTGTCTCCTTTAGGTTTTATAATATCTAAACAACATTGTGATATACTTCCAATTAATCTTCTTAGATAATTCTGATCGATATTATCCCATTCTATGGTTAACAACCGTGCAGGTCCTAAAGATTAGCTGACGTCAGATTACGGGATCTCACCCTTCTGTAAAGATCGTCCCAAACGTGTTCTATTGGATTTAAGTCCGGGCTGTGCGCTGGCCAATTCAAAACTTGTAAATTTACCTCTTGAAGATACTCGGTAACGCTTCTTGCGACGCTTGGGTTTGCAGTGTCATGCATTAAAACGAAGTCATTACCAATAAATGGGACGTATGAAACAACATGCATCTCCAAAATTTCTCCAGAAAAAAAAAAGAAATAATTTAAATGAACAAAATGCTGTCAGTATTATTTGTAATTTTATAAGTGATGCGATACTTTTTGGAGTATATTTTATTCTATGTAAATGTAGATTCTTACCCATAAGTTTTAATTTGCCCAGACGGCAACCCTGTAAGCCCTAGGCAAAACCATTGCAATTTTATGCATGCAGTAAGTTTCCATATGTTGCAGTAAGAGCACAATAACCAGCTTAGGTTTTTATTGCCAATTCACCTTCAGTCCTCCTCCTCAGTCCTTATCCCTTTTGGAATGTGGTGACACCATGAGGCCTTTACAGTTTGTTCACTATTTTCCTCCATTGTTTATTGTAATTATTTTCGATGTAAAACTTACTCCGGAACAAATTCGTTCATACCCAAAGGCCGCGAGAATAAGTTCTCAGAAAGGAGGAAAGAAAAAAATTTCAACCATTCTGACTGCTACAAAGAAAAAAATAGATTAGAAAATGAAATAAGAGACAAGGAGGAAAAAGAGAAACGGGCTCAGATTGAAAGGTAAGCAATATAGAAAAGAAAAAATCAAATCCATATTTGCAAATTTTTAGATGAGGACATCAGAGCGAATGAATATGCGAAGAATCAGATGATAGTCTTGGAAGTGAGACTGAAGATGGTAAAGATTTTGAATTAGATCTTACGAATATCCAGAAAGGGTAATTTTGTTCTTATTAAATTTGCTACAAAAAAACTCTCAGATTATTTGTTGGTCAGATCGAAAAAGAACTAGAAGAGTCCGAATTTTTAGTAATTTTTTTAAAATGACGTCGCGATAGGATTTTGTATTTCCAGATCAGAAAAATAAGAGGCATATTTCTGCAAACGATATTATAAGAAAATTGCCAGCTCCTGGAAAAAAATTGGGACAGCAGGATCCAGCTCCTTTTTGATGTTTTAAGTTAAATTTCAAGGGTATAATATGGGATAATCCAGCGTATTATTTTAAATAAATATTAAAAATTGCACTTATAAAAAAATGTTATTTATTTCTATCAAAACCTGCCTCCATTAGGGCACATGTGGACTAATTACATCTATTTGGAATTATTTAATTACTGCCAAATTTAAATGTACACAAAGACTCGCAAATATGTGAATATTACATTGAAGAAGCCGATACTTTACAATGAATCTCATTGTGCGGTATAAATTTTTTTTATTTGTCCACATGTGCTTTCCTCGCCCCAACAACTTCTAGAAAGAAATGGTGTATCACAATACGCGCAATTTCCTGTTATAAGAAGACCCACTTTTTAAGAGTACTCTTTCAAGAATAATCCGTGCTTTCAATTAATGCTAATATTTCTAGCTTCTAATTCTAGATTGTTGACATTCTCAGTGTTCGAAACCGTTTTGACAGTGTTCTTAGATTTTTAAAGAAACAAGTTTATTTCAGCTAATATAAACAGTGCATACAGTATCGATTCGAACTTCGGACAATTAGGACGTTAATAATTAGCTCCGTTGTAAACAGAACCAACCGGTTTTCGACGTATTTAGGTTTTTAGTTTAGGTGTTTGTAAATAAACATATACATTTAAAGTTATACAATTGTTTTAAAAGACTCCCCTAATGGGGGAGTCTAGTGATCCTAGAACTTGTGCGGGTGTTTTTTTAAAAAACAAAGAGATTAGTGCAGTTGAAAATCAAATTCATATTAGTAATGTAGAAATGGACACGGATATAAACTCATTAAAAGGCAATCAAAACATGGGCGAAAAAACTTCTGATAAACCACACACAAACGAAACTCGTCTGTTCAATGTTTTGTCAGATAAGTATAATTTTAATATTATTCATGTTTATATAGAAAGTATAAACAATGACAATCTAGGACGTTTACATCCCTTATCAATTGGCCATATCTTACATAAAAAATTAAAAGTGCCAAATATAATTGAAATTAAGAGCATTGGTAGAAATAGAATTAAAGTTATATTAAAAAATTTAAAGGATGCAAACGACTTAGTACAAAATTGTAATTTAAAAAATGAGAATCTAAGAGCTTATATACCAAATCATCTTTTGGAAGTAAAGGGTGTTATACGAGGTGTGGATACACAGTTTGATATGGATTACTTGTGTGAAAACATTGAATCGACAGCAAAAGTACTACAAATTAGGAGAATGCACCGCAGAGTAGAAGAAAATAATGAGATAAAATATAAACCTAAACAAATGATTATTGTCACATTCGAAGGAAATATTTTACCTGGACAAATATCTATTAACAGAGTCTTTTTTCCAGTTGAACAATTTGTTGGTCGTGTAACACAATGTTACAATTGTTTGAAGTTTGGGCATGTATCCAAACAATGTAAAAGTACTTCCTCTGCATGCATTAACTGTGGTTCAGAAAAAAATCAAAATCACAAATGTGAACAAAAAGATAAATTCTGCATACATTGTAATACCAGTGGACACGTATCTATAGATAAAAAATGCCCTTATTATGACACTCAAAAGAAAATTAAAAACATTATGTTTAGTTATAAAGTTTCATACACTGAAGCAAAATCTTTTAGTGAATCTTCTTTTGCCGGCTTTGCAGGGAATAACAAATTCTCACTTCTGACTAACCTTGATGAAAATTTTCCTTCTTTAACTGCAAATCAACAATCTTCTTCATCCGAACCTATTTGGCCAAGAAAATATCGTGTACAAAATAATATGTCTCTAAGTCAACCTAGTACATCTAGGAATATAGATAATTTTGAAAGCACTAGAAAGAAACGTAAAGCAGGATCTCCTATCACGTTATCTCCCACTCAACCTCCTTTATTTCCTTTTCAATTCGGTCCATCTAAATCACTGTCATCCAATCCACATAAAACAAATACTGATGATATCGAATTTATTAAAAATAACTTGTTTAAATCTTTATTTACATATTTTGATAATTTTTTTAATAAAATACAAACTATCGATGATATAAAAAATATAAATAACGAAACTCTTAAGCATGATATTAGCCTAGTATTGGAGGGTACTTTTGCAAATAAATAATTTTCTTGAAGATTATGCAATGGAATGCACGTTCTGTAATATCTAATAAAAATTCTTTTGTTCAATTTTTATCACAAGAAAGTGTAGATATTGTTTTATTGAGCGAAACTTGGTTTAAAAAAAATGTAGCATACAGCTTTAAAGGTTATAACCTCATTCGGAAAGATCGTGATGATGGCTATAGTGGAGTAGCCATTCTAGTTAAAAATACTCTCAATTTTAAAGAAATAAATATCCTTAGCAATTTTAATGATGAAATTCTAGTTTGTGGATGTGCAGTAAATTATGGAAAAAATTCGATTAATTTTTTATCAATTTATCGAGCACCAAAAACTAAAACTAAAACAGATGATTGGGTTAAAGTTTTTTCTCAAGTAAAAGCTCCCCTTATAATAGGTGGAGACATGAATGCACATAATGTATTATGGGGATCTAAAAAAAATGATAATATTGGAAAGCAACTAGAGATGGTAGCAGATGATCTAGAGTTAGTAATATTGAACACTGGTGGACCTACATGTTTAAATCGGCCTGGTGTTAATGATTCTATGTTAGACGTTACTTTTAGTTCTTCAGATATTGCAAAAAAAATTACATGGACTGTTTTCTTAGATACACTTGGTTCGAACCATTACCCTATTTTAATAACAGTTGCTAACGCCTCCCATTCAAATGAAAAAATTTTACCTAAAAGTAAATGGAATATTAAAAAAGCAAACTGGAAACTGTATACAGATGTTGTAGACTCTCTCTTTGAGAATAATATGGAATTTGAAAACACTGGCGAAAAGTATTGCTTTCTTATTAATAGCATAAATGAGGCTGCAGAAAAGGCAATACCTGCTTTTAAACCTTTCACTAGTAAAAATCATCTTCCGCCTCCTTGGTGGGATAATGAATGTAGTAATGTTGTGAATAACAGAAGACAAGCTATTAAATTATATAAGAAATCTCCTACAATGGCCAATTATATACAATGCCAAAAATTTGTATCAGAAGCCAAAATATTTCTAAAAAATAAAGCTAAAAAGAGCTGGATTGATTGGTGCTCAAAGTTGAATAAAAATATACCA
Source organism: Diabrotica balteata (assembly GCA_918026665.1). NCBI lineage: Eukaryota > Metazoa > Arthropoda > Insecta > Coleoptera > Chrysomelidae > Diabrotica > Diabrotica balteata. Next base: position 163,340,242 of record OU898279.1, read on the forward strand.
TCAGCAAGCTTATGGAATCAAGCTAGAAAATTAAACAGAAAACCAATTTCTTCTATAAAATGTTTTGACGATTCCTTAGAAGAACAATTTTTTGATCAAATTGCTCCACCGTCTGTAAAAAATTGCAAAACTTTTGACTATTCTTTCAATAAGCAATATCATTTTTTGTTGGAATCTTTTAATACCTTAGAATTGGAATTTGCCTTAAAAAATCGAAATAGTACTAGTCCAGGTTTAGATAATATTAAATATCCAATGTTACTATATCTTCCCAAAAGTGCCAAAACTTTACTATTGGAAATATTTAATGATATAATCATGAATAATTCAGTAATAGCTCAATTTCAAGATGTAATCATTATCCCCATACTCAAACAAGGGAAAGATCCTAATTCCGTTCACTCATATAGACCTATCTCACTTATGTCTTGTGTACTGAAAACTTTGGAACGGATGATTAAACATAGATTGGAATGGTGGATAGATAAAAAGAAGTTACTTCCAGATTTGCAGTTTGGGTATAGAAAAGGCTGTGGTACCATAGATGCACTTGCCACATTGGTAACGGACATTCAGAACTCCTTCTCAAGTAATATTTATTTACCGACAATAGTATTAGATATAGAAGGAGCATATGATAGTGTTTGTCTCGATATTTTAATGGAAAAATTAATAAAAAATTTTCATATACCACCACAATTGGTAAACACTATTCTTAACTTTTATTCCTGCAGAAAAATTTACCTGAGAACAAACAATAATAAACTTATAGGTCCTCGTTATAATAAACAGGGACTACCGCAGGGATCAGTTTTAAGCCCTCTATTGTTTAATATCTATACTGCAGATTTACATAACATTTTCATTAAAAATATCAACTTTAAAATAATACAGTATGCTGATGACTTTCTTATGTATTCTTCTACCAAAAAATACGATAACTGCATTCAAACTTTAGAAAAAATACATGATAGATCCAAAAATTGGTTCAAACTAAATGGGTTTGAAATTGCATCAGGTAAATCAAGTATTAGTATCTTCACTCGACACAATATCCCAAAACTAAATCAGGTAAAATTGAATGGGTATGATTTTAATTTCAGTTCTTCAATTAAATATTTGGGAATGATTCTCGATCGTAAGTTAACTTGGAAACTTCACGTTGAGTTTATGTTAGATAGATGTAAGAAGGGTCTAAATTTCCTCAAATCAATTACAAAAACATGGTGGGGTGCAGATGTGGAAACTTCTTTGCTTTTTTTCCGATCTTATATTAGATCAATTATCGATTATGGATGCATATTATATGGTTCAGCAAGTAAACATATTCTGAAAACAATAGATGTGTTTCAAAACGCAGCATTGCGTATTTGTTTAGGTGCCATGAAATCGACGCCAATTAATGCTCTACATGTGGAAGCTCTGGAAAATCCCTTGGGCTATAGAAGAGAATACCTCAGTCAAAAGTTTGTTATTAATATACAAAATCGTAACACTACTCTCTACTCAAATATCAGAAAATTGAACGAAGAAGATTTAACTAATCGATATTGGAGACTTAAGAACTCACCTCCACTTTGTGAGGCTTTTAGAAGCCTGACAAATTTTGATTACAACTTTAAATCAGAGGATAATCTTAACATCGAACATTTTTATTCGTGCTTGCAACCCATTACTGTGATACAACCAAATTACCATGTAAATTCTTCTGTTAGCTCGAATATTTTGAGGTCCTATTTATCTAGTCTGTCAGACTCTTTAGTTATTTATACGGATGCCTCAAAGTCTATTGTTGGTACTGGATGTGCTTTCTACATTCCATCAACTAATACAGAAAAACTTTATCGATTAAATCCTAGTTTTTCAATCTTTAGTGCTGAAGCTGTAGCAATATATGAAGCATTAAGATACTTTGAAAACACTCAGAATACATCTGTTACAATAGTATCTGACTCATTGTCTGTTATGTTAGCCATTGAAACTTTAAATTTTCCTAGTAATAACTCAAATATATATGTCTTTCAAATTAAAAAACTTGTTTATGACATTTATAAAAACCGAAGAGTTGTTCATTTTTTGTGGGTTAAAGCACATATAGGTCTTAAATACAACGAACATGTTGACCTATTAGCTAAAAAGGCCATTGATACCGGAACGCAAGCTAGTCACCAAATCTGTAGACAAGACGCATTAACAATAATTAAAAATAATATCAATAGTAAATGGAAACAATCTTGGCATACATATAGTACGCATTCTTCCTCGCAATATGCTTCTATACAGCCTTCAATCCCAAGTGATTATTGGTTCAAAAATTATTCTGTTCCACGAAGGTATATAACATCCATAATTAGAATAAAATTTGGACACGCCTGCTATCCTAGTCATCTGTCCAAACTAAAAATCGTAAATTCAAATTTATGTCCAGACTGTCAAAAAGAAGGGGATCTAAATCACATTTTCTTCGAATGTAAAAAATACACAAAACAAACTGAAGATCTAATAAAAAATTTAGTTAACATCAAAATTTTTCCTCCGTACAATATGTGCTATCTGCTATCTCTAAATATAAGAGTTGTAAATGAATGTTTGATGGATTTTATTTGCAAAAGTAAGCTCAATATTTAACTGTAATTAGAATCCTAACCTCTGTTTTACCCCATTTGTTATTACCTTTTATCCGTGACCTAATCTAGTTTGTCTTAAAAGCAATGTCTTGATGGGTCCCTAGACGAGAAACGAGTGTCCATGTTTTATCCCTATCCTATCCTTAATAATAATTTTAATGCTTAAAATTTGTAAGGATACTTAAGTTTGAATTTTATATTATCTTTTTATATTGTACTACTCAATTTTTTTTTCTGGGTAGAATATTTTCATGTTGTGACTGGCTGTATGGCACTTGCCTATGCCATTAAAAAAAAAAAAAAAAAAAAAAAAAAAAAAAAAACAGTGCATAGTGATAAGCTTTATTGTTCTAACCTTTCTATAAAAAAAAATGTTTATATTAAATTCTTGTACCTATACCTATATAAAATATGTATAATGTTGTAAACTACTGTACCTGTGTCAATGACCATAAGCTGTCGAGACAAGTTAATTTTAAATAAAAAAAAAAAAAATTCTAGATTACAATCTATTAAGAGGCCGAAAATAAACGTTTTTATACAACATAGTTTTGTATTCTTCTTCTGCTTAGCCTTCTGTCGTCCATGTTTGGACAGATCTATCTGTCTCTATCCTGAGCAACATATTTCCAATTTGTTCCAACTATTCTTTTAATGTCATCAACCCATCTCATCTGTGGTCTTCCTCTTGGTCGTTTACTTTCGTAAGGTCTCCAATGTTGTATTGTAGTATTCCAACGTTGGTCTTTCTGTCTAGCAGTGTGGCCCGCGAAGCTCCATTTAAGTTTGGCAATTTTTGTTGTTATGTCCTCGACTTTTGTTTTGGATCTTACCCAGTCGTTCCTCTTTTTATCTGACAGTCGTATACCTAACATTGCTCTTTCCATTGTTCTTTCTGTTGTGGCTAGTTTATTCATGTTTGCCTTGGTTAGGGTCCAGGTTTGACATCCATATGTCATGATAGGAAGGATGCATTGGTTGAACACTTTGCTCCTCAAGTATTGGGGTATTTTGCGGTTCTTAAGTATCCAACTAAGTTTTCCAAATCCTGCCCATGCTAGTCTTGCTCTTCTAGTAATTTCCGCACTTTGGTTCTCTTTGTCAAGTCTCAGGATTTGGCCTAGGTAGATATATTCCTGGATTTGTTCTATCTCACTGCCGTTTATAGTTATATGTCTGGGGTCATCTGTGTTTGTCATTATTTTTGTTTTTTTCATATTCATTTTTAGGCCGACGTATTGGGAGCTGGCTGCTAGTTCCCCCAACATAATTTGCAGTTCCTCGAATGTGCTCGCTATAATCACTATGTCGTCAGCGAATCTGAGGTGGTTTAACTTGTTGCCATTAACGTTAATGCCATAGGTTGACCAATTTGTAGTTTTGAAGACGTCTTCTAGGGCTAGGTTGAAAAGCTTTGGCGATATTACGTCTCCTTGTCTCACTCCTCTCTTAATGGGGATGGGATTTGTATTTTCGTCTAGTTGTACTATCATAGTTGCATTTTCATATATATTATGTATTAGTTGCCTATATCTCGAATCTATTCTACAATTATTAATAGCTTGTTCTATGGCCCACATCTCGATACTATTAAACGCCTTTTCATAGTCGACGAAGGCAAGAAATACGGGTAGTTGGTATTCATTTGCCTTCTCTATCAATGTTTTCATTGTCAGCAGATGGTCTGATGTACTATATCCTTTGCGGAAGCCAGCCTGTTCAACCGGTTGGTAATTATCCATTTTGTAGGTTAACCGGTTATTAATAATTCTCATAAATAGTTTGTATACTTGACTGAGCAACGATATAGGTCTATAATTCTGTAGATGACATTTGTCACCTTTGTGGTTTAAGAGTATTACTAGACTCTCGTTCCAGTCTTTAGGGATTTGGCTATTATGGAGACATCTATTAAATAGCTCTGTTAGTACACGAATTGTTAATGTCTTGCTTGTTTTCCAGAGCTCGGCAATTATACCGTCGTGTCCTGGAGCTTTATTATTTTTTAGTTCTTTTAAAGCTCTTTTTATTTCGTATCCCTTTATATTTGGTAGTATTTCTGATCCCACGTTTTTTATTTTAGAAGAAAGGTGTAGAAGTCTTCGACAATATTTGTTATTTTATATTTGTCCCTCTCTACCTCATTGTTGTCGTCTTTAATTTTGATGTTTTTTTGAACTTCCAGTGCAGGTCTTAGACATTTGTTGTTTTCAATGACTCGCTCTATTAAGTTCTCGTTCCATTTTTGCATGTCGCGTTTTAGTTCTTTTCTATAGTTTATTTTTATGAACGAGAGAGTAATTAGCATAATTTTAACTGGTACCTCCGACCACTCCATGGGCGTGCTCAAGATTAATTGAAAAATTACTTTGAATAATTGTAAAAAATAAATGAATTATTTCAGTGTTATAAAGTGTTATGTGTATGTAAACAAAAGTGACCTCTTTTATCACACACTATATTAGAACTGACTGGCCTACATTAAAAAGGGTTTTAAAAAATTCACATTTTTTTTAATTTTTAAAAATTACAAAAGAGAAAAAGAGTTTTTAAAACCGTCTAAGGTATGTTAAATAGATGAATAAAAATATTAATATAAAACTTACAGCTACTTGTTACAAATCCAAATCAGATTCAGAAGATGAACTTTCAGAACCAAGATTTATAATAACTGGCTCGATCATTTTATCAGTAATATTGTCCAGCTTCCACATTTTTTCCTCTTCTTTAATAGTGTGATTTACTGCCTTTTCCCAGTTTTCAGGTTTTACATTATTTACGGCCTCCAAAAACAACTGTTTAACATCATGAATTTTAAAAGTGGTATTTTTTCTTGAAACTTCACTCTTTATCTGTGCCCATACCAGTTCAATCGGGTTTAATTCACAATGATATGGTGGGGATCTAAGTACTGTCATTCCACGATTTTTGGCAATTTCATCAATTTCGTATTTTTTAAATTTTTCTTTATGAAGGGCACACAACGAATAAAGTTCCTTTCTTATAGATCCGGGATGGTACGTAATATTTTTTGAACTCAGCCAATTCTGCAAGTCTTTTTTTAACCACTTGGTTGTGGGCAGTCCTTCTATAAGTCTGGAGTGATAACTTGCATTATCCATTACTATTACACAGTTCTTAGGAAGAAGATCTATCATTTGTTCGAACCATTCTTGAAAGACATCAGCGTTCATGTCTTCATGGTAGTCACCGGTACGAGTTGATTCAAAAGTTAATAAACCACCTTCAACAAAACCGTCTGAACTGCCAATGTGTACTATTATCAGCCTGCGTCCCTTTCCTGATGGTGGGTTTAAACCAGTAGATAAGTTATTTACAAAAGCGTGCCTTTGACTTGTAACAGTTTCATCCTGCCAAAATTTATTTGGTGTATGACCCTCGTTGATCCATGTTTCATCAAGATAAAATATTTTTCTTTTTTGGTTTCTCATTTCCTTTATGGTTCTTAGAAAATGTCTTCTCCATATGACAATATCGCTTCTTTCTAATAAAATAGACTTTCTGGGATTCTTTTTCCAGCGGAAGCCTATTTCTTTTAAAAGTTTCCATAACGTACTTCGACTCATTTCTGGGTAATCCTTATCATCTCGAACTGAGACAAGAACTTTATCCAATGTTGGAAATTCTTGTCTAAAGAAGAATTCATGCACTTTCCGTCGAAGTCCTTCTTTAAAATGATATTCTATTTGAAATTTTGGTTTCCCTGGAGCATTACGTGGCATTTGAAAACTACCACATTTCTCTTCTTTAATAACTCTGTAAATCGTAGATTTCCCAACACCAAGTGTACTGCTAACTAACTCAACGGTCTCATCAACACTTTCACATAAACGTTTGTCTGTAAATGATTTAAAACAATTAAATATTAATGTTTTTTCATTAACTGTTAAAGGACCAATTTTTCGGCGTTTACACGGCACTTCCAAATTTTCCATAACACTAGTATACACAATAAACTGCACCTTGCAACTGAAGTACCTACTTTTAGTGAACTGTTAAGAATTTTGAATACGCCACTTGGACCTTCCTACAAAATGGAAAAACCCACTATCACATTTTCTGTGGAATAAGTTTAGAAGGTAATTATCTAGTCAATTACTGTCGTAGATTCCTGGAATTAAAGAATTAAATGTTTGATTGTTGAAACCCTTACTTCGTGGAATGCACTCATTTCAGATAAAATAAAACGTTTTATTTTATCTAAAGAATTAAACTTTATTTTGCAAATAGGTAGGTACTTATTAAACTTTTATTGGTTATATATAACCAATAAAATAAACATCTTACATTTCTTGCAAATTCATTAGTACCTGTTAACCTCCATCACTCCGACACTGGCAACCTTATTTAGGGATTAGTAACCCTCACAACTATTGTATTCTATTCTGCTCCAACCTTTATACCTGGTGGTCATACTCAATTTAAAATTGTTTTCCTATATACTTCTGTAAACTTGTTGACAAATATCTGTTTTTCATTGGGTCACCCGTATCAACAGTTTAGGGATTTGCATACATAATTTATTGTTTTATTACTCTCTCATACATAAAAATACACTACAATTGTTTTAATAATTTCTCTATATTCTTGAGTATGGCGTTTATTTTGCGCTAGTAGTTGTCTTCTTTCCGTCATTAGCTGTTTAGTTTCATTGCTTATTTTATCTTCTTTAGTCCTTGTTTTCTTTGCGACCTGTAGTCCTGCTGCGAGAAGGTTTTTTATTAGGTATTTATTAATCTCGTCAATTTGATCTTGATTATGTGAAGGATCAGGTTCGAACTTATCCGCTAAGACCTCTCGGAATTGCTCTTCATTTGTTCTTAGTTTAAAGGCATCTATCCTCGTTGTTTTTTTTAAAGTCTTTTTTCTCTCTTCTTTCATGTTAATATTTATTTTTGCTCTGAATATACGATGGTCACTACCCGTTATTACGTTGTTTATTGTTGTGACGTCTTTAAATATTCCTTTGTTGTTTGAGAGAAAATAGTCTATTTCATTTTTGGTAGTTCCGTTAGGTGCGACCCATGTCCACTTTCTGTTAGGTTTCTTTTTGTGGAAGGTATTCCTAACATACATGTTTTCTTGTTCCAGGAATTCCATGAGTTTTTCTCCTCTTGTGTTTCTTGTGTCGAATCCAAAATTTCCAATCTTGCTTCCAATTTTTGCGTTAAAGTCTCCCATTATTATTATTTTGGATTCTTGTTGTTGTCTATAGCTTTTTTAACGTCTTCGTAGAAAGAATTTATTTCCTTATCGGTTGCTTTTTCAGTTAGAGCATAAACTTGCACGATCTTTATTTCAGTTTTTGGATTTAGTTTTTGGATTTAGGTTTAGGATTGAGATTTTAGCTTTGTATTACATTTTTCAAATTATTTCGTAATATTTAAATTTTAGTTAATTTCGCATTAATGGTATTTTATTAACTTTATATAAAATATATTAAAAATTGAACGGTTTTTTTAGGTATTAAAACTTTTTATTTAAAATGATGACAATTTATGACAATATTGATGTTTCATGTAATATTCCATCTATAGGAAAATATCTTTTCCTTAAAGGCAAACAATTGATTATACCTGCACGATTTTGTTTACCGAAGTCGGCTAAATCAGCACCAACATCTTGAATCGATACTGCTTATTATGTTTACAGATAATTTTCCTAAGCTCTCAAACAATTTAAAACAAATTAGACATAATGAACCAAACAACGTGCTCGTTCGACATGCCTGACGGTTTGATTGACGATGTGTTTCTGAGAATTTCATATAAGAGACACTCTGCGAAGGGCACAAGGGGTTCGCTCAAATTTTTTGGTGATGATAAAAGGCGTTTTGAAAATAGATTTGAGTCTAGATGTCACATACCGAGCCATTACCGAAACATGTGTCACTTCTTGCATGACTTCTGGATCATTTGTAAATGTCGACTGTAATAAATAAATAAGTAGTTTTTATCCCCTTTGAGTAATGATGGGCACTTTAAGGGTTCAGACTGGAATTAGTATAGTTTAAGTTTGCAGGCGTTTCCTACTATTAATATTAAATCTAGCGGAAATAAATAACAAATAAAAATGACAAATTATGTTGTGATTGACTTTAAAATAAAATGTTGGTTAAAGTAATTTAAAGAACCTTGATGATGTGGTGATTTTATTATAATAAAAGACCACATAGAGACAAATATTGTTGGTTGTGAAACGATGAAGTGCAGTAGAAGGTTCAATAATAGGTACAACATAGCAAAGAGTGGCCAAGCTCGCTGTACCTACTATTAAGAAAAGATCATCTGCAAAGCTGTATGAAGAATGAAAACCACCAGAGGGAATGAAAATATTATACAGCATTAAAAAGGCAAGAGACATGTCATCAAAGGACTTGATTTACGTACAGCTTCTCAAATTTAACGTGATAATAATGCGGGAAGCAAGGTTTAGATATCTGGGAATAGATATTACTATGGTCTGTTTTTTAACCAGGAGGAGTAATTCAAATTTTCCGCGCCGTAATGCTTGTTTGCAATTGGTCCAACCGAAGGCAAGTTTACTTCACTAAAGTATGACATATTGACACTAATGACATTTGTGAAATTTATTTATTATTATTATTTTCCTCTAATATATAAATCGATTTCTGACTCTTTAAGTTGTTTGTAATAACTTTGACTTTGTGATATGCGAATAGTATTTAATGTGATATTTTTCTAGATAATATTTATACTAAATACATATAGTTAAAGTGTTTATAAATTTATAAATGTATTAGTGAAAAAGACAGCAAATATTTGATTTCACGCAAACAGCGCCTTTGTATCTGTTGATACGTATTTCGACCTAATAGGTCTCATCAGAACAGTTATTCAAAGGTGTTCTCAACGTGAAAGATCAATATTTCCTGTCTTTTAAGAAGCAACAATAACATGGCTTCGAATACGGACGCACTAGCGACATCTAATTTAACAATCGTAAAATAGTTTCGAAACACAATTCAGATTTCTGCTTTTATCTGTGCTTTCTAAAAATTGCAAAGCAAAACAGACGTTGATAAAGGTGTTAAAAGAGACGTGGGGAATCTAAAATTTGCATTCCACGACACATCTTTTCAACTAAGCAGAAATCCTTAGCGAATTGGTTTCTTGTACTCGTACAGAGTAAATCCGAAAAAAGTGAAAAAGACAGCAAATATTTGATTTCACGCAAACAGCGCCTTTGTATCTGTTGATACGTATTTCGACCTAATAGGTCTCATCAGAACAGTTATTCAAAGGTGTTCTCAACGTGAAAGATCAATATTTCCTGTCTTTTAAGAAGCAACAATAACATGGCTTCGAATACGGACGCACTAGCGACATCTAATTTAACAATCGTAAAATAGTTTCGAAACACAATTCAGATTTCTGCTTTTATCTGTGCTTTCTAAAAATTGCAAAGCAAAACAGACGTTGATAAAGGTGTTAAAAGAGACGTGGGGAATCTAAAATTTGCATTCCACGACACATCTTTTCAACTAAGCAGAAATCCTTAGCGAATTGGTTTCTTGTACTCGTACAGAGTAAATCCGAAAAAAGTGAAAAAGACAGCAAATATTTGATTTCACGCAAACAGCGCCTTTGTATCTGTTGATACGTATTTCGACCTAATAGGTCTCATCAGAACAGTTATTCAAAGGTGTTCTCAACGTGAAAGATCAATATTTCCTGTCTTTTAAGAAGCAACAATAACATGGCTTCGAATACGGACGCACTAGCGACATCTAATTTAACAATCGTAAAATAGTTTCGAAACACAATTCAGATTTCTGCTTTTATCTGTGCTTTCTAAAAATTGCAAAGCAAAACAGACGTTGATAAAGGTGTTAAAAGAGACGTGGGGAATCTAAAATTTGCATTCCACGACACATCTTTTCAACTAAGCAGAAATCCTTAGCGAATTGGTTTCTTGTACTCGTACAGAGTAAATCCGAAAAAAGTGAAAAAGACAGCAAATATTTGATTTCACGCAAACAGCGCCTTTGTATCTGTTGATACGTATTTCGACCTAATAGGTCTCATCAGAACAGTTATTCAAAGGTGTTCTCAACGTGAAAGATCAATATTTCCTGTCTTTTAAGAAGCAACAATAACATGGCTTCGAATACGGACGCACTAGCGACATCTAATTTAACAATCGTAAAATAGTTTCGAAACACAATTCAGATTTCTGCTTTTATCTGTGCTTTCTAAAAATTGCAAAGCAAAACAGACGTTGATAAAGGTGTTAAAAGAGACGTGGGGAATCTAAAATTTGCATTCCACGACACATCTTTTCAACTAAGCAGAAATCCTTAGCGAATTGGTTTCTTGTACTCGTACAGAGTAAATCCGAAAAAGTGAAAAAGACAGCAAACTATTTCGATCGAAACTATTTTACGATTGTTAAATTAGATGTCGCTAGTGCGTCCGTATTCGAAGCCATGTTATTGTTGCTTCTTAAAAGACAGGAAATATTGATCTTTCACGTTGAGAACACCTTTGAATAACTGTTCTGATGAGACCTATTAGGTCGAAATACGTATCAACAGATACAAAGGCGCTGTTTGCGTGAAATCAAATATTTGCTGTCTTTTTCACTTTTTTCGGATTTACTCTGTACGAGTACAAGAAACCAATTCGCTAAGGATTTCTGCTTAGTTGAAAAGATGTGTCGTGGAATGCAAATTTTAGATTCCCCACGTCTCTTTTAACACCTTTATCAACGTCTGTTTTGCTTTGCAATTTTTAGAAAGCACAGATAAAAGCAGAAATCTGAATTGTGTTTCGAAACTATTTTACGATTGTTAAATTAGATGTCGCTAGTGCGTCCGTATTCGAAGCCATGTTATTGTTGCTTCTTAAAAGACAGGAAATATTGATCTTTCACGTTGAGAACACCTTTGAATAACTGTTCTGATGAGACCTATTAGGTCGAAATACGTATCAACAGATACAAAGGCGCTGTTTGCGTGAAATCAAATATTTGCTGTCTTTTTCACTTTTTTCGGATTTACTCTGTACGAGTACAAGAAACCAATTCGCTAAGGATTTCTGCTTAGTTGAAAAGATGTGTCGTGGAATGCAAATTTTAGATTCCCCGCGTCTCTTTTAACACCTTTATCAACGTCTGTTTTGCTTTGCAATTTTTAGAAAGCACAGATAAAAGCAGAAATCTGAATTGTGTTTCGAAACTATTTTACGATTGTTATAAATGTATGTTATTTATATCTAATAATCATAAGAAAAAACGGCAACTATCTTTTAAATTTAGTGTATACTTGTTAAGAAGCATTTCCATTTTGTTTTCATCACAATAAAAGAAAATTAGTAAAGTAATGTTGTGTTTTAGTTTGATTGTATTGATACAGTTGGTTTTGTTCTTCCTGGTTGTAGATCATCACAAGAAAATTGCAAAATTATGCAAGAATGTAACATAATAGAATGGATTTGTTGATTATCTCACAAAAATCCAGTATTTTTTAGTAAATTTTATTTGTTGATAACAAATGGGACAAACTCACTTACAAAATTACACAAGAATCCAGCATTATAGAAATTGTAAGTACACACTTATTTATACAAAGTATCTGGTAAGAAAAAAAACTAGATTCAAGAAATTGATCATACCAGAATAAGAATATGGTCTACTATTAAAAGACAAATTTCTGAGAAAAACCATACTTAGATCTGTAACATTATTGACTCTCCCGATCAAAATATTCTCTAAATTATAATTAAATACCAAAGACTCAAGAGATCTATAAAACTGGATCACCCGATATTTAAATACGAAATAAGAAAAAAGTGTGAATAAAAAAATTATTGTAATAATTGTAATATATATTGGAAGTGAATTGAAAAAAAATATTTTATTATTCAAACATAAATAAACAAAGTTAGGTTAAAATTGAGGTGTGAGGTTGTCCGATATTGATTACTCGATTACCGCAAGGCCGAGATAATCAACAAAAAAAGAAGATGTATTTGGTGACTTTTCTAGTAACTTTCTTGGGTGTGAATCTGTCTTTTTGGTTTACTCCTCCTGGTTGAAAAATAGAGTATAGTTACGGAGATGTTGAAGAAGAAGTACGAACACAAAGGTTAAAAGCAATTAAAGCGGCGAAATCTCTTAAACAATCTGGAAGAACAAACACCTAAAACAAAACACAAAAAGAAGAATCTATAAAGTAGCAATTAGACCTATATTAACATACACAATGGAAACAAGACCTAACACATCTAAAACGAGACGACTACTAGAAGACATAAATGGATGGGTTACAAAACGAAAACAGGAGTGGAACGAACACATCAGTAGAATGACAGAAGATAGAATAGTACGAATAGACGAGATAAGTCACCAAATGGACGAAGAAGTATTGGCAGACCAAGAAAAAGATGATGCTTTAATTTAAACAATTTAGGAGGCTAATATTGAAGAAGAAACAGGCTTTAAAACCTACATAGTATAAGGAAGAAGAAGACAAAAATTAATATTATTAAACTCAATAGTTTTCATTGCGGCGAGTTTTCGACATCCTCTTTGATGTCTTCTTCAGGGCTTCCGAGGTCTCGGTCTTCCGAGCCCCAAACACTACTACACTTATCACTAACCCATGCATTACTGCTACTGGGAATAGAGGACGGTTCATTAATACCGTCGATGGTGATGTTGTTTGGGTGGAGGTTAACACAGAGGATAGCGTTGGGATTGGTGCGAGGTTCGTAGTGGGTGTTGGTGCGAACATTTCTGACAGTAGGATTTTGATTGGCGGGTGAAGTGGATGATATTTTCTTTATAAGATGTCTCAATGTCGAAGGTTACCGTATGCCGTGGTCTCTATTATTGAGACAATTTGACTTTTTTCAATTTTTATGGTTTCTCGGATAATTCTTAATTTATAGAAGCGTATGGGGGGTTCTAAGGTTTCAAAATTAATTTTGGGACCTGTATGAAGATGGTGTTGAACAAATGCTGAAATTGAATCGGAATTGCGAACAGAAATGGAATGTTCGTAAATCCTATTTTGGAATCTACGTTTTGTTTAGCCTATATAAGATCGGGGATTCCCAATCGCATTTACGTGATGGATTTGGCCAAAAGCATAAACAGACTGGTAGTGTTTAAGTTGCCGCCTAACGTCCGATCACATTCGGTGCCTACAGATGAAAAGAGCATGGCAGTTTTGCAATAATTGGTTGTATAACCCTCTCTCTTTGTCAAACGAGCATGAATAGAGCTTGGCATACCATCTCACATGCTTCGCAGGATTATAGGAAATATAGGTTTAACTGTTATTAACTCTTATAACTGTTATTATTCGAATTTGCTAATGGAGCTGAACCTGCAGGATTTAATGAATAATGTAAATAAGGATAACTACGGCAAATGGACTGATGCTACTCCTCAGAAAATTATGAAAAAGGAAGTGAATTTTCCTTAAAAAGGGATTATGGTTTGGGTAGAAACTAATTATCGTGGGATTGTTGGCCATTTTTTTTTAACGGACTCATCAATTCAGAACAGTACTTGAAGCTTTTACACGAATTACATGTAACTTTGAATAAAGTTAACATATTCGAAATACAAAACATCACTTTGTTCGGGAAGTTCACGCTCTCCTAAACCAGCATTTGCCCGCATAGATCGGTAGAGGTGCAAATGAACCGTAACCTCCAAGGTTGACAGATATGGATTTCTAAATCTGGGACATGCTCAAGAACAGAGTTTTTGCTCATGCGATACAAAATGTCGAAGATATCAAATATTAGATAACAATCGAATTAGGTAGCATTAATGAAGATCTCTCAATGCTTGCTCGCATTAATAATTGGATCAAAAAAGGTTTTTTTACAAATTTTTCAAAAATTTTTTTTTGGCTATTTTTCCATTGTACTATTACTAGCTTGGCACTTATTCAAAAATAATTTTTACCTGAAAATCTAAACTGATGTTTCATTTGACTATACTTACTTGCAGGCAAAATAGAACAACATAGGCAACAAAAATATGTACCAAATAAATGTCAAAGATGAAAACATTACTACTAATGGAACCAAAATCCTTGAGGTTGTCGAATGCTTTTATCGCAAAATGTATGAGAGCACCAACGAAAGGCAAGATTAGCCCCTGGCGAAAATCACAAACCAGGGATAGACATTATTGCCAGAAATGACTCCATATGAAATCAAAACGGCACTTTTAGAATGAAGAAACAACAAATCCCCTGGATGAGAGAGTAGTGATTAAAGCGATCAAACTAGGTGGAAATAAAGTTATCTTTTCAACGAATATATCTACCAAGACAATTCCTTTGCAATAAAATAATGCAGTCATTACTTTATTACACAAGCAAGGATACATAACAGATTTAAAAAACTGCCGTCCTATCAGTTTGCTTAACACATATATAAACTTCTCACAAAAATTATCCAAAAAAACAAGACGCCAAATTAGACTTATTTTAGCATAGAGAACAAGCTGGATTTAGATCGGGATACAGCACTAACGACCACTTACTAGTGATAAAGAACCTGATAGAGAAGTCTGCAGAATACAACAAACCATTGGCACTGATATTTGTCGACTACGAGAAAGCATTCGATATCATAAGCCATCAGAAAATGTTAAAAGCATTGACAGAATGCGAATAGATCATCGATACACTAACATAATCAAATATATCTACCAAAATGCCACAGCTAGCGTAAGACTATGTGAACAAGAAACAAATAAATTCTGTATACAGCGAGGATTCTAAATAGAATAATTCGAAAAAAAAAAAATACAGCGAGGATTCTAAATAGAATAATTCGAAAAAAAAAATAACCGAAGCAAAAGAGAAATGGCTGGAAACAAAATGCGTTGAAATAGAAGAACTGCAACAAAGGCACGATTTTTTTTTAATTTACATAAAAAGGTAAAAGAGTTTACATCGACTACCAAGAGAACGACTTTTCACACCATGATGAACACGTATGACAAACTGCTAGAATCAACGGAAGATAAACTGAAAGAATGGGAAAACTATATTAAAATTCTTTTTCACGACATACGAGAAGAACCAAGATTGGAAAATAACAACGAAGGCCAACAATTCTGAAATCTGAAATCATAAATGCAATTAATCATCTCAAAACAAATAAAAGCCCAGGTCCAGACGGAATATACCCAGAAACGTTCAAATTAATCAGCGAAGAAAATATCGAATTATTTGTCCTTTTATTCAATCGCATTTATGATACAGATAAAATACCCAAGATTGGCTGGAGTCAATATTCATCCACTACCAAAAAAGCCAAACCCACAACACTGCAATGAGTTCCGTCTGATAAGCCTTATGAGTCATGCAGTAAAAGTCCTACTAAAAATCGTACATAATCGTATCTATAGAAAGTGCGAAACAATCATCGGAGACGATCAGTTTGGATTCAGAGCCGGCATGGGAACGAGAGAAGCCCTGTTCAGTTTACTAGTTCTCGCCCAAAAATGCTACGACCAACAGAAAGATATATTTATATGCTTTATAGACTTCGAAAAAGCATTTGATAGAGTAAGACACGACCTACTATTAGAACGTTTGCAAGAAGTCGGTTTAGATGGAAAAGACATCAAATTCTTAAAAAACTTGTACTGGAACCAAAACGCCAGAGTTAGGATCGAAGGTTCCACATCCGCAGAAGTAGAAATTAGAGGGGAGTTAGACAAGGATGTGTTCTGTTAACAGTATGAAAGTAATGTATGAAAATACGTATGAAAGTAAACATTAAAAAAACCAAAGTGATGTCAATCCGAAAAAACCAGAACGTACCTCAACCTTGCACAATAAATGGGCACATCTTAGAACAGGTCAATAGATTTAAGTACCTGGGATGTTGGATCGATAGCAGCCTAAATCCTAATCAAGAAATAAGATCGAGAATAGAACAGGCCAGAAAATCTTTCGAAAAAATAAAAAAACTGCTTTGTGATTCTCGAATAAAACTCGAAATTCGACTACGTTTATCAAAATGCTACGTCTGGTCGACTCTTCTATATGCAGTTGAAACGTGGACCCTTAAAACATCAACCGTAAATAAATTGGAGGCCTTTGAAATGTGGATCTACCGGAGAATACTCAAAATTTCATGGACATCGCATACCTCAAACGAAGAAGTGCTGCATAGAATAGGCAAGGAAAGAGAACTTTTTAACACAGTAAAAGTTAGAAAAACATCATACCTAGGCCATATACTGACAAAATAATAAGTACCAATATGCCCAACTTATAGTGAAAGGAAAAATCGAGGGAAAGAGAGGCCTAGGAAGGAAAAGATTATCGTGGCTCAGAAACATCCGACAATGGACAGGGCTAAATTTTAAACAGCTAATAAGAACAGCTGAAGATAGAGAAGAGTTTAAAATTGTAGTAGCCAACCTCCATTGAGGAGAGGGCACTTTAAGAAGAAGATACAGCGAGGAGTACGGCAAGGAGACACAATCTCTCCAAAGTTATTCACGACGCTTTTAGAACTTTTATGAAGGCACATCTGAACGAGCATGGTATATACATAAATGGAGAGAAGCTCAGTCATTAGAGATTTGCAGATGACATCGTCCTTATAGCCGATCTTATGGATGATGCAATAATAATATTTGAAAACTTATATCATGCTTCCTTGGAGGTCGGACTAAAAATGAATATGATCAAGACGCAAATAATGACTAATCTGGTGCTAATCTCAATATTACTGTTGATGAAAAGAATATTATGCAGACTACATCATATTCAAATTATGACTACATACAAATTCGGTTGTGCAGAGATAACCAGACATGTGAGCTCCCACGTCGCGTAGGATAAGCGAGCAAAAGAGCTGAGGGCGACCTATATCCAACAGTGGATGCATACAGGTTAATGATGATGATGACTTGCAGGAAGACAAGCTTAATACAATAATGTTATGTGGTTTAAGTAAATGTTAAGGCAGGACTAAATAATAGAATCAGTGAGGTTATAAAATTCTTTAAGAAGAACTTCCATATAAAACGAAAATAACAACTCTTGTACATAAAACCTCGAAAGGGTATTAGTAGATAGATGCATTTATATAAATATCTTGTAAATATTTACGTAGTAAAAAATATAAACGTCTTTATAAAAGAGTTCGTGATGTACGTCATAATTAGAGCTCTTAATAAATACGGTATTGTTCGAAAGTACCTTTTAGTATAATAAATCCAACTTTTCCCATGGAATATTTTAACAAGTTTAATTTGATATTTTAATGAAAAAGGTTTCAGATCTCAAAAGAAACGATTGTTTGAAGTCCTGAAAACGTCATTCTATTAATTAATGACAGTTCTTAATCCGGAGAGCAGTAGCTACCTGAGAAATGAAGCGAAAAGTTTACTTCGCCTCAACGAATACAAAATACAAATCCCCAACGGGGAAAGCAATTAATACCGAAGAAGAATAACACGACGAAAACCAGTAATTAAGTCAATTAGAATTTCCTAGCTGGAAGTATTCTCTCTGAATAGCGGTATTTTCTGCTTCTTTTTTCATTTTTTTGTGAGTCTAAACACATAGGCGTATCCCAGAAGAGTTCATTAACGCTGCTGTGAATAAACACGATTTTCCCTTAAGAATATTAATGATTTTTTTGCCATTGGGAAAAATAATTACATTCCTGGAAAACTCATACACTTTTTTCCATTAATTATAGTCTTTAAAACACAATCAAACCCTACAGCGTTTATTTAAAATTTTATTTTATAGAACAAATAAAAGTATTACGAAAACATTCGTATTATTCGCATTTCCAATATTGATATCACATTTTTTTGATCACATCAATGCTAGCTTGGATAATTAAGAAGTTATTATCATGTTTAACAACTAGGACCTAATCTAATCTACAGTGGGTGATCAAATTATTAGAGCCACCAAGTAAGATTCAATTTGTTTTACAAAAAGGGTATATAATTGACTTATACAATATATTAATGCGTTTGTTTCCATTTTATTATCGTGTAAGACCTAATGAAAGTCCAATAACTATAGCATGTTCGTTACACCAGTGGTACCAGAACATCATGGGAAAAGATAAAAACATTTCATAAGAAAGTTCAATAATAAAAACTTTATTATTGAACACATCACTTTAAGAGAAAAATAGCATTAATTTCTAAAGTTTCAAGAGCAATTGTGGACCGTATAAAAATTTGGACTTAACGCGGCATAACGGCTCAAACAAAAATGTGGTAGAAAAAAAAACACCATCAGATAACGAAACACACACAATAAAACCATAAAGAAAATGATGCAAGAGTCTGGCATCAATATTTCACCAATCACACCTCACGGTCAATAAAGGATTTAGGACCTGTCGCCCTGCAAAAAGCTCACACCAACCAAGAAGAAAAAAGACTTTAATTGGCTAAAGATTGGACCATTGATGATTTGAATCAGGTAAATAACATTGTTTTACTTTTATGTAGTTTACAATTGATTAATTTATTCATGATTCGAAAATAATATTAATATTCCAGGTTTGTTTTTCGGACAAATCTACTGTGAAGATCCTCATTTATAGAGCTAAATTTGTGAGGAGAAGGCTGGGCAAAATACACAGCGGATTGTATTGTACAGACGGTAAAGCAACCCCTGTGCATCATGGTGTGGTCTATCATAAGTAGTCAAGGAACTGGTAGACGTGATATTGTCAAAGGAACAATGCAACAGGACCAGTATTTGAGAATACTACAAACAAAAATGCTTCTCCATATCCAAGAGTGGTTCCCAAATAAGAGTTTCACTTTTATTCATGACTTAACGCCTTGTCGATAAACTTTTACAAAATTCCTTGCTGACAATTAGATAAAGGTGGTCAACTGGCCTGGCAATTCGCCAGATCTAAATCCAATAGAAAATCTTTGGAAGCTCATAAAGAAAAAATTTTAATGAAATAATAATCACGAAGCGTCAAATGATCGAACGTTTAATATTAGTTTGGCACAGGAGTGAAACAATGTAACAAAATTGCCAGAAATGCATAGAAAGTATGCCAAGAAGGTGCCAAGGAATAATTACTGCAAAGGATTACACTACCAAGTACCTATTAGGCTTAAAGCATAATTTTTTAAAATTTCGTAAACTTTATTAGTTTCTAAATCACAGTAAAACAGAATTAACTACAAAGATATTTTTTACAGCCCAATTACATACCATTATTAAACAAAAAGTAAAATTTTATAGGGTGGCTCTAATAATTTGATCACCCACTGTATATACCAGTACGACTCAAAATTTGATCAAGATGTCTTATCACATCTAATAATCAGACGCCCCAAAAACAACTTTCGTTCTTGTTCTCACTGTTGGTAACATCTGTCGGTTCTAACCTTCCTGATGAATAATATGATTCCCTCGAAAATACTTCGTATTAGTGTCGCTGAACCAGTATCTAAAGGACAAGAGTAAACTACTTTTCTGTTTTGTTCTTCACCCGTTGCTAAAATACAAAATTTTGAAAGTTTTTTTATCACTATTTTGATATTTAGATTTGTTTTTATTATTCTTGATTTTGTTGTCAACTCCACTTCTGGAAAATACAACGATTTTAAAGTCCCATGACTACTCTTAACAATTACTGACGATCATACAGATCTCCTACTTCGAGGCAAAATATGGAAAAGCCTTATATTCCACCACGGAATAAAGAGGTTTCAAAGATGATGGTAAGAAATTTGCACTGATCAACAGCGCAGTCTACTACACAGCCAATGAAGGTACCTATTTCTGCACGATCTATCGTAGTATCGGAATACCGTGGTGCAGAAGACGCAAACTATCCGGACACAACACAAAAGAATCAAAGTAATCTTGAACGTCTATTTTTGATGTGATTGACACCCACCCTGACCAAACATGTGAGAAGCTACGTCAGGTCCGGCATCATATGTGACATTACGAATGTGGTACCAATACGTCCACCAACCGCAATCATTCCAACGGAACCAACGCAACCATGATAACGGGTGTCCTTCGATATCTTATTACCTTACCCCACAACCAGTTTCATCAACTTTTAATAAATATCTACATCATCATCATAATTCTGCCTCTACAGCCCTGCGTGCATTCTAGTCTCTTAAAGACTTTCTCTCCAGACGTTCCGATTTATCGTATTCCTTCACCAAGCACGTACTCCCATATCTCTCGTATAAATATCTACACAAGACTGTATAAACCTATTAAGAGAAGTAGAGAATTAAATAGATCAAAAATTTACTTCAGCAGAAACAAAAGGATCTGATATAGTCCAAACTATATCAGAGACAAAAAATCTCTGACATAGTTTGGACAAATGCCCTTATATTTAAGATAGAAAGACTTAGATTACCTTAGTACTAAATCTATATATCTGACACATAACTGTCCTTACAGAACAAATACAGCCCTTAACTCAGATAATACAGCGATCTTTACAGCAGCCAAGGACAACAAAATAATCATCTAGCGATTAGTGAACGATCTAAAGACGACAGCATAATACACAGAAAAATAAAAGACCAAAATAGACCTGGAAAAGGACCAATTCATCATCTTCATAAAACAATACCAATCACGCAAGGAAGAAATACAGATCAGGAGAAAAAGAAGGCTAGAAGCATCGATAAATACCTAGGAGTCTACCTCAATAGAAAGTTCAATTTTACAATAAAGATGCAAAAAATAAAAAAAATGGCATCGGTTGCAAAGAGATTTATATAAACTAACATATTCAGAACTAGACATCTATGGCAGGTACATGCAGGCCTACGTTAGAGCAGTGGTTCTATATGAAGTCCCAATATCAAGATGAACAGCAAAGATCGATTGGACAATTTCTATCAGAATAGAGACGGCGAACAATTTTTCCTGCCAGGCCACAAGAAGACTTCTAAAGACCAGGGTATCACCATTAGAAACAAGGTCCATAGAATACAGCGTTAGAACTTATTGACCATCTAATCAAGGTCTAGCTAAGTGTTTTGTCTAAAATACGTTGGTTTGAAGTAGAAACGTTTAGGTGCACTAATAAGATGGATGGACTCATTAGATTCAGAAGAAAATATCATATTATATTGATGCAATGTACGTATAAAATACGGACACAGGAAAAGGTTTCTGTATAACATTAATGAAGATATAAGAAATATGGAAATATGTGCTTGGTAAAGAAGGGCAGTGGATAGGGACAACTGGAGCGAAATTCTTGAGGAGGCTAGAAATCATGCCGGGTTTTAAAGCCAGAATAATGATGATGACCTATAAGTTAGGTAAATATACGTTTTGATTTTGATTTTGATTTTTTTAACCATAATCCATTCCTTAAAGAGTCCAAAGCCTTATAACAAAGATCTGACACTCGTTATCTTGATCCCACATAATTGATTCCCTTTCAGAAAAAACCAACTCAGACATACGTAACCCATCTGGTCAGAGTGACATCTTGTCTTCTACAATAGAGCCTATATGCCAAAGTTGATAGAATAAGTCACTCTATAATATACACACATTTCTTAAAACGCTAAAAATAAAAGTAATATTTTTATTTCATATTTTTGACTAAATATACATAATGATCCACTCTGGTTCTTATCTTATATCAAATCTTATGATTTTTTTGAGTTGTCACGGTTCAATTAATAATAGTAAACCTCTTTTCTCCTCCAAAGGAAATGATTGTCGTTATAATATTGTTAAACAATTTGTAGCTCTACTTTATCAGTTTCATCTTCAGAATTAATGATACACAATATCCGTACCTACTAATTAGGCTGAAATGTAATCCATGTTAGTTAGACAGAGCTTAAGGAAAACTATTACTACTATTATTAGTTGATTTATGGATTATAGGAGTTTAAAGAAATAAATAATGAATTAGTTCAAAGTAATTATCATAATTATTAAGTGGATGATCGAAGAAATCGTTAACTGAAAAACAGTTGCTAGTGTATATGCGGATGTAGAAAATTAAAATACGGGATTAGGTGATTACAAAGTGTAGGTAATTTCAAAATTAATATATCTGATATTAGGTTAAGCGTGAGATAACATATATGTGAATATTTCCCTTAAATTACAAGCCACATATCAAAATATGTATCACTAAATTAAAAACGAACGAATTTGTGACTGCAAACAGTATGTCGCGACGCGGTATCAAATTCAAAGCAAACTTCATTGGCGCTTGTATCTATGTAGGTAAGCTTCTTCGCATGATTTAAATTTTGTCCAACTAGTCCAATGCCAAAAAGCGAAGGTACATACAGTTTTTTATTTGTTTACTGTCTGTTGATTTATTTATTTTAGTTGATGATGGACGTTGAGCTGTTAGGTGGTGGTTGAGAATGTGGTTTTATCAAACGCTCCCTCAATGTCTATGAATATCTTCTTCTTAACGTGCCCTATCAAGTCCCCTTGACGTTGGCGATTAACATGGCGAAACTGTCTCTGTCTCGAGCTATTCTAAAGAGTTGCTCAGCTTTCCTTATTCCTGTCCACTCCCTGATATTCTTCAACCAAGAGGCCTGCTTTCTACCAATTCCTCTGCGTCCTTCGATTTTACCCATCATAATAAGTTGAAGAATATTATATCGGTTTCCCCTTACTACGTGTCCAAAATAGGCCATCTTTCTACATTTGATGTTATCAAGCAACTCGCGAGCAGCATTTGCTATACCAAGGACTGCCACATTTGTCAGCATAGCCGTCCATGGAATTTTTAGTATACGTCTGTGCAGCCACATTTCAAAGGCCTCCAGACGATTAATGGTGGATATTTTTAATGCCCATGCTTCGACACCGTATAAGAGGACTGACCAGATGTAGCATTTAACCATGCGCTTTCGAAGTTGAAGTTGCAAGTTATCAGTACAGAGTCTATGAATATACCTAGGGTAAATTCTTTATTATCTAGTGATCTTTCAATTCTTTCCACTACATGATGCAGTGCAGAATCGGTAGATCTTCCCGAAGTATATGCAAGATTTGGGTGAAGTGGATTATGGACCAGAACTTCATCCTTTAGTCGATCGAATAGCTAAGCGGGCTGGGCGGCTGGCTTCTCCTTCGCGTCAATACGAGAGATGTCAGTTTAAATCCCCAGCTCGGTGTACAGAAAAACAAAAAGGCTAATGCAGCAGTTTAAAATTCTAAATGAAGCTGCGGCTTAGTCTAGAATATTCTGGTGTCTGATGAGCCTATGGTGGAGCAGTACGGCAAGAGATAAGGGCTTGCAACTCGGTGACACTTCTCCATCGATCCCTACTTCATCCTTTATGTACGTCTCGCATAGCATTTCCATCATTTTCAACAGAAAGGATGTTAGGCTAATTGGTCGGAAAGCCTTTGGTAGGGTGTAGTCCATCCTACCTGGTTTTGGTATGAAGACCACTCGTACCTCTCTCCACTTCCTAGGAATATATCTCAGGGCCAAAGAGGCTCTGAATATTTCCACAAGGTGCGGCAGAAGGATATCCAGTCGTATAGCGTTGGATAAGGGGTGAAGCACAATATGACCCATTTTACCTTTTCCTCATTAATCATTGTTCTGGCGAGATGCCAGTCGGTGTTTGAGGGTATGATTGCTTCTTCCGTCTAGTTTGGAGCTATGCTAGAACCGGGAAAGTGTGTTTTTATCAGGACCTCAGCACTTTCGCAAAGGTTCGTAGTCTTGTTTTTATCTTCCTTTGTTAATATGCCGACATGCCGATGTGGGTGCTTTGAGAGCGCTTTTTTAGCCTTAACACCTGCGGGAAATCTTCGATTTTCTCACAGAGGTTCTACAAGCAGCTCTTTGTCTTTGTCTGCAGACTTCTTTAAACTTTCTGAGACTTGATTGATACGAATTCCAATCCTCTTTGAGTTTGGTGCGTTTTGCTCTATTAAAAGCTTTTCTTGCTATCTTCCTAAGATGTTCCATAGTTTAGTGCACCACCAAGAGTTGGTTTTGCGACTTTCCTGGATCATTCTTTTTGGACAGAATTTTTTATAAGCACAGCTTATTTTGTTTTGGATAGATACCGTATACCGTTCCAATTCTGTATTAGTTCCTGGAGTTGAAGTCTTTTCATTCCACAAGCATTTTTTAAGAGTCGGTTGTAGAGTTCTACATCCGTCCTCTAGTGTCGCGCGATTTGATAAGGCTTTTTCCAGACTAATATTATAGCTTAGCCAGCGGTGGTTAGTCATAGAGGTATCCTCCGATACTTGCCAGTTCTGAATTTTATTCGATATTTCAGCTGTTACTAGCGCGATATCTATGACTGTTTGGCTACTAACATTAATAAAGGTAGGTTCGGTGCTTCTATATAAGATATACAAATCTTTTCTAAAAATATAGTCATAAAGAGACTTACCTCGATCGTTGTTATCTCTGCTGCCGCAGCCTAAATGGTGAGAGTTCGAATCGCAGCCGATAATAAGTTCTACCTTCTGACTAAGACAATGTTCTACCAGACTTTCCATTTCTTTGTTGGTGGTAGGGTGGCTGCATCTGAGGGTAGGTAGACCGATTATGTATTAACGCTTTATTTTTGCCCTTTCCCCATGGGCATTTAACTTAAACCGCAGTTACGTCTGAGGTGCAAAACTGCGCCATGGGAAGGCTTTTTCCTGGGAACATATATTGCTGTTCTCGGTTGTTGATTGCTTGGTAAGCTGAAAATTTGACCGTTTAGACTGCTAAGACTAGTTATTTTGGTCTCAGTTATCCAAGGTTCTTGGATTAGTGCTATTGCATCCTCCGTTACATCCAGGCGGTGACACCTTGACATCTTTTAGATCCTGTGGTATATAAAAGACTTAAAAAAGATCCCACAGCAGTCACTCTACTAAAAATGAATAGACTTATAAAATCTTCGTTCATAACAGAGGATACAAAGCCAAGAATATGCAACAGCGAAGCAGCTCCCTACGAGGGGGTAGTATTCGATGTTTTTTTTTTTCTTCTTCTAGTTCCCTGACCGCTATCGATCGTTGGATATCATGTTGGCTACCATATTCGCTATCGTGACTTTATTGACAGCAGCTCTAAATAACGATGTAGTTGATTTTCCATACCATTGCCTTAGATTTTTCAGCCATGATGTTCTTCTTCTACCAGGACCACGATTACCTTGGATCTTTCCCTGAATGATCAGATGTAAAAGATCATATTTTTCAGGGTGTCTCATAATATGACCGAAGTATTCCAGCTTGCGTTTCTTTATTATATTGACCAGTTGTGTTGTTTGGTTCAGCCGTCTAAGGACCTCCTCATTTCTAACTCTGTCGACCCAGCTTATTTTCAGTAGTTGTCTGTATACCCACATCTTAAAGGCTGTCAAGCGTTTAAGCATAGCCTTAGTTAGGGTCCACGCTTCTACTCCATACAGCAGGACAGGAAAGATGTAGCAAGATATCGTACGAACTCTAAGGTCAATGCCAAGATCATGACTGCAAAGTATGTTTCTCATTTTTACAAAGGCAGCTCGGGCTTGTTCTATTCGGCTTTTAATTTCTGCGGTTGGATCCCAGCTCTCATTGATATTACTGCCGAGATACATGAGTTTCTCTACTCTGTCCAGTGTGGCATCTCCGACTTTTATACCGTCATCATGTATATAATTTTGTTTGCTAACTATTAATAATAACTATTTGTACTTAAAAAAAAGGTAAGTAAAATATTTTATAATTATTAAACTTTTGTAATTTACATAACTTTTTTTTATTCCTGATTTTTTAAAGACGCAAATCTTCTTCTTCTTCGTCTAGCCATTCACGTCCACATCTGAACATAAGCCTCATCAAGTCTTCCTTTCCTTTGTTATTTATTGTACGCTACTTGTAGCCAATTTGTTCCGGCAGTCCTTTTCAGATCATCTGTCTATCTCATAGGAGGTCTGCCTCCTATGAGATGGAAAATTGATGTGTGCCATTTGTTTAGATCGCTCCTAGCTACATGTCCAGCGTATTCCCATTTCAACTTTAATGATTTTTGAACCACATCGGTGACTTTGGTTTTCTGTCTTATTCAAGTGTTTCTTTCCTTGTCCTTAAGTGATATACCTAACGTTGCTCTTTCCATCGCGTGTTAAGTGACTCTAAGTATATTCATATTCTTTTTTGTGATAGTCCATATTTGTGCCGCATAAGTTAATATCGGAATAATGCATGCATCAAAAACTTTAGATCTAAGATGTAATTGAATTTGTTGATTTCTGAGTATATAGTTCAGTTTAGCGAATGCTGCCCAAGCTAACTTTCTTCTTCTTTTTATTTCTTTAGTTTGAATTTCCCTATTTAGTATTATTTTTTGTCCTTCTTCAACTTTTTCTATAACTTTATCGTTTATTACTGACACGGTCTCTTCGGAGTGCATGACTTTTGTTTAAATTTATTTTCAGTCCTATTTTAGAAGATTCGGTATGTAGTTCTAAAAGCTTGGTTTGCATTTCTTGTAGGTCAGTAGCTATCAGGATTATGTCATCTGCAAATCGTAGATTACTGAGGTAGCGGCCATTCATGTTTATTCCCTTATATTTCCAATTAAGGTTTTTAAAAACGTCCTCCAAAACTAAGGTAAACAGTTTGGGTGATAAAGTATCTCCCTGTTTGACTCCCTGTTTAATGGTACAGGGTTCCTGTGTTCATTTTCATTTAGGTAGTATGTAGCTGTAGCTTGGTTCATAGTTTCTTTTATTAAGTTAATTGGTATGGTTGGTATTTAGCCTGTAGTTAGCTCTGAAATTGTTACTTTGGTATTATTTCTGATCCAACATTTTTTATTAATTTCCGTGCTGCTCTCATCTCATCATCTTGTTGATATGTTCTGTAAAGTTCTGTGTAAAATTCTTCTATTCGTGTCAGTATGTTTTCTCTAGTTGTTATTTCATTTTCGTCTTTTTCCATTAATGATATCATCTGACGTCGTCCTAGTGTTGGTCTGAGGCATTTCATACTCTTATTTTTTTCAATAGTTGTTGTTATTAATTTTTCGTTTTCTTTTCTTTTTTGTTGTCTGATTCCTTTTCTAATCTGCCTATTAAGTTCTCTATATTCGTCGGTTCCCCTTTTGTTAGATTTATTTAAGATCATCCTTCTTTTTATTTGTTGTAAAGACGCAAATAGCTTAATTAAATGAAGTATAACTGAATATATATTATTTTGTATCGTATGTTTATAATAATACACCCTTGTAGTACAATATCCATAGTGTCTTATTTATGGTCTTATCTGGAAATCCAAGTCATAAAAATAATAAGTTGCTTACTTCTAATAATTCTGTTTACTGCAATATAACGCGCAGAATGCAAGACATACTAACATAAAGTTCCTACAAAATTTGCATATCGAAAAGCAGAGCCACATCTCGATAGAAAATAAAAAACAAGCGATTTCCGCAGGAATAACATACTTCTTGAATTTCGCAAATTGAAATGGTTTCAGTGCAATTTCGATATTTTAAAACCACATTTCTGTGGATATTTCTGGTGTCATCAATACCGAGCTTTCTCAGAATGAAAGCGGGGTTATCAGCAAAGGCTGCAATTTGCATATCTTCCACTCCAGAACTCTCCGACAGACCATGCCGATGCCCGAATTGGGAAATAATCAGAAATTTACGGGAAACAGCAACACCGTATCGTATAATACGGTTAGTGTCGAACTTCGTCTGAAACTAATGCTTTCTGAATTGGCTTCTGATGTCACTGAACTATGAATATTACTCAGAACATTGGCGTAGATTACGTTTTAATCTGAGACGGGAAGTAAATAATAAAATTTTTGTATTTTTATAATAAATTAAAAAATGTATTTAAAAATATAGTTATAGAATTACTTATAGCTAAGCACTATTAAAAATAATTAGACAATAATTACAATAAAGGAGTTAATGAAACAAAAAATCATGAAAATGAATATTAGAAGAAAAAAACGAATAACTATTCTAAAAAATTGTGATCTTTTTAATATCCCCAAAATATAATTGCAGTAAAGACTTCAAAAATCAGTTTTCTGTAAAAAAAATTGTAAATAAAAGATTTCATAATGAAAAGTATCCCTCTAATGTGATTTGTGAATTAATAAAAATTCCTCCTCATCAGTGATATTTCCTTTTGGGATGTGGTGACACCACCAGACCTTTATAGTTTTTTCACGATTTCTCTTTATCGTTCGTTGTAATGGGCTAGTTGTTCGGCTTCATGTAACCTTTGGTTAATCAATATTTTTGTTTGATCTACCCAACAACGGCTTGACGATATTCCCCTAGATCTCTTTCCTAAAGGGCAGAAACCTACGGGAAGGATGAGCAGGAGAAAATAATAGCTAGGAATAGCAGCCTAACGGAATGGCAGGAAGAATGGACAAATGAGTATAGAGCGGCCTGGACGAGGGTATTAATTCCAAATATCGCAGACTGGATGAAGTGCGGGGACAGAGACACCAATTACTTTTTCACCCAGTTCCTAACAGGACACGGCTCCTTCAGGGCCTATCTAGAAAGGATAGGGAAGGTTGCGGATGGAAACTGCACAGACTGTGGAGTGGCTGACACGGCCGAGCACTGTGTATTCGAGTGCAGAAGATTTGATGAGGACAGAAACGAATTATACAGAAAGCTAGGTAGGGTAAGTACAAATACTATAATGCAGGTAGCAATGAGAGGAAAGACTGAGTACAAGGCAATATTGGAGGCAGTAACTCAAATTGTCAGAAAGAAGGAGATATTAGAGAGGAATCTACAGCAAAGGTAGGTAAGAGAGTGAGAGAGAGGGCGAAAGAGAGAGAGAGGGGATGGGCTATTCATGTGATGCACCGGTCTGGAGAGGACCTACCGCATGAGTAGCCTGTATAAAGGGGGTGGACTTTAGTTGGCAGGCAGGGAGCTATGGGTGTATCTGTGAGCACGACTCCTCTGGGGGACTGCGTGCGGATGGATCCTTCCACCCTGAATCCAACACACGCCAGGTCATCCTTAACGGGACACGGCCTGGTACGGTCTTTAGAAGATTTACCACCAAAAAAAAAGATCTCTTTCCTATAACTCTACCCTCGACTATCAGTTTTTCCATCGTACCTGTTCTTCTAGCAATGTGTCCAACAATATGCAAATATGTTTGTTGTATTTGTTTAAGCAATCTATCCTTTATTTTAAGTTGTCCTAATATCGTTACATTAGTGCGGTGATCAATCCAGGTATTCTCAATATGCGGCGGTATACCCACAATTCAAAAGCGTCCAGTTTATTTTTATCCGCTTTCTTTACGGTCCACGTTTCGGATGCATATGATGTGTGTATTGTTATGCTAGAGCTTTTCCAAATTGCTACCAGTTTCACCATAGCTGTATTAGCACTAGTCAACCTTCTACGTATCTCTCTGTCACACCCTCCGTCATTTGTTATTAGGGTCCCCAGGTATATAACTATTTACTACTTCAAAGCCCCCAATTTTTTTAATGTGTTGAAGATTTTTCCAAGCTCTGTTTACTATCATGATCTTTGTCTTACTCCTGTTTAGCTTTTGTCCATATGTTTTGTTTTTCTCCCCAGGCATCTCATTATGTCTTAAATTTCTTCTTGATTTGCCGCGATTATTAAAGTGTCATCAGCATATCTTAAGTTAATGATTTTTTGACCTCCTACTGATATTCTGCCCTTCCATCCGTCTAGTACCTTTCGCATAATGTGTTCGCTGTAGATATTAAAGAGTTGGCAAGATTATGCATCCCTGCCTGACACTTGCCTGTTCTGAAATGATCGAAATGGGTGTTGTTGAGTTGTTGTTGAAATTAGTGGTGGGAAGTTCCCATTATATGTTGTTGGTTTTGATCCATTATCGTTTGTGTGATTGGTTTAAATTCCCTGGGTAGATATCGGACTTTGTTATAAAGCTCATGGGATTCATATCGGGTTGCATGTCTTTTTAGTTCTTCGCATTCTTTATTTATATCTTTCTTTTTACCATCCCTACATGCTCTTTTAATTTCTCTATTTAATTTAATTTAATAACAATTACTAATCTCTAATTACTAAGTAAAAACAATATTTATTTGCTAAAATCTAGGACGTGTTTCGTCGTCAGTATCATTATCATATTTATTAAACCACTCACCTGCACATTATGTTTTTAAACAATTATTGTGACTCTCTCAAATATGTTTAACATCCACTAATTTTTTACATAAATATATACCCTTTTAAGGATTAGAATTACTAACTGTATTGGCGATTGACCGGAAGATAATACTGACACATGTCACTAGCTCTGGTATCAACCTTTCTCTTCAAAATGTTATCCATATCAAAACAATTTGACTTTTTGGGTCTTTTTAATTATTTACTATTAAATGGTTTTAAAACCAGGCTCTAACCCCCTCTCTGGCTCAGTGGTAAGAGCGCCTACCTTTAAACCTAAAGGTCGTGAGTTCGAATCTCACCTGGGTGGAGAAATTTTCATTTATTAAAAATTAATGAATGAAAATAATTTCTATCCTTGTGCGATCGGTACTCACCGGAGGGACCGCAGACGTTCGGATACAATTAGCGTCTCTTAGCAAAGACAATGACGTCGACTTTGCTAAGTATCAAGACAATTACTTACACACACAAACACTACACTAGGTACCTGACTGTACCATGCCAATGATCATTAGTTGTCGAGGCATTAACTCAATAAAAAAAACAGGCTCTACACGCGTATCGGTCGAAAGGACCTAGCCGTAACAAATTTTTAAATGACGCCGCTTGTGGTGGTGGTACTGATCTTGCTGGAATGCTTCAAGCGGTTTTCGCCTTACCAACTGGCGTTATATTATTTCATTCAGTTTTTATTTGACTTGTGAGAGATACAATTTAATATTGTTGTAGTCGGTGCTTTTGTAGTACATATGTATCAAAGTTTTTGTTGCAGTTACACAGTTTTGGATATTGGTGTGCTTTTTACAGTTAATAATACGGTAAGTGAACCCTGTGTGTGGTCCTTTTTATAATATTTATCAAATCTAGTATGAACAATGACCACAATTCTAATTCAGAGCAATCAGAAGGAGAAGATCTGCCAGATTTGAATGAGCTCAGTAAAATCTAAATATTCGTCTGTGTTTTGTGAGAAGGGACAAAAAGACATTGTGTAATAAATTTCCCGTAGCTGTTAAAAAAAAACCCGGAGCAAAAACATAGTGGCTCAATCTTCTGGAGTAATTGGAAAAGCCAGACAATCAAAAACCAATATTGATGCTTGGCAATTTTTTTTTCAGACTCAGTCATCAGTGAAAAAGTTAAACACACAAACAAATATATTCTAACGCTTTGGAAATATATATCAAATAAACCTGCAAAGTATGGAATCAAAGTATTAGCGCTTATTGATTCTAGGTCATATTACACATATAATCTAGATTTGTATGTTGGGACTCAACCAGATGAACTCATGAGGTTGACAATAGCGCCTCATTTTTGCTCGTTGAAAAATATATTTTTCAATTTTCGACATTTCTATTAGACCCTGTAAGTAGAAATTATTAGTTTCGCTACCATTCCACCAACACTCCGTACACACTCATTTTCACCACTGATTTTGACTTTATTTGATATGCGCTAGAGGAGATGGAAGACCGACAACAGGATAAAACAAAGTAGGCCGAAAGCGAGAACCGAGTTCTATCAGAGTATTGATTTGGGAACAACTCCACTAACTCTAGGGTGTTGACCAAAGGCCAACCGCTTCTGCTACAATGTTGATCTAGTGGTAGCTTCTTACTGGTCTTACAGTGTTGATCTGAGACAAACTTGTTCCATGGCTAAGTGTTGATTATCACTTCCCGCTCCTTATAGGATCGAATGTTGATCGGTTCATCCACCTCTAACCCATCATTCCTTCTCGTTAGTGTATGTATTAATACATCCTATTTTCATTTCAATTTTTATGACATTAATTATATTTTACATCGTATTTAAGCAGCAGATGTCTTTCTTCTTCTTCCTTGTCAATAGCTTGTCATTATACCTAGTGTCAGTTTCCACTTATCACAATCTTTCACTATTAATATTCATTTTGGTAGAGTCTTGTCTGGGACTTTTGTAATAAGATCTGTATATAGTTAGTGATCTTTTGGACACGTTGGCTGGCACTAACCGTTGGACATAGTCGTCCTTTTTGCAAGCAGAGATGTTCCCTTCATGTGAAATCTTATAGCATCAACCTCCTGTCATTATATTGTTACAATTAACTACCATCCTCATGGAATTCAAACGTTTTTATACCTACCTTCAGCTTCTTTTAAAATGTTTCACTAATAATGGCCCTACTTTAAAACTCCTTATCTTAAAGGTATATTGTAATCTGTACCAATATTATGATATAAGAAATAATGCAGTGGTTACTTTTCTTTATCGATTAAACAAAATGTCACTTAAATGTACGATGTGAATATTATATACCTCTTGTAAGAATATAAAAATAGCCACAAAACATGCAGTGTTTACACTTCTCTATATGTAGGAATCCCTTTACAAAGAGTCCGCCCAAGAATAATATTTTTTGTTATCGCTTCGTTCCATCTTCAGAAAATTCCAACAAATAAACTCCTTTGTTTTCAATAGTAAAAGAGATTTGACACGAAGAAATATGTTTCGAAATGAATCACTCTTCTTGGTCCCAGCTGACTTTTATGTAATGAGATAAAAAGAATTCAACAAATTTCTTCTCGACATGTGACACGTTTTACACTTTTTTGTTCGGCCGTTATTATGGCTCCTTTTTTATTACAGTTGGGACATAATTCTCGTTGACACATGTTTTCAAATATAGAACACTACGGCTTTTAGGCCAGTTTCGATATTTAGATAACCGATAGTATAAATATTAAGATTAAGATTAAGAGATAAACGATTTCTTTTATCCAAAGTTAATGACTTACTATCTTACTTTATTATTCTCATTTGCTGGCGACAGTAGTTATTGGTGCTTCAGTAAAATAAAATAGTATGTACAGAAAAGCCTCTGTTAACGGACACCTCTCCAAAACGAAAACCTCTGTTGAACGGACAGCTGGTCACCGAACATTTTTCATATGTGTGTAAATAGGAAGACACCTCCGAACAACAAAACCTCTTTACATCTACTCCTGACAAAATTTGCCTTCAGTTTTTCTAAGAAATTATTGTAATTTTAGCTGAAAATCACGGACAGCCAGGTAAAGGCGATTATATACCCAAGCGATACGCTCCCGAAGAATCTGAAGCTGTTTTCACTTAAAGATACTTTTTGTGAGGGGGATCGTCCCATTTTGGGTTTGGTTTCATTCACTGCTTTTCTTCATTCTCTTCTCTCTTTGATTGTCCTTTGTATATTTCCAATTTCCATAGTTTTTAAGTCTTCTTCCAGTTGTTGTCTCCATCTCAGTTTAGGTCTGCCTCTAGTTCTTTTACCTGGTGATATCTGTTCAGTTATAACTCTCAACAGCTTAATACATCCATTCTTGTATTTCGTGATTCATCCATTATCTTAGATACTTTTCGTTTATCCTATTTGATCCCGGTATTTTTCTGATAATCTTCCTCTTAAAAACTTTCAATTGCTCTTCTTTTTCTGCTGGTCATATAAATGTTCCTCTCAATTTGGCTTCGTTTTCTATAACTTGGAAAGTCTTCTTTAATGCCTTTTTATCTGTTGCTACTATGGTTATATCGTCCCCATATCCTAATGTTTGTAATGCATCTGTTAGTCATTGCGTATGTTAGTAGTTCCAGAATTTGACAGCTTTTTTATTATCTTGTCTTCTTCTTCTTCTTCTAGTGCCGTCTCCACTAATAAAGGCTGGCTATAACTATTGCAACTTCGACTCTATCTTTTGCTTTTCTTAAGAGCGTCTGTTCACAACAAGAACGGCAGGAATGGCAAAGAAAAAGGATATGAATTCTCAAGAAAAAATAATAAAACATACGTACATAAAAAAACATAACAAAAAAATTAAAAAACACGAGCAAGTAAAAATAAGTACGTGGACCATCAGACCAATGCTTGAACCAGGAAAAATGCAAGAGATTGACTCAGAGCTGGAAAGATACGGAATTGATATTGCAGTAATTCAAGAAATTAGATGAGCAGGTCAAGGAGAAATAAATAAAAAAAATTACACATTACACTACTCTGGGCACGAAAAACAAGGTCAATATGGAGTTGCATTTATAACTACAGGAAAAATACAAAATAATATTATGCAATTTAAACCAATAAATGAGCGCATGGCATACCTGAGAATTAACGCCAAACCATTTAATATATCCATCATAAACGTATATGCACCAACTGAAAGTGCTGTAGCAGAGGAAAAAGATAACATCTATGAGAAACTGGAACAAGAAATTGAATCTTTACCCAAAGAAGACACAATTCTGGTAATGGGAGATTTTAACGCTCAGATAGGCAAAGAAGACTACATTAACCAAGTTGCAGGTAAATATACATTACATGAAAAAACAAATGATAATGGTCAAAGATTATGCAACTTAGCAACTAGCACCAATATGATTGTCAGTAGTACAAAATTTGCACACCCTCTATACCACAAAGTAACATGGGTCTCACCAGACCAAAAAACATGGTCCCAAATAGACCATATACTCATCACAAAGAGAAAGCAAACATCGATAACAGACGTGAGAACATACAGAGGTGCACATGCAGACACAGACCATTTCATGGTTACCGCAACGATAAGACAAAAAGTCAAAAGAACGCTAAAGAACAAGACAACAAAGGACAAATGGTACATAGAAAAATTAAATGCTACAGATAGAAGAATTAAATATGCAGAAGATATAAGCAAAAAACTGAAGGAATACTGTGAACATACAGAAAATGTTGAAACAGAATGGAGCAATATAAAAAAATGTATAAATGAAGCAGCTTCTGAACATGTAGGGATAGAGAGAAAGAACAAAAAAGAAGAATGGTATAATCAAGACTGTCATAACATGTTAAAAAAGAAGATAGAAATAAGACAAAGGTGGATCAGAACAAATAGACAAGAATATAAAGAAGAATACAACAAATTAAGGACAGAATGTAAGAAACAAATAAGAAAAATTAAACGAACCTGGTTAAATGATAAGATAAATGAAATAGAAAAAGAAAACACAAATAGAAATACAAAAGCATTTTATAAGAAAATTAGCGAGCAGAACAAAACCTTCAAAGGAAAGATAAAAGGCATAAAGGATAGAAATGGAAAAGTATCAGAAAATGACAAAGAGTTTAAAGAAATCTGGACTGATTATTTTAAAGAATTATTAACAGTACAAGAGGACGAAGACTTAAATGAAAATGTGGAAGAAGAGACCACGATGATAGAAACCGAGCTAGAAAAACCAACGAGAGATGAAGTTGAGGAAATTATAAACAGTAGTCGCAACGGTAAAGCACCAGGTATAGACGGTATAAACATGGAACTAATAAAATATGGTGGACATGAACTCAGAGAAAAAATATACCAATTAATAAAAGTCATATGGGACGAAGAAAAGATGCCAGAAGAATGGCACAAAGGACAAATTATCACAATCCATAAAAAAGGAGACCAACAAATGTGTAATAATTATAGAGGACTGACATTATTAAACACAGCGTATAAAATCATGTCAACCTTAATACAACGAAGACTGGCCAAAGCGACAACAAATATCATGGGACAGTATCAATGCGGATTTATTAGGGGAAAGTCAACAACAGATGCCATACATACGGTAAAGCAAATTATGGAGAAAGCTTATGGATATAAAATAGAAATTGAACTGCTTTTTATAGACTTCCAACAAGCATTTGATTCAATAAACAGAGCGAAATTACTTACAGCTATGAGAGAAATGAGAATACACAACAAATTAAGACGATTAATAAAAATGACAATGAGCAAAACCGTAGTAACTGTAAAAACACAAGAAGGAGACACAGAAGAATTTGTTATAAATAAAGGTGTACGTCAAGGAGATTCATTATCTGCAACTCTGTTTAATCTTGCCCTGGAATATATAGTCAGAAAAATCAACAAAGGTACACTTAGAACGAGAGAGGGACAAATAATAGCATATGCCGACGATATTGTGATAATAACAAAGAACAGAAAAAAAATGGAAAGTATGTTAAAAGAATTGGTAGCAGAAGGGAAAGTAATGGGATTAGTAATAAATCAAGAAAAAACAAAAATAATGAGATTTGACAAAAAATATGAAAACAAAAAGGTTAGACTGGGAGAATATATATTTGAAGAAGTAGAAAAGTTTAAGTATTTGGGAATATTATTAGCAAACAATGGAGAAAGGGAAACAGAAATTAAAGAAAGGATAATTACAGCAAATAAGACATACTATGCAAATAAAAAGCTTCTAAAAAATAAATTACTGAGCAAAAAATCGAAAATGAAAATATATAAAACAATAATTCGACCGACTATGATGTATGCTGCCGAAACCCTTAGCATGACAAAAAAACAAGAGGAAGACCTTAGAATACTAGAAAGGAAAATACTAAGAGCAATATTAGGACCAATAAAAATTAATGAAAACCAATATAGACAAAGAACGAATCATGAACTACTAAACGAAATTAAAGAGGATATAGTTTGTAAAATAAAACAGCAAAGGGCAAAATGGCTAGGACATATATGGAGATCAGGACCATCTACGACAATATTCTCAATATTGGAATGGACACCAGCTGGTAAACGAAGACGTGGAAGACCAAGATCTACATGGCTACAAGAAGTAACAAACGATCTCAACAGGGCGGGCGTACGACAATGGAGAGAAAAAACCAGAGATAGGAAA
Organism: Diabrotica balteata; assembly: GCA_918026665.1. NCBI lineage: Eukaryota > Metazoa > Arthropoda > Insecta > Coleoptera > Chrysomelidae > Diabrotica > Diabrotica balteata. The sequence goes on from OU898279.1 coordinate 163,377,740, forward strand.
CAGTGGAGAAAAATAACAAGAAAAATTAAATAAAGAAAATGAGGACTGATCTTACCCTTTATAATCAGCTGCAACAACTCGTACTTATCATTTTTACGTATGTGCTACAAATAAGTATGTTGTCTTTCGTCTTTTAATGGTGGTCAAAAGTTCTCTATCTCTTTCCATTCTATGCAACGCCATTTCGTTCGTAATATGATCGGTCTATGGTATCTTCAAAATTCTCCTAAAAAGCCACATAAAGACACCACCTAAAAAGACACCATAAAGAAGAATGATACACCATAGATTTACAGAATATGGAATTGAGAACGAACCCAAAGCAAAAAAAAATGTTGAAAACAATTTTAAATATTAATATTAAACTACTAAGACTTTTCGTACATGATAGATGAATATCTATTTTTTGCAGCTAGTCCTGATGGATTAATAGGTGACTCAGGAATAAGTGTACATATAAAGCAGGAGAACTTCTTCTTCTTCGGGTTGCTTCTCCTAGCGGAGGTTGGAAATCATCATCGCTATTTTAACTTTGTTGGCCGCATTTCTGAATAATTCTAATGAGCTGCAGCCGAACCACTCTCTCAAATTTCTTAGCCAAGACATTTTGCGTCGTCCTGGGTTTCTCTTCCCTTGCATAATCAACCTCAGTAATACGTACTTCTCACCCCTCATTAAATGTCCCAGATATTGAATCTTTCTAATTTTAATAGTTTTTATGACTTCACATTCTTTCTTCATTCTTTGTAACACCTCTATATTAGTTACTTTTTCAATCCACGATATTTTGTGCATTCTCCTGTAGCACCACATCTCAAAGAAGTTTAATTTTTTGATTACAGACTGCTTTATTGTCCACGCTTCCATGCCATATAGTAAAGTAGAGAAGACGTAACAAGCCACGTTCCTAAATATTTATATGTTTTTACTCTTTCTATCGTTGTATTATTGATGATCAGGTTATTTACATTTTGTGGTTTTTTTGAGAATATCATTGATTTCGTTTTCTTGAGATTCATTTGCAGTCCGTAACTTTCACATGCATTGTATACATGTTGTATTATGTACTGTAGATCTTCCATGTCACTTGCAAATATGACAGTATTGTCGGCATATCTAATATTATTAATGCTATTTCCGTTGACATAAATACCTTCCACGATATCCAATAAAGCCTCTTGAAAAATCACTTCACTGTAGACGTTGAATAAGAGTGGTGAAAGGATACACCCTTGTCGAACTCCTCTAAGTATACTTACTTCCTCTGTCAGTTCTCCTTCGACTCTTACTCTTGCTTTCTGGTTTTGATACAGATTCGATATAATTTGTAGATCTCTACTATCAATGTTTTTAGTCTTAAGAATACTTAAAAGCTTCTCATGTTGAACTCTATCAAAAGCTTTTTTGAAATCTATAAAGCAAGCATATATGTCCTGATTCATATCCAGGCATCGTTGTGTCAGAACATGAACTCCAAATAATGCTTTTCTAGTTCCTAGACCCTTTCTGAAACCCATCTGTGAATCACTTATTTCTTGTTGTAATTTCATGTGGATTCTGTTATGTATGATTTTAAGGAAGGTTTTCAATGTGTGGCTCATTAACGCAATTGTTCGATAGTCATTGCAATCTTTAGCATTTGTGATTTTTGGAATCGTCACAAAAGTTGAGAGAAGCCACTCTTTGGGTATGTGTCCCGTCTTGTATATTGTTACTATAATTATGGCGTTTATAACTATCAATATATTATGACTAATTCTGTTTTCTGTTCCAGTAAATTCGAAGTTGTTTACAGAAACCTTTAGACCCTAATTTTATGAGTAATCCACGTCTCGAGGCTTTTCGAACAGTTGAAAAACGAGTCGAGCGCCTTCATCAAAATACGAGATTATTCAAGAAGTTCGCAGAATTTTCTAGATGACAACAGTTGTGTATATAAACGACACATTTTTTATTTTGTGAAGGCAGTCATAAGAAGATCGGGAAACGCGATTTACTTGTAACGAAACGTAATAAATAAATTTGTATTTAATAAGCTATTTAATAAATTAGTAATTAGTTATCGTGAGTTTTAATAAATTAGAATATAGACAATAAATTAGAATAAAGACAAATAAATTAGAACAATATAAATATACCACAATATGGAGTTAAAAAGGTCTACCAAGACATCAATATTATCTTCATTAATTATCTTCAATAGTTCAATTGGTATTTCATCGGGTCCTGGAGCTTTTCTGCCTTTTGTGTGTTTTATAGCATACATAACTTCCTCTTTCATTATTTCTGGTCCCGTGGTTTCTCCGTTAACTTCTAATAATTGTTCTACTGTTTGATCATAAAATAGTTGTTCAATGTATTCTTTCCATCTACGTAGTTTTTCTTGTGTTTCAGTTATAGTGGTACCATCTGCATTTTTTAATATACCGATTGGTTTGTTAGGATTTCCTGACATCATTTCTTTAACCTTCTTATGGGTGTTGAAAGTGTCATACCTTGCCTCACATTCCTCGATTTCTTGACATTTAATGGACGTCCATGTTTCCTTAGCTTGTATTATTTTCTGTTTTATTTGTTTATTAATTTCTTGATATTTAATTTTATCTTTGTTTTTATGTGTTCTTCTTTCGTCCATCTTTTCGAGAACTTACGCCTTATTAAACTCCTGAAAAAAAAATAAATTTTGCCAACTAATGGACGATCAATTGCATTTAAAAAGAACTGATTCCTATTACTATCAAGCGCATTTATTTATATCAAATAGAAAATACTGTTAGTTTGCAGTATTTGCAAAGTATTTATGCAGTTTGGACCCCAAAAGATATTTTGACAAAAATATGAATTTGAGTTTATTTAAGACAAAAAAAGATGAGTGTGATTTATGTGTAGCTAGAAGAGTAAGCAATGCCACAGAAGCGGAGTATGAATTGCACACATTAAAAAAACAGAGAAGCCAGAGAAGAGAAGTCAAATGACAAAATGAGTGCAAACAATAAAGTGTTTACTATGGATCTACAAGCTGTACTTATTTGTCCAGATTCCAACGTCTCTGCTTTATATTATAAAATCAAATTAGCCGTCCATAATTTTACTCTTTATGCTATTAAGACCGGTAGAGGCCTTTGTATCCGGTTGTGACGGTAGAGTCTCCACACTGCTTTGTGTGAAGAGAAGTTGAAGGGGGTGTTGGGGCAAATGAATTTGCAACTACAATTTGTCTTTTTGCAGCCACTCAATTGTCGGCAATTCAGCCTGGAGAAAAATTGGTTTTTTACAGTGACGAGTGCACCGTGCAAAATCGCAATGTAATACTGTCGAGTGCTTTGTTGAACTTCGCTGTAGCAAAGTATCTGTGGCTCTAAAATCTCTCGAACGTGGGCACACACAAATGGAAGCTGATGCTATGCGCAATACATAGAAGTCATCCAAAATGCTCGAAAAAAACTAGAGCCTTATGAAACAAAATACTTAACCCATACATTTTTTCGAAATTTTGGCAGTCAATACTTCAACTATCAACCATTAGGCCTGGAAAAAAGGCAGGTGATCCTACTGTAACAGATTTGCGTGAACTACAACACAATCCAGATGAAACCATTCAGTTTAAACTAAGACATTCCGAGCAATGGCAGGTTCTTCCAGTCACAGGAAAAAAAGTAGTTTTAGGAGTACCACTTGAAGAAATACTACTCTGTCTGGCATAGTTGAAAATAAAAAAGAAAAATCATGAATGTGTTGCTTGTGTGAGTCCATTTCAAATAGGTAAAGAAATAATAAATAAGACTTACTCACAATCAATTTAATTTAACTATCAGACGACCGGTTTCGCTTTCTACAATATGCAAAGCATCTTCAGGTCTCGATACAAAGTTAAACAAATGCTGAAATGATAAAAACCCATATTAGGGTGTTGTCTAATAAAGATAAACAATTGAATGGAATTCAACAATATAAAGTAGTTTCAAACATGTTCTACCATCCATCTATTAATAGAGTACCGGCATGTAAGTAATTTTTATTTTATTTATTTATTTGCTCATTTATTAATTTATTACAATAGAAGAGATTTTATAACAATTTGTGGGCCTTACCTTGTCTTTTTAACCTTCTTAAAAAATTTTATACCTTTTATTCAACTCAATCATTTAAATAAAACCACAGACATGTAATATTGGCATAATTATTGTAATTTATAACATCTAATTTGTTTATCTTTATTAGACAACACCCTAATATGGGTTTTTATCATTTCAGCATTTGTTTAACTTTGTATCGAGACCTGAAGATGCTTTGCATATTGTAGAAAGCGAAACCGGTCGTCTGATAGTTAAATTAAATTGATTGTGAGTAAGTCTTATTTATTATTTCTTTACCTATTTAAAAAAGAAAAGTTTAAAACGAAAGTTTTGAAAATAAGTAATATTTTGTAATTTTTAATCAAGCAGTTAACTAAAATGTAATTTTGCAATAAATTTGTTTTATAATGCTTGTGTGCTTTTAACCTCATAACTCCAAATTAATATTAGTTTAATTGGGACAAACCTCGTAACTCCACAAACTTTTAGTACCTCCAAAATTTTAAAAATTGTTCTCCACAACATCAGATACATTATTTTAGTTTATTTTATTATTATAGTTTATTTTGACAGAATCGCAAAATTTATTCCAAATTCAAATTTTTGCGTCTTCTGAACAATTTGTCGTTTTGGAGTCACGAATTTTGCTAATTAGGGTGGCGATATTGAAAATTACGTTTACACTGGCTTTGAATTAATAAACAGTAAATAAAATGATATTTTTATTAAAGTAGCTAAAGCAAAGATATATTTTCATCTAATATAGTTTAATCTCAGAGCAAAAATAACATTCTGACATAGAGGCCTACAATAAATCTATTTCTAAAAGTAACATTTTAAAATCTATCTTTTTTATTGTCTCCACTAATCTTCCATTTTAGCAAAGTAAAATTTATGTGTAGGGTAAACCAAGATTGGCCTAAAATATAGTACATTCTGTGTTGGTTTTTATGAGGATGTTTTGAATTGTGAGATAGCTGATATTGTCGCTAGGGGAATTCCTACTTTGGGGGATGAATGTTTTGTTTAGTTAACATGTGAGGTTACCGCCCCGCCTGCTCCGTTAGTCTCTTCTTTTACGTTTTGCATTCTGCTTTTAGGTCAGTTACATATTGGAATTTAGACGGAGAAGAGAAGGTAATAGCGTACTTCAGAGAGACAAAGTTTATGAAAAATCTTCAAATATACGGTGTTATAACTTTACGGTAAATATATCGGTGATTTAAAATATCTACTACTTAGTAGAAAACACTAATCAAGAAACAAAAATACGGTTTTTGCAGAATAAGTATCAGTAATTTTTTTAAATAAGTCTGAAAAAAACATTGTAATAATAAAGATGTACGGTTTTATATATGCTATAATATGTCAACGAACATACACACAAATCACACACCTTATATACTGTCATACTGTAACGGAAATATTTTGCCTACCAAATGGTTCATTAATACAGGGGGTAGAAAATTGAGGGAAGAAACTATTGGGGGTGGAGATAAGGCAAGCAAAATAATCGCTACTTGTGCGAACGGCACTCAGGGTTTGGTAGGAGAGCTGGGGTCGTGGATAAGTAAAAGATAAGGGGGTTGGATTGGGGCAACTACAAAAAATGAAATAAAGGGGTCATTAATCTCTTGAGATAAACAAAATAAAAATAAACAGGAAACACCTCAAGGAATTTAATATAGGGCGCCACTTGAGGTGCCTAATTATACCTATTACAACCACTAGTTGTAACTAGGGAAATAATTATAAAACATCAAAAAAATATCTTTTTCAAATAAAAATCAAAAAAGGGTTAGTTAAAAAAATAAATAAAATGTTAAGAAAACAAAATTTAACATTTATTTTTGTGTCACCACAAACAGTTACAACATGAAGAAATACAAGAATACAAAAAACTTACGTGTGTCATCCGCTTACAAACTCCAGGAGTTGGAGATACTACATAAAACTTACAAATGTTACCGCATTACAATTTTTAAATGTTACAATTTCTAAATTTTAACGAAAGCAATTATTGTTCTAAAAAAATATCTGTCTTTACTTTGAAATTAAACAAACAATAAACAGTTACCTGGATTCACATATTTCCACTTAACGAAAAAAAAAAACTTGTTACATCTCTGGAGTATATATCCGGACATCATCAGCGAAGAGCTTTATCCATTGGGGGCTGGAACTAGTACACTTGGAAAAACGGGAACTCTCAAAAAAACAGGAACTAAACTTATTCAACTTTTCAACAGGAACTAGACTTTTCAAACATCTTAAAATCTTCAAAAAAACGAAACAGTGGTCACTCTTTCTAAAATGACATTTACATCGAGCGAAAACTCCACCAATTTTGGCAAATTAATGCCGGTCACTTCATAATAGATAAAAATCCACCACTACTGCTACTTATTTCCACAAAAGGAGCCAAAAACAGAAAACCACAAATTCGACGACGAATTCGGATCCATACCTGAGCCTAACGAACTGCTCGGGGACCCAAGCATGAATTAAGATCCATACCTAACACTACGACGACCCAAGTATGAATTACGACTTTAAAAATTCGTAAGATCTCGGTTAGATCACTGAAACTCTGAATCCAGATTCAATATTCGTGCGATTAAATGCTAGTTTCTATGCCTGACCAGAAATATCAGCGACGTCGTAAATAGATATTGGTTTTCCTGGGTTTCTTATTATCCATTCGGTGGTTTTCATTCATTCCATTCCATCCATTCAGTTTTATATGGGCCAAAACACTGCGATCGAGTGGTTGTAGCTTATGGCTCATATGAGGTGGAACAGTCAATATTACGATCCCATGTTTCGGGGGTAATATGATTCTTAGATTGTCTAATATTACTAATATTTTATCATCGACGGAATTCGTTGTGATATGTATAAAACGTTCCCAGCAAATCAGCAGGTGCACCTTTCAGCATATAGGGCTTAAAATTTACCCTGGGAAATATGTACATAGGGGGGACAGCATTCCCTGAAGCACTTATAGCAGCGATAAATGTTACATTAGTACCCCTTTCTTCACTTGTAGCAGAACCAATTTGTTTAATACCCTTGCAAGCTACAATGTTTCCAGAAACCTGAAGATTAGTGTCATTAATATTGTATCTTTTACTGGGTGTGAAAGTATGCTTATTCATGACTTCTTTTAATTATAGAAAAAATAATGAGATATTGTGTTTGTTGAAGCTGGTTCCGCGAGATAGGCTAGTGGCTTGTGGCTTTCTTAAACTAAGTTGCTTATGGCAACTCATAAGAAACGTACAGTTTCATAACCAAGCGCGCTGTACATTTTGTACACAAAACACATTTAAGTTAATTTTACCCGATTTAGTGCATTTTAACAAAATGGCAAACACATAAACATAAAAGATATCATTAAACATAAAAATGCATAAGCTGTGCTAATATTATAACCATGTATCTACGAGGTACTGTGTTTACTCATTTTTTTTTCTAATTACTGCCGATTATTGTTCTGACAATTTGCCTAGGAAATTGTGTCTTCTAAATGCAATTTGAATATAAATATTCTACATACTCACATCTAAAAGTTGTGCTAGACTTCTTTGAGCCTGGATATATTACACAACGTCCACGTTTTCTAGAGCTTTGCATTTCTGTTGTAGTCGGTTCTTCACATAATTATATTTTATTAGACAACCTTGAATATCCTGAGAAGGATGTCGCATTGTCACTCTTTATAAAAAATGTATTTCCAATAAACTTAAACTTAAATTATTTAAAACAATTCGGCGATATAATTTTGGAATTTCTTTTATTGGTACAAAACAACACCTGCGTGTTAATACTCGCCATATTCTTTAAAAATATTTACCAAAAAATATAAACGTTACGTTCCCAAAATGCTTAAAGTGTATTTTTACATTTTTAATTCGTAGATCCTTGAGAAAACCCCTCAAAGGCAGCACGTAATCACATTAGTGAAGTTTTCTTTATGCGTAAATTATTTATTATAGACATCATTTCCCGGAAATCACTAATTAGGAAAAATGTTTCGTAGTTCAGCGTATTCCAAATTTATAACTTATGTAGCAAAAAACAATAACAACAAAAATATGTTTATTATGAAACGTTCTAGGAAATAGCAAAAACGGGTGACTAATCAGGTCGGGAAATTTTCCTTACGTGCAATTGTTAACCTCGTTAACTCTCTAATTACCTCTATATGCTGGAATATAGCCCAGTAATTTTTATACAAAAAGTAGGGAAGAGGCTGGAACAGTGGCCACCATTCGAGTAAATTCAAGATAACTTTAATATAAATCATAATACAGAGTGGCTACAAAACAAAAGGAAGATAGTTCGTAGCTCAAGACACCCAGGATACCGCTAAACACATAGTGAGCCCAGTTACCCAAACAAGGATAGAGTCTGTATTGTGGAATTGTATATTTTATACAGAGATAACACTATTGATAAAATTGGAGTACTATGGAATAAGGGGCACCATACATGACCTTTTAAAATCCTATCTTACAGGAAGAACACAGATTGTTGCATTTAATAATCAAGAATCTGATCCTTTACCAGTCTCAACCGGAGTACCACAAGGATCAGTTTTGGGTCCTCTACTATTCTTGATATATATAAATGATTTACCAAGTGCATTGGATAACACCAACTGTGTTCTTTTTGCAGATGACACAACATTATTATGTAGAGGTAAAACTAATTACAGTCAGGATATATTAGAAAAATCTAAATCCTGGTTTAACTGTAACAAACTTAAGTTAAACGAGCAGAAAACCCAGAAAATCGTATTTAGTTCTGATAGATGGGTTACACCATCTGAACCAGTAAAGTTACTAGGTGTTACTATGGATACAAGGTTGAACTGGTCGCACCATATTGAACGATTGTGTAGGGGCTCGCCTCACAGATTTTTGCTATGCGCAGATTGGCTACTTCTGTGAGTCGAGATATTCTTAGGTCAGTTTATTTTGGAATGGTTCATAGTATCCTGACATATTGCATACTTCTTTGGGGAAACTCGTCCTATGCATATAAAGTTTTCACTTTTCAAAAAGCAGCAATCCGAATTATTGACTCGGCAGAATATCGCGCCAGCTGTAAACCCTTATTTAAGAAGTATGGCATTCTTCCTTTACCTTCAATATATATATTTGAAACTTTGTTAACTATTCATAATAATATAAAAGATGTAAAATCACATGCTGATCAACATCATTACAATACAAGAAATAAAAGTCATATCATTATACCATATTCCAGATTGTGTGTTACACAACTTAATACAATAGATTATAATCTGTATAATTGTTTTTTAAACTTAAACAAAAATATTGATATTAAGGCAATGAATTCTAAACAATTTTATAAACTAGCAAAACACTTCCTGCTGGAACACTGTTTCTATAGTATACAGGAATTTGTTTGTTTGAGCTCCTAGTGTGGTCGTTTTTAATGAAAACTATATTACGCCTTACTGAAATGTTTCTTTCTTATTTGTTATAATTTTATATATCTAATTTTCACTGTATATGTTTTATTATATGTTCTTGTATTATTTCTTAGTTCTTAGTATACAAAAGTAAATTATTTTTATTGTGACATGACATGTAGTGTTTACTATGTAAAAATTGTCAATAAACCTATCTATCTATTTATCTATATATTCAGTCATTATTGGAATCTCCTATTCAATACGAGTTCAACCATATGTAACACTTATGATTTTATGTAATCTGGAAGGTCATAAATACATAAAACCGAAGTCTGGCAACGCCTAAATTGTTTCAATAAATTTTTTAATACTAACTATTTTCAAATACACTAAAACGTAACAATTGATAGTTTAGAACATTTTTTAACATAGTAGTTACGTTATTAAGTGTTCAAAATGTGCTCAATTTGTGAGTTGACAGCACCCTAATCGATGGTAGAAGGCGTCTACCACATTTCTCCATGATTGTCTAGAAATTATTCGAGATTCATTGATAATTCGTTGCCTTAGCTCTGCAAGACTTGCTGGTTAAGTTTTGTAAACTGAATTTTTCAAGTATCCCTAATAAAAATAATCTTTAGGATTGAAATCGGGTGAACGTGGAGGCCATTCAATTCTACCTTGTCTACCAATTTATCGTCCAGGAAATATCTCATCTAAATATCGCCGAACATTTACACCAACTATCTGACGTTAAATTTCTTTCGACAAAAAATGACCCAGTTGAATAAGTAACTACTATATCTGACCATACATTTAATTTTTGTGGTCTTTGAGTATGGTTTTCACGCATTCAGTCTTCAGTGTGAATTTACGTCACACCAGTACCTTAAATTGTGTCGATTTACACTTCCACACAGTGTAAAAGTTGCTTCATCGGAAAAACATATTCTGTTAACGAAATTTTAATAATTTTCAATTTTATCCATCATTACCTCAGTAAACTCTAATCTACGACCAAAGTCATCTTCACTTAATTCTTGCAATAAGCTAATTTTGTATGATTTAAATTTATTTTTACGTAATAAACGTAAGACTGAAGAATGACCTACATCATGTACTTGTGCAACCCTGCCTGGGGATGTATGTGGATCTTCAACAAAACTTTGCTTATATCTGAAGTTTTGTTGTCATTGATAACTCGTTTCGGTCAACCTGATCGGTATCTATCTTTTACTTCTCCAGATTCCTCAAATACCTTACAGTTTTTTGTACCGTTGTCTTATGAATAGGAGAACGGTTTAGAGAACGGCATTTTAGAGAAGCAATTTAAATTGCAGAACTTTTTGAACCACAACTACTGTCAATTTTAGTTCATAATTTAAATGGTGAACAAATATCAAACTCACAGCATTCTCCATTTAAATATTTAAATTTTAGACTTATATTTTTTAAGACTTTCAGACTACATAAAATCAAGTAAACATATGGTTGAACTCGTATTGAATAGCTGAACTCGTGTGAAATTCACACTGAATGCGTGAAAACCATACTCAAAGACCACAAAAATTAAATGTATGGTCAGTTATAGTAGGTACTTATTTAATTGGGCCATTTTTTATCGAAAGAAATTTAACGTCAGATAGTTGGTGTAAATGTTCGGCGTTATTTAGATGAGATATTTCCCGGACGATAAATTGGTAGACAAGGTAGAATTGAATGGCCTTCACGTTCACCCGATCTCAATCCTAAAGATTATTTTTATTAGAGATACTTGAAAAATTCAGTTTACAAAACTTAACCAGCAAGTCTTGCATAGCTAAGGCAATGAATTATCGATGAATCTCGAATAATTTCTAGACAATCATGGAGAAATGTGGTAGACGCATTCTACCATCGATTAGAGTGCTGTCAACTCACAAATGGAGCACATTTTGAACACTTAATAACGTAACTATTATGTTAAAAAATATTCTAAACTATCAATTGTTACGTTTTAATGTATTTGAAAATAGTTAGTATTAAAAAATGTATTGAAACAATTTAGGCGTTGCCAGACTTCTGTTTTATGTATTTAAGACCTTCCAGACTACATAAAATCATAAGTGTTACATATGGTTGAACTCGTATTTAATAGGAGATTCCAATAATGACTGAATATACAGGGTGATGTATTTGAAAAACCAAAGTTACTAATAATATAAGAGAAACTGCAAATCTGGCAACATTGCAAATATCAAATATGGAATCTCCGTATCCCAAAATAGGTGTACCTCAAATTTTGTACAATTATGATGAGCATTTACGAGATAATTAGCCGTTTCCAGACTTTTGGGCCATTCTGTATATTAATGAGTATCAACTCAAACAACGTCAAAACACTTGGTAAATTAAAAATGTACTCTGTAATCCCAAAAAATACATGTTATGCAGGAGTAACTAATTTTGTTTTTTTCAAAAAATGGGACCACTGTACCAAACTAGATGGAAGAGTGACCACAAGGTAAGGTACAGTGGTCATTACTTGCAATTCTTATATTTTTATTTATATTTGTAAAAAAGAAACGTAATATTATCTTTAACAAATATTATAAGATGATAAATCCGCTTTCAAATGAAACAAATTTGCTGTTCGTTGTGTTGCTCCAGCACTTTTTGGTTGGGTTAAAATGAGTTCAACATCTTCTTTTGTAATTGTGGCAGAATCTGTAACTGTAGGAAATGAAAACTGTATTTCGTGACGTCTTAAAAAATTTACATTCTATTCTTGACAAGAAGAAAAAACTTCTGTAACTTGTGCAACATAAAATTTTGAAGTCATCTTTGCACTTCCACCATTCGTGAGAATATATCTTCGTCAAACCAAGAAAAAAAATATTGACGTATGGACAAGTGAATATAAAGGATTGAAGTACGAAGAAATCCGGTCCGCAGAAAAATGTCCCAGGTGAGAAGTCTACAAGAGTTCTTTGATTGCACCACAAACGAACTATTTAGAATAGCAGTAAAAAAAGTTCAGAAAGCCTTGAATATTCCCAATCTTATATTAAAGATGAACGGAAAAAGTAAGAAAATGTATTCTAAATATAAATAGTATTAATAAATTGGCACAAAAGGGATCACCTTAAATCAAACTTAAATCGAAAATTCATTCTTAATTTCATCACTGAGATTATTTCGTAAATACCGATGAAATAATAAACTTAAATAACACCATATTATCATTATGCAAACGGTTTTGTTTTCCATAAAACATTTCTTGATCACTATCTGGTCGCTGTATATTATTCAGCATAAAATTAACACCGTCATAAGATTTAAGACATATATTTACATGTTTCAGATGACTGATTATCTCTGTAGGCTACCAGTATAACAGTCACAACGTGTAATCAAGTAGCGGCCTTGCCTCTGAAAGCCAATCATAATTTTGGTAGTTGTGAATCGTGGCGCTCACTAACGAATATTGATTTAAAAGGATGTTCTCGTATGAGATGAGTTAAGTCACAATACCTCACATTGTGTATGTGAACATTTCCATTGAGGGAAAAGGTACTGTCCTTACTAAAACAAATTATTTTTACATAATCTGTTGGTTAATTTGATTGGCCATATTTTCACGGAATTCTAGTCTTTAGAGGGGGTCATCATCTGAACGTTGGTGCACAATTTTTAATTTGTATAGATAAAATTTGTTTTTAGCCAACACTTGGTGTATATCCTTTGACTGATTCCTCACATAGACGCAACTTGGGCTGTAGAAGAAGTAGAGTTTACTACTGTTTCTGCAATTACAAAAAACGTTAATCACAAAAAACTTTTATCATCCAATAACTTCGAGTTTTTTATCGAAGTTAATTCTACAAGAGTTCTTGCAGAACTCTTGTAGAATTTCTTGAGTTTTAACATCTTTTATCAACGTCTGTTTGCCTTGCAATTTTTAGAAGGCTCAGATTATAAAGCAGAAATCTGAATTGTGTTTCGAAACTATTTTACAATTTTTGTAATTAGATGTAGCTATTGCGTCCGTATTGAAGCCATGTTATTGTAGCTTCTTAAAAGGCAGAAAATATTGATTTTTCACGTTGAGAACCCCTATGAATAGCTCTTCTGACGAGACCTATTAGGTCGAAATACGTATCAAGAGATACTTAGGATTTGTTTGCGTGAAATCAAATATTTGCTGCCTTTTCTCATTTTATTCGGATTTACTCTGTGTGAGTACTAGAAGCACAATTCGCTAAGGATTTCTGCTTAGTTGTAAAAGACATGTCGTGGAATGCAAATTTTAGATTCCCCATGTCTCTCTTTTAACATCTTTTATCAACGTCTGTTTGCCTTGCAATTTTTAGAAGGCTCAGATTATAAAGCAGAAATCTGAATTGTGTTTCGAAACTATTTTACGATTTTTGTAATTAGATGTCGCTATTGCGTCCGTATTGAAGCCATGTTATTGTTGCTTCTTAAAAGGCAGAAAATATTGATTTTTCACGTTGAGAACCCCTATGAATAGCTCTTCTGACGAGACCTATTAGGTCGAAATACGTATCAAGAGATACATAGGATTTGTTTGCGTGAAATCAAATATTTGCTGCCTTTTCTCATTTTATTCGGATTTACTCTGTGTGAGTACTAGAAGCACAATTCGCTAAGGATTTCTGCTTAGTTGTAAAAGACATGTCGTGGAATGCAAATTTTAGATTCCCCATGTCTCTTTTAACATCTTTTATCAACGTCTGTTTGCCTTGCAATTTTTAGAAGGCTCAGATTATAAAGCAGAAATCTGAATTGTGTTTCGAAACTATTTTACGATTTTTTTAATTAATTTTCTTCATTTAAGAAAACGTTTCTTGGCTTATTTCAGATGCCACTGATGATGGTGTAGAAAGCGAAAGTACTTGGGCAAGATTTGATTATTAAAATTGTGCTTGATATTTGCCTTTAATTTTTTATATAAGATGTTTATCTTACTTAATGGAAACTGAACATACCTCTATCATGACAAAAAAGAGTATTATAGAAGCCAATCAATAAAATCAGTATAATTCTGGCATGGATTCCAGGGCATTCAGATATTAAAGGCAATTGTGTTGCAGACAAATTGGCAAATATAGGAAGATCACGAAAAATGCCAGCCAAAGGTAAATTGCCTTATTCAAACTACTTATTTTATATTATAAGGTTAATTTGGACTCGATGGGTACAAGAATGGAATTCAAACAGATCAAAAAAGTTCGTTTTATAGTAAAATAGTCAATAAATGGAACAAATCATCATGGTTCAGTCAATTTGCTTATAAAGACAGAAGGCATATCACCACACTAATTAAAATGAGAACACGACATTATTTCACTCCAGTTCATTTATTCCGCATAGGTATTCGGTACAACCATACTGTGAATGTGGCCAAATTAGATCTCTGAATCACATTATCCTAAGTGTCCAAAAAACCTTTCTCCAAATTTTGACCTCTACAAAGAACTGGTTAAAACAAAACTACGAACTGCTATAGAGATTTGCTCAAAGGCTAAATTTGTTGATTACTTTTCTTAAATTAATTACTATTTAACTGGGAATAAGCCACAATTAAAGATAAAAATACGTTTATTGACGTTTCAATTTCCACTTCGGAAATCGTTCTCAAAATACAAACAGTAAATTTACTGTTTGTATTTTGAGAACGATACGTCAATAAACGTATCTTTATTTTTAATTGTGGCTTATCCCCAGTTAAATAGTAATTAATTTAAAATGCCACAAGAAAATAGCTTCAGAACAATACTTTTCTAAATCTAGCCAAAATCAATCTAGAATATATATTTCTTTCTTATATTCTACTATAACATAACCTTACAAATTGCTCTCTTTTTTTACACCTGGGTTCTCTGACTATCAGCCGTTGGTAGCATTTCTGGTATGTGTTTCAGCTTGGTTGCTAACCCCAAGCGAGAAAATTTTTATCCTGTATTGTATTGTCTTTCCTATATTAACTGTTTGGCCCAAAAAGAAGAAGTTTCAACATAATGTTCATTCAATATAAAATAATTTCAATTTAGTGTTATATAGGGATATTCGATTGTCTAGAGCAAGTTAAGAATATTCCCCTGAATTAGCTGGCAAATTATCCCCTGGGATATTACCCAATAAAGGAAGAAGAAAAAGAAGACTAGTAAACAAAAAGTCAGTTTGAAGTTTATGCTTCAATGCGAAATAAAATAATGACCATCTTGCTTCTACAGCGATTACGTATAGGTTACACGATATTACCAGGTAAATAATCAATAAAAAAAGTTTTTAATTTTTAATAATTGTTAAATTAAATTCTACATCAGTCGCTTTTGACGAAAATATAATTAACTGGCCAATAATTATACCATTATATTAATTAGAGTTCAGTACTAAAATAAACCAAACTATCCATTTACATTAATTACAAATTATCAGTTATTAGTAATAAAGGCCCAAACACTTTTAATAAATAACTATTGTAAAATTTTTTAAATTATCTTATGATTAATTAGCAAAATTTGTAATAATAGTCCTGTCAGCTGTTATTAAACAACATTAATTGTGGTTTACTTGGGAAGTAAAAAAACAAACATAGTGGGAAAACCACAAATAGTAGGAAATTCAGAAATACAGTTTTTCCCGTATTTAATTGTAACACCATTGGCATTTTTTCAAGCACTCTAATTAAAAATAATTTTTGCGATCTGTTATTTTATAACAAAAACTTGATATTTACCATTAAACAAGAGATTCTAATATTTGGCGGCAAGCCTATTATTTTGTATTTTCCCACACAAAAACAAAATAATGAAAATAACTGTCTATATTTTGAAATTTACAATTATTCTTAAAATATACAGATTACAAACTGTTAGATGCACCAATAATGTCTGCATATTACAAAAAAACAATTCGGTGGCGCCATAAAAATCAGTCCCCACGTGTAAAGAACGCCGAAGTCCTAACGTTTAAAGTCATTACAAAACAGTTTGGACTCAATAAAAGGGTCATTTTTGGGATTGGTGGTTTTATAACCAGAGGTTTACCCAGAAGTGGGCTGTAAAGCTAGTGCGCGTCCACAGTAGAATACTACACATGCATCCTGGGTAATGCTAAATGAACTAGTACAATAGGCAGTCAGACAATCTAGAATCTCTAGATCTGCTGGCAAGAACACATCACAAATATATGATATGCCTTCAAACAACAATTTAAATGTACCTTCTCAGGAACAAGCGACAAAAGTCACAAACCAAGACAGCGATCAAAACGACGAGGCTCTGCTAAACTGGAGCGAAGAGACTGACACTTATTTAGACTTTGACATTAAGATCCGGGAACTTTTCGATCTGCTGGGTGAATGCAAGAATACAACCCAGACCTTTGGTTTGTCGCCACAAATGAAAATAATCAAACACTGGCAGCTTCACGTACAGTACTCCCAGATTTTCCACATAGCTAACATAGACCAGTTTTGTAATAGAAGTTGGCATCAAAATACCAATAATCGGACAAACTACTGCACAATTTGGATGTACCCAAAAATCGGTCCTGGTCGTGGAAGAAAGGAAAAATATTTACCTACATCTTTTCTCGCTCAGAAGAAAGTGCTTTTACACAATTCCGAAAATTGCCTCGGATATGTATAATGATTACTATCCCAGGTGTGGTCACGTAATTATACCATTGCTCTTTGGTAGGCGTTGGTAAGCTTCTTTTACCAACCCTTCTACAGTGTTTTCTTTGAAATCGATGTTGTTTTAAGCCACATACCTTTACACTTGACTACACACTATCTCAATCGGGTTCAGCTCGCAATGGTAAGGCGGGAGTCTTAAAATCTTAATGCCATATTTTTTCGCAATTATTTCGATTTTGCACTTGTCGTACACATTCTCTAAATGCGGCCACAGTATCCAGTAATTCACTTTTTAGGTAATGTTCCTCGTATGTGGCCGGTCTTAGAATTGTTTTATGACGTTAAATCCCTCCTTAAGATAGACATGTTTGCTGTTGCTTTAAACCAGTGGCGGCCAACCTTTTTAAGTCGAGTGCCAATATGAGAACAAAAAAAATTTGGCGTTAATTGGCGAACTTTATTGTTAATAAAAAAAAAATAAAAACGTTAAACAAAAATACTTAAATATTTTCTTATTATCTAAAATTCAAATTATTAAACAGTTACTTATTTAATGTGGTATTTAAACTTGTATTTTTTTAATTAATTCATCTATATTGGGATTAACTTCGGAACTAGCCAACAGAATTAGATTTTTTAAATGCATGTCAGTTAATCGTGACCGATATTTTGATTTTATTATGTTCATAATAGAGAACATTTGCTCACAAACGTACGTTGAACCAAATCTACAACAATATCTCAGAGCTAACTCGTGTAAATTAGGAAAATTGTTTGCTGGTACAAATTTCCAAAATTCAATATAATTGGGATCAGTAACAGTTGAAATAATTTCCATATATTAGGTTTTTAGTATAGTGTGGTTCTGTAAATCAATAATTTCGATCTGTATTTCAGCTGAGTAACAACTGATATCTTGCAGAGAAATAGAAAAAGGATTTATGAAAAGGTCAACATTCATTTTGTCTTTTTGAAAATCTTCAAACCGGGTATTGAATGAACCTAGCAAAATAGATATAAGGTTTTTAAATCTGTCATAATTTGGAGTTCTACTGACCTTGTTGGCTAATTCCTGCATTAATGTGAAATGTGTCAATCTCTGTTCTCCAAAATCGTTACAAAAAAGCATAAGTTTATTCACAAAAGAAGATATATGACCAACTAGAGTAGGAAAAATACAATTTTTTCCCTGTAATCTTAAATTTAATAGATTTAAATGTCTCATAATATCAGTGAGAAAAGCTAAATCCCAAAGCCAATCTTTATCATTAAGTAACGAGCACTCACTGGTTAGTTCATTGCTTTCTTGCAAATATTTTAAGACGCACTCCTTCAAGTTCCAAAACCTTTCGAGTGCATTTCCTTTGGAGAGCCAGCGCACACTGCAATGGAGAAGTAACTGTCCATCTTGCTCCGTTTCTTCCGCGAACAGTTCTCGAAATTGTCGTCGCTTCAATGCCCAAGCTCGTATTTTGTTAATGCAGCGTGTTACAGGGTCAACAACAGATGATATGTTTAGGTCCTTGGCACAAAGAGCTTCCTGGTGAATAATACAATGGTACTTAAAAACTTTTCTTCCCAAATAGTTTTCCAGTAATGTAACAAACCCCTTTAGTCTACCAACCATGCAAGGAGCTCCATCTGTACAAACACTAGATGGTGTTTGTACAGATGGATTTTGACATTCAACTTTGTTGACTTCGATTACGTTTTTAAGCTGTTGTAAAATGTCCTCTCCTGTTGTTGTGACTAGTTGGCGCAAATCCAGAAGCTCTTCGGCATTTTCAAAATTATCATTGGTATAACGGACAAAAATGCTTAACTGCGCATTTTCTGTGTTATCACAACTTTCATCCAACGCTAAAAAAAAGAATTTGCAGGATTGTAATCCACTTATAATTTGGGAAACAACATACTGGCCCATATCATCTATACGGCGCATGACTGTATTTCGGGATAATGCAATATTATCGACCATATTTTTGATCTTTACATCTCCCACATTTTTAGCAAATATTGCCAGACTATTTTTAATTATCTCCTCTCCATCAGAGTAGGCTTTTTTCTTCCGGGCTAACAGCAGAAAAAGTTCATATGATGTTTTAACCATAGTTTCCATTTCATCACTTCTCTTCTAAAACAGTGACTGTTGGCTGGCTAGGGTTTTCTTTTTTTTTTCAATAAAGTCGGCTCGCAAATGTGAACCAATAGGATATTTGTTGCTGAAGTCCTTATGCAGTTGTTTATAATGTCGTTCCAGGTTAAATTTTTTCGGAACTGCTACAGACAATCCACACATCAAACAAACAGGCTTTGAAGTATTACGATTAGTAAATAAAAATTGTTCTTCCCAAGCAGGTTAAAAATCGCGAATTGCAATATCATCTTCGTATTTTCGTTTTGAAGTCGAAGGCTTACTCGTGGACATATCGAACAAATACTTTTAAAATTTTAAAGAAACAATGCGCGATGACAAAATGTGAACATACAACGGGGCAGTTTAAAATAAACCAAGCAAGGGTAACGCAGTCCTATTGCACATTACGACAGCTAGGATAACGTGCACCAATCGCAGCAATATCGTTCGCCAGAGGATGCAATGATGCATTTCAAGTTTTAATTTTTTTGAAAGTTTGATCAGTTTGAAAGTCCTATCCTATGAAAGACCACTGATAGGACTCAATCGTGCCACAGAGTGGCACGCGTGCCGCGGGTTGGCTATCCCTGCTTTAAAGCAAGTCACGGCGCTAATGGGTCCAGTACAAAGAGCCGTAAAGTTTTTGAAAAAAATATATGTAAGTTTTTCTATAACAATTTCATCTAGCTGAAGATAGCTCTTTAACATGTGCTTAAAATATTTTCAGTACGTTTATTTTTTGTGCTTTAAAATAACTATTGCATCTATTGTAGGCAAATTTTGCATTTCAATTAATTTAATCAAAACAATATTCAAATAAATTGTTCACGGTTAAATTTTAGTACCCAATCAGCGTATGGTTGTAATAACTCGTAAACAATAGTATTGTAAAATGTAAGCTATAAAAAATAACACAATATTTATATATACTAGTTACTATATTATGTATATGAAACGGTCATCCGACTCGGCTGCTTTTATTGCGCGACAAAATGTCAACAAACTAATAATGGAGTACACTGACTCGTCACATTTTAGAACAATAATAATAAATTAAGCTGCAGACTCACTTATTGTTATTATTATTATTGCACTGCAGACCTTAGTTAGCAGCAACGTTGCCACTCGTACCATAATTATCGTATTTCACCTAATTTTGAATCTCAATTTTTTATAAAATAATAAGCAAAGTACGATTTTCTACGATCTTAAGTACAAAGTACTTAAGAAATATATTTCGTGTACTCAATACAAGAAAATAATATGTTCTATAAATAAAACAAAAATTAAGATACCTGTTATAGAATAGAATAAAATGGAATAAGATAGAATAAAATAGAAATACGCTTTATTGTCACTGCCAATTTACAATTTTATGGACAAAGCTTACAAATAGTCTAAAAAATAATAATAATAAATAAAATTTTCTAAAATTACGTAAATCATCAATATCACAAAAAAAAGATAATAAAATACACAATATCTTGCAACATTTTAATATAAATATTGCAAATTGCCTTAAAACCTTACGAAATAATAAGTTTAAGTTGCTGTATATGATACCCAAATACAAATGAGTGCAAAAAAATCGACACAAAATTATTTTGCGAAAGTACGTCTCCTGTTTTAATCAAAGTGTAAAATTAAAAATTTAGTGTACAATTATTAATCTCATTAATGAGTTTAAAAAAAGTTCTGATTTTTGGTAAATCGGGTGGTATTACAAACAAATAATGCAACACGTAGAGAGGGGGTCATAATTTCACCCATTGAAATCGACATGCACCCACTTAACACATTTGGTTAACATCGTAAGCATCAATTTCCATAGCAACCCACTAATACATCAGTCAATTAAGTTCGCAACTTCATAACAAATGGATACCACATCCGTCAAAGCAGCTCAAGCAGTAGCATTATTGATAGAAGACCTGAGCCAGAGAGCCGTGGCAAATCGACTAAATTTAAGCCAATCTGCTGTGTTCCGAGTGTATCGTCGGTACCAAGATATTGGTGATTATGCCCGCGGACAAGGAGGAGGTCGTAAACGAATAACAACAGAGAGAGATGATCGATTTCTTGTATCTAAATCTCTGAAAAATCGACATTTGACTGATGCTAATCTCAAAGAAGAGCATAGAGAGGTCCGAGGTGTGGTTACCAGCGTTTGGACAGTCGGAAGGAGACTGAAAGCAGCCAACCTGACACCAAAAAGGGCAGCTACTGGTCTCAAGCTAACTGCAGCCCAGAAGCAAAGACGACTAGAATTTGCTCGCGAACATCTGGATTGGGACGACTATCAATGGAGTCAGGTATTATTCTCCGACGAAAGTAGGATCTGTCTATATGGCAACGACAAGAGGCGTCGAGTCTATAGAAGGCCAGGGGAACGATTTGCTCAACGTTGTATACAAGAAATTGTGTCATATAGAGGCGGTTCTTGTATGTTTTGGGCAGGCATTTCCATAGATGGGAAAACCGAGCTGGTTTTCGTGCCTGGTGGGGGACGTGGAGGTAGTTTAACGGCGGATCGTTACATCAGAGATATTTTGGAGGAACATGTGGTTCCATACGCGGGATTTATTGGCAATGCCTTTATTTTATTGCATGATAATGCACGATGTCATACCGCACGAGTCACCCCCAACTATCTGACTGAGATCGGTATACCTACAACAAATTGGCCTACGTTAAGCCCGGACATAAATCCAATAGAGCGTTTGGGATGAGCTTAAACGAAGGGTCCGGAGCAGAAATCATGCACCAAGGAGCATAATGGAATTGAGAGCGGCGCTTAATGATGAATGGGAAGCAATGCCTCAAGAATTTATTAGTAAAGTCATCCGATCCATGCGAAATCGATTGGAAAGTGTCATTAGGAATAGGGGTGGTAATATCAGATACTGAAAAACAAAAAAAAATTATTTTGTTATTGATGATTTCTCTGTTCATTACGTCTTTCTTGGGATAGTTCCAATGAAGAATATTTGAGAAACTCTGTTCGTATTGCATATTGTTTTATATGCGTTTCAAATAATGAATAAGTTTTGTAAGTTCAATAATAAAGTTACTGTTTGTACATAACATCTTGTTATTTTCATACTTCTTACATTAAAACAGAAGGTGTAATCTCAAATATCGCTTTTGAGTCGATTGTTTTGCACTCAAGTGTATATATAAAAATACTTTAGATTCTTATACATAAATAATTTCTTGGCTATTTGTTAAGAAATTCTTCTACTGAATAATAAGGTCTTTCAGATAGAAAGGCTTTTGTCATTTACGAAACTTAAGGAAAAAGTTGCAGATTTAAGTTGCAAAGGGATATGGTTGTATAATTTTTTTGCCGAATACAATATAGATTTCTTTACTAACACAGTGGAAGGGGATCGGTAAATACAAATCAAAGGTTAAATTTCTTGTGGAGTAGTCATGATTAATCAAAAATCTGTACTACAATCAAACAGCGGTCGTACGGGTGGAAGATAGTGAGACAAACCAGGTGGAAATTCAAAGAGGAGTCAGACAGGGATGTGTGCTGTCGCCACAATTATTTAATGTGTACTCCCAACTAATATTTCAGGTGGCACCATGGGAAAGAACTAAAGGTGTAAGGATTGGAGGGAGCATCATTAACAATATAAGATTTGCAGACGATACCGCAATCATGACAGAGAAACTCATCTGGAAATCATTAAGAGAGAAAGCAAGAAGATGGGACTAACAATGAATATAAATAAAACCGAATACATGGTGATCTCAAAAAACGCTGTTGACAACATACAGCTGACATTGGAGGGTAAACCCCTAGAGAGAGTCGACAAATATAAATACCTCGGAGCAATTATAAACTCACAGTTAGATCAAGAGCAGGAGATAAAGGTCAGAATAAAAATAGCTCGAAAAGGCTTTATAAAAGACAAGTCAATGTTTACAAATAAGAAATTGAGTATGGCCATCAGATTGAGGTTCGTCGAATGTTAAGTTTGGTCGCAACTACTATATGGGGTAGAAGCTTGGACTCTGAAAGCCCAATCTATAAAAAAATTGGAGGCATTCGAAATGTGGCTATATAGGCGAATTTTGAAGATTCCTTGGACTGCAAAAGTCTCAAATGAGGAAGTGTTAAGACGAGTTGGACATGGCAGAAAGCTTATGAACACAATTAAAATAAGAAAAACATCGTATCTGGGCCACATACTCCGAAACGATAAATAATCTCTGCTACAAGTCATCATGCAAGGTAGAGTAGAGGGAAGAAAAGACTTGGGAAGAAAGAAGAAATCTTGGCTGAGGAATATCAGAGATTGGACTAACCTCAGTGTTGAACAGATATTTCACGTTGCAAAAGATCGAGAAGCGTTTAAAGAAGTGATCGCCAACCTTCGTTAGAAGACGGCACAAGAAGAAGAAGTCATGATGATGAAGAAGATCTTGCTAGAAAAAGATGTAAGTGTTTAAGAATTAAGCAATCAGTTTCTAAAATATAAAGAGAGAAATGAAAAATATGCTATTTTGGAAGATGCTAAATTAATTTCCTTCGAAACAGATCTTATTGCATAGCAGGCTGAGGCTTGTTTCTTAATTAACAAATCGATATGAATTAACCTTAAATATTTGGTCTAACGCAGATTTGTCTCTAATCTCCTTTATTGAGTTCGCCAACAATCATGTAGTTCCACGATTGTTGAAATTATATAAAAATCAGCGGTAATTATCGCGTTTGGATTTTCCCATTTTTATCATGTTTATATCTTTGCTTCGTCCTCAACTTTCTTTAGTCACCTTGGTGTCACGTTTGCAATTCAATTGCAGTTTATTATTGCAACAGTATTTCTTAGTAAAATACAGAAATATTTGGCGACTGAATTTTTTTGGATACAGTCCTCGAATATAAGATACGTGAATATATCGCAATTCCTTTTACAGTTTATTTTTATTTCTCTTTGTGTTAAACATTGGAACTGTATTAGAAGAGATATGGAATAAAAATTCTATTTCTAACAGTAATATGACAAAAATTTAAGCATAATTTGTGGGAAAACATGGTATATTTCGCAACACTGTCCGATAGTTTCATCGCAATAATGCTTTGCAGCTAGGGAAGCGAGTAAACAACATGGTAAATAAATAATTAACAGCTCGATTAAAACAATCTCACCTTTAGGCTCAGAAATGGCGATAAAATGCGCTGTTAGATGGTTGTTAGTACAAAAGATATAAAATGTACACTCATAAAAGTAATAAACACTTGATATGGTTGTATTTGCTAATTATAACGAATTTGCAAGACAATAGCAAGCTTTAATACACTTATTAACACTTTATAAACAACTTTTTTTTGTTTATATTAAATGGTAAATAATTTGTTTTAAGGACATATTAGGGCAAAAGAATATTTTTTTTGTAATCATTAGAAAAACAGGTGGTACCATGTGGAACCACTAGACTACAACGAAAACATCATTTAGCGTGAAATGGAATGGAAAATTTTTGTTAATAAAAAAATACAGGCACATGGAAACACATTTTTTGCTTTTTTCACGTTATAATATCTCTGCTTTATTAAGTAACTATAAAAAATTTATTTATATATTTTATAACCACGTAGAATGGTATGCCGTCTTATACAGGGTGAGTCATGAGGAACTTTACATACTTCTACCATATGTAGAGTCCCTCAGGGAGCATATCATGTGGCCACTAAAAAATGTCAACTCCTCTTCTTTATTAATTAACAGGGTGATTTGTGTAATTGACCATTTATTTCATTTTATTGTAGTGTTTGTAGCGTTATAACTGCTACATTGCCTGCTTTCTTTCTTATGTTAATATATTTCGTTAATTCTATTCTCCAATTTCCGTATCTTCTGTCATAATTCATATTCTTCTATATCCTCCATTGTATCTCTTATTTTTCTATATATTTTCTAGGATATAGATTGTATCAGAATTATGTCGTTACTTAATTGATTCATTATTCTCTTTTCATTTTTACTGGTATTTGGTATAAAAACCAGTTGGCGTCCAAATCTATCTTCTTTATATATATATTTTAGTATCTACCTTTCCTATTTTCTTAATAATCATCATTTTTATCTTTTACTCAAGTTTCTAAAGAGTGAATTTTATTTTCATCTCTATTTCCGTTACTTTGGAACGAGAGGTCCCATCTTTATTCTTTCGACATTTCTCCTTCCCATTCGATACAAAAGTCGATATAAAGACTTCTATTTTCTAAAAATGTCGATTTTCTTCATGACTTCTCTAAGAATAGAATAACCAATTGTTGTGTCGTCTCCAGATTTGGAGTCAACCTCCGGGATACATTTCTCAGGTGCGGGTCAAATTCTATTACAATCCAGAAGACCAACCGGCCTGAGAATGGAACCATTATTCCAATAGGAGAGTTGACTCCGAGACAAGGAAATCCAAAACTACCAACATGGCTTGCTAACAACCAGAGCAGAAAAGACCAGGATAAAACTTAGGATTTGGTGACAAAAATTCTTCTTTCATATACCTAATGTAACACTGTAGCAAGAAGTCGAATAATTTTTATTTAATTTCAATACGATACTTAACATTTATTTTTCTGTTTTTTTTTTATATTGTAATAAACATGTGTTAATTTAACTGTGTATTGTTTCTTCTTTTTACTTGTTTGTGTGTGTTGCTCCAGAGTAGGCCATATTCACGTCCTGAGTGAGCTAGCCAGGGAGTGTTTCGTATAACGTCTAATGTAGCAATTTTGTAATTGATACATTAGGGGTTATGACGTTAAAAATTGGTCCCAACGGGAAACGATTTGTCACTCCAACGTTGTTAGTGATGTTAGTCAGGTTGTAGCAGCAAACTAAGGTTTGCGGTTACAGGTTGACAACAGCAGCTCAACGTTGGGATGTTACAAATTGAGCCTCGAAGGGTTACAAATTGGCACCCAATGAATATTTGTTGGCACGTCATAGATTGACGTCCAATGAATGTTCGTTGGAACGTTACAAATTGGCGCACCAACGTAATATACTCTGAGTAATGCATACATTCTTGTATTTAGTTGAAACAATACTTTTATATTTTCTTGCTATTATTATCTTTAACATTTTTCTTCCTTTTTGGAGTAATAAATTTATTAAATTTCAGTAAAAATATCTATTTTCTATCTTACTTACTTTTTGTACTTAGTTTTTTATCTAATTTTTACTGATAGTTTTTTTTGATCACCAACCTTTTTTGTCTGCTGGTTATCATTAACCTTGACAAGTTCATGTGTTGTTGGGTAGTGTTAAAACTTAATTAAATATAAAATAGTAGCTTTATATTATTTTCTTAAAATTTAATTATCTTTATCTTTAAAGTTAATTTGGTTACTTGGTTTATATAAATTATTGTTTGTTTAAATAATCTTTCAAAATGGCTACCATCAACCCTAAGCATTTGAAAACTGATGAGTTAACTTATGAGTTAATTATTAGAGATCTTGAGGTTCCTTCTACAGTCGATGAGAAAAGAAAAGTCCTTAGTGGAATTTTGTCTCAGGAAGCAGCAGACAGAAGCTTCTCTGAAACAGTTGTCTCTCTTGATTTTGATCAAGACCATAATCAGGCCTTGGCTACTCTTAATGATTTATCAAGTATCATCGATGAATTTTCAGGTAGTAAGTCCGATTATAGGTACAAATGTATTTGTTCTCGTTTAACTCATTTGTCTGGCCGTGTATCTCGTCTGAAAACCACTTCTTCGACGCAGGAAAAAATCAAAAGACAGTTACGGAGTAAACTATTGTCAATTGAGGGTGTGCTTGTGGAAAAACTTAATGTTCCTTTAGAATCTACTCCAGTTAGGGTAGAATCACATACTGCATCTTCAGCAGTGAAGTCTGTGCCCATTTATAAATGGGGAATTCAAAAGTTTTCCGGCAAACAGCCTTTGATTCCTTTTCTCGAACAAATTGAGACTCTTAAAATCTCCAGGAATTGTTCTGATGATGACCTGTTTCTTTCTGCAGGAGATCTGTTTGATGGCAATGCTTTCACTTGGTGGCATAATCATCTTCTTAAAAAGACATTTCAGTCATGGTCTGACTTAGTTGCCGCTTTAAAGGAAACTTATCTTCCGGCAGATTATGAGAGGAATTTGTGGGAACAAATTCGTTCTACAAGGCAATCTTTTCGAGAACCTGTATCTACATTTATCTCTAATTTTGAAGCTCTTTTCTTCCGTTTACCTTCTGTCGTTTCAGAGAAAGATAAAGTATCTGAAATTAGACGTGGTCTTTTGCCAGATTACATCAAAGCTTTGGCTTTGCACGATATAGACACTGTATCTGATCTTACCTCTTACTGTAAAAGAATTGAGTCTGCGTTATCTATACCCCACTTTAATAATAAGAAGTTTTCATATGAAACAAATTCGCTTGATGAAATTTGTTGGAATTGCAACAAACGAGGTCATGTGTATCCTCAGTGCAGGTACCAGAAAAATAAATTTTGTTATGGTTGCGGTTTTAAGAACGTTATTAAGGCACATTGCCCCAAATGTTCAAAAAACGAAGCGCGAGGTTGTTCCATAGTGGACAGGAATCAACCTCATTGCAGTCAAATGTCTGCATCAAACCTAAAAGGGAAGAACATACCAGGGAAAAATTTGAAGAAAACTTCAAACAAAGGACAAGCAGAGTAACATTTCAACTACCACCTATTATAACAACGCAAGCTGAAACTTCTGATTCTAATTGTGATTTTAATCCTTTACCTATAGACAAAACTCCCATAGATACAACGCACAAGGTTTCTTTAAATCCTGCGAATATTTCTTTTCCGTTGATTTCAACGTCTGATACTTTATGTAGAACTAATCCTCTTCTCGATATTCGTACACAGGATAATCGACCATATATTTCAATAAATATTGGCAGTGAAACAATATCTGCACTTGTAGACTCTGGTAGTAATGTCTCTATTATTGGCTCTCCAGCTTTATTTCTTCTTAAGAAGCTGAATTTGCATCTTCACTATGATGTTTCAGTACAGCTAACTACTGCTGATGGTAATGTTCAAAATACCTTAGGTTATGTGTTTTTACCTGTTACCTTATCTGATAGCACACAAAAGTTAAAAGTTTTAGTGGTTCCTTCTATCTCACATAAAATGATTTTAGGTATGGATTTTATGAAATTGTTTAGAATTTCTTTGGATTTCTCAAATTTTTCGTATAGTACAGCTAAACTGTCAACTTGTGTTGTTAATACTATAGTAAGTTCAGAGGATTTATCCACCTATCAGCTTTCACAGCTACATTCGGTAGTCAAACTGTTTAAGGAAATAGGCCCAACAGATTCTATTGGTAGAACCCACTTGTATACTCACCATATAGACACTGGTGATGCGAAACCAATCAGGCAAAGACAATATCCTCTTTCGCCTGCTATGCAGAAAATTCTCAACGAAGGAGTTGATGAGATGCTTAAGTTAAAAGTCATCGAACCATTAACAACCAGTACACCTTGGTTGTCTCCTTTGTGGTTGGTTCCGAAGAAAGATAGTTCCTATAGAGTTTGTTTTGATGGTCGAAAACTTAATTCGATAACAGTTCCTGATAGTTACCCCATGCCTTTAATAGATTCAATTATATCTAAAGTAAGAGATGCTAAATTTATTTCGTCGATCGATTTAAAACAAGCTTTTTATCAGATACCTTTGGATGATCAATCCAAATTAAAGACTGCATTTACAGTTCAAAATAGAGGTTTGTTCTGTTTTAATGTATTACCTTTTGGCTTAAATAATAGTGCACAAGCTATGTGCAGAGTTATGGATTCAGTTATAGGTCCTTTACTGGAGCCTTATGTTTTCTATTATCTTGATGATATTATTGTTGTTACTCCTGACTTTGATTGTCATATCAAAATTCTTAAAATGTTGTTTAAGAGACTTAAAGATGCAAATCTTACAGTCAATTTTGAAAAATGTCAGTTTTGTAGACCTTCTCTTAAATTTCTTGGTTTTGTTGTAGATCAACAAGGGTTAAGAACTGACCCAGCTAAAGTAGAAGCTATTTTGGAATATCCAGTTCCAAAAACTACTACTCAAATTCGTAGACTTATCGGATTGATAGGTTATTACCGTCGATTTTTGAATAATTTCGCATCCATTTGTACTCCCATTTCTGATTTACTCAAGGGTAAAAAGAAAGGACAGTCTATTGTTTGGACTCCAGAAGCTAACTTAGCTTTTAGTCAGATTAAACAGGCACTAACATCTGCTCCTGTTCTTGCTAGTCCAGACTTTGACAAACATTTTTATCTTGCTTGTGATGCAAGTGACACTGGTGTTGGAGGTGTATTATTCCAAAAAGAAGATGGTTTAGAGCATCCTATAGCTTTCTTTAGTAAAACTCTTTCTAAAGCTCAACGTAAGTACACTACTACTGAGAAAGAACTGCTGGCTATTTTATTATCTATTGAAAAATTTAGGTGTTATATTGAAGGAAGTGAAAACTTCACTGTGATTACTGATCACTCATCCTTACAGTGGTTATATTCCATGAAAAACCCTTCTCCTAGAATTGCTAGATGGATAATGAAATTATCCTGTCACAAGTTCACTGTCATTCACCGTAGTGGTTCTTTAAATGTTGTGGCAGATTCTCTTTCTAGAATACCTGAACAAAATCCTGAAGTTTCTCTTTTAGATTTATCTAATCTTAAAACAGATTCTTGGTATGATAATATGGTACAAAAAGTACAAAATAATCCAGATCAATTTCCTGCTTTTAAAGTTCATGGTAATGTTCTTTACAAGCATATCTTTTCAAGGAATAAGTTTTCAGATCCTTCCCCAGAATGGAAAATTTTCGTTCCGTCTCCTCACAGAAAAGAGATTTTGAAACTCTTTCATGATGATCCTACTGCTGCTCACCTAGGAGTATATAAAACGCTCTCTAGAATCACGGAATTGTATTACTGGCCTAGAATGAGACTTTATGTCGCAAACTATATCAGTAAGTGCAAAATCTGTGCTGCTAGTAAACCAGGAAATATACCTCCTGCTGGTTTAATGGGAAAGTACAGGGATATTAATTTTCCATTTCAGTTCTTATCTGCTGACTTATTAGGTCCTTATCCTAGATCTAAAAATGGAAATCGTTTTCTTTTAGTTGTTGTCGACTGGTTCACGAAATTTGTTTTTGTCCATCCAATGGCAAATGCTACCTCTACAGCTATTGTTAAATTTATTGAAAATCAAGTTTTTCTTATCTTTGGGGTACCACAAATTTTCGCAGTTGATAATGGGAAACAGTTCGTTTCCAATGATTTTAAAAATTTAATGAATAAATATAAGGTACAAAAAATTTGGTATAATGCGAGATATTTTCCTCAAATAAATCCTACTGAGAGAGTTAACAAAACTATCGTAACAGCTATTCGTTCTTTTATACATGATAATCATAAAGATTGGGACAGAGAAATCTTTAAGATTGCCCAGGCTATTCGCCTTGCCAAACACGAAGTTACACAATTTAGTCCTTCGTTTCTAACTTTTGCCAGAAATATCCCTTTGGACGGTTCCTTCTTTGGTGCAATAGAAGACAAAGCAAGCAATGTCATTAATATTAATAACAAGCTATTCGATCCAAGACCACTAGAAAATATGTCTTCTATTTTCAAAGAAGTGCAAAAGAGAATACGTCACTCTTATGCGACGAATTCTAGCAGGTATAACCTTCGTAGACGTGATGTCAAATATCACGTGGGTGATAAAGTCTGGAAGAAAAATTTTGTCCTATCAAAAGCTGTCGATGATTTCTCTGCAAAACTAGCACCAAAATTTGTCCCTTGTATTGTCAATAAAGTTTTGTCTAAATTAGTCTACAATTTAAAGGATATAGATGGAAATGATCTTGGAAATTTTCATGTCAGGGATATCAAATTAGATGTCACTGATTCTAGTGACGATGAAAATCAGTAATGCATATTAAAAATATATCTTTTGAGTAAAACTTGCAGTTATACTATTATATCTTACCTTTAAGTGTAATTTAAACTTACATATATCTTGTATTGCATATATTTTAAATTATCTTCTTATCTCTTTTGTTAAGCTTATACATATTTTTTATTACCTACGTTAACAAATATCTTCGTTATTTATGGACTTTTCAATAAAATATTTCGTTTGGCTAGAAAATTTATCTACTACCTTTCACAAGTTTGATTGTTATTTACTTTTCTTTATCTTCGTTTAATAACACATTATCTATTACCTTTGCAAGTTAGCTACTTGTATTACCTTTATAGTGTTATTAAAACTATTGCGGTAATAACTTATGTCTAATTTTCATACCTAGTGCAAGTGTCTTGTTTTTCCGTTGAATGGGTTCAAATATGAGATTTGTTCGGACAAGCACATAAAAATTGCCTAGGATGATTTATCTTCGCGGGACTTGAGGTCACTGCAGGAAAACTATTAACAAGGGCGTTAATATTTTCCATTTACCCATTAGGGGTGTTGCGTTAGGCATAATTCTTTATCTTTTGGAGTGAAAGTAATCTTATGCATATATCTTCTTTTAATAGAAACCTCTGGTGTAAGATTATGAAGCTTTGAAGTTTTTGATTGCATTTGAATTGTCTTTAACATTTTAAATACATACGTCTATATTTATGCAGTTCTAGTTCTATTTCTTTTGTGTAGATCCCTGGATAGTGTTTAGTGTTATAGCAATTTTATATGATATTACCACAACTTGTCTTATCTTTGCTTTGTATTTTCCTTTATCATAAGTAAGCCAAATTTTATGCAGTATCTTTAATTTCTTTTGTGTAGAACTTTGACTTACTAGGTATTGTGAAGAATATACTTATCTTTATCTAACAATCAAAATTACTTGTGTTACTTAATTATCTTGATATTTACCTACCTTTAATTTTTGATACTATTTGGTACAAAAATTACTTTATCTTATACTAGCTTAATGTTAATTTGCTGTTTTATTGACTTGCCTTAGTCCATAAATATGCATATGCAATATGCCGAGAATTCATTCTCATTATCTTATCTTTAATAAACAATGTAATTGTTTCCAGACCATACTGTCTATTGAAGTTTAGTCATAATAAGTTTCTCTGATTTAGTTCACAATGATTGCCCTCATCAATGCATAACTATAATGGATTTTCTTTTTCTTGAGTGTTATATTTTAATGAAAATTTTTTTTATTGCATTTGCAAGGTAGATTTAACCTTATGCATACTACTATTTAGAAATCTGGTGTAGGGTTGTGTCTCTTTGAAATGACAATGAAAAGGTTTTGTTTTTTATACCCTCTTGTATAACTTTGCTCTATACAATTTTTCTGTATAGATTACTTTATTATTCTAACAGGTGCATAACGTTTGGATATAAATCAAAGTATATTTATGACTAATTTTTCTTCTTCAGTTCAACTGAGTATAATTTTGCGCAGTTTTCTTTTCATCTTTTGTAAATTTTATACTTAGTAGATGTCTAGATTGGTCTTACTAAATTTTTACTTATTTCTTTTATATTTTGACGTTTACCTTATCTTTCTTAACTGCTTATAATGTTCTACTCATACTATCTCATGCAATATATGCAACTAAAATCTAGATTAGTATTATGATAACTAATATTTGGACTTATATACCTACTGCATTACTGATGATTATGATATCTTATCTTTTATAACTTAATGATTATATGCATATCTAGTGATATTGCTAATATCATAATTACCTATGCTTAAAATTAGCTTCCCTTAAGAACTAACATTCTTGAAAGAATGTCTTTCTAACGATGTTTATCTACATGAATGATAGATACATCGCCCCCATATTAGTTGTTGTTGTATGATATATATGTAATTACATATATATGGGACCGAACTATGGTGGAGATGTACATTTATACCACTGGATCTTCCTTTAATGGTAAGGTTGTCTTTAGGGTATGGCGTCGGGGGGTTCATAGTACACAGGACTGTCGTCTCTGAGGAGCGCTTTCGAGGTTTAACCATGGATTATGGGCTACTGCGTTCATACCAACATGATTTCAATCGACCCAGTGTATAATCGATGTACAGTACCAAAGGTTGCGGATAACCCTTAACGTAGCTTTTCTCCCTCTTGGTCTACGACCAATTTTAGTGTGACGAATACTACAATTCGTTGGGATAAAATATTTCCCTGAGTATTAACTCTAAAGCCTTGTAAGGAATTGCTATAAGATATAGCATAGGATTATTTACCTTACAATTTTAGTGTGACGAATACTATAATTCGTTGGGGATGAAATAATACCCAGAGTTCTCACTCTAAAGTCATTTAGTGTATATAGTATTACAATACTGTAATACATAGTTTATAATTATGTAGTTAAAATTTTAGTTTAACGGATACTATAATTCGTTGGGTGATAGTCATTTATTTTTTGACTTAGGTTAATATAAGTATATTAATTTTTATATCTTATAACAAGTTAACCATTTTCACTTTATTTTGTTTAAATAATAGTATCTAAACTTACAAGTTAATATACCTATATCTAGGTATCTACATAACTTTATTATTTGGTAAAGATTACCTTTATTATTATTTTGATGATCATAACATATAATGAGTTTAGTGATGAGAAAAATTTCTCAAGGTACTTTCGAAATTTTTCTACCGGGTGGTGGAAGTGTGTAGCGTTATAACTGCTACATTGCCTGCTTTCTTTCTTATGTTAATATATTTCGTTAATTCTATTCTCCAATTTCCGTATCTTCTGTCATAATTCATATTCTTCTATATCCTCCATTGTATCTCTTATTTTTCTATATATTTTCTAGGATATAGATTGTATCAGAATTATGTCGTTACTTAATTGATTCATTATTCTCTTTTCATTTTTACTGGTATTTGGTATAAAAACCAGTTGGCGTCCAAATCTATCTTCTTTATATATATATTTTAGTATCTACCTTTCCTATTTTCTTAATAATCATCATTTTTATCTTTTACTCAAGTTTCTAAAGAGTGAATTTTATTTTCATCTCTATTTCCGTTACTTTGGAACGAGAGGTCCCATCTTTATTCTTTCGACATTTCTCCTTCCCATTCGATACAAAAGTCGATATAAAGACTTCTATTTTCTAAAAATGTCGATTTTCTTCATGACTTCTCTAAGAATAGAATAACCAATTGTTGTGTCGTCTCCAGATTTGGAGTCAACCTCCGGGATACATTTCTCAGGTGCGGGTCAAATTCTATTACCATCCAGAAGACCAACCGGCCTGAGAATGGAACCATTATTCCAATAGGAGAGTTGACTCCGAGACAAGGAAATCCAAAACTACCAACATGGCTTGCTAACAACCAGAGCAGAAAAGACCAGGATAAAACTTAGGATTTGGTGACAAAAATTCTTCTTTCATATACCTAATGTAACACTGTAGCAAGAAGTCGAATAATTTTTATTTAAATTCAATACGATACTTAACATTTATTTTTCTGTTTTTTTTTATATTTAATAAACATGTGTTAATTTAACTGTGTATTGTTTCTTCTTTTTACTTGTTTGTGTGTGTTGCTCCAGAGTAGGCCATATTCACGTCCTGAGTGAGCTAGCCAGGGAGTGTTTCGTATAACGTCTAATGTAGCAATTTTGTAATTGATACATTAGGGGTTATGACGTTAAAAATTGGTCCCAACGGGAAACGATTTGTCACTCCAACGTTGTTAGTGATGTTAGTCAGGTTGTAGCAGCAAACTAAGGTTTGCGGTTACAGGTTGACAACAGCAGCTCAACGTTGGGATGTTACAAATTGAGCCTCGAAGGGTTACAAATTGGCACCCAATGAATATTTGTTGGCACGTCATAGATTGACGTCCAATGAATGTTCGTTGGAACGTTACAAATTGGCGCACCAACGTAATATACTCTGAGTAATGCATACATTCTTGTATTTAGTTGAAACAATACTTTTATATTTTCTTGCTATTATTATCTTTAACATTTTTCTTCCTTTTTGGAGTAATAAATTTATTAAATTTCAGTAAAAATATCTATTTTCTATCTTACTTACTTTTTGTACTTAGTTTTTTATCTAATTTTTACTGATAGTTTTTTTTTGATCACCAACCTTTTTTGTCTGCTGGTTATCATTAACCTTGACAAGTTCATGTGTTGTTGGGTAGTGTTAAAACTTAATTAAATATAAAATAGTAGTTTTATATTATTTTCTTAAAATTTAATTATCTTTATCTTTAAAGTTAATTTGGTTACTTGGTTTATATAAATTATTGTTTGTTTAAATAATCTTACAAAATGGCTACCATCAACCCTAAGCATTTGAAAACTGATGAGTTAACTTATGAGTTAATTATTAGAGATCTTGAGGTTCCTTCTACAGTCGATGAGAAAAGAAAAGTCCTTAGTGGAATTTTGTCTCAGGAAGCAGCAGACAGAAGCTTCTCTGAAACAGTTGTCTCTCTTGATTTTGATCAAGACCATAATCAGGCCTTGGCTACTCTTAATGATTTATCAAGTATCATCGATGAATTTTCAGGTAGTAAGTCCGATTATAGGTACAAATGTATTTGTTCTCGTTTAACTCATTTGTCTGGCCGTGTATCTCGTCTGAAAACCACTTCTTCGACGCAGGAAAAAATCAAAAGACAGTTACGGAGTAAACTATTGTCAATTGAGGGTGTGCTTGTGGAAAAACTTAATGTTCCTTTAGAATCTACTCCAGTTAGGGTAGAATCACATACTGCATCTTCAGCAGTGAAGTCTGTGCCCATTTATAAATGGGGAATTCAAAAGTTTTCCGGCAAACAGCCTTTGATTCCTTTTCTCGAACAAATTGAGACTCTTAAAATCTCCAGGAATTGTTCTGATGATGACCTGTTTCTTTCTGCAGGAGATCTGTTTGATGGCAATGCTTTCACTTGGTGGCATAATCATCTTCTTAAAAAGACATTTCAGTCATGGTCTGACTTAGTTGCCGCTTTAAAGGAAACTTATCTTCCGGCAGATTATGAGAGGAATTTGTGGGAACAAATTCGTTCTACAAGGCAATCTTTTCGAGAACCTGTATCTACATTTATCTCTAATTTTGAAGCTCTTTTCTTCCGTTTACCTTCTGTCGTTTCAGAGAAAGATAAAGTATCTGAAATTAGACGTGGTCTTTTGCCAGATTACATCAAAGCTTTGGCTTTGCACGATATAGACACTGTATCTGATCTTACCTCTTACTGTAAAAGAATTGAGTCTGCGTTATCTATACCCCACTTTAATAATAAGAAGTTTTCATATGAAACAAATTCGCTTGATGAAATTTGTTGGAATTGCAACAAACGAGGTCATGTGTATCCTCAGTGCAGGTACCAGAAAAATAAATTTTGTTATGGTTGCGGTTTTAAGAACGTTATTAAGGCACATTGCCCCAAATGTTCAAAAAACGAAGCGCGAGGTTGTTCGATAGTGGACAGGAATCAACCTCATTGCAGTCAAATGTCTGCATCAAACCTAAAAGGGAAGAACATACCAGGGAAAAATTTGAAGAAAACTTCAAACAAAGGACAAGCAGAGTAACATTTCAACTACCACCTATTATAACAACGCAAGCTGAAACTTCTGATTCTAATTGTGATTTTAATCCTTTACCTATAGACAAAACTCCCATAGATACAACGCACAAGGTTTCTTTAAATCCTGCGAATATTTCTTTTCCGTTGATTTCAACGTCTGATACTTTATGTAGAACTAATCCTCTTCTCGATATTCGTACACAGGATAATCGACCATATATTTCAATAAATATTGGCAGTGAAACAATATCTGCACTTGTAGACTCTGGTAGTAATGTCTCTATTATTGGCTCTCCAGCTTTATTTCTTCTTAAGAAGCTGAATTTGCATCTTCACTATGATGTTTCAGTACAGCTAACTACTGCTGATGGTAATGTCCAAAATACCTTAGGTTATGTGTTTTTACCTGTTACCTTATCTGATAGCACACAAAAGTTAAAAGTTTTAGTGGTTCCTTCTATCTCACATAAAATGATTTTAGGTATGGATTTTATGAAATTGTTTAGAATTTCTTTGGATTTCTCAAATTTTTCGTATAGTACAGCTAAACTGTCAACTTGTGTTGTTAATACTATAGTAAGTTCAGAGGATTTATCCACCTATCAGCTTTCACAGCTACATTCGGTAGTCAAACTGTTTAAGGAAATAGGCCCAACAGATTCTATTGGTAGAACCCACTTGTATACTCACCATATAGACACTGGTGATGCGAAACCAATCAGGCAAAGACAATATCCTCTTTCGCCTGCTATGCAGAAAATTCTCAACGAAGGAGTTGATGAGATGCTTAAGTTAAAAGTCATCGAACCATTAACAACCAGTACACCTTGGTTGTCTCCTTTGTGGTTGGTTCCGAAGAAAGATAGTTCCTATAGAGTTTGTTTTGATGGTCGAAAACTTAATTCGATAACAGTTCCTGATAGTTACCCCATGCCTTTAATAGATTCAATTATATCTAAAGTAAGAGATGCTAAATTTATTTCGTCGATCGATTTAAAACAAGCTTTTTATCAGATACCTTTGGATGATCAATCCAAATTAAAGACTGCATTTACAGTTCAAAATAGAGGTTTGTTCTGTTTTAATGTATTACCTTTTGGCTTAAATAATAGTGCACAAGCTATGTGCAGAGTTATGGATTCAGTTATAGGTCCTTTACTGGAGCCTTATGTTTTCTATTATCTTGATGATATTATTGTTGTTACTCCTGACTTTGATTGTCATATCAAAATTCTTAAAATGTTGTTTAAGAGACTTAAAGATGCAAATCTTACAGTCAATTTTGAAAAATGTCAGTTTTGTAGACCTTCTCTTAAATTTCTTGGTTTTGTTGTAGATCAACAAGGGTTAAGAACTGACCCAGCTAAAGTAGAAGCTATTTTGGAATATCCAGTTCCAAAAACTACTACTCAAATTCGTAGACTTATCGGATTGATAGGTTATTACCGTCGATTTTTGAATAATTTTGCATCCATTTGTACTCCCATTTCTGATTTACTCAAGGGTAAAAAGAAAGGACAGTCTATTGTTTGGACTCCAGAAGCTAACTTAGCTTTTAGTCAGATTAAACAGGCACTAACATCTGCTCCTGTTCTTGCTAGTCCAGACTTTGACAAGCATTTTTATCTTGCTTGTGATGCAAGTGACACTGGTGTTGGAGGTGTATTATTCCAAAAAGAAGATGGTTTAGAGCATCCTATAGCTTTCTTTAGTAAAACTCTTTCTAAAGCTCAACGTAAGTACACTACTACTGAGAAAGAACTGCTGGCTATTTTATTATCTATTGAAAAATTTAGGTGTTATATTGAAGGAAGTGAAAACTTCACTGTGATTACTGATCACTCATCCTTACAGTGGTTATATTCCATGAAAAACCCTTCTCCTAGAATTGCTAGATGGATAATGAAATTATCCTGTCACAAGTTCACTGTCATTCACCGTAGTGGTTCTTTAAATGTTGTGGCAGATTCTCTTTCTAGAATACCTGAACAAAATCCTGAAGTTTCTCTTTTAGATTTATCTAATCTTAAAACAGATTCTTGGTATGATAATATGGTACAAAAAGTACAAAATAATCCAGATCAATTTCCTGCTTTTAAAGTTCATGGTAATGTTCTTTACAAGCATATCTTTTCAAGGAATAAGTTTTCAGATCCTTCCCCAGAATGGAAAATTTTCGTTCCGTCTCCTCACAGAAAAGAGATTTTGAAACTCTTTCATGATGATCCTACTGCTGCTCACCTAGGAGTATATAAAACGCTCTCTAGAATCACGGAATTGTATTACTGGCCTAGAATGAGACTTTATGTCGCAAACTATATCAGTAAGTGCAAAATCTGTGCTGCTAGTAAACCAGGAAATGTACCTCCTGCTGGTTTAATGGGAAAGTACAGGGATATTAATTTTCCATTTCAGTTCTTATCTGCTGACTTATTAGGTCCTTATCCTAGATCTAAAAATGGAAATCGTTTTCTTTTAGTTGTTGTCGACTGGTTCACGAAATTTGTTTTTGTCCATCCAATGGCAAATGCTACCTCTACAGCTATTGTTAAATTTATTGAAAATCAAGTTTTTCTTATCTTTGGGGTACCACAAATTTTCGCAGTTGATAATGGGAAACAGTTCGTTTCCAATGATTTCAAAAATTTAATGAATAAATATAAGGTACAAAAAATTTGGTATAATGCGAGATATTTTCCTCAAATAAATCCTACTGAGAGAGTTAACAAAACTATCGTAACAGCTATTCGTTCTTTTATACATGATAATCATAAAGATTGGGACAAAGAAATCTTTAAGATTGCCCAGGCTATTCGCCTTGCCAAACACGAAGTTACACAATTTAGTCCTTCGTTTCTAACTTTTGCCAGAAATATCCCTTTGGACGGTTCCTTCTTTGGTGCAATAGAAGACAAAGCAAGCAATGTCATTAATATTAATAACAAGCTATTCGATCCAAGACCACTAGAAAATATGTCTTCTATTTTCAAAGAAGTGCAAAAGAGAATACGTCACTCTTATGCGACGAATTCTAGCAGGTATAACCTTCGTAGACGTGATGTCAAATATCACGTTGGTGATAAAGTCTGGAAGAAAAATTTTGTCCTATCAAAAGCTGTCGATGATTTCTCTGCAAAACTAGCACCAAAATTTGTCCCTTGTATTGTCAATAAAGTTTTGTCTAAATTAGTCTACAATTTAAAGGATATAGATGGAAATGATCTTGGAAATTTTCATGTCAGGGATATCAAATTAGATGTCACTGATTCTAGTGACGATGAAAATCAGTAATGCATATTAAAAATATATCTTTTGAGTAAAACTTGCAGTTATACTATTATATCTTACCTTTAAGTGTAATTTAAACTTACATATATCTTGTATTGCATATATTTTAAATTATCTTCTTATCTCTTTTGTTAAGCTTATACATATTTTTTATTACCTACGTTAACAAATATCTTCGTTATTTATGGACTTTTCAATAAAATATTTCGTTTGCTAGAAAATTTATCTACTACCTTTCACAAGTTTGATTGTTATTTACTTTTCTTTATCTTCGTTTAATAACACATTATCTATTATCTTTGCAAGTTAGCTACTTGTATTACCTTTATAGTGTTATTAAAACTATTGCGGTAATAACTTATGTCTAATTTTCATACCTAGTGCAAGTGTCTTGTTTTTCCGTTGAATGGGTTCAAATATGAGATTTGTTCGGACAAGCACATAAAAATTGCCTAGGATGATTTATCTTCGCGGGACTTGAGGTCACTGCAGGAAAACTATTAACAAGGGCGTTAATATTTTCCATTTACCCATTAGGGGTGTTGCGTTAGGCATAATTCTTTATCTTTTGGAGTGAAAGTAATCTTATGCATATATCTTCTTTTAATAGAAACCTCTGGTGTAAGATTATGAAGCTTTGAAGTTTTTGATTGCATTTGAATTGTCTTTAACATTTTAAATACATACGTCTATATTTATGCAGTTCTAGTTCTATTTCTTTTGTGTAGATCCCTGGATAGTGTTTAGTGTTATAGCAATTTTATATGATATTACCACAACTTGTCTTATCTTTGCTTTGTATTTTCCTTTATCATAAGTAAGCCAAATTTTATGCAGTATCTTTAATTTCTTTTGTGTAGAACTTTGACTTACTAGGTATTGTGAAGAATATACTTATCTTTATCTAACAATCAAAATTACTTGTGTTACTTAATTATCTTGATATTTACCTACCTTTAATTTTTGATACTATTTGGTACAAAAATTACTTTATCTTATACTAGCTTAATGTTAATTTGCTGTTTTATTGACTTGCCTTAGTCCATAAATATGCATATGCAATATGCCGAGAATTCATTCTCATTATCTTATCTTTAATAAACAATGTAATTGTTTCCAGACCATACTGTCTATTGAAGTTTAGTCATAATAAGTTTCTCTGATTTAGTTCACAATGATTGCCCTCATCAATGCATAACTATAATGGATTTTCTTTTTCTTGAGTGTTATATTTTAATGAAAATTTTTTTTATTGCATTTGCAAGGTAGATTTAACCTTATGCATACTACTATTTAGAAATCTGGTGTAGGGTTGTGTCTCTTTGAAATGACAATGAAAAGGTTTTGTTTTTTATACCCTCTTGTATAACTTTGCTCTATACAATTTTTCTGTATAGATTACTTTATTATTCCAACAGGTGCATAACGTTTGGATATAAATCAAAGTATATTTATGACTAATTTTTCTTCTTCAGTTCAACTGAGTATAATTTTGCGCAGTTTTCTTTTCATCTTGTGTAAATTTTATACTTAGTAGATGTCTAGATTGGTCTTACTAAATTTTTACTTATTTCTTTTATATTTTGACGTTTACCTTATCTTTCTTAACTGCTTATAATGTTCTACTCATACTATCTCATGCAATATATGCAACTAAAATCTAGATTAGTATTATGATAACTAATATTTGGACTTATATACCTACTGCATTACTGATGATTATGATATCTTATCTTTTATAACTTAATGATTATATGCATATCTAGTGATATTGCTAATATCATAATTACCTATGCTTAAAATTAGCTTCCCTTAAGAACTAACATTCTTGAAAGAATGTCTTTCTAACGATGTTTATCTACATGAATGATAGATACATCGCCCCCATATTAGTTGTTGTTGTATGATATATATGTAATTACATATATATGGGACCGAACTATGGTGGAGATGTACATTTATACCACTGGATCTTCCTTTAATGGTAAGGTTGTCTTTAGGGTATGGCGTCGGGGGGTTCATAGTACACAGGACTGTCGTCTCTGAGGAGCGCTTTCGAGGTT
Source organism: Diabrotica balteata (assembly GCA_918026665.1). Taxonomy (NCBI): domain Eukaryota; kingdom Metazoa; phylum Arthropoda; class Insecta; order Coleoptera; family Chrysomelidae; genus Diabrotica; species Diabrotica balteata. Next base: position 163,419,991 of record OU898279.1, read on the forward strand.
TAACCATGGATTATGGGCTACTGCGTTCATACCAACATGATTTCAATCGACCCAGTGTATAATCGATGTACAGTACCAAAGGTTGCGGATAACCCTTAATGTAGCTTTTCTCCCTCTTGGTATACGACCAATTTTAGTGTGACGAATACTACAATTCGTTGGGATAAAATATTTCCCTGAGTATTAACTCTAAAGCCTTGTAAGGAATTGCTATAAGGTATAGCATAGGATTATTTACCTTACAATTTTAGTGTGACGAATACTATAATTCGTTGGGGATGAAATAATACCCAGAGTTCTCACTCTAAAGTCATTTAGTGTATATAGTATTACAATACTGTAATACATAGTTTATAATTATGTAGTTAAAATTTTAGTTTAACGGATACTATAATTCGTTGGGTGATAGTCATTTATTTTTTGACTTAGGTTAATATAAGTATATTAATTTTTATATCTTATAACAAGTTAACCATTTTCACTTTATTTTGTTTAAATAATAGTATCTAAACTTACAAGTTAATATACCTATATCTAGGTATCTACATAACTTTATTATTTGGTAAAGATTACCTTTATTATTATTTTGATGATCATAACATATAATGAGTTTAGTGATGAGAAAAATTTCTCAAGGTACTTTCGAAATTTTTCTACCGGGTGGTGGAAGTGTGTAGCGTTATAACTGCTACATTGCCTGCTTTCTTTCTTATGTTAATATATTTCGTTAATTCTATTCTCCAATTTCCGTATCTTCTGTCATAATTCATATTCTTCTATATCCTCCATTGTATCTCTTATTTTTCTATATATTTTCTAGGATATAGATTGTATCAGAATTATGTCGTTACTTAATTGATTCATTATTCTCTTTTCATTTTTACTGGTATTTGGTATAAAAACCAGTTGGCGTCCAAATCTATCTTCTTTATATATATATTTTAGTATCTACCTTTCCTATTTTCTTAATAATCATCATTTTTATCTTTTACTCAAGTTTCTAAAGAGTGAATTTTATTTTCATCTCTATTTCCGTTACTTTGGAACGAGAGGTCCCATCTTTATTCTTTCGACATTTCTCCTTCCCATTCGATACAAAAGTCGATATAAAGACTTCTATTTTCTAAAAATGTCGATTTTCTTCATGACTTCTCTAAGAATAGAATAACCAATTGTTGTGTCGTCTCCAGATTTGGAGTCAACCTCCGGGATACATTTCTCAGGTGCGGGTCAAATTCTATTACAATCCAGAAGACCAACCGGCCTGAGAATGGAACCATTATTCCAATAGGAGAGTTGACTCCGAGACAAGGAAATCCAAAACTACCAACATGGCTTGCTAACAACCAGAGCAGAAAAGACCAGGATAAAACTTAGGATTTGGTGACAAAAATTCTTCTTTCATATACCTAATGTAACACTGTAGCAAGAAGTCGAATAATTTTTATTTAATTTCAATACGATACTTAACATTTATTTTTCTGTTTTTTTTTATATTTAAATAAACATGTGTTAATTTAACTGTGTATTGTTTCTTCTTTTTACTTGTTTGTGTGTGTTGCTCCAGAGTAGGCCATATTCACGTCCTGAGTGAGCTAGCCAGGGAGTGTTTCGTATAACGTCTAATGTAACAATTTTGTAATTGATACATTAGGGGTCATGACGTTAAAAATTGGTCCCAACGGGAAACGATTTGTCACTCCAACGTTGTTAGTGATGTTAGTCAGGTTGTAGCAGCAAACTAAGGTTTGCGGTTACAGGTTGACAACAGCAGCTCAACGTTGGGATGTTACAAATTGAGCCTCGAAGGGTTACAAATTGGCACCCAATGAATATTTGTTGGCACGTCATAGATTGACGTCCAATGAATGTTCGTTGGAACGTTACATGTTTATACGGCTCATTTGATTTTTTTAATTTTTGCATGATACAGTACACTACTATCAAGCATTCGACTAGTATTAGCTAAACTAAAAAATTCCACGACTGGATTTTGAAAAATTAATTTAGGGATTGGTATTAAATATTACACCCTGTATATATATATATATATATATATATATATATATATATATATATATATATATTTTAAATGCAATAAGTGATTTTCAAACTACATAAATAGCCAATGAAAATTTTTAGTGAACGATCAAATCTTACCAAAAATAGAACAACCATAATGAAGTATCAAATTATAAGGTATTAATTTAAACAAATGTTATAAATTTCAAACATTTTAAATAAAATGAGTTCCTACAACATAATCTAATACGTAGAAAATTAACATCTTTACTGTCACTTTGTATTATCTCTACGATAGAATCAATTGTTTTTCAATTTTAAATTTTTACTCATAGATCGTATTGGGGCATTATTTTCGATAAATAATAAATTATATTGATTAAAAAGTCAAACCTCTTGTATGTGTTAGTTTTTGTTGATTGTAAATTTTATGTCAAATAATAATACATTGCATCAACTGTACTAAATAAAAATAAATCTAAAAAAGTTTAAAATGAAGGTTGGCGTTGACCGTTTGACGTTTCTTGATATTTTATACCCATTGTCATTATTGTCATTATCAATTGTTATTTATGTGTACAAGAATACATATTTCTTCTGTCATATCTACGTTAAGTACATTGTGTTAGTTTTGATAGAGCTTTTGTTACTTTCGTTCAAAATGCCACATCAGTTTTCGACCACAGAATATGCAGACATAATATTTGTTTATGGATTCTGTAATGGGAATGGTAGGGCTGCTAGTAGAGAATATCGCAGGAGATTTCCTAATCGTCGAACTCCCAGTCATCCAACATTTGGGTCAGTTTTTAATTATTTGCGAGAAAATGGCACTTTTCCTAGTGGAACAACAGAGCGACATGTAGATGAAGCGCAGGAAGATGACATTATGGACGCCGTTACTATAAACCCTACAATAAGCACTAGACAAGTAAGTCGAGAACTCAATGTTACTCAATCAAAAGTAAGTAGAGTCTTACAAAAAAATAATCTATACCCATATCACATTCAAATGGTTCAGCGACTACATGCTGGAGATGAGATCGATAGGTTGGAATTTTGTAGATGGATTAACAATAATCGACCAACGCTATACAGGACACTATTTACAGATGAAGCCCAATTTACCAGAGACGGGATAAATAATTCACGAAATTCACATGTGTGGGCAGAAGAAAATCCACATGCTATTCGAGAACGTCGTTCTCAGTTAAGGTTTTCGGTTAACGTGTGGATTGGTGTCATAAATAACCAATTAGTAGGTCCTCACTTTTTTGATGGTCCTTTAACAGGGCAGGTCTATTTGAACTTTCTACAAAATATTTTGCCGAATTTGCTTGCCAACGCGAACGTTGCTATCCGAGGGATGTATTTTCAGCATGATGGGGCACCCCCACACTTTTTACTGGCATATGAAGACAAAAGCATCTCAATAATGTTTATGGCAACAGGTGGATAGGACGTGCAGGTCCTATTTCGTGGCCTTCAAGATCCCCTGATTTCAATCCCGTTGATTACCATATTTGGGGACGATTGAAGCAACTAGTTTACGCAGTGAATATTAATAACCGACAACAATTAATTGATAGAATTATACATTGTTGTAATACTATTAGAAACGATCCCCAGAGTATCCGTAATTCAATACGTCAATTAACAATTCGGCAACAAAATGTGTACAGGCTGCAGGGTTCCATTTCGAAAATCTATTTGGAATTATTTTTATTTTGTTACCATTATTGTATCTTTTCCAGTTCTAATTTATAGGTTTATCATAACTATGTACATATTTTTAGTTTTTTTTTTAAATTGTTCTTCGTTATTGTTAGTAGTTACTGTTTTTGTTGTGCTCAGTTTATCATTTCAATTAAAATGTTTAAAATTTATAACATTTGTTTAAATTAATTACCTTATAATTTGATACTTCATTATGGTTGTTCTATTTTTGGTAAGATTTGATCGTTCACAAAAAATTTAATAAAAGTGCGACAACATTGTCGCATATGTCGTTTTCATTGGCTGTTTATGTAGTTTGAAAATCACTTATTGCACTTTAAAAAAATATATATACGAATATTTAATACGAATCCCTAAATTAATTTGTCCAAAGCCAGTCCTGGAATTTTTTAGTTTAGCTAATACCAGTCGAATGCTTGATTTTACTGTACTGTATCATGCAAAAATTAAAAAAATCAAATGAGCCGTATAAACACTACAGTAACATGAAATAACTGGTCAATTACACAAATCACCCTATTAATTAGTAAAGAAGAGGAGTTGACATTTTTTAGTGGCCACATGATATGCTCCCTGAGGGACTCTACATATGGTAGAAGTATGTAAAGTTTCTCATGACTCACCCTGTATATGACATTAAGTTTGTTCTCAATTATATTGATTGCATAAATTATATGTTATAACAATGAATATTGCACAAAGTACAAAGTTAAAATACAAATAAAAAATAATTAACATATAATAAATAAACTTAAAAAAGCAAATATTCGAACTAACTGTTATTTCTTTTTACCAATTCACACCTACACCTACATGTTCTCTCACCCTTCCCTCATCAATCTTCTCGGCTTCTGCTGCTGCCGGTCAACCTCTACGCTGCTGATTGCACTGGGAACTTGAATTAATTTTAAATTTATTACAGAAGGTAGACATGTGGTCCCTACGACTACCATTCATAACCTCTTCAATGAAAACCTCCAAATTAATTAATAGTATCAGAAACACGCAGGGGTTCGTTTGTGTTTTCGGGTTTTCAAGGTGTTATGATAATTTTTGTTAGGTAATTAATTTCTAAGAGACACCTTTCAGGCACGTTAAACTATTAGAAAACTTCTGAAAGACATATATTGTTCCGTTAGATTAGGTATATTTGTGTTTTTTTTTGTTGAATAACCAAACGAGAATATTTTATTACATTATAACAAAAAATTTTTATAAAACGCTATAGTCCTTTTCCATCATATTGATAGCACATTATGTATGCAAATCCTCAACAGGTCAAAAAACCATAGGCGTCACCCTATACTTGTTTTGAAATAAATAAAAAAAAATAATATTTTAAGATGCCGTCAACAATTCATTATCTTTTAAAAAATCTTCTGTAAAATAAGTGTCCACTAATCTCACTATACCTTTTTTGTGCGTAAAAAACGTCGGTATATATGCCACACGATTATTGTTAATTATACACGGGTGATTAACGAGAGAATTCAATGTTTCACGAAATAAATTAATGTAAACAGTAATTTAAAGGTGATTATTGTTTTCTATACAAGTTATCGCCTGACACAAAAAGAATACCTTCTTTGAACGATACTGGAATTACTGATAAGCTACTATGAAGTTAAGTAGTTTTATGCCACATTACAGCTTATGCCAATAATATAAATTAGAAATTGTTTGCATCTTCCATTTAGTTTGTAGATGTACATTGTTCATGTCTTACCTACCTACGTTTTTGGTGTCGATATTTTGTTATTTGCATTTTAAAATGACGTCGACAACAGGTTTTATCTCGGTTAAGTGTACTTTTAAAGGTGCCTTCAGTCTAAGAGAGAAAAATATAATATTAAATGTACACGATGCACTTGTACATCAACGCCCTTTAAGTAATGTTCGTGAAATCGTTAACATGTGTTCAAATATGACAGGGGTTGGTGAAGCAACAATTTATAGATTCCTAAAAGAAAGAAAAGGAGGAACTGTTTCATCTCCCAAGAAGAATGGAGCGAGTAAACGCTTGGAAATTAAAGAAATACATAAAAACTGATAGAAAGAAAGAAATGATAAGACGCAGCGTTCACTCATTTTTTTTTTTTAACAAAGAATTTCCAACATTGGACAAAATCCAAACATTAATTAGAGAAAACGAAGAGTTAGCAATCATAAGCAACAAGAAATTATGGGGACTATTGAGAGAGATGGGATTTCGTTGGCAAAAGAATAGAAGAAAATCCGTTTTAATTGAAAAAGATTACATTGTATGTTGGAGACGAGATTATCTAAGAACTATTAAAAAGTACTGAGAAGAAGGGAAAACAATTTTTTATTTGGACGAGACTTGGCTAAATGAAGGTCATACTGTACCATATCTATGGGTTGATACAAATGTGAAAAATTCCCGTCAGGCATTCATCGAAGGTGTATCTACTGGAATAAACAATATTCCCGTTGGAAAAGGACGCAGACTCATAATAACCCATATTGGAAACGAATACGGTTTTGTCAATGGTGGATTATTAAGTTTTGCCTCAAAATCAACCAAAGATTACCACGAAATGACTGCTGACGTTTTTGAAGAATATTTTGAGCAAATGTTGGATTTAATGCCAAAAAATTCTGTCATAGTCATGGATAATGCTAGTTACCATTCAAGACTAGCAGAAAAATTGCCAACAACGGCAATTGAGTACAAGGAGAATTCGACAAAAAAGGAATTATTACCTATTGTAAGGCAACATAAAGCAGCTTATAAAAAATATATAATTGATGAAATGGCATTAAACCGTGATGTAATTATTTTACGTTTACCCCCATACCACTGTGATCTGAATCCGATAGAAAATATATGGTCTCAAGTAAAGGGTGAAGCCAGAAGCAACAACAAAACTTTTAAATTAAAGACTTACAACAATTATTAGAACATTCCTTATCAAAAGTAACTCCAGAAAATTGGAAAAATAATTAACATAATATTTAACATTGGAGTTGAAGATTCTTTAGATTCTGAAGAAAGCAGTGAATCTGAAATGGAATTTGATTAAAATAATATTCATTTTTTTTACAAATCGGCCCCTGTTACGGCCACAAATTATTTTATATATAACCAATAAAATAAACATCTTACATTTCTTGCAAATTCATTAGTACCTGTTAATCTCCATCACTCCGACACTGGTAACTTTATTTAGGGATTAGTAACCCTCAAAACTATTGTATTCTATTCTGCTTCAACCTTTATACCTGGTGGTCATACTCAATTTAAAATTGTTTTCCTATATACTTCTGTAAACTTGTTGACAAATATCTATTTTTCATTGAGTCACCCGTAATCAACAGTTTAGGGATTTGCATACATAATGTGCTATCCATATGATGGAAATGGACTATAACTAAGTGCAAAACATATGAAGTAACAAGAAAGAAGGACTATAAATAGTTATTTTTGATACCACCAATTACTTTTTGGCTTGTCAAAAAGATCGCAAATATCTCAATAAATCATACTGAATTTGTAATGTGTTGTACTACCACACCTTAAGTAAATATCTATGCCTAAATAATAGTTGTTTTATTGTTTGTCCAACAACTATCACATAAGTGTCTAATATCTGTCAAAATCGTCCATTAACTGTATGTTTTTGCAGGTTTTTGTATTGTTTTTTATTTATAATAAATGGTATACTTTTAAATGAATTTGCAAACCATAGGTCCAAAGAGCATTAATTTATCTTTTGAGAAAGCCCAAGTTTGCTAGCAAATAGGTTGTAAGTAATCATTTTATGAATTCATTAAAAAGAAAAAAGCTTACCTATCCAAAAATTATTTGCTTTGCCCTATTATGTAATTATAAAACGCACAGCTTGTTATATAAATCCTAGCTATTGTTAGAAGCCACGTTGGATAATACCGTCACCTACATTATTTTTCATCAAACCTAATATAGTTTATGCTTGCTGGGTTTCCGGCATCGAACAATTTAAGTTGGCAACAACTTCGAAACTTTCTATAGTGTATGCGTAATTATGTACACACAAAATTTCTCTGTCACGATGTTGACTGTAAGTTTCGCAACATCTCATCCCGTTATCCAGGATTATGTTAGCATTCCTGGAAGCCATCTTGTCCCAGGATGTTTAAAGTCAGATTTTCGCATTAGTTTCCAGGATATATTTCACCAAAATTTGATCCACGTAATTACATACATTTTTAATGGAATATTATAATTCGAGTTGTAAGAGTTATTTGTTAATAAATAATTAAATAACATATTAGATTAGATCAGACGCTAAAATAATAGCAAAAAAATTACAATTGCTTTCACAGATTTCTTGATTTAAAAGAGAAATTTAGAGATTAGTGTTTTGGTCCAATATTAAAAAAATTTGATGTTTATGTTTGACATTGTGTCCTTAGCTAATACGGGTATGCCGATTCTGAATATGAATTCGGTTTAAGCCCATCACGTCAAAATTTTTCACAAAATTAAAAAACCTTGTGAGATATTATGTACTAGCGCAAACAAATTAACATCATTTATCAGCCTTTATTTATCACGTGCACTGCTGGACATAGGCCTTTCTTAACCCGGCGTCACATACGTGGATTTTCTGTCATTAGTACATATGTGGGGTGTGACAAACCCCAATTTCTAAGAGTGGCACTGCAGGGGCATCTTGGCCAAAATGTGCAATGTTTTGACAAATACTCCTTGGTATTCTTGGATTATTTTTTCTTTCAGATATATGCTCCTGGATCAATTCAAAGCCCAACATTTTGATAAACAATCTTCTGGCAAGTTAGAAATCTTGATTGTTTTCTCTGTATATCACCAAAGCATTTATGGCGGCTGTATTCAAGAGAGAAAACACGATCGTAAGAGGCCATCTCCGTGAGTTTCTAGATACGTTATATGATGCAGACAGTTCATCCACTACATCTACTCCACTTTTAGTAAAGTTGTAGAAGCTTATTATTTCTGGTACATTTTTATCGCCAGTTGCTTCATCAATAGCTCCATCATGGTGCATGGTGGACAACAGTAGGACGTTTTTATTTTTTTTTTCGGCACATACGATAAAAGTGTAATATCTTTCTGAAAGCCAAATAAAGATGTCATTTGTTCTCTGTTCTGGACTGTCAAAAATTGTGCTGGGATGCATCGTTTGTTCTTTCTCAGCGTGCCTACTGACGTAAGTTTATGCTCGTTCAGCAATTTTATCATTAATTCATAACTAGTGTACCAGTTGTCAAAGGTCACATTTCGGTTGGAACCAGAAATAGGTTGTATTAGCCTCTCTACTATATCTATTGGGGAATTACTAACACTGTAGGGACCTTCTGGCTGTTTTCCTGCATACACTTCCAAATTTAAAACGTAGTACGAACGGGCATCAACTAGGGCTTGCACTTTGATCCCATACTTTGCAGGCTTGTTGGGCATGTACTGTTTGAAAGCACATCTTCCACGAAAAGACTCCAACTTCTCATCTATCGTCACATATTGAGAAGGAGTGTAGGCCTGCTTACAATTTTCAATAAATTTGTCCAGAATTCCACGAACTGGAGCTAATTTGTCAATCGCCAATCTGTCTTTACGATTCTCGATGTTATCGAACCGAAGACAGACCATCAGGAATTGAAAACGATTTATAGACATCGTATTGCGGAATATATCGACACCAGTCCCATCTGTTTGCCATAAGTCTCTCAAATTCTGACGATTAGAATGAAACATACCTGCTAAATAAAGAAGTCCGATAAATGCTTTAATTTCACATTCATTGGTTGGTTTCACCATGCATTTATTTTGATATGCAATTGATTTTTGTTGAATTTTGAGATTGGTCCAGCGCACTATGTCTTCGATCATTTGTCGGTCAAAAAACAATTGCCAACAATCTAAAGCACGTTTAGCATTTTTTGCATAATGCTTCACACCCGGCAAATGAGTAATAATGTTCTCTGATCTTGTTCGAACCCGTTTATTATTTGAAGCAAGTTTGTTCCATTGTGTTCCGTCTTTTCCGAGATACATTTCTTCGTTTCTTGGAGGTCCGTCAGTGCTTTTATTTTCCGTCTCATTCTGAAGTTCTGTTTTTGATGTCTCCATGTCTGAATCTCCGTCAGAAACTACATCTTCTATTGCGATATCCTGCTCCGAGTCGGTGTTGTGGTCGCTTTCAGAGATATGGTCAATATCGTCATCGCTTCCCGATTCGATGGCATCGTCATCAATTTCAGCCCATAGAGCTTCAAGCTTTTTCTGTTCCGCTTCGTATGACATGATATTTTAGCTAAAAAATTAAACAATTGAATATGCAGATTCAAATAAGTCAAAAATAAAAACTTACTTATAATGTCAAAATTGCAAACGCGAGTACATAGGTGGGGTTTGACACACCCCAGAGCGTTTCAGGCGCGTGTAACTTCACTCACTGCCTACAATGTACTGAGGTAACGCCTGAATTCGATGGTGGGGACATTTTTGGGAAGCTATTGGGGTGGACGTGCGCATAAGTCTGCGTTTGATTTATTTTAAGAGCGATATTTGGGAGCTGGGGTTTGTGAAACCCCACATATGTAGTGTCGGGTTAAACTTCTCTATTCTTTAGGATTATGTGCTCTTCGTTGCCAATGTTTTCTGATTCATATGATGTTGTCAGCCCAACGTGTAGGTGGTGTTCTTCCACTACATTTGTCTGCTCTCGGCCTTCAGAAAAGTGCAAGCAAATACCTTATTGTAATTTCAAAATTTTAATTACAATTTTTTCTTTAAAATACTTATATTTAGAAAAAAAAAATTTAATACATTATGTTAATTTCATTTGAATTTAATCATGTTGCATTCCTTGTAGACAGTAGTCCTTCAGTTGCTTCCATACAGTCCTTGTAGACACACCATATCAGGACTAGCAACTTCAACGTGGAGTCATATGTCGCCATATGTTTTTTACAGATTTTAACAGGTTTTTACCCATATATTTAGTGGCTACATTCATGTACTCCTAGACACTGATGATGGAATATGGATTCCGAAAACGTTTTGTATAATTAGCCCGTTAGGGTTTTTAAATATATACCTTTTATAAAGGTTTTTTAATAAATTGTTTTAATATATGGTATACAGCCGACTACAGGAACGTAGATTCCTTGTGGATTATTAGCTATTTATATAATTTAAGACTTCTTCAAACCATCAACTTAACGAATAAAAAAACCATTAAAAAAGGGTCCTTCTAATATTTGGATCCATTACCCTATAAGCATAAAGGTATCGTTAACGCCGCACATTAAAAAATTAATTTGACCAGAACCAAAAGTTATGATGGATCTAATAGAGCAATGATTGACTTATTAAATCGATATACAATTTTAATTACCAATTTTACGAAATAGGTTAGTAAAAATAAAAAACCATTACATTAACTAATAAAAAAGCTCCTATGAACGACTCAAATCAACAAAAAAATATATAAAAGAGTTCTACTCTATAATCTGCAACATAAATATTTTCCATAAAATGTTGTGATGTAATTACATAAAATAAATATTAAATTAATTATTAAGGTATAAATTATTTATTATTGATAATATTTAATTATTTGATAATTAAGAACTTAATTGAAAACTTTCATGTAAACTATTTTGAGAAAGAATGGTTTTATAAGTTCTTAAACCCATGGCGGCAATCTTCAAATAATAGACGATCGTACCGACCTATCCTATTAATTTGAATACAAATTTATTCCATTTCTTTATCCTTAATGAATATACATTATTATTTAACAAATTTTTCTAATTTTCTAGATAATAAAACAAGATATATTGATAATTATTTCTTTTGTTTTTTACGCTTGGGAGCTCCAACAGCTTTGTATACTTAATAGTAATAGGAATATAACAGAATTTTCATCGCTGCATATAAATAAATATTCAGAAGGCACTATATAAATATTAAATCGGGAAAAATTTGTTTGTATAATTTTTGGTAACAAATACTTCTCTTTACCATTTGAAGGAGAAATTAAGAAAATAGTCGGTTTATAAAAAATCTAATTAGAGAGCAAAAAATGCTACGATAACTTTAGGTATTGACCAGAATCACTATTTTATATTTTAATAATTACTATATTAGTTTTAGACTAACCAAAGTTAGTTTCTTACTAATATTGATATTATTTAGGATTCCTAATTGTTTAAAGGCTTTATTTGGTGCTAAAAACAGTTATAGTTACAAATACTGCTACACTCAGATTTCGAAAAATGGTGAAAGTATGTGAAACAAATGCAAAAATACAAGATTGACATTTAAGCGTTTTGGGAATCGAGATGGAATGGATAAGAAATCATTAAAAAGGAAAGGGTAAATCCTTCTTTTGTAAAATTTTTTTGTCAAAGAAACTATTTATTTTCTCAGATCAAAACATACATTCTCTTGGAAAGGGGTTTAGTGACTAGGTGAATATTAGTGTATATTAAGTAAAACTCTTTAAGGTTTTTTTAAACCTTTAAACCTTAGGTTAAAACATACTAAATATGAAAAAAAAACACTACATTAGACAATGAAGTTGTTGTATCTTCAACAGGCTTACCCTTGTGAGGATTGTATTATAAAATTAGCAGAATTAGTTAACATTTGACATTTTATTAATTTGCTTTTTTTTCTTTCAGTCAAAACTTATTACTATAGTTTTCATGTCTCTTCTATTTTATATATTCATTTTAGGTTAGTTTGATAGAGGAAGTGTCTATGTTTATGCAAACCTTATCGCAAATTTTGACATAACATGTAAAAATGTTTCGTTTCCACTTATTAAACAAGCAACAGAGTTTATTTTATTATGTAAGTAAGAAGTAAAAACCAAACACAAATAAAAAAATAAATTTTATCTTATTTAAACTTGAAATAATCCCTTTAATCTATGTAACTTTTAAAGAACTTTTATATAGTTGTTGTTCTTTTCTTTAAGAGAAGATAACTGCAATGCCTTCTCTTTTGTTTAGGGTGTTTTGTGAAGTTTTATTTATACACATTTCTAGAAACAGTCTTTTGTTGTAATTTCTTTCCCTTCCCAATATTTCTGCTGATCACAGTTAGGCGTGTGGCCCATCGTAATATAATGTTCACTTAATGCACAGGCATGTACTATATTTAGATTAATGTCACTCTTGTGCGATGTTAATCTTCCGGACAAATTTCTGGACGTTTCTCCAATATATATTCTATTGCAATTATTACAGGGTAGAGAGTACACTACATTGGAGCTTTCTCAGCGACCTAAATAACTATTTTGGTGCACAGTCATAGACAATCAACAGACGTTTCAACAAACAACCAAAATATGTTGTACCACTCTTTACCACAATATATTCCAGGTTTAACAAATAGACTAAATAATACATTTAGAGAAGTACCCAATATCAAAATTGGAATCAGAAATATAAAAACAATATCAAAATTACACACCACACTAAAAACACCCTTAAACAGCTATGATATTTCGTTTTTTGTTCTGGTGTCTTTTCTCTCTCGTCATCTCTCTCTATCATCTCTAGCCATCTGGTCTTGCCTAATTAAAGTATTGCAATACGGCTGTTTTACTATAGCATTATGTAAAAGAAACAAATGAAATCTTAACACCGGTTAAAAAATAACTGATACCAATTAATTCACCATCTCTAGAATTGTGTAAACTAATTGCAACATTTTATTGCACCGTGCTGTCTCTCTCACTAATTATTACTCATAGTTTTAACCGGTTTACGAACGCATATGCATGAATCATACCATTATACGGATATATTTCATAAAACAGTTCTATTTCTACAAAGAAATAATTATTAAAATATGTTATCGATGATGACTTATTGTCATACACTTATTTCGTTATCGCTTTGAAAGTGATTTTAAATTTATCCATATCTCGCTTGACCTAATTTTATAAATGCGTTTAGGAGAGTGGATGTTTACCAGTTGAATAGTAGTTATCTATTATCTTTTTCGGCTGTCATTTCGGACTCTTAGTATGATTAGGTCAAACAGCTGACTTTCAAAGTGATTACACAATCAAGAAACGTAGAGCACTAATAAATACAACAAAGTTTGCAGTGATATGAGAAATTCTAGTTGAAACAAATCAATTAACGTTCTTTAAAAATTATAAAATATAGCAAGAGATAGGTGGGCATCAATTTTGTAGCAATTGAACGCTGCGTTATCTTGTTAAGAGGCTTGGAGTTGCTCTTTCAGGTAAAACCTTATACAAGGAAAGAGAGAGGATAAGTAATGCTCATTAAAAAAATCTTCGAAAAGTGAAGCCAGTTTCGACGTGACCGCCATGTTTTGGTGCCTATACGGTGCCCATTACTACCTCTTGCAGGGATACCAGGTGTACTGATTTTTCAGTAGATGTACTGATTTCAACTTCAATTTACTGATTTATTAAAACACTATCTCTATTTACTTAAAATATGTAATGATAAAATCATATTCAAAAAGTGATCATTATGTCAGTGTTCAAATATAAATTTTAAAGATAACTATCTATTGATATATATCCATTATTCTCAATCTACTGACGAAATAAAGTATGAACAGGTAACCTTTCTGGTGCGGTTTAGGCTTCAGTTAATTGCATACGATTAAGCGTGCCCTCTCTTTCCTTGTTTAAGGGTAAAACTCAAGAATTCACCAAACGCCACATCCATTCAAGGGATCGTGTCTACATGAATTAATTGTTAACGAAAATCTCCCGTGTAGTTACTACGAGAAATGCTCACGATAGTAACACCGCAACCACAGTTTGGGTTAAGGCAGATGGTACAAGGTTTTGTTTTTACATCACTACACCCTTTTATCCCATTTTATACCCAAAAGCAATGCCTCTATGAGTCCGTCTCCAGATGAAGGTAGTACATTACTAATAACGCGAGTCTTCCCCACCCATCGAATTTGTTTTACACGACGAACACTTGCCGATTTATCTCCGTAGACTGGCACAGTCAAAGTAAGTAGGAATAAACTCCGGCTAGGTAGGTTAGAAAGTTATTCTTTGAACAGCCTACTCCTCTACCACTCATGTCCAAAGGACGGCGGAACAAGACATTTATGCTCCGAGATTTCATTTCGAGGCTATGAAAAATAGGAGCAGAGTGACCTTCCGAGAGCCCATCCCATATAGTGGAAATATTCATTCATTGATGATGATAAGGACTCGTCTTGCTTTAAGAATTGGTCTAAACAATAGGCTAGAGAGTGGTTGGTTGCTACACTAAAAATTGTAAAATATTAATCAGCAACTGATGAAAGGAACTCCTCCAGATTATATTATGACAGTACATCCCAGTGGATGGATACAAAGCAATATTTTTATTAGATGGTTTCAACATTTCATTGACACAGTAAAACCCACAGAAAAATCACTAGTCCTGCTTATTATGGATGGTCATTATAGCCATACACGTATATATATAGGTAAGTCATAGATTAAGCTAGAGATAATCATGTAACTATAATTATCTTGCCTCCAAGCAAAGTGCATTCCAGAAGAAATTCCAAACTGGAGAGATTGCTGTTAATGGATTTAGAGCTAGAAGAATGCATACATAAAAATATATTTACAGTTTTAACTGCTGCTGTTAATTCTAATAACCCTACAAATTCTGACGATAACTCTATCAATTCTCAGAGCACACCAGATTGTCGTTTAAGTCACAATAATTTATCATCTAATTCTCCCACTCCTCCATCTGGGCCTAATAAACAGCTTGAAATTATTCTTAAAACTAATATACAGCTTAATGCTATTTCTTCAACTAGTTCACAGCTTGTCACTATTCCCACAATAAGTGATATTCCCACTTTAGAAAAATGAATTGATCCAATCTCTCAACAAAGACAAAGGGGAGCAAAATGAGGTAGGAAAAGGCAAAGAAAACAGAAAAGGGAAAAAAATAAAAAAACTAAAACGTAAGCAGGTTACCAAAGTCACAAAGAACCAAAGAAAAAATCGGGTTCTAGTAGCGAGGATAAGGAGGAATATGTGCCTGCAGATGATGAAAGCGATTACAATCAGTTTCCTTCTACACAGGATCCAAACACTTTTTTCAGAGGACAATCTTGTTGAAATATAGGTCAGGTGCTTCATGTGCCATTTGTGGGCACATAACCAGTGCGCCGGGGCAGAAAAAGAAGAATATGTGTGTGACTTTTGCAAATAATTTTCCCCCTAGTAAAAAAAAGAAAACTTGAGAAAATCAACCATATACGTCATTGCTTATAAGTTATTTGATATATTAATATATAATTTTATATTATTTGTACATTTAAAACAGTTATAAAATATGTATAATTTTTATTCTTTTTGTATAAAGAAATACAAAATGAGTGGCCCATGTTTGTATCCTTTCCTCTACATCTTTAGTCAGCCGAAATCTAAAATCTCAAATAATAAGAACGAAGCCGAAAAACCTTCGTTGCACTTTAGGAGCGGCGGATGGGAATCATACAGAAAACAAAAAACATTGGAGTATAAACCAAACCGTACGACAAGATTATTACAATGTATAACTTTTCTAAATCTATGGCATGAAATTTTGGTTTTGAGTTATGGCAACAAATGTGAGGCATTCGAAATATGCTTAAAAAACGATGAATTTTACAAACGATTGCACATCACCGACAACACTTCCAGGAATATGATGATGAGTTAAATTTGTAGCCGAAGTTGTGCAGTTTCTTCATCTTCTTCTTCAAGTGTACTCTCCTCTAGGGAGTTTGGCAATCATCATTGTTATTCTTATTGAGTCTGTTGCTTTAAATCATTGGTTAGATGTGCACTGGAACCAGTCTCTTAAATTGCGCAGCCAAGATATACGTCGTCTCCCCACGCTTCGTTTGCCCTGAATCTTTCCTTGGATAATTAACTGAAGCAATCGGTACTTTTCCCTCTCATCACATGACCAAGATATTCCAACTTTCCTGCTCCCTGCTTCGAAGAACTACACTATTTGTTATTTTGTCTGTCCAAGCTATTTTCAAAATTCTTAATAACAAAATAAGTATTTTGTTTTAATACAGGAGGTAAAATTGTAGTATCATGATGTATTGCAATCATACATATATGAATATTTATATATAAATATTCAAAAGTGACGATACCGAACCATTTTTTAAGCTGTATCCTATAATCTACTTTGCCAAAGATATAGCTTAATGGAACTTTTTTGTTATGTATCTTATAGTTTTCTTTTCCATATATTCAGTATTGTGAAATATTTTTGTTTTGTACGTATCCCACACTTCATTTCCAATTTCATTATTAAAATTTGTTTAATGAAACGTTTCAAAATGAATTCATTTAGTTATATAGGTAAGTATAGCGTTTCCTTGGTTTCAGATAAATACCAATATGACATCATCAAGGTCCGAAAAAATTTAGCATTACTTCCACCACCTTCATCTGATATGGATGATTCGAGCGATGAAGAAAATGAAAGTTATACTAAACCATCTAGAACTCAAAGTTCTGATATGGATGATTCGAGCGATGAAGAAAATGAAAGTTATACTAAACCATCTAGGACTCAAAGTTCTGATATGGATCCATCTAGAAGTCAAAGTTCTAAAACCGATGAAAGTTCTGA
The DNA here is from genome assembly GCA_918026665.1 of Diabrotica balteata. Taxonomy (NCBI): domain Eukaryota; kingdom Metazoa; phylum Arthropoda; class Insecta; order Coleoptera; family Chrysomelidae; genus Diabrotica; species Diabrotica balteata. The sequence continues at coordinate 163,437,397 of OU898279.1, forward strand.
GGTCGAAAGTTTACCTCCTGAAGTTCAAGAAATTTTTGATACATATTCAGATACAGATTTAGCATCCGAAACTGAACATTTAAAACCAGAGCTATCAACACATCAATCTGCTTATAGTACGCTTAAATCTATTTGCAGTATACCTAAATCTGCTTTGAGTCCTCTAAAAACACGATCACACATCAGATACCTGGACCATCTAAAGATGATAACGACAATACTAACCAACCTAAAGGCAAACTACAAAGTAAACGCACGAAACGACAGAATTTGCTTGAATACCACTGGACGAAAGAAGAATTTCAATATCCTGTGAACATTCCCGAAAATAACTTTTCTGACGTGGATGAATTAAAGTCACCATTAGAATATTTCAAAATGTTTTTTTCAGACGATCTATTCAGAGTTGATTGTCAACAATACAAACCTTTATTCCGTTCAGCAAACAGGCAAGTCGATAAGCGTTACCAAAGATGAGATAAGTGACTTCATAGCGATACAGATTTTGATGGGTATAGTAGCTATGCCATCATACTTGGACTACTGAAGTGTAAACTTCAGATACAATCAAATATCAGAAATAATGCCTCTCAAACAATATCAGAAAATTCGCCGGTATATTCACTTCGCAAATAACGATCATATAAACAACGATCAGTACTACTGAATTCGCCCAGTTTTGGATATAGTGAGAAGAAATTGTTCTATTATAGAAGAAGAAAGACGCCAGAGTATCGACGAGATGATGGTCCCTTATAAAGGGAAAAAGGCTGGTTCACGACGACAGTATATAAAATCAAAACCAAAAAAATGGGGCTTTAAAATATTTGTTAGAGCCGGCATTTCAGGATTTGTGTACGATTTCATAGTTTATGGGGGGGATGATACTTTTAGGCAGCATACTTTTTCACAAAAAGAAGAATCTTTAGGATTGGTAGGTGCTAAAGTTGTTCTTGCTCTAACACAATCAATGAAATCACCTGCGCTCAGTGTTATTTATGTCGATAATTTCTTTTCAAGTTTGAAACATATGCAGGGATACGGCAGGGAGACGCGCTGGCGTGTCTTCTCTTTAATATAGCGTTAGAAAAGACTATAAGAGATGCCAAGTTACACAATAGGGGAACAATCTTTAATAAATCAACGCAGATTATGGCTTACGCTGACGATCTTAATTTGATTGCACGTACTACACGAGGGCTTAAAGAGATGACTTCCACCTTCTTGACAGCCGCACAAAATATGGGCCTTAAAATAAACGAGGAAAAAACCAAAATGTTAGCATTTATTCCAAATAACAGAGATAGAGCTAGAAACGCCGAACAAAACTTCAGTATAGACCAATATAATTTTGAGGTATTAAATAAGTTTACATATTTGGGTTCTCTCATAACAAACGATAATGACACATCTGAAGAAGTTAAACGGAGGGTACTGCTAGCAAACAAATGTTATTTTGGACTAAGCAAGCAGCTAAAAAACAGAAATTTAAGCCAGAAAACCAAACTAATAATATATCGAACACTCATCCTACCAGTGCTGACATATGGGTCAGAAACATGGACCATCTCCAAAACAGACGCAAATCTTCTGCTCGTCTTCGAAAGGAAGATACTAAGAAGAATAATGGGCGCATTCTGTGAGAATGGTATTTGGAGAAGGCGATATAATTTCGAATTGTACGAGAAGTATAAAAAAATAGTAAATGGTAGAGATGTAATATCCTTCATAAAAATAGGTAGGCTTAGATGAGCTGGACATGTGTCAAGAGCAAATGAAAATTACCCACCCAGACGAACTCTATTATCGGTCCCAGTGGGAAATAGGAGTAGAGGCAGACCACGACTGAGATGGAGGAACGGTGTGGACGAGGACGCAAGGAAAATCGGCGCGGCAAATTGGCAACGGTTGGCGATGAATAGAAACGACTGGCGAAGTAGACTGGGGAAGGTCAAGGCTCAACTAGAGCTGTAGCACCACTGATGATGATGAATTTCTTTTCAAGTTTTGATTTGTTTTACATTCTTCGCCATGATTATGGACTTTTAGCCCTGGGAACAATGAAAAATGATCGATTAAAAAATTGTGTTTTACAAGATGATAAGTCTCTGAAGAAAAAAGGAAGAAGGTCGTTTTGTTTAAAAACTGACAACAGTAATAAAATAAATGTTGTGAAATGGTTTGACAACACCCCTCTTTTACTTGCCAGTACATATATATCTTCTACACCCATGGTACAAAGAATGACAGGTATGATATTGCGCAGGCCACTCCCTCTACTGTCGACGTCATAATGAGAGTTGCCGTCATTATAATACATTTGTTTATAATTTGAATTTTATCAATATTTAAACTTTTGACGTCTTTAATAAGCTTGTGGAAGATTTTATAGTGTTTTTGTGAGAGTTAAGTTGATTTGTAGGCATTTTAGTAAAAAATAATAATTATTAAGAATATATTCAACTCTCTATGCGAGTTTTTTGAGTGATCGTGGCTTTGTAGGTATACCTACTTTATATGGGTAACAATTTGGTCTTTTAGAAATTGTAAATTAGGTATGTTTAATTATTATTGAGTCAGTATTTAATACTCAACCATACTTATACCCATCTTGTATTTTTTAGGGGGGTTTTGCTAAAAATTGTTTACAACGTAAACATAAAATGCGTTGTGCAGTATATAGTTGTTTAAGTGATAATCAGACAAAAGGTGCCGATAAATCTGTTAGGTTTTATACTTTTCCCAAGGACTCGGTAGTGGAAAAACTGTGGGTTATTGCTTGTTACCGTAAAGACAAATTTAATACTAAAACTTCAAGGATTTGTTCCAAACACTTTAAGCCGGAAGACTTTAAAAGAAATTTGCAGCATGAATTGCTGCAGTATAAATCAAAGAAAGGACCCAAACTGAAGGGTGATGCGATTCCTTCTCTTCATCTACCAAAATCAAAAAGCTTATCCATAAATCAACTTAAAAGGCTATGAAAGCTTTAAAAGTTAAAGGAAAACGATCATTGTTGCCTTTTCAGAAAGGTATGTTATGTTGCTTTTGAAATATTCTAATTAAAACTATTCTTTGGAGCTAATAATTAATATAAATATTATCGTCTTTTTGGCAAAATTTAATTCCGTTGTTATTTTTAGGAATAATTCAAACTAACAATTCCTTAAAAAAATTATTTGAGGATATAAAAACTAAATTTAATATAAAATACATCCTTACATACAACTTAAATCAAGATGTACTCGAAATTTTTTTGGCAATATTAGGAGGGTTGGTGGATTACATGACCATCCCGATGCTGTGGAATTTCGCTACCGGTTAAAAAACTATATTTTAGGGAGAAATGAAGGTTCTTTATCTGAAGCTGGCAATACAGAAGCTGATAAGGTCATTGATGGACCAATTGATAACTTGGGAGAAGTTTTGTTAAGTAAAACATATTTTTTAAATTTATCCTGCGAAGCAGAAAAAGAAGAAGTGGATGCAGACATAGAAGAACTAGGCCAACTTCATTATGATGCACTGGAATATTTCAGTGGGTATATATGTAAAAAATTAGATCTGCCTGCCTGAAACTACGGATACTTCCACTTACACGTGGATTGATCAAGTATCCGAAGGCGGTCTAAGGAAACCTCCAGAAGAATTGGTGGCAAAAATTAATGAACTAAATATTATTTTTAATAATTTCAATGGATCTGAACATCAATTAAAATCAGGCAAAAATTATATACAACAACACTAATTGACTTATCGGAGAACATTGAATGTGATTATAAAATCAAACATCTTTTCTTCCGGTTTCGAATGTATTTTAGAATTAGGAAATTAAACCTAAAACTTAAAGAAGATATAAAAAATAAAAAAAATTAATAAAAATTGTAACTTAAAACCTTGTGTTTGATTTGTTTTCCGATTTTATTGCAGATAATTTATGATAAATTATTTTCTTCTGTTAACGTTTGGACAAAGACTTTTTTCCTCCTCGATACTGGCGCCATATAAGACAATTCAATCAAAAGCTAGCTCGTAAAATTTACAAAGATTACCTTTCTAGGATTAAAAAGCGAAAAACAAAAAAAAACTCCCAAATTTATTTTACAGATTTATTTTTTTTTTCACTGTATTATTATTTTTTTCAATCAAAATAATAAAACACCTATATTTTAATAAATCCGGAATAGTTCAATACAAACTCTATTAATCCATTAAAATGATTTTTTATTGCCAATTAAAAATTAATTGTATTCTGATTGCTAACGTTCTTAAGGGAAATATTTAAAATCTCTCTCATTGTGACGTCATGCGCGAACTCGTCTCAATTTCTCTCTCGGGAGTATCATACCTGTTATTCTTTGTACCATGTTCTACACCTGTCCAAACAATTAAAAGGTATGACAACCTTGTACCTCTCTCATAAAACACTACAATGCTCACATGGGTGGAGTAGATCTGATGGACATGCTGGTAAGCCTTTATAGAATTCCCCCAAAAGTTCGTCGCTGGTACCTCTCCATATTTGCACAAATGCTAGATATTTGTATAAACAACGCATGGATTCTGTATAGAAGGGATAAAAATATTTTACAACACACGTCCAAAGGTTATACTCTCAAATATTTTAGAAAGTGCATAGCAGAGACTCTAACAAAAAAGGGCAGAAAAAATAAGAGAGTGTTTGCCGAGCGAACGGAAGAAATTAAAAAAATTAAAAAGTGCGTTCTGCCGAGACCATCAGAGGAAATACGATTTGATAAAGTTGATCATTTTCCTATTTATGATACCAAAGGCAGGTGTAGGTATTGTAAATCAGGAGAGACACACTGGTCATGTTTAAAATGTTCTCTTAGATTGTGTTTAGTAAAGGATAGAAATTGTTTTTATTCTTCTCATAATAGCACATAAGTAAGTTTTACAACAGCTTGGTTGTTTTTTACTAGAATGAATAATTATGTTACTTTATTATATATTACTTTATTACTTTTTGCTTTCTTTTATTGTGAGGTTTTACCTACAATATTCGACTTTGTTTCTTATAAGATACATGATAAACTTTTACAATAAATTTGGATATTTGACTATGTATCTTATGGGATACACGCCATATCTCCCCTGTTTATCAAAAAAAAATTATATAAAAATGGTCAAAATGCCTTGTGATATACTATATCACACTACCAAAACAACAATTTCACAAAAATTACTGTTATATTAAGGCTTGCCAAATTAAGGGTTAACATCGTTTGTAATATGAAAAGAAATAACAATTCTACACGTTTATATATCGTAGTAATATTTACATTTACATTTTATATTTAATTATGTCGTTTTGCATTAAAAATCTAAATATTGCTAAATAAAATAATGACGTTCCAAAGGAGCAGTTCGCGTCCACCTTCACGTTGACATCACAGACTGCTTGTCGCCGTAAAAATGTCATGTGCTTTTCATAGATAACAAACGTGAATATGAATAATAATTAGCCCTGTTGTATCTAACCAACTATGTGTATAGGAATTAAGTTTGATGAACATGCAATTGTGTAGTACAACGTATGCTGCTTTTTTATAAGTTCCAGTGTAATCAAGGAGATTACACTTTTCGAGTTAGCCGGCGTTTATTTTTATTTAAATATGAATTACGCTCACCTTGTCACGTATGTCCGATGGGTTGCTGTTACTGGAAGTAATAAACCTTTAGACCTTGTGGAAATTTACGCAGTTTAGATTATTTATTGCAGATTTTTTTTGTTTACAATTGTTATTCGAAATAATTTTTCCCAATATTATCCACAATATAATGTGTACGTATATTAAGCCACCAGTATACCCCAAACAGAACATCAACCGACTATTTTTTGCATCCCCAATACACCAAACCTTTTTTATTCGACATTAAAGTCCTTTTACCCTATGACGGCCGATATGCAATTAAGATATGATCAGTGGGCTTCAAACAGTAGGGCGTTAATATTTAATTCCGATCGCTTGAAAAGTAAAAATATTTAAAGTGAAAAGACAGCAAATAGTTGATTTCACGCAAAAAGCGCCTTTGTATCTGTTGATACGTATTTCGACCTAATAGGTCTCATCAGAACAGTTATTCAAAGGTGTTCTCAACGTGAAAGATCAATATTTTCTTTCTTTTAAGAAGCAACACTAAGATGGCTTCAATACGGACGCAATAGCGACATCTGACAATAAAACCGTAAAATAGTTTCGAAACACAATTCAGATTTCCGCTTTAATCTGTGCTTTCTAAAAATTGCAAAGCAAAACAGACGTTGATAAAGGTGTTAAAAATATTTAATTTACTGTATTTTATGTCAGTAATAGTATGGATTTAGTGTATTAAAGGAAATAAAATGATTATAATATGTATATACAAGGCGTGTTAAAAGAAGTGGGACAGAATATTTCGAATATCCGAAATTATTTGGCGACATCAAATGTTCAGCAAGGTCTCTATAAATCTCTATTTTGCGTGGGATGAAAATGATATAAATGATTTTACTTTTAGTAAAATTGGAAAATACTTGCCAAGTTGTTGGTATATCCAAATTTGAATAAAATACATCCAAGACTTTATTTTCTGCAGACACTGTATTAAATATAACCTTGAAACAAATTGGCACTAAATAATTTTATGAGTTTTCAGTAAAACAAAAGGTTTAAACACGTGTAGTACAGTAATTAATACCAAAGCTATTGAGAGTATGCAGTCCAGGAATTAGATGATCGAAGGTACCACCACATTGAAGTCCGAATTGAATTCCCGAAACACTTTGTTACTTTTTTTTAGCAAACGATTTGTCCAATTCACTGTCTGATATTTCACTATCAGTGTCATCACTATCTGAATTGTCTATTCGAATGATTAGAGGCCAGACCTCATCTATAACTTTCTCGGTTTAAAAAGACTAAACGATTATGTCTTTCATATGTCTAATACAATTTTGCCATTATTCTGCCTTTACTTGTTCTAGCGATTCTTTCCATAAACTAAGAACGCTAGCGGCATCTGCTGTTTTGGAAGCTTGTTTATCATAAAAATTTTTGGCTATACCCCAAACTAACTCAATTGCATTATAGTGACATAAATATATACGTACAGCTATACAAAGCAGGAAAATCCACAATGCAATGCAGGAGATGAAGAGAATGCATATTGAAATCATGGGAATAGCAGAAATGAGATGGCCAGATTCTAGAGAAATACAAATAAAAGATCACAAAGTATATTATTCGGGAAAAAGTGATGGATCACATGAATATGGAGTCGAAATAATCGTATCACTCAAGGTTGCCAAATGCGTTACTAACTTGACACCAATATCAGAGAGAAAGTGATTTTATTATAAGGAGAAGCCAATCCTATTAATATAAACATCATCCAAGTCTATGCTCCCACTGCAGACAAAGAGAAGAAAGAAGCAATTTAGTTCTATTAGAACATCAACAGTATCATACAGAAAATTCCTAGACAGGAAGTTCTCATCATTATGGGCGATTTTAATGCCAAGATTGGAGCTGGAGATAAGACACAGTACATTGCAGAAATAAGAAAAGAGACCTCCTAGAATAATTAGCAGAAGACTCAGAACTAGTTGTCACCGACACATTCTTCCAATTACCACCTCGCAAGTTGAACACGTGGAAATCAGCTCAAGACAGACCCGGAAGAAATATTAGGAATCAAATAGATTACATTTAAGTAACTAAAAGATTCCGAAACAGCTTTACATCTGTCAAGACTTATCCTGGAGCAGACTTGCAGACAGACCACGTTTCACTGGTGGAAGTATTTCAAGTCAAACTCAAAACAGTGCAGAAAAGGAAAGCACAATCATACGAGCTACGTTACTAAAAACCTTGAAACGAGGATGAGAGTCCAAGCCACGTCAAACGAGCAAGTGACTGCAATTAGAGACGAATCACGAAAAACACTTAAACACAGATATGTAGATTAATGAAGAAAAAATCATGGATGACAGATGAGATCCTAAAACTAATGGACGAGAGAAGAGAAGCCAAAAATGACCCAGACAAATATAAAAACACAACAAATACACTAGAAAACTAAGTTCCTGTAGCTACCCAAATATTTTAGTGGCTCAAAACATGCACACTTAGTTACACTGATGATGGAATACAGATTCCGAAAACGTTATGTAATTATGATATAGCCGTTTGGGTATTTTATTATATACCTTTTATGAAGGATTTTACATAAAAATATAAAAGCATAAATATATTAATAAGAACGAAAATCAGAGAAGCGAAAGAAGAAGAAGCAAGGGAAAGATGCAAACAAATTGAGACTCTGCAGTCAAAGTACGATAGTCACCATGTACATGGGAAAGTTAAAAAACTCACAGTATAAACGTTAAGAAGTCAAAGCTTATGATAATTAGCAAGAAAAGGATAACAGAAGGTCAACTCTACGTCAACCAATTCCCTGTAGAAAGAATGACGCACTACAACTACCTCGGCACCATATTAAATGAAGAATGGACCAACAACCAAGAGACAATTAGAGCACGCATCGGAAAAGCTAGATCCACCTTCAATCGGATGGGCGCCTTCTTCAAGAAGGCGTCAGAACCTCTCTCTTGAGTAAAAAAGTAAGAATGCTGCGATTCTACGTCATCTCTGTCCTTTTTATGGTATTGAATCGTGGACCTTAAACGAAGATATGTGCAGAAAACTTGAATCATTTGAGATGTAGCTATATCGGAGAATACTTAAAATCCATTGAACTGATTGAGTCACAAATGAGGTTTTCAGAAGAATAATTAAGAACCGAGAGGTACTGACCACCATCAAAATCTCGAAAGTTACAATTCTTCGGACATATTATGCGAAATGAATTTAGATATGTTCTCCTTCAAGCCATTCTGCAAGGAAAAATATTTGGAAAACGAAATTTGGTTCAAGAACCTCAGAATCTGGTTCAATACAACAGCTGTGCAGCTTTTCCGCGCTGCTGAAGATAAGATAAAGATTGCCATGATGATCGCCATCATTCGTAACGGATAGGCACAGCAAGAAGAAGAAGAATCAATTGTGGCTTATTGCCATATAAATATAGTATTTAACTTAGGCGTCTACAAAAAAACATTTTGAAAAACCTTATGAAATGTTTATTCTACCACTAACAGTTACTACTAAAGAAGCACCTGACAGGTTTCAGATGAAAAAACGTTGATTGTCCCAAAAATGGCGAATCAAATTAATATCGGATATAATAACTATATGGCAAAATATCGAAAAGTAAACTGTAATTTATATATTCCACATACAAATTGGATCCACTATTCATCAAACTCATTTCATATCCCATTTTCGTAATATCTAATTACATCGGAAAATAACGAATAACCAAATTATTCTCGGCATGTCTGTAATATTTAATTTGATATTTCTGACATGAGGTGGGCATGGCACCTCATTCGAATGAATTAACGCCAAACAACAAATGCATCGTTGATGAAATTTCGACGTTTGATTAATGATCGACCATTGAATTAAAATGCGCACTTTACTTTATATCCATCATGTATGCAATCGTTCTCTTCTTCTCGTAAACGCAGGATCTGATTTATCAAGCTAATAATCACTCACAGTTCCCGCTGTAAACAAAAAGTCTTTTTCGATTCATTAATGAACTATATTTTCTTAACTAAACCGATTTATATGGGTTAAACTGAATAGAAATTAGAGCCAGTTCAACTTACAATCGATGTCAAAACTTTAAACGGCAAGTTCTAGGTAACTGAGCAAAAATGAACCCTTTCGACCACTTTTTTCTCTCGCACCCAAAACTAATGATTAACATTAATTTGGTTATATCATGTGGTTCAATATTATCATATTCTTTTTCAGTTCAAAGTCTTTTTATTTGAAGATACATTGTCCTATTGTTTTCTTTTTCTATTGGGTCGATATGACCCAATTATATTGAAATTAATTTGTTTAGCATATGACATCTTCTTCTTTTTCTCTTTATAAGCAATTCTGCTTAAAAATAACCGATAAGCAAAGAGGGAATTGTATTGCCTTTTTCTCAACAATGAAATAGTTCGCCATATGTTCCTCGCTCTTTTTATCTTTCATTTGTTAAACAGAAACCCTTCCTGTTAACAAAGAAGTTAGTTTCTATTGTCGAGCCACCCAGCCTACTTCCTAAGAAAAACGGAGATGTTGGTTTTCTATGAAATAATCTTTCCTGTCGAGAGAAAGTAGTAAGGTTAGAAATACGACCACACTGGCCTTAACAATTAAGTATCATTTTCTCGTAGCACTCTTCGGCCAATACTAGGAACTCTCGTTTAGCCCTAGCTTGTCTAAGTATTAGAAATCAAGTTCATTTTCATCGCGTGTGGCATGCGGTTGTCTTCATTAAACGGCGGTAAGTGTTTTTTAATTCACCATTATCCATATCGGAGCCGAAACCAGACAAATATAACAGTACAAAATCACACCATAAAAAATGTTGAACATTATGTATATCTAGGTCATGTTATCGAAAACCAAATCAAGATGCTAAAAGAAAAACACAACTGGCATAGGGCGCTTTCGGCAAACTAGCATATATCTTGAAAAACACCTTCATTCCTGTAAACTTAAAGAAAAACGGAGACACGGAGAATTGGGAATGGGAAGACCTCAAAAAGATGGTTAGATGACATTAGAGCAGTGGCAGGCAAACAGTGGATTAGATTGGCGCAAGATAGAGAAAGATGGACGCAATTGGGAGAGATCTACATTCAGGAGTTGATGGAAAATGGTTGAGAAAGAAAAAAGAAGAGAATATCCATATAGCTTCATACAGTGCTTTCTACATTAAATATTTTCTCTTTTGTCATACAGACATCTTCCAATTCGTGGACACCGAGTCACTGTTGTTTGCCGTTCTTCCTCTTCTCTTTTCTTTCTTCCTGCATCCATTCAGTTCAGTCTAGTCTAGTGTCAGAATTGACTGATATATTACTAGTACCTACTTTAATTTGATGTTAAATGTGCGTATTGAAGCCACCGTAATTCGTTATCTTACCTAAATCATTTACACGTCGAGCGTTCCATGAAAGAACGTCATTACCTGTGCCTATCTGCTGCCGACTAAGTACAATACAGATCATTAAATTGTGAGTTCCGATAGTTTTAGCTAAATCGTTAGGAATTGATTTATGACTCCAGTTTAGTACCTTTACCGTACTTATGGTTTGTTTATTTTGAATCAAACCGAACGAACTAATATTAGTATAAAACTACGCTATAATATATACATACGAGTATAAACAGGTTTATTTTATATGTAGGTTATATTTATGATAGATTTTATACATGTATTTGAGGTGTTCATAATCAAACATTTTAGTAACTTCATATTTACGTAGATACAACTATAATATTCATTGCGTTTTTCTTATTCTTGAGGATACTAAATTATTGATAATTATTTTTCAAAAACATATTATTTGTTGTATTTAATAACAAGTTGTGCAATAACTCAATAACTTATCTCGTGCCATTTAACTGTTCAGTAAAAATTGGTATAGCGCATTTACTTTAACTACACCTCAATATAACCTTGTTGAAAAACTATTTGACTTTTATTTTTTTATTATGTATATAAATGTCTTTCATGTGTATGGTTTCGAAGAATCGGAAGAAGGAAAAAGAACTTCCGAAGAAGGAAAACGGGACATCGTAAGAAAGAAATACTCATGGCTTAAAAACATAAGGGATTGGACAAACCTCGATGCCCATGCACTCTTTAGAGCCACACAAGATCGAGAGGAGTATGCCAGAATTGTCGCCAACATACACTAATTAGATAGGGCACCATAGGAAGAATACACTATCGCGGTGTTTTTGCTAAGTTATTGGTCGATTAGGGAAAGCATTTGTCAGATTAAATGTGTTTCAATCGTCTACTCCTATCAGCTCTAAAAAATATGGTGGTGTGAAGGCAGCTTGTAAAAGCAAAATATCTACTCTAAACCTTGATAACGCATATAGAAAGTTTTAATACCAGTATATCCCATTACAGGCGTGAACACGCCCTGTATCGTAGATACCTGTCTAGTGATTTAATCATACGGTCATGCACAAGGATTATTTAGCAACCTACCCTCCTAATCACTGCTTGTATAAGGTTTATCAAAAGCATCTTAAAAATAAAAACATATCTTTTACAAATCTGGGCCATAAAGAGTGCGAACTGTGTGAAGCATTCCAACTACACAATAAACAGCATAATTCTGAGAACTTGAATCCAGCATGTAGTAAATATGATAGCTGGAAAGAACACATTCAACGTGCCAGAGATTCAAGAGAATTATACCATTTAGATACAAATGAACCAGATACATCAACGACCCTTAAACTCTATGATGACTTACAAAAAGTTATGATGTTACTAAGAATCGATGTTTAAGAAAGGAATATTTACCCAAAGAATATCGACCTTCAATGAAAGCTTTATATACCTGGGTAAGGAAAAAAAAGCAAAATACTTTTGCATGCCTATGGTTTGACGGTACTACTTGATGAGGAAAAGAAGAAACGGCATGGTATGTAGAAATAATATTCAAAAACTGATGTTTTTTAATTATATTTTCTTTAACATTATGCTAAGAAAAATCACCGCAAAAACATAACATCTGTAGATGCTTAGCGTAGTCTTACTTAGCAATTTCTAATATTCCTTATGATTTTTTTTCAATATCTGCCACAGTGAGCATAAAACTACTGCTCCTTTTTTTAAACATAGTTTATTTACAGATTTACTGACAAAAAGTAAAGTACTGACAGTACTGACAGTACTGCAGATGCTGTGCTTTTCCTTAGGAGGGACCTACTTCCCATACATATTCTAATTAAACTTAGATAAAGAATATAACAAAAAACGCAAATAGCACACGTATGTAGTAAATAATGGGAAAATACAATTTCGCATTTTGATAAGTTACCAAGTGCATCAAAAACCCTGCACTTTGTAGTTATTGACTAAAAACTGAAACTAATAATTATCATATTTTTTAAAGTGTAATTTTTAACCATTGGTATGGATGGAAATTCCGGTTCTGCATCAATAATTGCTTTTTTCAAAGTAGTTACATTATCAGTCAAAACCACAACAGCCGATGAATCATTATCTCAATGTCATAACAGTTAACAGTTGCTTCACTCATTTGTGATGTTATTAAAGACATAAGGGAAGTCGGTAGACTTTGAAGTTTCAATATGTGTGGTGTAATTGTTTTGATAAAATTCACGATAATTGTTACATCGCACTAAAATAGTTATATACAAGTATAAAATTTGTAAAAAATATATTATAGATAGGAGCCTTCTGGGAACTCAGTTGTTTGATAAGCAATAAAACTATAACAAAAAAGTATGTTAGAAGGTCAGGCTTTGTGTGTTTTGAGAAATAATTAGTGAAATAGTTCGTATTCTTTATGTCGAGGAAGGTTCAGATTGATTTAGAAAAACAAATAATTAATAAAGCACCAATTCTAAAAATTGGTGGATGGAAACTGGATATGAAGCATCCATAGAAACAAAGATGTTCACAAAGTGAAATTGAAGAACTTAATACTGCCCTGTTAAGAATAGAAGTTGTACCTGCAATTTTAAGTTTCTTCAGGTTATATCGCCAACACATTGATAGCCAAATAATCTACCTATATGTTAAGAATGAAAGTCCTATCTGCTGTTTAAAAATAAGTTATTCCACTTTAAAATTTTATCGTATTTGCATTTTTTATAGTTTATGTTAAGCCAATATGTCGAATCTCCAATAGTTAACATTTTTATTCGTACCTTCACAAGACGATTTGTAGTTATGAAATATTTGCTTAACAATTGTGTAGTTTCGACAAAATATTCTAACAAGAGGAACATCTAACCTAATCATTCATAATGTTCCCGCCTGTTTAGTTTCTTAACCTAAAAGTTAAACGGTTGTAAGTGTATCTAATTATCATAATATTGTTCTGAAGCTATTTTCTTGTGGCATTTTAAACTAATTACTATTTAACTGGGAATAAGCCACAATTAAAGATAAAAATACGTTTATTGACGTTTCAATTTCCACTTCGGAAATCGTTCTCATTTTTTTTTCTGGGGGAGAACGATTTCCGAAGTGTAAATTGAAACGTCAATAAACGTATTTTTATCTTTAATTGTGGCTTATTCCCAGTTAAATAGTAATTAATACCATTCAACCTCATACAATACGCAGATGATTTCTGCGTTTACACAGAACACAAAGAATATGCAAAAGCAATTAATAACTTGGATAGTATCTATCAGCTACTTCAAAAATGGCTCCATAAAAACAATTTTGAATTATCTTGTAATAAATCTCAGGTTTGCATTTTTACCAGACATTATAAACCTAACGATCAAATAATTAAATTAGGAGAGCATCAATATCCACTAAAAAATAAGGTCAAATATTTAGGGATGACACTTGACAAACATTTGACTTGGAAGGATCATATTGAGGATATGTTAAACAAATGCAACAAGGGAATAAATTTCCTTAAATCGATTAATAAAACGTGGTGGGGTGCTGATGTAGATGTAAATTTATTATTTTACAGAGCGTATATTCGCTCCATTTTGGATTACGGAAGCATATTTTATGGATCAGCCAGTAATGTATTGCTAAATAAAATAAACGTAATACACAATTCAGCTTTACGTACATGTTTAGGTGCTATGAAGTCCACACCAATTCAACCCTTGTATTTGGAAGCCTTGGAACCACCTTTAAATATCAGACGAAACTTCCTGGCCGAAAAATTTCTGGTAAAGACATATATAAAAAACCAATCCTTATAGACAAAGATCATTACTCTGAATTGCTATGATTTGTCTACTAAATACTGGGAAAAAAAAGAAATCGCCTTTAGTCTGCGAAGCTCTGCAACATAATATGGAAGCATTAAAAGAGATAGATAAAGCTACGTATACACTTCAAAACATCTCATATGCAACATATTGTTCAAATACAGATATCTGGTACCAAAATATAGTGAGAATATACATATAAATAGACGGATTATTCACTCAATATTATCAGAATTCGAAAACTCCGTCGTTATATATACCGATGCTTCCAAATCATCAAACGGCACTGGATGCGCTTTTTTTGTTCCGTTGAAACGAATAGAACACACATTTAAGTTAAACTCCCAGACCTCTATTTTTACAGCGGAAGCTCTTGCAATATATGAGGCCTTACTTTATGCAACAGAAAGTAGCTCGGATCATATAGTGATTTCAGATTCTTTATCACTTTTGAACTCTATTGGGAAATCTGGATTGCCAAATACGTACAGTTGCCCTTATATTTACAAAATTAAGGATATCAAACAAAAGTTAGTAACAAGGGGCAAAAATGTGCCCTTTGTTTGGATTAAAGCACATATAGGTTTGGAAAATAATGAACATGTGGACCAATTAGCAGAAGAAAGTATTTTATTTAGTAGAAACTTCGTATAAAATCACGGCTTGCGACTTTCTGGCTTCCTTAAAATTAAGATTATACCAAAGGTGGTATAATATATGGAAGGAATATTCCATTGTTAGCCCAAAGAGATACACTTCTTTTCAAACAGATATTCCTAAAACACCTTGGTATAAGTCTTTTAATGTACCTAGAATAATATGTTACCTAGATCATTAGACTGAGATTTGGACATGCTTGTTACCCAAACATTTATTTAAACTCAAGGTTTTAGATAATGATCGATGTGAATTTTGTACAGAAGAAGGAAACCTAGATCATATATTTTTCCCTAAAGGCAGACAAACGTTTTGGAATAATTTCACCAACTTCAATGGAACCTGGAACTGTAGATGATTAAAAAACCTGATTATGACTTTATGTTATTTTGTTTTAGAGATATTGAAAAAGCTCACAGACTATAGACTGAAAAGAGGACTACAAAGTTTTAACTCGATAAAATGTATAATTTATATTGACATTTTTAACTATGTTAATAATAAAATCATTGCAAGGATTTTCAACAAAACATTATTATATAAAGTAAATTATACAGGTTTAGCAAAAACCGATTTGTACCAAATGCATACATGCATAATTTCTATAAATATTTATTCTCATAAAAGTGTTTTTTGTGTATATAGTGCTGAAAGTTTTTTCTTGTTAGCATAATTGAATTACCAAGCAAATTTTGATACAATACATCGGTACATATAATTCGCATTAGAGTATACTGTTTTATAAACAATGAACAAATGTTAATACGATCGCTTTCTATGAAGCGAATTAAATGTTATTTGATTTCTATCTACATGTATTTCCATTGGCGGAGATAGATTTGATCTCTTAAATATCGATATTAATTTAATAATTTTTTTATTTTTAAAATAATGAATGTGTTGCTTGTGTGAGTCCATATCAAATAGGTAAAGAAATAATAATAAGACTTACTCACAATCAATTTAATTTAACAATCTGACGACCGGTTTCGCTTTCTACAATTTGCAAAGCATCTTCAGGTCTAGATACAAAGTTAAACTAATGCTGCAATAAAATAAACCCAATTAGGGTGGTGTCTAATAAAGATAAAATAAACAAATAAGTTAGTTCATACAAATTATAGTAATTATGCCAATATTACATGTCTGTGGTTTTCAAAATGAATAAATTTGAATATATAAAAGGTATTAACAGACAAGGTAAGACCCACAATTGGTATAAAGTAGTAATATTATATTGTAATAAATTAATAAATGAGCAGATAAATAAAACAAAACAAACATTACTTACATGCCGGTACTCTATTAACTGATGGATGGTAGGTCATGGTTGCAAAAATCATGTATTGTTGATTGGAGAACTTTAATGTGCTATTGCAGTTGCTTTGACAATCAACGGGAAGTTCTTGAGGAGAACAGATTTGATCCAATGAATTAGAGATAGGTATATTGTGGTTGTTTGTCAGATGAAAGTGATGTTCTTTACTATTGTATTATTTAAATTATTTACACTTATATCAGAGATATATTTTTGGAATATGTGTTATTTATTGAGTATTTATGTAGAAGAACTATCATTAGAAATCATAACTAACAATAAGAGAAGAAGTCATCTATGCCATCAAAAACACAAAAGAGGGTAAAGCTACTGGACCATATGATGTGTCCATCAAATTATTAAAACTCATCGATGAAGATGTTATTGATGTAATTGTTGAACTCTTTAATCTAATATATCAGACTGCCACAATCCCTAGACAATGGCTGCAATCGACCTTTGTAGCAATTCCCAAAAAGCCAAGTGCAACAACTTTCTCAGATCACAGAATTGCATATTTTATTATATGCATATATCAATATGCAGAACAGTTGCATATTATTCACCCGTTTTTTTATAAACAAAAATAATATCTTGTAAATGAAAAAAAAACTTGGAAAAATCTAAAATAATGATAAACACCTTGTTACGCCACTGGTTTTAGCTGTTTTTTTAAAACAACATGTATATTTTATAATTTAGAATTTCCCCATTTCAAAGAAATGTGCAATTATCATTTTTAACAAGTCGTTAATTATTACTTAATAAATATACACACAATGGAAGTAGATATTGATTAACAAAACACAGATATTAATTATTAATAAACTAAAACCTTAAAGCATACTCCAGCTAAGTTGGAGTATTATTGAAGTTAATACATGTTCTTAAAGTGGACATGAACTTTGAAATATTGACTAGTGATTCTTTTTGTTGTGGTTCCATCTACTATCGGAGATGGCTTATCATCGAGGCTATCCTTACTTTATTTGCAGAGGCTTTAAAGAGGTCTACTGAGCTACAATTATACAATGCTAGAAGCACCTTGAATCGATTTAGGTCTTAGCATTTCATATTTCTCATCCCTAGTAATATCGCTTAGATATGATTAGCTATAAATACTCATTTCCAAATTATTATGAAATAATTATATATCATATACGAAGAAGGTTGCGTTTCGATTTAATTTGAGTCTCTTACCACTCCCTGACACGTGTTTCTGGGTCTACCCATCATCAGAAGGAGTTTGTACGAAGACTCAAACCAAATCAAAACGCAAGGATTTCTCTGGCAATTACATGAAAATAACTGCCAGAATATGCAACTAGAGACCTCTAGTGAGGAAAGATGAAGATACCTCGATAGCAATTAAAGTAAACTGTATACCCAAGCTTAATCAAGCCATTCAGAGCGGTGATGGGAATAAATTATATTCCACTATGTGTTCCATAGTGGAATATAATAATAATATTAATTCCACCTAATTGTGTTGTGAGAAAGTTCATAGCAATTCTTTGCATTGGATTATTTGGGGAGCAGAATAAATATCGATTGGAGTCATTCTTTAGTTATTATACGTGTTCTATACGGTACACATGCAGTCCACATAATTTTGAGTAACTTGGGTTGGTAGAACTGGTTCGCGTCCGTAGTCGAATACTACACGTGGACCCTGGTTAACGGTAAATGGACTAGCACATACTAGCGGTTAGATAATCTGAGGATCTCCTGAACAAAGGCACATTGCAAACAATGCCATTAAACGTTATCAGAAGGCATATTGACAATAATACGAATGGCCCTTCTCAGGATTCAATGACAAGAAAACTCGGACCCATGAACCGAATTTGTCACTTCAATGTAGAAAGCATTAAGTTAGTCAAAGAGCCAGTACTTAACAAAATTTCTAAAAGATAATGACATAGATCTGGTGACTCTACAGTAAATACACTGCGAAACGGAAATACCACTGCGAAAAAGGGGAAAAATACCTGGCTTCAAACTATTGGGTGCCGCTTACCATTGATCATGCGGCACACCAACGTACGTTAAACAAAACATAGAAAACGCCGTCCTTGTTTCCATGTGTACTAATGATGAAATTCACAATGTTTTAAAAAGTGATACACACACATCCGCCCCCGTTTATATACGTAAGGTACTACAACAGTCACCATGAAGAGTGAAAAAATAAACAATGCAACAACAATGTGAATTCACTAGTAAAATGGGCGGAGGACGAATATCTATCAACTTTGACTTAAAAAGCTAAGGACCGACCTACATTCATGTCAGCAGCATGGAAGAAGGAGTACAATCCTGATCTATGTTTCGACTCTACTAATAAAAATAGGCAACCTCTAGCAGTCCCTTGAAAAGTAATGGACTACTTCCCATACAGTCAACACTGCCCATAGAGGCAGAAACCCAGATTCCTATAGTCACATTCATCCTTCGCCCATGGTGGAATCTAAAGAAAGCTATGTGGTGTAGATTCTCTGCAGGACTGGACAAGACTCTAGGTTGAATACCCTTACCATCAGAAATTACAAAAGATTTGTTGGAGCCGTAATAAGCTAGGCTAAAAAGCATATATTAAGAGACTATCAAAAAGAATGCATTCCTGGTTGATCCCAAACAGAGAAAAACTGAACGAAAATTTACTTGAAAGCAGCGATCAAGAATTAGCCGATGAACTTCTCCATAGCCTAGTTGCAGTGAGACAACAAAAATGGACGGAAACCGTAGAAAGTCTTTATTTTTAAACATCAATGAGGGAAGCATGGACACTATTAAGAAAATTAGAAAGCGGAACCTATATAATAAGAAACAAAACAATAATTGACCCAAACACTATTGCCTCAGATGTGGTATCGACGTCTAGGTCCCCGAAAGACAAACCACACACAACCAAGGTAAAACGAGAGCTCAAAACTTTAAAATTTCAATCGACAGGAACCGAATACTCCCGAACTTTCACTTGCGAAGAAGTCACTGTCACTCTTAATGATGTAAAGCCACGTAAAACCCAAGTTTGGACAATATTTATACCGAACTCTTAAGTTAACCACATTTATTGAGGCAGGGTTCCAGAGAAAACTTAAAACTCCAGCCGGATTCATAGACCTAACAGCGTCCCACGATATAGTCTGAAGAGAAGGCATGATATATAAGCTATTCCGTACAATCTCCTATGTAATAGGGAGAAAAGCCGACATGTGTGCTACCCCTACAGTTAGGTGGCCTAACCACAGTCATTAAAAACAGAAGGTGTCTCATTACCCAAGACACCTTACGTAACATTCAGATCATAAGCCTCCTCACGTAAGTCACACGCTGAGGAGGGGTGGAGGAAAAGCCTGGGGGTCAGATAGGTACCACCTCAACTAGTGAGGTGTAACCGGTTTGATTTTCGGACATGTGGATCCCACTCTTACAGTGGTATACACATGTCCCTAGGGGTAGGGTTGATCGCCTCGCGTGATTGTGTGTGTGTGTGTCTCCTGTACATCCACTGCATGAATAATCAACAGCATGCTAGCCGACCGAACGATTCAAGTAGTTATAGGAACCGACTTCAGCATCTCAAGAAAACTGAAGAATGGACTGCCCCAATGGAGCTCCTCTCCTCTTTAAGTCATATTTTTCTCTATTTATTCCAGTTCTTAACATTGCTCATTTAACATTCTCTCTTTAGCTTCTTTTATTTTCTTTTTAATTAATCGATTGGTTTCATTATATTTAATTGGATTTTTTGTTTTGGTATTTGGTTTTTGTTTGCTTTTGTTATAGCTTTAAACTTTTATTCAGGTCTTGGGTACTATGTAAATTTTTAGTAGTTTTTACAGTCTGTTCCTTTGTTTGTGGTTCCATTAATCTGTTACGATCAATTCTATTTTGTGTGGGTTTTTAATCAGCTTTAATTTGGTTTATAATATAACTACCATAATATGGTTATGGTCTTAACCAATATCTCCTCCAGGAGAAATTTTGGCAAAATAAGTATAGAAATAATACAGAAAGCAAAAGTATATAATTACTAATGTTATAAAAAATATCTAAAAAATGGTAAACATAATTAAAAAACTATAAAATTAAAGACTACAGTAATAAGCTCAAAACGACAAATTTTTTAAACGCCATTAAAAATACTTTTTTACGGCAACGTTTCATACAAATGTTTTTATTAATAATTATACCTTTAATAATTTGTGTTTAAATATACTTTTAAAACCTAATGATTAAACTTTGTATTTGGTTACTTTGCCACCAAAATTAGATACCATTTATTATAGGTTGGAAAAAATTAATAGTTTGCGAAAAATAGCAAGGCACTATACAAAAGTTCAAAGTTTGATTATGCAAATCGATTTCGCGAACAACTAATTACAGTTGTTATTATATAGTAACATAAATAATTAAAATGACTAGCGCAACCTTGGATTTTCATATCACACAAAAATGATATCATTCCATAGCGTCAAGCAGTCTACCACTTGGTGTATTGCGTTAATTTATTTTTTCATTTTATTCGTTGTTGCCAGGTGGTGTTTGTGTAAAATCTAAATCGAATATGTGTTCCGAAATAGTTTGCTGTATAATGTGCACAAAAGATTTTTCATTTGAAAAATAGATAGAGAAAAGTCTAAAAAGACTTTTCAGTTGCTAGTTCAGCAGACTAATAATAATAGTAATACTAAAAATAATTAAGAATTGTTTTTTTATTTTTAACTGCATATTTACAATCTACTTCTAAACAGGACATTGATTAATTAGTAAATTTGATATTGTTCTGAAGCTATTTTCTTGTGGCATTGTAAATTAATTACTATTAAACTGGAAATAAGCCACAATTAAAGATAAAAATACGTTTATTGACGTTTCAATTTCCACTTCGGAAATCGTTCTCAAAATACAAACAGTAAATTAAACAAATTTTGTTTTTTGTTACGTAGTGAAGAATTCTTCTAATAATTTAATTTTATCTGACTCATTTATATTGACAATTCAGACATACATTATGCATTTTAAAGTAGACGACTTTAAAATGATATTGCCAATATTGTTGAGTTGCGCTCCTGGGACGACTTTACTTATAATTATCAGAGAGATAATTATAATTATACTTTACTTATAATTACAAGTTATCAGAGAGGATTAATTACACCTCATTACAGTAAGACTCCTTATTTCTATGGAGTACCGAAAATTCATAAAACAAATATACCACTTAGACCCATTTGTAGTACCATGAATTCTCCTTGTAGTGAACTATCAACATTTTTATTAAATATTTTAAAACCATTTACAAATAAAAATGACACATTCATAAAAAATACACAACATTTTTTAAATAAATTATCAAATATTGAATTTAATTCAAATCATACTTTGGTAAGTTTTGACATAAATAGTTTATTTACGAATGTGCCATTAAATAAGACTTTAAGTATAGTCAAGACAAAATTAGAGAGTGATGATTCATTGGCAACTAGAAGAAGACTAAACATATCGGCTATAATGGAGTTATTAACATTATGTACTGATAATACATATTTTCAACTAAATAATGAATTCTATAAACAAAATTTTGGTCTAGCAATGGGCTCTAGTTTATCTCCATTCTTAGCCGATATATTTATGGAAGATTTTGAAACAAATATCATTTCTAAACAAAATTTTAAACCCACAGTATGGTGGAGGTATGTAGATGATGTATTCTCAATATGGCCTCATGGATCAGAGTTGTTGGACACATTCCTAAATGATATAAGCGATAAAGAAGAGACAATAACATTTACCATGGAAAAGGAATATAATAACACGCTACCTTTCCTGGATGTTTTAATCTCTAAGAACGATACTGGATATGAGACTCAGGTGTATAGAAAACCAACACACACCAATAGATATTTAAATTTCAAATCAAATCACAATATTAATGTAAAAAAGGGAATAATTAAATCCTTATACGATAGAGTCAACATTACTTGTTCTAATAAAAATTCGTTCTTGGAGGAGAAACATTTGTTAACATCTGTTTTATTAAAAAATGTTTATCCTTTATCGTTTATAAATAAGGAATTTTCAACAATTGATCGAATAGAACAGAACAACTCAGAACGAGATCCTACAGTATACACAAGGAATAATATGAGGAAAATGACAATACCGTACATAAAAGGACTATCAGAAAAACTTAAAAGGATAGGAAATAAATTCAACATTTCAACAACATTCAAAACAACAAACACGTTGAGATCTATTTTGTCCAAAACCAAACCTAACAATGAACAAGAAAGGACAAAGAATTGCATTTATAAAATACCTTGTGAATGCGATCAGTTTTATTTAGGTGAATCATCAAGGCCATTAAATGTTAGAATAAGTGAACATCAATCTTATATTAAAAATAAAGAATTTGATAGATCTCAAATCTGTAAACACGCATGGGATAATGAACATAGGGTTCAATGGAATAATTCAAATGTAGTCCTAAAAGAAACGGATGGTAAAAAAAGAAAAATCAAAGAAGCGGCTCTAATTATGCTAAATGAGGCCAATTGTGTCGCAAATTCCTCGGCAGAATGTAGTAGGATCTGGTTACCAATATTGAAAGAGGAAGTTATTAATAAGAAAATACCAGTATTAGTAAGTCAGTAACATATAGAGGATACATCATTTATGTTTTTTAAATAACGTAACATATAAAATCAGAATTTTGATGTTTGTTGAAGGTAAACTAAATTCACGAACAAATACTTACAATGTCGGGATAGTATTATGAGGTTTTTTTCCTGGTTTTCCCTCATAATTTACTATGGAATCACTAACAGGAGAATTTTACTGTCATCATGTCATGTGTTTGTCTTTTTAAAGACGAATTACATGCTATGATTTTTTTCTGACGGATATTCTCAAGTTAAAGTTGATTTCATGTAATCGAATGAACTATCTTATAAGTAAAGTCGTCCCAGGAGCGCAACTCAACAATATTGGCAATATCATTTTAAAGTCGTCTACTTTAAAATGCATAATGTATGTCTGAATTGTCAATATAAATGATTCAGATAAAATTAAATTATTAGAAGAATTTTTCACTATGTAACAAAAAACAAAATTTGTTTAATTTACTGTTTGTATTTTGAGAACGATTTCCGAAGTGGAAATTGAAACATCAATAAACGTATTTTTATCTTTAATTGTGGCTTATTCCCAGTTTAATAGTAATTAGTAAATTTGATGACAATATTGACTTGATTTGTATACCGTCTAATAATGACAGCTCTCAATTTTCACCTATGTAACCAGGTTTTCTGGCCAAGTCCTCTTCAGTCTTCGTTCCCCTATTGGTGGCTGATACACTTCACTGATAATTTGGCTGTGTGGATGGTTGCATTGCTCACATAGTATTTTTGATTGGAACGTCAGCAAAATTTTTGTGTTTGAAGGCTTGTTACAGCCCCAGAGTTCTAAGGCTAATGTCCATATTAGTTTTGGTACGACTTTGTAAAGCAGTATTTTGTTCTTCATTCATCGTTGCAATTCGAATCATGTTCGAATCAAGTTCAAAATGTGTGATCTTTTCATGAACATGAGTTCTTAGGTACAAGACTCCCTCACGATTTAAAGCATTCTTTAGGGGTCCAAAAAAATTGTTCCAGAGGTTGAAGCCTGTGTGAAGTAAGGAGATGAGGGAGAAAAAAACCATAACAATCCGTATTATATGCTGTAGATATAAATATTCAAAGAAATGTGGATTCCATGGTTATAAAATGTAAGAAGCACTGGATCTTCTTTCGATGCCTTTATTCGTTGACAAAAATGTTTTATCCAATCGAAAAATAACTCTTCATTTATTCAACCATTTTTTGAAAATCTGTATATTGCGCCAATTGGGCATTCTCTTATGAATTGTGGTGTACAAATTTAAAGAAATGGAGGTTCAAATTGTCCCAATGTGTTTACAGTGCATACTATGGTAACCTTTTATCTCTTTCCAATGATACTTATTACAGCTTCTACTTGTTTTTCACTTTTTTGTACCAGAATTTTTTATAGTTTTCGTACCGTAGAAATGCCAGTTTTATCTACAATAAAAATTTATCTCTCATACTTAACTGTGAGCGGATTACTAAAAAATCGTTCAACCTCATCTTTATTGGATGCATAAATGCGGTTTTGACCGGTATCCAACACTATGAATGAGCTTTAAAATTGTTCTAGCCAATCTCTATCAGCGATTGTGACACATAATAGACCAGATCTCATACTAGTTAATAAACTAAAGAGATAAACAACACTAATTAATATGCAGATACCCAACAACAATAATCTTCGTGTTAAACAGAACGAAAAGATCGCCAAGTACAGGGATCTGGAAATTTAAATACAAAGACAGTGGAGAATGGAAAGTACCCAGACAATACCTATTATTCTCTCTACCACTGTAGAGATTCCGAAGTACCTCCTAGAAAACATAGAAAAAATTGAACATCTCTACAAAACCATGCAGAAATACTCTCAACGTCCAGATGTGTATGAAAATTTTTGGGAGATTCTCCAAGCGTAGCAAGCAACTCACCTAGGTCTCGATAACACGGAAAGAATCCCAGCAGAACTCAATCCTTTTGATAGATAATCATATAAATAAAATAGAATAGTAAAATAAAAATTACTTAGCATAAAAGACTTTTTTCTTTGACTGGCAACGTTGATTCTATTTTGTTATTCGTCGACTACTGCTAGTTATTTTTCACCTTGGCAACGTTTTTCTATCAGCCCACACTTCCGCCAATAATGCAAGTTTAAAATAGTCAATGTACTGGAAATTTTTAACATTTTTATAACAAATAAAAATATTTTATTCATTTTAACCAGCTTCTAGCTTGCACTGTAACGTTATGTAAGTTTATTGTATGCAAATATAAAAGTGATGACTATAAAAAATATAATAACAAAGTTTAAATAAGTATAATTATTTTCTTAGTTATTCCTAATAGCTTTAATCTCTTTTCAATTCGTTATAGTCACCAACAGTAATACCAGAACCATGTCATCGTTACTTGGCAATATAGGTCATAGCAAAAGTAAAAAAATAAAATTAGATATCACAGTTTTTATTGAAACAAATAAAAAAGGTCAAAGTAGCGAACACATAGGAGGTTTTATTTATATTATAGTGAAGTAAACAAGGACAAGAAAGCACAAGCAGGGGTATCAATATTGATAAAAAAAAGGAAACCTGAAAAGTTGGGAACAAATCAATGAGAGAGTTATTAGAGTATCTATTACTTGGAAAGGGTATGATCTCGAGATCATTGGCCATCTCTAAACCATCAGAAAGTGCATCAAAAACAGATAAACAAGTATTCTACGAAACCTTATCAGAACTCATTGAAAATATAAATAGCCGCAATTGAGATGCAAGAATAAATGTACCGTTTGTCAGTCGGGTGAACCAGAATGGATGACACCAACATTTATATGTCTCCTAAAAAAGAAAAATGGTAGAGAATGTATTGACCACCACACCATAAACCTGATATCTCACTTACTTCAGAATACGTTTAAAGATCATCCATAAACGCGTTTACCAAATACTTGATATGGATATTGAAGAAACCTAATTTGGATTCCGTAGAGGCGTAGGTACCCGTTAAGCTCTCTTTGCATTCAACGTACTAATCCGGATATGATTGGATGTGAACTAAGACATGTACGTTTGTTTCATAGATTACAACAAGGTTTTCGATAAAGTCAGCCACAAAGAGCTAAGGGATGTCCTCAAAGCAAAACGATTACAATACAACGACACTAGCGTCTAGACAGCATACCAACAAATCAGGCAGATCGATATCGATTCATTCAAATAAGAGTTTTTGATCACATCGGAAAATATGATAATCGAATCGTATTTCCTAGTGTGTTTGTCAAGTGTCAAAGTCAAATACTTGTGTTTGTTTTGTTAATATCATAAATCCTTACACATATTTTTAAACTCATTTTTTTTAAATATGGAATGCCCAACTTGTTACAAAAAATTATATTGCGCAACATATTAGAAAGTTTCATGGGGAACACCTTGCCCCAAGAGTATACAAAGTTGCTAGTAATTATGCCTTTACTTGTACAGTATGTAAGAAAAATTTCAATGAAAAATCTAATTTAAATCAGCATATGAAAACTCATGATGATATCAGGGTAAATGTGAAGTCCAAAGAATGGAGAAAACAGTGTGGATTGTGCGATTTCCGTGATTGCAACAAAAATCTTACCTATAAGTTTAAAAACATGAGTTACTAATAGATTATAACAGACAACTGAATACCTGTTGAGAGAAATTCCACTGCTTTTTAGGCAATGCATTTTTACCTAAAACACATAGGTAATCTATGTGTTGCAACTAATTTAAATAATTTTAATTCTTCCATTTATTGAAGTCACAATTACCATTTTTTAATAATTTAGGTTATGGTTATGTTATTGTCAGTTGTTCTCCCGATGACATAACCAGCACTCCGAGCTACTAAATTCAATTCGATTGTATCGATCTGAATTAAGATATCGATACCGAATCGCCTGATTTGTTGGTATGTTGTTTAGACGCTAGTTACAACGACAAGCGAAATATAAGAAATCTATATCTACAGCGGGCACACATACGCATTAATGAACACACTTTAGAAGAGGTCGAAATTAAAAGAGGAGTGCGATAGGAGTCTCTATTGTCACCACTACTATTACATTCATACTCTTTTTATGAGAAATTATGAAAAGAGCTCTTGAGGAAGAAACAGAGGAATAAAGATCACACGAACACCAATTAACAACATTAGATATGCGGACGATACTATCATAGTAGCAGACAACCTCCAAGATCTCCAGAAGATAATAAACAAGATAGTTGAGTATGGAGAAGAATATGGATTATCAATAAACATCAAGAAAACTAAATTTATGAGGATATCGAAAACCTCAAATAATGATGAAAAAGTTTGACAATTAACGGTAAAACTTTAGAACAAGTTGAAAACTACAATAATCTTGACACAATAACTAATCACACAAACGACTACTCCAAAGAAATCAAAGTTTAAATAGAGAAAGCACGAACAAACTTGAATAAAGTGAAAAAGTTACTTTGTGCAAGAGAACTAAAATTAGAATTGAGATTTAGGGTGGCAAGGTGTTATATTTCTCGACTCTGCTTCACGGGATAGACACGACATCAAGACACGAAAGCTGCAATATCTGTGGCATGTTATGCGTAATGAAAGATACAACATATATCAATTAATTATACAAGGGACAATCCAGGGCAAGAGAAGTCTAGCAAGAAAAATAATCTCATGGTTGCGTAACTTAAGGAAATGGTACGGATGCACATCAATCGAACTATTCAGAGCGGCAGCATCTAAGATCAGAATAGCCATGATGATTGCCAATCTCCTTCGCGGAGATGACACGTAAAGAAGAAGAAAACGAATTAAAAATAGGGAACATTAAATCCAATTTTGTGAACAGCACTCTCTGAAAATCCTTTATGGATCATAAATATATGCATAAGTATACTTAGATTTAACCCAATCAACAATACAGAGCTTCTGGATAAGTCGCTTCTGAGGAGACCTAATAAAGTCGAAATTTTTATACGTGCATGGCAGGTGCTCTGCCTTGAAATTAAATCTTAAACGTCTTTCCACTTTATTTATTTACTCATATTCGTGAGTATTCGTATTTATACGGTCTGCAAAAGAAAATTTGGCGCTTCATAAGAGGTCAAAGAACGGAAGTAAAGGAACTAACAGAACCAAAACACATAAAGAAGGATACGTGGATTAACTACCTAAAAAAGCTATATGAAGAGGAAAAATAAACGACTCGAGAACCGGACACACTGGCAATTACCACAAATAAAGAACTTTATGTAAATGTAGAGGAAGTTGTAACAATAAAACACTGAAAACTTTGTTTTCAAACTTCCACAAAATTTATTTTAACTCTTATCACTACAGCTGTTTCGGCTGATTGCCTTTCTCAAGTGATCTATTTTTGGCTTGGGTTTACAAATTTATAGTCTCTAATGAAATAGGTTGAGGAGGGGAGAACTGTTTGTCTCAAGTTGGTCATTCAGAATTATATCTGTGTTTTTTAATTTGTTGATTTCCATAGATTCTAACAAAGATAGCTTAAGGCCTTTATTTTGAATGTGAAGAATTTTAAATTTGTCATTAAAAGAATGATTATGATCTAGAAGGTGAAGTGCGTATGTCGAATCTGTTTTTCTATTATTGAAAGCCCTTTTATGTTCTGCTATTCGTTTATTAAAGTTTCTACCAGTTTGACCGATGTAAGTTTTTGGGCAGTCGCCACATTGAAGTTTGTACACACCACTATTTAAGTGTTTTTTATTTTGGCTCTTGTTATTTTTAATATATTTGCCTAGGTTGTTATTTGTTCGGAAAGCTGGTGTTATTCCTTTCTTTTTTATGTGTTTGGCAATTTTTGTTGTTATTTTGCCTGTATATGTAATCGAGCAGAAGGTACTGGGTTTTTTCTCTGGTGGTGGAAATACTAATTTCAGGGCTTTCTTGTGTAGTTTTTGATTTAACATTTTATTAATTGTTTGTTCGTTGTATCCGTTGTTTACTGCTATTTGCTTAATCATATTTAATTCTGTCTCAAAGTTGTATTTTGACATCGGAATTTCTGTTAATCTATGTAACATACTATGATAAGCTGCCAGTTTATGTTGTGTTGGATGGGATGATGAATTGGGTATAGTCGTGTCAGTATGGGTAGGTTTATGAAATATGGAGAAGTCATCTGTGTTTTGAATTCTGCTAATTTTTAAATCTAAAAAATTTATGGATTGATTTTGTTCTGTTTCTATTGTAAATTCAAAATGGCTATGAAGTGAATTAATATACGATAAAAATTGGTCGAGTTGCCTGTTAGTTCCTGTGAAACATACCAGTACGTCGTCTACGTATATCCACCAATATAAAAACTGTATTGAAACTCATAAAATGAATTTCCATCAAGTAACGGTCGAATCCATCAATTATGTAGAGGAAGTTGATTGAAATACTTGAAAACCTGAAGAACAAAAGGAAACAGATAAAGATTGGATCCCAAACAAGTTAATGAAATATTGTAAAGCAGCAATGACAGAACAATTAATAAAATTATTAAACATAATACAATGAAGAATGTAGAACGAGCAAACTAATTTTACTATTCAAAAAAGGGGATATAATATGCCCAGTCCTATATGTTTCAGAGACCTGGATACTAATAAAAAGTAATGCAAACATGTTAGGATGTTTCGAATAGAAAGTACTAAGGCAAATCTATGAATCATAATGGAGTGTAGAGAAGACGATACAACTTTGAACTTTATAGAATATACTAGGAACTTGATATCTTAAAACATATTAAGATGGGACGTCTGAGGTGGATGGGGCATATAATTCAAACCGAACAAAATGACCCAGCATGAAAAACGCTCCTTGATACACCCATTGGTTAGAGAAGAAGAGGAAGGCCCAGAACTAGGTTCCTTGATAACATTAATGAAGACATAAAAAATGTGGAAATATGTGCTTGGCGGAGAAAGGCGATTGATAGGGACGACTGGAGAAAAATTCTTGAGGAGGCTAGGACCTACGCAGAGTTGTAAAGCCAGAATGATTATGATGAATACTATTTTAAGTAAGTGATGGAAAACAAAGTTTTCAGGGATTTATTTATTTTTTTTTTATTAGAAAAAGATGTCGCATCCACCAAAAGGTTATTAGCGACGGAACAAAATATAAAAAACAAAGTTAAACACCTACAGATTGTACAAAATGTTTATGGATCTAAGATAATTCACTATATTGTTACAGGAACAGTTTTGACGTAGAGCCTGTAGTAGAGCGTTTGGGATCTTGTAGCGCTGTCTTTCTTGGTCATATTTACTAAAAATGTTAAAAAATGTTCGACTGTTAATCGGACGTTACACTGATCACATATAGGTGGATTTTTCTTTGTGAAAAGGTAGGAGTACGTTAATCTGGTATGTCCTAGGCGTAAACGCGCAACCGCAATTTGTTCTCGTCTATTGAGCGACGATGGAAACCACTGAGACACATTATTTTTGATTTTATTTAGATTGGAATTAGTTTGAGACCACTCATTTTGCCACAAACACCACACTTTATTTTTAAAATAAGCTTCTAAGTCACTGGAAACACACTTGTCTATCGGCTTTGACAAATCACTTAAAATTGCCTCTCGTGCAGTCCTGTCAGCTTCTTCATTTCCTGTTATTCCGACGTGTGAGGAAACCCATAAAAATTGGACGCTTCTTCCATGTTCATAAGAAATAATAATATTTGGAGAATATTTAGATAAAAGAAGCTGTAGCATAGGGAGACGATGAAAAAATCCATCAATGTTCCATTGAAGTATCGAGTTAAATGTTGTTAACAGATTCGGAGTTAGATGATACTAAACAATTGTCTACAGAAGAGTCACTATCTAAGTCAGAAATCTCTTTCTCTAAATGGTTGTATAGTTTTTTTGAAGTTTTGTAAACTTGCTTTTTGTAGATCTATCATTTGCATATTGATAGCTGCTTTGTAAAAGATGGAGTAAACCAACCATATCAGTTGTAAATTCTTTGACGACGCTAATAGTGTCGGAGGAGCCTTGGACATTATCAATCAGTAAGGACAATTGGTGGTAATTTAAAACGAATGGTGGGGTATGATTATCAATGAAATTTTTAAGAGTTTCCCGTGTAGATGGGACTTTAGATGAGCGCGGTTTTTTTGGTTTAGAGGGTTTGGGTTTTGCAAACAGATTTTCTGATGAAATTACTGAGTCTGAAGGAGGCGTGACGATCTCACCAATACTGCGTTTTATGGAAGAACTTGCGTTTTCGTAATTGCTATTAGAGTTTTCACTTAGATGCTGTGGCTTTATTACATTTGGAAGTACTGAAGCAAACTCATTGGTAGTGACAGAACTCGAGCTTGAAGTTTTATTTGTAAGATTGGTTGAAATGTTTGTTTCAGAAAAATGTCTTGATGTATCAGTTTTAATAGAATTTTCTGCAGTTGTATCTAATGAAAAAGGAGCTGATAGATTGGAGGATATTGCTTCCGAAGTTTGTGAAAACGGTATTGCTACTGAATGAGGTTGATTGAAAGTGTTGTTATAAGTAGGAGCGTTAGTAATTTCTTTGGCATGGAGATTTGTAGGTGTAAGTGATATGCTGATTTGATAATGGATAACTTGATGACTGCTGGGTGTTTGGTACCTTCTGTAGTATACTGTTGAAGCTGTTTGATTTGGTACTTCATTGTTTGACTCAATATGAGTTGATTCCGTTACTGAACTGTTATTGCATTGGGATGATATGTGTCCTGTGTAATGTGAGCGTAGCAAGTGAGTGAGAAGTTGGAATAAAGGAAGTAGCATAGAAAAAGATAATAATTATTCGAGATAATTATTATATATTCCAAATCAAATAAGAGATAATTATTACAGTAAAATTTTCATTTTTAAATCCCACAAATAAATTGACCTAGTTATTGCATTGTTTGCTAATTGTTTAAACATAGAAAAGCACGTCAAACAAAAAACTGTTATTGTAACGCAATATAGGACCCACAATTCAACGAAAACACAACCTTGGACTATAACCGGTCAATGAGGACACCATTCGATAAAAACTAGAAAACGGGGACAGCCAAGTCAGTAGTTAGTAGTCAGTCAGTAGTAGTGATACGGCGGTAGCTGTGGCGGCCCGAGGCAGTAATTGCCTCCGGGAGCGTCCAGTACGCGAGACAATCGGTGATTCTCCGGGGGCCGGGTATCATCTGGCAGAGTTCGCGTGTAGTCCGGTTATTGTGGCAGCTCGAAAGTTCGCAACCCTCAACTGACCGAGTTCCAGAAGACTGAACGTGTCGTGGTTGAAGCCCTAATATACACATAAGGTAACAGATTTCTTATACTAACCTGGGTAATTATATTAGTACCACTGTCAACTCTTCACTATCTTGCTACATCGTCTCCCGACGCGCAGAATAACGTGTTAACGATTGTATTAGTAACTTCA
Source organism: Diabrotica balteata (assembly GCA_918026665.1). Classification (NCBI taxonomy): domain Eukaryota; kingdom Metazoa; phylum Arthropoda; class Insecta; order Coleoptera; family Chrysomelidae; genus Diabrotica; species Diabrotica balteata. The sequence goes on from OU898279.1 coordinate 163,470,353, forward strand.
GGGTAGATTCAATATATTGTTGACTCTAATTTGGTTTTTTTAATGTTCCTTTCGTCCGACTCACTAGAGACTAGGAGAACACGAGATTCTGCGTATGCATATCTCCGGCTTCAAAAGTAAGCCCATAACCTCTGCTCTTTACAGGACCTGAGACCTAGGAGTCCTTACCCCTATCCCGAAATCCCTTATCTTCTCGTAAATCCACGAAGACGAGCCAGCCCTCCAGACCAGTGTGACCAGTATTCCTTGCAGCCGCTCGCAGGGTTAGCATCCCTTGAGGATCTATTGTGTATTTCATTTCGTGACAGCGTTTTCCTTACCTTCACATAACGCTCTCATTACCCATTATTTTACAGTGGTGACAGCGGAGTCGCCTCTGATTATTACACCTGTGTTTTTGCAAATAAAGCAGGTAAGTGTACCTTGTGAGAAAAATATGCGGTAAGGTGTTTGATCGAATTTTATTAGAATAGAATCTGGAATTGGTGATGTTATAGGACTTATATAAACTTGCCTCCGAAAGCTCAATATGTGACTATATTCGGGGAGAGTCAAGCTAATTTTCAGAAATGATATTGGGGAAATAAGCTTTAAACCGATATTCTGTAATTCTTCAACTAATACTTGATGAGGAATTGACGGGCAGACTCCAGACAAGACTAGTCTTTCTGCTGGAGAGACAAGTCTTCGTGCTGTTACAACTTCGCCGAGTACTTCTATAGAGCCATGTTGTGTCATGAAGTTATCTACTACGGTTTTGTTTGCCAAATACATGCAGATTCTATTATGAGATAATCTAGATGAAAAAATAATATTTTTTGGGTTGATGATTGTGCCCAAAGGAATGAGATAATCCTGCAATTTAGCATTATTGATGCAACTAAATACAATTGCTTGGGTCTTACTCGGAAAATAGTGTGAAGCGGCTGATGCATAACTGTTTGTGATATTCGAACGTTGATTTACTGGACTGGTTAGATCGGAAGGTGTGTTTACATTCTGTGAAGTCATTTTAAGCTATGGCAGCGAAGGCCTTACTCCGACTCTGGTAAGTGAAAAACTAACCGCATGCTACTATAAGGTACTTATAACAGCTAACCTCACAAAATGATTGTACGGTAGTATATATTTATTATTGACGTTTTCTTTTCACACTAATAAAATAATAATTACGTATAGATAACTTACGTAGTAGTATCTAGTAGATAAACACTTTAATTTTAAAAAACTATTTAATAAAACCACTTGTTTTTATTAAAAACTAGGAGTACGATATCAGTACAACTTAACCTAACCTTGCCAGGGCCGGTCTCCTCGGGGATTTATTGTTAAATGCTATTTTGTTAACAATTGCTGAATATGACAAACTTTATAAAATTAAACAAAAATTTTGTTAAAATTACTTTGACGCAATCAACATTTATTTGGGAAATCGACTTTAATTTTTTCCATTCAGTTGGTCCGTTTTGGAGGTGAACATTTTCGGAGTGAAAATAATTTTTATGTAATTACCTTATTACTGCGACTTCATAATTAAGTTGATGTGAATACCATCCGTGATAAAGTATTCTCCTAATTTGTTAATTAATCTGTCTTACATTCGGGATTATTTGATAGGAAACGGATTCTTGCGTACGAAATATAAAATTTATGCTGTGAGTCAAGAGAGTCTCTCTCGTTCATTAGTAACACACCAACAACTTGAAGGATTTTCCTCCTTTATAATACTTAATTAATAAGCGTGTTTCTCTTGGAAAATATCAACTTGATTAACTCTAAATACCAAGAAGCCTGTACCAAGAGGGTGGTTATTTGTAAGGGTAGGACGCGCATAGTTTTTCTTTGCTTACTTAAAGTAAATTTATTTAAAAATAAAATTTTAAATTCCGTGAAGGTCTTTAATTAACATGATAAAGTAACGCTAACTAGTGTAAAGGAATACTACGGGGACGTCAAAAAGCAAGGACTTCAGATAGACTTTAAAATCAACAGATTTTTTCACGAAAATGGTGCATTTACAACTAAAATAGTTACACTTATCTCATATAATCAACAATTTGCGTTCCACAACTTGTCGATCCACCACGGAAAATATTCCTCGCGAACCAGTTTCTAGTACTGACGAGTATCTTCCTCTTCTTCTTTTTGTTCTTTATAAGCAATTCTGCTCGTTCAATGGCGGATTAAGAGTCTCGAAGCTACAAGGAAGACCCAAAAAAACGGTTGTTTTCTGATCATATCACTTAATTTATCAATTTATTACTTTTTACCAAAGAATATAGACGCTTATAGAAGAACAGTTCAAATGGACGATTTGGTTAGGGTTTACACTTTAAAACACATCTGGCAGTCGGCTTAAACTATCTCATAAAAGATGTAATTAGGGGAAAGTGGGAAAGGAGTACGAACGGAGGAGCTATTTATGTAACTTTGCATCTACGATTAAAAAAAATCCCATGCTTTTTTTGTTTTTTTTTTCACAATAAAATCTTTATTTTCAATATATTAAATTGTTAAATTTTGAATTTTGAAATTTAAAAAGGTATGATATTTACAATATTCAAAGCATTTATTTTTTACATTTTATAACTTTGAATTAAAAATAGGTTTGTTCCAACACAACGAAAAACCGTCACATAAATTTTTATTATACTGTTTTTCTGTCCAAAAATTAACGAAATATTTTTTTAAAATATTTCGTTAATTTTTGGGTTAATTCAACCAAAAATTTGATTTTCTCAGGACTTTTCATTAAACTTTTTAGACATGTTTCCATTATTCTGCAGAAAAAACAGTGTTGTGTTTTACATTTTATGTTATTTTATATTAAAAACAAAGAAGAAATTATTAAATTTAGAAAATTTGGAAATATTTAATTCCGGTGATTGATGACTTTATTGGTTGAATTAATTTTATAGTTAATAAAAACAGAGTTCTTCTTATTAACTATAATATTATTTGTAGATTTGTACCTATTTAAATCTTTGTTTTTACTATACGTTTAAACGTAGTTAAATTCACTCTTTCTACCGCAACTGCGGACTAGGCCCTTAAGGCGTATCAATTGAATACTGATCTACTCGCGACACCTGAGCACTGAGGTCATGTGCGGCAAACATGGGCTTGGTGGCCATACCCTTCACGGGCGCCCAGCCGGCGAGGAGAACAAAATTTATTTTGCCAAATCGGCGGCTGAATGACCGAGCACACACTCTTTTCTGGACATGGAGTCGCCAGCTCAGGCTGTCATCTTTCACGCTGATCGAGTATTTCCTTAAACAGAAAGAAAAATTAAAAGATGTGCCACCATAATTGATCAAGAAACGTATATTAATTTTATTGAAGATTCTTCTACGGAACTGAAGATATGAGAAGATTATACAGTTTTTAAGTGGAAAGGTGAGGTGCAAAAAGTTCTTAAAAGTCCTGGATCCTGGGATTTTCGGTTTCAACCATCTAAACGATTATTATTTTCAAAAAACAAGAAAGTTAGTGTTTAAGTCACAGGCTAACCGTTTTATAAAAATATACTTTCTAAGCCCAAGAGCATCTGCAAGAAAGGAAAGAATATTACTCAAATCCAATTACAATCATTGAGTGTACAGAGATGTTTAAAACCAGATAAAATAAAGAGCATATCAACAATCGAAACACTATGGGGTGAATTCGTCGGCTGATGAATGTCTTTATTTCTTCACAAAAGCTTTTAACTAAGGTATGTGCAGGTAATATGGCCACCTTAAGAACTTTTGTCCGTATTTGTGGCCAAATATAATTTTTTTTAAAAGTAACTGTTATTACAGTTACATGGGTTATCTAAATATATATTTATTGTATAATTTTTCAAAAATTGATAAAAATATGATATTTATGACTTAATTAAAAAAATACTGCTATTGGCCATATTACCAACATGGTGTCGCTAATATGGCCACTCTACAGAAAGTAAATTTTTATATCTAATTATGAAGCTTAACACAAAATAGAATAAAATAGTTTCAGATTTTTTAACAGTTTTATTACATGTTAAGCAAATACAGTACAGAAACTTAATATTGTCTTATTTTTCACAATCAGGGCATAAGAACGTATCAATTTTGTCTTTAGCTGTGAGACCCATGCACTCTTCGTGGATATAAGTGCTACATACGCTACACAGTCTCATATCTACCATCCTGTCTTCCTTGCATAATTTGCAGAACCAAGATTCTTGTTTTTTTGTTCCCTTTTTCTTAGCAGGCAAGGTCTTAAATTTGTTTTTTGGATTGGGTAATTTTCGTAGCATTGACGAGACTCTTTTACCATCTGTAGTATGCGTATTGGCTTCAATATTTTCTGAATCACTTTTTCCAATACATCTACCGAATAAATCTTTAGTAACAACTTGGGCTCGACTGTTGATAGCTGGTTTTCTAGGCTTTTTGTTATCGTTCTTTATTGCTGCATTTTCAGGTGTTTCGAGCATAATTGTGAATGAAGTATTTTGGATGTTTGAGAAATCACTGTGATCGTCTTCTGAATCAATAACTTCATCACTGCTAGAATCATGCAAACTAAAGGATAAGTCAGAGTTGCTACTATCAGTGTCTAGAAATGGTTTTTCCGGGCGATTCTTCGGTTGAAAATCCGAAGTAGAGGGACGACAAGAGTTACTACTATCAGTGACCAGACATACTTCTTTTGAGCTATTTTTCGGTTGTAATCCCAAAGTAGAATGACAACGGTAATATTTTTGTTGAATGCCTGAAGTTGATGGCATGGATAAATCATCTGCTTTATTACAAGCGTTAGTTTCTGATAATGTGACATTCTCTTTATCTTCCTGATGTTGGTATGTGATAGTACTAGGGGCAAACACTATCTCTGGGATAGCTTCTGGGTTGAATGGATAAATTCCCGTTGAAGAAAACCCCGATTTTATATTAGATGGTGTCATTGTTTTGTCCCAAACTGTAGAAAAAATTGCCCCAAATCTCTGTTTGGTAATAACACGATCGCTATGAATAGAATAATATTTCATAACTTCATCATCCCAGTAATATTCAAAGGCTCTAAATACAGCTTTGTCCATTGGTTGGAGCTCGTGAGTAGTATTACTAGGTAAACAGTATAGAGTAATTTCGTATCTTTCGGCAGTTTCTACAATAGTGTGATCCAAATGGCATCTTGCACCATCAAATATGATAATACATGGACCAGCAACCTTAAATTTTGAAAAGTGTTGAAGCCAAACTGAAAACGTTTCAATATTCATGCTACCTTTTGCAGTCATTTGAACAACAGCACCTGGAGGTAGTGAGTCAACCCATTCTGGCTTACTACGTTTACCCTTAAAAAGTACCATTGGAGGGATTGCTGTACCGAGAGCATTACCACAAGAAACAATGGTAACACTTTCTCCATGTTCGTTTGCAACAACATGTACTCTTCTAGCTCCTTTTTGTGCCAAAACTTTCTGCTGGTGGTGAAGTGTTAACCTGCAACCTTTCTCGTCTACATTATATATCCGTTCGGGCTTATCAAGTATGTCCATTTCTCTTAAAATACCTTCCAGCTTAGTAAAATGATCTTTTACAATAAATTTATTAAGCTTTTGTGCCCTAGCCGGATTTAAGTTTTGTGCTTTCCTAGGTCTGATTTGAGGATTGCGCTTCATAAAACCACGTAGCCAATAACGACCAGCTATTCCTTTGCTTTCTTGAAAAGGATTTGGGATATTATTGAGTTCTGTAAACCGATATACACACTTACAAAGTACCCTTGCAGTAAGTGGATATCCAATTTGCGAAAGACAGATAATACGTTGAACTAATTCTGCTTTTTGGGCATTTGTAAGTATAGTCTTTCGCCATAGACAAGACTTTACTTGTTTTCCCTCTTCTAAATATCGTCGAAGTGTCCGCCTTGGGATGTGATATGTACGACTAGCTGTGTTAACTGCGGCCCCATTTTCCACCGCTCTTAAAGCTGCTGACAAATTTTCTTCCGTCCAGTTGCCTCGTAGGTCCCTGCGCTGATACTGGGGCATTTTTTATTTCTGTAATAAAAGAAATAATATCAATACAGCAAACAAAATATGCATTGTAGAGTAATATGGCTACGTAAGATAAATATGGCCATGGCCATATAACCCTACTTTTCAGTAAATTTCAGATAAAATTTATACAAAAAAATAAGAACATGTACATGATTTTGAAGGTATACGAAACATGTAAGTACAATTAATATATTAAAAACTTACCTATTAGATTCAGTTAAGATTTTTTTAAAAATTACGAAATTAATAACCAGCTTCTGCAATGACGAGTTTTCACAACAATGGTGTATGGTTCTGACGTATAGAGAATGTGGCACCATCTATTTAACAATTTAGGCACTAAATGTGTATTACTATGCTAATATCAAGAGTTCTACCGTTTAAACATAAAAATAGTAAGAAATTTGTTGGATGGCCATATTACCTACACCTACCTTACTTGGAAAACAGTAAACAGGCGGAAAATGATTCTGAGGGTAGGGAAGGTCATCCTGAAGGTGCAGAAGACGAAAGTATGATCAATTCATGTGATACTGAAGATAATAACTTAATAATTTAATTTTTGTTTATATATTCATTGAAGGCAATATTTTTCAAATTTAGTTTTATATTATTAAAACCCTTTTTTGTTATTATCTCACACGAGGCTACCAAGGTTATAAGAAATAGAAAATCAGTTGAGGTTTATTTAGATGCATAAGCAGACATGTGCAACTCTCACGTGCAAAACAAGATATGTCTAATTTTTAAAGCAAAATATTTTTTTACCAACAAGTCTAATTAATGTTTTGTTTAGTAGTAACTATATTATCAAAGATAGAAAATTTTGGTTTAATCAAGATGTTCATTGGTGTCAAATTACGATTTTTGGGTAGGTTTTTTGCGATTTACCCAAAACAAATAATAATTGAAATGTCTGGTTTTGCAATTATGCGCTTCAATTTTAAATCTTTCAATATTTATTTTAAATTCCAAAAGTATAAAATTTTACTAAAATATTTCAACCATTTCGTGATTATTTGAAAGTTTCAACAATCCAGTAATTCAAAAACTAATAATTTCCTTTCTGTAATTCGATATGAGATCATTATGTGCCTCAATAAATTTTAATCTAAAAATATCATTGGCAACATTTAATTAAAGATTAAAGTATCTGCTACGTGATCAGAACCCACATTACATTCCTGGCAGATTATAAATAAAAAGGTATCGTTCTTTACCAAAGAAAAAAAGAAACAATCCGTGTATTATCCAAGACGGTAAAAATAAAAGTTTGATCTCAGCAACTACGAGGGATCATGGATATGTTTAGAAATCAAAATGTGGAGTATATGCCTATCTAAATAGATATTATATTTATGGATTAAAGCAGGGGTCTCCAAACTACGGCCCGAGGGCCACATCCGGCCCGCAGACAGATTTTGTCCGGCCCGCGGAGACATACTTGAAAACTCCTTTTAGAGAACAAATATTTTTTATAGCAAATAAAATGTTTGTGATAAGTTGGATAAAGAAACACAGAATGGTAATGAGTAAAGACATGTATAATTTATGCAGTAAATTTAACTTCAGCATATAATAACTAACAAATTATTGAAATGAATCCAACTAACATTTTATACATTGTAAGTAATGAACAACACATACCTTATAACAAACATGACATATGAAATGCTAATGAGATGTATGTAATTGAGATTTTCCACCGACAATAGTTTGTAGTTGTGGACTAATTTTACTTGTACCAATTATTAAAAGAGATTTAAGATGCTCGTCAGTTAATTTAGATCTGTATACATTTTTTGTGTACTTCATTTTGGAGAAGGTTTTCTCACACAAATAAGTAGTACCAAAAACGGAAAACAGCCCACGAGCAAATTTATGCAAATTATCAAATTGTGTCAGTGGAAGACTCTTATAAAATTCCAACAAAGATGAGTTTTCATATTTGTTCTTAATTATATCACTGCACTGAAGATCAATCATTTCCATTTGAAGTTCCGGGGCTAGGGTTTCAATGTCAGCATCAAAAGGATTCTGAAAAATCTTAATTTGATTCGCAATGGCATCAAAGTCCGAGAAACGAGTATCAAAATTTATCTTCAAAGCACTCAAAGTTTCGATTGCAAAATCGATAGGAAACTCAGTCTCAGTAGTGTGGCTGAATATTTCACATGTTTTAAAATGTGAAAAACATTTACTTCGTAGTTGTGATTGAAACAGTATCAATTTCATCCGGAATGACTTGATATTAGTGTATAAATCAGGAAGATGCTGGTTTTCTCCTTGCAATCTCAAATTCAGTTCGTTCACATGTTTTGTCAAATCAACATAGAATGCTAACTTCCATAGCCATGCATTGTTTTGTAATTCAGTAAGAGGGCGGTGCTTTTCATTCAAAAAATTTCGATCACTGCTCGAAGTTCAAAAAGCGCTGAAGGACTTTCCCACAACTAAGCCAGCGTACGGCAGTATGATAAGGTAAGTCTGTTTCTCCAATCTCTGCAATAAATTGTAGGAATTGTCGTGATCAACCCAAAAGATCTGATGAAATTAACAGTGATATGACTGGTTTCAGAACGTCAGACAGATTTTTCTGTCCGCACAATTCCTGTATATTTTGAGTAATTTTGAGAATGTTTTGTTTCATAATGACGTTTCATGTTATATTATTATATTTCTTGTTACTGGACTCAATTACGAAATACTGAATGTTCCACTGATCTTTGAATTTTCTGCATTCACCATCAATTTTTCGCTTCTTTTCCATTCTACTAAATCACACACAAAAGCAACAATTCAAATCAAATCAAAATACTGTTACACGCACAAACTTGTTTTAAGGAGGTACGCCCTATTTTATTTCACAACAGTTTCATAGGAACTGACTTGTAGTTACGCCACTATTGTCATCGCTTCGTCCTCGCACTCGTCCCACTTAGGTGGGGTCTTTAGTCTCCTCCCAGTTATCAGGTGCGTAACACTTAAGTGATTTGCGGCTATTATTTTTCAGACTTCTTATTATTTCGGATAGTTAAGTGTGTTTGTGACAATTTCTAACGATGGCGTTGAAAAATAGTAGAAAGAATAATTATGTTATTAGTGGACAATCTCGGGAGAGATTGGAGATTTCCACTGGTGGAAATATTTTGTTTGTTTATGTCTACCTTGTATTAAATTAAAATATATCAAAAATAGGTGAATATTTGACATACTTAATAATGTTGACAGCTTACCACACTTACAAAAAATTAAATTATTCGTTATTTTACAAAAAATGATCCACACTTCAGCAAAATTCTATTACACATAAAATACAGAAATATATAAAATATATAAATAATAATAAAATATAAAAAAATATATATAAAATACAGTGTTGCCATCTTGGCCCTCGGAACTTACTGGAGTAATCAGTATGGCCCCAAGGCTGGAAAGTTTGGAGACCCCTGGATTAAAGGGTTTATTTCAAAAACCAAACCAATGTTAAAAAAAAAAAAAAATTAGAAATAAAGTTATTCAAATGTCATGATTTATCAATGCCCATAAAAATCAGGTTACTACGATGTTACATCTTTCCTATACTGATGTACGGAGTTGAGTTATGGACTCTCACAGACGCCACCTGCAAGAAAATTGAGGCTTTTCAAATGTGGCTTTATCGTCGCATCCTAAAGATATCGTATACCGACCACGTTACTAATGAGGGTGTTCTGTTGAGAATGAAAAAAGAAAAAGAGCTGTTAACCACAATAAAAACATCCAAAATCGAATACCTCGGTCACATCATGAGGAACAGCGAAAGATATGGACTGCTGCAACTAATCTTGCAGGGAAAAGTAGAAGGAAAACGGGGACCAGGAAGGCGAAGGATTTCCTGGCTGAAAAATCTACGAACGTGGTTCAACACAACAACCACAAATCTTTTTAGAGCAGCAGTGTGCAAAGTGCAGATTGCCATGATGGTCGCCAAAATCCGAAACGGATAGGCACTACAAGAAGAAAAAGAAAAGAGCTATGTGGGATCCTGTAGGAACCAAATCAATTGTTATTTATACACTGAGCGGCAAAAAAAGTGGCCACCCTATAAATTTCCGAAAATAAAAATTCATTGTAAGTTTTAGGCACTGTTTCATATTGCATCTCAAATTAATTAATACTGTTCTGAAGCTTTAATTAATACTGAATTTACTGTTTGTATTTTGAGAACGATTTCAGAAGTGGAGATTGAGGCGTCAATGGATGTATTTTTGCCTTTAATTGTGACTTATTCCCAGTCAAATAGTATTCAAAATAATTATTTTTTATGCTTATTTTTGACATTTTTGACATTTATGGTACCTGTCGTAGAAGAGTTACCTCGCAAAGAGATAATCGTTTTATTGTGATGTGAACTTTTAAAAAATCGCCATTCTACTGCAATTGCTGAAGAAACCGTCTGTAAGAGGATTAAAATGGGAATGTCAGTGAGAGAACGGTTAGAAGACGTCTCAATGAAAGAGGGCTAGTGGCAAGAAGGCAGGCTATTATTCCCAAATTATAACCCAGACACTGTAGGAATCGATTAATTTTTTCTCGACAACATCAACACTGGGATATACAGGATTGGAGCTGAATTCTCTTTACTGATGAATCTGTTTGAAGTCTGGCAATGACCGAGAGAGGGTTTGGAGACGGAGAAATGAAAGATGTGCCCAAGCTTGTATATCCCAGAGAAGAAAGTTTGGCGGTGGTGGTGTCATGGTTTGGGCTGGAATCTCACTTGAAGCTCGAACTGAACTTATTTTCATCAATGGCTCCCTGAATGCCCACTGGTATATAGAGGATGTTTTGGCAGCAGTAGTAGTTTCATTTGGTTGTTTTATTGGGAACAATTTCGTCTTTATGCATGATAATTCACGGCCTCATACTGCAAGATCCTAATATTCTGGGAAAGTTGGAATTAAGACTCTAGAACAGCCAGTCTGCAGCCCCGATCTGAATATCATCAAACGTCTTTGTACGTAGCATTTCGTGGCGCGCCATCGGAGGTTAATGCTTAGGTTGCGGTTGCTTAAGAGCTTTCTCATTTTGATGAATTTGGCTCTTGCTATTTCAATTCGGATCTTAATCTCTACTTCTGGGTCCACTTGTCATTTACTGTATATCCCAGATATTTAAATCGGTGTACTCTTTCAATACGTTCGTCTTCAATATGCAGGTCGATATGTTGAAATTTTTTTTTTTTTACTGATCACCATAAATTTAGTTTTCTTTCTATTGATCTTCAGTCCAAATCGGCTGCCAGTTGTATTAACTCTATGTAGCATCATCTGTAAATCTTCGATGTTATCGGCCAGTATAATAGTATCATCTGCATATCGAAAATTACTTATTGGTACGCCATTAATCTTGATGCCCTCATTGTACTCTTCTAGTGCCTCTAGAAATATTTGTTCCGTGTACAGGTTGAAAAGCAGTGGCGAAAGAATACAGCCCTGTCTTACCCCTCTAGAAATGGTTATGTTTTCACTCACCATATGTCCATTCTTCATGTGGGCTGTTTAATTCCAATATAGATTTTTTATAATCTGGATGTCCTTAGTGTCAAGTCCTGAAAGACGTAATAGTTCTATGAGTTTGTCATGTTTGATAGATTTCAACACATGCAACACACAAAAATTTAAAGCACAAATATCCAAAATTTTCATAAATTTCCGGGTCAACGAGATGTTCTACAACAAAAATAATCTTTGATCATTTTATCAGCACCTAAATTTTATAACACCTTCAGTTTTGTTGTAGTTTAGCATCATAGTATAATAAATTGACTAGAAAAAAGGTATTTTTCTTAGGCTTGTTAGAAACCATCAAAAAAAATCTGGTGAAGGCAAACTACTGTGATCTCCCGTTAATTTCTATGATTTAATTTGGACAAGTTTTATCTGAATAAGAGATTCTGGAAGCTGGAGTATCACAGGCGGCAGTCATGTTAGCCTTACTCTATAGCATATATACAGCAGACGGTCCAAGAACATACCGAACTCTCCCACAAACAAGAGTTTCTCTTTTGTTATACGTCCAATGGTTGACACCATAGTATTTGCGAACAAATTAGAAGACCTACAAATCCTTAAGAACAAAAACACGTATTACAGTCAACAATATGGACTCAATATAAATGTTAAGAAGACAAAGCTTATGTTAATTATCTAGAAAAGGATAGCAGAAGGTCAACTGTACGTCAGCCAATCCACTGTAGAAAGAGGAACGTACTACAACTACCTTGGCACCATAATAAATGAACAATGGACCAACAACCAGGAGATTAGAGCACGCATCGAAAAAGCTAAATCAACCTTCAATCGGATAGGAGCCTTCTTCAAGAGTCACAACCTGTTACTTGATACAAAAGTAAGATTGCTGCGATGCTACGTCTTCTCTGTCCTTTTTATGGTGATGAATCGTGGACCTTAAACAAAGATATGTGCAGAAAACTGGAAGCATTTGAGATGTGGCTATATCGGAGAATACTTAAGATCCCGTGGACTTACCGAGTCAAAAGTGGAAGTCCTAGAGATGATAAGAACGAGGTACTGACCACCATCAAATCTAGAAGGTTACAGTTCTTCGAACACGTTGTGCGAAATGAATCCAAATATGCTGTCCTTCAAGTCATCCTACAAGGAAACATATTTGGAAAACGAGGTCTAGGAAGAAGAAGAACATCTTGGTTAAAGAATCTCATCTGATAAGATAAAGATTGCCATGATGATCGCCAGCATTCGTAACTGTTATGCACATCAAGAAGAGAATACGTCCAAAATTTTGTAGTCTTAACTAAATAAGTTGATGAGAGGAGTACTGTTTGTCCCAAGTTGGTCATTCAGAATTATGTCTATATTTTTTAATTTGCTGATTTCCATAGATTCTAATAATATTAAAATTTGTCATTAAAAGAATGAAGATGATCTAGAGAAAATGAAGTGCGAAAGTAGAATGTGTTTTTCTATTATTGAAAGCCTTTATGTGTTCTGCCATTTGTTTGTTAAAGGTTCTACCTGTTTGACCGATGTAAAATTTTTGGCAGTCGCCACATGTAAGTTAGAACCTTTAACAAACGAATGGCAGAACACAAAGGGGCTTTTAACAATTGAAAAACAGATTCTACTTACACGAGTGCTAGCATAACTTTTTAGGGAGCAACTGATCCTAGTTTAAAAAAATAAAAAGATCCTCTCTGCATAGACTTAATAATGGGCGTATGGTTCCGAAACCATTTTCTTGTAGCACATGTATTTTACGTAATTAGTTTAATAGAAATAATTCACAATTTTAATTGAAAATATGCAATACTTAACGTTTTAATTTAATATCCAGATATGTAGGTACATATAGAGAAAATAATCATAATTATTGCAGCCCACCGGAATATTGAAAATTGCATGGGTCGTTTACAACAATACAGATCATAATTTGTCGATATTCTCTAGAAGCGCAAAAGATAACTTGTGACAACACCCGTAAACAAAATGCATTACTGTAATTTTTATAACAAAAAACCGGCGTATTATCGTAGTTAAAAGAAGAGAAATAAAATAAAGTAGTAAATACATTTCAGAATGTTAAGGTTGCATCGACAAATGTCAATTACAAGGACTGAACGTTCTCGCTCAGTTAAATGCAGCATTTTATAAATTTTTAAACTAGCTCGGATACACATATCTTGATCAATTGTCGTAATGGCTGGTTGATAACTAACAATTTGGTGTGTCGATGAAGGATTAGAAACTGAATATCGTGATTTTCTTAAATATAGCAAAACAAATTTAATATATTAAAAAATATATATTCTGATATAAGGTTGAATGCTCGAATAAATGAACTTTGATCAAATGAAAGGCAGATATCCTTAGTACTTCTTTATTAGTTTTCCTTGCTTTTTTAAATATCTTTAGCATTCGTCTATGAACCCACATGTCCAATGCTTCAATTTTTGTTTATGATCGATACTTTTAGCGTCCATACTTCTGCACTAGAAGACTGCAAAGAAATGACTTCATTTTCATAAAAGTAGTTTTAGTCATTGCAATTCTACGTTTTATTTCTATGTCTGGATATAGTTGGTCCGTTATTACAGTTCTCAAATATGCCATTTTGTGAACTTTCTCAACTTGGACTCCGTTTAATTGAAGCTTTGCATCGGGATGTGGGTCACGACTAAACACTAAAAATTTGGTTTTGTTTAAGTTTAATTTAGTGCCCATTTCCTCTCGTACCTCGTGAAAAAAGATTTTTTTTGTTAATTTTTTGCGCATTCGACTCATATAATGTATTAGGTTCCAGAAATGTTTGTGTAAGTGAATAAAATAATACTGGTTAATAAAAATAACTGGTTTCATTTTTAGCTCAATTCTTTATTTGCCGATATCTCAAAACATCAATTTTACACTTAGGCCACTCTGCTTCTGAGCGACTCAATTTATATTACATATTAAAAAAATATTTTTGTTTTGCTAATTTCTAATAAACAACTAAAATGCTATTATTAAATTCATGACAGAAATCAACCGGTTTACGTCTGCAAAATAATTTAATGTGAAACCATTGATGTAAAAAATGTAAATTCCAAAATAGAATTGCAAATGTTCAAAGTAAAAAAGTGAAGTCAAATATTATACAACAGATGTGCACAAAATCAAGGTCAAAACTGTAAAGTACTTTACATTACCGTATTATATTGCATTTTTTCCCAGAAAACGTTAATTAGAAAGATGTTCTGATAATGAGACGAATAACATTAGTTGAAGCAGCTGTTTATTGTGGTCACACTACACAAATATTCCAGGAAATTATGAATATTAAAACTGATCTAGTTTAAATGCTCGGAAAACCTTCAACTCAGTTGTTAAGGAAGGAATTAATCATATTAGCAATTATCGTTGTTTTATTATCCTTCGAAACATAAAAATAAACAACTGGAATATTTGGTTGATATAAATATTCAATGTTAAATATGATATACATAAAATAATATAGCGAAATAAAGAAATTGTTTTTTTTTTCTCATTTCGGTTCGCATATTTTTATATCGTATACCTCATTGTATAATATCTTCTATATAGATTAGATGAATATATAGAATAGTGAATTGATGTTGAATCTTCTGATTTCCCATCAAAATTGGGTTTTTGGCAGGATGTTATTTGTAGAGGTAATTGTTGGTAGATTTTATAATAATGAATAACTTCATCTGGTATGAAATTTTCGTTGCAAAGTTTGACTAGATCTAGTTTCAAAAAAGTTGAAATTGGGAGTAAATCGTTATAGAGAGATTTAACCTATCAAAGATATCCTAATACTCCTGCGCTGGACCACACGAAATAATTAATTTTTTATACGGCGATGAATGGTCACATCTAAAAAAATCACATCAAATCACATGTTATTTTACAGATTTGAAGCATTTGATTTTTATCCAGGATACTGTGCAGCCATCTTCATCTTTCGTTCTATTTTTTATTATTGTTCGTGCCAAATTATTTAGATCATAGAAATCTATATATTTAAATTCTCGTATTGCATACGGCTCCTTCTGTAATCTTTCATGATAAAAGCTGTTCGTTTTTTTAGAATGCTCCATCGCCAAATGCATAGAGTCGCACTCCATATGACTGTCATCATCATCATTGGCTTTTACAACTCTTCGTGAGTTTTTGCCGCGTTTACTATTGCCTTCCATTGATTCCGATCCTGTGCTATTATTTCCCATGGCCTTGGCATTTCCATCTTCTCCAGGTCTTCCCTGACTGCGTCTTTCCACCTTTTTCTAGGCCTTCCTGTCGATCTTCTACCATCTGGTCTTTCCCAAAACACATTGCTAATCAGTCTGTCGTCATCACTCCGTACCACGTGGCCTGCCCATCTTAATCTATTGGCTTACGATGTTTCCTTTCCCGAAGAGAGTCTCTATTTCATTGTTGTATCTGCTCCTCCATTCATTTGTCACGCTGTCCCTGCAAGGAACATATATAATTCGCAGGATTTTGCGTTCCCATACTAATAGCTTATTGATTTCTTTCTTTCTCAATGTCCATGTTTCACTTCCATATGTCACTGCTGGTCGTATTATGGTTTTGTACATTCGGATTTTGGCACGCCTTGAGAGAAGCTTTGACCTCATTAGATGTTGAATGGCAAAGAATGATTTATTCCCCGCCAGTATTCGTATTTCAACCTCCCGTTCTCCTGTGTTTTCACTGGTAATTGTTGCTCCTAGGTATTTGAATTCTTTGACCACCTCAAAATTATGATCGTTTATGGTAATGTTTTGTCTTATTCGCTGTCGTTCCTTTTTTGATACGACCATGTATTTAGTTTTTTCTTCGTTTATTTTCAGGCCTACGCTTAGTGTTGCTTCTTCAAAGTTCGATACTATATCCTTAACTTCCAGTGTTGTCTGTGCTACTGCATCTACATCATCTGCAAATGCGAGAATAATCTTTGCTCCTCTGGCAGTTATGTCTGGTTTGACTCTGGTATAGATTTTTCGCATTGCGTATTCCAATGCTAGGTTAAATAGTAATGGGGACAGCGGGTCTCCCTGTCTGAGCCCGGTGCTTATGCCGAAAGCCTTTGAAGTTTTGCCTCCTATTCTAATTTGTGCAAAGGAATTGTTGACACACATTCGCGCAATCATGGTCAGCTTCTTTGGTACGCCTAACTCCATCATTGCACTCCACAGTTTTAAGCGATCTATGGAATCATATGCTTGTTTGAAATCTATGAAGATCTGGTGTACTTCTTTATTATATTCCCAATACTTTTCTAGCATTTGTCTGATAGTAAATATTTGGTCGATTGTTGATCTTCCAGGCCTAAAGCCGCATTGGTAATCGCCAATAATTTCCTCTGTATATGGCAATAATCGTTTTAGTACAACTGAAGCTAATATCTTATATGTAGTACCGATTAGTGAGATTTCCCTGTAGTTGCCACATGTATGCTTTCTGCCTTTTTTATGTATTGGCACGATAATACAGCCACTCCATTCTTTTGGCATTATTTCTTGTTCCCAGGCTTCTTTCATTAATTGGTGTATTTTAGTTCTAAGTTCATGCCCTCCTTTTTTAATCAGTTCTGCATCAATATTGACCATATGACTGTCCTGACTCCAAAACTTTCTGTTCTGTACATTCCAAGTGCGTAGTATGCACTGCATAGAGCAGTGCAGCAGCCACTTGCTGGTTTCTATTTTGACCTCCACAAGTGTCTGAAAACAATGATATTTTCAGAAATGTGGAGAGTAACTTTGTAATATACTTTAACATAATAGATCCAATTTCGTTGCTGCCACGCTTTCCATTAACTTCATTCCAGCAGTAGCAACATGCGTGTTCACGATCTCCCTCATAAATGGTTAAATTGTATACATACAATTTTCGAGAGTAGTAAAATGGGGATACTGGGGAGTGACGTGCAACTACCTCACTTCCACTTTGAAGGTCGATATTGAAGTTTCTGTTTTAAATGTCTTGTAATTTTCTCTTTTCATCTTTTTGTCTGTATTTTTTTCTTCGTGGCATTCATTCTTCCTTATTATGTGCATTGAACATTGTAGTTCTAAATCTTGTTTTCTTGTTGCATCTGCCATGTTATATTTACTGCATACTGTACATTGCTCCTTTTTAGGAACGATAAAAGAGTAATTATAGTCATTGCCAAAAACTTGCCTGTATTTCCAATGGCTGACTGGCTTTTGATTTTCAGCTAAACTTTCGAGATAGAGATTGCACATTTTTTTAATTGATGATTTAGAGTCTAACTACAGTCTTTAACTGGTGTCCCTTGTATATGCAGGAAATAACTCTATGTTTTTTTACCAACTGGATAGACTCTTCATAAGTAGCGTTTGCACGGATTTTGCCACCCTTTTTCTCCTCACTAAAAAAACAACCCGCTGAATTAGTTCTTTGTAAGGCCGTGTTTATGAGACTATTAGAAATGCAAAGAGTTCTTTCAAAAAACTTGACACATACTCTGTGCCATCCCAAAGAACTTTCAAGGAAGTACAATCTTCAAACCGTTTTGTTGTTGTATATGTCATCAGAAGAAAAATCATTACATCAATCAAGAAACATCAGAGCGGCCAATTTTATTTAAGAAATATCCACTCGCTTAACTCTCGGACTAAAATTGACGCCAATATAGCCGAATAACGAAATTTGATAAAACTCCAAGGGTAACCCCTTTGATGATTTTTGCCAAATTTTGATAAAAAAAAAATTTTTATGTTTTGGTACATGCACTCCGTCCAGCTTATTACAAACATATGTCTAAGTCTGATCCTCTAACCCCAATTTTCCGGAAAAAAGAAAAAATCGAATTAAAAATTCTTCACTTTTTCAGCAAGTACAGACCTCCAAATGGAAATTTTTCTCACGAACCCTTAGGAAAATTCTGAGTTAGGTCTATCATTGCTCTAAACAATTCTCTTCTATGTACAAAGTCGTAGGCTACCTTGTAGTCTATAAATATGTGGTGCGTGTCTACACCGTATTCCAGTGTTTTGTCTAGAATTTGTCTCAGGGTTGAAATCTGATGAATTGTTGAGTTACCACCTCTGAAACCAGCCTGGTATTGTCCTATTATTCGCTTTGCATACGGTGCCATACGATGGCATAGTATATTGGAGAATATCTTATACGCTGCATTTAGGAGCGTAATTCCTCGATAGTTAGAGCATTCAAAGATATCTCCATTTTTGTGTATGGTGCAACGTATTTCAATATTCCAATCACTGGGAAGGGACTTCTGTATCCATATTTCTTGTATAAGCTGCCGTAGCGCTATTATGATATCGTGGCCACCTTCTTTACATAAATCCGCTGGGAGATTATCTATTCCGGGTGATTTGTTTCTGGCTAGTTTGTCTACAGCATCTTTAACTTCCAGGATCGTTGGTGGATTCTTCTCCCTCTCGTCTGATCCGCTTACCTCACAGCTTTTGTCTTCCGGGGTTTCTTCTTGTTCCTCTATATAAAGTATCTGGTTAAATCTATTCCGTCCATCGATTTAGTACGTCTGTTCTTGTAGTTAATAGATCGCCATTTAAACTTCTACATTGATTTGTGTTTGCCTTGAATTCTTTTCTGTTGATGTTAACATTCTTATAGAATGTTCTGAATTCTTTCTCTCTGTTGAGCTTTTCTATATATTGAAGATCTTTTTTTAAGTGGTTTCGTTTCTTCATTCTGTGTATTTTCTAATTAAATACCATAGATTTGCAAACTTCTGTGTTACATTTAACATACCTAACAGTTTAAGTAATTTATTAGGCACTAATTTTTCAGCTAGTAATATCGTAAATTTCTTAAAATCTATAGCAATATTTTTTAAACTCTAATTTTGTAATTCTGTAGCCGCCGCTTATAACTATTATGGTGGAAGCGGTTGTAATTTCTATATAAAAAAAATTGTAGTTTTATAAAAATATATGTAACAAAGGTGACACAAACTTTAATATAACTACTAGGTAGAAAACGCTAAAATATTAAAACACATCTAATAGTTTTGTACGTACTACAAGAAACACCTTGTGTCAAGTAAGCAAACAGTGGCAACAACCGGAGGTAATCGATATCCAGTGCATATAGTCGTAAAGCACGTAATATCTCCGACTGAAATTATTTATTAGGACAAATAATACGGTAGTACATTTTGTACTTAATGCGTTCTGGAACATTATGTCAATTGACAAGCGTGCTCATTAGATATGCTACAGCGACCTTCCTTCTCCAATATTTCGAAGGAAATTACGAACAGTAAACCGTCAAGATGTGCCATTCGGTTTGACGATTGAAATAAGACCCTAGCCGGGATTATAAGTTATATCCCTCTGCCGAAGAGCAATATGTTCCTTAAGCCTTTACGCAATCTTATAGGTATAACTTTAATTTGACGAAAGATATACTTAATTGGATCGGGCGGTGGTATGGCGGATTTACGATGTTTTTAACATGAGTGATTACTGTCATATATAATCCGTACACCACATTTATTTCTTTAATGACGATGTATTTATTATTAGTTAAAAAAAGATGATAAAGTAATCAGTACAGTAGACTAACTTTATTATTTATTTTACTGTTTATATTTTAAATAAATTATATTATATTGAAATACATACTTCAATATTTGCTCCTAATGCCACCTGCTAACCTATTAGTATACGCTATTTACTTCTTACAGACCTGTCAAGGGATAAAAATTCATTTTATGTAACAATAAAGCACTGAAAACTTTATTTTCAAACTTCCACAAAATTTATTTTAAACTCTTATCACTACAGCGGTTTCGGCTGATTGCCTTTCTCAAGTGATATATGTTTGGCATGCGTTTGCACTTTATAGTCTCTAATAAAATACATTGGTACTGGGTACTGGGTTTTTTCTCTGGTGGTGGAAATACTCATTTCAGGGCTTTCTTGTGTAGTTTTTGATTTAACATTTTATTAATTGTTTGTTCATTGTATCCGTTGTTTACTGATATTTGCTTAGTTATATTTAATTCTCTATGTAACATACTACACTATTTCACAAACCTACCCATACTGACACGACTATACATAATTCATCATTCCATCCAACACAACATAAACTGGCAGCATATCTTATTATATTTACTTATTGCATTGTATGTACTATATGTTGCATAGCATTGTATGTACTAACGTAAATAGTTATTGGGTTTTTGGGTTTCCGTATAGTCAGTTTTTTTGTCCCCCCAGAATCCCTGTGACATACTAATAAATCAGTGTGAGGTTTTGGACGCATCCTACTCACCTGGGGTAAATTTGTATTTGTTTTAAAATCGAACACCGTGATTTTAAGGGGTATATTGGCATTAAAACACCACGTCTGCCAGGAGGATTGGTGAGTGTTCGCAGTATCACAGCCCGTAATATTAACTTGATTGCCGCCTGCGACTTTGTGGTACCACACCTGTCAGGAATTGTATTCTTCAGTAACAGGCCACCAATGACACATCTCCTGACCTGTTTTATGTCCTAAGTTGATCCGCGGGTACTTATTTGGCTAAGTCGTATTCATAATTGCCCTGAATGGACAATTATGAATATCTACCATAATCTACAGGAACTTCCCTATCAGCCATTGGGACGCGCCGTGTCGGAGTTGGGGACTCCCTCGCCCAGCCTGTCTTGTGCAGAATATTGCAAAAATGGCATATATATGAGACATAGACCAGTTTCGAGTAGACCGCGTAAGATTCGCTAAAACAATTTAAATGCTTTAGTGGCTTTAGGACAACAAAATCCGCGCCTAGGGTTTCGAAAATTAACGAACAGATTTGGAAATCAATAAAGAATAAAAGTGTGCCCAGAAACTGTCCGCATGTCACTGAAAAAGAAAAGCTACATATCAAGAAATCCACAAAAAAAATCACTACAATGACAGCTCTGTAAAGGCAAAGAAGGATAGATTTTTGTCAACGTTTTCGAGAAGATAATTTTATAACACCTCTATAAAGACAAAGAAGAATAGATTTTTGTCAACGTTTTCGAGAAGATAATTTTAATAATGTCTTTATATCTGATGAAAGAAAATGTTACCGTTTAAATTTCCAAATTTCCCACTAAAATAATGGTTTGGGGAGCAATATCCCAGCGTGGTGCTACACCTCTCTGTATAGTTAATGTTAATGTTGATATTACGAAATATTGTGATATCCTAAATGGTTTTCTTCTTGAAACGGCTCATGATTTATATCCAGAGGGGTGGCGTTTTCAGTAAGATAATGCAAGATGCCATATTTCTGCTTATACTCACGCTTGAATACAAGAACACGAATTGGCAACAATTCTGTGGCCAGCAGCATCTCCAGATCTTAGTCCCATTGAAAACATATGGGGACTAATGAAGATGAAGTGGAACGAGCAGCGTAATGAGATAAAGATTTCAGGTCGCAGTGTGGAAAGATCTACAAGGATATTATTGATAATACATCACTTTTTATTCATGATAGAGTAGCCAATAGAAACGTTAAACAAGTTTTGAATTAATTACTAAAACAAATAATAATATTTAGATTTTTACTTTCAAGTCTTCAGATTATTATCGTATTAACATTTTTGGTAATAAATAATAAAAATAATTGAAATTATTATATAAGTGAATACGTTTTGGTATATCACACAATATTTCTGCAATGCTGTTTACGAATCTCGAGTATAATCTACCTCCCTAAAGCTAAATAGTCACACGCAATTAAAACCTTTATATTTTGAAAATTTATATTAACCAACAAATAATAATTATACGCATAAAAACCCAAAGTTATGACATTGAATATCATCGACTGCAAAACTAACAACCACTTTTTTCCTTTGACCACTTATCTACGAACACCTGCGTTGCATATAAGTATTTTCGATTTAATATGGCCGTGAGAACGATCGCTGCATTTGGTCTTAATCGTGAAATTCCTATAATTCAAATCCGGGGACATTTATTCGCAGTGACATTTCAGTAACGTTGTTGCAAATATGGACTAGTCGTTAACAGAAAACATTTTCCATTGATAAGTCAGTTAAAGGCCATGATAAATTTTAATTGGAAATATTGTTTGATACGGAAAAAGGGTTTACTATTCTGTTAATTCGATTGAGGGTAATTTTTGCAGAAATATTGCAGGTTTTAAGCTTTTATAAAAGTTTGCTGGTTATGTACTTGTCTCTTTAATTAAAATTGTAAAGAATGTGTGAAACTGGAAATAGCAATAATATACGTCATTTGGCTAACTGTTTGTTACATTGATTTGTGCCAAAAGGACAGCTCTCAATTTTTTACAGCTTTTGAATCTCATGTACAAACAACAATTTTTCACAAATATTTTCACCAAGCAGTTGAAACTACACCAATAAAGTACACTTTTTTTAATAAATAAAATAAAAAAAGGCTAAAGCAAGTCAAATTTATTCTGTCATACTAAATATGTAATATTAAGCCCAGATGGCAAAGTAAAAAATGAAATTGACTTTATACTCTCTAACTTCAAAAACATTGCTAAAGATCTTACTGTACTACATTCTTTCAACACTGGTAGTGATCATCGATTAGTTAGGACGCGAATAGAAATAAATACGAAATTAGATAGAAGAAAATTATTAACACAGGATAAATTGCCAAACATAGAAGCACTCGAATTGAATCAAGAGGAATATCAAAGTCAACTAAAAATGAAACTAGGACCTCTACCAGTATTCAACACTAAAGATATAAATGAAATAACACAAAAATTAACGAATGACATAACATCAACTGCAAAAAAGATCTGTGATAAAAATAAAAATCCCAGAAAAACGAAACTGAAACAAACAACACTTAATTTAATGGAAGAAAGAAGAAGAACATCGAAAGAATTACCAGAGTATAAAGAATATCGAAAACAATAGAAACATAAGAGTATTGAAATCAAATTTAACTAAAGGAAAATCAAAGATAACTAAAATCAAAAATTAACAGAGTAATACGGTGACCGAAAAAACTCAACTAATCAAGGAAATACAAACGTTCTATAAGAATCTTTATACATCTACTATACAGAACCCCGAAACAGACCACAGAACAATTCTAAACGTCGGCTCGGAAACCCTCCCTAAAA
Organism: Diabrotica balteata; assembly: GCA_918026665.1. Classification (NCBI taxonomy): domain Eukaryota; kingdom Metazoa; phylum Arthropoda; class Insecta; order Coleoptera; family Chrysomelidae; genus Diabrotica; species Diabrotica balteata. The sequence continues at coordinate 163,494,051 of OU898279.1, forward strand.
TAACCTCTTCGGAAATTAGACATGCCTTACAGCAAATGAAAAACAAAAAAGCTCCTGGCGAGGATCGTATAACGTCTGAAATGTTAAAAATGGGCGGCAACATCGTTGTAGAAGTTGTGGAAGTCTTACTGAATAAATGTCTAACAGAAAAAAGAACACCCAGCCTATGGGAAAACGCCGAAATAATACTTTTACACAAGAAAGGAGACACTACTAATATTGAAAACTACAGACCTATAAGTTTGTTGTCACACTTATACAAATTGTTAACAAGAATAATAACCAACCGCATAACACAAAAACTTGATTTATATCAACCGGTTGAACAGGCGGGATTTAGAAAAGGGTTTGGTACTAATGATCACTTACAAACCATCAGAACACTAGTAGAAAAAACCACAGAATATAATGTACCTTTACATATGGCATTTATCGACTTTCACAAGGCTTTCGATAGTATTGAGACTTGGTCCTTTTTGTCAGCCCTGAAGGATGCTTGAATAGACTCACGGTACACTACACTCATTAAAAACATTTATGAACAGGCCACATTCCACATCAAAATCAATGAAGACGAAAAAACTGAAAAAATGCGCCTTGATAAAGGTATTAGACAAGGTGATACTATTTCACCAAAGCTTTTTACCTTGCATTGAAAAATGTATTCAAACAGCTTGACTGGGAGGAAAAAGGTCTAAACATTGATGGTGTACGTTTGAGTCATTTGAGGTTTGCGGATGACATAGTATTATTTAGTACAGATATCAAGGAACTGGAGCAAATGTTGAAGGAATTAAACCAGCAGTCAAATAAAATAGGTCTCAAAATGAACCTTCAGAAAACAAAAATAATGAGTAATTTACAAACTAATCTTGTTATTGACAACGTCAGTCTTGAAAATGTAGACCACTATATATATCTTGGACATACCATTAAAATCGGCAAAGAAAATCAAATAGCCGAAATAAAAAGACGCATACAACTGTCTTGGGGAGCTTTCGGCAAATTAAGCTTTATTTTGAAGAATAAAGATATACCAATGTGTCTAAAACGTAGAGTTTATGACAAAAGTATCTTGCCTGTAACTACATATGGACTGGAGACCATGGCCTTCACAAAGAAAACCTTAGAGCAGCTCAGTACAACCCAAAGAGCAATGGAGAGGGCCATGCTAGGGATTAGTTTGAGAGACAGGATTCGAAATAACGTCATTCGTGAAAGAACAAAAATTACTGATGTCTCAGAACGTATTGCAAGGCTCAAGTGGCAATGGGTCGGACACGTTGCCCGAGATAATCCCGAAAAATGGACACAAAGATTAACAAACTGGAGACCAAGAGAGAACAGGCGAGGAGTAGGCAGACCGCAGAAGAGGTGGACAGAGGATATCAAACAAGTCGCGGGCAAGCAATGGATGAGAATTGCCAAAAGTAGAAAACGTTGGAAGCAAATGGAAGAGGCCTATGTCCAGCAGTGGATGAACACAGGCTGAAGAAGAAGAAGAAGCAGATTATATGGAAGAAAACAACAGAATCCTCGGTTGCCGAGAAAACTGCGTGAGACATCGGGCTATAAGACTGCAGATTGTGATGAACCGTTGCCTAAACGTCTGAAAATACAATGTAGATGTGTAGTGTGTCCCAGAACAAGAGAGAAAGTTTTTAGAAAGACGTGTTTTTTTTAAATGTAATGATTTTAAGTTGCTATTTCTGCTATTTTTGAACTGTGCAATTGTTGTGCTGATAATACTTCAATTTTTTTAATAGTAAGCACTATTTTAATCAAACAGTATATACTTTTGATGCGGATATTCAAGTATTGAGTTTTCCAAGACGTATTTTACCATGGGGTATGCCACACCCTACCACACCAGACACGTAAGTTTTAGGCACCACACCAACGCAGGGTTAAGGTCCACCATGGCCATTAGGGTGATCGAATATATTTTTTACCGATAGTGTCCATATAATCGTATTAAAATTAGATTAAAGTCAAATAATAGAGAACGAAACGTCAATGAAATATTAATAAAAGCATATAATTTAATAGCTTTCTATTAACTGAATCCGTTCTGTGAATACATTAAAGTTAAATGATAATCTACGAACATCATAACTTTTCCCACAGGCCGTTTCAGCTCCCGAAATGCACGGGATAAAAGGAGCAATCCCAAAATTCAAATTTGGCCAATTTGAAATGCTCGCAGACAGAAAAGGAAAGAATCAGTAATAGCTAATGCTTAAATATGGAATGGTAATGTGCACCTTCATGATAAGTTGCATACAGCTCCTATGCATTTAGGAATTATTCAAATGGGTATAAGTTCAAGTTGGTCGTAAATCATTCTCAATTACTATTAGTCATGAATATTTAATCTAGTCGCGTTTTAAGCCACCTACCTATTCGTGCACACTGTATAATTTCAAACGAAAGTTATACATATTCAGCATCGTTTTTAAGGAAGCCGTAGCTCGGTTGGTTATAGAAAATTGTTGATATGGATGTATAATAATAAAATAAAATTATGTTTTTGCTATTTCCAATATGTAAGGTCTCGTTTTATGTGGTGGATACATTCCACTAAAAACCGCATATAAAAAATTTGCATAAAAAAACATTATATATTTATTAATCGATTGATTACGGCTCCGCCCAACAATTTTCAACTTTTTCTGTCATATGCAGTTGCCTCTTCTAAGTCTCTTGCCGCCATTGCTTCATCAATATCGTTTCCGTGAACCGATAGCCAACTTTTCCGTGGTCGTCCTCTCTTTCTTTTTTCAGGAGGGATCCATTCCAGTACTCTTCTAGACCATCTATAATCTAGCATCCTTTTAACATGTCCGAACCAGATTAATTGTTTTCTCTCTATGTCATCATTGATATTTCAGCTAGTTTGGATCTACCTCAGCTTCATCTCAGATAATCCATTTCTGTCGTCATAAGTTTGATTCTATTAGCTTTGGTGACGTCCCATACTTCCAAACCGTAATGTGTAATACTTTTGACTATACTACAGTAAATGTGTTTTTTGATTTCTAATCGAATTGTTTTTTGCCAGAGAAGAGAGTTTAAGGCACAAATCGCTGCTCTGCCCTTGTTTATTCTTTCCCTGATTTCATCTGCGCTATTTCCCTTCTTGTTGAAAATGACCCCCAAATATTTGCAAGATTGTACGCCTTTGATTTTGTCGTCTTCCAAGACTAGGCCATATATTTCATCTATTCCTAATGAGAGATATTCACATTTTGTCATATTAAATGTTTAGACCTGCTACATCATATTCTTCTTGCAGTGTTCTTACCATATAGCTAAGCTAAGCTATAGCATCGTAGCTATCTTCGGCAATTACTACCTGGTCATCCGCAAAGAAAAGTGTATATAGCGTGTTTTCTTCCATCGTTATTCCCATGTTTCTACATTTTTTACCTATTTCACTAAAGATCTGTTCAAATAGATTTTAACCCTCCGTTAAGTCATAAAGAATTCGAGGTCACTGAACGCATTCTAACAAACGATTTAAATGCGCTAGGGAATTATTTCCACAAATGGAGATTGCAATCCAATCCAACTAAGACAGAAGTGTCCTGCTTCCATTTGTACAACAAGATGGCCAACTATCAACCTCAAATCCATTTTGGGGATTGACTCCTTAAATATAATAAACACCCAAAATACTTAGGTGTTACACTTGACAGAACGCTGAACTTTAAAGAGCATCTTACTAAGACTGCTGCAAAACTCCGAACTCGTAACAACATCCTGCAAAAGCTCTGCGGCACTACATGGGGCTCCTCAGCACCCACACTTAGATCGACAGCATTAGGACTGGTATACCCCGTAGCGGAATACTGTGCACCAGTATGGATAACAACAGTCCACATACTCACCGTGTTGATGTCCAACTCAACCAAGCCATGCGAACTATATCGGGCACAATCAAGGCCACGCCCACTTACTGGTTACCAGCTTTGAGTCATATAGCTCCACCACCCATCCGCCGAGAACATGCCCTTGTCAGAGAATTTACAAAAATCAATACTGATCCTGAGCTCCGCTCCCATGTCGGAACTTCCGCCAGAGACATAAATAGGCTCCGTTCAAGACACCCGCCTCTAAAAACAGCAAAAAGGCTAGTAGATCAAAACTTTAATGTAACTGAACAGTGGAGAGAACAATGGGAGAATAACGCTGCACCAGCTAACTGGAACATGCCATGTATTACAAGCAAACCTGAGGGCTTCAACCAACCGAGACGAATCTGGACCACACTCAATAGAATAAGGACGAACTGTGGCAGATGTTCCGACTCACTTTTTAGATGGGGAAAAATACAATCACCAAATTGCGACTGCGGCGCCGAAAGGCAAACATTAAAACACATGGTAGAGGAATGCCCGATTAGATCCTATAACGGCAACCCTTCAGATTTCCTGGCTGCTACAAAAGAGTCAATCGAATATATTTATAATCTAGATGTTTGTTTGTAGAATAATATTTTTGTATTTACTGTTGTTTGTAATTAATATAATTTATATTATATGTATATATATGAACCTGTGATGTAGCCATACGCTAAATAAATAAATACACATTTGATCGGGTGGGGTCTGTCAGGACAAACAACCATGGAGCAGCTATTTAGAAATTTCGAAAACAGTTTTGTATATAAAAACTAATGGTATTTAGTTTCTAAGAAGGTACTGAAAAGGTAGAAATTAAAAAAAATAAAATGAGAAAATTATCCAAAATTTTTATTTTGTCGTAGACTCACAGACCACACCCGATGAACGGAGGGTTAAATAAGGTGTGTGACAGACAGCAGCCTTGTCTTAGTTCCTTTGTTGTTTGAAAAGGAGAGGTGATTTTTTGTCCCATTTTAATTCTTGCAAAGTTTTGTTCGTAGTATTTTTAAGTGGCATTAATAAGAATTGGGTTTATTTTCAAATTACCCATTTCTATCCATAGCTGGGAGATCAGTACACTGACATATGCTTTTTCCAAATCTATTACAACTATATGGGTTTCTCTATTTCTCTATACTCGTTTTTCCATTGCAATTTTTAATGTGAAAATATTATCCATAATCAAGTGTCCGGTCCCAAAATCCCGCTTGTTCTTCGGGTTGTTTGTCTTTAATATCATTTTCTATCAGGTTTCATAGTACTTTTGAGTATAGTCGGCTTATAGTAGCAATCACTACCATCCCACCATAGTTTTTAGGATCCGTCTTTGTGCCTTTCTTGTGTATTGGAAAAATATACGATTGTCTCCATTATTCTGGAACTTCTTCTCCGTTTAAGCATCTTTCGAATAATTTTCGAATCATTTAAAACAGTTTTGATTATCCATACCTAATCAACTCTGGATGTATTCCGCCTGGACCTGAAGATTTTCTGAATTTCTTTCCCTCAACTGCTTCTTTCACTTGTTCTATTGATATTTCATTCTTCCTTCTACTTCCACTTTTTCATTTGTCTGATTAAATCTTTCTCTTCTCTCTGTTGATAAGTTCTCAAAATGCTCTAACCAAGTGTTTTTATTCTACCCAAAATACAAACATTAGTGGAAGTGGAAATTAAAACGTCAATAAACGTACTTTAACCTTTAATTGTGGCTTATTCCCATTTAAATAGTAATTAATGAATTGAAACCTTGGTGATTGGAATCGAACGGGTTGTATTGGTCATCTTGGAGTAAATGTTGGCTGTTGTAGCCGAGACGGTCCTGGATTACTTCCGAAAAATCATTTATGTAACTGTGGATGGGTGGATGGATTGTAATCTGGGCATGGGTTGTTGCCATATGGTGGTATTGTAAACTGCAGCTATCTCTGGACTTGTGTGTGGGTAGAAATAGTATTTGGCAATGAAACATTTTTGCTTCTCTTTACATCTGCATTGTCGGTATGTAGTTCGATGTGATTCGAAAATGTGTTCAAAATTGACATAGCTTTCTCGTGAAATTGTTGAGGAGTTTTATTGGGTCCTTGCTTTAAGTTTACCATGACTCTTGTAAGTGAATCTTCATAACATTGATCGCCAAAATTTTGAATTAGTGTGGTCCTTATTATGAGCAAATCTTTACATCCATAGACGGAAATGACTTCTCGAGCTCTTCCTTTAATTTTATTCATTACACCTTGGGTTATCATGTGATTTTAAAAAGTATCGGGATTATTATGAACCCAGAAATGATTAAGAAGCATTGTAGTAACTTTAATGAAGTTGTGAAGTTCATTAGGGTTACCATCGTAATCAGGTACGACGGATAGATCTTCGGAATGGATATACAGTGAAACTTGGATAATTCGAATCTCAGGGGACCGCTAAAAAAATTCGAATTATCCAAAAATCTACAAAAAGCAATGATACTTACAAAAGCATCTGCAAACGATAAAATTCGACACTTTTGCAGATGCTTTCGTTCCTACTCTTACCCGAATATTGTCAATCGAAAAAAATGGGCTAACAAAATTCGGCCAAGAATACCAATTAAAACATTTACAAGCTATAAAAATGGTCAATTATTGTAATTATGGCAGGTGTTCTCATTGTTATTTTCGGCCAATCTTGGTCGATAAAAACCGCACAGTGAGAACGTGTCATTAAAACAATAAAAATCATTTTGTTCCAAAAAATTTATTGAAAATAAGAACATTTGTTACAATTAACAAAAAAGACAGTTTTTAACTGTTAAAGAGTTTAACTTTTTCCAAAGAAATCCGACATTTTCAGCTGCTTTTTAGAATTCAGCTTCTCGGTATGACAATGGCAATGAATTCTAAGGTGAACTAAAAATAGAGTCACTTACATCATTTTTACTTTCAAAGTACCGTCTAAGTTGTGTAATATGGTTCGTTGCTTCGGCTGCACTGCAACATATTCATCCACGTTGACAAAATCTTCATAAGAGATGGCAGGATCAGAAATGACGTCCTGCCAGCCGTCAACTGAAAGCAGCTCTTCTGTTAAAGTGTCGTTAGAGTTTTCTGCGTTCTCCTCCTTTTTTACGAAACCAGCTTTTTTGAAACAGTGTTTGATCGTTTCGGTTGTGTTACTTGCCCCAAGCTTTCTTACACATTCGAGAGGCTTGAAAAATGCCCTGGTCCATAGGCTAAAGAACTGAAGTCATGTTGGCAGGAAAACAATTAGTTTTACATTTTCCAATAATGGAATAGTGTTCTAGGCCGTACAGTTGTCAATAAAAAAACTAACTTTTCTCTTATGAACTTTTCTCTTATAAACTTTTTGTCTAATTTCATCAGCCATTTCTCGAAAAGATCCCTAGCCATCCAAGCTCTTGCGCTGCTCACATATTCCACTGGTTTTGACTTGACGTTCTTGAAGTCCCACTTCTGATCCGTCCATGTTTGCACCAATTAGGAGAGTGACTCTTGTTTTTTGCTTAGTTTTCCTCCGTGACATTTTTCATTTTTAAATGCCAGTGTTTTGACAGGAGTGCATTAAAAAAAGACCTGTCTCGTCAAAATTGAAGATATCTCTTTCATCTACATCCTGAATCATCTCCTCCAGTTTTTTTTCCATTTGTTGGCTTCTTGTTCATTAACAGCCTCACTTTCTCCACAAATGGATTTGAATAAAACTTTGTTGCTTTCTTTGAAGGTGTCTAGCCACCCTGTACTCGATTTAAAGTTGTTTTTCCCCATTTCAACAACAAATTGTTCAGCTTTGCTTCTTATAAGGCGACCACCCACGGGAATCTCCTTATCCTTATCATGTTCGAACCATTTTAAAACACATTTGGATTTTCTATCTTCTTAACCTTTATCATTCTTTACCGCACTCACTTCAGATTTTTTTTATTCTTCAAGTAGGTATATCCCTCTACTTGCAGAAGTAGGTGTGAATTATCACGTGTTAGGAGGAATTCCAAAGTCCTTGGTAGTCTCAGATTTTTTCCTCGTTCCATTTTCTACTTCTTAAATTGCTGCTATTTTTCCAATACCGTCAAAGTTTTGTATGTTCGAAGTTTACTGAAGGGGCATGCTAAGTGCGGGAGAATTTAGGTGCCAGCTATCTCTTTTCGCAGAAATTTCCAGCATGAAATTGGCATTTTAGCTTGTAGAGAAGTTCGAATTATCCAAAATAAATTCGAATTATTCACGACTTTTTACCATTACTTATGGGGAATGCTAGAGACCAGAATAAAAATTCGAATTAAAGAAGATTTCGAATTAGAGAAGTTGGAGTTAAGCAGGTTCCACTGTATTATCAAAAGATGACCAGTGATTATGCGTTGAAAAGCGTCGGAGACAAGTCACGTCTTTACCTGACCCCTCTCGCAATCGGTATAGTATTTCTCTCTTTTACATTACTAGTGTTTTTTGATTCTATTATGATTCTATTATAAGACTTTATGACGTTATTGCCATTTTTATCTACTTTGGTGTTTTTATGTAATTTATTAGTTTCATATGCCCTAGTCGGTCAAAATTGCGTTTCATCTATCTGCCTCTCACATTTTTGTATCATTGTAGACTGCAAAAATCAAACAATTAGCAGCTCTGCATAATTCCAGTTAATTCTATTATTAGGCGCACGCAGAAATTCTGAAAAATCAGATAAAAATCACGCCACATTTTTCGCTGATGTGTTAACAAATAAACATAGAGAATTAAAATAACTTGTCAACTATTAAGGCAATTAATCTAATTCATCAAATTCTTGAGGTTGTTTAATGAATTCAAATGATAGGTTCTGAAATGGTTCCCACAAGGTTAATGCTGAATAAAATCTTCGGCTTTTGAAGAATATAGGGTGGTCTCGATTTCAGTTCTTATACGAAATAATGTGTACGCTTGTTCAAGTCACTAACGTATTTGCTCAAGGATAGATTTTATATAATGCCCCTCGTCCTCGTCATTAATAGAGAAGAAGGTACAAATATGGGCTACCATTTTATTTATTGCTGATATCTTGACTATTTTTTGATCAAAAAAGTTCAAACTACATAATTGTCTTGCTCTTTTGTGCTAGTCCGTTCTTCTGGCTAGTAAGATATTTTTTTCTGTAATGTCATACAAAAACTTACGATGTCATTTAAGTAATAAACGGAAAAGTGATATAAATATGGGCTACTAGTAAAAATATTTTTATTTTTATTTTATAATTTTTTATGTACAATATTCACACACATATTCGTCTCTTTCTGCAGCAGAACAATCTATATGTGCTCACAAGTTGCACATTAGACACTGAATGCATTTTCTTTTCGATAATCCTTACAACATTTTCCGTCACAGAAAATACAATTTACATCCGTAATTTTCGGATCCATTACACTAGGAATCTGTTCCCAATCCATACCTTTATCAACTGATTTAAATTCCTGCTCAGTATCGTTGTCAAAAAAAAATTTTGTATTTCTTTTTATGCTGCCTCTCTGATTTGTTTTTAATTTTTTTCTTAGTCGCCTCCCTTGTGAACTCAGCTGTAATATGTCATTTTATTGCTTGTAAATTTAATTTCTTTTTGCCGTTTTGCTGGTCTAATGATTCCTTGTAAGCGGAAGAAGTTATTACCGTTGATTTCCATGATTTTCTACCACAATTTGTAGATTTTTTCCTGATCGACGGCACTGGCGATATTTCAAATGGACTAACAAACTTGTGGAAACCAGAAGGACCTGGTTCACTGATGTTACTTGCTTCTGGTGTCTTTGGTAGGATAGCAGGTTTAATAGCTTGCAGAACTACAAACTTCTGTAAACCAGAAGGATCTGGTTCACTGATGTTGCTGGCTTCTGGTGTTTTTGGGAGAATATCAGGTTCTACATTGTTGTGGTTTTTACTCTCAATTTCTGCTGCAATAAAATCTGCATCTAAGAACACAGTCTTATAAACATATAAATATCTAAGAGCTTACCTCGAAATATTTTTCATCGATATTTCTAGCTGCCGGTCTATTAGACTGTAATGGTCACACGATGACTTACCGTCAGTCACAACAATACATGAAGGTACTGAAACTTTTGATTCCTTACAATAACCATTTTAATACGAACATAAAAAATAGTCCATCCGGTCTCTCACACAGTAAAGCCTCTACCCAAAGGTTAAGAAGATATGAGCAGATGTTGTAGTGTTATTGGCACCAACACCATAAACAACTGACAAAAGTTGAGTAAAAAGAAAACTCTCGTGGTTGGAATATAGTGATGAATTTAATAATTTTAATTCTCAACAGCATTCAGACCAGTTTATTCCTGTTAGTCTTAATATTGTTCTGAAGCTATTTTGAGATCTATTTTGTCCAAAACCAAACCTAACAATGACCAAGAAAGGACAAAGAATTGCATTTATAAAATACCTTGTGAATGCGATCAGTTCTATTTAGGTGAATCATCAAGGCCATTAAATGTTAGAATAAGTGAACATCAATCTTATATTAAAAATTGAGAATTTGATAGATCTCAAATCTGTAAACACGCATGGGATAATGAACATAGGGTTCAATGGAATAATTCAAATGGAGTCCTAAGAGAAACGGATCCTAAAAAAAGAAAAATCAAAGAAGCGGCTCTAATTATGCTAAATGAGGCCAATTGTGTCGCAAATTCCTTGGCAGAATGTAGTAGGATCTGGTTACCAATATTGAAAGAGGAAGTTATTAATAAGAAAATACCAGTATTAGTAAGTCGGTAACATATAGAGGATACATCATTTATGTTTTTTAAATAACATAACATATAGAATCAGAATTTTGATGTTTGTTGAAGGTAAACTAAATTCACGAACAAATACTTACAATGTCGGGATAGTATTATGAGGGTTTTTTTCCTGGTTTTTCTCTCATAATTTACTATGGAATCACTAACAGAATAATTTAACTGTCATCATGTCATGTGTTTGTCTTTTTAAAGACGAATTACATGCTATGATTTTTTTCTGACGGATATTCTCAAGTTAAAGTTGATTTCATGTAATCGAATGAACTATCTTATAAGTAAAGTCGTTCCAGGAGCGCAACTCAACAATATTGGCAATATCATTTTAAAGTCGTCTACTTTAAAATGCATAATGTATGTCTGAATTGTCAATATAAATGAGTCAGATAAAATTAAATTATTAGAAGAATTTTTCACTATGTAACAAAAAACAAAATTTGTTTAATTTACTGTTTGTATTTTGAGAACGATTTCCGAAGTGGAAATCAATAAACGTATTTTTATCTTTAATTGTGGCTTATTCCCAGTTTAATAGTAATTAATCCTGTTAGTCTTGTTTCATAACTTGACAACGATATACAAAACTTACAAAACTTCCTGGAAGTTCTGTTGAATAAGTGTCTAACAGAAAAAAGAATAGCCAGTCTGTGGGAAAATACTGAAATAATACTTTTACAAAAGAAAGGAGACACTACTAATATTGAAAACTACAAACCTATAAGGTTGTTGTCACACTTATACAAATTTATCATGTCATTTAGAAAGGGGTTTGGTCCTAACGATCACTTACAAACCATCAGAACACTGGTAGAAAAAACCACAAAATATAATGTACCTCTACATAAAGTATTTATGGACAGGCTACATTCCACATCAAAACCAAAGAAGACGAAAAAACTGAAAAAATGCGTCTTAGATAAGATATTAGACAAGGTGATACTATTTCACCAAAACTTTTTACCTAAGCATTGGAAAATGTATTCAAACAGTTCGACTGGGAGCAAAATGTGTAAACATTGATGGTGTACATTTGAGTCATTTGAAACACAGATCATACACATATCAAGAAACTGGAGCAAATGCTCAAGGAATTAAATCACCAGTCAAATAAAATAGATCTTAAAATGAAAATTCAGAAAACAAAAATAATGAGTAATTTACAAACTACTATTGTTATTGACAACTTCAGTATTGAAAATGTAGACCACTGTATATTATATCTTGGATATACCATTAAAATCGTCAGAGAAAAACAAATAGCAGAAATAAAAAGGCACATACAATTGTCTTGGGTAGATTTCGGCAAGTTAAGCTTTATCTTGAAGAATAAAGATATACCAATGTGTCTAAAATATAGAGTTTAAGACAAATGTATCTTGCCTGTAACTACATATGGAGTGGAGACCATGGCCTTTATAAAGAAAACCTTAAAGCAGATCAGTACAACCCAATGAGCGCTGAAGAGGGTCATGCTAGGGATTAGTTTGAGAGACAGAATTTGAAATATCGACATTCGGGAAAGAACAAAGATTACTGATGTCGCAGAACATATAGCAAGGCTCAAGTGGCAATGGGTCGGACATGTTGCCCGAGATAATCCTGAAAATGGACACAGAGATCAACAAACTGGAGACAAAGAAAGAACAGGCGAGGAGTAGGCAGACCACAGAAGAAGTGGACAGATGATGATATCAAACAAGTCGCGGACAAGCAGTGGATCTTCTTCTTCGCGTACCATCTCCTCTAAGAAGGTTGGCAACCATCATGGCAATTCGCACTCTCGACGCTGCTGCTCTAAAGAGGTCAGCAGAAGTGCAGTTAAACCAAGCTCTCAAATTATTCAACCAGGAGATGCGTCTTCTTCCGCGACTCCTTCTACCCTGTATTCTTCGTTGCATTACTAATTGCAACAAGTTCTAACGCTCGCCCCTCATAATATGTCCCAGATATTGCAGTTTCCTGGCTTTAACTGTATTTAAGATCTCTTTATCTTTACCCATTCTTCTCAACACCTCGATTCCATTCCTCACCATTCATCACTCTATCTACACACACTCCACACAACTTATTCTTAATATCCTTCTGTAGGCCCATAACTGGACGGCTTCCAATCTGTCCGAAACTTCTTTCTTTAAAGTCCAAGCCTCCAAACCATAAAATAATACGGAGAACACGTAACATCTTAGAAGTCTTAACTTTAGAGAAATTAAAATGTGCCTACTGCAGAGTACTTTTTTCAGTGGATGAGAATTGTCATAAGTAGAAATCAATAGAAGCAAATGGAAGAGGTCTATGTCCAGCAGTGGATGAATGCGGGCTGAAGAAGACAATGATATATGTTTTTTCTTATCTTTAATTTCAGCGACTAGAGCATTTTTATGTGTATATTGTCAATTTTACAATTATTTAAACTTTTTATTGTTTTACAAAAAATGTTTTGTTAGTTTTATTGTAGGACTCTATTAGTCAAAATTATATTATTCACGTAAAGAACTCTTTTTGTCTGCAGTGCCGCCCGGTATATTGATAGGTAGGCAAACTACAAGGCGAAACACATTTAAAGAATTTCTTTCGTCTCTTTCGATTTGATTTATTTTTAACCTTCTACTGACAGTGACTACCTGCTCGCTGCATGCCGAGTCATGGGAACTGATTCTAAATTATCAAGAACAAAAATTCACGAAGTGTTCTCTGTAATTCAAACTCACATATTTGTTATTGTCTGAAGCAATGACCATAAAATACGAACCGATATTAAATTATTATAGCTTAGAATTAAGTTCTAATGGGTGCTATTTCATTAGCGTGTACAAAACTAATTATTTGAATAGTTAAATGGTATTTTTTGTAGATAACACTGGCAATATATGGTTAAAACGAACTATTTCATTATTCTAAATTGTAGACATTATCAATAGAAATGACAGTAAACCAAATTACTTTATTTTATATGTGATATATTAAAAAAAATGTTTCGACAAAAGACCCTTTTAGAGTTAAATTTCCTTAGCACTAGTACTCCAGTAAATGACCATTTTTGAGTATAATTTTCTCCGTCACAATAAATTTGCTTGAAAATTTGGATTTAGTCTTACTCTCTACTTTACTTTTGGATTTGAGCCCATGGTTGCTTTTACTTGGAGGTAAAAACCACCCCGGGGTAAAAAAAACACACTTTTAAAGTAAATCACTAAGCAACCTTTATTTTATAGAGTTTATTCAATAAACCTTGATCAAATCAAAGGCAGATATAGAGCACAGTTTTACTAATTAAATCTTGCCTAAGTACTTTCGCTTCCTAGAACACCTTCAGTGGCATTCCGTTAATTTTGGCCTACCCAACAATCATAGAATGTCATAGTTGGATATGTCAGTAAATGCCAGTCGTTATCATTGTTGGATAGGCCAAAATTGATTAAATTCCCTTGAAAATGCTCTATATTCCGTTCACAAATTGTTAGTAGCACGAAATGTGCCTCAAAGTCATAAAACTGTCGTAAAATTTGTATCATCATAGGCGTTCCTGAGATGTTTATTCATTAAAATTAATATTAATATTCATAATGTTTTTATACTAATATATTTAGCAAAAAACAATTAAAACTTTCACGGCTAATGTTGGTTATTATATTATATTAATAAAAATAAGAATTTAACCTTTAACAATTTTGTAAATAAGAATACCTTATCTCTTTGGATATTTCAATACTAATCTTTGCGTTTAATCACTTTACTAGAAAACCTGGAATTCATATCCGAAGGTACTATTCGTTGCAAGATAATTAGGATGGAATTCCCAGATTTTAATAATATAATGGGTATAAAGATGCCGGATTTGGCCACGTGCCTCGTCTGTTCAGTTTATATTCGAAACTTAACTTGAAAGGGTGAAGTTATTACGAATGAAAACATTTTTTTGTTCAGTACGTTTTTGATCGCATACAATTTACGGCTCGTCTGTGTTTCCGCGTCTACGGCAGTAATTAGCTTCTCGAATATTTCTTTTGCGAATTATATGCAGTGCGTGAGTGATTTTTTATTCCATATACCTACGAACATATACGTACCTTTCGCTCGTGCTCGTTTTGTTGAATTGTTTGTGATAGCTTCATCATCAACATCATCAAGTTTTACACCAGTACTGTTGCGTACAGTCAGTAAGTCTGTCTATTCACTAAGAGAGAAGACTATTGTCCTGAATGTTCACGATGCTCTGGTTTCTCAGAATCCCACAAACACTGTTCGCACCATAGTCGAAAGTTGTGTCAACATGACTGGCATAGGGAAGTCAACTATATATAGTGTACCGTTTTAAATAAAACGAGCAGTTCTAATTATATAAATATATTATTTATAACTTCCAGTTCGGTACTATCTTATCAACTAAACTAGCTCCTAACACTTAAAGAGAGGGAAAAACCCTATTGAAATTGATGAATTTGTCAAAAATGTTATTCGAAGGAAAATTCATGGATTTTTTTCCAAAAAAGAAATACCAAACCTAAACTAAATTTTACAAGAAATTAGAGACGACCCGGATTTGCCTCATATCGGACGAAGTAAATTGTGGCAAGTTTTAAAAGAATTAAATTTCCGGTGGAAGAAATCAGACCGAAAATCACTTGTGATTGACCGTGAGGAGATACGTGGGAAAACTCAGGTCATACTCTAAAAAAATTTGGTCACATAAAAATATATTAAGCTCCAGGCAAGCCTTTATGGAAGGTTGGTCTACTGGTATCTCCCCACCTTCTGGTAAAGGCAGTAGAATAATAATTTCTCACATTGGCAGTTAAAAAGGACTTTTTAAGCATGGTTTGTTAAAATTTCACTTCAAAAGCACAAAAGACTATCACGAGGAGATGACAGCTGATGTTTTCGAAGAGTATTTTGAGCAGATCATTGAACACATACCACCATATTCAATTATAGTATTAGATAATATACATTATCACTCACGACTAGTAGAAAGACTTCCAACGACTGCGTGGAAGAAACAGGATATATTTGACTGACTGCGGAATAAGTATCTGCCTTACGAAGATGGAATGGTAAAAGCATAACTTTCAAAAGTTGCCGGGCAACACAAATCTAAGTCCAAGAAATACGTAGTTGACAAAATGGCGGAAAGGCAAAACATCACAGTCCTTCCAGACTCCCACTCTACAACTGCGAAATAAATCCAATTGAACTCATTTGGGCACAAATGAAAAGTTATGTGAATAGAAAAAATACGTTATATAAAATACAAGCAGTACGTGAATTGTTATACGAGTCTCTTCAACATATCACAGAACAAAACTGGAAAGATGCAGTAAGACATGTAATAGAAAAAGAACAAAAAATATGGGATCTGGATAACATAATTGATGCCACCATAGAGACACATCCGCTAATTATTAACCCTCAAGACGACTCGGATTCCGAAGTTGATCCTATTTATTTTGAATTTGAATAGTTTTCTAATCGTAATTATATAAGGTAAGTAATAGTAGTTGTAATCATATTTTTTTTAAATCGTGAGAAAACTAAAGAGCATTTTTGAAAAATTTAAAGGCAAAATAAAATATTTATTAGAATAAATAAGAAGTTTCTTTAGCATGCAATATTTTCAATTAAAAATTATACTATATTTTCTCTTTTATTTTTACCCCTGTTAGAGAACATATTAAAATAAATATTGTAGCAGTTTTCAGCGACTTTCTGCCCTTAATAATAATGTAATCTTTCATTCTGCGTTTAAATTTTTCAAAAATATTAATTAGTTTTCTCCGGATTCGAAAATAATGGATACATTTTTAAACACAATGAAAATTTTGCCAGGCTACATTTGGCCCATAAATGGCAAAAAACTTGTTATTTTTGAATAAAATAAAGAAGTGTTATTAAAACCAAAATAGAATTTAAAAAATATATTTATTTATTTCAAATAAATGTTTCAATCATATACTCTACGACACTGGTCGGTCATCTGTAACCAAAATACTTCGTAATCGGATTATAAGGTTGACTGCTGTATTGTATTCCTTCAGATACAAGGTGGGTTAGTTGAAAACATCTTAAACCGTCAGTTTCAGGTTGGTTTGTACTATTATATCGTATTACCTATCCTCTCTGTATTTCAGTTCGCTAATTAGGGTTAAATTTTAATGAGCTATCGACAAATTATGAACCGATTATACCTTTTTTGAAGAAAAACCGTTTTGAAGAAAACCGAAGTTTTCTTCAAAACGTAATGATTTTGACAGCTAACTCACCAAGTTAGCCATTTTATTCGGCGTTTCAACTATGTAAGGCCATCGTTCCACAATTTATGGCAGAAAAATTGTTAAAACACAACGTCAGAAAAGAAAATTTTGACAAAAAGTTGGGTAATAATACAAGGGATGAATATTGATTTATTTAGTAATTAGATATAATTGTTTTTAAAGATTTGATATTCGCTAGGAGTCGAGTGATTTGCTTTCTTCGTTGGCACAATAGTGATGGAAAAACATAATATCAAATGTTATTTTGTTTTAACCTGTCGTAACTAATTTAAAAATATTTTTTTTCTTAAAGATTTTTGTTACATTAATAAAAAAAATTTCCTCAAAAATGATATTTTTATACCAATAATAAATCATGTATTGTACGTTTTTAATAATTAATTTTAATACTTATTGTCTTAATTTGCTTATTGTATTTAATATTGAATTTAGAAAGTGGTGATGGCTTTTTGAATTTTTTTAGATGTTTAAAGCACGCACTCAAAAATATTGCAAATGAGTACTCAAAATGAACAGGAGTTTTTAACTTAACTAACTAACACTACCACAGAGTCTTTTTTGTACTACCATAGACTCCTTTAATTTGAATAGCATGACCAAGCATGATAGCTTAGCTTCTCAATCTGCTTCCTCTCTTTTTCTTTGCCAATAGCGACATAGATTGTATTGACAACGAACAGCCTCGTATAGAAAAGACGCTTAATGCTGAATATTTCAACGATAATATTATATTTAATTGTCAAAGTTGTGTCCCTAATAATATGCAGACAGTTAATAATTTTATACTTGAAGAGGTTTCCTCACTCAATAATGAAAATTGCGTCAACCATTATTTGACACGAACACCGAAAATAAGGTTTATCCTATTGAACTAATTATATGTAGCATTAACCAAAATATACCTTAATAATATTGAATAGAAATTTAGTCATGGGTATGCCAGAAGAAGAGCTAACGGCTCCTACACCTATACCTAAAATCCTAACTGCTCATCCTGAATTATTAAAAAAACTAGTTGATTACAGTGAATCTGATTCTAAATGTGATGAACCTTTTCTAAATGTGATGCCAAGTAAAGAAAGACATTACGGTTAGTCAAAGCAATAAAAAGAATAGGGGAAGGTATAAAGAATAAAAAAACACAGAAGTTAAAACACTTCACAAATGTGTATTTAGGTATAAAACAAACAAGTTAAAACTTTTTAAAAAAGTGTCGTCACATTTAAAGTTCTGGCAGAACGTTTTCGATCACTACGGATCATCTTCAGTGCCTAGTATTTGTTGCTAACAATATGGTGTCTATAACACTTCAATGTTTGGGTTGGTAAAGTGTCACATTTTACATTAGATAATGTTGAAACTGTAGGTCGATGACAATGGATGTATTTAAAATTAAAAATTTACTTTAGGGACTACATGTCTCCTAAGCTCGAATAGCTGTATAAAGAAGCTGTATAAGCTGTATAAAGAATACTGCGATGAAGAAAAAAAATGATGGAAATTCGAGAAAAGATATAAAGAAACCAAAGAATTATGTAACGTCGATGTAATTGTAAAGAAAAAAGGAATAGGGTTATTCAGTGGAATATTAACCCTGGAATCTCACACTTGGGTGTGAGATACCCATCCAGACACTTAACTGAATGTAGCATGCTAAACCGCATTTCAATGGTAATGCCGCTTCATGTAAATTCAGTCTGTAGTCTGCCAAGGACGGATATGTAGTTGCTGTCTCATTCGAGCAATATTTCCAATCACGAAAATTTTTTGAATAAACGCTAGGGTATGTAGCACCCATGTGTGAGGTTTGCGATAATTTATTAATTTTTTTTATAATCATTTTTTGGGAAATGGCTTCATGTAGTTAGAAAGAAAACTGGGAAAAACGTTGTCCGTTGACCCAAGCTGACGTGGAAAGGAAAGCTGAAAATGTATTTGCTTATGAAAACAACGAGGATGATGGCCAAAATATCTTTGGTACTGATTCCGAATCTAAGGAGGATTATGTCGAAGAACAAAACTCCAATACCGGTACTGATAAAAGTGATAGTGAAATTGATCATGAACGAGTTATAAATGTTGCCAGGTTGCTTGGATCCAGACGATGACCACTAGGAATTTTTTTTAATATGCTTGATGCAAGTGGTATAAATGCAATGGTGCTCTTTTCTCTCGCAACTCCCCATTGGAAAGAAAATGCATCTAGTAATAGAAGATCATTTCTGAAGTCTTTGGGAATGGCTTTAATTGAACCACTAATTCAAGAGAGACCCTAAATACCTTCTTTAGAGAAATCACTCAGGCAAACAATGTGTGGCTTTCTTCAAGTTGAAGACCTTCCAACACAACATCCCACAAGTTTAGTAAAGCAAACTAGATGTTATTTCTGCAAAGGAACAGATAGAAAAACAAAGCATGCATGCTAGGCTTGCCATAAAGCATACTGCATGGGGCATAGAGTTAAACTGTGTTGTGAATGTAGTCACCATAATGAGTAAAATTGAAATTCCTGGCTAAGAATGAATATGAGTTCTATAATAAAAAGTTGTTAGCTTTTAGTTAGAAAGACCATATTGTTGTTAAATTAAGGTAAAATATTTTGAATTATATTTCTGGCTTTTTAGAAAATGTTTGTTAATTATTTTTAAATATTTTTAATATTTTTTTCTTTTGTATTACTACAATTAAGAGAGAGAAAATAAAATGATTGATTTAATTATTATTGTGTATTCAATACTGATTAGAGAGTCTCTGGAAATCATAAAATATTAACTTTTTTTGTTTCTTCACAAAAAATCATTGGGTATGTGATACCCATATGTGTGGTACCTATATGCACCAAAAAAAAGCATCGAAAAACATCATTGAGTTTTTTTAATTGGTTTGTGTCTATTTTCACAGACCTTTTTTGGATAATTTATCAATTATTCATCCTAATTGCATCAACTGCTTCGTAAGTTACAAAAGTGTTAACGTTTCAATGAATCACTTGCATAAAATAGGACTCATATTATTATTTATCATGCATTAATAGTTCAAGGCAAAACGTCAGTTTTAGCTATTGTTAAAAGTGTAAATATATCGAAGGGATCAGCATTTATTTCAAACAAATTGAAGCGATGTTTCTATTGAACTTATAACGCAAGAACACCGACAACAATAAATCATATATCCTTTTAAATAGAATTTAAACCATCATATAATTAATGTCCTACCCAGTTCCTACTATAATAGTTACCCATTTAATGATTGCTACACTACTCGTATTCCATTATAGTATAAAAATCTTGGGTAATAATTTTGAACGTATATATCTAAATTTATTCACGGCAATATTATTATCATTAATCTAACGTAGACCTATGTATATGTATGATCTCAGTATTGGCAGTTAATAACAGACAGCTGTCATGGACTAGGTCCAATGCCAATAATAATAATCAGAACATTTGTTTTCCACGTTAGAGATGGAAATAACTTTATATAACTGTTTCCAATATTGTAACAGTTTATTGAATTAAAATTTTGTATACACAAAATTAAAAAATAAATCAATAAAAACTCAATCATTTATTTTAATATAGTTTTAAGTGAAAGGTCGTGTTCCTATTCTACTTCTTCCGCACCCCATACCCTTTCAGGGGTCAAAGTATAGTTTCGCTTTATTTTTTATCCATTTTTTCACTCTCTTCTTATCATCATCACTATCATCCAGCCTTTATTTATCACGTCCACTGCTGAACATAGGCCTCCCTTAAACTCATCAATTCTTTACGATTTTGTGCTCTTTGTTGCAAATTTTTGGTGATACACCTGATGTCGTCAGCCCAACGTGTAGGTGGTCTTCCTCTACTACGTTTGTCTGCTCTTGGCCTCCAATTTGTAATTTTGATCGTCCATCGTGAGTCGTGTACTCTCGCTACATGGCCTGCCTCAGTTCCATTTCAATTACGCTATGCGTTCCACAACATCAGCAATACTCGTCCTTCTTCTCAGATCTTCGTGTTTTATTCGGTCCCGCAAAGTCACTCCTAGCATAAATCGTTACATTCGTCTTTATGCCACTCTCAATTTTGCAGCCGTAGTCTTGATTAAGAGTCATATCTCATCACTTTCTTCTATTCTTTGCTAATTCCTTCATCTCCTCTAGTTTTTTCCTCTTTCCTTTCCATATTCGTCTATTTGGTCCAGCCACTTTTTGTTGGACTAAAACAGGGAGATGCACTTTCTCCACAACTCTTCAACTTAGCTCTGGAGCACATAATCAGAAGTGCAAGAATCGAAAAACCGAATACAGTATATCAAAACAAGACGAAATATATGTATATGAGTCGCAATAACCAAAGCAGAGACAGAATCGGTCAGAACATCATCATCGATGACTTTGAGCGCGTTAGAGAATTCAAGTATCTTGGAGCAACAATAACTGAAGGCAATAACGGACAATCACAAGAAATAAACAACAGGATTCGGAACGGCAACAGGTGTTTTTTGCCCTCCAAAACCTTATAAAATCAAAACAACGTAACACGACGTACGATAATACAGGTCTATAAAACAATCATACGACACGTTGTGATGTATGGAAGCGAAATATGGACGATAACAAAGGCAAACGAAAAGAGACTATGTGTTTGGCAAAGAAAAATCCTAAGGAAGATCTTAGGTCCTGTGCTGGATAAAGCATCGGGACAATTTCAGGACATGTTCCAAAAAGACAGGAAAGAATAGAAATAACACATTTTACATCACAATTTGCTCAATATGAACCCTACAATACCTACCCTACCATACCATACAACAAACAGACATTTACAAATATCTGGGACACGAAATCAAAATAAGCAGAGACAATCAAACACATGAAATACAGAGGCAAATAGGCCTAACTTGGGCAGCAATTGGCAAATTAAGCCATATTCTAAAAAGTTCAATTCCCATGTGTCTCAAGCGAAAGGTTTATGACCAATGTGTTTTACCTGTACAAATGCAATGCTGAACGTGAGCCTCCGAGACCACATAACAAACTAACAAATCAGGCAAAGATCGGGAGTTCAAGACGTCATCGAAAGAACCACGTCGCTTAAGTGGAACTGGGCAGGGCACTTAGCCAGAGCACAAGATGGACGGTGGACAAGACGTATTATGGAATGGAGGCCCAGAAACTATAAAAGAAGCCGAGGCCGATTAGATGGACCGATGATATAAAACATGTAGCAAGAAACTGGCTACAAGCGACCCAGTGTAGAGAACACTGGAAAGAACTGAGGGAGACCTATGTCCAGCAGTGGACGCGATTGGCTGATTGATGATGATGAACCCTCTGTGCAAGATTACTTTATTTAAATATAATGTGGGGATTTAATGAATCTAGCTTGGTACTTACACCAGAACGGTTGGGGATCGGGTTGTTTTAAAACTCCTGCCAATAGGAGTATCTATTTTTGTTAACAGAGATTTTACGTCAAAAATATTGATTGATGAATTACATTCACGGAAGCTTTATGTAACAGGAACACTAATGAAAAATAGAATACCAGAAACTGATGTGACATTTAAGACAGATAAAGATCTAAGGAAATTAGGAAGAGGCTCCCACAATATGCTCGTAAACAAAGACAACAAAATAGCTGTTACAAAATGGTTTAATTCCAAACCAATCTATATTACTTCAGTAGCATTTGGAGCTAAACCCTTGGGATTGTGTAGCCGCTGGTCAGTAAAAGATAAAAAATACATAAATACACTACAATGAAAGCATGGGTGGAGTAGATTTTCTGGATAGGATTATGTCAAAATACCCTATGAGCAGTAGAACAAATAAATGGACAATTAGTTGTATTTACGCCTTTATTGATATTTGTGCTGCAGCTAAAATACAAGAAAGATTGTTTAGCTGCAGAAACTCCTAAAAAACATATTCAAGATTACCTGTTATTTAAGTTTTCGCTTGCTAGGTCGCTCTTGTACTCCAAGAACAGAAGTGAACCCACATCCAACGAAAGTGACGAAGAAAATGAAAATGTAACTAGAAAAAGAAGAAAGACTGCACCAATCCCTAATAAACGCTTATGGTCAAAGCAAGCTAAACACCTCCCAGAATTCGTTAATAAAAGCCAAAAATCAAGATCAAAATGCAGGTATCCTGGATGCCACAACCTGACGTTTGTCAAATGCGCCCGGTGTAAGGTTTTATTTATGTGTAATGTCAATAGAAATTGTTTTACTAAATTTCATCAATAAAAATGATAAGTAAACAATAATTTTTTTATTGTCAGTCCAGACCCAAAGTATCACTAGTGATCTACAATTTTTGAAAAAACCAAAAGAGTTTATTTTTATTTTTTTTATGATTAGTAGTCCCAAATTGTAACATTCTTTTGATTGGTAACAAAAAAATCACTGCAACTCATGTTTGGGCCTGAGGAGGTTACATTATTGAGCAATATTCGCTGTGAGATTCGCCGGTAGCGCTCTCTCGCGGTTTGAAACTTGTACTTTTCTTGTAAAATCGGTGTAAGTTAAATATGACAAAACGAGAAAAATAGATATTTATCTAAAAATACAAAATTATGAACTCGAATATTATTGTAAACTGATTACTGAACGAATACACAGAATTAATAGTAAAAGTAATTACGCCTTTTTATTTTATTCATTTTAATTATAATATTTAAGATATAAGTTCCTGCAACTGGATGACTACTTACGCAAGAGGCCATTGACAAAAAGAAGAGAGTCTTACCTTGTTTAATAAATCAAATTTAGTAGGGTTATGTTATTGTTTGTCCCAACTGTCACATGAAAGCTTATTTATATTAAGTTTTTTAACAATTGTGTCACATTTTAGACTGTTATCGTTAATATTTATTTAAAGTTTCTCGTCTAAGACACATTCTGAAAACTATTTTATAGCTACTTTTAATAAGTGTCGGAAAATTTAAATTTGGCGCATTCGAATTTTCGGATATGTCCGCCATCAGAGGCCACTTTTTTGATCTCCTTTTCATAACGATTAGATTTCCTCTTTTGTCTTTTTGCTCGATGCCTTTACCTCTGTAACATTGTAATTCTTGTTTTCATTTTGCATTTTCATTCTGTTTTTGTTCCGTTATTTTTTGTATGCTTAGTCCTTACATATCAATTTTTATTAATTTTATCAAAATGGATATTAAACATTATACTGGATTTAAGTCAATATCATATGATATCCCATTTAAACCAGCTACACCAAAAAAGAGGAAAGATTTAGTTGATGCAGGACATGTACGCAATGTTTCGGAATATAATAGCTTTTTTATTTTACACCATAGAAATATCATGTTTGTATTATAGGTTATTTACTTATTTAGCTTATTGATAGCTATAATCCATTTTTCCCTTTGAAATGAATAAAATTTACAATCACTGTTATACCCAGTATTTTTACATGTATCATATCTTTTTTTTTGGAAAAATCCATATTCGCCATTATTTGAATGTTTACAAGTTAAATACTTCTGTTCAGCGAATAGTTATACTTCTGTTCCGATTTAACTTCTAACGATTTCCAAGCCCTTTCCATCTCTATAACAGAGAGGAACTGTGTATTGTGTGCATATGAGTGTGTATGTAGCCAGGCAGGCTGCTAGCCCACGAACGATCAGCTGATGCATGCAAATTGCCGCCAATTCGCGGAATAGCCGCAAGGTCACGACTCATTATCAAAATGATATCACCATGGTTACGGAAACAGCTCGCTTCGTTTCCATAGTACGTATTGAGGGTGTTCGGATTACGAATGCTAAGAGCCTCGTCCGCAGATGCACTAAACCACTAATTAACATTGCATCCGTTAATAACGGGTCAATAATTAATTGTGTTACAATTTTATAGACTTATAAGTGCGGAATACATTAATAATATTGTAGCTATTGTGTTTTTTATTGCGTATTGTTGGTCCATTTTTGACGACTTTATTATAATCACTTTTAGCTATATAAATTTATGTTTGTCTCCTTCCTGTTTTCGTACTGCAATCAGTCTTTTTTCAGTATCAACCTTAGTCACTCAATTCAATTGGCCATTGTCCCCATTGAACTCATAAAATATTTATCTGTTTTAACTGAGTTGCTCTAATTTCTAATTTTAAATTTTCATTTATTTTTTCTTTGATATTTTCTCTGATTTCTGGATCTCTTAGTCCATTTCTATCAGTTCTTTATAGCAAATACAAAGCAATCACCTTTGCATGTGGCGGTAACTTTGTTTAATAAAGTTACTGTCTACACGATTTGGCAACTCAGCCAATGGATGTAAAGATAGAAAACTGTGATTTATGTTAGAGCTTGTATTGTATTATATATCTATTGATGTTTTTATGTCAAAACTGGATCTAATACTTGATGTGCTAGTCTCCGAAGGTAAGGCTATAATATTAACAGGTGATTTTAATATAGATTTCAAATCAAATGCATTAAGTAAGCAGAACTTGGTGAATGTTTTAGATTCTTATGGCTTAACTGTAACTGTGAATGATTATACAAGAGTAACTGCAACTAGTAAAACTCAAATTGACTCTATTGCTACAAACATAAATCACCCACAAAAAACAATGGTTGTGGAAGGTTTTATCTCTGATCATCGTGCGCAAATATTCCAATGTAGCATTAACACAGACAATGATGCCCATATATTCATCCGTTCATATAGTGAAAGGAACATAAATCGTTTTGTTCAAACCCTTGAGTCAACAAATTGGTCAGAGGTATTTAATACAATTTCTGCTGAGGATAAATCATTAGCTTTTTTAAATACTATCCAAAATTATTTTCGGTCCCATTTTCCACTACTTAAATGTAAACCTAAAAAAGTACACATTCGAATTGGTTTACGCAGGAACTGTACAATTTAAGGGATCAGCTAAAACTTTTAGAAACGATCTGTCAGCAAAATAGTAGTCTTAGGCCAGTCCTTCATTTGGCAAAGGCAGAATATTCAATTAAATTAAAAGCTGCTAAAAGTAGTCACTTCATGAGACAGTTAAACGAATCATCAAATAAAATTAAATGTATTTGGCGTTTAGTAAACTTAACAGTCGGGAAACAAAATAACTCAAAAGTACCTAGTGATGATAACAGTAATTTAGCAGAAAATTTAACCACCATTTTGTAGAAATGGCTCCAAAGTTACTTGCCGCTTTGGATCCTACTAAAATAGATGGGTTTACATCAGCATAAAAAAACCGTAATAGTTCTTCTATGTTTTTATATCCAACTAACCCACAGGAAATAACTAGTATAGTCGGAAGTTTTAAATCCAAACACAGTTGTGGTTTTGATCAGATTTCCCCTAAGTTATTAAAACAATGCATTCATGCTCTCGCAGATCCACTGACGGATATTTGTAATGCCTCTTTTCAACAAGGAATATTTCCTAGTATGTTTAAACTATCTATTGTAATCCCTTTATTCAAAAGTGGTGATAAAGATGACCTTAACAACTATCGTCCCATAAGTCTCTTATCTGTGTTTTCAAAGATAATTGAAACTCTAGTTTATACTAGAATGAACGGATTTCTGAAAAAGCATAGTGTCTTGCATAATTTTCAACATGGTTTTACATCTTCTAAGTCTACAACTACAGCTCTTGCAAATTTCGTCAGCTTAGTGTTGGATGCTTTGGACAGACGAGAGAAGGCATGTGGTTTATTTCTCGATTTGTCCAAGGCTTTTGACACTTTGGATCATAATTTGTTGCTAATAAAACTTGAGGGGATTGGTATTCGTGGTATAGTTCTAAAATGGTTTACTTCCTACCTAGAGAATAGAAGACAAAAAGTAAAGATAACATCTAATGGACTTGTAAACGAATCAAACACATTGGATATCCATTATGGTATCCCTCAGGGTAGTGTATTGGGTCCTCTACTTTTTATAGTATTTATTAATGATATAACTTTGGTAACTAATTCACTGACTGGGGTTAACATTATCAGTTATGCGGATGATACCAACATTCTAGTCACAGGAACGTCTGATCAAAATTTGCAAAATAAAACTTCACAGATACTATCCGCCATCAAAAGTTATTTCTTATCCAACAAATTAGTGTTAAATGAAGAGAAATCAAAGTATATGATTTTCACGTCAAATAATTTATTAAACTATCAAGCCACTATAGAAGCAGCAATAGATAAAACAAACTGCACGAAGTTGCTGGGGGTACTTCTAGACAGTAATTGTAAATGGTCAAACCACATTTCTAATTTGATATCCAGATTAAGTAGCGCATGTTATGCATTAAGAATTCTTTCAAGGTTTCTTTCTTTCTTTCTTTCATACATCAATATTAAAAACAGTATACTTTGCCCATTTTTACTCAATAGCCAAATATGGCATTGAAGTCTGGTGTTGTACCTCTGAGATTTAGAGATTCTTGTAGAGACATCTTTAGACAAAACAATATTCTGACAATTCCTGGTGTGTATATATTTTCGTGTATAATGTATTTGCATAGCAAAATTTATGAATTTAATAAATTTCAATTTAACCATGTTTATTTAACAAGATTCAGAGACAATCACTTTATGCTTCCACAACATCGTTCTGTTTTGTTGGAAGGTAGCACACATTATGCAGCCATAAGTTTCTTTAACAAATTACCAATAGATATACGAATGAATTTAAATCAGCCAAACTTCGGAGTGTGTACATCAATACATTTGTGAGCTAGAGCCATATTCTAAAAATAATTTTTAAGTATGTTTTATCGTGTTTAATTAATTTATATAATTTTAAGATTTATGTCTGTATTTTTGACTTGTCTCATACATGTACTTTGTATAATGTCGCATGTGATCAATAAATTTGACTTGACTTGACTTGACTTGTAAACATCTACAGAGTCATCATGTAGAAATCTACAATTAAGTTGAAAATTTTACTACAGCAGCATGCCGCAGTAGAGCCATCTCTAGGATCAGAAACACATTAATTGAGGGTGCAGATCAACCTTAACATCATTTTGAGAAACATAATCTGTTACTAAGATTACTAGCATTAAATCCATGAAAAACAAATCATAATAATTATCCGTTACCTGTCAGGTGTTATGACCCAGGTTAGATACTCGTTGAAAACTCATCATCTAACAGTGGTCTGGAATCATCAACGCCTGCAAGAGAATCAGATGTACTAAGATTATTGAAATTACTGTGATTCAGAGGTGGGATAAATGGCAGTGAGCCAGACATCTCGTTTTTCATGATAGTCACTTGGCCTTTCTTTTTGTGCACTTGGCAGAATGTTCATACCTAAAAAGTCCATTTCTCCAAAAAAACTTGTAAAATCTTTGATTTGTCTTTATGACTTCATTGTAGAATTAGAGACATAAATTGCGTTTCCTCTGGAGTAAGTGTCTATTGATCCAAACTCTGCACCGCTGGGTAGGTAGGAATGACCACTCGCCACTCACTATAAACTTTAGCTCAACTGTGTTTGCCTGATTGGTGTTATTAAGTGCTATCTTTAATAACAAGGGTAATGCAACATTCCAGTTCCTATCTTGTCCGGTGCAGGTATCGCTGTAGGCAACAATATGCTTGAGTTGAGATGCGCGTGTTCCAATGTGCTTAACTATACACAATACGATTTCCTCCTAACCTCGAGAGGTAAGTGTTTAATCCCACCTTTACATGAAGCTTATCCAGTAGAAAGTTCGAGATAGCCGAAGTTTAAACCTATATATTGCTTTTATAGTACGATGTGGACGTACTGAGCTGGTAATTTTTTAGGCCTTTAAGTACGTACGTACTAGAGTACTACCCAAGGACACTAAACACAGATAGGATTGATTTTGTCCTATGCTCTAATGTAAGAAATGCGTTGTGTTGAGTGTGACGTAGGCGTGGGGATTCGTGGTTGACATTTCTTATTGTTTTATATAGGATAGTTGTGTCTGCTGCCAATTTTTTTGTTGTATTAGCGATTTAACGGCCTTATAAGACTATTTAATTATTGTTTATATATCAATTTACTTGTATAAACAAAATGGGTGGTAATAGATGTGCCATATATGGTTGTAACAATAATTTTAAGAGTGTGAAAACCAAGAATATGCCTGTTATTTTTCATAGTTTTCCAAAAGGAAAGGATTTAGTATCGAAAACTATAAGGGCTGAATGGGTTAACCGATGCAGAAGAGCTGATAATTTTAATCCCGATTCTAGTAGAATATGCTCTGTTCATTTTACAAACAATGACTATGAAAGAGATCTACAAAATGAATTATTAGGTAAAATGGTGAAAAAATAAATGCCTATAAAATTTTTTTAACATAACTTATTTTAGGTTTACCTACTAAACGCCTTTTGAAGAAAACTGCAGTTCCAACACTTTGTTTATATAAACATACCTTTGACACACCTGTCTCTACTCGTGAATGTAGATTAGATGTTAGAAACAGAAAGCAGCTTGTAGCAGAAATTACAAAGGTTGATTCAAATATTTTGAATATTGCATCTAATCAACATGAACATACAATTACTGAATCTGAAGTAATTTTTGAACAAGCTGGTGACAATATAGATTTAAAGCCTGAAGTAGATTTTGAAGCAAATACAAAGAATTATTAAGCAAGTATGAAAAATTAATAGCTGATCATTCCAATTTGAAGAAAAAGAGTCAAATGAAAATAAAAAGTTTAACAAGTCAGTTGAGGTATTTTAAAGCAAAAAATATGAATGTTCAGAAAAAATCAAAAAAATCTGAAATTTTTGCTGAAAATTTGTTAAATAAAGTGTTAACCACAAACCAAATTGCACTTCTTTCTGAAAAAAAGAAGAAAGTTCGTTGGAATACAGAAGAAATATCTAGAGCTTTTACTCTGAGGTATTACAGTAAGAAAAGTTACCTCTATTTAAAAAATTCTTTGCGATATCCTCTACCTGCTCTCTCATCTTTAAGAAAATGGGCTTCCAAGATTAGTGTTAGTGAAGGCCTTTTGAAAGACATATTGTTAATGATGAAATTGGCTGGGGAAAATTTTACGACTATGGAAAAGACTGTTGTGCTGCAATTCGATGAAGTGAAAATAAAATCTATTGAAGAGTATGACATCACTAAAGATAGAATTTTGGGTCCACACAAGCAAATGCAGGTAGTTATGATTAGAGGTCTTTTTGCTTCTTGGAAACAACCAATTTATATCAATTTTGACCAAAAAATGACAGCTGGAATATTAATAGAAATAATTAAGGAACTTCATAACATTTCATATAACGTGGTTGCTTGTGTTAGTGATTGTGGTGCTTCAAATATTGGTTTGTGGAAAGAACTTGGAGTTAGTGTAGATAAAACATTTTTCAAACATCCTGAGACTGATCAAAATGTGTATATGTTTGCAGATGCCCCACATTTATTAAAACTCTTACGAAACTGGCTACTAGATGTTGGTTTTCAATTAGAGGATGGTACTGTTATTATCAAAAAGCCTTTAGAATCTTTAATTGCTTTTACTGACCAAGAGGTTAATCAGTGTTGGAAAATTAATAAAAAACACATTGAATGTGAAAAATCTCAGAGACAGAATGTTCGAATCGCTGCTCAGCTTTTGTCTAATACTGTTGCAACAGCTGTTAAGAGACATAAACCTGGGAATGAACAGTTAGCCGAAAATTTGGGTAATTTCATCGCCGATGTAAATTTATGGTTTGATATATTCAATAGTTATACACCACAAGGAACAGTTCCTTCTAAAAGTGCTTATGGAATTCATTTGAACATGCAAAATGAACATCTTAACAAAATGATAAATTTAATATCTTCAATGAAAGCTCTTGGTAAAAATACTTTGCAAATTTTTCAAAAAGGAATGGTGTTATCAATGAAATCTTTACAAATGTTATTTGTTGATATGAAACAAACTTTTGATATTAAATATATATGTACACATAGACTCAATCAAGATTCTTTAGAAAATTTCTTTTTCCAAGTTAGGCATCGAGGTGGTCCTGATGAACATCCTAGTCCATTAGCAGCACTCCACAGAATTCGAATGATACTTCTAGGAAAAAACCCTGGTATTTTTGATGCTGCTGTTAACACAGTTGAACAAAGTGTGGATCAATATATTAGTCCAAAAGTATTCCAAAAAGCTAATCTTAAAATTCCTCAAGAACAAATAGAAGAACCTGATGAATGTAACAATAGCAGTTCTTTCTCTTCCCAAGAATCATATTCGAATCAGTCTGCCACCTCATATTGTGTTGTCAATGATTTGCAGGAAACTACAGAAGATGCCTTAGAATACATCGCTGGTTATTTAGCAAAAAAATTTAAAGATAGTTTGCCTGATTTAGGTAATTTCACATACAAAGTTAGTGAACATAGTTATAGTTTACCATCATGGGTGCAGCAACTCTCTTATGGAGGTCTTATTAACTACAGATGAGTGGTTCATAAAAATAAAATTATGGAATAAATATTATGAAAAATATATTAATACCTATAGGAAAAATAATGGAGTTGTTGGAAACATTTCAAAAAGGATTTTAAAAAAAAGAAAAAGTGTTGCCATATACTCTTATTAAAAACTTTTGTAAACTTAGAACAATAATAAGAATAAATTATAGAAATTTAAAATCCAAGGAAGCTGAAAATTTGAAGCGAAAAAACTTATCTGTGTTGGATTCAACTAGGTCAAAAATTAGAAAATTAAATAAAATTGTTCGGTAGGGAATGTTTCTAAAGTATCCTAGTATTGTATACTGTTTAGTTTTACCTATGTATGTTTATGAAATAAATAGTTCAGTATTGAATAGTTATCTTTGATTTATTATCATCAAATGTTTTTGGATATTAATTTGTGGTTTACATGGCATTTTATTTGCCATGTAAAACAGATCATTAAGAATTTATAACTCTGAATGTCTTAGGTACTGTTAAAAATCTTATTATCCGCCATCTATTTACAAAAAAAAAACGTAAATTTTTCGTTTTAAACTTTTAAATCTCAAATTAGGCTCATCTTCCATAAAACTTAATAGCAACAATAAGGTCGATAATTGCTTGTCATCCCCACACCTACGTCACAGCCGCGTGTTAGAGTGACAGACAAATTTGGGCGATGGAACTATTATCTGTAGTCAACTGTTCTTGAGTACTACCTACTGTTCCATTTTTTTTCTTCTGGAGTAATGTAGAACGTAACAACCTGAGATTGCAAAGCAAATCATAATATTCAGATTCCATATATAAAGTTTATGTGTATGGTTAAAAAAGATCGGTTTAAACCTAGTTATCACTTGATTTGTACCATTATTACGATCTAATATAATTTGTCTTCAGCTTCTATAAAAAAAGTCATCCTGTAGATAAAGATAGAAATTTATTAGCTCATAAAATATTTGTATTGCATTTTAAAGGCATCATAACAGAACGGTGTGTGTGTGTGTGTGTGTGTGTGTGTGTGTGTATGCGTGTTCGTGAAACACGCGCTGCTTGTCATAAATCTTTCCGCAGATCGATTCCAAAAGAGATTAAACCCACGGAAAAAGAGATAAACTAGCATAATCGCCGAAATCCTATTGTAAATTTTTCACACACACCTTCAGAAACTTTTCTTTCACGTATAGAATAAAGAATAAATAAGGTGATAACCATAATTTCCTGTTTGAAGGTGCCTAAATCGTCAAACTTGCGGTGCGAATTCAAAAACGCGATTGCCAGATCCGGACTTAGGTATACATCAGGTATGTGCCAAACAGTGGTCGATGATAAATAAGCCAATTAATTTTGTATAAGTGTGCTTTATGATGAGGGTGATTGTAGCAAAAATAGCCAATGTTGCAACTTATGATTAAGTCTAACAAGGAAAATTCAAAGTCCAAAATGTAATAATAATACACCAAAAGAAAGCAACACTTTGTTTATTGTTTACAGTCATCAGGATCGGACTTAAGTTTTAAGTAAACACATTATAACTGTTACAAGTGTAATTTAATGGACTGTGCTGAAAAAAATTATATTAGTTGATATTTATTCTACATAATATAATTGTCACAGATTTTGGGTAATGATATTAATTTAAAAAGCAACGCCCTCTAATTTTTTTTCAAATATTACCAAAAATGCTTAAGTTATAAATATAGACCGGACTTTATGACGTACTGCATATTTGTTGCATATTTGCATACAATTGCAATATTTGACATATAGCATATAGTCTACAAAATCTGATTACCAAAATAAAATCATTTAGAAATGGAAATAAATGTTAATAATCTAGTAATATCGAATTCTGATAAATCTCCACAACCAGACAATCCATAAGATACAATAGGTAAGCACCTGGGTAGTATTATTTTATTGTGAGGAGATAAATAACGCATTATAATGTTTATGACTTGGAAATTTTGAAATGTTCTAAAATTAGCAAGGAGTTTGTGCTCTATCAAGATATTTTGCAGCAATGAAAAGTAGTTTGCAACATTTTTCTTTTGTATATATTCCGGATCACAAAGAATCCCTAATGTTCAAGTTAGATAAACAATGCTCTATATACTCTGCAGAAATGTTCGCAATTCATAAAGCTCTAGAATGGGCGGTCAACAAAAAAATTTCTAACCACCAAGTAGTAATTATATCAGATTCAATGTCTGCGTTATTAGCTTTAGAAAACTCACGTCAACATTTATATAAAAATAGTCTTGTCGTTAAAATTTTAGAAAACCAACTTAAGCTGCACGAAGAACATACTACTGTACATTTCGTCTGGGTAAAAGGACACTTTGGTATTTCCGGTAACCTCAAAGCAGATTTTTATGCTAAAGAGGCAATCTTAAAAGGATCAGAAATAAATTGGCTAGATAGAAGCGATCTAACAGCCACTTGCAAGAAAAGTCTAAAACAAAATTGGGACATTGAATGGTTTGCTTTCTGTAATCGAAGCAATAATCTTTATACAAAAATTCATCCAGTTTTACCTACTGAGCCGTTTGCCGTAAGAAGTTACCCCAATAGAAATATTTATTCCATGTTTGTTAGATGTCTCTTTAACCATGCCACTGTCAAGACATACCTCTATAGACTAAATCTATCTGAATCAGAACTTTGTGATTGCAATGGTTACGTTGATGATATTAATCATTGGTTGTTTGGATGCAAGCATAATGATGATGCAATTAAATATTTGATGCACACCCTGTCTCAAGAACAAATACCTTTACCACAAAACCAAACTTCTCTTTTATACTTGTCTCGACGAAACCATAAAATACAACAAATTATTTGGGAATTTTTAAAAAGGACTAAGAGAAAAATCTAACTTGGATGAATGAGTCGGATTGAATGTGTTTAGCAATTATTGTTTTTTATAATTAATCTTATGTAATATTAAGTACCTCCCTGTAAAATACGAACATTGTTATTTAAAAAAATAAAAAATATATATGTATATAAAAAAATAAAAAATAAAAAATAAAAAAAAAATAAAAAATAAAAAAAAACTTATATAAATAAAATTAAAAAAAATATATATAAATAAAAAATCATATAAAAAAAACTGAAAAAATTAAAAAAAAAAAAAGAAAAAAAAAAAATAAATAAAAAAAAAATAAAAATAAATAAAAAAAAACGATCACAAAGAAGGCCTAAACCTCCGAGGTGTTGAACCGGGTTTATGTCTTAGCGCTGTGACAATTATTAATTATTAGAATTTAGTATTAGCATTTAGTATTATTTGTATATTTCTTATTTGTAAATTAATTTAAGTTGGTTAGGGTCCTGAATGAAGAGTTTAAATAAAGGTCAATTTAATATTTCCACTTTCTTTTTGTATTTTTTTTTTATTTTTTATATAACAATACCTATATATGTATGTGCGTGCATAAGTTTGTATATGTGCTGCGCATGTGTATATAGTATTTAATATTGTAGCAAACAGTATTTATTATAATACCGTGGCTGAATGGATCAATAATCCAAAGCCATAAAAAAAAACATTTTTCTTGTTCAAACCCCTGAGATCGTGCCTGTGAAACTCCTTCCGATTTGCGGATGAGAGTTCTGGACTTTGTTTTAAGAATAGGTAAATGTAGCCAATCCATTCCGGCAATTTCCTTTTCGCGGTTAAATTAGTGATGCCATGGTACGTACTACTATTTTAGTCGGTGCAAACCGAAATTGTTGTAATCTTATGATATGTTTTGCCATCTTCTTCTCACATTCCTGTTAACCATTAGTGCCCAGATTATTATTTCGCAGTTTTTAATGTGATGCTAATATTTTGTTGGGAGCAGTTTTATTAAAAAAACATAAAAATAAATGAATTTATGCATTCGGATTTATAAATCACTTAGTATATGATGTTACATATATGTAATGCTAGGAGCTAATGGGTGCGAAAAATACAAATGTATCTGTTCTTCTTCTTGTAGTGCCTATCCGTTTCGGATGTTGGCGACCATCATGGCAATCTGCATTTTGCACACTGCTGCTCTAAAAAGATTTGTGGTTGTTGTGTTGAACCACGTTCGTAGATTTTTCAGCCAGGAAATCCTTCGCCTTCCTGGTCCCCGTTTTCCTTCTACTTTTCCCTGCAAGATTAGTTGCAGCAGTCCATATCTTTCGCTGTTCCTCATGATATGACCGAGGTATTCGATTTTGGCTGTTTTATTGTGGTTAACAGCTCTTTTTCTTTTTTCATTCTCAACAGAACACCCTCATTAGTAACGTGGTCGGTATACGATATCTTCAGGGATGTATCTGTTAACAGTTCTATTTATTTAAAAACTGAAATTGATGAAGGAATTTAAACATTTTGGTTTGTGTGAAAGGTAACGAAACAAACAATACAGAGACCTAAGTTACATTTTTACACATCGTGCCTGTTAAACTTATGCAAAATCTTCCAGCACCACGTCTTCTTTTGTCGTTTGGAATTTTATCCACTAGGTGTTCCATCTCATCATATCTAATTTCGTCAGCTACTCGTTGCACATTAGATGGAGATGGAGTACTACCAGTGCCTTTGGGAGATGACGAATATTTCTTCAAATAAACTTGCACGATAGTCCTTCCAAAGTATATTTGGGACATCTGAGAGTTGTTTGATTTTCGATACAAACACCACGCGTTATTGACTGAAACATCAAGAAGCCATGTAAACAATGCCCAGTACCATTGTCTGTTTCTAATTTTAATCCTGTACTGTCCAACATTCTGATCCATTCGATCAGTACCACCTATTTTTTGTTATACTCTGCAAGTACCACTAGTCTGCTAACTTGTATTGTTTTTTATCGTTTTTTTTTCCTTTTGCGAATAATGTTGTTATTGGAATCCAGTAACATTTGTTATTGGATTGATGCCATATACATTTGAAGTAATTCAAACTACGCAATTATCGACCCACTTAGCTACTGATACAGCATCCGTCTTGCTAATACTTTTTTAATAGTACCTATCCCTTTCCTTTTTCTAAATCTCTTTTTTAGCTAATAAAGAACAGCTCCTAGGTAAACGGTTTTCCCTTCTAGTCCCTGTGCTTCCGTATTCTGTCAAACGTAAATATTACAATAAAATGAAGATAGTAAATAAATTGTCAAATTAAATAAGAATGAAAAAGATTTCAGTTTATCAAGTAGTTCGTAGTTCTTCTATCATTTTCACCAGTGGTGCTTCCGGCTTTCTAAAGGTTCTTTTAATTTCAATATTGACAATTACAGATTTTCTTTGATATATCCCGAAATTGGCGCTCCATTGTCAGAATGTGTTAGATTGGCAGAAGATAGAAAAACGTGGAGGAACATTGGAAAAATTACCTAACAGCTTCATGATATCACGATACCTGCATCAGGTTAACGACTAAGAAGAAGAAGATCCCGAAATCAATCAAGAGCTTCTCACTGTATTTGGGCACCAGACTTTATATACAAATCATATGATTTTGGCTATTAAAAATTACTTGCAGCTATTTTTACCGTAGTATTTGACCATACTCACGTCGAAAGCCAGATCTTTTTCAGGAACAAATTACTGTCTGAATTTATCCTTCACTTTATTTGTAAATGGCCCTATTTTCAGAGCATATCACTCTTATCAATATTTTCGTTAGAATTCAAGTGAATAAGCCTCAAAATTTGCTCAAATCTGTTGCATCTCATAGCATTATATACAAGTTCGTTTCTAGTGTCAAGACTTTGCTCCCAATACATACGCTTGCTGGAAAGATTATTATAATCACTAAGAAATAATATAGTAATGAAACATTTCATTTTCTCTGTCGAGACTCCTGGGTAGGGTAGATTCTTGAAAGTAGCATATTGGTTTGTTTCCTGTACCAGGAATAAAATGATTTCGTCATCTATCAACATTTCGAATATATCAACCACTGATTTGTTTTCTTCTGCCTCAGGAAAATGTTTATAGGTACCGTTATATGTGAAAACTACCGAAACCTAATCCCGGAATTCAGAAACTTTCGGATATACCATATGAGCAGATGTAATATCGATATCATTTGCCAAAAAATGCTACTTTATATCGATTCTGACTGTTGAATACGAATTTCTTCTCCTAGTGTAATTCGATCAGCAGTTCTAACTTCTGCATCCGCAAGTAGCTGACGTTCACTCAAATTGTCGAAATCTACATCATAGTCCTCATTTCCGGAATCCTCATCTGTCAGAGTAACCTCATCCTGTGGCGCTATATAAATTGCCTATGGAGTCATCTATCTCGTTGTATTCTCCAAAGGCTTTATCAATAGCTTATTGAACAGTCAGGACTCTTTAAAGAACTGCAGCAAGGCCTCTGAAATACAAAAAAAAACAACTTAGTAGGTACATAACTGCATTTTTAAATTTCAAATTTTAAATTTTAAAGTTCTATAAACACTCTGTATACTAATACTTCGAAAAACGTTACTGAAAATACTATACAATGAAAACAAAACATATGATATATTGGTACAAAATATATGGAGAATATGCTTACATTACATTCTAGCGTTACAAATATTATAACAGTCAATTTCTTAACCAAAACGAACCACCATCACCTTGTCTCTATCACCATAAGGTTCTCATCGCGCTTCCGCCTCCAATAGTGATAGGAGCATACTAAGCTATCCCACATACACTGTACTTGACTTAAACATTCACTTTTTATACTAACATATCTTTGCTTTAATTTTTTTCTTTATTTGTTGACAGAACATTCACGAAATAGATGAAAGTAACGCGAATAACATATTTTTTGACCAAACCTTACATCCAATCCCAGTCATTTACTTCAGTTCGACAATGACCTGTAGCACCTGACCTAACTCTTTCTCTCTCTGCTCTTTGGGAAACATCACCGTTCTTACCGTTTTCATCTTTTATCAGTTATTATATTTTTGTATGGTATGGAATGATACCTGTCACCGATTCGCATTTGAACCCAAGCATTTACTCTAACACACTTCGCTCCCTGGCCCATCTGCTATACACCAATATTGTATGTAACACGGTGTCCTCGTCGTTACCAAAATACAGACATCTGTTAATACATAATTTTTTAAACGGTCATAGATAGTTTTGGAGGCAGCCGCAAGCTTTTAGCACTTGCGTCGGATTATAAACCAGGCTCTGATGCCCACATTTCCACCAGTTTCGCAGGTCGGGTAATAACGATTTCGTTCACTGCACCACAAATTTCAATAGCACTACTCGCATTTTCTTTTTTGGATTTTTCATCAGTACCAAAGTATATACAGGGAAAGGACTGTAGAAACTCGCTACAGTCTAATTTTGTACACTTCTATCAAGAACCCTTTGTATCAAGAACCCACCACTGTACTCCAGACTGGTGCTGCGTAAGGCCAATTCAATGTACAAAACTATGATGCCGATGTTAGTCATTATCCTCCCAACACAGCCGCTCTCTTATTGACCTTTCGGGCTACCTTTCTTACATATTGTTTCTCCCCAGCTCTCATTCGTATGAAGGATCACCCTCAATTACTTTTTGTATCTCTTTTTGGTAACCTGCATACTCCAGACTCAAACTATCTCCTATTTTCAGCTAGTTCACCGCCTCGGTCTTCTCTGCGGCGAGACACAAACCTTTCTCGTTCATTGAGTACTAAATCAGTGCAATTGCATATCATGTCCGATGCAGGAGTTCGTCACTATCCGGTGCCAGCAGCAGCAACCTAAGAATATTCGCGAAAACGAAGGGAGTAATACATTGGATCTCATTCTACTTGGATCCTTCTCTCGGACACATAGTCGAGACGATGTTTCTCAAATACAGAGGGCAATCCCTTCAGTTGTACTCTCGATAGGTGTGTAAGGCCAAACTATCCCATATTTACTAAAACATATTTCTGGCAATACATATTCTAAAAAAGTTGAATTTTAATTGATATAACTGAGTCTTTGATGATTTAAACTTGGGATTCATAACAATCAAATTTTCCCTAAACAATTTTTCTACCAATTAATTTAGAATACTTATTTCAAACATAATCCGGATAAGTTTTGATTATAATTAAGTTTGATTGAATTTGTTTGTTAATCGATATACCATATTATGGAACATGACTTAATAAATATGAATTATAGCAATAATACACTGAAAACTTTGTTTTCAAAACTTCCACAAATTTTTCTATAGTATCTTAATACTACAGCAGTTTCGGCAGACTGCCTTTCTTAAGTGATCTATTTTTGGTATGTGTTTACACTTTATAGTCTAAATAGGTTGAGGAGATGAGAAGTGTTTGTCTCAAGTTGGTTATTCAGAATTATGTCTGAATTTTTTAATTTGTTAATTTCCATAGATTCTAATAAAGATAGTTTATGGCCTTTATTTCGGATGTGAAGAATTTGAAATGATTATGATCACTAAAGGAATGATTATAATCAAGAAGGTAAAGTGTGTATGTGAAATCTGTTTTCTTTTTTAATAATCATTGATTATGATGAAAGATGAAAATCATTTTATGTTCTGCAATAAGTTTGTTAAACTTTCTGCGAGTTTGACCGATGTAAGTTTTTAAACAGTCGCAACATTTAGGTTTGTATACACCACTGTGTAAGTGTTTTTTATTTGGCTCTTGTTTTTAATATTTTTGCCTTAATTGTTGTTTGTTCTAAAAGCGGGTGTTATTCCATTCTTTTTTACGTGTTTGGCCATTTTTGTTGATATCTTGCCTTTATATGCAATCGAGCAGAATGTACTGGGTTTTTTCTCTGGTGATGGACCTACTAATTTCAGGGCTGTCTTGTATAGTTTTTGATTTAAAATTTTATTAATTGTTTGTTCGTTGTACCCATTGTTTACTGCTATTTGCTTAATGATATTCTATTCTATCTTTTCTTATTTTTTCAGAAACGTTTTTTCTTGAAAGCTCGAAAAATCTTATTTTTAAAATAATATTGACAACAACTTAATATGATAGACATTCTTTGACAGATATTTTCTCTATATATTCTGCATCGATCCAGGGGTTGTTGGTATTGAAATATGTAGTGCCTATCCTGGCCGTATATAAAGTCATCAAACGGCAGAGTCGATTTAAGTTTCGCATAAAAATCATATATTCACCCTTCTTGGATGTGTTAACAGCTGCGTACTTTTTAAAATATCAACCTATACGTATTCAGAAAGGTTGTGCTGCAGGGAATTATCAGCTTAGATGGTGGTGTTCGCGCAGTGCAGGGTACTTTGGGGATGCAATTGCATGGTTATAAATACAATAAAACCTATTTTAAATATATCTAAATACTAAATTTAATAGTCTGTGCTTTACATACAAATAGAGACAAAATAAAAATTGGTGACAAAAATTCAGATAATATTAAAAACTAATACGAGATTTTGAAGTCCATAGCGAGACATAAATAATGTAGATGGATAAATGAAGCACGAAAACATTCAAGATGCAGATCCTAACATGTAAAGTTTCTTCAGACTGTCAGAGTATTTGTCTCCTGCTACGTGGATTGTTCATTTATTTGTCTATATTTTCGATTACCGCGAATTTTGACGTGCTACATCCGTTTCTGTCATTTTTTGCAGAATTTGTGTTCAAATTTTATTGTTAGAGGAGCGCTGGAAGGTTTTGGATAGCTGGAGCCATTTTATACTCTCATAATGCCCATTCCACTAGACAACAGGCGTAACCGCAAATATAACTTAATGCAAATATAGTATCTGTCTAGACGCCAAGCCGACAGGTTACTTTGTTTTGATGCTCGACTATTTTCAAAATTTTTCATGCTGTTGTTCTAATATTTAGCAATTTGAAACTTTTTAGTTTTTAATTAACTGGTTTTGTTTGTTTTGGGATACTGATTGAGTACTTTTATTAGGTAAGCCTGAATAATGAAAATTTGTTGTCATTTTGACGATATATAAAGATGCTTTATTAAAATTTGGATTTATGTAACTAAAGTGTCTTGAGGGAGAGATTTATTTATCTCAACTGTCCCACAAGTGTCCAAACCCGCCCTAATGTATCAACATTGTATAATGTATAAAATTGTTACAGGAAACATGCCGTATAGATATATGCGACTAACAGAAGGATGATTTTCCGAATAAGCCATGCGAAGTGCAACAGCTGATGTTTTATCTGGAAATTTTTCTATCAGAAAAAGCGCAACATGAAGTATAGGGAAATGCTAACAGCATGAAGTTAAGAAATCATCACTAGCTTTTTATGTAAAGAAAGCTAGAGAAATAAAACTTGACAATACGAGATTGCACATTTTGTCACATGCCAAATGTTTTCTAATGAAATGGAAGCCTCCTTGCGTTGTACCTTAAGAGATGTTCTAATACGTACCATGGTTTAACTTCAAAAGTGACTTACAGATTAGCATACGAATTTTCCGAAAAAAACGAAGTCAAATTTCCAGAACCTCCAGAAATCAGCTGGGAAGGACTGGTTTACAGGATTTTTAATTTGACAATCTGAACTATCCTTACGAACTCCGGAGAATAAAAGCTTAGCGGAAATTTCCAGTTTCAATAAATCTATAGTCGGTAAATTTCAAGGTAAGTTAGAGGAAATTCTAAAAAGGCACAGCTTCACTGGATCAGACATATTTAAGTAGTGTCGCGTGAGAGAGGAGAACTGATTATTCAAGTGGATATTATTGGAGCGAATGGAGCAGCACTTCCACCAGTGTGGATGTTTCCATGGAAGAAATTTGTCAAACATAGAATGCTAAATGGTATTCCAGGAGAATATGGAGCAACAAGTTAAGTGAATTCACCTGAATGAATGACCAGTGATAATTTTTAGAAGCTTTAGATCCTCCTGTAACTCATGTTCGGTATTTCAAAGAACGTCAGGTTATTTTCTTCTTCTTCTTCTTAGCCTTCTGTCGTCCATGTTTGGACATAGGCCTTTTCCAACTCCTTCTATCAGTCTCTATCCTGAGCAACATATTTCCAATTTGTTCCGGCTATTCTTCTAATGTCATCAACCCATCTCATCTGTGCAGTCGTTCCTCTTTTTATCTGACAGTCGCATACCTAACACTGCTCTTTCCATTGCTCTTTCGGTTGTGGCTAGTTTATTCATGTTTGCCTTGGTTAGGGTCCAGGTTTGACATCCATATGTCATGATAGGAAGGATGCATTGGTTGAACACTTTGCTCCTCAAGTATTGGGGTATTTTGCGGTTCTTAAGTATCCAACTAAGTTTTCCAAATCCTGCCCATGCTAGTCTTGCTCTTCTAGTAATTTCCGCACTTTGGTTCTCTTTGTCAAGTCTCAGGATTTGGCCTAGGTAGATATATTCCTGGATTTGTTCTATCTCACTGCCGTTTATAGTTATATGTCTGGAGTCTTCTGTGTTTGTCATTATTTTTGTTTTTTTCATATTCATTTTTAGGCCGACGTATTGGGAGCTGGCTGCTAGTTCCCCAACATAATTTGCAGTTCCTTGAATGTGCTCGCTATAATCACTATGTCGTCAGCGAATCTGAGGTGGTTTAACTTGTTGCCATTAACGTTAATGTCATAGGTTGACCAATTTGTAGTTTTGAAGACGTCTTCTAGGGCTAGGTTGAAAAGCTTTGGCGATATTACGCCAAATTATTTTAATAATTGATAATCATGAATTCCATTTACTTGTTTCTGCTATTTATTACTGCAAAGATAATGGAATTACAATTCTACTCATCCACCCTACACATCTCACAAATTGCAACCATTAGATAGGACTATTTTTGGACCATTAAAAAGATGATTCAATCAAGGAGCAGATAACTGGATACTCTCTCATACAGGGAGGCATTATAATTTATGATCTTGCACCAATATGTATGAAAGCTTGGGATCGATTTGCAATTCCTTCCAACATAAAATCTGGATTTCGTTGCACTGGAATTTGACCATTGGATAAAAATATTTTTGGCAAAGAAGACTTTCTATGCTCGTATGTAACAGATAAAATGGTTTCTTTAATGTCAGACGACTCCAATGTTGCTTTATCAAGTGAATTTTCAAATCAAAATGTGAAGGTGTCATCGCAATTCAGCCTCTTCTGCATTGTCACAGCCCGACACTCTCGTTCAAAGCAAGCACAAGAAAGATTATTTATCTCCATCCCAAATAAAACCATGCTCGAAAACTCCAGAGAGAAAATTAAGTAGAAAAGGTCCAGTAAAAAACCATAATAGCAACCGATACTTCCGAACGCAATGCAATTGCAGAAAAGAAATTGAAAAAAGAGACGCTACAAATTAATAAAAAAAATAGAGATAGTAAAGAGAAAAGTAATGAACAAGTCTTCCGATGAATATGAAGTAATTTACAAAGACTTCATCTTCAGATATAGATTTGGAAAATAATGAAGATCAGGATGAGGACATTCCTAGACTTTAAATTGATAGTTTCGTGGTTTGTAAAGTGTTTAGAAAAAAATCGGTTCGACATTCTACTTCTTGAAGAAGGTATTATTGTACGGTTACCAAATCCTTTGACAGATCAAAGTGCTAGATATAAATACATGATAACGTTGATCTTTCCCAGTACAGTTTATTTTAAGAATGAATAGTTTGTTTCATTAATATCTAAAGCTTTATGGGAAGTTTATGGAAGAAAGACAACAACTTATAGTCTTTTATAGATAGACCAGCTGTTAAACCGCGGCTATTTGCAAATTTTCATAAAAGTTCACTTTCCCTCATTGCCTTGGCGCTCTATTATTGGTTATACGAAATATGTGCTCTATATGCCATGCATTCTTCTTCTTCATGTGCCTTGTCCGTTCCGAACGTTGGCAATCAACATGGCTATTCTGACTTTGTTTACGGCAGATCTGAATAGTTCAGCAGATGACAATCCGAACCATTGCCGCAAGTTTTGGAGCCACGAGTGTCTTCTCCTCCCTGGACCCCTTCTGCTGTCTATTTTCCCTTGAACGATCAGCTGTAGTACTCTATATTTATTATGTCTCATAACGTGACCCAAGTATTCCAACTTTCTTTTCTTTATACTTATTCCTACCTCTCTCTCTTTACCTATCCGGCGTAGTACCTCTTCGTTGGTCACGTGCTCAGTCCAGGATATACGTAATATACGTCGGTAAGCTCACATTTCGAAGGCCTCTACTTTTTTTCATCAATGTTGCGGTCATTGTCCATGCCTCCATTTCATATAACAAAACCGGGAATACATAACATTTCAGAAGTCGAATTTTGAGAGGTAGGGTGAGGCTTTTAGAGGTGAAAATTTGCTTCATGCTAGTGAACGATGCTCTTGCCTTTTCTACTCTTATACGTATTTCCTTCGCTTGATCCCAATTTGAGTTAACTGTTGTTCCCAAGTAGATGTACGAATCCACGTGTTCAATTCTTTCATTGTCTAATATCAGTTG
Organism: Diabrotica balteata; assembly: GCA_918026665.1. Classification (NCBI taxonomy): domain Eukaryota; kingdom Metazoa; phylum Arthropoda; class Insecta; order Coleoptera; family Chrysomelidae; genus Diabrotica; species Diabrotica balteata. Next base: position 163,538,870 of record OU898279.1, read on the forward strand.
CTGTGGTGGTTGTTGGGTTTTGCTTACTAACATCCATTTGGTTTTTGTGATATTTAGTCTGAGTCCGTATTGTGCACTTGTTTTTTGTATCTTACTCATTAGGCAACTCAGTTTCTCCATGCTACTTGCTAGAATCACAGTGTCAGTGTCACAGTGTCATCAGCATACCTTATGTTATTAATATGCCATGCATAAATACTTTAAAATTAGATTCGATCTCCAACGATTAGGTATAAAACTAAGTATTGTACCATATATGATCCAATATGCGGTAAGGGGTTAATTTCATGTCTAAATTAATAATAATAGTTATAGGTGCAGTAAAATAGTTGCAATATGTGTAATAGGCTATTCACTGTTTGCTGAATTTTTGCTCGTATGTTTATACTTTCTGATATTTCTCTCTAGGCTCGACGGATCAATACAAGACCTGTAAATATCTCCTGAAACACTAAAAGAGCTCATAAAATATAATGTATTTTAGTATTTGATATTGTGGAATAGCTCCGTCACTGAGTCGACGGCAATAGTGTCATAGTGGCGAGTGTCGTTTCTGCCGGAGATCTGCATGTGCCCTTTAATCGGGCAGCTCGCTGGATTTATGCGGCTATAAAAGTGATTCTTCGGGGCCGTATGGCGGGACTTCATTAGGGCTTCGCCGGTAAGATGCATAGTCCGCATTATTGCCCACATTTATATCTATTTCCAACAGCTTTTCCCAACCTAAATCGGCTCAACGATTCCGATATTTATGCTCTCGATAAAAACCAGATTCTGGTGATAAGTCGACTCAACTGGATTTATTTTGTCAGTTCGATTGTCGAATAAAGCACCCGATGTTGGCGGCTCTTATTTAGATTTATTTCTTTAAAGACGATTACCGAATAGCTTAGACTAATTTTTATTTTTATACACATTTCATAGTTTAGCAAAATAAACAGCTTTAGGCATACTTTAAAGATTGGTAAAGAAAATCATTGTAAAAATTCTGTTAAATTTAACAATAATTATAATACATTTTAGATACTTGAAACTCAGATACACGAAAATCAACAATAGACACACGACTTATAATAAAATAGCATCAATACTATCTGGTTTAGTCGAAAAATTGTAGCAGGCAGATTTCTATATAGAGGTAGATAAACATGGGAAGCTAATATTTACGACTATAAACATAAATATTTGCCTTATTTTTTTATAAAACACTGACACAGAGGATACAATGTCTGTTACGTTACAGGATCTTCTCATTTTGACTGTTTTGACTTTCAAAAAGTATCGTGGCAGTACATATCACTATATTTCATGAAGATACTGCTACTAAAATAGAAGCCACAGTTAAAATGCAGTGTTGATCTTACGACCAGTAGTAGGTGTCTGGAAGTTTGCCTATAGATTGAAAAATTAGGCAAGTACACGCTTCATTTCAAAAATCTTTACTTATTAATTTATCTGGGTTAAATAAGATGATAAAAAAAAATAAATTAATCCTATAAAAAATGCCCGTATACATACAATAAGTAATATCTCTTAAATACTCACTGTACTTATAGTACTAAAAAAACAAATGATCAATAAATTTTAGATATTTCCAGTTAATTAATACTTAATAAATAAAGAATGGACCAACAACCAGGAGATTAGAGCACACATCGGAAAAGCTAGACCCCTACATCTTCTCTGTCCTTTTTGACCGAGTCACAAATGAAGAGGTCCTCACAAGAATGAATAAAAACCGAAAGGTACTGACCACCATTAAATCTCGAAAGATACAGTTCTTCAGCCATATATTCGGACATAAATGCGGCCACAGCATCCAGTAATTTACTTTTTAGGTAATCTTTCTCGACAAAAGTGTTCTTTTCGATTAGAATATCCTTGTTTTGCGTTTTGTTCCAAAATTTGTTCGAGAACTCAAATTTGCGGGAGTGGTATAACGCTTTATCCAAAACGACAAGGTTTTTTTGGTCTTTAAGCAAGTTTGGAATTAATGTCTTTACAATCCATTCTTCATATAGATCCCCGTCCATTTCATCGTAGTAATCAGTGTTTCCCTTTTTGGCTAAGAAAATTAATTAGATCCATGCCACAATTTATGTGGAAATGATCCCACAAGATGTAGATATGCAATTTCTGGCATCTAACAATATTCCGATGAACTCGACGATGGATCAGTCAAGAAATGCTATTGAAGGTGCAATAGGTAGCCTAGATACTAATGTCGTTTTTGAAAATCAAGTAGATAATCCTTAAATTATCTAAATTGTTGCTATCTTGAATAGCTACTGGTTCAATAATAAAGTAATAAGTCCTATTACCTTGCTGTAGTATATTTTATACTTATGTACTTGTATGTTTGTATGTAAATATGTATTATGCAAATATTATGTATATTATTTATATAATATTTACAAGAAAACTACAATGAAAATACAAATGTATGCGAAAACCAAAGCTATACCAATCAACAGACGAGTTCACCAGGGAGATGTTATCTCACCAAAGCTATTCACACTTGGACTAAAAGATGTGTTCAAAGACATTAACTGGGCAGATAAAGGAATAAATGTTAATGGAAGAAAAATGAGTCATTTAAAATACGCTGACTGAAGGATAAGAGATGGAACCCTGAAATGAGATGGACGGATGATATTAAGAAGATCGGAGTACACAACTGTAGGTAAGTGGCGCAAAGTAGAAGACATTGGATTGATTTGGGGGAGGCTTATGTCTGAAGTTGGATTACTTAAGGCTGAAGAAGAAGAAGAAGAAGAAGAAGAAGAAGAAGAGGAAGAAGAAGAAGTACTTGTATAACGCATAGGTGGTTTAGGTAAATGTCGATTTATTTCTTTTAGAATATTCCGTCGTAAAATTCAACGAGTTTTCTTAAAGAACAATTTAATAAAACGCATGAAAGCAATCAACTTTTTTTTCCACTTAAATTGTTTTCTTAATTTTTTTTAGTACTCAGAAAGTAGTGAAAACGTTTCTGATGATAACATCTTAATTATAGTCCAGATGAAAACCATAGCGAAGAGGATGAGCCTATTTTAACAGTAACAGTCGAAACAAAAATAAATTAAGGAAACAAGTAAAACGTATTTAAGATTGAAAGCAACTTAAAAAAAGGAATAAAAACGTAAAGGCGGGGAATATAAAATTAAAGAGGGAAGATAAAGAAAGCTCAAGTATTACAATCAGCATGCCACTGTAGGCGAAAGTGTTATGATAAGATTGATAATGCTTAAAGACATAATGTATTTTCGCGATTTTACCAATTAAGTAAACAAGCTCAAGATCAAGTGTCATTGGAAAGTGGAGAAGAAAAACTCAAAGATAGGCAAAAGCTGGCACAACAGAGAATAGAAAGCCGGAAATATTTTTCTAGGAATCATTTTTTAAAAGGTTCTACCGGAAATCGAAGAGAAGTTTGTCAAATCATGCATTTAAGCACCTATGAAATTTCTAATATAAAAAATAAGAGTGGTTGTAGAGAAAAAAGAGCCCATGGTGGGGTATGTCCACCAGATGGAAGAGGAAAGCATAAAAACCAACCTAAAATTGCTGAACAGTTAAAAGATATTATTGTTAAATATTTTAAGTATGTATAGACTTTATATTGGAAACTGCAAAGAAAGAAAGGTTGCTTCGCTCAAAGAATTTCAGCACAGAAAAATATATAATGAATTTAATCCTGCTTTTTATTATTCTGCAAATGGTACATGTGCGAAGTGTGATCAATTAAATCTTCGCCTTAAGTCATATTATAATAAAACAAACCTTACAGAAAATGTACAATATACAGATACACGAAAAGATTACAATAAAACAATTGCTACACGTGCTACCCATTGCCATCTCAATGTCGCTATTTTTCCCATGATATCGGTTACTTTAGTTCTTTTCTTGGTATTTTGTCTCTGAGGCTTATATTTAGCATGACCCTCTCCATGGTTCGTTGAGTTACTCTTAATTTTTCTGCCATTTTTCTTGTTATTGCCATAGTCTTCAATCCATAAGTTGCAACTGGTAGTATACAAGTGTCATAGGTTTTTCGTTTTAAGTGTATTGGGACTTTTCTGTCTTTTAAAATGAAGCTCAACTTACCAAAAGCAGCCCATGACATATGTGTCCTTCTTTTAATTTCTATGGTTTGATTTTCCTTTTTTTTAATTGCATGTCCTAGATATATATTATTCTACTTTTTTTATATTGATGTTATCTATCGTGATGTTTTTTAGGCTGTTGCTTAATATTTTTGTTTTGGCAAGATTTATTTTTAATCCTGTTTGGTTCGATTTGTGATTTAAATACTGTAGCATTGATTTTAGTTCATGGATACATGTGCTTATTAGTACTATGTCGTCTGCGAAACGCAAATGGTTAAGATATACTCCATCTATTTTTAATCCCTTTTCGGTCCAACTTAGGTTTTTGAAGACATTTTCTAATGAAAAAGTAAATAACTTGGTTGAGATTGTGTCGCCCTATCTCACACCTTTGGCAAGGTCTATTTTTACAGTTTCCAGATCATCATCCATTTTTACGTGAAAAGTAGCATCATCGTATATATTCTTGGAGGGCAGCATATCTTGAATCTACTCTGGCGTCGTCCAATGCTGTTTAGAAAGCCCATTTTTCGATACTGTTGAATGCTTGGTGATAATCGACAAATGCCAGATGTAGTGGTATATTGTACTCTATTGTTTTTTCAATAACTGTCCGGATTGTCTGCAAGTGATCGATAGTGCTAAAATCCTTACGAAAGCCTGCTTGCTCCACTGGTTGATATGCATCTAGCTTAGCTGTCAATCTATTTGTTATTATTCGTCCCTTTTTTATGAAGTAGAATGACTTCTGCATTTTCCCATGCGTTTGTTATTAGTCCTTCCAATAGGAATTTATTCAGTAATGCTCTCATTGCCTCTTCTAATGCAGTGCATCCCATTTTTAGCATTCTGATGTTATTATTTTAGGAAGATTTTATGAGCCCACATTTAAAATACGTTTTGTTGATATACCGGGGTTCGGAATAGTAGAAGTATACAGCTTCTCATAAAATTTTCGGATTTCTCTAACGATCTCTTCCTTATGCTAGCACATTGTTTCACGATTGTCTTTTATCTTTATGATTTTATTGCTGCCAGTGGATTTACATGTTTTAAGTACTTTCATGTCCTTATTGTTCTGTATGGTTTCAAGAATATGGTGTGGTCTATAAGATCTGAGGTCTATTCAAATATTTTTTAACCCTTCTGTTGTACACTTTATAGTCCAGGTTTTCTCTGTTAGTTCTTCTTTTTTCTATCTGTTGTAGAGTCCCGGGTTTTAGTTTAGCTTCTTTTTGTTTTCTTATTCTGCAACAAAGTTTCTTAGTGGCTGTTTGTATGTCTTTAGTTATTTTCTCAGCTAGCTCATCTATATTCTTGTGCTCTATAACTATAAATTTGATTATCTGTGGTTCTTCTTCTTCTTCTTCGTCTAGCCATTCACGTCCACATCTGAACATAAGCCTCTTCAAGTCTTCCTTTCCATTGTTTTTTATTGTACGCTACTTGTAGCCAATTTTTCCCAGCAGTCCTTTTCAGATCATCTGTCCATCTCATAGGAGGTCTGCCTCTGGGTCTTTTGTGTTGGTATGGTCTCCAGGTTAAAATTGATCTGTGCCATTTGTTTAGATCGCTCCTAGCTACATGTCCAGCGTATTCCCATTTCAGCTTTAATGCTTTTTGCACCACATCGGTGACTTTGGTTTTCTGTCTTATCCATGTGTTTGTTTTCTTGTCCTTAAGTGATATACCTAGCATTGCTCTTTCCATCGCGTGTTGAGTTGATCTGTGGTTATACATCAACTCAACATACACTCAACTCAACTCAACTCAACATCACTATACATATACTCAACACGCGATCTGTGGTTATACATTTACTAAAAACATGCTCCAATTCAACTACAGACTGTAGTTTTATAAGCACTAAGCATTAGGAATAATAATAATTTATTCGATGTAATGAAAACATATGAATGCATTTTTTTTATAACAACACTCAATTTATACATATATTATCACTAATTCAACAGAAACATTGTATTTATTTAAAAGTTTCCCAGTTCGTTGTATCTGGCAGGTTTAATGTACATTACAGTAAGTTGGAAGAGTGTCAGGTTGTAAATAGTTTGGCCGTGGCCTTGTGTCAGGTTATCCTCGTACTGGCATTGTGGTGACCTCAGATGCCGACTTCGCATTCGCACCGGGAAAATTATTATATTCACCACTCACCGGGTATTCCTGCCGGCTCGGTATGTTTTCAGTTATTTTAACAGCCAATTGATAATTTAATTGGAACTGGGAAACTAACACCCAAAAGATATATTGTAGCTTGGATGTGTTGCCAACTATTTATAAGATTCCAATTAATAAAGGTAGGAAAATTTAATATTAACTGTTACAAAAATAACAAAGATTAAAGGTATTAAATGAACAAAAAACGAATTTAGAGCTTTATTAGTTTAATGATTGGTAATATGTAAAGTGATGATAAGTTTTTCATATGGTAGTTAAAGAAAATAGAAAGTAAAGCTAGTTACATGCACAACGGTTGATGAAAAAACACTGACTTTTCCAAATTTTGGAAGAAAAATAAAAAAAAAATGTGTTTGAAATAATTCGTGACAAATACTCGATGGTGGCAGTAAAAAGATTGCGCAAAAATGCAAAGACAATACCAAAAACATCTGGAACAAAGTTAACAAAGGTCAGACCTAGCTGAAAATATGCTAGGTTAAAAATATTACACGGAAAACATACGTCGAAATTCAAAACATGTCTTGATGCGGTAAAGGGAGCATAGTTAAGGGGAAAGCAAAATCCAGATCAAATCGTTTTGTTTTACAGTTTTCAGTAGGACGTATTCATTGTCTATTGAGGAAAGGAAATTATGCCGAATAGCTGGTGTTGGAGCTCCTGTATCCTTGGCAGCGATTATGGAATATCTAGCTGCTGAAGTTTTGAGATTGGCGGGAAATGCAGCGAGAGATAACAAGAAGATCCGTATAATTCTTAGACATTTAAAGCTGGCTATAAAACATGAGAAGAAATTAAACAAATTGCTTTCAGAAGTTACCTGAATAATTGAAGGTGAATAATTGCCCAATATGCAATATACATTATATTACTTTGCTTTCGTCCAGGGACCCTTCGACCTTCAACTTTACCTATTAAGATGACATTTAGTAAATTATATTTGTTATTTCCTGTAATATGGTTCGCATATAAAACATATAGGTTAACGACTCCTAGGACCTCATCATTTGTTACAAGGTTTCATGACAAATGTCATTTCATGACATTTGTCATGAAATTCTAAGTAATTTTCTGAGACGCCACATTTCGAGGGCTCCACACGATTTATATATCTTACTTTAAGTGACCAGATCTTACTTCAATAAATCAGGATGGACTATGGCAATATCCGTATTCTAAGGTTTAAGACATCGACAACTTGAGCCAGATATATCACTCTCTCATCATACAAAACAAATAATAAAAAAAAACCCTTACAAGACAGCAACTTCATTCCCATTCTTCTTTCCATTTTTTTTGTTTGTTTGTTCTTAAAGAAAAAGAAAAAATGAATCCTTTTTTAAAAAAGGTCTGTCCCGTTCCGCTCGCTAATGCTCTTAACAATCGTACGTCCTCCCTGCATTCCAAAGAAACACATGTACGACAATAAGCCACATGTGAAAATTATGACATCCTAGAGCTGATAGAAAACAATCGAAAAGATTAGTGTGGTTTGACCCTCGAAAGAGCTTAAACCAACATTCAAATGAAGCCATCGGTTAAAATTAAATGAACAATAGTGTTCTTACAGTTTTTCTTGTATTTTTTTGTTTCGTTTCTCTCGTTTAGTTGTTAATCTTTAATGTTAAGTTATCGTAGAGTTTTTATAACATCTAAAAAAAACCTACAAATTGTTTTTGTAAGTATGAACCCTGTTGGTTGTTTACTTATATTCTAAAATCTTTTTTATTTGTAGTGAACTGATGATGCTTTTAAAAATAAAAGCGAAACGTATTCGAATAAATCAATAAAGTAGTTGACGACTTTTATTTGCCCATTATTGACCGATAAAGCCTCTGCTATTCAACCATTAAATATATTTTAAATTTAATCAACAGTCGTATTTTTGGCTATATCTATAATATATATATATATATATATATATATATATATATATATATATATATATATATATATATATATATGTATATCATTACCCTATTTCAGAGATATCACTCTGGGGTTAACAAGAATTCTAAAAAGTTTTGAAAATAGCTTTAGGAATAATAATAATAACATTAAACTTAATGTGGCTTGTAGATTAGCCCTAACAATTAACAATTTTTATTCGAAGATAAAAGATAAGACTCCCATAGATAGGCTTAGTAATATTGTCTACAACATTCCATGCCTCTCTTGCAGCAATTCCTACATCGGCCAAACATCTCAATTATTGAAATCACGTATTACACTACACAAAAGTGATTCTCGACTTCACCCTGACCGCTGTGCATTAGCCAAACATGTCCATTCCACTGGTCATCACATGGACTATACGAACACTACAATTCTCCACCGTGAGAACAATAAATCTAAAAGAGAGTTCATTGAAATGTCTTATATTTTCCTTAACGATTTTTCCATCAATGTTAAGAGTGACATTAAGAATCTAAGCGATATATACCACTTCTTACTTAAATCAGATACCAAGAACAATACAACATCACAGATAACTAACTTGACTGATATATCTATTAACAACTAACCTACTTTAATAATAATTTTCATTAACTAAAAAAGATAACATTCCCTTGCTTTTCTTAGATACATCTCAATAAGATATTATTATAATAATACATGAACAATATACTAATTAAAAAAGAATTTCAATTAAGAAAATTCTAAACTAATATCTCCCCAGACTGGGATCTAACTTCATCGGTTTTACCAATGAACCTTAACGACATAAATATTCAAAAAGACTACTTGTAATTGTCAGCGCTTGCGTTCTATGAAAACAGAACCTCACATTCAAACTTTATAACAATCAAAAATTTAGTTATTGCCGACAATTCAAAGAATTACTTCCTTTAAATGTAGTTACATTGGGTTTTTCGATTAACCTTGGGTAAACCTTTGCGTTTTAAGTTCAAAGCTACCATACATTTCCAACGTTAACAAAAAAACTTTTTTGCACATAGTAACAAAAAACACCACTATGTTGTTACTAGCTAAGTTTTTTAACATCCTAACTCGACATTTCTAAAATTTACGGTAAGGTAAATGTTTTTTATTAGATAATATATGGTAGCTAATTATAATTTATTCTCTTTCAGCCCTGAAGAAGCCAAATTAATTCTCTTTGGCGAAAACGTTCGGCGAAACAATTGATACACATTAGAGTTTTTCATTTAATATATATATATATATATATATATATATATATATACATATATATATATATATATATATATACATATATATATATATATATATAATATATATATATATATATATATATATATATATATATATATATTGCGTCCCTTGAATATTTTCATTTATTTTTATTTTATAACTATAAAGAATACTTCAAAATATATTGACTGTGACTTGCAAGAGAACAAGAAAAATCTCCATAGACATTTCCTAGCGACTGCACTTCTAATGACCATTCAAATATAATGAGATAAAAATGCATTTCTCGGTTCTTTGGTCCGAGGATTTTACGGCAGCCATTCCTGCTGCAACAATGACGAGACCGATGCGAACGTCGCCCAAAATGTCACTGCTGATTCTCAAATGTTCGTCGCAGGAGATATCAGTCAGGGGTATCCGAAAAAAAATTCTGAAAAGGTATTAAATATAGAAAACAATCAAATTTACTTTAGATGGTATATTTTCACTCATATCTGATTATTTTATCTTCTTGTTACTGTTAATTTAAGCAAATTGAATATTTTTTGATGATTATTCGTTATCCAATTCGAAGTGTAAATTTCCTTCTTCTTCGTCTTCTTCTTTTTGAGCCAGTGTCCTGAGTCTGAGAATATATCTCATGCCCTATTGTCAGTGAATATAGACATTTCATCTACATAATATCTCTATTTTATTTATGTTTTCTTATAAATGGTTAAATGTTAATGTTGGATAGGTTATTATGAAGGTTATAATTTTATATGGTTGATCTGTAGAAATTTAAGAAGAATTTTAGTAATTTTAATAGTATTTTTGAGATCCTATAATAAAATATTATATTTTGTTACAGGTTAACTTAAATCTTCTTTTTTTTTCTTATTATTTTTTTGGACCTCACCAGCTACAGGGGGTCATGTAAGATGCCCCCATTTTCAGTTTTTATTAATCAAAAGTCTATTGCATTTACCTTTATAAATACCATGAGGATTGTTTTTTAATACGGATGTCCTTCCAATGTTTTTATGTGGCCATACAATGTTTTTTGACAACTTTTTATGTAAGTAGTAAAAAACCAACGTGTTCTTTTTATATATTTAAATTTTAACTTACTTGTTTTTTAATATTGGTATTTTTACTCTCTCTTTTAGTAAACTGATGATGGAATGATTCAATTCCGAAAAGATCTTCTTTAAAATAAAAATTTTAAATTTTTAATAACCGTTTTTTTATACCTTAATACACACAAAAACCACGTGCTTTGTATTTACCCGATGTTTGCCTAACTAGCTGTTGCTAGTTCCATGGTGTTTGAATGGAAAACTTTTCAGTGATCGTCTTTATTTGATTATTTGAGGGAAAAAGAAAGAAAAAGTAAAAGAAAGAGTAATGTCGTCTACTTGAATACCTAGAATTATATTGTCAGCCAATTTGAAAATTGACTAGGCAATTTCATTTGCACCACGGGCCCCTTTCGATTCGCCCCACATCAAACATTGTATAAAAATCTCACTGGCATCATATAATGTAAAATTTTATGTCCAAAGCGTTCTTTTGTAGAAACTAATACCAAGGTACATAAAACTATGTCCAGATGGTAAATAAGAGTGCACACATTTAATGGAGGTAAACAACACCAAGTCCACATGGTATTGTTTACCTCTGACTGGAAGTGGACTTGATGTTTATTAACCCTGGAATATCACACCTATTTTTTTTGACATACACCTCACATATGGGTATCAGATACCCATTGATTTTTTGTGAAGAAATAAATAAAAAAGTAAATATTTTATGATTTCCAGGGACTGTCTAGTCACTATTGAATACACAAGAATCATTAAATCAATCATTTTATTTTCTCTCTCTTAATTGTAGTAATACAAAAGAAAAAAATATTAAAAATGTTTAAAAATATTTAACAAACATTTTCTAAAAAACCAGAAACCTAATTCAAAATATTTTACCTTAATATAACAACAAAATGGTCTTTCTAACTAAAATCTAACACCTTTTGATTATAGAACTCATAGTCATTCTTAGCCAGGTATTTCAATTTCACTCATTTTGGTGACTGCATTCACAACACAGTTTAGCTCTATGCTCCATGCAGTATGCTTTATGGCAAGCCGAGCATGCATGCTTCGTTTTTCTATCTTTTCCTTTGCAGAGATAACACCTAGTTTGCTTCACTAAACTTGTGGGATGTTGTGTTGGAAGGTCTTCAACTTGGAGAATGCCACAAATTGATTGCCTGAGTGATTTCGGTAAAGAAGGTATTTGAAGTCTCTCTCGCATTAGTGGTTCAATTAAAGCCATTCCCAAAGACTTCAGAAAAGATTTTCTATTATTAGATGCAGTTTCTTTCCAATGGGTATTTGCGAGAGAAAATAGCACCATTGCATTTATGCCACTTGCATCAAGCATGTTAAAAAAAATTCTTAGTGGCCATCGTCTGCATTTTCGTGATGTAGTATAAGAATGGCATAATTGATCGAACGTATCTGTACCTCCTTTTGATTCATTATAGGTGTGTATAAGGTTTGGTTTTCCTGTATCAGCATTTAATGAATTATCATGATGTAATGTTGACAGCAAGAGAACCACTTTTTTGGGATTTGGAGTGTATGAGATGATAGTTTTATTTTCGTCGAATGCAAATAATGATGTACCTACTTCTTTTTTACTGAGAAAAGACGGTGGAATTTCTCGTTTATTTTTTCTTAGTGTACCCAAGATAGTTAGTTTGAATTGTCTCATCATTTCATCAGCAAGAGGTATTGAAGTAAACCAATTATCTACTGTTATATTTCTGTTGGTTCCATGTATTGGTTCCGACAATTTCCGAACGTAAAAAGCTGGTACTGACTCCTTATCCTGTGTTTGGACTTTTCCAATATATGGAATAGCGTTAACCATATAAAATGTTTTAGAGTCATTCATCATCATTATCTTTATTCCATATTTGTCGGGCTTACTACTCATATAGATTTTAAATGGGCATTTCCCCCTGAATCCTACGAGCTGTTCATCGATAGTACAATGCTGAAAAGGGGTGTAGTATGATGTACAGTTGCTTATAAAGATTTCCCATAATTCGCGTATGGGTGCAAATTTATCCGCTGCTTTTCTTGTTGCTCTTGTATTTTTATCATCAAACCTTAGGCATACAGCTAGAAATGCAAACCTCTGCTGCGACATCGTAGCACGAAATATTCCATTTCCAAATTGTAGGGACCAAAGTTCATCAACACTAGAGTTAGAAACACGTAATGCACCAGATATGAACAATAACCCAATGAAGGCTTTAACTTCTATTTTATTTGTCAATTTGGTGTAACTTTGCGCTGTGATACTTTCACGTTTGCGAATGATTTCTTCATTTGTAAAAAGAACGATAATATCTAACATTTCTTCATTAAATAGTAAGTTCCAGGCTTCTTCAGGAGACTGAAGTATCCTGGCATTTCCTTTGCCGCCCGGTAAACGTATAACAAGATTTGCGGCTGTTGTACGACCACGCCTTGAGGGCTGTTCTGTAGACCAACGATGCCCGTTTTTTCCAAGTAAACTTGCAACATTTCTCACTGGTTCATGATCTGTTTCACTATCACTTTGTTCACTTTCATCAGTGTCGGTATTGGAGTTTTGTTCTTCGACATAATCCTCCTCAGATTCAGAATCGGTACCAAAGGTATTTTCACCATCATCCTCGTTGTTTTCATTATCAAATAAATGTTCAGCTTCCCTTTCCAGTTCAGCTTGGGTCAACGGACGACGTTTTTCCCAGTTTTCTTTCCAGCCACATGAAGCCATTTCACTAAAAAATAATTATAAGAAAAATTAATAAATTATCGGAAACCTCACACATGGGTGCTACATACCCTAGCGCTTATTCAATAAATTCTCGTGATCGGAAATGTCGCTCAAACGAGACAGCAACTACAAACTTGTCCTTGGCAGACTACAGACTGAATTTACATGAAGCGGTATTAACATTGAAATGCGATTCGCGCATGCTACATTCAGTTAAGTGTCTCGATGGGTATCTCACACCCAAGTATAAGGTTCCAGAGTTAAAAAGTCGGTAACTTGCCATAAAATTGACTATGGACATAACATGGTTTACCTCTGTGTAGAGCCAAAAAAGTTGTATTCAAAAGTGCAATTATCCCAATTTTGATAAAAATGGACATAGTGTCCTTTACCTCCGGGGTACAGATATATTATTTGGAAATTAATTTTGAAATTCATTAATTTTCAATATGTTTAGCCTACCATTTTTTTCTGGTACGTTCATGCTTTCTGTTCAACGATTAGGGAGGAAATTGCACGGAGCGGGAGTCAATAGCGTTCATGTGGATGGATATATATGAAATGTTAAAGGTACACTGACGAACTTTTCGTCTCATTTTTCTTTTATGAGATTCCTCGTTTTGTTATCATACCTAGAAAAGAGATCATTTAACGAATCAGTGACAATGAAAAATCCTATGACAATTTATATTTAGACATGTTCAGGGCCAGTTTGCTTTTATTATTTTAAAATTCCATAGTAATCAACAATTCGTTATAATAAGAATATAAAATGAGTTTAATTGTGATACAACAAACAACCAATTTTATAATTATTTTTATAAATATTTTGAATTTCCCTTATTCGGATTTATTAATTCGGATTAATTTTTGACTATTTTTTTTATAATTTTGAATATTTTTAAAACACAAAAATGTTATGTGTCATTTAAATTTATTAACAAGAAAATGTTATAAGTATATCACACCTCCGCTAAAAAAGAGTCACAATAAAAAAACGTTGTTTTGAGAAAAATAATGTTAAAGATTTTAGTTCAGTTGAACATGTATTTGTCAGTTCCATGACTAAATGCAAGCTGATATGCTAGTTTATTGTAAAGTGGAATATATTAGCTTAGTAATTACTATTTAAATGGGAATAAGCCACAATTGAAGGTTAAAGTACGTTTATTGATGTTTCAATTTCCACTTCGGAAATCGTTCTCAAAAAACAAACATTAGTAAATTAAACAAATTTTGTTTTGTTTTGTTACTTAGTGAAAAATTCTTCTAACCATTTTATTTTATCTGACTCATTTATGTTGACGATTCAGACATACATTATACATTTTAAAGTAGACGACTTTAAAATGATATTGCCAATATAGTTGAGTTGCGCTCCTGGGACGACTTTACTTATAAGATAGTTCATTCGATTACATGAAATCAACTTTAACTTGAGAATATCCGTCAGAAAAAAATCATAGCATGTAATTCGTCTTTAAAAAGACAAACACATGCCATGATGCCAGTAAAATTCTCCTGTTAGTGATTCCATAGTAAATTATGAAGGGAAAAACCAGGAAAAAAACCTCATAATACTATCCCGACATGGTAAGTATTTGGTTGTGCATTTAGTTTACCTTCAATAACACCAAATTCTGATTTTATATGTTTGTTATTAAAAAAAAACATAAATGATGTATCCTCCATATGTTACTGACCTATTAATACTGGTATATATTTGTTTAAAAGATTTGTTTTTTAAAACAATATCGGTGTTACGCTTTCCTGCTCGTGGAAATGTGCGTCTCTGTTCCGTCACTTATTCTGTTTTCTTTATTTTTCGTTTTCTTTGCAATAGTCAGTCCTGCTTTGAAGAGCTTTCGTTGTATTTCTTTATTAATTGCATTCATGTCGGAATATTCTTGTTGATAATGTTCTACAAATTCTTTTCTTAAGACTTCTCTGTACTCATCTCCCTTCTGTCCTGTCATGTGGCCTAGTTTTTCTGGTTTTCGTGAATCAATTGAGAGCAGTTATATCTTCAAAAATGTCTTTTTTCCCACACAAGAAGTAATCGATCTCGTTTTTGGTCTTTGTATCGAGAGATATCCACGTCCATTTTCGGTTTGCTGGTTTCTTGAAATGTGTGTTCATGGCATGTAAATTTTGTTGTTCTAAAAAGTTATATAATTTTTCTTCTCTTTTATTTCATGTGCCATAACCATGCATCCCTATTTTAGTTGCAGTATTTTCTTCTTTTTACCTAATTTTGCGTTTAAATCTTCTATAATGATGGTATATTTTATATTTTTTTCATGTAATGCTGTTATCAAATCTTCGTAAAACATTTCAACTACCTCTTTCTGATGTGTTGTTGTGGGAGCATACATCTTGTATAACCTTGATCTTGGTTTTATTATCTGGGTCTATTATAATAAAAGCTACTCTATCAGAAACGCCTTTATATGTAGAAATGTATGGCGTGAGATACCTTTTGACAAGAAATCCTACTCCACATATGTTTCGTCTATTTTCCCTATATAGTATAGGCAATTTTCAGAATTTAGACGCATGCATTGTTCGCCTCTTATTTTTACTTCTGACAGCCCTACAATATCCAACTTTATCTTGGATAGTTCTTCTTCTAATTCGTAGACCTTTTCATCTTTAGCCATCGATTGGATATTGTATATGACTAGTAGTAACTGTTTTTTGTTTGTTTGTATCTATTTTGGCATTTTTTTTATCTTGTGCCTCCCCAGAATTCGTGACGCTGACCGGTTTTCTGCTGTGGGATTCTGAGCTGCTAACTCTACCCACTTGGTATATCGTCCCATTTTGTTTCAAGTTCAGCATGTTGTGTTTTGAGGGGTATTTTGGCATTAAAACACCACGTTTGCCGTCCGAATTGATGAGGGCTCACAGTTTTACAATAGGTTAAATCAGTATTTGATTTTCGCCTGCGACTTTGTGGTACCGCCACAAAGTTGTTATTATTCAGCCACAGGTCACTGATGACACAGCTGCTGACCTTTGTTATGTCTTCAGTTGATCCGTGCGTACTTATTTCGCGAGGTATAAGCCTTACTTATACCTGTCCTGAATATCTACAGGAACGTTCCCTATCAGCTATTGGGATTCGCCGTGTCAAGGTTGACGACTTTCCTGCCCAGTCTGTCTTCCACAAAGTACTGAAGGACCCCTACTCAGTTCAGCATCCCTGCTCTACATAAGCTGAGACCGGCACGGAAGAGATTTATATACTTAAGATATTAATTTAATGTATTTAACAAATTTTAATATTTATAGGCAAATTTTTTGTGTATATGTATATATACTGTTATGATTGTTTATTTTGAGTTCAAACTTAGTTTATTGAGCCAATAAAAAAGAATTATAACTTATTTGTTATCAAAAGTAAAATAATCCTTATATTACCTGTGTTCGATGGATTCAAAAGATTTTCTAGTTGTCTTTTATCGGGATAGAGAAGAAAAGGATAAGAATACAAATATATTATATTACAAAGATTTACGTTTCTTTATTTTATATGAACGAATAAAACAATTATTAAATTCTGTCGTTATCTTATCAATCAGCATACAAGAAAATAAATCAAATTATTATGATAATAAGATTATAAAGCTACATACATTTATATTACGTGAAAAACCAATTTTACTTAAAATTTTCTTTACTTGAAAAAAGAAACCACAAAACTTTAAACTTTTGATTAGCCTAACAAAACCTCAGTTCTTAAATTTTAATGATAATGACCATGATGTCGAAACGATCCTTCACAGATATAAAATTCAATTGTACAAACACTTACAGTTTATTTTCTTCTTGAGTTGTATGTTGGAACATACCCAGAAAAGTCCAGTCTCCTCAAATATGTGATCTCCCCTCTTTGGCACCTCGGCTCCTTCTTTACGTCTCTGCAAACCTCCTTCAGACTACACAAAAAACACCTGATTCACTTCTCCAAACTCCGCTACTTATTTATGACACCAGGACCTCCTTTTGTCAACTTGCTGCCGTAAGAATACTTTCACATATACTTTATAAAATGCCCACGGTAGATACAAGGACCTCTTTTAATCCACTTGTTATCTCCTTCTTCAAACTATTCACTTCTTTTCGTTACGCCGGTATCCAAACTCACGAACCACACCCTATCTTGAGACAAACGACTGTTTCCTTTCGATGACCAAAATATGACTAACTTCTCCTCTCTCATGATCGACTCACCAAATTCCCATTTAAAAACGACCGTCCAATCAAAAAGCTTAAATTGTGTTTACCATGATTTTGGAAAAGCCTAATTTCGGTTTCAGAGAAAACTAAATAGCTTACTTTAAAATTGGTTTTTTTTTCAATACATCATTTATACATATTTCAAAAGATTAAAATATGGTCATTTAATACTCGACTATACAAACAATGAAAAGATTAACTTACAGGTAAAATGTCTTCTAATTCTAAACAAAGGTTTTTTGATAATTTTGTTTGAAACGGAAAAAGGTCGTTTGCCAAACAAATTTCTATTCTTATCTACACTCAATCTTATCTTAAATTATTATATACAATTTGTTTATATTGATATCTTGAAATTTTATTTCGATGGATTTTTTTATTTATTTTTGGATGGATATATCAAAAATAAAAAGGGAGGAACTAGTTATCCGTTACAAAAAAATGTATTGGCAGATGGGAAGAAATTTAGTTTTGTCCACACATAATAAACAACTGATATACAAGCAAATACTGAGACTAGTATGGATGTATGGTTGCCAACTCTAGGGCTGTGCTAATAAAAGTATATATCCAGATCATCCAGAGATTCCAGAAAAAAGTACTACATCGTTGATGCTCCTTGGTAAATCAGAAATGTCGACCTCCACAAGGACCTTGAGATGAAAGATGTAAATAAAATTATCAAGAAGATGGCAGGTAGTCACGAACAACGTGTTAGATAGAAGACTCAAACGAATAAAACCATTTAAGTTAGTGTAAAGTGTAATTAGTGTAAAAGCAGAGTATAGAGTATATAGAGTGTTCTGAATTTGCATGTTAGGTATTAGTGCATAGTTGTTGGATAAAATAAGAGGACGCCATAGTGTAAGCTCTTAGAATGCATCCTTTAGTAAATTAAGACTGATAAAAATTGATAATTGGCCATCTTTGACCATATTTCAATGGTATAAATACAGTAGGTATTTAATATAAAAAAAGGTATATGTATCGCTAATACCATAATCGCATTTGTCGTTATTTAGTATTACAATTTGCACATACAAATCCTCTCAGAAATTTTGTCTTATAAAACTTTTTTGGTTATGTACCCCCTTGGAATTAAAAAATTTGGTTAGAAACAAACCCCAAGTGGCACAAGAGCGACGATTACGAGAAATAAAAAAATGAAATGCATCTCAGCACCACTAATGAAACACCGCAGACGACAGCGTTGACGAAATGCCTGATTACAGTCAAAGGACATTTTATTTTACTTATTAAAAGAAAAAATCTCCGAAACGTGCTTAAGAAGAGAAAAATACACCCCTTCTCATTCTGTTCCCAATTAAGCCTCTGCCCTCAACATAAAAATTCCCCTAGGATTATTTTAATTCGGTAAACGAACGCAGCCCAAATAAAAATAAGAAAATTAGAGGAAAAAAAGGAATGAAAAAGAACAGTGCCGGTTTTAAATTACGCTTGTAGACAATGTTATGCAATAGAAAAACTATTATTTGGGCGTTAGTATTTTTGTCCGGTATATTTTGTAGAGATAAATTTTGTTTTCTGTTGATATGAATCTCATAAAAAAATTTAAATTAGATAAAAAAAATTGAGATTTAAATATGAAAAAGCTAAAATCGAAGAGCTTTAATTCAGCGGATCAATATTACTGCTTTAACCCTACAGTAGTCTTAACCTATTTTTGAGACATCAATAGTCGCTGCTGACTGTTAATCCACAATTCTGGATACAATGTATAACTTGGAAAATGTACAGCTAGTTCTTAAAAAACTGGATGGTTGAATGGAATATTGGATTGGGAGCCGCTGGGAAGAAGACAGAGCGGAAGATCTGCTACAAGATGAAAAACATACAAAAACATAGGAAACGCTATGATAGATAGAGACCTCAGAGAAGATGACTGGGAAAATAGAGTGCTGTGTAGGACAAAAACAGCGAATTGAGGGGCTTAGAATAAAAGTGATTCAAGTGCAATTTTACTAGTTTTGAGATATTTAAGGTTAAAGTTTTTTGAATAATTAATATTCCTTATACATTAGCTACGGTCATACATAGTATTATTTTATTACTATAGGATCAGAAAATTAATTATACCTACACAAGTTTTCAAAAAAATGACCAATTCAGCTTTATTTTGAAAAAAAACACTTGGACCCTTCTTATTCTGATCGGTCAACCAATAATTATTATCTGTACTAAAATATATCTGTAGGATTTTTGCAGGAAAAAAAGTGGATTATAGAAAATATTTGTTTATAACTTTATTCTATTATTATTATCCCAGATTTAGCCATATGGCTCACACTCCCTTTAAGGGGAAAATTCACTCATCCCAGATATCTACGGTATCAAAAGGATTGAGCTCTGGTGGGACTCTTTGGGCCCCATCTGTTGGGGAAGCTGTCCCAACTGTTGGGGAAGATAATATCCCAATTAAAATAATAAAGATATTACTAGACCAACACATCGAAGTAATGGAAGATATATTTAACAAAATATACGAAACAGGCATAATACCAAATGATTGGCTGACATCGGTGTTTATACCACTACCAAAGAAGAGAAACTCCAAGAAATGTGAAGACCATAGGATTATTAGCCTGATGAATCATATGTTGAAGCTTTTCCTACGAGTAATACACAATAGAGTATACACATAAACTAGACGAACACACTGGTCAAACTCAGTTTGGTTTTAAGAATGGGTTCGGAACAAGAGAAGCACTTTTTTCAATACGTGTGCTAGTTGAAAGATGTAGAGATGTCGATTCTGATGTATACTTGTGTTTTATAGACTTTCAGAAGGCGTTTGACCTGGTGAAACATGATAAACTAATAGATATTTTAAGGTCATGTAATATCGACGATAAAGACTTAAGGATCATTTCAAACCTCTACCAAGAACAAAAGGCTAAAATCAGAATAAAAAGCGAAACATCTGGAAAAATCAATATCGAGAAGGGAGTAAGACAGGGATGTGTCCTATCACCTTTGCTGTTCAATGTTTACTCTGAGAAGATATTTCAGAAAGCTTTGGAAGGCACCTCGGATGGTATAATTATAAACGGGCAATGTATAAATAACCTGCGATATGCTGATGACACTGTCATACTGGCAGATAATGCTGAAGCCCTGCAACGCTTAATGGACCGAGTAACGACAGCCTGTAGAGAATTTGGAATGAAATTGAATACAAAGAAGACAAAAACGATGGTCATCAGCAAGCACCAAAACAGAAGGGTGAAGGTCAATGTCGACGGAACAGATCTGGAAAGAGTAACAAGAACAACGTACCTTGGAAGTAATCTTGATGAAACTTGGGACCACTCACTAGAGATAAGAATACGCCTGGAAAAGGCACGTACAATGTTTTACAAAATGCAAAAAGTTCTATGCAACCGCCAGCTGGGCATCTCATTGAGAACTAGAATACTTAAGTGCTATGTTTTCTCCACCTTGCTCTATGGTGTTGAAGCCTGGACAATGACAGAAGCAACACAAAAAAGAATCCAAGCATTCGAACTCTGGTGTTACCGTAAAATGCTCAGAATATCCTACATGAGCCATACGACAAATGCGGAAGTCTTGCGGAGGATGAATAAGGAAAGAGAGCTTATGCTTATAATAAAAGAACGGAAAACACAATATTTTGGTCACATCATAAGAAATCAAAAGTATGAACTGCTCCAACTTATAATCGAAGGCAAAGTCAATAGCAAAAGAGGACCAGGAAGAAGACGCAACTCTTGGCTTAAAAACCTACGGCAATGGACGAACATGACCTCCATAGAACTATTCAGGGCTGCTACAAATAAGATCAAATGGGCAAATGTAATGGCCAACGTCCTTAAGAATAAGGCACCGTAAGAAGAAGAAGGGACTCTTTCCGTATTATCGAGCCCTGGGTGACTTGCTATGTTGGAGTTATATTGGTATGTTATTATTATATTATTATTTATTTATATTGTGAAAAGCTAAAATACAAAAAAATCGACAAAAATATCTTTCCACAAAGTCTGCTATATTCTTCATGTCTCTTCATCTTCATGTTTCATGCAAACTTAGTTTGCTGCGATGCCGACTCCAACGTTTTGGTTTTTTCTTGAAATCCTTCTTCAGATACTTGACGGTATTAGTTTTTGATTTTTTTCTTGTATTCATTGGGAATTTATTGATTTTTATCGGCTAAGCGTCAAGATTTGTAATAGTGTCGGCTAATAGTAGGACGTCCAGCTCCTTTTTGTACACATACACATGTAAGAAATAAAAACTCTTCATTTAATGTTTCATTAAAAGAAAACGAAAATGTTTCGGACAGATTTTTCATACAAAATGTACCGCACTGGTCTCCATTTAAAAAGAATAGTAAGAATATTAATAATAGTAAGAAGAAATACAAAGAAATAAGAAAGTAAAGTTAAACAGAGGTATGTATGGAAAAATATCAAAACGGAGTCTAAATTGGAAAATGGAAGGACAAATGGGACGTGTTATACATTTCCACAGAATTTAAAAACCATCTAACAGAGACTGAAAACAGAAGAGGACAAGAGAAAATTAAACCTTTACCGATCATTAAGTATAATGAGGATATGTGTGGAGTGGACCGCAAGGATCAGATGCTGTCGTACTATCCTTGCGAAAGGTAAACAGTAAAATGGTAGAAAAAAATCGCTATTCACATTTTTCAGGTACTTTTATTAAATTCATATAAATTGTACATACGTTATTCTGGAGAAACAATGCCTCTTTATAAATATCGGATAAAAGTTATTAGAAGCCTTTTGAGTGAACCCGTTATTCTTAAGAATATTAGAAGTACCCAACATTTTCCAACTAAGATAACCGCTAAAACTAAACACAATCACACTAAAATAAAGAAATTTAGGATGTGCTTAAAAACAAAAAAAGGAAAGATTCCATTTAGGAATGTGTCCTATGTTAAGAAAAACCTGGTCTTTGTGTAGGTGAATGTTTTAATATATATCATAAATAGTTTTCAGAGTTTGAGAGATCTACTAATTTTTTTTTAATTTTTAATATTTTGCTATTTATAGCACCTACTGCTTACTTCTATATTCTAATCTGGTTTCTTTGTTTACATATTTGATAATAAAAGTTTTTTCTCAGTTACTGTAGTTTCCTTATTGTTTATGATAGAATGCATTTCATTTTCTTTAATAACATGTTAAAATTATTTTATTGTATCTTGTTTTTGATGAAAATGTTTTCATTTAGTAAACTAAAATCTCTGGAATTAAATATTTGACTTTTTTTAGACAATACCGCTAAGTGTACACCTACATTGGAACCGTATTTCTCCCGATCCGATATCGGGCGACGTCGGCCGACGTCGGATTGAAAACAAACTCATGGTATTAAATCAGAGTGCCTATACTGCTTCGTCATGGAAGCAGTATAGACACTATGATTTCTGTGGAAAGATGGCGAAACCATATATGTCAATTTTTGATAGTTTTCAGGAGAGCACTTTTAAGGTTTCAAACGTAATATTAATTCGGTGATAAAAGGTATTGTTATGTTTTTTGTGCAATAGTACAAAGAACTGAATGTACTTCTAATGTGTGAAACATGAAGAGAGATTATTTGCTAGTTTTTGGAATATCTTAGATATTTTAGATATATGTGCTTTTGCCATCTTAGAAATTAATAGTTTTATGTATATATTATTTTGAAAGGGAAATGAAAAACAAGACATTTATATTTTATTTTAATGCTTGAAATATTACAAATTGGATTTGTATAACCAATTAGTCTTCTAAATCCGAATCCAAGGCATCATCGCACAATTCGTCATATTCTTTTGCGTTGGATGTGGTTGGCAAATTTTCATAAAAGGCATGGCAGTCTTTGTCTATCAGGTCTAACATCGATAAAAGGTCCTTCTTTTTCTTTGGATTAATACCCAAGGGGCTATTGTATGAGCGAGGGACAGTTATGGTAGCCAGTGATGGTCGACCTCTTCTTTTTCCCCTTCTTATATCTAGAGTTTTAAATGGCGCTTCATCGTCAAGGGTATATTTAAACTGAATTAACCCAAACTCCTTGGTATATCTTAGCCATTTAATATTAAGCCAAGATATCTTTTCACCTTCAGTGTCGCTTGTGCGTTTGACTAGAATGTCACGTAAGAGCTTGGAAAACGCCAGAAAATCTTCTTGTCTAATATCAACCACTGTAAATTTGGATTTGCCCCTAAGTGATCGTACAAACTGAAACCAGTCCCGTGGTACCATTATTTTAAAATCATTTGAAATTTGCTTTTTACATCTTTCAATTCGTGCGTGGTCACTATCACACTCAAGGCGTGTATGACCTGGCAAAAGAAATTTCTGATCAATTATTTCGAGAGTTGGTTTCTTCTGAATGGCATACAAAAACATAACAGCCATATTAATGTTGCGGTTTTGTCCTCCGCACGTGTCCGAATATGTTGTTACTTGCTGAACGATCTCTGATAAACTCATTATTTTACTGTAGAGGCATGAGGCAATTTGATCAGAACCTCTGCCTCCAATGACTTCATACCACATAAAGCAAACAGACGATTCAGTGGAAGAACAATCACGTATAGTAAGATTATACACAGATAATAAACGCTTATAGTAGACTATGTTAGTTGATAAATAGGGAGCTGGTAAGACTTGTTGTAAATCAAAAACCAGTACTCTTTTTGTTTCATCATTTTTAGCTATCTCTTTGTCTTTTCGTTTGCTTTCAAAGGCTTTATTAGCGTCGTTAATGTGGTCGTCCCGTTGTTCATTAATTTTTGCTCTAGCTGCCTCAGTACTAGCATTCTTTTTTAGTGTTTGATATTCGTCACATTTGCGACATGTATCGATGTAGGGCTGTTTAAATTTATACCCGGTACTATTGAATACGTCACGAAAAACATCATAACTAGCAGATTTCTTTAACCCTTTTTTTAATATATCTTCTTGATATTCTTTATGCATTTGACGAATGGTTAGGTGGCTCGGTAGAAATATTTGATTAGGATTATCTCGCCTTGCATAATGACTTTCATGTCTTGGATATTGATCTATAAATTTCTTAATTTCACTGCGTTCTTCGACCAACTTATTAGAAGGTACATGCTGTCCTCTCATATCCGTTTTTATAAATCCATCCTCTGACGATTTTAGTTTTTTAACGAGCAGATTTAGCTGGTTTACTGTTACTCCATGGACATTGATAAAAAAATTTTTGCACACAGTTACAATTTTCTGAGGTTCTATATGCACTGAGTAACTAACAGTTACGACCCGATTATGTGGCTTCCCCCCTTTCATACCTCTGCCTTTCATTATTTGGTATTTGCATTTAGAAAGAGTCATTCTTTCACATAGTACTTGTTTACGCATATCTGGAGCTTTGTTATTAAAACTAGACCAAATTATATTTTGTTGTTCAGGGGTGCAATTTTGATGACAATTTTTTGTACAACATTTTGTTATTGGTCTAAATACTTTAGCTGGGCATAAAACTCCTTTCCTGTTTCTGTAGGCCAGGCCTAAATTTTTTTTCTTGGTTTCCTCTGCACGTTTTCTGATACCTCGTTTTCTTTTTTTACTGGTCGGTTTTGTTTCATGAGTATTACTACCAACTTGTTTTTCAGAACAATCTGATTCCTCACATTCGATATCATGGATACCATCTTCTACGTCGTTTGGCAAGCAATCTAAAATTATAAAATACAAATTAAAAATTATGATCACTCTTATTTTTAGGATAAAATAAACAAACCGTCAAAATTTCCTGAACCAGCAGTTTTAATTATTCTCGCTAGTCGGTTAGCGCCATCCTCTTCTGGATACCAGTTAGGATCTTCATCCGAATTATCTTGGTTTAAGTCAAAACTTCTATTGGAATTGTTATCATCTTCCTATAAATTTAAGACTGTCAAAACAATTTTTTCAAGTTTCTGGAAAATTTTAGAAAGCGAAGGCATGTTTTTATTAAAAAATTATTTTTAAGAATTTTTTTTGACGCATACATACAAAAAAAAGTATCTTAAACTTACGTAACCAAAAAGATCCACATCTAATCCAGGTTTAGTAAAAGGTGCTACATTCTCTTTATTTGTTTCAAAAATGGCTGTAACATCGTTTTGTGTTGAATTGAAACTAGAAAACGCTGTTTCTAGGTTAGAAGGATTATTCTTGTAATTTTCGATGGACGTAACATCTTCCTTAAAAGATACATCTTAATTTAGAAACACGGTAACTATGTAGTTTGCCGTCTTGTACTATTTGCAGTATTTTTACAGAACTTTTAGATATGTTGTAGTAAGAACCTTTAAATTTTATGTTTTAATGCCTGTACTTTTTTTTCAAAAACAATGGGACGCCCATATAAACATTGTGTAAAGAATTAAAAAATAAAAAAATAGCAAAAGATCGTAGACTAAAGTTTGCATAAAATAAAACTTACCCTATTTAAACCATGGCCAATAATATCAACGTTTGCTAATTCGCACAAGGTTGGCTTAAAAACTTCTGTTATTTCTTTAGGTCTATACATCTCAGATTTTTCTTCGCAGACTTTGTTTATCTCTAAGAACTGTGATTTATCCGAATGATCAGACATGAGTATTTTTTGCTCACGTACATTTGCCTTTGATCCTGACGAAATGGCCGTAGAATCATCTATATTAAATAGATTTTTTTTAACCGAAATTTTGCAGCAATGTATAAGCAACAAGTATCGAGAAATAAAGTTCTGACCGCACGTTTTGCACAACATGTTTAATTAAATAATTTAAGCTAATATTCTACCTTAAAATCCACTATAAACAACCACCTAATATAGGTATCTTATTCATAAATCGAACGAAAATAACAGTTACTAACAAATGCACAGTTTAGACTTGTCGAAACTCGCCAACTATGACCACGCGACAACTGAAAACAATTTGGTATAATAGATGGCAAAATCAAATAAATCAATACGTTGCGTTGAAACTCATCGCGCGTTCCACATATAAAGAGGAAGGCAAAATGAAATATGTTTGCATATATGCAATTGCCATCTTTAACAAATAATAATGTTTGGTTTATGAAAATGAGTATATACAATATATGCATTTATATGTAGTTTTGCCAACTTTCAATTAAACGCATATCAACGTAAATAGTGGTGTTACTTTATAATATATCTGCATGTAGTATATTGCCACCTCCTTAAGTACCTTACTCTAAAGGTGTTATACGGAGATAAGAATAATATAAAATATTATATGGTATTGCCATCTTAAGATGTCACTGTTTTGAATTTATTTGCTTTTGACACCATTAATAACACAATACCTAAACATCTGCAGAATACCTTATTTTGCCATCTTCTAGATCTCATCACTACGAACATGTAGGTATAAAAATCTCAAAATGCAAAAATTTTGACATATATGCTTTTGCCATCTTTCCACAGATTTAATACCATGAGTTTGTTTTCAATCCGACGTCGGCCGACGTCGCCAGATATCGGATCGGGAGAAATACGGTTCCAATGTAGGTGTACACTAAGACGCAATGTCGCGTCATTTACATACATTGAATATTGTTACCATATGCCGAGGACGCGCATTTTTTTTGCAAAAGCAATAACCGAATATTAAACGTATCAAAAACCATGTATTAATACTTCTAATAAAATATAGACATTAATTTCGACCAAAAATGTCGTCAGTACAGGCCGAACGGGATCTCAAATACAATGCGCGGCGAGAGTGTGTTAAGTGCCAAATAGATCTGTCATCTGTTTTCTCTACCTATTATAGAACTTTAAATCTTAGACTGGGCTGACAAATACACATACATATAATTTAATGGATTGAAATGTTATTTTTTCACCTAATAAATCGATCAAATATGTTTTTGAAAACAAAATTATCGAATTGTTCTTTAATTACGTTAATAACTGCTTATAATGTTTAATTTGTCCTTTATGTTTAACGTTACAGCCTGGTAATGATTTGTGCGAACTAGACAATTTTGTATCATTATTAAATATAAAAATTGAACAACTAACTTAATTAAAGTCTTAATTGTTTTAAGTTTAATTTTAGAGAACCCATTCCGGCTCAAAGAAATTCCTGAAATGTATCTTTAACACTGCCGAATGCAAATTTGGTATAGAACAAGAGTAATGTAGCGGCCGCTATAGCGTTAGTAAGCTACAGCGCTCTACTTTATCGGCGGATTACAAGCTCGCGGGCGAACCGCTTAATTACCGCCAACTGCAAAGTATATTAACGCCGCATCGCCACTGCTTAACTTTTCTCCGTTTCCACTGTCGTTTTTCTTATTCTTCTTTGAGATATCTTGTGAGCATTTAGATTTAAATCGTTATACCATATACAAAAACATACATAACTGTGTTTACAATTATTTTCAAGAGATGCTAAAAAATATAAACTGTCTTATAAAGTGGAAACAACAAAAAAATAATAACTCACCAAATCAAATTAGTCTGGGTAATAAACTTTTTCAAAAATACCATTTTAAAAATTAGGTAATCTAATAAATGTTTCTTTTGCGGCATGCAAAACATAGCCAGTGTTATTTATGCCTGTCCAGTTTTTTATGTTCCGTAGCCACGACATTTGTTTGCGACCTACTCCTCCCTTGCCTTCAATCTTTCCCTGGATGATTAATTGAGGGATTGCGTATTTTTTTCCTCTCAGAATATGGACGAGATATCCAATTTTTTGTACTTTGATCCAATTGAGTAGTTCTCTCTCAGTATTTGCCTTTCTTGAGACTTCCTCGTTTCTCACCCTATCTGTCCATGGTATGCGGAACATTCTTCGCAACGTCCACATTTCGAAGGCTTCCAACTTATTAATGGAAGGTACTCTTAACGTCCATGTTTCCATGCCGTATAACAATATGGACCATACATAGCATTTAACCATCCTGTAGCGGAGATTGAGGAAAATATTGCGGTTAGATATAGTGTATTTTTTTGTATGAGAGAGTAATAAAACAATAAATTATGTATGCAAATCCCTAAACTGTTGATACGGGTGACTCAATGAAAAACAGATATTTGTCAACAAGTTTACAGAAGTATATAGGAAAACAATTTTAAATTGAGTATGACCACCAGGTATAAAGGTTGGTGCAGAATAGAATACAATAGTTGTGAGGGTTACTAATCCCTAAATAAGGTTGCCAGTGTCGGAGTGATGGAGGTTAACAGGTACTAATGAATTTGCAAGAAATGTAAGATGTTTATTTTATTGGTTATATATAACCAATAAAAGTTTAATAAGTACCTACCTATTTGCAAAATAAAGTTTAATTCTTTAGATAAAATAAAACGTTTTATTTTATCTGAAATGAGTGCATTCCACGAAGTAAGGGTTTCAACAATCAAACATTTAATTCTTTAATTCCAGGAATCTACGACAGTAATTGACTAGATAATTACCTTCTAAACTTATTCCACAGAAAATGTGATAGTGGGTTTTTCCATTTTGTAGGAAGGTCCAAGTGGCGTATTCAAAATTCTTAACAGTTCACTAAAAGTAGGTACTTCAGTTGCAAGGTGCAGTTTATTGTGTATACTAGTGTTATGGAAAATTTGGAAGTGCCGTGTAAACGCCGAAAAATTGGTCCTTTAACAGTTAATGAAAAAACATTAATATTTAATTGTTTTAAATCATTTACAGACAAACGTTTATGTGAAAGTGTTGATGAGACCGTTGAGTTAGTTAGCAGTACACTTGGTGTTGGGAAATCTACGATTTACAGAGTTATTA
The DNA here is from genome assembly GCA_918026665.1 of Diabrotica balteata. NCBI lineage: Eukaryota > Metazoa > Arthropoda > Insecta > Coleoptera > Chrysomelidae > Diabrotica > Diabrotica balteata. The sequence goes on from OU898279.1 coordinate 163,568,198, forward strand.
AAGAAGAGAAATGTGGTAGTTTTCAAATGCCACGTAATGCTCCAGGGAAACCAAAATTTCAAATAGAATATCATTTTAAAGAAGGACTTCGACGGAAAGTGCATGAATTCTTCTTTAGACAAGAATTTCCAACATTGGATAAAGTTCTTGTCTCAGTTCGAGATGATAAGGATTACCCAGAAATGAGTCGAAGTACGTTATGGAAACTTTTAAAAGAAATAGGCTTCCGCTGGAAAAAGAATCCCAGAAAGTCTATTTTATTAGAAAGAAGCGATATTGTCATATGGAGAAGACATTTTCTAAGAACCATAAAGGAAATGAGAAACCAAAAAAGAAAAATATTTTATCTTGATGAAACATGGATCAACGAGGGTCATACACCAAATAAATTTTGGCAGGATGAAACTGTTACAAGTCAAAGGCACGCTTTTGTAAATAACTTATCTACTGGTTTAAACCCACCATCAGGAAAGGGACGCAGGCTGATAATAGTACACATTGGCAGTTCAGACGGTTTTGTTGAAGGTGGTTTATTAACTTTTGAATCAACTCGTACCGGTGACTACCATGAAGACATGAACGCTGATGTCTTTCAAGAATGGTTCGAACAAATGATAGATCTTCTTCCTAAGAACTGTGTAATAGTAATGGATAATGCAAGTTATCACTCCAGACTTATAGAAGGACTGCCCACAACCAAGTGGTTAAAAAAAGACTTGCAGAATTGGCTGAGTTCAAAAAATATTACGTACCATCCCGGATCTATAAGAAAGGAACTTTATTCGTTGTGTGCCCTTCATAAAGAAAAATTTAAAAAATACGAAATTGATGAAATTGCCAAAAATCGTGGAATGACAGTACTTAGATCCCCACCATATCATTGTGAATTAAACCCGATTGAACTGGTATGGGCACAGATAAAGAGTGAAGTTTCAAGAAAAAATACCACTTTTAAAATTCATGATGTTAAACAGTTGTTTTTGGAGGCCGTAAATAATGTAAAACCTGAAAACTGGGAAAAGGCAGTAAATCACACTATTAAAGAAGAGGAAAAAATGTGGAAGCTGGACAATATTACTGATAAAATGATCGAGCCAGTTATTATAAATCTTGGTTCTGAAAGTTCATCTTCTGAATCTGATTTGGATTTGTAACAAGTAGCTGTAAGTTTTATATTAATATTTTTATTCATCTATTTAACATACCTTAGACGGTTTTAAAAACTCTTTTTCTCTTTTGTAATTTTTAAAAATTAAAAAAAATGTGAATTTTTTAAAACCCTTTTTAATGTAGGCCAGTCAGTTCTAATATAGTGTGTGATAAAAGAGGTCACTTTTGTTTACATACACATAACACTTTATAACACTGAAATAATTCATTTATTTTTTACAATTATTCAAAGTAATTTTTCAATTAATCTTGAGCACGCCCATGGAGTGGTCGGAGGTACCAGTTAAAATTATGCTAATTACTCTCTCGTTCATAAAAATAAACTATAGTAGAGGTTTAAATTTGATAAAAGCTTGTCTTGCTTGTTCAGTACGGCATTTTATTTCTTGTTGAGGATCCCATTGGTCATTCATCATCATTCCCAAGTATTTAAATCTTTCCACTTGATCGATTGGAGCACCATCTACTTGCAGTTGTATTCTTAAAAGTGCGTTTTTTTATTGCCATGTGTTAAGTTTTTCCAGCATTTACCTTCAAGCCATTTTTTCACGCTTTTTCATAATCGAGGAATGTGAGAATTAAATTTTGCATAAAAAGATAATTTAAAAAACTTTTTTAAAACAAAAAATAATTGAAATTATAAATAAGTTAGAACACACCCATTACAACTAAATCGCAATGTCATGAATGCCAACTTACAATTTTATTTCATTCAAAACAATTTTAACAAATACTACATAAAATCATGTAAAGATATATTTTTCGTTAAATTAAAATCATTTTACTAAAGACCTTCATCTTCAAAAGCCATATCTTCTTAAATAAAATAAAACTTTGGTCTTTGTCGCAACGAATTGAGAAAAATTTGCATTCTCTTTAATCGAAAAACAACTGAACATTTTACAAGGATTAAAAGTAGGAAGAGAATATTTTGTTTATTTCTCGTTTCATTGGTAATTTTAGTCAGTTGATTGGAGAGACAAAAGGGGGAATAATTAAACGAAATGGAAAGATCGTTCTTATTGAGTTATGAGAAAGGGTAATAAGGAAGAAATGGAAGTGTTTGTCGTTAGGGTATTAGGGGCTTTAACTGTGACTTTTCGGGATTGTTTTATTTAAATAACTAGTATAACTGTCAAGTATTTATAAGATAACTAAACATTGTATTCACATTTACATTATTTTAATTGCGTGTAATAAATATATAATATTCAGCAAAATAGACAATATCCGATAGGAATATTATATTTAACCATCGATTTTTATAACTTATGTTCAAAATAAGGAGCAGTGCAGTGAAAACAATTTTTACAAAGATTTTGCATATATAGACCAGTCAATATTTGTTAACAGATAAATCATATATAAATATATGATATGATTTTTTTGTAGTGAAGTAGCAGTGTGAAGTAAAATATTTATTTGAAAAAATAAACTCAGCAGTGACTTTTGGAAAAGACTTTTGAACTTTTCAAAAATTATTCTTTGTCGGGAACATCCACGTAGTTGGGTAGTGATCTTTTTCAAAGTCAAACCTTTTCCAAAATGTTTGTAAATTGATTGATGTCAATAAGACCAGAACAACACCCCTGCGTCCTCAATCAGATAGAATGGTCGAGAGGATGAACCGAACGATGGGTAAACACCTGTCCAAAGTTGTATCAGAACATCAAAGAGATTGGGACCAGCACATTCATTTTTTCTTAATGGCATACCGTTCGGCCGTGAATGAAACTACAGGCCAGACTCCAACTTGCCTGATGTTAGGTCGTAAAGTTCGTTTGCCCTGCGACCTAGAGTTTGGCTGCAGACCTTCCGAAGAACATGTTGCAAGCGAAGATTATGTCGACCGCATGAAGTTAAGATTGAACAACATTAATGAAATTGCCCGACAACACATCCAGTTAGCCAGTGACAGAATGAAAGATCAATACGATTCTCGATGCAAGAATGAAAGCTATGAAGTAGGTGATCTTGTTTGGCTTTATAATCCACAACGTCGTCGTGGCTTATCTCCTAAACTGCAAAAAAATGGGAGGGTCCGTATGAAATTAAAAAGAGAATAAAGTTGCCGAAAGGTAAACCAAACGTAGTTCACATAAATCGTCTTGCACCTTATGCTGGCTTAAATGAAACAGAAGAAACCCGAACACTTCAACTTGAGATCAAAAATGACCGGCGACCAAGCTTTAATGAGTTTATGTCAAATTACGCAGAGAGAAAGAGTGCTAGATTCGGCGTGACGACAGAAGTTCAGCAGGATCTTTTTAGTGTTCCGCATAACGTCTCTCTAGCACACTGTGTTGCCCAAGATCTTGAGATGACTAATGGAATCTCATCTGTATTTTATAAGAAGTTCGGTCGTTTAGACGAGTTAAAAAATCAGCAGCCTAAAGTTGGAAGAGTACTAAGATTAGAAGATGGCCCTCGATCTATGCTGTATATGGTGACCAGGAAGTCGTATACAGACAGGACAAGCTACGAGGATATATGTCATGCTCTAACTAATTTGAAGAAAATCGTGTGCAATTATGACGATATCAAGAATTTATGCTTACCCAAGATAGGCCATGCACTAGATAATCTGGATTGGAAGATTGTCAGAAGCATGCTTGAAGTGATCTTCTGAGAAACTTGCGTAAGAATTACTGTGTGTTGCATTAACCCATTAACGCAATGATAGAGGTGACAGACTACTACAATTTGCCAGGAGAAACAACTAACTATCATGAACACCTGGTTCAAGCTACCACTACGGAGGCTATATACGTGGAAATCACCCGCAGATAATAAAAACAATTGTGTCCGAAATCAAATCGATTACATTATTATAAACCAGCGATATAAAAATGCAGTAACGGACACAAGAACATACCCAGGTGCAGATGTTCCATCGGATCACAACCTACTAGTGGCTAAATTAAAAATAAAGTTCAAAATGCTAAAAAAGACTGTCAAAAGAAAAACCGACATCAATTTACTTAAACAAGAAAATATACAAAGTATGGTAAAGACTAAACTCAACGAGGAATGTGAAAGACTCCAAAGAGAGTTATCACCAACTACAGAAGGCTTATGGACTGAAGTCAAGAATGCTTTTACTAGCGCCGAGAAATATATAAAAGACACTAAAGATACTCGAAGAGCCTACAAAAATAAAGATAATGAAAAATATAGGGAGATACATCGTCAAATCAAGAAAAAAATAGCTACCGCAAAAGAAAATTGGATGATAGAAAACTGCCAAGAGATCGAAGAATTAATAAAGAAACATGACCGTCAAACGCTTCACAAAAAAATAAAAGATCTAGCTGGAATGACAAAACAAAGACTCCCTTGTAGATTAACACACGACGAGAATGAAACGATATGGGAATTAAGCGATCTAAACAACGTATGGGGACATTACATAGAAGAACTATTCTCGGACACACCACTAAACAACATAATATATAAAAACCATGAAACCAGTCCTCCTATATTAAAACAAGAAGTAGAGAGAGCAATCAAAAACGCAAAAAATGGGAAAGCCCCTGGCCCCGATGACATACATACGGAAGTCATAAAGCTACTGTAAGAGAAACATTTAAATATAATCGTCAAATTATTTAATCAAATATATACAAGCGGTGAAATTCCACAAGACTGGTTAAAATCAGTCAATCAATTATTCTTGAAAGTTATTCACCAACGCATTTATAAGAAATGTGAACAGGATATCAGTGATGAACAATTTGGCTTCCGAAATGGATTTGGGACACGGGAAGCATTAACCAGTTTTATTATACTGCTGCAAAAATGTCGAGACCAAAAAAAGGATCTCTTTTTATGTTTTATTGACTATCAAAAGGCCTTCGACAAAGTAAAACATGATAAGCTGATGGATTGCCTTCACAAAAAGGGACTAGACGAGAACGATTTTAAAATTATCCAAACGCTGTATTTTAACCAAACTGCAGCAGTTAGAACAGAAGCCGGTGACACAGAAATATTCAATATCAAGCGAGGTGTACGACAGGGGTGTGTATTGTCACCACTACTTTTCAATATATATTCGGAAGAAATCTTTGCACGAGCACTAGAGCAATCAAGAGAAGGTGTTAAAATTAACGGCAGAGTTCTAAATAATGTACGATACGCCGACGACACGGTCCTAATTGCAGAGAGCGCACAGGATCTCCAGACACTCTTAGATCGCGTCAGATCGATCGGAGAACAATACGGCCTCAGCATTAACGTCAAGAAAACAAAAACAATGATTGTCTCCAAAACATCCATCCATCCACCCATGGCTTTAAACGTGAATGGTAACATTATCGAAAATGTCGAGAAATTTCGATATCTAGGGTGCTGGATAACGAAAGATATAGATCCAGACATAGAAATAAAATCGCGAATTGAACAAGCAAGAAATGTCTTTTTAAAAATGAAACAAATGTTTACGTCCCAAACACTCAATCTCAAAATCCGATACCGAATGCTGAAATGTTACGTTTACAGCACCTTACTATATGGAATGGAGGCCTGGACCTTCAAAATCAACTCACTAAGGCGTTTGGAAAGTTTTGAAATGTGGTTATTTCGAAGGATGCTGAAAGTCCCCTGGACAGCGCATATGAGCAACGAGCAGGTCCTACACAAGATGGGTACCGACAGAGAACTCTTAAAAATAATGAAAACACGGAAAACCTCATATTTGGGACACATATACAGAAATGAGAAATACCAGCTACTGCAGCTTCTTATAGAGGGGAAGGTAGAAGGAAAACGTGGTCCTGGTAGACGGCAGGCGTCCTGGTTGAAGAACATTCGTGAGTGGACTGGTTTGGATTCTCAATCTTTAATAAGAAAAGCCAGGGACAGAAATGATTTTGCTGAGGTTATCGCCAACCTTCATTGAAGACGGCACCCAAAGAAGAAGAAGAAACATTAACCCAAAGAGATGTGTCCTTCAAAGTTAGTAGATCGTTATTTCTTCTTGAAGGGGTCATGCAGAGCTGGAGAGGCCTGTAGATTCCACCATCCTGGGCGTACATATAGAGTTGCTGATCAGGACGCTCAGATCTAAGAGGGGAGCAGTGTTACGAACAAGCTTTCGGCATGGCCCATGTAACGGTTGAATCTCGAAAGGGCATCGAGAACCATCCACAGATGTCTCGAACGGAAGAAAATCCATCCGTCAAACAACGAATTAGAGGTGGGATTACTTTAGATTATTCTAGAATAATACTTTTGGTATATATGTAACGATGTTATGAGTTAGAGGAGTTGTTATGATATTACCAAACTGTAAGCTTATAAATAAATATGTATGTATGTATGTACAGCGTTAACAGGCCTTTTAGGCCCATTGCTGGATGGATAATTTCCATCGTTTTCTATTCTTAGCTAACAGCTTCCAATCTCTGATTCCCATCTCTCTGACATCTTCCATCACTACATCTCTCCATTTCTTTCTTGGTCTTCCTCTCTTTTTTTGCCCTCAGGTACTCTCCAAGCAATATTCTTGACTAGTCTATTACCTTGCATTCTTTCTAGATGACCGAGCCATTCTAGTCTACGTTTTTTCACCACTTTTGTTATTGTAGGGTTAGCATACAAATTGGTACACTTCTGCATTAGTTCGTCTTCTCCATTCTCCCTCTACTACTTTTCCACCAAATATTCTGCGAAGTATCTTTCTTTTCCATGCTTCCAATGTATTCTGTATGGTTTTGTTCATAGTCCATGTCCTGAGATATATCTTTGCCTTAATTATTTTGCTCATCGCTCCAGCACACCTGTTGCTCTTGGTCAGTCTCAGGTTGATTTCAGTTTCTTCCTTACATATATTTATATAAATTCGAACCTCTTGTTTTATTTAATCTCGCTACAATATATTAGGTAAAGAGAAATAAATAAAAAGACTTACTCACCATCAAACATATTTTTTTTCTATACGCAACCACCAAGAAAAATAAAAACAATATTCACTATAACAATATGCCAATAATTAAAGCTTACAATTAATTTAAGGTTTAATGAATATAGCCTAATATTAGAATTAATTCATATCAGACAGACACCTTGTTAGGGTCGTTATTAGTTAGTTGTTATTATTATTATTATTGGTATGCTTAACTATCACGAAAAGTGTAGTAATAATCGATTAGTTCAGACTAAAAAGAACTATTTTTATTAGGTATATATCACGAATAATTCAAAGATTTACTTATAGAACCGATTTAAATTGTAAAACGAAGAAATTTGTTTTATTATAATCGTGACATTTTAAATATTGCCGAAGGCGCCGAGAATATTAAAATTTTAATAAATATTTCATTGGGTATATTACCTAGCTAGAAACCTAGAAAATTTCCTATCTCTGTATTTATATACCTATATTACACTTCTCCAATATTAGCACTTTAAAATAAATATAAATATAACCCTAATAATATTTTATTAGCGTTAATAAAAATTTCCATTGTAATGTTATATTTTGCAAGCCCCTTCTATATGCTATTCGTACACTCTTTATTTATTGACTGTGCTTTTTATCTCTATAGCTTTTTTACAACAAAACAAAACGAAGCAAACAATATACTAATTCTATAAATATACTAATTTCTCGACTATACTAAGTGTTCACGAATTTTATTCAGCTACTGTTTAATTATTGATTATTGTTAATTGTGTCTATTATAGAGTGTCAATCATGTAATTTAACCCGAGATGAATGTGCACAGGCAGTGATACTATCGGAAGAAGGTTGGAGTTACCGAAGAATTGGTGGTCAGTTTAATGTGTCCCACACATCCGTCTCACGGGTGTTAGAAAGATTCCTCGAAACAGGAGATTATACTCCTAGACCAGAGCAAGGACGAAACCGGGTTACTACCCCTATTCAAGATCGATTTTCAGAATTTCTGCTCTTCGACAACGTTTTGTAACACATCGAAGTCTACAAATTCAGCTTCGAGACGTGCATGCTATACAAACTAGTACTGTTCACCAGCGACTTAGAGAATACAACTTAACTCCTAGGATTGCCGCCCGAGGTCCTCTATTAACTGCAAAGCATCGTTAATGAGAGAACTGCAGAGAACACGTTAATTGGTTAGATGCTGACTGGGAACGAGTGCTATTTACTGATGAATCCCGATTTTGTTTGTACAATAATGACAGACGTGTTGGTGTGTTGCGACGACCCAACGAACGATATGCTCAATGTAACTTCTCACACATCACATTTTTTGGTGGAGGATCTGGAAATGTTACAGCTGAAAAGTACATATTGGAGATCCTGGAGCAACATGTAGTACCATTCGCTCCTTATATCGGTGAAAATTTCTTACTAATTCAGGATAATGCCAGACCTCACGCTGCACAGATTGTCAGAAATTATCTAGAAGAGGTAGAAATTAGCACTATGGAATGGCCAGCACGTAGTCCGGATTTAAATCCGATTGAAAATCTCTGGGATATCCTTGGTAGACGATTAAGAGCGACACCGATCCAAACAAACAACTTACAGGTAGTGGGAGAGAGGCTGATCCAGATTTGGAGGGAACTAGACCAAAATGAAATACGGCAATTAATTTTAAGTATGGGCCAACGATGTGAGGATGTGATACGTAGTAGAGGTGGAAACACTCGTTATTAAGACTTTTTTCATATTTTAGTTTACTTTTCTTATCATTATTTTTTTAGAATTTTTCCTTTTGGTTTTTCTCCTGTACTTCAACATTTTCTGATGATTAGACAAATTGTTATAATTTACTAATAAAATGTAGAATAAATCTGGTGAGGTTTTATTTTTTATTCTTTGCCTGTTTACAAATAAAATTGATTTATTGAAGTGGTGCGTTAATTTCTTGGAGAAGTGTATATTATTATTATTAATATTATCACATAAAAAGTTATTTCTGATATTTCTTATTTTATTATAATAAATAGGAATCCTAACAGTTATTTTTACTTTTTCCTAATAGGATCCAGACACACCATCCGAATTATAATCATTTAACATTTTGTGTACTCTAAGAAAAACAGCTAATTTGTAAAATTTTCACGTTCGAAGATGAGCTAGTCTCCTCGTTTTCTTGTATTTAGAATCCTGGCTCACCTAAGGGTTAATTACTTTTCTTCCTATACTTTCGTTTTAATCCAACGGATTTACAGTAGCATACTCGCCCTGTGGCCAGATGTCAAAACTACACTAAGAATAATTTGTTCCAATAAGGTCAAATATTTATCATATTGAGTTAACCTTTATTTTTCTTTAATAAATTCAAAAATATTTTCAATTTCTTATTGAACTCATTATTTTATTCTATTATATAATTTTCTAATTTAATTATATTTTTTTAACTCCAATATAACTCTAGATACCCTCATATTTTGTAATAAAAAATTGCCTGTATTTCATGAACAAAAAAGTATTTTCTGAACTTGTAGTCAAAGACGACTTTCCTTGGACACTAACGTTCCAGTTATATTTTAAATATCGTCTATTATGTGAAGTTTTAAGTAATTTTACACTGCACATTGTAAAAGCTATTTTTAGACTGCATCGGTCTTTTTCTTGTAGTTTCTTCTCCTATGAGGTTGACTATCATGCGTCATTAGAGCAGAAGCCAGTAGGATACGGATAGCTGCGTTACAGTCATCTGTTATCCGTTATTAATGCAGTGGTTTCTGCATTCTTCTACCGTTGATGAATTTATTGATTCTTCCGCCTTTGGAGTGGATTTCCCAGCTCCAGGACAAAATATTATCCTACTACCTACCGACTTATTGGTTCGAAGCCGTTGATCGGTAAGTAGGGGATTGCTTATATCGGCAATCACTCGGTCCCTATCTGCGTTAGCCATCAATATTGATGTTGCTTACCTTCTACTACGTGAAGGTGCAGATTCGGATTTTTTCTGCATCTTTAAGACCTTTTGACATTTCCTAATCTCTTGAGAGCTTTAGAAAGCTGGTCTGTAATGATTTAAAATAAGGCAGATTGGACTAGTCTACACAACTATATTCCTGCAGTGGTCAAGACACAACTATTTTCTTGCAGAGATCAAGAAGAAAGAAGCGTAAGAAAGACGCTGTACAAAGGCAAAGGGAAATATGCTGAAACTTGAAGGTAGAAAAGTGAGTCAAACTGTATGAGTTAGACTGTTTGAGTTAGACTGTGTGAGTCAGACTGTGAGGAAGGAGGAAATGCCCGTCTGGGAGTGATGCCGTACTAGGAGTAATGAGGGTGTTCTATGCCTTACCTGGAACGGGACAGTTTGTAGATGGATGAAGTTAATGCTTCGAAAGTGATGCCGGCCCTCCAGTGGTCATTCCGCTTCTTGATCGCTAAATTACAGAGAAGGGGTTTAGCAGAAAGGCAAAAAGTATCTTGGGAACTGAGGCCACGGCTACCATGGCTGAGTTACGCAGATAGTTACGGCAAACGATTTCTATGATAACCTATAAGTTAAAATATTATTAAAAATCAAGGTTGTATTATTAGAGGAGGATTTTAATACTTAAAAACAATTTAAAAGTTAGCGTAGAGGAAAGAGATGACAATTTAAACCAAGGAAACAATATCTTGGCAAAAGATGGCACATTCTATAATCGACAGAAATCTAAAAACTCTAAACGTTTAGGAAGGAACATACTAGCTAAAAGGCCTGGTAATTTCTAGTAAAGCTTAAATTTTACATCAAAGACAGAAGCTTTCAAACTTTTTTTGCGATGAAATTATAGACATTGTTATTTGTGATACTAATATTCGCTCACTATACATTTTAGGCGATAAATAAAACCCTGTCCATAATGAAAAATTGTATATCTTTATCGGGTTATTGCTCATTTCCGGATGCTTCAAAGGCAAATTGCGAACTAATTTTGGTGCTGTTGAGTACAAAAAACCAGGTGTTTCAGAAGTCTACTTTCCGAGCAACAATGTCCCGTAACAGAACGAGAAAAACTTTTTAAATTTAAGCTGCTCACATGCCTGAAGAGAACAGTATTTAATTAATGAGTCCTACCAGTGTTGACATACGAGGCAGAAACAATTACCTTAATCAAAAGTTTCTACTACTGAACTTAAAGTCACACAAAGAAAAATAAAGCGATCGATGTTAGAAATAATTTAACGAGGCAAAATAAAAAAACAATAGCCACAACATCGAAAAGATAGCTATACTAAAATAAAAATGGGCAGGACACATAGCTAGAATGAGAGATGAGTGATGGACAAGATAAGCAACGTAAGCACAAACAGATTGAAGAAACAATAACAGATCGAATAATAGATTCGACAGAGACAAAAGACGTAACTACAGGAAGATATGGGCAGAAGAGAATAAAGAATAACAACAGTGCTTTTGACTTTCCCGAAGGATACAAAAGGTTTGAAGGTAGAATAACACAAAGCATAAAAATAAAACTACAATTATTTAAATTGCAAACTTGCGAATTTTAAAAATGATGTAATCGTAGAAACCTTTTCTACAGTTACGTTACCATTAAATTAACAATAATTACCATTAACCCTATAAAAAATAAAAAAATATATCTTGAATGAATGTAAATACATAAATAACTCTGCTATTAAGAAAATCCTTTTCCTTTAGGAAAAAATTCCATTTCTCTTATATTTTACCCTTTTGTACATTCGCATGTCATTAAATGAAAATGAAAAGAAAACTGTGATGAATAGGGATTCAGCTTCCGCTTTGTGCGCTTTAAATTTTAGTATCGTTCTTTTTTTAGTGGGAGGAGATATTATCTAAACAGAGGTATAATTTTTATTCTTATTACTTAAGGATAAAGTATTGAGAATGAAGTATTGTAAAGAAGTTGATCGTACAAATGATATTATTTCTATACTTATTATGACAAAACGTTTTAAAAGATGGTACTTTTAAAAATAATATTCAAATAAAAATATTTATATATTTTTTTTATCTTTTATTGTCTTTACATATTTCTGGCCATTATCTTCATCAAACAAGACTTGCACTGAAGACTAGATGGAAAATATGTACGTTTATATGTAATAATAGCTGGAATACATTTTTTCAATATTTTGCCTACCAAAGGGTTCACTAATACAGGGGGTAGAAAATTGAGGGAAGAAACTATTGGGGGTGGAGATAAGGCAAGCAAAATAATCGCTACTTGTGCGAACGGCACTCAGGGTTTGGTAGGAGAGCTGGGGTCGTGGATAAGTAAAAGATAAGGGGTTGGATTGGGGCAACTACAAAAAATGAAATAAAGGGTCATTAATCTCTTGGGATAAACAAAATAAAAATAAACAGGAAACACCTCAAGGAATTTAATATAGGGCGCCACTTGAGGTGCCTAATTATACCTATTACAACCACTAGTTGTAACTAGGGAAATAATTATAAAACATCAAAAAATATCTTTTTCAAATAAAAATCAAAAAAGGGTTAGTTCAAAAAAATAAATAAAATGTTAAGAAAACAAAATTTAACATTTATTTTTGTGTCACCACAAACAGTTACAACATGAAGAAATACAAGAATACAAAAAACTTACGTGTGTCATCCGCTTACAAACTCCAGGAGTTGGAGATACTACATAAAACTTACAAATGTTACCGCATTACAATTTTTAAATGTTACAATTTCTAAATTTTAACGAAAGCAATTATTGTTCTAAAAAAATATCTGTCTTTACTTTGAAATTAAACAAACAATAAACAGTTACCTGGATTCACATATTTCCACTTAACGAAAAAAAAACTTGTTACATCTCTGGAGTATCTATCCGGACATCATCAGCGAAGAGCTTTATCCATTGGGGGCTGGAACTAGTACACTTGGAAAAACGGGAACTCTCAAAAAAACAGGAACTAAACTTGTTCAACTTTTCAACAGGAACTAGACTTTTCAAACATCTTAAAATCTTCAAAAAAACGAAACAGTGGTCACTCTTTCTAAAATGACATTTACATCGAGCGAAAACTCCACCAATTTTGGCAAATTAATGCCGGTCACTTCATAATAGATAAAAATCCACCACTACTGCTACTTATTTCCACAAAAGGAGCCAAAAACAGAAAACCACAAATTCGACGACGAATTCGGATCCATACCTGAGCCTAACGAACTGCTCGGGGACCCAAGCATGAATTAAGATCCATACCTAACACTACGACGACCCAAGTATGAATGACGAATTTAAAAATTCGTTCATATAACTTGAAAATAAAACAAAAGCTGACATAACAAAACACAACGAAATTAAAACGTAAAAGATTTCACTTCTACAACGTATAAAAATTATAATGCGACTTCGAATAAAACATTAAAAGAAATTGCCGAAAAAGTTAAAATAATAAACAACTCTAAAATGGTTTATTTTAACATCTAGCAATGCAAATACAATTATTGAAAACACTTTTGCGTATTTTAACTTGAAAGATACGAACTAACAAACACGGAAAAAATTCTTCGTTTTATTTTTTAAACATATATAAGGCGATTTCCATATATTTCATATACGAGGAGATTTCAATATACTTCAAAGAATCAATGAAATTGAAAATGCTATAAGCAAATTGAGGAGAATTATTGAAATGAGATACCGAAAACTGTTTTATTTATAAATATCTGTATTAATACATTTTTCAAAATTTGGCTTTAAGTTAAAGTTTTTTGTCCACCGTACTACAGCAGTATTATTCTACAATTCTGAAGCCCTGTACCAACTTATTTAGTAGATTAGTATCATACAATTTTGGGGTCTCCAAAAGGTCCATAAAAGGGTCCTGGCAGTAGTCTCCAAAAAGTATTTACCGCCTTCGATCTAGTACCTTACAGTCTTGCAAGATATGGTTGTACTGGATACTTAAATGGATATTCTCTGCAGAAATAGCCTAACTCTCCATAAAATATCCAAACTGTATGCATGTGGTATTTAACTGGCGTTTGTTCAGATTATGATTACCTGCTATTATTTTTTTTTGTTTTTGGTAGTGTTTTAGTTCCTTTAGCGTATGGTTATCCAACATACATGTTCCTTTGTACGTGGCCAAATAAGTGAGAACTGATCTTGTCCTGGAGATGCACAGAATCGTTCACAGCACTTATATTGTGTTCCTGGTGGATGAAAAATCAATGTAGTACTTTTGCCGCATCTAACGGCAACTGGTTCTGGCTCTGCTTGTACTGCTGGATACTGTTTATTTCTTCTTCTTTTACACGAACTGATTGTAGGATGTCTACGACAGAAAGTCCAGATATAGTAGCTAGATTTTCTTCAACTTGTTGGAAATATGTTCTTCTGGTCCATAGGTGATAGGAAGTTTAAAATTTCTGGCCCTAAGAGCTAAAGGTCATCTTCATCCTCAAGTAATCCCTGACCTTCCAGCTATCTTAGGATGACGTCCAATGTGAACGAAATAACATATCAAAGTAATTCTCAATGTAAGTGTAATATGTATTATTATAATCTACTTTTCTTGCTTATGATATGATTAAGCTTTAATTAATTAGCTTAATTAAGTAAAACAAATGACGGTATTATATTTTGATTTGATACAGAGCAGCAACAAGCCGCATATACGTATTTCGATCTCTTTAGATCTCCTCAGTACGGTATAGTTACTACTCCATATCAAACCAAAATATTGTCCCGTCGCGTCGTAGATTATAGTTATTAAAAATAACTATTTATGGACGTAACTACGCCATCTAAGAACAAAAAGAGAAATCATACGATTTATACCTGGCGAAATCAAATTCAAATATGAGCCGCCGTGCCCCCTAAGACTTGCGAAGCAAACAGCTTGATGAATGCATCGGCAAGGGAGTCTAAAAATTGCACTCCAAATGCCGTTCATCATGGCCTATATTCGTAGTGAATTCGATTTCTGGTACTCCAAATGAAGTAAATAAACAAATGACGGTATTATATTTTAGTATTATCAGTATTATATATTAGTATTTAAACTCATCAGACTTATCAGACAAATGTCGACTTTAACCAATCAGTTAGTAATATCCCAGTGTCATAAATTCTGTTAAAGTGATTACACAGAGCTTTAATTCCATTTTCTCGCAAAAACTTTAGTATTTTAGTACTTACTTCATCGGGGCCTAGTGCTTTTTCATTTTTTGCCGTTTGTATTGAACGTCTTACCTCACTTTCTGTTACAGATGGACCTGATATAGCAATCGGTGTATAGTGTTCTACTCTCTCATCTTCAAATAATTCAGAAATGTAGCTTTCCCATTCTTTTAACTTTTCATTGATGTCTAATATTCTGTGTCCGTTTCTGTCTTCTAAACTTTGAGATACTTCTTTCCGATTGTTTCCAGCGACCTCTTTTAATTTCTTGTGTAGATGAAACGTATCGTGTTTCTTTTCATATTGTTCAATTTCATTACATTCTTTACTATGACGTTATATTTTCGCGTGTCTTATCGTTTGTCTGATTATTGCGTGGATCGTCTTGTATTCATTTTTATCTTTCTGACTTCTCTTCTTTGATCCAAGTCTCAGTATTTCTTCTGTCATCCACCCTTGTTTTTTTCTTGCTTTTAGCGCACTCAATTTTGTTTCTTCAACGCAAAATTCCTTTGGTAACAAAAAATTCCTATTTAGTTCTTTATTTGAAGTGAACGCCTTCGTGAAAAGACGCCTGTTGCTCGTCGGTGGTTTCCCTTTTGTCGCTTTGTCTATTTTCCTCGTACTCTTCTATCATGATATACATATTAATATTTATAAGTGTATTTATAGCGCGTTTTCACTAATAAATCTTTTTGTTAGTGTAATATGGTGTGCAATTTCAACCACCACAGCTAAAAAATAGCTTAAATAGGTATTATGCTTTGGTGCTAATAGGAGGGGGCGGCAAACTGATAATTGACCCTCTCACAAATCTCTTAGTTTCGGCTCTGCTTAAACAAATCAGACGAATAAGACATTTTTTTATAAATCGAAAATCAAGATCAAATTTAAATTACAACGGTAAAAACTGTTTAAAACGAGTCTTATTCCTGTTGTTCGTTTAATTGGTGTAAAATTATTCTAATGCTTTAAAACATCTACTAAACAACGTCTTATTTCTGTTTCTTATTAATTAAGGCCAAAATATTTTATGACCGTTGTTAAACGTCTGGCATAAGTAAAATTGTGTTTTGTTAAGAAATAAGCTGATAATAAAGACATGAAATTACCGACCGTTTTTCCAGGCTTTCGATCGTAAAATTTTTCGTGATATCTGCATCTAAATAACTAACTATTTAAGTTTTATATCCTCGTGGTATATGACTTGCATTTTCAAGGTTTCCTTGAGACGTATGAATTTTAGCAAACGATAAAGAATTTTATTTCGCAATCTGAGATAATTTATCTCTATAGCTTAGCTTCACATTAAATATATAAAAAGGGAAAACTTTCTAAGATCCTTTAAGTTGTTATTAAACGTAATAAGATTTTGAACGATATAGCCTATAAAAATGATACAACTCTTATATGAGTTTAGAACAGTTTTTCGTAAAAATTAAAGTTAAAGATTATGACAAATAAAATCGATCCAGGAATTAATAGAATAGAAAATTGCACACGTGTTAAACATAAGAATAAATATTTAAGAAAAAGCCAAAAGATGTCTTTAATAAATAAGATAATATTAAGATACAGGGTGTGTTACGAGTAGGGAGCCAATTTATATGCTATTAATTTTGATGAAATAGGATAGGGTCGCCTATATTGGACCGGCTCCTAAATTGGACCTTTGCAGATTTGAGCGAACCCACAACATGTGGTACTATCCGTTAATACCAACTAGAACTATGTCCCGAACCTTGTTAGAGTTTTAACACGTATACAGCTGTAAACAACGGTTCCAAATATATTAGTGTTTTCAAGATTCTTTCACTTCCGATATAAAAATACTACTACTTACCGTTCAAGCACGTAAAGAGGGGATAGTTTAGGGATTATTTTCGTAACTTCCAAATTGGTAAAACCCGTTGTGGGTGAAATTTGATATTGTTTAATGACACTATTATCTGACCGCCATGTTGAAATTCACAATGTTGTCATAAACATTGGAAGGATCACCGTTACTAACACCAACAAACTACCAGCTATATCCTGGTCAGCTTAAATCATCCACACACATTCGCACTCATCAATATACGTTGGGGACTATAACAGTCACCATGAGCAGTCGAAATATAAACTGCTACTTGGTCTGCTTTTTCATTACCGGCGATGCCGATATGAGATGGTAGCTAGATGATCGTGAAATTTACACCTTAAAAAGCTAGTGCACTGTAAGTCCTATAGATTTCTTGAACTAAGGGATGCTGAGAGTATAGACTTTTTATCGAGTGTAGTGACAACAGGGAGTCTGTGTATATTGCTTGATTTTTGTCATCTGTTTTTAGTTTTTTAAACGCTTCTAGTATCGCATAAAGTTTTCCCCAGTGTATACGCTGCATAAATTTGGTAAAAAAGATGATTTTATTATTGTATCATGTGGTAATAGCACATCCAACGCCTGCTTTGTTTTTGGAGGCATCTGTATACAGAATTTTTTGGAATTTGTTCTTGCTTATGATTTCTTCGAAGTGTTGCCTTATGAGAAGGCTTGAGGTTTCATGTTTACTATATTCTAATAAGGAAGTGATTGAATCAAGGGATTGCTGTATTCCAAGGCTGAGTTTCTGGAATTGGGAAGGGATGTGTTTTAGTAAGGTCGATGGTTTCTTTTAGAGTTATTTTCTGGATGTTCATTATTAATTAAATCATTGGCGGGGTCTCTGGAGGCGATGTTGAAGTAATTAAATGGTAGACTGGATTGGATGGGTTTGCGGATACGGAAGCAAAGTAAGATTAAAGAAGACACTTTCGGCGAATAAAGAGGTAATTTATTAGTATTGCAGTAAAAGCTCTCTATGGGACTAGATTTGAAAGCGTCTAAGCAAAGACGAATAGAAGTGTTGTTCATAGAGTTCAGTAGCTTTAGGTAAGATTTTGATACATACATGTATATGAAGCTGCCGTAGTCTAGTTTTGAGCAGATTAAAGCTCTCTCTCTCTCTATATATATATATATATATATATATATATATATATATAATATATATATATATATATATTAAGTAAGATGGTTTACTAAACGTTACACCAAGTACTTTCACTTTAGCTGCAGGATCTTCTGGTAAACCGCATTAATTTCGATTTAGTGGTTCAAAGAACTAATCTGGTTTTTTTGGACCATTCGGTAAGTTGATATGCAACGCTCTGGAGCATCTTGCATGTGGCAATTGTACTTTTTCAAATAAGGTCATCTGCGTATATTTAAGTGCTTGACTGGTGGACACATCGTCCCTACCATTTCCAACTATCGAATGTGAAAAATCGGGTTTTTCAGATTCGATACCTTGTCCTTGCATTAAACGTGATACACCTTGTAGCAAAATATCGAAATCGTAGCTTGATCAGAAACGCGGGAAATATTCTGTCTAAACCATCGAATATGAACATTTTGTCATTTTGTTTTGGTCAAAATATCGAATATGCTGCAAACTGACGAAAATGGAATATTCGATATTTTGTTTTGTATAAATATAACTAAAGGCATATATATGTACAATGCAAAATGACGAATGTGTCACA
Organism: Diabrotica balteata; assembly: GCA_918026665.1. Lineage (NCBI taxonomy): Eukaryota > Metazoa > Arthropoda > Insecta > Coleoptera > Chrysomelidae > Diabrotica > Diabrotica balteata. The sequence continues at coordinate 163,587,005 of OU898279.1, forward strand.
TTCATTATCTTCAGTGTTGTATTTGATACAGTTATTCAATTATAATCTGCAAACTGTCGAAAATACTAAACATTGCTGACAAGAACAAAACGCACGTGTTCACAATTTGTGAATTATTGCTTCCAAGAAGTTCTTTCGGTGAGGCACTTAATTATTTTGTTTTTTAATGTGTTACATACATTAGTTTCAGAGTTGTAATTGATACAGTTATTCAATTATAATTTGCAAAATGTTAAAAATACTAAACATTGCTGACAAGAACAAAACGCACGTATTCACAATAATTGTGTGAATTATTTCTTCCAAGAAGTTCTTTCGGTGAGGAACTTTATTATCTTGTTTTTATCGGTTTTTCATTATCTGATTATTCAGTTAACTGGGTATAGCTAAACCAAAAACAGTGATGTTGTCAAAGCGAGAATTATTTAAAAAAATATTAAAGAATGCTGCCTTTGGGACGTCGTCCACACAGTGTATATGGTACCAGTATCGGAAAAATGAAAATAACAAACTTTACATGAAGACTAGCATTGACGGAAACTTCTTATCTCTTGAAACCATACAAAAAAGAGGCAAACAAAATAGTATAAACTTTGTTAAGGCATACGACGAAATACTTTCAATCACGGATGTGAAGAAAAAAAACCTCTTGTCACTATGTACCTAGGCCATACCACCAATATTACCAATCTTTACCAACATCTAATACTGCCAGAGATTGTCTTCCAGAACCTGACGCAACTGAAGACAATGATAACGTTGAATCTAAAATTTAAGACTTTACTTTAATTTATCATTATTTTACTACTGATTACTTGAGGTATCTACAGGACGTGAAGTTCCATAATTGTATTGTGATTATTTTTAACTTTTCTAATTACATTAGTTTTCGATCAATACGTACTTTCATAAAAATACTTTTAATAATTTCTTTATACATGATTTTTCCATTTTACCCTATAACTTAAATTTTTAATTAAATATTTTGTAATAAACTTTGTAAGAACATTAAGATTATTTTCATTTTCCTCCTTTTCAATTAAGAATATTAATGTGTTAAAATTAGACCAATATGAACTGTCGAAAATGCCACATTCGCAATTTTGAAACATTGCACCAAATAAATGTGCTAAAATTATACAAATATGAACTGTCGAAAATGCCACATTCGCAATTTTAAAACATTGGACCAAAACAAATCGTTGATTAACACAAAAAGCAAAATAACGAATGTGATTTTGTGGAAAGAAGCAAACGGTAAGCAGTTTTATTCTGATATCAATCTAACAAGGATCAAACATTAATTTTTAAAAATATAAAAAAATTTCCATTTGTCAAAGCGCTGATTTAGAATTCTCTAAAAAAGAGTTATTTTGCTCTCCTGAAAAGTACCACTTTTCACATTCGATAGTTGGAAATGGTAGGGACGACATATTGGAACAAATATAATTCATTGCAAAAATGAACAGTGTTTTACTAAGTACTGAACCTTGTGGGACTCCATTATTTTGCCCGAATGTCGCTAAAATTTCCCCATTTGTTTTCATTTTAAACGTTCTTAGTTGTAAAAAGTTTTTTATAAAGGAGTTTATATTTCCTGTTTTCTTGTATTGACGAAGCTTTTCAAGAATGGCTTCGCGCGAGATAGTATCAAAAGCTCCTTCTATACCAAAGACAGTAGCGATCAGATCTTATTTGTTTGAAATAGCAGAAGCTATTTGTGTTGTTGTAGTGTAGTGAAGTAATAGCACTAAACTCTCAAGAGTTTAACAGTGGTGTCTGAAACCGGATTGCGCTGCATCAATTATTGCATATTTTTCTAGAAGCCATGTTAGACTTGACCCAATCATTTTTTTAAACAGTTTACATAATGAACAAGTTAGAGAGATAGGTCTATATAATTTTAATAGTTTTGAGGGTAGATCCGATTTTTTTATTGATGTGATAATTGATTCACGCTACAGTTTGGGCAATTGCTGAGTATGCGATATCTTGTTCTAAAGATTTAGCAGTGTTGCGAGGCTGGAATGAGATAAATTTTTTATGAATATAATTGAGACATTGTCTGGTCCAGCGGCGGAGTTCATACAAGAGGATAGTGTAAGTGATAATTCTTCTCAGGCATTTTTCTTCAGGCATTTTAAATGTGCCTGCATAGACGTATTTTGAGAATATCTTTGGTGGACCATATTTTGACTACAGAAATACTCCGGATATATTAAATAATATTTAGGTATACATATTACGTAACGGAACGGAACTCTACTCACTTCTTAAAAAGATATTTTACACAGATGAAAAGAATACTGTGGACGACGGATGATGGAGGAAAGCACAGACGCCCCATCACAACAAGAAGATGCCAGTTTTGTGACGGAACCTGACGTACTCAAAAGTAAAGTTGAAGCAGCAATTATAAGGCAAAAAAGTCAGAAAGCTGTCGGTCCAGATAACATACCTATTGAAATGATTTGAGCCCTAGATGACGTTGGAGTGGATATAATACATCAAATGTGTTAAAGAGTGTGGGAGACAGGTAAATGGCCTAAGGACTGGACACAATCACTATATATTCCCATACATAAAACGGGAGCGAAAGATTTATGTAGCAACTATTGCACAATTGCTCTAATTGCGCATTGCAGTAAGATACTCTTACACATAATTCTCGAGAGGATAAAGCCCTTTTTACTACCTAACATTGCGGAAGAACAAGCAGGTTTCTTCTCCGGACGTGGTACTAGAGAATACATTTTAAACCTACGGCAGATTGTAGAAAAATCCAGAGAATTCAACATCACAACATAGTTGTGCTTCATAGATTATAGTAAAGCTTTCGATTTGGTCAACTGGAGTTAAATGTGGCAGGTTTTCACTGAAATGGGAGTCCCCAATCATCTGATACTGTCCTCGCTAGTTCTGAAGCTGAATTGATTTACCTGCTACAACGGATAGAAGACGTAAGCTTAACGATGGGCCTTAAAATAAACAGAGATAAAACGAGAATCATGATAATTGACAGAGCTAAAACAATCAAAATCATCTGGTCATGATAAACAATATCGCCGTTGTAGATAAATTTGTGTATCTGGGCTCATTAATAACCAACAAAGGAGGCTGTACTGAAGAAATAAAGCAGCGGTCAGCAATCGCAAAAAGCGCTATGGCAAAATTAACAAAAATTTGGAAAAGCCATGAAATAACTACCGATACAAAAATGACACTAGTAAGAAGTCTAGTTTTTCCAGTTTTTACTTATGCATCGGAAAGCTGGACCCTTACTGAGAAAGACAAAAAGAACATAGATGTATTTGAGATGTACTGCTGGAGACGAATGCTGAGAATACCATGGGTGGCCCGAAGAACAAATGAATCCATACTGGACCAGCTAAACATAAAGAAAAGACTAAGAACACAAATATCAGAACAAATAATAAGCTATTTTGGACATGTGCTTCGAAGAAATGGTCTTGAAAAACTTACCATCCAGGGAAAAGTAGAAGGCAAAAGAAATAGAGGTAGATCTCCCACACAATACACGGACCATATTGTTGCTACCATTGGCGCTCCATTGTCAGAATGTGCTAGAATGGCAGAAGATAGAAAAACGTGGAGGAACATTGGGAAATTTAGCTAATAGCTTCATGATATCACGATACCTGCATCAGGTTAACGACTAAGAAGGAGATATATCATATAAAATAATAAATACTATAAAGGCACGGAAATTAGAGTACTACTTACGATGTATTCTGCGAAATAACGAACGTTATGGACTGTTACAGCTAATCTTGTGAGGAAAAGTGACAAAAAAGAGATCTAAGACGCTGACGGATTTCCTGTCATAAAAATTTACGCACATGGTTTTTTATGTTAATTACTAGCATGTTTCAAATAGTCGTGGGCCAGGTATAACTGACCATAATAATTGCCAATATCAAAAAATGGATAAGCACTTAGAGAAGAAAGACTTAATGTTGTATTGTACTTTTAAATTGTGTGATTTTTCTTCTAAATACGAATTTTTGTACATTTTGACAATTTAGTTGAAAAATACATTGATGGCATCAAAGAATTATCACCAAAAAGAAGTTTTTATCAGTATATTTTAAACTACGTAATAGTAAGTTGATATTTGACTAGCCATGTTAAATAATAGATGAGTTACTGGCTAGATGTTTTTATTACATGATCTATTATTTGTTTGGTAATCACTCATGATGTTTTTAAAGCACACTTAACCAGATTTATAAAGTATTTATCTACTTTTTTAAATAATTGCTTTTGCATTATTATTTGAATAAACATTTCAAATATTATGACGTTAAAATCGCATCCAATTAGTCATTTTAGAATCAGTTATAAATATATTATATCCAAAAAAGGACACACAAAAGAGATAAGTACTCAGTAGGTACGTCTAATTGCGAGGATCGTGCATCATCAATCTGAAATCTTTCGAGTATTACAGTAAGTACTGGTATACTTTTAAATAAAAACTCAAACCGGTTTGATCTTAATTAAATGGCTGTACATTTGAATCACATACAGCACGTTTGAACTGTAGAGATATCCACCTAAGAGATCATGTTTGTTCCTACAATGTTAGATTCAGCGGCGTCGCTGAAAGGAAGTTATATATATTTTTAACAATATAGTTTTATTATATTAATCAGCAGGACTGCAGGGCAATGTATTCAAATAGTCATTAAAACTTAAAAAATCTAATTCCTACTGAATACTAAATTACCAGGAATATTAGACACAACCACTTCTGTGATTTTTATATACAGTGGAACCTTGATTATCCGTCAGGGCACCGGACCAAGGGTATGACGGATAATCGAAAAGACGGTTAAGAGAACATAAAAAAAATTTATAGTATAACTCTTAAATTTTATTTGTATGTTTTATTTGACAATATAAGAGGGATTTATGTTAGTACACTCGAATCAGTTTGATTTAAATTATTCCGAAATCTTTGTATTTGTTTTATTGTTCTTGCCGAGAATATCACTTGATGAATTGTTCTACGTGCGATGCAGCTCCTCTAGCTTATTTACGCAAATCTTTGTGAGTTGTAATAGCATCATCAACATCGCCACCATCAATGATGTATTTGTAGGCAGAATAGAGTACGTGATATTTTTATCGTCACTCCGCAGCATACCGGCTTTAGGATGGGCAGGTGCATTGTCCAAAATGAGAATCGTCTTTGGTGGAACATTTTTTGCAAACAAAATGAACTGATAACTAAATTTTTACTTATGTTGTCAATATAACTTATGTGTGGATCCTGACGGTTAACAGAGGTGACGGTTAATAGAGAGACGGATAATCGAGGTTTCACTATTTGTTACCTTGTCAAATTTTATTTTGTGGTTAGGATGGAAATGTTCAACATCCAGAGTTAGTGACATTAAATGCCGTTTCTATAATTTCAGGTTAAATTTTTTGTAAATAATGTAAATAGAACATGTTTTAATAAATCTTTAATTTCAGAAACTCAGTTGTGTTAATAATTATTAAAAGCAACCTTATAAAACGACATGGTCATGGGAAAATTGAAATTCAAATTCATAATACTAAGATCATCAGACGGTAAATCAAATGAAATCTGTATTGTCTCAATTAACTCTAGAGGGTCGTATTTTTGATATCCCAGACGAATTTAAGCAGGTAAATACACATACATACATATCTAGATCCAGTTTATTTATAAAAGTAAAAAACTCATTGAAACAGAAAATCAAGAATGGTGCTCGGAGAATATGCAAACGTTAGTAAACAAGAAGAAAACTGCTTATCAGAAATGGATGTCAACGAGAAAGGAGGAAGATCACAAGGTATATACGAAATTAAATCGAGATGTAAAAAGAGAAGTAGTGAAAAGTAAAAATGAGATGTGGGATCGAAGATGTGCAGAGGTGGATAGGTATATGGGTGCAACAAGAGTTGGGCAAGCGTGGAAGGTGATAAAGTCTCTCCGGAGGGAAGGAAAGGAAAAATCTAACTTAAAATTAATAGATCTGAAAACAGTGGAAACAGCATTATGAGGTCTTATTGACAGAGGATAGACGTAAATTCCAAGATATCGAAATGGAAGAAATATCTGAACATACACAAATAATTGAGATAACAACCGGAGAGTTAAGCGATGCCCTCAAAAGATCGAAAAACGGTAAAGCAGCAGGACCTGGAGACATCCCAATTGAGTTGGTAAAGTATGGACCAAAAATATTACATGAGATGATGGTTAAACTATTTAATAAATGCTTAAAAGGACAAAATATCCCTGATGATTGGAATGTTGGATACATCAGCTCAATATACAAAAAAGGGGATAAACGCAATTGCTCTAATTATAGAGGAATAACTGTTACTAGCTTAGTTGGGAGGTTGTACGGTCGAATAATAAAAAAACGAATTGAATCAGAATATGAAGACATAGAGGAACAAAATGGATTTCGGGCAGGAAGATCGTGCATTGATAATATATTCGTTCTGCAGCAGGTAATCGAAAAACGGAAGGCAAGGAATCTATCTACCCACCTATTGTTTGTAGATTTAGAGAAGGCATATGATACGGTACCTTTGAAAAAACTATTTTATACATTGACGAAAGTAGGTCTCAGTAGAGAGTATGTGGATGCTATCGCAAATATATACAAAAATGCAAGAAGTGTCGTTAAAGAAGGAAACTTTATATCTGAATCATTTCCAATAACCAAGGGGCTTAAACAAGGATGTTGTCTGTCTCCGACCCTGTTTAAAATATATATTCAATCATCGCTAGAGCAGTGGAGAAAACAAGTATCCGGAATGGGAATAGACATAGGCGGTGGTGAATGTCTAACAGCTTTATTTTTCGCAGATGATCAGGTAGTCGTAGCGAATGACGAGGAAGACATGGACTACATGTTTAGAAAACTAAAGAAAGAATATGAAAAATGGGGCCTCAATATGAATATGGCAAAGACAGAGTATCTTAAAATAGGAGATGGTGAAGAAGATCCAGAGTTAGAAATTAGAAACACAAAAACATGCAATGAATATAAATATCTCGGATCTATAATATCTAAAGAAGGCACTACCAAAAGAGACATCGAAAACAGAACACAGCAGGGAAAAAAAGTGGTAAACATTCTAAACTCTCTACTTTGGTCTAAAGATATTAGACAAGAAACGAAATTGACAATCTATCGAACCTTGGTAGAGCCTATTATGACTTATGGGGCAGAGGTTTGGCAGATAACGCAGAAGGATAGAAAAAGAATAGAAGTAGTAGAAATGGATTTTCTAAGGAGAGCGTGTGGTATATCCAAAAAAGATCACATCAGGAATGAAGATATTAGAAGGAGGACAAATACTGTATATTCCAGTGTAGATAGAATTGAAACGAGACAACTAGTGTGGTATGGTCACGTGAAACGAATGAATGAAGATAGATGGCCAAAGAAAGCTTTAAATTACATACCACAACAAAGAAGAAGAAGGGGAAGGCCTTCAGTTGCCTGGGAAGAAAATGTACGGCACATAATGAGAGATAGAGCCATCAGAGAAGACGAATGGATGGACAGAAAACGATGGCGGTCGAAATGCGAGAAACGGCAGAGGCTGTAGGAACCTCGCTTATATATATATATATATATATATATATATATATAATATATATATATATATATATATATATATATATATATATATATATAAAACTCATTGAAAAAAAGAGGTCAAAAACGAAATATATGGATCCCACTAGATGATGAAATAAGGAAGATTTATTTGGATGAAGGTGAAAATTTACAATTTGGTGATCAGTATGTAGAAGAAAAACTACAACCAGCTGCTGTGAGCAATGAAGATTTACCAAACATTCAAAATGTGGGAAAGCTAACAGAAAAGTTTTTAATTGAAAAATTCTCCATTCAAATGCTAAATGTTATACAATGGATGGAAAAATTTGAAAAAGAATGTGAAAGGTTTGAAATTTTAAATGATGAAGATAAAATAGCAAGTTTAAGACATCTAATTAAAAAACAATGTTTAGATTGGTATTATAGTATATTAATTAAATATACAGTAAAATCAGATTGAAAAACTTGGAAAAAAACTTTGTGATACTTATGAGAAAAAAGTTGGTCCCAAATAAAATATGCTTTTACACTCAAATATCAAGTTGGTTATCTATTAGAATATGCCACAAAAGAAGAAAAAACACACTTATAAACCTGATTGTGTTAGGTTTACCAGAAAACATCATGAACAGACTTGATAAAGATTCACTGACTTCAACTACTCACCTTTTCAGTGAATTGAAAAAGAATAAACACTTAGAAAATAAAGAATATGAAAAAGTATTCTTACATAATAAAAGAAATGTTAAAGAAAAACAAATTAGAAACAAACAAAGATTGGACAGAGAGCAGAAGCACAAATATACCATCTGTGAAAAATTTAAAAAAGGAACACGCTACCACCTTGAATCAACTTGTACCATCCTTGAAACCAAAGGATAATAAAACTAATAAGGATGATCAAATTAAACTTATCAATAATTCAGAGTTAGAATTTGAACATGAAGAGTTTAGAAAGAATGTGAACTACAAAATGCTAATCCAAAAAACTGTTAATACTGCCCTTAATGATAAAACAATGATTAATACACAAACATACGTCATTTAATTAAAGTGTTTGACATAGTCTCGGTACGACCCTCTTTCCAATAGTCTCCTATAGTGTTGTGATTTCCTTATTGGAGTAGATGTTGAAGTCGTATATGCAATCAGCCATGGAAGCGCATAGTTGCCATAATTTGATACCTCTCTTGATTGATTTGTTAGGTATGTATTATTTAAAAAATGATCGCCCTTTGAATTTTATCATCGTCCCATCAATGGATTGGTAAGATTTATATTTTGCCTTTTGAAATCGTGTTTTTAAACAGTTTACTAAATAGTATGTTTTTAAACAATTTTGAGGTTTTGTTGGGTCAGTATAATACACTTTTAAAAGTAGAAAAGTACATAGACCTCTAGTGATAGCATTTTTTATTATACTATTTGACAATAATTCATTGTTGGAGCAGTAATGATAAAAACTCGTCACCCTGTTATAGGACAGCAGAATACTATCATATTCTCAAATATGTAGGCCTCCTCGTAGTTAAGTTTCAAATTCTTTTTTCTTTTTGATAGCTTTATACGTTTATAAGTACTATCAGCAATATGTGTAAACAACCTTTTGGAAAATAATTTTAAAAACACATCTAGCTCAGAACACTTCCGTTGAATGCCAAAATATTGACACCCTTTGTTACCTTAGGCAATTTGTTAAAAAAGGCTAGGTATAAAATTTTTCGAAGGTATTTTCCAAGTTACAACATGTGTGTTTACATTGGGACTCACGTCAGTAGCTACACCACTTACAGTATTACCGTTTTCTCCATTCATTGAATGGCGTTCATCATCGCTGCTTATGTCTGCTTCTTTATTACTGCTGTTACCTTTCTCCTCTTCGTCACTTATTTGAACTTCTCATTAACTTTCATCTTCGCTATCTCCAGGAATATAGTCAGCCTCCTCAGATGTTGAAAATGGCTTTTCTTCTGAGTCAGTTATATTGTTTATAGCTTTTTCTATTTTTTTTTTCACTAAGAGGCCGGTTTTGTCTCATATATGAAATAGTAAAAATTTATTACTGATGGGTAAGTTTGATCCCATATAAAAATAATAACTGTAAAGAACAAATGATCCTACTAGAATATGTTGCTAAAACATCTTACATTTTAATTACTATTTATTATATTTTACTGACTGTTTTACTGATCTATGAATATATATTTTAATTTTTAAATTATGATGTTTAATATCACTATTAACGAGAGTTCTATTATCTTCGAAGCAAACATATTTTACAGGAAAAGTATAGTGAAATAAATCGTTCAAATAAATAAGATACAAAGTGGGTCTTAATATGGAACCTTGAGGAACTCCATATTCGACAGTGTTAAACTCGGAATAGCTGTTATTAATATAAACTGCTTGTTTTCTCCGTAAAATAGTTTCAAAACACAATTCAGATTTCTGCTTATAATCTGAGCCTTCTAAAAATTGCAAGGCAAACAGACGTTGATAAAAGATGTTAAAAGGGACATGGGGAATCTAAAATTTGCATTCTACGACATGTCTTTTACAACTAAGCAGAAATCCTTAGCGAATTGTGCTTCTAGTACTCACACAGAGTAGATCCGAAATAAAATGAAAAAGACAGCAAATATTTGATTTCACGCAAACAATTCCTATGTATCTGTTGATACGTATTTCGACCTAATAGGTCTCATCAGAACAGCTATTCATAGGAGTTCTCAACGTGAAAAATCAATATTTTCTGCCTTTTAAGAAGCAACAATAAAATGACTTCAATACGGACGCGATAGCGACATCTAATTACAAAATCCGTAAAATAGTTTCGAAACACAATTCAGATTTCTGCTTATAATCTGAGCCTTCTAAAAATTGCAAGGCAAACAGACGTTGATAAAAGATGTTAAAAGGGACATGGGGAATCTAAAATTTGCATTCCACGACATGTCTTTTACAACTAAGCAGAAATCCTTAGCGAATTGTGCTTCTAGTACTCACACAGAGTAGATCCGAAATAAAATGAAAAAGACAGCAAATATTTGATTTCACGCAAACAATTCCTATGTATCTGTTGATACGTATTTCGGATCTACTCTGTGTGAGTACTAGAAGCACAATTCGCTAAGGATTTCTGCTTAGTTTTAAAAGACCTGTCGTGGAATGCAAATTTTAGATTCCCCATGTCCCTTTAACATCTTTTATCAACGTCTGTTTGCCTTGCAATTTTTAGAAGGCTCAGATTATAAGCAGAAATCTGAATTGTGTTTCGAAACTATTTTACGGATTTTGTAATTAGATGTCGCTATCGCGTCCGCATTGAAGCCATTTTATTGTTGCTTCTTAAAAGGCAGAAAATATTAATTTTTCACGTTGAGAACTCCTATGAATAGCTGTTCTGATGAGACCTATTAGGTCGAAATACGTATCAACAGATACATAGGAATTGTTTGCGTGAAATCAAATATTTGCTGTTTTTTTCATTTCATTTTGCTTGTTTTCTATTTATGTATGATCTAAACAGATTAAGAGTATTTCCCTAATACCGTATTTATGCATTTTTTCAACAGAAATTCATGCGAAACAAAGTCAAAATCTTTGGATAAGTCACACAATATCAAAGACACAAAACAACCTAATTTCAAGACATCAACTATATCCCTCACAATTTTCTGTATAGCTAGTGTCGTGCTACACTTTTTTCTAAAGCCACATTGATTTCAATAAAGTATTTTGTGTCTTTCTAGATATTCTATTAAACGAACATTTAGAATACTCTAAATACGAACATCTAGAATATAGTTTTAGAACAATATAATAGTAGAACAAATTTATAATTATTATTGCAATAAAACTGATAGTAATTTTCTTTTTGATAGATATCTCACATGGGCATACGTACGCCTTTGGTGCAGCACTCGTTTACCTTCTTCGAGTACATCTACACCGAGCAGACGTGATAGTAAAGCATCAGCTTGTCGTGACTTGCACTAAGGTTAAATAGGTCCGATCCGTACGTTTTCAGAGAAATGTTCTTCGACGATGCCTAATGGGTAAATTATTTTCCAGCGAAGTGTACTGATATACATTTCGACGTCACTGAAAAGGAGAAAAGATTGGGAATTGTGTTAGCGTAAGATACAGTCACTAATAGGCAATGTTTTTAAATCAGTAAACCACCAAAACATATGAGCTTTGAGACATGCAATAAATATAGACCTGTAAATATTGTGCAACATTATTAGAAATTTCCGAAACAGATAGGTTTTTGATATTAACTTACTATTTTTTTACACTATAATCTAATATACAGGGTAAAACAGCTTCGTATGAAAACGTCATCCATATTCTTTTTAAATAGAACCCCTTTTTTCAATTTATAGATTTCCTCTGCTAAGTTGATTCAAAACATGCATAACGCATTGCTTTAAATTGGTACAGAGGGACAAAAATGCAAAAATTCCAAGTTACACAAAAAATAATAAATGAGGGAGAAACGTAATAAACACATGAAACTTACTTAGTTCTAGCATTTTCTTTTCGAATAAGTGAGATTTTTAAAGCAGCTCTATTTGCATACAAGATAGATCTACCATTTTCATACTTTAAAGGGCATATGCTTAATGCCTCAGTGTAACTACATAATGATTCTAAATGCGAACCTGATTTAAACTGTTCACTTCCTTTATTTTTTAATTCTAATGCTAGTTTGTGTCTTTCTGCTTTTTCCTACTCAAAAAAATGTTTTTCTACTATCTTTAGATATTCTTCGTCTATATAATTGTCTGAGTTTTTAGTAATAGTATCTGTATCAAATTCTTCCTCATCAAAATATTTTGGAATCCCTTCATTATGGTGACTATTCAATATTTCGTCTGAAGTAAATTCAATTACTTTTAATTCCGTTTGTAAATCATCAATTTTCATCAGGACCTCAGTACTTTCGCAAAGGTTGGAAGTTTTGTTTCCATCTTCCTTCGTTAATATGCCGACATGCCGATATGAGTTATTTGAGAGCACTTTTTGTAGACTGGAAGCTTGCGGGAAATCTTCGATTTCCTCACAGAAGGTTTTCCAAGCAAGCAGCTCTTTGTCTGTGTCTGCAGATTTTTTTAAACTCTCTGAGATTTGGTTGATAAGAATCTAAATCCTCTTTGAGTTTGGTGTGTTTGGCTCTATTAAAAGTTTTTCTTGCTATCTTTCCAAGGTGTTCGAGTTCAGTGTACCACAAGAGTTAGTCTTGCGACTTTCCTGGACCATCCTTATTGGACAAGACTTTTTATAAGCGTAGCTTATTTTGTTTTAGATGGATACCGTTTATCTTTCGAATTCTGTATTAGTTCCTGAAGTTGAAGCCATTTTCTTCCGCAGAGCATCATCATCCATTACTTTCATCTTTAACTTTCTGGAGCATAGCGGTTGTTATATTCTGTATTTCTTGTCTTATTCGGTCTTGTAGTTGACGGATATTATCAGATCTGTTTGTGTAGACTTTAGTTTTAAATTAACCCCAAAAAAAAATTCTAATAGGTTCAAATCAGGTAGTCTAGAGGGCTATTTGACTGGCCTCTTTTTAATATCCGCCGTTGTGATAAAGTTCTGTTTAAAAAATTGCACACAGTCACTGCGAAAAGTAGCGGTGCATCATCTGGTTAAAACCAAATTCTGCGGTTTTAAATTAGTGGGTACTTGAATATCAATTGATGAAGCGATGAGAAAGTATTTTGGGCATCCATCATCTAAACAGTTCATAAGGGAAAAGCTAGTAAGATTTGGGTACAACGACTGGATGCTTTGTAGTTCAATTGGTTATTACTACAATTTTGACACATATTGTGGAGCATCAGTAGATAAATCAAAAGTCGCGGCGTTGCCTTTAGGATCACAAGTTGTTCTAAAAATGTTTGATGTCGTTGATGTGTCTATTGGCCACGAAGTATTTTTTGACTTGAAAGTGAAAATTTACAAAGAATCGTACCTATATATTTCGAATATCGCTTTGACAAATTAAGTCTACTACTTTTTGCAAAATGGAAGGACAACAATGTAGTCACAATGGCATTAAATTACGATGGTATTGAACCACTTTTAAAAGTGAATCGTTGGTGTGCTGCTGCCAAACGAGAAATTGATTTACCCCAACCAAAACTTTACACGTATACAGGTTAAAAAATGATAGTGGTCCATTTTTACCCACATGCTACACTCAGCTCTTGTTAACTCGTGGAGGTTACGAATATTTGCTGAAAATAAAGAAATGGATCTTTATACTTTTCAACGAGATGTCTATCTATCTATCTATAGCCCAAAATCTATTCATGTGTTGAATACAGCCTCTCCCATTTGTCTCCATTTGTCTTTGTTTTCAGTTTGTCTTTTCCACATTGGATCTGCGCTTTGCTCAATGTCATCTTTCCATCTCATTTCGGTCGATCTCTTGACCTTTTTGCAGTCATGCTCCAGCGGCCAATTTCTTTATTCCATCTTCCATCCTGATATCTTTCGTTATGCCCAGCCCATTTCCATTTTAATTTCAATGCATGTTCGACAGCGTCTGTTGTTTCGGTTTTGCATCTTATCCACTCGTTCCTCTTTTTATCTCTCAACGATATTCCCAACATTTGTCTTTCCATAGCGCTTTGAGTTTTCTTTAATCTATCTAAGTTGCTCTTGTTACACGTCCACGTCTGGGCACCATATGTCAGAACAGGTAGGACGCATGCATTAAATACCTTCGTTCTTAATTTTAAAGGTATTCTTTGGTTTTTGATAGTATATGAGAGTTTTCCGAATGCAGCCCACCCTTTTCTTATTCTTCTGGTTATTTCTTTAGTCTGGTTACTTTTGTCTGCTCTGATAGCTTGTCCTAAGTAAATATATTCTTGAACGTGTTCTATGTTTGTTCCACCTATGGTAATTACTGATCCGTCTTTTGTATTAGTCATAATTTTAGTTTTCTTTAGATTTATTTTTAGACCTTTCTCAAGAGATGTTTTGTCTAGGTCTGAAATTATTCTTCGTAGCTGTTCCATAGTTGTTGCTATCAGGAATACATCATCGGCGAATCTTAGATGATTTAAATATTTCCCGTTTATACCAATCCCTTTAATGTGTAATTAACATTTTGTACCGTGAATCTATTCGGCAATTAACTAGCGCTTCTTCCACTGCCCATAGTTCTATGCTGTCAAACGCTTTTTCATAGTCAACAAACTCTAGGTATATTGGAAGGTTCTATTCGTTGGTCTTTTCTATCAATATTTTAGGAGTATGGTCGGTTGTGCTGTACACCTTTCTAATCCTGCCTGCTCAACTGTTTGGTATGCATCAAATTTGTTGTTTAGTCTAGTTGTGATCACCTTAGTGAAAGTTTTATAGATTTGTGACAAGAGAGATATTGCTCTACAGTTAGCTAATTTTAATCTATTTCCTTTCTTTTATATCAGAATTGTATTTGCCTTGTTCCACTCTTGCGGTATTTGTCCTTCAAACAAACATTTATTGAAAAGTATCTTTAGGTAGTCTTTTATCTTTTCCCCTCCTTGTTTTAACATTTCAATTAGGATTTCATCGTCTCCCGGAGCCTTATTTTTTTTATATCTCTAATTGCTGTTTCTATTTCTTCTCCGTTTATGAAGGGTAATATTTCAGAGTTTACAGTCATTATTTTCTTTTTTAGGTTTTGTTGAGTTGTATCAGGTGGACTGTTTTTAGAGCTGTAGAGGTCACTATAATATTCCCTTGTAATCTTAGATATTTGTGTTTTGCTTTGTTCTATTACACCTTGTTTATTTTACATCTCTATGATTTTATTTATTCCTAGGTGGGACTCGATATATCTTAATAGATCTTAATCACAACGAGATGTAGTAGATCATTATTTAAGAAGTTTTGGGAAATCTACTTATTCTAGAAAACGACTAGCAGGATATGTACAAATAAGTATAAAATGGATGGAAGCCGTCATTTTCCAACGAAAATAGACAAACAACTTCGATGTCGCTTATGCCATCAAAGAGTACATTAAATTTGTATTAAGCGTGAAGTTACTCTGTGTATTGAACGTGATGGTATTGTACAATTTCATACTAGTTAGATTATAATACAGGATAATATACCTAAGTAGTACCTATATTGTAAAAAAATAAAATATTTTTATTTTTACACAATGTTTTATATTTTGGACTTCCGATCATCCCATTGTACTCGTATGCTCAACACCTATTATTTGCTAAAAATTTAATTTTTTTTATGTAAATAACAACAAATTGTCACTATTTAACCCAGATCCAACAAGGATATTCAAAAAAATCTTGTATTATCAAAAACAAATGTCGCGGGATCAAATGGGTTCAAAAAACATTATACATAATCTACTTTTGTTTTTAACAACTTTATTAGGTTAGAGCGTGTTTTTTGTAAATAGAAAAAAGATAAAATGAAATTATTTTTACTTTAACTATGTCTTTAATAATCTACTTGTTGGTATTTCTCCACGTGCTAATTATTTGAAAGAGCAAGAAGCTTAACAAAACTACGTTTTATTACCTCAATAGAGCCTAAGCAGTTATATAAATTGTTATTTTAGGGTTGTTGTTTTCTCCCTAAAATTTCCACGGCGTGTACCATCCGGAATGTATCTTGTTAAAAAACACAGCGGAAAACAAACTATTATACTAAACAGCTGAATCATTTTGACTCCCTTTCGCAACTCTCATCGCATTTGTTCAATTCCCCAGGCCTATAGAAGGAAAAGTCCAATTTCCACCGAATATATAGTGTCAGAATTTGCAGGAAAGCATTCCTGCTGACTCAATATCGTCTTGTATAAGCGAGATATTTCCTTGACATGGGACATGGATATGAATCGAAACAAACATATGTTTCTATTATTCCATTTTCGCTTAAATAAAATGCGACAACGTGTGTTCAGATCCAGGAATTCATCGACCATCTGACATTTTTGCTAACTTTTAAGCAGGGGCGTCCTTTGCTGAATAACTGTAAAAAATATTTTTGAAAGAATAGTATGGAAATGATTTTCAAGTATTTAGCAAATAACAGCATTAAGCAGGCATATACATAAAAACAAAAAACGAAATACTAAACACATTGTGTGCCACGCTTTAATCGGGATAATAGCCTCAAGGGCCAAACCTGATGTTTGTGATATTTGTATTTTTTAACACAATAAAAATTTTTTGAATACGTTGTGTTTTTTAGTAGTTTTTAGTTGTAATATTTTATTTTTTTTGTATCTCATATATAAGCAACGTGGTCTTGTTTGTGGAAAAGATTCAAAAACTCAATAACATCAGTGAAAACCTACCCTGTTGCAGATATTAAGTTAGACCATAACCCACTGGTCGCTTAGTTTCGTCTGAAATTTAAAAACGTCCACAAACCTATTCCTATAAGATACAACCTCAAACAACTAAGAGATGATGACATAAAGCAAGAAGTACGGGAATATCTGAAGAACAACATATTCAAGTTAGAAGTAGTTAATGATGTTGACACAGAAATAAACCACTTAGAAAACATTGGAAAGGAAATATTAGACCAATACCTGCGACCGAAAAAGACAGAAAAGAAAAATCCATGGATGACCGACGGTATATTGCAGGTGATGGATAGAAGAAGAGAATTCAAGCGGAAAGACTACGTTGCATATCAATTTCTAGACAAAGAGATAAAAAAGCTGCCAGAGAAGCTAAAAATAGAAATCTGGATGAACAGTGTGAAGAAATCGAGATACTGGAACGTAAACACGATTCCTTCAACCTCCACAAAAAGATCAAAGAAGCAGTCGGCACTATAGATCAAAAAGGCCGGGCCACTTAATAGACGCTCAAGGAAATCCAATAGTTGATATTAAAGAAACAAAAACAACATGGATAAACTATGTGACAACAACATTTGAAGACGATAGAAATGTCACCATCACACAAAATAAAGATGACGATACCGGACCATCTATTCTCGAAGCGGAAGTAGAAGCTGCTATAAACAGCATTAAGGGGAGAAAAGCAGCAGGACCAGATGAGTTCTACTCAGAAGTATCATGAAATGTACGGTATATTTGCTTGAGGTTTGTCTGACTAACTGCTGCCAGTCCCAGAGCGTTAAAATTGACATGTTGTTAATTTTTTTCTCTTCCGCTCTATCAGCGCATGGACAGTGTCCGCCTCCATGGGAGTGTGACCCTTTAGTAGAAACTTCTGAGTGATTATTTTTACTTGAGGATACTTATTGAGTATCCAAAAGAAACACATAATCATGCTAACATTTTTATTCTGGCCGTAACAATTGTCCGACCACAGTATGATTTCTTCTATCTCACTGCCAGGAATGACGGTATCTGCCCATTTCAGTAATGCAGATCCGATTTCATTTCCACCACGAGCACCTTTGGATTCATCCCACATAATGCAATGGACTGATGAATCAGAAGAATCATACAAGGTGTAATTCAATGTCCAAAGTTTTCTCTTGTAAAAGCTGATGCAATTTGTTACAAGAGGTGATGGCAAACATTTTTGCAGATCACCAGTTAATACCTTAAGAGTAGTGTTAGCTCTTTTGGTGTCCTGGCTTTTTAAATCATACCTTAATTTAGATTCATCCAGATGTGCATTGTGATCTGCTTCAATAGACTGTTTTTCATCTGGAGTCAAATTATTTTTCAGTTTTGCTTGAAAACAGTCACATGTGTCTATTTCTGGTGGTTTGAAACTCAACTTAAATTTTTTGTTGAACACATCGTAGTAGAACCATTTTTTAGCCCTTAACATAGGATTGAAATTTGTTATTACAATCCTCTATATACAGTTCATACATTTTCTCTACGTTCAGGTGAGTACCCAAATACTTCATATCACTTTTTTCCCTAGTGTAATGACTGCAATACGTTGGAAAAGAAGAAATGTGTCTTACTGTACTTTCAATAGTGTCATCATGTATTTTATTCACAGGAGTTTGCTTACCCCTTTGGTCGCTTTTTACAATTCCACCTGGTTTAATATTTTTCAAAACATTAACTACCACGGTGTTTGATATAGAAAGTGTGTTTAAAAACTTAAGTTTACATACTTTAGTGTGCCATTTACTGTAAAATAATAATGTAGAGTATTTTGTTTTGACTTATTGGAGGCAGGGTCTCTTTTTCTTGAACGGACAGTACTATGCTTCTCTAAACATGAAAAAATAAATTGCCGTTTTATGTCAGGTCCCTTGTCCTGACTCTAGTATGCATTAAAGATCTCCTGTCTGTCACTTTGTAATAATTTTTCAAAACATTTTAGTCTGCAAGAACAAGGAGGTTTAATAATTCTGGCAGGGACAACTTTACCCTTTTTACTAACATATTGTTCACCTGCAGCAAATTGACGTTTCTGAATATTACATGCTCATTCACCGGTATGAACGACACGTTTTTTACCTATCTGAGTACAAAGAGATTTGTTGTTCACTTTCTTTCCTGCAAAGGACACCTGATTTCTGCAATATTTTCATTGTCGCTGCTTAAATATAAGTCTTCTTCAACTACACTTTGGAACTGATGTCTATTCGAGTTTTCTTTAGCACTGGTTTTATATACACTAACCTTATGTTGTACTTCATTACAAGATGGTGAATCATCACTGGAATCTGTTGCAGAACTTGCAGGTTCATAATTTTTGTCTCTATCAGAGTCATCGTCTTCATTAAAACTCAAGTCATCTCCAATACGCTCTTCATTTAAAACATCATCGCTTTGTGTATTATTTGATTCTGAAATAAAACAAGGCTTTTAATATTGGCTGTAAAATATTAAATAATATTTCGAGTCTTAAGGTTTGTATCAAATAATTACATTAACTTTTTGAGGTTATGTTTTGTATTAATTTACAAATAATGAGCAAAAACAGTAGCTTACCTGTAAATGCAGTGGAAGAATTCGCAGAACTTTTCAGTAGTTCAAGAATCTTTCTCCCACGAGAATTATAGTTCATTATTCTTATTATTAGTAACACACAACAGTAGCAAAAGTACGATTAGATCACTAACAATCTACCTGTCAGCATAGTCACAGAGTACATTAATTTTAAGTGGTCTGCCCAGACCGCAGAGAGGTATGCAACACTATGTGCAGCACTATGTCACATGCCTAGAGGGATAAAACATCAAGTCCACATGGTGTTCTATCCTCTAAGTGAAAGTGGACTTGGTGTTCTTTTAAAGGTCTCGATCTCCATTAGCAAATGGTTTAGGACTTAGTGTTCTATCCCTCTAAATAAAATGATAAAAGTTGACTACTACTGAGTAAAAATGTCATAATTGAAAAAAATGGACATAGTGTTGTATTCTTCCGAGGTACAGATATTAAAACTGTAAATTTGTTCAGAAAAAGAAGCAGTTAGGTTAATGATTTTATCAGGTGCTTATGATAGACTTGTTATTTATTTATATATTCGTTTTTCATTATTTATAACTTTATAAATATGACTGACGACGAAGGAATTAATGATTTTTCTAATTATTATATTAATGAGTAGACTTTGGCAAATATGCAAATAAAAATGTAGAGAATATGCGCATAGATATGCACGTGTTTACCCGAAAATATGCAAATATTTTGCAAAATATGCATAAAAATAAATAAAAAAATCGTAAAGTAGTAACAATTTTATTTAAAAAAAAAGTGTACATAACTAAATATTTCCTACTATTCATTAAGATTTACATTTATTTTAAGTAACTACATCATTTTTAAGTATGAATAAACTTATTTAGAATTATGGTAACAATAAATGACCAAGTGGTGTTCAAAATTTTCTAACAAAAACTTGGCTTCTGTCTGAGTACATATATTTATATATGGAAAAACTTCGTTCAACATCAACTGATGTAACGGGAGCATTTTTCAAACTAACCAAAACATTTGGTTCTAAATTAATTGTTTCCGAAATATTTCCAGCTAGAACACTGACTACTTCAGAAAGAATATGGTAACCTTTATTTTTTTCCATAGTAGCTTCAAATTTTTTTAAAATATCTTTTCCAATATTACCTCTAACGTTCCGACAACATGACGCAAATTCTTTTATTAATGCTGTACTTTCGAACAATGACAGTTTTGGTGATTCTAACTGAGTAATTGTTTTTTGAACAAAACTAAAATTTGATTTTATAAATGAAAGTTCTTGTTGAAGCAAGTTACTCTGAAAAGTTTGTTTAGAATCCAAAAGAGATTGGGAACTTTCATCTGTTAACGTATCAATTATGTTCTTTATTTTAACAAAATGATCTGCATAAAAATTAGCTGCTTCTAACCATGTTCCCCATCGCGTTAAAATAGGTTGTGGTGGAAGAGGAATGTTAGGTAGCATTTCTTTATAAAGTTGAATTCTTATAGGAGATTTAAGAAATACTTTTTTGACACTGGATATCATGGTATTTACAAGAGGAAACTTTTTTCGTATTTCCTCTGCAACTCTGTTTAATCCATGCGCTACACAAGTAACATGTATTAAATCTGGGAAAAATATTTTTAAATTTTGTCCTGCTTTCACCATATAAGGAGCAGCATCCGATAAAATAAGCAGTAATTTATTAGAAGGAATAGTTGTCGGAAGAAAAAAAGTTGCTAATGTTTCTTGTATAAAACGCGAAATTGTTAAAGCATTTGTTTTCTCAAGTTGCTGGCATGAAATAAGATGAGATTTTGGTAAGGTATCTTCTTTAAGAACACCAATCAATAAATGAGCAATATACTTTCCTGAG
The DNA here is from genome assembly GCA_918026665.1 of Diabrotica balteata. Classification (NCBI taxonomy): domain Eukaryota; kingdom Metazoa; phylum Arthropoda; class Insecta; order Coleoptera; family Chrysomelidae; genus Diabrotica; species Diabrotica balteata. The sequence goes on from OU898279.1 coordinate 163,608,412, forward strand.
GAATCAGTGGTTTCGTCTACAGATATGTAAAAATAATTATCTGCAATTTCTTCCTTAATATTAATTAACACCGACGAGTATAGCCCGTTCACATTATTTCTTCTTAGAGACCGATCACTTGGAACATTAAGTTTGCAATATTTTTTTAGAAACGAACTAAAATTTACATTTGCTAATTTTGAAAGCGGTATGTTTGCAGACACTAATGCGCGACACAAGTCTTCATTAAAAGTTTCTTGCTCATCTAATTTTTTTGAAGTAGATTGGAAACATTTAGCCATTGAAGTTTGATGTTTTCCTCCTATTTTTCCTTTTTTTGCAATGTGTGAAGCAGTTCTCACATGTTGGTCTATCTGAAATTTCTTCTCACATGCTATCTATAAATAAAAATAAAAACCTTTATTTTAACCCAACCTTTAAAATATAAAAATATACAAGGTGTTTTTGGTTAATCAAATAACTGGTTTGGAAAAAAAAACACTCGCTAAGTGTTTTAAATGCAGTATTAATCCACAAATTAGTTTTTGTTACTAACCATTAGTACATCATATAACTTATTTTAAAATTCAACAAAAGTTTTTTTTTGTTAATTCAATTACAATAAAAATAATTGTGTTTTAGAATAGCTGACTTCATAAAAAAAAGTAAAGGTGAAAAATTTTTCTAAATACACACCATTGTATTGTACCATGGACAATTTTTTCTCACTAAAGGAAGCTATTTTTCATTTAAAAACAACCTACGAGTACTAAATTTCAAGTAAATACGTTTATTGGTTTTAAAGTTATTGTTGTTATTAACTAAAAGAATTTAATTTTTTTTAATTTTAACACCCTGTATCTCGAAAAGTAAATAAGTTTGACCCCTCATTAACTATATCGTTTTGTTCAATTTTTCGAGAAGTATCTACAGTCAAACGTTGTAAGTGTCATTTGGAAACACCCTGTATGTATGAAATATTAGATATTTAATAGAAAATATTAGATACTTACAATTTTGCCACAGACTGAACAGTAGATTTTTCCCATATCCATAGACAGCTCTTTATAAGGTTTAATCCAAGTTGAAGCACTGGTTGTTTTAGGCATTATAAAATCACAATCTTCCTTTTTGTTACGCACAACGAGTGTTTACGCTTTGAATATCAAAACAAAAATGATTTACAAATCTGAGCATCAAATTAGAAATGTTTAGGTACCTAATTCAATAAACTGGGAGATTTTGGAAAATCCCTAAATTAGGAACAAAACTATTAGCCGTTTACCTGCTGTTAAGATACAATAAATTGTAGATAGATTTGGGGATTAGATCATAAAATGCAAATGAGCGAACCCTTAGCGATTATCCAATAACTGAATGCCTCAGTGACCGAGACTTTCTAAGAATGTTGAGGGCTACTTAAATTGATCTTCTTTGAAATTGTAAATGTTTTGTACCTGTAGAGATTACGTACTTAGATCATTTCTTGATTAAAATGACTACAAAATTTTATACAAGAATTGAAATAAATTGGTATGTTTAAAAATTTTCAAATACAGTATAAAAATCTGAACTTTTATGCACTTTATGCAAACTTTTATACAAATATGCCAAAATATGAAATATTTGCATAAAATATGCACAATATGCAAAATATGCAATATGCATATTTGCCGAAGTCTAGTAATGAGGATGATTTGGAGCTATTAGCCGAACCTAGGATGAAAAACCAGAATTATTTAGGTAGATTGTCACCAAATTATGTCAGTTGTCAGAAAATCGTTCCAACATTAGTTTACAAATTACCGTCATAAGATGATACAAATGATGAACATGCGCATTAAAAACGGTACAAGTAGTTTAGTGACGGTTTGCGGACCGCACCAAAATTACTTGTTAAAACAAACCTAGTAAAAAATTATTAATTTGCCTTGAATTTCCTTGAATTTTGTTGAGATTTTTAATTGTCCTTTCAGCGTACCTAAAAACTTTTAGGCTTAAGTCGGTAATAAAATTGTTATTAACGTCTACCGAAATAATGATCGATGATAATCTCTTTAAATACGACGAAATTAAACCAGAGCCACCGATCCTTCATTCTTTGATGATATAAAACCGTATCTACTAAAATATTCATTAAAATTCCAAATGTTGATACCTGCCCGATTTTCCAAGTCACATCGAAACTTATTATCTTTCTCAACAGATGGCATCTCATTTATTACTACGTGATAATGAGTTTTTAACGACTCTTTCAACCGATTTTGGTCAACTTATCAAAAAGTCTCTGTCGTTCTGTCTCTCTCCCGTTCTTGATTTAAAATTTTCCGTCACGCCACAGAATGCCGGCTACATATTTGCTCGCACAAAATACGCAATCTAGGCATTTTCATGTCTATTATGGTCCAAAGGGTTCCTATATTGCCTGAGACGCAGGAGGGTGGCGTAAAGGGCAAAAAGACGAAGGGAGCCACAGAAGCGGCTTAGCGCAAAGTATCAAAACCGTTTTCACATATCGCAGGTATTCATTGAACTGATATGTAAAGTATCTTTGTTTAATCTGAAATTGCTTGTGAATTTAAAAACATTTTATTTAACGAAAATTCTATTAAACAGAGATGTAGATATTGGCGAGCCTAAAAATATAAACAATAATGAGATAAGATGGAGTAACAGTATTAAGAAAAATGGTCAAGGAATTTGATAGAATTTCAAAAAAATCATCAACGTATCTTAGATAAAACTCAGTATAATAAAGGTTATTTAAAGTTTCCAAATTTCAAGTTTTTATACAGCTCCGTCATATCGCACCCTCAGTGCAAGACTGCAGTAACTCAAAATTTTATAAAAATGAAGTAATCATGGAATTCGATTGTCAACATGCATGTCTATCCCCTGTAAAACTTTAGTAACTTTCAAGTGCTTAACCGGCTAAATATTGCAACAACAACAGTTTAACTATTTTGCGTATTTCTACATAAGTTCCGTGCAAAACTGTTGTAATTCTAATGTAACAGAGTTACAACAGTTTTTCACGGAACATTGCAATGGTTTCGCTCAACATTGCTTCGGAACAAGCAATGAAAGGCACGAAAAAAGTAAGATATTTCTTATTTTAATATCTATATCTGTGGTGTTTAATTTTAATATACAGCGTGTCTACGTAATCCATTAACGGCCGAGACAATAAACAAAGATTTACGAGACCAATCTATTCATGTAAGTTTTATGTCCTTTGTGTGACATTATATTTTCCATAAAATGTGTACGATGTTGTTTGACCATTTATTTATTAGATTGGATTAAAAACACATAATAAATTAAGACTAATTATTTACAGCCAAAAAGTATTTTTTCTTATGAAAGGAAAAACAGTTATCTTAAAACTTGTAGATTAACAATACTGACAGGTTAAAAATATCTATTCTTAGAAAACTTGTATAAAAACTAAATCCCAATATGTATTATTTCATTATAACATTTACATTTCCGGGGCGATTGTCTTATCATATTCCCCCCCCCTTCCCCCGCCCCAGCCGTAATTCCCAACTTTTCCTAAGGCCGTGAATTTCAATCCTTTTGTTAATCTGTGTACTCAAGGTAGCCTGATTGCATATTTTTATTATAGTACTTTTGTTTTGAATTTAAATAGAAATATTGACAGTTTTACTAACAGAAAATGTGTAAACTTTTTACAATTTTCTCCGTGCAAAAGTGTTGTAACTTTGAAATTCCTAATTCTTTTAGCATTAATATTATTTTATTTAAATTTCTATTTTTGATTAATCTAATATAGGCTGAAAATCATGCAAAATCGTAATTAAATGTTAATTTTTCTTAAAACTTGTCTCTTATTTCACCGATATTAGCACGAAAATAAACAAAATCGTCTTTATCTAGAATCTTACTTATTCTGACTTACTGCAGTCTTGCACTGAGGGTGCGATATAAACTTTCAAAAAAAAAAAAACTGTTAGAGACAATTTTAGAACACACTAAATTTTCACCTAAATTTACCATAAAAAATACCATAGAATTAGTTATAAATTAGTTATAATAAAATAAAACATTTTCAATTACCTAACGACTTTAGAATAATTTCATTTGATGTAAAATATTTTTTCTAGTATTCATCCTACAAAAACTTTTATTCTAGTAAAAAACCTTTTAGACTAAAATAGTACAAATCCAATCATTACATCTGAAATTTTACATCTTTTTGAAATTTGCATAAACCAGGACTACTTTGAATTTAATAATCAAAAATATATAAATAACAGTGCAGGATATATAATGGACAATCCTCTTAGCCCATTGCTATCAGATATTTGTATGGATCATCTAGAGACAAAGTTTTCAAAACATCCCATATTTAAACAGTCTTTATATTGGTGGAGATACGTAGACGACGTACTGGTATGTTTCACAGAAACTAACAGGCAACTCGACCATTTTTATCGTATATTAATTCACTTCATAGTCATATTGAATTTACAATAGAAACAGAACAAAATCAATCCATACATTTTTTAGATTTAAAAATTATCAGACTTAAAAACAAACATGACTTCTCCATATTTCATAAACCTACCCATACTGACACGACTATACACAATTCATCATCCTATCCCACACAACATAAACTGGCAGCCTATCATAGTATGTTACACAGATTAACAGAAATTCCGATGTCAAAATACAACTTTGAGACATAATTAAATATCATTAAGCAAATAGCAGTAAACAATGGGTACAACGAACAAACAATTAATAAAATTTTAAATAAAAAACTAGACAAAAAAGCCCTCAAAATTAGTATTTCCACCACCAGAGAAAAAACCCAATACCTTCTGCTCGATTACATTTACAGGCAAAATATCAAATAAAATAGCCAAACCAATAAAAAAGAAAGGAATAACACCAGCTTTCAGAATAAATTAGGCAAATATATGAAAAACAAAAAGAGCCAAAATAAAAAGCACTTACACAGTGGTGTATACAAACTTAAATGTGGCGACTGCCCAAAAACATCGGTCAAACTGGTAGAAATTTTAAAAAACGAATAGCAGAACATAAAAGGGCTTTCAATAATAGAAAAACAGATTCTACATACGCACTTCACCTTCTAGATCACAATCATTCTTTTAATGACGAATTTAAAATTCTTCACATTCAAAATAAAGGCCTTAAGCTATCTTTGTTAGAATCTATAGAAATTAACAAACTAAAAAACACAGATATAATTCTGAATGACCAACTTAAGACAAACAGTTCTCCCTCCTCAACCTATTTCATTAAAGACTATAAAGTGTAAACGCATGCCAAAAATAGATCACTTTAGAAAGGCAATCAGCCCAAACAGCTGTAGTGATAATATTTTATAATAAATTTTGTGTTGAAAACTGTTGAAAACAAAGTTATCAGTGTTTTATTATTACACAAAATAAATTTTCTTCAAGTAACGGTCGAATTCGTCAATTCTTTAGTTTGATTTGTATTTACAAATTACTAGTACGAACATAACTCGATTACGGTTCAGTTGTACACTCATCTTTAAAAAAGACACTTCTTGAATAACTGAAAGTTATACAAAATACACTAAGAATAGCTACAAGAGCAATCTGTACGAGCATTAATAAAACTGTACAATGTTTAACAAGGGAATCACCTTTAAATTTCAGAATGGTGTACTTATCATTAACATATGCACCATCCATATGTGCAATACAATCAACAAGATAATTCTTTCAATAATATTTATTTCCCAAATTTTTTTAATCAGACAATTAAAGTTACACCTCCCCCCTGGACCTTTTCTCCTGCAACATGTGATCTAATTCTTCTAAATACAATAAGTTTGAGACCCGCCATATTTATACAGTGGTTAATGTTGTTATCAAGAAAATAAAACAAAGGAAATATATGCCACTTGCATTAAATGGCATTAAAATACCCTGCATGTTTTCGACGAGACTTAAAAGCAAGAACTCAAAAAACAAATTACAACTAGACTGAGAGATCCAAAAAACTTTGCATGGAGCTCAGAAATATAATATAATTTATGTTTTTATAGCATTATATATATCTATACCCGCTAGAAAAACATATGGAATGAAACATAAAAATTGTTGTTTTTTTGTTTCGTTTCTTGAAAATATTTTTGTCAAAAAAAAATATTTTTGACTTCAAAAGGTAGCATTTTGATAGGCATTTAATTTTACAAAAACTTTTCTGTAGATATACAAATATTTACGAAGAGTAAATACATTCCTTCAAATGCACCCTATAGGAGCTCCAGGAACATCTGCAGCAAAACAAACAGAACAATAATTACTATTTATGTAAGATATAAGTTTTGAAAATATTGAAACAGTACAATCAATGTTTTTTTGTAGGTTATGTTAACTTGAAAAAGGTTATTGACACAGTTATAACGAAAAACAGTTGAATTGTTGGTTAAATAACAGAGAAACTCACCTTTTACGTTACATACAGTACTTTCCGCGTCTTTGTCCTCACTTTCATTCATATTTTTATTGATTTTTTAATTAAAACACTGTTATATAAAAACACGCAAATAACCTCTCAATGATAATCATAATGACAGTTAAGCGTGGCCAATGCCAGAGTAGCCTTAAGGCGAGCGCCCACCAAAGTGGCGTGGCAAGTAGCACGTAGCAAGTAGCACGCGTCTAGCATGTTTCTTAAAATGTAACCAATGAAAACGAATGATTAGAATGAATGACGTCACTGTCATTTTGGTGTACGCTGAATCATTCGTTTTCATTGGTTACATTTTAAGAAACATGCTAGACGCGTGCTACTTGCCACTTGCTACGTGCCACGCCACTTTGGTGGGCGCTCTCACTTAGGGAGAGCGCCCACCAAAGTGGCGTGGCAGTGGCAAGTAGCAAGTAGCACGCGTCTAGCATAATGTAACCAATACTAACGAATGATTAGAATGAATGACGTTACTGTCAGTTTGGTGTAAACTGAATCATTCGTTTTCATTGGTTACATTATGCTAGACGCGTGCTACTTGCTACTTGCCACTGCCACGCCACTTTGGTGGGCGCTCTCCCTAAGTGAGAGCGCCCACCAAAGTGGCGTGGCACGTAGCAAGTGGCAAGTAGCACGCGTCTAGCATGTTTCTTAAAATGTAACCAATGAAAACGAATGATTAGAATGAATGACGTCACTGTCATTTTGGTGTGCGCTGAATCATTCGTTTTCATTGGTTACATTTTAAGAAACATGCTAGACGCGTGCTACTTGCCACTTGCCACGTGCCACGCCACTTTGGTGGGCGCTCTCACCAAGTCACCTGGGTCAGTATGATTTTTAAAATGGAGTATAAAGTTACAATGCCAAAACCATACTAGTGTCGCCATCTGTTATTTTTAGAGAAATCTAATCTTGGGCCACTGTGGCTTTGAAAATATTATTATTTCACATCGTTTTTTGTGATAAAGTCTAAATATGAAAAAATGTCACTTGGGCCACTCTGGTTCTGGTGGCCTCAATTATAAATAAATATTTAAATAAATGCTTGTTTTCTAAACATTAAGTGCGTATGTATGTTTTTATGTTCAAATGCACAATCATATTTCATGACAGTCAATTTCCATTAATTATGCCATTATGTCTTTTCCTATGGTTTTGGTGTACTAAAATTAATTAAAATAACTAAAATTTACACTAGTATTTTAATTTGTCATATATCTTAATTTGTAAAGTTGTTAAGGTCAGCCCACTCATATTTTATAGCAAGTTAATCTTCATTTAATTGCACCGGTAATAAAAACTGTTTCGCTGGCTATATTTCATTTGTAATAATAGTTTATTATAGCAGATAGCGATGTTATACTCATTTAACTAAAACATAGATCTTAAAGCATTGGAGTTATTTTTATCTTAAAATAATTTGTGCTTTTGATATTATTGTTTTGTTTGTTGAATTAGTATCTCAAGCTGAATGAAAAGTCTAACAGAAGCAATTTTTTTTTAACTAACATCTCCATTGCTCCACGTCATAACGCCACGTTTGCTACTGACAAAACTCCTTCCTGTCCGTAATTTCTCAGCGACAAAATTATGACAGATCCGTCAAGAAGGTGTCTGGTAATTCTATTGTTGTTAGTTTGACCAACGATATTGAGGCGTAATCAATTTTGAAAAGAAATAATAAATCCAGACACAAAATCAAGATTTGGATGCCAGTCAGGTGAAGAAATTAAAAAATTGGTTTTGAAGAATGTTGCATTGAACATACAGAGGTTAAGAAGCTCTATTTGGATCCAATTTTTGGAGTTAAGTCGTCTGTGAAGTCAAATATTTTACGGAGTAGGGCATAAAAATCGACCCTTTCACAGATGAATTTTTCAAATGTGCAAGATTAGCGAGAGATACCAAACAAAGCCAGCTTCAAAGTGTTCAAGAAAAAAAGAAAACTAAACTTTATCCACTGAAAAAATAATAAAATAAAGGAAACCCCCGATGAAGCACAAATAAAAAATTTTTCACCTTGGCTCATTTGAACTTGCATGGAGAGACAATGAGGCCGCAAACTGCAAGATTAACTTTTCCAGATGGAATTTGATGTTGTGAAAACAAATCAAAGCGGGTTCAAAAAATTTAACAAGCAGTAAAAAACTGTGTTTCGAGAGAAAAAGCATCTACAAAGCAACATGGCGATCCCCAGATGGAAAAACATTAAATCAAATTGACCATGTACTAATAGAGAGAGAAGACCGAAAATGTATAAAGAACGTGCGAACATACAGAGGACCAGACGCTGACTCGGATCACTTCATGTTAGGAATTAAAATGGCTCAACTGATACCGGAAGAAAAAAATCGCAAAAGAAAAAATAAGAACACAAATAAACCAGTGCGGCTTGTAACGCAAGAAGAACAAGAAATGTATAGAAAAGGTATCGATAGAAAATTAAATGAAATACACCTAGAAGGGCACATAGACAAGGACTGGGACAAAATTCAGCAGATTATCAGTAACACAGCTAAAGAATGCAATAAATATATAACTAAAAAGAAAAAGGATTGGTTTGACGAAGAATGCCAGAAGGAAATTGAAGAAAGAAGTAAACTAAGGATGGATATGATCAAAAGTGATACGGAAGAAACAAGAAACAGATATGAAAAACAAAGAAAAATCGTAAAAAAAGTTTTGAGAATGAAAAAGAGAAAGTACATGGAAAATCAGCTGAAAGAAATAGAAGAAAATTACAAAATTTATTTATATTATTTAGAAATTTATACCAGGGAGTAAAAAATGAAAAAAGAGGATACCAACAAAAAACAATATTTTACAAAGATAAAGAGGGAAACGCCATTAGTGGAGAAAATGAAATAGCCGCTAGATGGAAAGAATACTTCGATAAATTGCTAAATGACGAAAACAGGATAGAACAGCAACAGCCTATAAGAACGGAGAAACATAGGAACCAAATAAATGAGACAGAAGAAACACCCCCTACCAGAAACGAGATAAAGGAAATAATAAAGAAATTAAAAAATAACAAGAGTCCAGGAAGTGATAATATAACTGCAGAGATGTTCAAATATGGAGGGAAAACGCTAGAGGAGCAAATGTTCAAATTAATAAAGGAGATTTGGATTAAAGAACAACTACCACAAGAATGGACAGATGCAATTATATGCCCACTTTATAAGAAAGGCGATAGGACAGATTGTCAAAATTACAGAGGGATATCACTATTGAATACTGCATACAAAATTCTTGCAGCGTGTATAAAGGACAAATTGGCAGGAGTGATAGAAAACATTGTCGGCGAGTACCAATGTGGCTTCAGACCTGGTAGAAGTACAATAGATCAGATATTTACGCTCAGAGAATTGCAAGCGGAAAGTTATCAACACAATCTGCCGACAAGGGTCCTCTTCATTGATTTCAAACAAGCGTACGATAGAATAAAACGGAACCAAATGAGCAAAGCACTAGAAGAATTGGGTATCAGTAGAAAACTTATAAGAATGATACAAATAACGTTGTCCAAGACTGAGAGCAGAGTTAAAATAAATAATATAATGTCGGAAAAATTTGAAGTCAGTGAAGGAGTAAGGCAAGGAGATCCCCTATCATCGATACTATTCAGCTTGTGTTTGGAGAAGGTCATACGAGATGCAAATGTCAACAGAGAGGGATTGTTATACCAAAGAAAGCACCAATGTCTAGCCTTTGCAGACGATGTAGTAATACTGGCTCGAAGCAAATGGGAGCTACAAGAAGTAGTAAAGAGGCTAGATAGAGAGGCAAAGAAAATAGGCTTAACCATCAACGAAAGTAAGACAAAATACATGGAATGGATAGATGACAGTGAACAAAAAGGAGGAAATCTAAAAATAGAAGTAGAGGGTGAAAAAGCATATATATTTGAAGCAGTGGAAAGATTTACATACCTGGGGTCGATGTTCACATGCAAACCAAATATTAGAGAGGAGCTCCAATCAAGAATAATGGCAGGAAACCGATGCGTATACTCCTTAAACAGGCTATTAAAAAGTAAACAGATATCTAGGAATGCCAAAATAAGGATTTACAAAACAGTTATACAACCAGTGGTAACCTACGCCAGTGAAGTGTGGACACTGAACAAAGGCGAAACAGGTATGCTCGAAATATGGGAAAGAAAGGTTTTGAGAAAGATATTTGGAGGCAAGATAGTAGACAATACATGGAAAAGAAGAACAAATAAAGAATTAGAAGATATGTACAAGAATCCTAGTATAGTGGGAGTAGTAAAGGCTCAGAGACTCAGGTGGCTAGGGCACATAGAAAGAATGACAAATTCTCGAGTACCAAAAATGATTCTGATGCATACAATGGGTACAAAAAAAAGAAGAGGAAGGCCGAGAAGTAGATGGAAGCAAGAAGTAGAGAAAGACCTAGAAACACTGGGAATAGAAAGATGGAAGGACAAGGCTAATAATAGGAAGAAATGGAAAACAATAACAGCTCAAGCCATGGGCCTACTAGGCTCGTAGTGCTATTATATATATATATATATATATATATATATATATATATATATATATATATATATATATATATAAAAAACTGTGTAAGAAATTGATCAAACCCAGCAAATTTATGCTCAGATTATTTTTGAAATTAATGAAAAACAGGGGACCAAAAATTTTATCAGACAGACTCTTTCTCACTGTTCACTCCAACTGGAAGGATGAATCTTTTTTTAAAAACTGTCCACTTGGAATCAACTTTGTATTTAAGTGGATAAAAATATCAGCTGAAAAAATTGAAATAGCCACAAAAAAACATAAAATAACAAACTATTCTCATCGATCTTCAGCTGCATTAATCTAGCAAGTTGCTTCTAAATAGAAGTTAATTAAATTAACGCGTCACTCAAATGCAAGCCTTCTAAAACCGTATCTGCAGCTGGATTTTAGTCACCACTAGAAGTTGATCAAAAATCTCAGAACAACAAGTGAAGCTGGTCCTTATGCTTTGGTAGAAAATAATGAGCAAACTACTATAGTATATAATAATTGTACATTTAATATTTTTTTTATTCAAAAGAAACATTGCCGCATCCACCAACACGTTATTAGCAGCGTTACTCAGTAAACAAAACTTTAAATCTGATATAAAATAATAATTGACCTTAGGTAATTTAATAAGTTTTTCACGTGACAGTTTTCACCTAATAAATCTGGTAAAGTATTAGGTATATTGTTCATTGAGGTATCACTGCAAAGTGAACAAAGTAAAGATAGCAGTGATGATCGCCAACAACCGGAACGGATAGGCACTTTAAGAAGAAGAAGTTCATTGAACGTTCTCTATATTATTTTCTTCTTCTTCTTTGGGTGCCGTCTTCTTAGCGAAGGTTGGCGATGACCTCTGCAAAGTCTTCCCTATTTTGGGCTTTTCTTATTAAACTTTGAAAGTCTAATCCTGTCCAATCTTTGATGCTGCGCAGCCAGGCCATTTGTCGTCTACCCAGGCCGTGTCTGCCTTCTATTCTCCCTTCTTGTTTTCTCCTATGATATTTTGGACACTCAATTAACAAATGGACGGCGGTAAATGGCTTAGTACATAGATCACACAGGGGGTACTCACTGGCCGAAAGTAAATAAGAGTGTGTGATCTTAGTATGTCCTATACGTAGGTGCGTTAAAACCGTTTGAATAAACCGTGTACTAGCACCAGTTTTCCACTGTCGTGTATCTGGTTTTAGCAATCTTAATTTAGATTGCGATAGAAACCATTCACGCTGCCACTGACCAATCACTTTTTGTTTAAAAAACGTTTTGAGATCTTTACATAAACTCTCACGCACTAATTCAGATTCCGCACTTATTGCTGCATCACGAGCACTACTATCTGCCTCTTCATTGCCGATAATTCCTATATGCGATGGGATCCATATAAATTTAGGAGTTATGTGGTTCTCTTGGGCGATTTGTAGTTCAGTTTTTATTAGTTGCTCCAAGGCTGTTTAGGATACAGATGCTGTATTGCAAGAAGAGAGCTGAGCGAGTCGGTGAGAAACAGAGGTTTTGAAATTCTTGAGAGGTTTGCATGTTTTAGGGCACGGTACAAAGCAAACAGTTCAGCGGTGAAAACACTTGAGCTAGGCGGTAGTTTAAATTTGAAAGTAGACGTTGGAGTAACAAATGCACAACCAATGCCATCATTAGATTTAGAGGCATCGGTAAAGATGTTTGTGCAGTTAAGGTAGTCTCGTTCAAGAATCTCGTTTAGTTTGTTTTTGATTAGTATGTTGTTATTGCATTTTTTGGAGAACTCTATTAGAGAGGTGTTGCAATTTGGGATGCTTATTAACCATGGAGTCGGATGTTGGATGTTACAGTGAAATACATCTGGGATTGTTGTGTCAAAATTATTCAGAATTGATCTTACTCGTGTGTAATAAGGTTTTCCAGTACGAGGTTTATTAAAGAGAAAGTCAAGATTATTTTAGAAAAAGTATTTTCGAAGAGTAGGATGATCCTTATTAGCAGCTACAGAAGAAGCGTGTGAAAGTGTTAAAAGTGCCCGCCTATACTGCAATGATGGTTCTTCAGTTTCGGAATATAAGCTTTCTATGGGTGAAGTGTGAAAAGCTCCGAGAACGATCCGAAGTGCGGCATTGTGGATTGTATCTAACGGTTTTAGGGTACTCTTGGTTGCGGAGGCATAAACAATTGAACCGTAATCGAGTTTGGATCGAATTAGTGTTTTATACAGAACTAGTGTAGAGAAGTCATAAGATCAGAAACGATTTGAGACGGTTTTAAGTAAATTGAGTCTTTTGTTGCATGTTAGCGCCAAGTGTGGCAAGTGCTTTTTCCCGGAAAGTTTTTGATCCAGCCACAAACCAAGAAATGTCACGGAGTTTTGGAAGGGAATGATGCATACCAGTTGTCTTTGTAAAGGAGAATTCGAAGCCTGTACTAGCTGTCCATTCATCTAGTTGGGTTAAAAATGTCTGTACTATTCTGCACATAGATTCTTTTTATGCTCCTTTAATGTACATCACTAAATCGTCGGCATAGAGTCGAGCTTTAAGAAGTTTGTGTAATTTGTTTAATATGTTTTTTACGGCACGTAGGAGTAGGGTAGGTCTAAGTGCTAAGCCTTGTGGGGTACCGTTTTCTGCAGTATTAAAATCAAAATAAACGTTATTAACTCTTACTTCAAAAGAAAGGTCTTCCTCCATCACGTATTGAAGGCTTTCTTTAGATCGAAGAAAATGACTATGCATATTTGATTCACTGCTAACGCTTCTTGGACATTACTTTGTAAGTCTACGATATTGTAATTTCTGTTGAAGGTAACGTAGTAAGGAATCGTAGTCTACTGGTAAGTTTTTGTCAGTCTACTGGTAAGAAGAAATTAAATTTTTCCATTGTGAACAAAACCGGGCATTGACTATTTTCTCCAATAAGGACTATTTTAGCCATGGCACATGTTAGAGAGATGGATCTGTATGATTCTGGATCAGATCGAGGCTTTCTGGATTTTAAAAACGGCAAAATTGTGGCTTTTGCCCATATAGACGGATATTGTCGTTGTTGCCAAATTTAATAGAAAATTTGCAGTAGATGTTGTTTTGGTAAAGATTGATAAATGCTTTAGGAATACAACAGAAATATTGTCGGGTCCTGGACTTGAGTTTTTTATATTTTCTAAGGAGTTATTTAGTTGTATAATAGTAAGATACATTTAATATTGTAAACAAGTAAATAAAGATTATGTTTTGTTGATCTGGTGCAGTAATTTTCTATTCTATATTTTTCCAAATAGTGTCGAATATCAGAGAAAATTATTTATCGGAAAAATTTTCTTCTGGTTTTCTAAAGTTTGTTGTGACAAAATCACTCGACTGACATCTCGTGATTTAACTGTCAATTGTTAGTTAAAAAAAAAAAAGAAAATAGTTAAATTGTAGAAAGCCAATCCTGCTCCGTTTATAGTAATTTGTGCGAAAAAATATCAAATATTCTTTGTTTAAATAAATTCGGATCAATACAATATTTTGATGTTTTCACATTACTAGTTAAATTACAGATTCGATGAAGATAATCCGTAAATAAATTTAAACAATATCAAGAAGAGTAATTAACTGCTAGTCCAATTCTGGGGTTGGAGAGCCGAAAAGGGATCCTCAACATAGTGGTGTATGCAGTCAAGTTGGCGTTGGATGTAAGAAGGAAGACGTCAAAAGAAATAAGGGCCACTGCTACTCTTGCTACAATAGTCTAAATGCCTTTCTGCGAAAGCCCGTCGAATAGAAATTGTCGACAACTGAATGTATATTGATAGGGGACGGTTTTTTTTTTTCGAAAAAGAAGGAAATATTTACCGGTAGCTGCTGTATGGATTTTAGGCCGATCTATAAATATATTTTTTTAAATCAGTATATATGTATATATATATATATATATATATAAATATATATATATATATATATATATATATATATATATATATATTAATGTGATACTAAAAGTCTGAGGTGCGCTATTATAATTAATTAGCTAATTAAGTAATTAATTAAATTTATTTAAATGATGCAGTTATGATTCTATCACACTATTTAATTCTCTTATCTTAGGATTATACTCGTGCTTCAATATCTATGCTTTACATATGATAGGTAAGGTCCAAAGAATACTGGAATAATAAAAAACATATATGATACAACATTATATATTAAAATAAAAATTTACTTACTTACTTACTCCGTGGCGTTACAACCCTTCGTGGGTTTTAGCCGACTCGACAACATGCCTCCACTGTTTTCTGTCTTGAGCAACCTCCATCCAATTCTCTACGCCCATAGTGCTTAGGTCTCCTGCTATATTATCTCGCCACCGGAGACGAGGGCGTCCGCGTGGTCTCCTTCCAGTTGGGACTTCCTCCCGCACTAGTCTTACTGTTCGTTCGTCAGAATGTCTTCTGAGGTGTCCTGCCCATTGGAGTCTTCTGGACTTTATTTCTTTTATGATGTTGGCGTCTGGGTAAAGTTCTTCAAGCTCTTTATTAGTTCTTATCCTATATTGTCCTGATGCTTCATCAAGCACCGGACCAAAGATCTTCCTTAGGATTTTTCTTTCCCAAACACGTAGTCTCTCTTCATTTGCCTTTGTTATCGTCCACGTTTCGCTTCCATACATCACAACGGGTCGTATGATTGTTTTATAGACCTGTATCTTCGTACGTCGTGTTAGTTGTTTTGATTTTATAAGGTTTTGGAGGGCAAAAATACATCTGTTGCCAGCCTGAATCCTGTTGTTTATTTCTTGTGATCCGTTATTGTCTTCAGTTATTGTTGTTCCAAGATACTTGAATTCTCTAACGCGCTCAAAGTTAAAGTCATCGATGGTAATGTTCAGTACAAAATCAGAGTCATTTATCGTCACAAAAGCAAAAAGTATCCAAAAATTGTGTTTATACAAGACAGGAGGAAGCATCCAAGAAAATAAAAGGTCTTGAATATGCAACCGTAAAAGTAAAAGTAATTATTGCAAGGTTCTTAAAACAACCAAGATGCTCTGTCAAGTCAAGCATAAATATTTAACTAATGTACCTAAGCCTGAGACAGAAAAAATCTATAATGGTTTCCATAAATTACCATCCCTATTAGAAAAACTGCAGTTTCTCATAAAACACGTTACTGTGCAACCAAAATCAAGAAAAGTGACAAAGCAGCGGAGTTATGAAGAGCTTACACCAAAAAATTTACTTTTTCCACTAAAAATGGCAGAGTTGATGTGTGTAAAAAATTTTTTCTCAATACTTTAAATATTTCAGTCACTTATAAGAAGGACCCTTAAAAAGGTTAACTCTAGTGGAATTCTCTTATCTGACCTACGAGGATAAAAAGATTCACCAAATAAAGTAAACCCTATAAATGAAAAGTAGTGACTTAATTGTAACAATTATGCACAACTTGTATAAAGAAAAGTGCACAAAGAAAACAAAAATCCAGTATCTTTAGAAAAGTTCAGACTAATTTTTGTGAGTTCAAACTGAAATTGCACAAACCTGCTAAAGATCGTTGTAAGAAATCTTTTGCTTATGAAGAGCAAAAAGGAGATACAAACTATGATGATACTCTCTAAACTGAGCACATTAAACGCAAGGAAGCAGCACGAAAAACTAGAGATCAAGACAAAGAGCATAAAGAGGACCAAGAAAGTGTTTTGGCAATACAATTCAGATCTCCAAACTGTTCTGAGCAGCGAACACACCAAAAGGAGCTAGTGGACCATTCTTCTACGTCAGAAAGTTGGCTGTATACAATCTTACCATTTACAATCTTAAATATGCCAGTGTTACCTGTTGTGTCTGACCCTGACAGTGGCAATAAAAAATATAACCACTTACCCTTCAAAAAAGCTATTTAGTTTAAATACCCATCAACTCATCCAGATGTTGGATTCATTTTTCAGATGACGCCCTTTTGTGAAGTACATTGCAAAACTGATGAAAAATAAACGGGGAAGACCTTCTTCTATTAATTCTTCAATAAAACCTTACAAATCGAGGTTCCCAATTGCCACTAAAAAACTAAAAGAGCGACAAAAGCTTTGTAAGGATCTTCAAATACCACGTGTTTACTATGATTTATACACAAATCTTCCCTCTGATGACAGTGTACGAGATGCCCTTTCAGAGCCAGGTGCCGCTGAAGAATCTGAAAGCGAATCATTACAACTAAACCAATAATCTTTTTTAGTCATTTCGTTAAGGTTTCCAGATCAATAATGTAAAGACAAATAACATTATAATTAGATTTTTAGTCGAAACTCAAAGTGTTTTTTAGCTCTCTGAAAAGTAGCGAATACGCACATTCGCTACTTTACCAATTTGGTCACGATATATTGAAAAATGTTTTATTTTTTTTCAAATTTGATTTTTTTAAATTTCAAAAACAAAGTGGGGACCCGGGTTTAGGCGACTTCCTCTAATAAAAAAATTAAAACTAAAAAATTTTTTTTTATATTTTTTTTTGTAAAAAAATATACATTTGAATATAAACCGATGTTCTTTATCAAAATAAATAATGTTTTAAAATTTGATACACCCTATATATAATTATTGAAAAAGTATTACTTTTATTATTTATGAAAAGAAAATTATTTAATCAATATTTTAACTAAGAATTGAACAAATTTATTGATTGGACAAATAGTAAACAGTTGGCCAATTAATGATGAATAAATACTAAATTACTACTTGAAGAAATATAAATTACCTTAATACACAAAATCTCTTCAGATTGGCCTGTAAATATCACGTTGTATAAAGAGGATCTGAATTATTAACTGTCGCAAAATGACATGCCTGTTGGGCTGGAATATGCTGTTTCGTATTTTATTTGCCGAACAAAATTCGATATCGAAGAGTGCCTGAAATTTCCTACCAAGAATTGGTTGTTTCATCCAGAAATTCATATTTTATATACGGTTTTGACAAGTTACAAAAGCTAGTGGAGCGTATACATTTTAAAAAATCTTCGATGGAAACTGTGTACAAAATGTAAAAAAGACAATATTTCTTTATATACGATGTATTGACATGTTCGAAAAAAATATTTAAAGCAGTCCCAATACCCTTTGAATCTATATTGTCAAAAAATGTCAATTTATTTAATATGAAGATATGAGTTTTTTATATAATATGCTATCATGTTTTTTTTCAAATGTGCGTTGACGATCGATAAAGAGCGGCTGTAGTAGAAATACGAGTTATTTAGTTTTGTTTATTCACGCTTTAGTTTTAGTCTATTGTAGAGTATATAATAAATTAAAATAAGATTCAAGTTCAAGAACAATGCGTCCACAGAAGAAAAACAGCATCTAACTGAACGAATAGAAAAAAAAACAAAGGCTATTGTGGGCCAAAAAATACTCTAATTGGACTGTACACGATTGGAGAAAAGTCATATTTACAGACAAAACTCACTTTAAAATTCAGGGAAAGTGGTCAAAATTCGTCAGGAAGTCGTACAATGTAACTTTGCCTTCGGTAAGTGCTGGGTGTATTGAGTAGCTCAGTAAACGCCAGTGCCGGTCAAAAGCCAGGATAAAGGAGGAGGGTTGCAACGATGGGCTAGCAACTCATCTCTAGTCAAAAGAAATAAATGCTAAAAATGTCAACCAAAAGCCTCGACAAAGGATGGATCAAAACAAAGTCGACAATTGCAACGGAAAAAGACTTAGCGGAAAGAAAAATAGATATATCGCACGTCTAATTCTATAGAGACGTATGTCAAAAACTTGTCAGCCATGCTTTCTTTAAAAATTATTTTTTTTTGTTTATAAATTACCTATTCCTAAAATTTTTTCTTGATTGTTAAGTATGAGAATTGTTCTATAAAATACGATAAGAAAAAGATTAATTTCTTATTTCAAAGTAGTCTCTTTTTCGATTAAAATCAACTAATATATTTTTTCTTCAAACGTCAAATAATGATGACATTACTTATCTAACTTGATCCTGCCAAAGTTTGATGTCTCCGCCGGCAGCAGTTTTTTCCCATTCTTTACGGCTTCTTTATTCTTTATTTCTTTCTATATATATATATATATATACTATATATATATATATATATATAATAATATTACTTTATGAGGCGGAGAAGCATGATTTTCTTGACGCGCCAAGTCAAGAAAAGTCGCTTCTTTACCGCAAAAGTATACTATTTTTTCTTCAAATGTAGCATTTTCAACCATAAATAGTTAGTACAATTCATTCGCTATTTTTACTCGAAATTAACTGTGACAACTATCAAAGTCGTCTAGATGTTAGAAATTAAAATAATTAAGTCGTCGGTGGGATTTGCGTCTCCTGGTTACAGTTGTTTGATAGTGTAGAACTAATTGTACTTTTAATATTACTATAAATAAAAATGATGTTTAATTGTTGTTAATGACATTTGTATTGTTGCTTTGTGACATGTTTCATATTGTTGCCATTACAACATTTTTCCCTCCGCCGTAAAGAAATGGAAAAAAAACTGCTGCCGGAGGAGACATCAAACTTTGACAGGATCAAGTTAGATAAGTAATGTCATCATTATTTGACGTTTGAAGAAAAACATCATTTTTATTTATAGAACTTTTAAAAGTACAATTAGTTAATGAGGCATTTTCAAAATTGAAACCGTGCAAAATATTATCGACTCTTGATACTACTACTACTACTAAGGATTTCCACAGTTTTCACTGTCTTCCTTCACTAAACCGTTTTCTCCAATTTTCCCTGTCATTCCAGTCTCCATCTCGCAGTCTTCCTCTCTTTCTTCTTCCGATCGGGCTCCATTCTGTGATTTTGTTTATCCAGCGTCCTTTGTCCACTCTTCTGACGTGGCCGTACCAGGATAGTTCTTATTTTGAAATCCTATACAACAGAATAAAACATCTGATCATATGTCTATGGCTTGGCAATGAAAATATCAGAGCAACAGATTGGGGATGGTATTCCAAAGATGGTTTGTTATTACCCGTACGCATGAACAAACAACCTGCACCCGATGAACTTTTGAAAATTATTTTTTGCCAATGCAAAAAAGGATGCGGCGTTTCATGTGGGTGCAGAAAAGTTGGTTTATACTGTAACTCTACTTGTTCTGGGTGCTCAGGTGAAGGGTGCAATAATAGTCCACCAATAATTGAAGAAGATGAGGATGACATAGATCACGATGAAGATGTAATTGATGACGAATAAAATTATTATTATAATTGTTTTACCTATAAATGTAAATATTTTCAACTATTTATGTAAATGTATAAGAATATATGGTGCCTTTTTATGTTGATGAATTTTTTTGTATTTAATTCTACTTTTTTCAATTTATATCTATTAAATTAGTTTATAAAAACTGCAATGTTGTAAAGGGTGATTTTCAAAAGTTAAAAAGTTGCAAAATTTTGGCGAAAAATTGTTTTCACCTATAGCACTCATAACAATTGATTTTTAAGGGTTGAAAATGTATGAATTGTATTTTAAAGTATAAAAAAATCACTATTTAACTAATCCAAACCAAATTTCACTCATTTTAAGATTTGTAATGTTATTTTACAATTTTTGAAAATTAGGGGTAGTTTTCACCCCTAAGAACAATCAGGGTTCATCGGCATGACATAAACTATAAAGCAGAGGGTGAGTTGAGCTTAATTCCAAATTTTTATGCAAATCGTTCCAAGGCGAAATCATTTTCTTCGCATTACTACTTTTTTTTACATTAATCTCTAACAAGGGTCGCTTTTTAAGGGTTGAAATATGATGGAACTTTATTCAAAAGCACGAAACTATCATTATTTAATTAATTCAAACCAACTTTTACCCATATTCAGGTTTAATATGTTATTTTATAATTTTTGACAATTAGGGGTAATTTTCACCCCTAAGAACAATCAGGGTTCGTCGACATGACATAAACTATAAAGCAGTGGGTAAATTGAACTTAAATCCAAATTTTTATATAAACCTTAATAGAGCCTATTATGACTTATGGGGCAGAAGTTTGGCAGATGACGAAAAAAAAAAAAATAGAAAAAGAATAGAGGTAGTACAAATGGATTTTCTAAGGCGAGCATGTGGTGTATCCAAAAAAATCATATTAGGAATGAAGATATTTGAAGAAGGACAAATATTGTATATTACAGTGTAGACAGAATTAAAACCAGACAACTAGTTTGGTATGGTCATGTGAAGCGAATAATGAAGATATATGGCCAAAGAAAGGCTTAAATTACATACCAGGACAAAGAAGAAAGAAAAGACCTTCACTTGAGATGAGTATTTCACAATTTTTTACCCCAGACCCTCGTTTTTACAGACCAATCCTTTAGCTGATGGTGATATTCTTTGTTTTTACTATTCTACTCATACAGGCAGCAATAAGACTTAGTGAAATCAGGTTGTATTGCCATTAAGCTTTTAATATCTTTGAGATCTTTGCAAAGCAGTCCTGTATAATTTAAAGCACCAAGAAGAATGATTTTAATATTCTCAAAGGTTTTTTGCAATTACGAAGAATAAACTATTTGACAGTACGGCTTGTAAAGTCAGCTAAGAGAAATCTATTAATAAACATAATTTTTAAGGTCAAAAAAGCTCAGAATCGGAATGATCAGATGTTAAGTCTTCTCTTTTTCTACAGTCCTGCTGTATGGCTGTGAGATTTGAACAATAAACTCTCAAACAAAAATAATAATAGATGTCTGTGAGATGTATATTGAAAAAGTTGTATTTTATTAATTTTATTTTTATTTATAATAAATGTTGTAATTTTTAAAATATGTGGTTCGTTGTTTAATTTAATATATACCTCAGCTAGCTCAATTATGTGTTCTAAGCAATCTGTCACTGTGTGACGTCGACTCTGTAGTCTCCTGGTAGAGTTCAAAAAGAAATTAAACCAAAATTTACTTTAGACTTTTGATAAATTAACCCAAATGAAGCACGTTATTTATTAATATTGAACAAATTTAATATAAACAATAAAATTCGTCTGCAACTTGGGTTGCCTTTAAAAATTTACAAAAATAGGAATCGTATAAATCTTAATGTGGTTTAGTGTCGTGACAATAAAAATTTATTACAAAATGTGGAGACTCTCTACAAGTACCTAAAAACTAAATAAATATTGCAACTTTATAAAGTGTTTAAATGAACTATAAAGAAAAAGAAAATGAACACTTTATTCCGCTGACTTTTAACTTGCATTCAAATATAATCAAAATTTCAAATGATCCCCAAAATTATTAACCAACCTCACTTTAAAACAGTTCTGATTTATTTAAAGAAAACTAACTACTCGCGAAATAATCGGTGAAACTGGAATATCAATCCTCTCTTCGGAAGTTAAGGTATGTACTATTCTATTTTAATTTAATGATCATAATATTTAATTTTAAGCCTATCGCAATTATGTTAATTCATGAATTTAATTTTCTCAATTTAAATGACATTTCTGTACTCCAATAATAATTTATAAGTCAAATTGTTTCTCTTACTCTCTGGAACAAATTCTGGATATCTCTGCTGTGGAAACTGTGGAAAAACTAAAATTCTAATTAGACGAGTTAAAAAAACACTCCCGACCTATTCCACAGTTTCAGGGCTCCCCTTCGTCGAAAAATCCTCGTCGGCTTCTCTAAAAAACCAATTATCCGTTGCTAACAGCAACCAACGTTCTTTTTCTTTTCGTCTTCTATTTTTTTTAAACCATAAAACTGTCCTGTTCTGACATATTTGTCAATCCACATTAATTTCTCATAATCACTTTAATCACATCTAATTTGGGAATTTATAAAAAAAATGTTCAGATATAAAACTTATTCTATTACAATACTAATACAATTTATTCTTTTCATCTCCACATCATTGTAATTTCTTATTTAACAAAACCCCTATTAATTTAGCTCCCACAGACTTGCTTGACAGTTTATTTTTTGACGTTTTTTTAAAATTTCTATGTTTAAATATTTTTTAAGAATTCTTCTTTTTTTGTTCTTTTTAAGGTTTAGACGATTCACCTATACACTAGGCAACTATACTATTCAGAAATTATTATCACTACACCAGGTAAGTCAAAATTAATTTATTTAACAATTTACTAATCTTTTTCTGTCTTTTATTTCAGAGTCGAACCCACATTGTGGTGGCTTCATGAAATTCATGAACAACAAACTCATATAAAAATCCATTTAAGTTGTATCCTTTTTTAACATATTGAAATCATTTCAATATAAACAGAAGGATGCTGAAAATTCTATGGGTACAAGAAGCTGCCAACATTGAGGTACTTCGGTGCATGAGAAAACAGAAAGAATTACTAAGCATAATCAAAGAGAGCAAAATACAATACTTTATGTGTTAATAGGTAAAAGATATGAGTTACTCCAAATACTATTGGAAGGAAAATTAGACGACAAACATGAGAAGTAAGACGCCAGAAATTGTGGAAGAAAGACCTGAAGAGATTATTTGACCGATAATCTACAGAAATCTTTCGTGCAACAGTTTTTAAAGATACAAGACCTTCAAAAAATGACGGCGCAATACGAAGAAGACTTCCAAATGTACACTTAGCTCCTTGTGACACAACATATCCTTACTTTATAAAACAAAGTATGAAAGCTGCAAAGTAGCTGTTCTAGTAACTTTATTCTTATGTTGTGTTTAAGAAAACTTGGAGAAACTTGATACGTTTGTATAAATTTAACCTTAGCACATAAAAATATAGCTTCATACTCCCGTAATCAGTTTATAATCCTATAAAAATAAATTATATTATGTTTTGGTCGGAAACCATTTATTAAATCTAACTGGTTTAAAAGTTTTTTATTACCGCAATGTTTTGCTGGTTTTAATTCAAACAAAATAATTAAGTGAACTAACTAGGTCAGAGAGCATAGAACAAAAACTTCCGACGAACTAATAAAAAGGAATATTTTGATTAAAGGAAGCATCTAAAAACACAAGTCTCTATGTGTCCGACAAGAACATCTTTTTTTCAAATGATAATACTTAGCAGAAACTGCGGGAGAATCATAGGTAAAGTTAATCGAGAACTGTATGTTTCGTCCTTGAACGAAGAGATGGCAGATGGTAAAACTTTCATATAGTTAAAAAATAACACGTAGAACTACATATCAGTTTATTTGATTTCAATCGCACTGAAAGTATCTTTACTTAAATACTAAGTAAAGATACTTAAATACTAAGTAAAGAAACTAAGGTGTTGAATGGGTTGCATAACTAGTAGGTACATAGTTACGTAGAAAATGGTATAATTTTTTTAAATTGTCATAAATTACAGATGACAGTAGAATGTGCTCAAAGTGTGGAGTAACTAATTGTTTTACATTTTGAGATTTTTTTTGCTTAAAACATAGTTTTATTGTCAGTTTATTTAACCCTCTAATGCGTGCAACAGCCTTGAGGTGGACTTTAAAAATAATATTAATATGAAAGGGCGAAATTCTAGTGCGTACCTACTTAAAACTGTTTAGTGGATGGCTTGTTTTATATGATAGCAATGTCCGTAGTTTCGTATCTGTCACAGAGCAGCTGAGGCGGTTAGTTATATGGGAGAAATCTTTGTAAAAGGGGTGTACATAGTGAAAGGGAAAAAGCTAGTTTAAGAAACCTTAATAAAGAAATAAAACAAAGATGTAAGACCGACAAAAAACAGTACTATCAAAGTATATGCAAAGAAATTGAGAGACATGGTCAGAATAATCAGCCGAGAGATCTATTTAGAAAAATACGCTACCTGACAAGAGACTTCAGAGCCAGAACTTGGGCCATTGAAGATAATACTGGAACCCTGAGAACAAACAGAGAAGACATAGCAGAGACATGGAGATCGTATTGCAGGGACCTATATAAAGATGATCAACACCAAGAGCTTGTTAGCCAAATCTCTGACGAGGTGGAAGAAGAACCTGATATACTCGAAAATGAAGTAAGACAGGCTATCAACAAGCTCAAATATAACAAAGCACCAGGTCCAGATATGATAACAGCAGAAATGCTTACAGCCACAGAAGAAACCGGCGTAAAGTTACTTCATCTACTCTGTAACCAAATATGGCATTCCAAACAATGGCCTGAAGACTGGACAAAATCTACAATACGATACATAAAAAAGGCAGCTTCCATAAATGCGACAATTATAGAACTATCTCTCTTATATCCCATGCCAGCAAGATAATGCTACATATAATCAATGAGAGACTGAAAACATTCCTTCAAAGAGAAATTCCACAAGAGCACACTGGATTTACCAAAGGTAGAGGCACTCGAGAACACCGGCTGAATATAAGACAGATAATCGAGAAATCTAGGAAATTCAACATCCCAGTATACATCTGTTTTATAGATTACCGTAAAGCGTTCGACAGGTCAGTGGAGACACTTATGGCGAATACTAAAAGAAGTAGGCGTACACAACATCTAATTACGCTTATAACTGAACTATATGAACACACTACTGGATCAGTTAAAGTACTTGACACACTTTCGAACGAGTTTCATCCAGAACGGGGTGTCAGACAAGGATGTATACTATCTCCACAATTATTCAACATATATGGAGAGTATATTATGCGAAGAGCACTTAAAGGATGGGAAAAGGGCATCTCAATAAATGGTCATAAACTAAACAACCTACGTTTCGCAGATGACACAGCCCTTCTTGCAAATAGTCAAGCAGAGCTGATGTAACTTATACGACTGATCGAAAACGAAAGTCAAATATTTGGTCTGCAATTAAACATATCAAAGACAAAGATCATGATAGTGGATAGACTACACAACAATCATCCACACATAACCACAATTGACCGGTTCGAGGTTGTGAGCTCATACTTATATCTGGGATCATTAATCACAAACACAGGGTCATTACAAGAAGAGATTAAACGTAGATGTGATCTAGCAAAAGTTGCCACAGCAAAAATGACCAAAATATGGAAGGAATGTCAAATTTCAAGAACGATAAAGATGAGGTTGATCAACTGCTTAATATTCCCAATACTGACCTACGGATGTGAATCTTGGACTCTGAGACAATCGGAGAGAAGAAAGATAGACGCCACTGAAATGTTCTGTTGGAGACGAATGTTACGAATTCCTTGGACCGACCGTAGAACAAATAATTCAATTTTAAGAGAGCTAAAAGTTAGCCAACGACTCTCTAGTAAAGTCCATCTCCAACAATTAAAATATTTTGGGCATGTTATGAGAGCAAACACAGAAAACATGGAAAGACTCATAATACAAGGAAAGGTAGAAGGCCGAAGATCACGAGGAAGATCCCCAACAAGATGGATAGATCAAATTACAGGAATATGCCAAAGACCTATGCATGAATTAAAAGAAATGACCAGAGACAGAGATCTCTGGAGACGGACAATACACGACATCACGTCGACCACTACACTCCCCCTGGGGGGTCAGGATTGAAGAGAGAGAGAGAAGTACTTGTTTGTGGAACGCTAAGTGAAGCAGAAAAAATTATAAGTAAGTAGCTAAATACCTCTATTACACATTTTTTATTTGATTTGAGTTGAATCAATTCCGATATTTTTGTTATGTCTCATTTTCTACACTCTGGCGTAGTAAAAATTTATATGATGGCTTACTACTAAAGCGTTGTAAGATATGGTACAGTACACTTTTCTTTACAGATATGGCACAAAGGAGTTTCAGACTGTCTAAAATGACTGATGCAGAAATCTGGGAGATGTTGGATCATATACCTGCTGCTGACGCTGAAGAGATGTTGAGAGTGACTTCTGATGGTAACGATAGTTTAGCTGATACTGTTGTTAAAGATGCTGCTGATTTAAGCGCTGATCAAATGGAATCGGATAGTGCAGCTTCAGTTGCCCAGATAATTCAAGAGCAATCCAATACAGATCAATTAGGGGTATCAGAGGTGTCGTAAGCACCAAGTGTATTAGAAAATTCCAGTGCGGGGAACCTCACAACCTTTTTGGCGACAAAAACGACCTCGAACGCCAGAATTAACAGAAGAAGATGGTGATCCAGTAGTAGAAGTTCGTGGTGTAACAGGTGATGTTGTTGCCATGAAAAATGTCTCTAGTGCATAGTGAATTTAAAATTAATGTTTGGGAAAGTAAACACCTTCAACTTCATGTAAATGAGGTGGTATTTTGAAGCCAAAAGCAGTTTTCAGAAAAAATTAAGAAATTAGCCACTCCATACGAATGTTTTCTTTATTTTCTTGACGACACAATGGTTGATCATCTAGTGAAGCAAACAAACTTGTACGCTTGGCAAAATGACATACAAACAAAATTCAGCATCCAGTCCGACGATATTCGAAAATTTGTTGGCATTCTGCTATATATGTCTGTTTATTGCTGTCCGAATGACCGATCATATTGGGGAAAATACTCTTTTCAGCCAATTCGTCAGACTATGTCTTTGCTTGGGTTTAAACGGCGGTACCTACACTATAATGACATCTCAGTAGCTGTGGAAAGGGGTAACCGTGGATACGATCCTCTGCATAAAGTTCGTCCGCTAGTGAAACATTTTAATGACAAGTTTTTATCAGTCCTTCTACGTTATGCGTAGATGAACAAATGTACGATACAAAGATCACTAAAAGTGACCTCCAACAATATATGCCCAACAAGCCAAATGTGGCTTCAAATTTTTTTACCTTTGTGACACTTCTGGATTTTCGTATTCATTCGAAATTTAGACTGGTACAGGAGACAACATAATCTTGGCCTACACGCCAGATTTTGAAGCTGCCTCGAATGTTGTGGTTCGCTTATCAAAGCACATTCCAAATTTCATAAATCACATTTTATACTTTGACAATTTCTATACGTCTTTGGGCGTGCTTACCTATCTCCGAAGTTGAGGAATATACAGCTTGGGAACAGTCAGAAGAAACAGAGTAACCAATTGCAAATTATCGACCGACGCAGATTTGCACCAGAAGAAAGTTGTCTGTGTCTATTCAGAAGAATTTGTTGCTAACGCATATGGTAGAGATAT
The DNA here is from genome assembly GCA_918026665.1 of Diabrotica balteata. Lineage (NCBI taxonomy): Eukaryota > Metazoa > Arthropoda > Insecta > Coleoptera > Chrysomelidae > Diabrotica > Diabrotica balteata. The sequence continues at coordinate 163,636,459 of OU898279.1, forward strand.
TACCTCTGTATTGTAGAACGGTTGAAAATATGTGCAACTTTTGTCGACTGATGTTGGCGTGAAATCATTTGGATCCAAAAAGTGATAGCGTACAGTACCAAAAAATTAGACGGTGGAAAAAAAAGGTGATGATGGGAGGTGTTGATTTGATGGATGGACTATTAGGTCGGTATCGCATTCATATGAAGACCAGAAAATGGAATAATCGTATTTTTTACCACCTCATAGATGTGGCGGTGATCAACGCTTACCTACTGTATCACAACTATCACAGGTTTCATCGCCAAAAAGCAAAAAATGAGTTAGCAGTGTTCAGAACACAAGTAACTGACTCGCTCTGATTGTGCGGCATGGACAGACCTTTCAGTTGTTCACCCAAGACTACTTCAAGAGCACCAAAGAGAGCATATCTTCCGATGGAGGACATCCGTTACGAACAATAGAGGCGTGGTGTGTATTTCGGGATCGTACTGGTTAAAATCAGTGCAAATTTACAAAATGCACATCCAAAACACAAGCATATTGTATAAAATGCAATTTATCTTTATGTAATTCAATCACAAAAACCAATAATTTCAATATGTTTTTATTTGCTTAGTTTGATAATTAAAAAAAATTAAATGCTGTTACCTTAATGCATGGTTACTGCACAAGTCCGCCTCAGGGTGGATATCTGTGTTTTTCTTTTAGAGGTACACCTGGCAGTAATATCAATTTTTGCCTCAGTAAACAAAACTTTTAACAGAAAAGGCAAGTTGGTTAGAAAAACAAACTTTTTTCATTATTTTCTAAGATAAAGTTAATTTATATCGGCCAGCTTCATCTCTATTCTAAAATGTTATTTCGTTCGTCTATCCCGTCTTCTTCTTTATGGCCGGCTTTTCTGAGTTTCTGTTCAGTCCTGCATCTAATGGATGTGACTGGTATAAATAAAACCGAACAGTAATGGGTAATGCGTGGGACGGTGAATCGTTTATTTTATAAAATAAATGTACGGAGTGTTCTAGTTTAATATGAAGTAATTTTCTTTTTCGGGAATGCTCTACATTTAAAGTATCATATAAAGAGTTTTTCTTGTCGAGTAAAGAAATAGTAGATATTATTTAGAGCGTGGAAAGCAAAAATCAATTAATTTAATACAAGGCCAACATATTTAACTATTTAATAAATTTATCAGTGAAACAGGGTGTTTTTCCACATAACTTGAAGGTAAACGTTGTAACTGAATTATCTTCACTCTTGAATATTGCAGTTTTAGATAATTACAGGCCAGTTACGGTCCCTACTATTTTGGACAAAATTAATTAAAAATGTGTATACAAAATAATGTATAGTTTCCTTAGTAAATTCAATATATTTTCTGCCTGGAAGGTTAACAGAGAGTGCTACCACTGAAGTAGTTAGTTTCATTCACATCGCACTGAATCGGGGAGATTTCGTGGGGGCACTTTTTGTTGATCTCTTAAAAGCATTTGATACCTTAAACGTAAGAGTTACTATAAAGAAGTTAAAAAAATTTTGGTTTTAGGGGTCAATTCTCATTATGACTGTCATCTTATTTACGTTTTAGAAAGATCCTCGTTAAGCTTAGTGACTCACGACCAGGTTATGGTGATATTGTTATTGGGGTTCTTCGGGGTTCAATATTGGGGTCAATAATATTTCTATGCTATGTTAATGATATGCCCAGATATGTCAGTCTAAATAACATAGCATGCTATTCGCTCCGTGCGTGACTGATGCGACACCTACCGCCTTCATCTGACAATTTTGGAGTCCCAATTTTCAGGTTAAATATATGACATATGTTTGACATTGTTAAATACATGCGAAATTGACAATTATTAATAAATTAGTTTTTAACTATATTTTTTCAGTTTATGTACAAAATAAATGTAGTATTAAAAACTGAGTTTCTCAAAATTCATCATAATATATCTTTTCAACTCCAAACGGAAAAGAAAGGGAAAAATCTAGTACTGGCAAATCAAGTTTTTCACGCAAAAGAGCATATAATTAAAAACAATAATAGTAAAAGTTATGATATAAAAGCTAAAGTCATCTGCAGTTAGATTGAAGCCTTATGAAATATCATTCAAGGTAAATTATTTAAATTTTTCCTATTTCAATTGCATAAAAATGAAATTATGTGATATTTACTTTTTCATATTAATAGCACGAATTCATCTTTTTCTTTTCCCTAATTTATATGTAATCTTTGGGAACCTATAAAAACTACACTCACTGTTTTTGCTATTATTAGCAGAATTAAATACGCAACATGTATTTGCACACATTTTTGATAAAACTTATGCGTAAAAATATTTTGTCCAATATTCCAATTTTGTCATATTTCGCCGCTACGCACGCTGGCATCGTTTCAATGTACCCCTACCATGGTCACGCACAGAGCGAATATAAGCAAATGGCACAACTATTGCTACATCTGCTTTAAATGCCGAGGAATTAACTGTTTAACTGAATGTTATATCAGGAGATTTTACAGAGTAGTATAAAAACAATGTTTTGATTGTTAATGCTAAAAAAAGCAGAAGCAATTTTCTGAGTGGAATACTACAAGAGGTTTATTTTTTCAGGAAAGCCCTGTCTCGTCACAGTTGAACAAATGCTAAGTAATGTATCCTTTGGCCTCTGTCAGTTCGGAAAACGTTTTGATGTAATCCCAGCTGCTTTCACATCCAAAATTGCTGTCTTACAATACTTGACGATGGAGGGAATGCCGGTTCTTTTTCTAAAGTTTTCAAACCACTTCGACTGGCTTTAAACGTGTCTTCCGATTCATCATTTGTGGAGCTGTGTAGGATCTACTTTAGCAAATTTTCGTAAATCGCTCGTGTCTTCTCACATATGATGCTTTGTGTTATAGTTCCTAATTGAAACTGCTTTTTTATCACCCGCACCATTAGTAATTTCTCCATCTTCTCATGGAGAAAAGTCCGGAGCTTATAAATTATTTTACGCCCTTAACTGGCATTATACAATTGATCACCTCCTTCCCTTTAAATACAATACATATCATTGATGTGGTACGACCGAACATACTCGCCAAGTCAGTTACTTGTACACCTTCCTCATGTTTTTCAATGATTTCACGTTTTAGTTGTTCAATAGACATCATCTTCTTCGAGACTATGGTTGTAAAAATAAATATAATATTGTAATGTACAAAAAGCACAAAACGCGAAACCAACTTATCAACAATACTTCGAAAATGAGGGAAACAAGCAAAGAAGACAGACTGAGGTCTATAAAGAAAATATAAATAGTGTAAATTACACCGACATTAAGAGTACAATATGGTCCGAATTTTTGTCAGATTTAAATTCCAAGGGCCATTAAATTTGTCGTTCCAAGTAATAGTCGCGTACAGTCCCGTAAAATGATCTTTATGGTGAAGCCGCAAAGACCTATTACCGGTAAAACTACCTTTTATTTACAAAACAAATTAGAAGTAGTCAAATAAGAGGTATGCATTTGAATAAAAACTGATTCCTCGTCTCTTAAATCTTGCTCTCATCTCAAAGCAAAATATCGTTCGCTCTGCGGCTCGTACGTCAAAACAGTCGTATATTAGGGTGCTCGTATATCGAGCTACCACTGTATTTTTTTCGTTTCTCAGCACGGTTGCGATTATATATCGGTGAGCAGGATTGAATGTAATGGCAAACAGTAATTTAATTTGTAGCATTTAAATTATGACAGTAATTTAACAGTGAAGTTAAACTAATTATTTCTTTTGCCTTTAATATTTATTTATAAACTAGCGAGTCTTAAATGGTCGATAACTCGGTATTTGGCTTGAAGTAAAAGTACATGTGCATGCAGTGACTACAAATTGATTCCAAATTTAACAATTCCTTTTTGCCATGGAGCAACAAAGTGGTATAATTAGTGTTAGAATTGGAAACAAGTCGCAGCCATATCGTCGAATTTGGTGGAGAAACGTACGATACCAGAACAGCATTCTCAGTGAACTCACGTTCCAAATTTAATTTGGAAAGCGAGAATGCTTTCCCTCTAGTCGCCATTTGACTGCTGCTCGGTAGAAAATTTCACCGAATATTACTGACCAATAGGAATTAAGGTGGCCAGATTTTCTAAACGGAAAATACAGTTTAAATTGTATTTTTCTTCGGATTTTCGTTTTATGTTACTGTTCTTGGAAAAGAGAAACTTTTGGAACGGGTTTTTTTTTTAATTTAGTTCTGATTTTTTCTTTATATTTTGAAAAGAAATAAATTTTGATTGCGGTTTCTTTTTGAGGATCATTACAAGATTATAGTTAGTTCTTAACCCTATATTACGCAATGTAGCAGATTATTTGCTACAACACAGTTTTTAGCTACTTTTAATAAATTTAATAACAACAGTTCTATCGTTTCGTGGTGAATCGTATTAGATACTTCTTCATACATATGGAAATAAGGCAGCGGTATTTATGTGAGGTACGGGAAGTGTTCTTTCCAAATGAAATGTAATTAATACACCTGTACTGTCGGTCTGCACACATTCGTTTAAGTAGTCTTTTAGATGTTTCCTAGTTTTTTAAGCCAGAGCAATATGCTGGTTCCTTTCTATTTTTACTTCTTCTGATTTTTCTTTATTACTTTCGGCATTTAGACTTATTTGAAATACATCGCAAACTTTGCAATTATCTTTTTTAGGTATATAGAAAAAAATATTAAATTTAATTTACATTTAAACAGTTCGTACATTTTGGAAATATTTCAAGAGTTTGATTTAAAGACGGAAGGGGCTGATGAAGAAGACGTTGAAAGATTCTACGGAGAACTAAAGGATGTATGTGATAAAATCCAAAGACACGATGCTGTTATAACGTTAGGCGATTTTAATGCTAAACGGGGGAAGGAAGAAACGTTTGCAAATATATTTGGGAAACACAGTTTGCACACTGAAACCAGTCAAAATGGACTCAAGGTGGCATAGTTCGCAGCAGCAAATAATTACGTAGTTGTCAGTACTAACTACCAGAGAAAATATATCCATAAAGGAACATGGAAAATACCAGGAACTAACGAAGTCAATCAAATTGACCATATACTTATCTCAAAAAGATGGGCAATAGACATAACTAATGTCAGAACGTATCGCGAAGCGAACTCTGACTCACATCACTATCTTGTACTGGCAATACTACGGCAGAAGATATCGACAGTAGCAAAAGGAAAAAATATTTAAATCAAAAAATGGAATGTCGAAGGATTCAAAAGCGCAACAAAGAGACAAGATTACAGAAATGCTCTCCAAATAAAACTAAATCGAACTAGAGAGGAAAATACTGCAAAGGAGAAATGGAGACAATTAAAAACGCTTATAACGGAGTCAGCAGAGGAAACTGTCGGAAAAGCCAAAAGGCAAAGAAATGCGGAATGGTATGATGACGAATGCAGAACTGCAGTAGAGGAAAAAATGCAAGCTAAGCTTAACCAACTTTAAAGAAACACAAGAAATAGCAGTAATATTTATAACGAAGAAAAAATACAAGCGACTAGAATATGCAGAATAAAGAAAAGAGAGGCTATGAAAAAACAAGTACAAGAAATCGTAAAGCATAACAACAGACGTGAAAGCAGAAAATTCTATAAATGCATAAAAGAAAGCAGACAGTCATTTAGACCAAAACTAACGATATGCAAAGACAAGGACGGAGAACTACTAACAGAGAAGCAAAAAATTATAATAAGATGGAAACAATATTTCGAAAAAAATCTAAATGCAGACAACGAAAATGATCAGAACGAGACAATATATTATACGGCGGAGCTGCACATCGAAAATACGAGTTATGAAGAAGTAGTTCAGGTAATAAATAAACTAAAAAACAATAAAGCAGCAGGAACGGACGGAATTTCGGCAGAATTGTTAAAGCATGGAGGATCCGAACTCTGGGAAAGAATCCATTACCTAATAATATTAATATGGACGAAGGAGCAAATGCCAGGAGGATATGGACAGAAATGGACAGTTGGCCTCATACAGCCAATATATAAAAAAGGAGATAAGAGGGATGCTAGAATTATAGGCCAATTACATTGCTAAATGTAGTATATAAAATTCTTTCTGGTATAATCTACAATAGATTATTAGAATACTCCGAAAATATAATTGGTGATTATCAAAATGGATTCAGACCAAATAAAACCACTACAGATAACATATTCATACTAAGAACGATACAAGAAAAAGCTTATGAATACGACATAGACCTATATAATATGTATATAGACTTTAAACAAGCTTTTGATAGTGTGAAAAGAGACAGAATGCTGGAAGACCTTTGTAATCTAGGTATACCTAAGAAATACATCAGCCTCATACAAATGACGTTGCAGGCTTCAAAAGCCGCTGTCAGAGTAGATGGAGAACTGACTCCCCTGTTTAACATCAACATGGGAGTAAGACAGGGAGATGCCCTATCAACATGCTATTCAACCTAGTTCTTGAGGTAGTCATCAGAAAAACCAATATAACCAGCCACATAAACACCAAATCAGTACAAATTACTACATACGCAGACGATGTAGCCATCATTAGTAGGAATAAGCCACGACTAATGGGAGTGTTCAAACAAATTGATCCTGAAGCAAGAAAAAGAGGTCTCAAAATAAACGAAGTATACGACACTCAAAAAAATAACTGACAATGAAAATAATATCACAATAGACAACTATACTATCGAACGAGTGGATGCCTGTACATATCTTGGCACAGAAATTAATTAAGAACTCCGTAAGTAGCGAAATTAATGCACGTATTTCCAGCGGGAATCGTACATACTATGCTAATAAAAGATTGATGACATCGAAATTATTAGACAAAAGAACCAAAATGACTACTACAGAACACTGTAGACCCGTAGTAACCTATGGATGTGAAACTTGGGTAATGACGATAAAAGATGAAGCCCAACTCAGAACATTCGAGAGAAAAATACTGAGGAAAGTATATGGCCCGGTACAAGAGGAAGATGGTACATGGAGAATCAGGAGAAACGACGAGGTTAATGAGTTAAATAAAGGTTATGACATTGTAAGATGTGTGAAAAGTCAAAGACTCATGGCTGGGACATATGCAAAGACAAAACGATGCAAAAACAACAAAGAAAATGTTACAATAAAAACCCATAGGAAGCCGAAAAAAAGAAGGCCCAGAACGAGATGGTTGGATGACGTGGAAGACGACCTGAAAACAATGAACATAAGACAATGGAGAAAAAGGGCACAAGAGAGATCTGAACAGAAGGACATAGCCAGACAGGCAAAGACCCATCCTGGGTTATGATGCCAAAAAAAGAAGAAGAAAAAGAATATTATTTCTTTAAAAAATAATAAAAAATATGGTAACAGTGCGCATCAACACGTTAATGTGAAAACATCAGCATGTGGATTTTCCTACTAGTTACTACAATCACTTTTATTTTTAAAATCAATTGCTTCCCTCATTGGTCACTAAACTATAATATTTTATTTAAACAAGCACTTACTTGTATTTGTGTTACTATCTCTTGCATCAGAATCGCTGCCATCATTATTTGAAGGTTTGTACTCATGTTCACTTGAACCATGATAAGGTTCTGAATCAGTTTCGTCATGAAATTGTCTTGCAGCTTTCACTAGTCTGCGTGTACGAGATCTTATTGAAATATTCGTAGTCATTTTTCACATTAACGCAACCGATCTACTAACTAAATAACTGCAACCTCCCGGTTTGAGGTTAGTACCAATGACATTAGCGCCACAGTGTTGCCGTTCTAGTAATATTATTATTCTTCTTCTTAACGTGCCCTATCAAGTCCCCTTGACGTTGGCGATTAACATGGCGAAACTGTCTCTGTCTCGAGCTATTCTAAATAGTTGCTCAGCTTTCTTTATTCCTGTCCACTCCATGATATTCTTCAACCAAGAGGCCTGCTTTCTACCAATTCCTCTGCGTGTCCTACTACGTGTCCAAAATAGGCCATTTTTCTACATTTGATGTTATCAAGCAGCGTTTGCACTCTCAAGGACTGCCACATTTGTCAGCATAGCCGTCCACGGAATTTTTAGTATACGTCTGTGCAGCCACATTTCAAAGGCCTCCAGACGATTAATGGTGGATATTTTTAATGTCCATGCTTCGACACCGTATAAAGGGACTGACCAAATGTAGCATTTAACCATGCGCTTTCGAAGTTGAAGTTGCAAGTTATCATTGCAGAAGAATGACCTCATTTTTAAAAATGTTGTGCGGGCTATCTCGATTCTACATTTTATCTCTAGATCTGGATCTAGTTGTTCAGTAATATGGCAACAAAGATATTTAAAACTGGACACTCTTTGACTTATAAGACCATCAACATATAATCGTGCATCTTGAAGTGCTAAACGGCTAAACACCATGTGTTTTGTTTTTGCACAATTTATGTTTAGGCCAAACTCTCTTCCCACTGTATCAATGGCATTTAAAAGGCATTGTAATCCATTCATGTCATTACTTAAAATAACTGTATCGTCTGCATATCTGATTGTATTTATCAGAATTCCATTAGCTTTCACGCCTCATTCCAAATTATGCAGCGCTTCTTTAAATATTCTATCTGAATATAAATTAAATAACAGTGGGGATAGTATACAACCATGTCTGACACATCTTTGTATTTCACATATTTCTGTTAATTTTCCGTTTATGCAAGCTGTCGCTGTTTGACGCCAGTATAACTTTTCTATGAATCGTATGTCTTAACTATCAACTCCTTTATCTTTTAATATTGTAATTAATTTGTGATGCTGTACTCGGTCAAAGGCTTTTTCATAGTCAATAAATACAGCAAAGACGTCTTTCCTTTGAGTTCGACATTTCTGCAGTAATACATTTAGTGCAAAGAGGGCGTCCCGAGTTCCCAGTCCATTTCTGAAGCCAAATTGTGTTTTATCCTGATCTTCTTCACATTTATCTCTGATTCTACTGTGGATGATGCGAAGAAATATTTTCAAAGTGTGGCTCATAAGGCTTATCATTCTATAATCGCTACAGTTTTTCGGACGTTGTTTTTTTGGTAGTGTTATGAATTCGGACTTTAACCAATCTTCAGGGATATCACCAGTCGAATAAACATCATTGAAAAGTTTGACCAGTATTCCAAAGTTCTCCTTTTAGCTCTCCAATTTATAAGCTTTAACATCTCTGTCGGTATGTTATCAGGGCCAACGGCTTTCATGTTCTTTGCTAACTTTATAGCATGCAGTATTTCTGATTTTAGTATTTCTGGTTCTTCACCTTCAACTAAAGTCTCCGGTTCTTCGGGTCTATCATCATTATACAGTTCACTTATATAATTACACCAGGTTGTTCGAATTTCATGTTCGTCTATTATCATTTTTCCCGACGAATCGGTTATAGTATATGTAGTTTTCCTATGATAAAGACCAGCTACTTCTCTAATTTTTTTAAACATATTAAACGTATCATGTTTTTCATTCAACTGTTCTAATTCCTTGCATTTATCCTTCATCCATTTTTCTTTAGCCACCTTTATTTTTTGTTTAATTAGTTTCTGTTTTTCCTTATATTCTGTCTTGTTACCTTTCAGTTTCCTTCTCTGCTCCATTAATTCCAGGATTTCATCAGTCATCCATTGTTGTTTTTTGTGCCTGTGTAACGTTGTTGAATATTTTTCTATTACTTTCAAGATAAGACCTTTAAATGTGTTCCATATTTCTGTGTTGTTTTCATTTATTGGGTTCTTTAGCTCATTGTTTAAGTTATTTTCTATTTACGTTTTGTTGGATATTGAGATATTTAATTTTGGTGTTTTGGGGCTTTCTTTTTTTGAGCTTCACTGATGTCAGTTATTACAGGGTTATGATCTGAACCGATATGGACGATATTATTATTATTATTAATATTAATTATTATTAATTTTGGATCAATGTGCTTTATAGACTACTTTAGAATTTAGAATTTTTACTTTGGTAGAAATCAATAGGTCTATGTTGCATAGTGTTACGTATAAATGAATGGGTACCAAATAGAATAAAAGAATGGAATAACCACATAAGCAGAATGGAGGAGACCCGCATCGTCAAAATAGCAAGAGAGAAGTCACCAAGCGGCCACCAATCAGACGACCGAGCAAAAGATGGAGTGAAAACCTTCAATAGAGGTATTAATCCGCCAATGGACAAGCAGAAGTGCTTATAAAAAGGAAGAAGGAAAAGAAGACTTTTTTGAAAAATTGTTTTAATGTTTTAAGTCTGTTTATATTTTTTCATATTACAGAAATCTATATTATTAATATAAGACATAAAAAATATCATGCAAATTCTCCACTATACACAGAAATACTCAACATATCATTCACACAAAAATAAACTTCAGACAAATAATTAAAACGATTTTCATTGTTATTTGTGTCCTGCTGATAAGAGAGGAATTTTTGTTTGTACACATTTCTAATTAAATTACAATAGCACTTAAATTTCATCAGTATATTCCATCAATAATACTGTTATAATGAGAGTTGCTGTTGATTATTTACTACCTTTTAACCACGTAAAATTCAATCGACATTATTCACTGCCGTAATTCGAATTTGACATGACCGATTTGTTTACTAATCCCGAAATAGTAGTTTTTTATTTTTCTTTGTCAAGTTTATAACAAAATTTGCTACAAATAGATGAAAAATATAATTAGTATGCACTTTTCTAAAAATAATTTCATTTTAAGTGGCAAGGCACATGGTAAATTCTCAACATTTTCTTTATGATGGTTTTGCATGTCGGTCTATTCGTCTAGTAGAGCATAGAAATTGGATAAAATATGAACGTGGGGAATAATTTGTTATTGAGGCAAGTATCAAGGATTTCATATCCGTTTGAGGAACGAAGTAAGAACTAAATCTAAAATTCAACAATTGCACAATTCTATACATTCACTTACATGCACGCGAACTTCTGTAGAATTCTGTACCAGTAGCGTTCATCAAAATGTAGTTGAAATCACATAGCTACTAATGTAATATTCTATTTTTATGTAGTATTATATGTAGTATTTTAAATGTATTTTGAATTTATTAAAAAAAATATCTGAATCCGACAGAGCGACTGGTCCAGATAAAGTTCACATCGCTGATTAAAATTGCTTTTTTTTTGAACCTAGCCTCTATCATTCCAGTTCTCCAGGTCTCCCCCAGTTCTCTCTATCTTTCCCTATCTTGAGCTGTTCTCTGCCATGTGGGACCTCCTTGTTTCCTGATGTCATCTTTCCACCTCATCTGTGGTCTGCCTCTTGATCTCTTTGCATTGTATGGACGCCACTTTCCGATGGCATTGTTCCATCGTCCGTCTTGGAGACGTTCATTGTGTCCAGCCCATTTCCATTTCAGTTTTGCTGCTTGTTCTATCGCGTCTACTGTCTTTGTTCTGATTCTGATCCACTGATTACGTTTTCTATCTCTAAGTGATACACCCAACATTTGTCTCTCCATCTCTCTTTGTGCCTTCCTTATCCTATTTAAATTGGCATGTGTAAATGTCCATGTCTGCGCTCCGTAGGTGAGCACCGGTATTATGCAGGAGTTATATACCTTGCTTCGTAAGTATAGAGGGATTGTTTGATATTTTAAAACGTAAGCAAGTTTGCCGAACGCTGCCCATCCCATTCTTACTCGTCTCGATATTTCGGCTGTTTGATTTTCTCTGTTAACTCTGATTGCTTGTCCTAGATAGATATACTCATTTACCTGTTCTATTTTTTCTGTTTTTATTTTTATTGCCTCTTGGTGTTCCGTGTTTGTCATTACTTTTGTATTGTTGAAGTTAATTTTTAGGCCTTTTTGCAGTGATTTTTCATGAAGTTCATTCAGCATTAATTCCAGTTCTTGTCGTTCCGAGGAAATCAGGAGTATATCATCCGCATATCTAAGGTGATTTAGGTATTTTCCGTTAATACATATTCCTCTGTTTTCCCAATATGTTGGTTTTATTATGTCTTCGAGGGTCAAGGTAAACAGTTTAGGTAAAATTATATCGCCTTGTCGGACTCCTCGTTTAACTTTTATATTATCCGTTATTAATTTGTCATCCAGAATTACGGTCATGGTTGCGTTTTGGTAAATATCATGTATCAATTGTTGGTATCTTGAATCTATTCTATTATTGACCAGAGCTTCTTCAACCGCCCAGTGTTCAATGCTGTCGAAAGCCTTTTCATAATCTACGAATGCTAAGTACAGCGGAAGGTTGTATTCATTGGTTTTCTCAATTAATTGAAAAAGACTGTAAGACTTGTACACACTTCTAAATAGGTCTAACTGGTAAGCTGGTTTTGTATGTTTTCAATAAAATTGATAGTGTGTAAAATAGTTTAATAATTAAGCTAAATATACTTTCGACATAATAAATGTCATCATCAGAGCTATCGTCAATTAGGTAATAAATACTTCATAGAAGGACAATTGTGCACAAACGACATATTAAAATTCAAAGATCGGGCTCTGTAGGCCACAGATCTTGGGTCTAACCCTTATACATATGTATAATTCACATTTAAAAAGTTTTTATAAAAACATGGTTACCACATACAGTAACGACAACAGCTGTCTTTGACTTACATTTTTGAAGTAAACTAAATTACTTCAAAAATGTAAGTCAAAGACAGCTGTTGTCGTTACTGTATGTGGTAACCATGTTTTTATAAAAACTTTTTAAATGTGAATTATACATATGTATAAGGGTTAGACCCAAGATCTGTGGCCTACAGAGCCCGATCTTTGAATTTTAATATGTCGTTTGTGCACAATTGTCCTTCTATGAAGTATTTATTACCTAATTGACGATAGCTCTGATGATGACATTTATTATGTCGAAAGTATACTTAGCTTAATTATTAAACTATTTTACACACTATCAATTTTATTGAAAACATACAAAACCAGCTTACCAGTTAGACCTTTCTCAATTAAGATTTTAAGCGCATGTAGATCGTCGATTGTGCTGTATCCTTTCCTGAATCCGGCCTGTTCCACTGGTTGGTAGTTATCAAGTGTATAGGTTAGTCGGTTGTTTATTATTCTTGTGAAGGTTTTATATAGTTGTGACAAAAGGGAAATAGGACGGTAGTTGTTTAGGTCTGTTCGGTCTCCTTTCTTATGTATTAAGATTGTGTTGGCATTTCTCCATTGTTTAGGTATTTTACCTTCAAACAGACATGTGTTGAACAGTATTTTTAGCATTTTTTTTATCGTGTCTCCTCTTTCTTTTAGCAGTCCCGCCAGTATTTTGTCCTCACCGGCCGCTTTATTTCTTTTCATGACGTTTATGGATTTTTCGATTTCATCTTCAGTTATTTCTGGTAATACCTCTGAGCCAACATTTTGTATTTTCCTCGAGAGATTCTGTTTAGATGATAGTGGTGGGTCATTTTTAGAACTGTATAGGTCTGTGTAATATCTTTCTGTGATTTTTACTATTTCTCCTAGATCTCTTTCTTTATTGTTCTCAGCTTTAAGCATTATTAGTTTTCTTTTTCCTGTATTTTTCTTCATTGTTTTTAAACTTTTGTTCTTCTCTATGATTTTCTTAATGAGGTCTTCTTGGTATTTCTTTAAATCTTCCTTTTTCTGTTTTCTTATGATTTTGTTTAGTTCGGTAATTTCCATTGTATTTCTTGATTACAATTGCTACTATGTATTAACTGTAAATTAATCAGCTTAATCTCACAACTACTGAAAATATTTGAAGGTTGTATAGAAAACAACTCAAAGATTGTAAAGAAAAACACATATCACTGACAATTGGATTAAATATTGTCAAATGCGAAAAAATAGAAGCAAGCAATAAAAGCTAAAAAACGTACTGCTTATGCTAACATAATAAACAAATCCACTAACAAAAGTAAGGCAATATGGAGTATTATTAAAAAATAAACCTATAAGGAAAATGTTACGTCAAATCTGAACTTAACACCAGAAAAGATTAACCAATACTTACCGCTACCAATACGAATATAGAAGATATTATATTTTGTAGGCTACAAAAAGGTCCAGTTCATTTTTTAAGGCCCCAACAGTATCATCTGATGTGGAAGAATGCATACACACATTAAAACATTCCTCATGTGTTGACTAGTAAAATTATTAAGGCATCTCTAGATATGTCGGTCAGATATCCAAGTGGGCTGGGCGGCCAGTCTCTCACCCGCTTCACTGCGAGTGGTTCAGTGGAAGTGAGTTCGATCCCCAGCTCGGTATACAGAAAACAAAAAGGATAACGCAGCAGTTTAAAATTCTAAATGAATCTGTGGCTTAGATTAGAATATGCTAGTATCTGATCGACCTATGGTTAGGCAGTACGGCAAGAGATAAGGTGATACTCCTTGCGGCTCGGTGATACTCCTCCATAGATCCCTACCGGAAGTAATGTATTCAAAATACCAAAACTAATTTCACTTCATCAAAAAAAGAAATAAAATTTCTCCAGACAATTACCAATCTATTACCATAGTACAGTTATATTCAAAAAAAGGGTACAAGGATTAGAAAGAGAAGTTAACGTCATCCTATTTGTGTAAAACCGGCTGGGATTTTTGGAGGTTATCAAATGTCACAGGTTATTAAAAATATAAATTGTTGGCGTTGAGCATTAATTAGACGAAACCATTAATTCAACAAAGGTTTTGCGTTTGAAACCAATTCCTTACGGCATGGGCAGTGAGGACTGAACAATTATCTTGTTGATATATAAAAGTATTATTAGGATACAAGTGCTTAATAGAAGGGAGCATTACGTGTTCCAAAAGGTTAATGTAATTGTCGGCAGTAAATCTTCCCTCTAATCGCCAACAAACACCAGGTCCATGTATACTAATTCAACCCCATACATTTACAGAAAAACGTCCAGATTTATTATGAGAGTGAATATATCGTTCTTCAAACCTAGTATTGGCTAGACGATAAACACGGATTTGACCATTATAGGTCGATTGAAAAGTCTTTTCATCAGTAAAACTGACGTTGTTCCAAAATTGTGGGTTGCGGTAAATATAGTTTAGTGCAAATATTACTCTTGCTTGCCGATGTTGTACAGTTACTAATGGTTTTTTAGCAGCTGATCGGCTTTTTAATTCAGATTCATTGATCCTTCTGCTTACAGTAGGTTGGGCACCAGGAAATTCCGTATCAATCCTTGAATCCTTCGACGTCGCAAATAGATTATCTCTTAAGAATTGAACTAAAGCAGCATCTTGTTGAGGAGTGGATACTTTGGAACACCCTGAACTAACTTTTCTTTTTAATGATTGTTGTTGGACCCATCGTTGCTTAATTCTAAAGATTGTTTTCAAATTTCTATTATCGAAATTTGCTAGCGCACTAATTGACCATTTTTGAAATCTTAATTAAAGATCGTATCACAAATTATTTGGATAACAAACCAATTATATTCGTGGTCTGAGCCGCAGCTTGTACCTCGTCTACTTTTTAGGTGTAGAATGCTTGTCTCTGATCGCTTTTCTATTTTTTTCTAAGATATGGTCAATTTGATTTAAAACATCCCCCTAGGGGATATCAGGTGCCTTTGTATATGTTTGTGTGGAGAAATAAGATGAAACATGAACTTATGATCATGTTTTTACTAGCTGCAAAGTCAATAAGATACTGCCGTTTTCATTCGCGTGTCTATGCAGGCTATGTCTCCCAATTATTTGGATGTATTCTTTTTTAGTTTCTATAAATTCGTTTATTTACTACTTAAAAATCTATCATAAGATGTTTTAATTTATTATCGACTGTAAATGCTCCTTAAAATTCCTTATTCACTGCATCTAAACCACTTGACAAAATGATGTGTATTTTTATGCCCTGGATATCCTTCCCTAGCCATCCTGTTTCCCGAATTAATGCGACACACTTATCATACCTTTTCAATTCACTGAGCAAGGCGCTCAATGCTCCGGGTCTACTCAAAGGTCTAACGTTCTAAAGGTCTAATGTCCCAAAAGAAAATTACATGTTGTGTTGCCAATATCTCTGCCTTAATATCCGTCGATTCCGAGGCTTGTTTTCAGGTTTCGTATTAATGGTTTTTTCTGGAGATAGGTTACTGCATGTCGCTGAACTCTGCTCCTCTATCCGGGCTTGGAACCGGCACTAATAGTTATTGAGGTACTCAATCCACCCAGAACTTGCCAGAGGCGGAGTTGAATAACAAATAGAGCAAAGAAATCAATCAGGTTATACTATGCGTTAGCCCCGATACTGGGAAAAAGAGAACTTACACAAGAGACAAAGATAAAAATATATAATACAATATTAATACTGATTACGCTATATGCAAACTTGGTTACATAACATTAAGACATAAAAAACTGATGGTAGAAGGTAAGCCACTTTAGCGCACTTTGACCTTTGGCCCAATTTTTTGGAGGACGCGTATATTATTGTATGTCACTTTTTATGTCGGATGGCAGGTTTATGTTAACTGTCTCGTTTTATGTCACATATCACGTACAAACGTGACATTTAACATAAAACGTCACATCCGACATAAAACGTGATCTTATACGTGCCTCTACCAAAAATGGCGTCAAAGGTCAAAGTGCGCTAAAAAGTTATTATTGTTGTGTTGACTGCTTTGCGAAACAGCTCCGCGAAAGTTATCCCAATCCCAAACCATTTTCGGAGGTTTTCAACCACGAGACGGCGGCGTCCCGGTCCTTTCCTGCTAAATACTTTACCCTGTATAACATTGAAGAATTCGATATTTTTCTTCGTTCTGCATCACGTGGCCTAAATACTCAAGCTTACGTTGTTTTACTAAATTGAGCACTTCTTTTTCTTTTGTCATTTGCTGTAGGGCCTCTACGTTGGTGACATGGTACACACACGATATTTTTAGTATCCTCCATTAGATCTACATCTCGAAGGCTTCAATCCGCTTTTCTGCGACTTTCGTTAGTGTCCAGGCTTCAACTCCATATAGTAACACTATAAGAATGTAGCACCTCACTATCCGCATCTTGGTTTCGAAACGGAGATTACTGCAGCACAGAAAGGATATCAACTTGATAAATGTAGACCGTGAAATTTCAATTTTGGTTCAAATCTCTTGAGAGTAGTCCCATTGTGAGTTAAGGGTAGTTTCAAGGTAAGTGAATCTGTCGACTCTCTGAATGTCTTTGCTACCTGTACTTAGTGCCCCGCTATCTAAATTTGCACGGCTAACAACCATAAATTTCGTTTTTTTAATATTTAGGTCTAGTCTGTATGTCGCGCTCACAGTTCTCCCTCGGTCTAGTAAGGCTTGTATATCATATAGGCTGGTTGCTAGTAATACAGTGTCATTGGCGTAGTGGATAATATTGATGTATTTACTGTTCACTCGGATTCCCATATCTAGGATTGTGAGGGCTTCAGTAAAAGTTTCCTCAGAGTATATATTGAAAAAAAAAGTCCATAAAGCAAAGAAAATCGTAAAAATAAAAAGAGGCAGACCAAGAAAAAATAGATACAGCAAGTAAAAGTGACAGGAAAAGTTAAACAAAAATCAGTCAAGAAATTAAAAAAAAATGAAGAGATCGGTGAATGAAAATGAAAATAGCTAGCCTAAATCCGATACCCAGATAGGCTAAAAAAATAAGAAATAAAGAATAATATATAGAATGTATCTTCTACTTTTTCCCAACAATCGTGATATTTTCTTTCAAAAACATTAAATAAACAACTTCACTCAAAGTCGTGCCCATGCTATCATAATAATTACATCAACGCAATTCAAATTCCCTTCGTACGTCTATGTAATGAGAAAAGTACTATTTTCCATTCTATTTTGGCTCAGCACACAGTATTTACCTTTCAAATTTTCGTATTTCAACTTCCCCGCGATAATTATATTCAAATAGTTTGATGTTGGGATCTTGTTTGAGAAACAAACCGAACTTGCCGTGTACATTTTCCTGGGAAAACGGTTCCCTCGCGCCTAGAAAAGGCACTCCGTATTTTCCCATTCGATGGTGCATATTTAGGTGTGTTATGAATTTGTTATAGGCACTGAATGCCACTTAGGAAAATAGAAGGCCTCGTCGGGAAATTATTCCTAATCATTACCTACGGTTGAATGTCTGCTGCAAACGGAACTTTTAAACTGTACTTTTTATATTATTACGTTTTTAATAGTAAAGTGTTTTTTTTTCTAGTGTCATATTATCAGTTATTAGGTATTGATCTGACGAGTTTTTGTTTTAATATTAATTTTTAAAACCACAGGATTATATTTAAGTTCTACGAATGAAAGAAGTTTAAATGGTTATATTCATCCGTGCATACTGAGTCTACATAAAATAAACAGAATAAAAAAAGTGGTACAATTAAATAAAGTAATTTTATTATTTATTTATTATTTTTTTTACAGATTTTTCATAGATAGTAATTATAGGAAATATTCAAAGTCATTAGTGACTGTAATTGTAAGAACCACTTGTTTTTCCTCTTTATGGACCTCCACTGATAAATCAAAATAATACTCAGTTGTAGGTTAACAAGGCCAAGTGGTTCTGGGCAAAAAAAGAAAAGGTGGGCCTGACCACCACATAGAAGTATTTAGATGTTGAAGCGGAATTTTGAACAAAATTAATTAAGTTAGCCAGAAGAACTGCTGCCAGAAGCTCCAAACGAGCAATCGACTGAGTCTTTAATGGAACAACCTTGCACTTAGCGCTAACCAAAAAGGTTTTGATATTACCATTGTTTTTTTCAATTGAAAAGTGAACAACACTGGCATAACCTACTTGAGAGGCGTCACAAAAACCATGTAACTCGATGCGAGATATATCTTTCGAGCCCAAATAACGAGCAATTTTAATATCAGCGAGATTTGGTAACTCGGTTTTAAATTTTGTCCAAATTTCGGTAATCTCGTCGGATAATATTTCATCCCAAGGGACCTTGAGCTTCCACAATTTTTGTAGCAGACGTTTTGCAAGCAGAAGACAAGGTGGAATAAATTCGAGAGGATCAAAAATCCTACTAATTTCAGACAAAATGTGTCTCTTGGTACAAGAGCGATCAAAAGGAACATAGGAATATAAAAATGAATGAAGGTTCGTCCTTATCGAAAACTATAAGGTGACACAGGTTGACATTAAAATAGTTGATTGCAGAAGCGATAAGGTGCTAGTAATACAGTCAGAATTGATGTAAGTATTTGCAAGGGTATTGGTAATAGAAGACTTGTAGACGGGTTGCAACCAACTAACGGCTCAACAGAGGGATTGGAATAAGTAACCTGAACGTCTGAATTCTCCTCAGAAGTTGTATGGTTCGATTTTTTATCAAAGTGCAAAGTAGTATGATGTGGAAATTTGCAAACACGACATTTATCAGGTGATCCACAATTCCTCATAGAGTGCGGCGAAACTAAACAATTAACGCAAAGTTTATGTTGCTTAGTAGTACAAAACCTCTCTTGAGAGAGTTTAGAAAGAAATAATTCACACTTATATAAGGACGAGTTGTTTCGTACGAACCTTTTTTTTGGATTTTCCATTTATCATTTTCATCTTCGATCAGCTGACGGTTGATATCTTTAAAAGGCGTCACCTGTGCAATTGAACTGCTTTATATTCTTGATTTGGGTGACAGTTCAGACAAATCAACAGAACAAAGTGGCTGTTCTGTGACTACGTCAACTAACCTTGTAGTCTCACATCATTTTGTTCTTTTAAAACGGATTGATTGTTATTGTTATAGTTTTTGCAGCATTGTGTACCTCCATTAAATTTTTTATAGCAGCTTGTTATTTTCCTCTAGGGTTTTATTTTTAGTTCTTAACATCCCCACTATTTAAGGTTGTGTTAGAATCATTAAAACTCCTTTTATGTTCTGCTATACATTTGATTAAAGTTGTACCAGTTTGACTGATGTAAGTTTTTGGACACTTTTTTGGCCACATTTAAACTATGAAAAAATCAGTTACCGATTATTGTAGAACACACTAATTTTTTTAAATTTACCTTCACCTCTAACTTTCAATTTTACGAGGCTAATAACTTTTCTGTACATTGTGATTATTAAACGCGTTTGTATTATTTATTCCTTTTTATTTCGCTAAATGTTTTATTTGTGTAAATCAATATTTCTTTATACTTCTTTTAATAAAGAGTGTACACTACTTTTATTCTTTTTGTGTGTTCAATCACAATAAATTTGTGAAATAATAGTTAATCAGTTGTGTTTTTATCGTGACTGTACTGAATTATCTATGAATAAATTTATGCTGTCAGACAAGTTAGATAAAATGGTACTGTATAAGCAATTCGTGTTTTATAGACGGACAAAACCAACAATCCTTTAAATTAATTGAACACAATAATTTTATCTGACCCATCATCTACATCCCATACCGAAACCGAGCAGGTAACAGTAGAGGTATTAAGAGGGGCATTACGACGAACATATTACTTTCCATTAGGGAGGGTTGTAGGGCCAAATATGCGCCATCAGTCAAAGTATTGTGAAGCAAAAGCATAAATCCTTTGCTAGGGTTTTCTTTTGTGGATAGTAGGCCGGTGGCCGGTCACTTCGGGTCCAGATGACCCGGCCGGCAACGGAATTTAGATTACCCTCCTTTCTGATCGGATAAACGTCATAAATTTGTAAGATCTAAATTAAATTATCACGGAACAGGAACGGGGTATTGTATGCGAAGGTTTGTTGGGCAGTGACGTACATCTAACCAATATAATTTATATTTATATTAAACTATTTTACTGTTACAGCCATTTACAGCGAAAATTAATATTTTTCTAATTTTCCTATTTTTAAAAATATTAATGTACTACCTGTTCATAGTATTTACTAAACATATTATAAACAGCTTTACAAAAACATTTTTTTTTATTTCGAATTAACGTGTCTCGACATTTTGATCATTGCCACGGGAGCAAAGATTTACAGTAGTACCTACAGAGTGATGATACAGAGTTTACAATAGTAAAGAATAACAGAATTATGTAGATTATATTTTTATATAGTTTATTTTTATGAACGAGAGAGTAATTAGCAAAATTTTAACTGGTACCTCCGACCACTCCATGGGCGTGCTCAAGATTAATTGAAAAATTACTTTGAATAATTGTAAAAAATAAATGAATTATTTCAGTGTTATAAGGTGTTACGTGTATGTAAACAAAAGTGACCTCTTTTATCACACACTATATTAGAACTGACTGGCCTACATTAAAAAGGGTTTTAAAAAATTCACATTTTTTTTAATTTTTAAAAATTACAAAAGAGAAAAAGAGTTTTTAAAACCGTCTAAGGTATGTTAAATAGATGAATAAAAATATTAATATAAAACTTACAGCTACTTGTTACAAATCCAAATCAGATTCAGAAGATGAACTTTCAGAACCAAGATTTATAATAACTGGCTCGATCATTTTATCAGTAATATTGTCCAGCTTCCACATTTTTTCCTCTTCTTTAATAGTGTGATTTACTGCCTTTTCCCAGTTTTCAGGTTTTACATTATTTACGGCCTCCAAAAACAACTGTTTAACATCATGAATTTTAAAAGTGGTATTTTTTCTTGAAACTTCACTCTTTATCTGTGCCCATACCAGTTCAATCGGGTTTAATTCACAATGATATGGTGGGGATCTAAGTACTGTCATTCCACGATTTTTGGCAATTTCATCAATTTCGTATTTTTTAAATTTTTCTTTATGAAGGGCACACAACGAATAAAGTTCCTTTCTTATAGATCCGGGATGGTACGTAATATTTTTTGAACTCAGCCAATTCTGCAAGTCTTTTTTTAACCACTTGGTTGTGGGCAGTCCTTCTATAAGTCTGGAGTGATAACTTGCATTATCCATTACTATTACACAGTTCTTAGGAAGAAGATCTATCATTTGTTCGAACCATTCTTGAAAGACATCAGCGTTCATGTCTTCATGGTAGTCACCGGTACGAGTTGATTCAAAAGTTAATAAACCACCTTCAACAAAACCGTCTGAACTGCCAATGTGTACTATTATCAGCCTGCGTCCCTTTCCTGATGGTGGGTTTAAACCAGTAGATAAGTTATTTACAAAAGCGTGCCTTTGACTTGTAACAGTTTCATCCTGCCAAAATTTATTTGGTGTATGACCCTCGTTGATCCATGTTTCATCAAGATAAAATATTTTTCTTTTTTGGTTTCTCATTTCCTTTATGGTTCTTAGAAAATGTCTTCTCCATATGACAATATCGCTTCTTTCTAATAAAATAGACTTTCTGGGATTCTTTTTCCAGCGGAAGCCTATTTCTTTTAAAAGTTTCCATAACGTACTTCGACTCATTTCTGGGTAATCCTTATCATCTCGAACTGAGACAAGAACTTTATCCAATGTTGGAAATTCTTGTCTAAAGAAGAATTCATGCACTTTCCGTCGAAGTCCTTCTTTAAAATGATATTCTATTTGAAATTTTGGTTTCCCTGGAGCATTACGTGGCATTTGAAAACTACCACATTTCTCTTCTTTAATAACTCTGTAAATCGTAGATTTCCCAACACCAAGTGTACTGCTAACTAACTCAACGGTCTCATCAACACTTTCACATAAACGTTTGTCTGTATATGATTTAAAACAATTAAATATTAATGTTTTTTCATTAACTGTTAAAGGACCAATTTTTCGGCGTTTACACGGCACTTCCAAATTTTCCATAACACTAGTATACACAATAAACTGCACCTTGCAACTGAAGTACCTACTTTTAGTGAACTGTTAAGAATTTTGAATACGCCACTTGGACCTTCCTACAAAATGGAAAAACCACTATCACATTTTCTGTGGAATAAGTTTAGAAGGTAATTATCTAGTCAATTACTGTCGTAGATTCCTGGAATTAAAGAATTAAATGTTTGATTGTTGAAACCCTTACTTCGTGGAATGCACTCATTTCAGATAAAATAAAACGTTTTATTTTATCTAAAGAATTAAACTTTATTTTGCAAATAGGTAGGTACTTATTAAACTTTTATTGGTTATATATAACCAATAAAATAAACATCTTACATTTCTTGCAAATTCATTAGTACCTGTTAACCTCCATCACTCCGACACTGGCAACCTTATTTAGGGATTAGTAACCCTCACAACTATTGTATTCTATTCTGCTCCAACCTTTATACCTGGTGGTCATACTCAATTTAAAATTGTTTTCCTATATACTTCTGTAAACTTGTTGACAAATATCTGTTTTTCATTGAGTCACCCGTATCAACAGTTTAGGGATTTGCATACATAATTTATTGTTTTATTACTCTCTCATACATAAAAATACACTATAAACAACTGTGTAGTCTATTAGGCCGTTGTGTCGGCTTGTACAGTTCAGAAGTTCTTCTAAACTGTAGTAAGTTATGTTGCTGGCAATGCGCTGGCGTGGTACTGTTGATATTCTTTGAGGTTGTGCTTGACGGTAATAGGAATATCGTTGCAGTCGGAGCATAACTGTTGGTCTGTAGAGGACATAAGATGACCGTGTGTTAAACGTGTGTGTCTCATCCTCAATCTACGTGTTGCTATCTTCTCTTTCCTGCTCAGTGATGTTAGGGTTATATAGCTGTTAATATTAGGTTGTACTTCTCTTTGTGTCTTTGGCGATTCAAAGTTCATGCCACTTGCCTTGCTTATTTCGTTTGAATTTTGATTTTATATATTTTTGGAGCTGTATGTTGTAGATGAGTAGTTTAATGTAGATGCTTATTTTGCAGCGCTCTCAGCCATCTTATTTTCTTGCATGCCGATATGCATATTATTATTGTTATATTATTATTATTGAAGTCACTCGGAAAGTGTGGGCATAGATCGGTTTTAGTACTTTATGCACTGGGTGATGTTGATTAAAAATATTTTCTAACGAATGAATTGCGGATAACGAATCGGTGCACAGACTTACACTTTGATGATTGTCAAAAGGGAACTCGAGAGCTTTTGAAAAACTGAGGAGTTCCCCTGAAAACACGCTATATTCGTTGGATATTCGGTATTATCCTAATACTGTATCATCTGTGGTGTACAAGAATTATATTTATTATGTTTGGTACTATGTTTGGTATTATATACCAAAAGACTAAATTTAGAAAGTGAACAGCACTATGTATACTTCGTAGACTTACAAACACTTTTGACTCCAGTATGGACAACTTATAAACAGTCAGTCAAAAATGCAAAACCACATACAGCTAATACAGTATAAATCCCAATGCACGTTTTTATCTACGTTATTAAGTTGACATTGTTGCCAAATTACAAAAAAAAATCCTGAATTCAGTTTAAATCAAATATTTCACATAATTATTACAGAAGTGGATTGTACAACAAAATAAATAAATTGTTGTGCTTATTTTGTTGCAAAGCCTTTTTAAAATCCAAGCCAGGACACCATGGATACGATGTTGCAAATGTAAGCAGCGGGCTCATGTTTTTTGTGCCGGAATTGCACCAAAAACAAAACACATGCATTTGAATGTATGCCGCTTTGCCCTAAACTATTACAGCGTAACTAATAAAGCAAGTATAAAACTTATACTGAGAATAAATCAGGTATAGGCAAAATCTTTACCAATAAACACGGAATAACTTAGATATAGGTTATACTTGATATAAGAATTTATTCCAAGATTATACCAACCCGCACCCTAGTTTAAGTCTGGTATAACGGTATAACCTATTTTATAAATGTGAAAGTCATCAGTGACAAGAATATATTATTTTTTGTATTATTTTGTGAGTAGCTATTTAATAAAAAAAATGTGTTTAAGAGGTGTTGCGGCTGTCGAGGAAGTTGATAATTTAATTAACATGATGGAAAATACACGAAAAAGAAAAACTTTTAAAGAAATAATAAATCCCTTTTCAAAACACTGATAGAGAATTTAGAATAAAATATCGGTTTTCTAAAGTCGGTGTAAGGTTTTTTGCAATTTTTAAATACTCAAACTTAACATATAAGCAAAGAATATAGTCTATATTCTTTGATATAAGATATTAAATAAAGATATATATGGTGTCAGTTGTCATTGTCAGTTTCAAAGAAAAATCAAAATTGACATATTTCACTCAATATTTCGTTGTTCCATGTATTTATGCAAAAGATTGCGACATTGCCAAACTATTATTTCGGAATAAAGTGGGAATACTTATAACTAACTTATACCGAGTTTATTTGTAACAAATTATTTTGGTATTATATTTACCTTATACTTAGGATAACTATTCTAAGTTTAAATACGGAATAACCTTAGAATACGAGTGTTTTATTAGTAAGACAGTTAAAGATTAAAAATACTTGAAGTTTTTTATATCTTTCCAGATTATCTTCTTCTTTTTCAGCGACTGGGAAGAAGATAATCTAGAGATAGAATCTTCACACTCGGATAATGAAGCTGTCGAAGATTTGATTGTATCTCATTGTTCTAATGAACTGACAGGGCAAGATGCCATTTCGGATATGGAAAAAGTTGCTAAGTCGATATCTGGAAAATCAAAGTATGTAGTGGTCCTAACAAAGAAAAGTTTTAAGGGTACAAATGGTCATAAGTGGTCGACCGAAGTTCCCCATAAATCAAGAAGGACAGCTGCAAGGAATCTTATTCACTTTGTATCAGCTACCAGAGATACCGCTAAAAACGGTAATACTTTTAATGAACACTAATTACATTTCTTTCCAAACATGCTACTTAAAATTATTTTGCAACATACAAGAAATGCAAAAATTGTAAGACAAGCTGAGAATAATCAAGAAAATGTGTCTCAAGTATCAATTGAAGAATTAAGAGCCTTAATTGCAATTCTTGCCCTTTCTTCCACAAAAAAAGATAACCATATATCTGCAAAATACACATTTGGAACTTTATTTCCGGAACATAGCATTTTTAATAAAATTACTAAGATTCCCTGATTTGCAATTAACCAGTGTAATTAACCAGTATTTCTATATAACGTCGCGATGTTTTATAACTGATTTATTTGTTCCACTGGATTACCTCTCCTCGACGGTTTGTAGTAGCGTATGTGGCACGCCGACAGTGTTGCTCCGTCTACCGATTTTTCCAGAAAGTCCGGTTTTGTGCAGATAATAAATAATGTTTTATTAACATCAATTTTGTTTGTGTTTATTAGGTATAATTTGAATTTTAAAATTTATACTTAAATACATTTATTATTCCAAATATTGTTTATAATTCCAAATTAAAAAGAGTGTAATATTATTTTATTTTTATAATTCCTTTTTATTTTTAATTTTAGAAATCTAGCTTTTTTAGAAAGTTAGCTTTCGTTGAATTAACATGCAATCTAGGTGTGTTTCGTTTTTACACTTACACTGGCAGCATCGCGGCGTGAATTGAGACTCCAGTCGAACAAATGAAGTAATTATAAAAGATCGCGACGTTGTATTGAAATTTACACCGGTTAATTGCACATTAAAGGATCTGAGTTTTTGTATTAAAAATCCTATGTTCCGTAAATATTTTACCAAATCTGTATATGTTTCACATTTCCATTTCAGGAACGTTCTACAGAGCGTGTATAAGTTGTAATCGCTTTATATATATATATATATATATATATATATATATATATATATATATATATATATATACATATATATATATATACATATATATATATATATATATATATATATATATATATATATATATATATATATATATATATATATATCCGATTTTTTAGGCATTACGCCCGTTCGGTAGGGATCTATGGAGGAGTATCACCGAGCCGCAAGCCCTTATCTCTTGCCGTACTGCTCCACCATAGGCCGATCAGAACCCAGCATATCCTAGTCTAAGCCGCAGATTCATCTAGAATTTTAAACTGCTGCGTTAGACTTTTTGTTTTCTGTACACCGAGCTGGGGCTCGACCCACATCCACTAAACCATTCGACAGTGAAGCGAATGAGAGGCAGCCGCACAGCCCGCTGAGCTATCTGACCGACATCGCTTTATATTTCTACTAAATTTTATAGGGTTTGACGAAAAGCAAACAAGGCAAGAGAGACAAGTAAATGATCCATTTACTCATATCCGCGAAATATGGGATATTTTTATTGAAATATGCAGCACTTCATATACCTCATCATCATATCTCACAATTGACGAGCAGCTGCTAGGATTCTGGGAAAGATGCCCTTTCAGGATGTACATCCCCAATAAACCTTTAAAGTACGGAATTAAGATTGTTATGGTATGTGATTCCTTCAGTAAATATATGTTGGAAAATGAACATTGTGTGTATTTTATGATATGGTTAATATAGAAAGTAATAATTCCTATGTCATTTACACATACAACATATTAAAACGAGGTAAAAAGCTCATCTCTCGGTACCAGTATATCTTCTTCTTCTTCACGTGCCATCTCCGCTACGAAGGTTGGCTATCATCATGGCAATTTTGACCCTGGAGGCTGCCGCTCGGAACAATTGTATGGAAGTGCAAGCAAACCACTCCCTGAGGTTTCTCAACCATGACATTCTTCTCCTACCTATGCTGCGCCTACCTTCAATCTTTCCTTGCATAATTAGTTGTAACAGTTGATATTTATTCCCACGTGTAATATGTCCCAGGTATTGTAGTTTCCTCATTTTAACACTCAATACGACCTCCTTTTGTTTGTTCATCCTGTCTAATACAACTTGGTTAGTTATCTTATCCTTCCAGGAGATTTTTAACATTCTTCGGTACGCCCACATCTCAAATGCCTCCAGCTTACCCATACATTGCTTATTTAGTGTCCACGCCTCCACCCCATATAACAGGACCGAGAAAACATAACATTTAAGCATTCGTATTTTCAGCTTTAGGCTTAGGTTTCGGCTACACAACATTTGTTTCATGTTGTTAAAGGCACTGCGGGCTTTCTCTATTCTTATTCTTATTTCTCTGGTGTATTCGTTTGACTCGTTAATATTTGTTCCGAGGTAATTGTAATTTTGTACTCGTTCAATGAGATTCTGTCCTACATGTAAGTTGATATTATTGATACGTTTCTTTGTAATTATCATGAATTTGGTCTTCTTTGTATTCAGTGACAGACCAAATTCTTCACTTGCTTCTACCACTTTGTTTAGTAATCTCTGTAGGTCGTCAATATTTTCTGCTATGAGCGCGGTATCATCAGCATATCGGATATTGCAAATGGGGTGACCGTTGATCTTTACTCCGGCTTTTTCGTTCATAAGAGCTTTTTTAATAACTTCTTCCGCGTAGACATTGAACAAGGTTGGAGACAACACACAGCCCTGCCGAACACCTCTTTTGATCTGTATTCTATCTGATATCGAGCTGTTAATTCGTACTGTAGCTTCTTGTTTGTAGTATAGATTCCTTATCACTCGCATGTCCCTTGTATCAATATTTTTATTTTCCAGTATTTGCATCAGTGGCCTATGTTTTACTGTATCAAATGCTTTGTTATAGTCTAGTAAACACACAAATATGTCCTGATTTACGTCTAAACATCGTTGTGTTAGAACATTAAAAGCAAACAGTGCCTCTTTAGTTGATATAAGTATAATAAGTATAACCAGTATATAGTTGATTTGAACTAGTCTCTTGCCGAACCATGGATTAGACAAAGATTCGAAACCGCTACTTTGCGACGAAATATTCATACATATAGAAGAAGTTCCCACATATCAATAAAGAAAAAGAAAAATTTGCTTTCATTGTCCAAGCTGAAAACGGCGAATGACAACTACATACTGCCAAGTATGCAAGCATGCGATATGCGGTGAGCATCGTGGAAAAATTTGCACCGAGTGTTTAAAACCTTCTTCTCTTCTTCTTTCAGTGCCTATTCGTTCCGAATATTGGCAATCATTCTGGCTATAATTATTTTATTAACTGCTGCTTTAAATAAATTCGTTGTTGTTGTGGAGAACCATTTCCTCAGGTTCTTCAACCATGATATTCTCCTTCTCCCAATTCCTCGCTTTCCGAATACTTTACCCTGTAGGATTACCTTCAGTAATCTGTATTTAGTGCTGTTTCTCATTATATGTCCGAGATATTCCAACTTTCTCCTTTTAATGGTATACATCACCTCTCTTTCTTTGCCCACTCTTCGTAATACGGTCTCGTTGGTTATCTTGTCTGTCCATGATATCCTTAGAATTCGCCTGTATAGCCACATCTCGAAGGCTTCAAGTTTTTTCTCCATTGCTTCAGTTAGTGTCCAGGATTCAACTCCGTAATACAATATTGAGAAG
This sequence comes from Diabrotica balteata, assembly GCA_918026665.1. Taxonomy (NCBI): domain Eukaryota; kingdom Metazoa; phylum Arthropoda; class Insecta; order Coleoptera; family Chrysomelidae; genus Diabrotica; species Diabrotica balteata. The sequence goes on from OU898279.1 coordinate 163,665,761, forward strand.
ATATAACATCGTAGGAGCCTTACTTTTATCTCCAGATTAAGATTGTGGCTTTTAAAGAGTTTGGCCATGTTATTGAATGCACTCCTAGCCTTCTCTATTCTATATTTTATTTCCTGTGAGTGATCCCATTGTTCATTTACTGTTGTTCCAAGATAGTTATACTGTTTTACTCGGTCCACTGGTGTATTATTGATAAGTAGTTGAGCGTCTCTAACTTTATTTTTGCTGATGATCATAAATTTAGTTTTTGTTATATTTACTTGAAGTCCAAATCTTTCACTTACTTCATTTACTTTGTTTATTAGTTGCTGTAAACTGTTCAAACTGTCTGCAAAAATAACGGTGTCGTCTGCATAACGGATGTTGTTTAGGCGTTCTCCATTTAGAAGTATTCCATGTTCGCATTTTTCCAAGGCTTCACTAAATATTTCCTCTGAATATAGATTAAATAATATAGGTGAAAGTATACAACCTTGTCTAACGCCTCGTAGAATCTGGATCATTTCCGTTGGTTCACCTCCAAAATTCGTTCTTATTGTGGCTGATTGGTTCCAGTATAAATTTTGTATTATACGCCGATCTTTATCATCCATTTGGGCTTTTGTTAGAATATCCATCATTTTTTGGTGTTGAACTGTATCAAATGCTTTTTGGTAGTCCACAAAGCAGGTGTAAATATCGCAAGTCATATCTCTGCATCTTTGAAATAATACTTGTAGACTAAACAGTGCATCTCTTGTACCTACGCCTTTCATGAATCCAAACTGTGTGTCTTGTATTCTCTCTTCGCATAGCTTGTATATTCTACGATGTATAATTTTAAGAAAAAGTTTTAATGTATGGCTCATTAGACTTATTAGCCTATATTCTCCGCACTTTTTTGCTCCCTGTTTCTTTGGTAAGGTAATAAATTCTGAAAGTAGCCAATCTTTTGGGATATTGCCTGTGTCATAGATATTATTGAAGATTTTACATAGTACTCTTAAAGATTCATCATCAAGAAGTTTAAGAAATTCGGATTGTACTCCGTCTGGTCCTGGAGCTCTACCTTCTTTTAGTGATATTATGGCTGCTCTTATTTCTGCCACTAGTATAGGTGGTCCTGTTTCCGTAGGTATTGGGAGCTGGTTCTCTCTCTCTCATCAAAAAATAAATTTTTTATGTAATTTTTCCAGGTATCATTGATACTCTCTTTGTCCACGATTATCTCTCCATTGTCATTAACAAGTTTACTTACTCTTCTGTAAACCTTAACCAATTCTATTTTTTATTTATTTAACAACTTTCTACGACTTATAATGAAAGGGAAAGTGAAAGGAAGAAGAGGTACAGGAAGAAGAAAATGCTCCTGGTTGAAGAATGTAAGAGACTGACAGGCATGGACACACATTCGATACTAAGAACAGCTCAAGATAGAGAGCAATTTGCTGTAGTTATAGCCAACCTCAGTAATGGAGAAGGCACCTTAAGAAGAAGAATTCGTTTAAAATATGTTATTATAGTGATAAAAACTCTCCTTCAGATTTTTAATATACGTTTTGTAATTACAAAGCATTTTTTATATGTAGTAAAATTTACGATAGTCCGGTAATCACTTGCTGGCTAAACAAGTCCGGTAATTTAGGATTAATAAAAAAAATTAAACATTCTTACTAAATAATTTACTTTTGAACTGATTTTAAAATAATTTTTGAAGAAACAACTGTTTGAGACCCACTGACCACCACCTACTTCCAAATCCTTTAAACATGGTTTTGTCTATATCTAGAACATGTATAACTACGCCTCTGTTTTATTTTATTGTCAAAACTTCAGCATTCAAGTATGTGCGTTATTTGTACGGTTGCTGGTTGCAAAGAGGTGTTCCCATATAGGCGCAAATTGCCTCCAATTAAAATATTATTTCTAAGGGATTCGCAGGGAATTCCTCTAATTAACTCCTATTAAATCAACTCTACGCAGTTCATATATTTGTTCAAACGCCACTTTGTAGATTAGTAATTAAATTGTATTCGATTGCTGCAATAAACTTAAATGATAATTTAATATTGCGATAGCTAATCTCACTGGAATGATATAGTTAGTTTCTATAATTATCTTTGTTTACTGATAGAACTGATAGAATGAAGCTATATAAATATTTGGTTTAATTATTGCAGTAATTTATCAAATAAATTCGTCTAAGAACTGAAATTAAGAGGAACAATGCCACAAAGCCCAAGGATTTATTAATACTTTAGATAGAAATATGCAAATGTATTGCAAATACTCAACGTCTATTCTAAGCAACTAAAAATTTTAGGACGAGAACTACAGAAGAAAAATATTTTTATATTTCATAGTTACCACAATTAATAGGAAAAGACGAAAATGAAATCACAAGTAGAGAAAACATACTGACACGAATAGAAGAATTTTACACAGAACTTTACAGATCACATCAACAAGATGATGAGATGAGACCAGCACGGAAATTAATAAAAAATGTTGGATCAGAAATAATGCCAAAAGTAACAATTTCAGAGGTAACTACAGCATTGGAAAACATGAAGAGAAATAAAGCTGCAGGAAAAGATAGTATTACCACAGATATGATATTAGAAGGAGGTAAGGAACTAATTGCAATTGTAACTAAGCTTGTGGACAGTTGTTTACATCAGGGAAAAGCCCCTAAGAGCTGGAACAACTCTAAAGTAATCTTATTGCACAAGAAAGGTGATAGTCGAAAATTGGAAAACTACAGACCCATGAGCCTACTGTCACACCTGTTTAAAATACTCACCAAAGTCATAACTACTCGACTAACAAGGAAATTAGACGAATACCAACCATATGAACAGGCAGGTTTTAGAAAAGGCTATTCAACTTCCGATCACCTGTTAACCACAAAAATATTAATAGAAAAATGTAACGAATACAAGTTTCCAGTTTTCCTTGCATTTGTAGACTACGAAAAAGCTTTCGATACCATAGAACACACGGCCGTAATAAACGCAATGCAAAATTGTAGAATAGACAGCAGATATATTAACTTAATAAAAGAAACTATGAACCAAGCTACAGCTACATACTACCTAAATGAAAATGAACACACGAACCCTGTACCATTAAACAGGGGAGTCAAACAGGGAGATACTTTATCACCCAAACTGTTCACCTTAGTTTTGGAGGACGTTTTTAAAAACCTAAATTGGAAATATAAGGGAATAAACATCAATGGCCGCTACCTCAGTAATCTACGATTTGCAGATGACATAATCCTGATAGCTACTGACCTACAAGAAATGCAAACCATGCTTGTAGAACTTCATACCGAATCTTCTAAAATAGGACTGAAAATGAATTTAAACAAAACAAAAGTCATGCACTCCGAAGACACCGTGACAATAATAAACGATAAAGTTATAGAAAAAGTTGAAGAATATATATACTTGGGACAAAAAATAATCCTAAATAGGGAAATTCAGACTGAAGAAATAAAAAGAAGAAGAAAGTTAGCTTGGGCAGCATTCGGTAAACTGAACTATATACTCAGAAATCAACAAATTCAATTACATCTTAGATCTAAAGTTTTTGATGCATGCATTATTCCGATATTAACTTATGCGGCACAAACATGGACAATCACAAAAAAGAATATGAATATACTTAGAGTCACTCAACACGCGATGGAAAGAGCAATGCTAGGTATATCACTTAAGGACAAGAAAACAAACACATGGATAAGACAGAAAACCAAAGTCACCGATGTGGTGCAAAAAGCATTAAAGCTGAAATGGGAATACGCTGGACATGTAGCTAGGAGCGATCTAAACAAATGGCACAGATCAATTTTAACCTGGAGACCATACCAACACAAAAGACCCAGAGGCAGACCTCCTATGAGATGGACAGATGATCTGAAAAGGACTGCCGGGAAAAATTGGCTACAAGTAGCGTACAATAAAAAACAATGGAAAGGAAGACTTGAAGAGGCTTATGTTCAGATGTGGACGTGAATGGCTAGACGAAGAAGAAGAAGAAGAAGTTACCACAATCATAATTAACACTGCAGCGGTGGCGTTAAGTCTCTGAGACTCAAGAGTCTTACTGGACGGTACAAAAAGATTAAGGTTTAAACCACGAACGTCGTGCTGTTGATACCATCCTAATATTTATTATCGCATCGATCTTCGAGCCGAGAAAAAATCGATATTTCTAGATTTTTATCTTTATGGCTATAACTTATTTAGATCCATTAAACTGCTCATTCTCTCGTACCATAGATCATCCTCAAGTTCTCTTTTCCTAATTTCTTTATCAGCTCCTTCTCTCCAGCTTTTTCTAGGCCTTCCTAGTCTCCGCCTACCTTTTGGTTGCCATTCAAGAATTTGTCTTGGTATTCTTTTCTCCGACATTCTCCTTACGTGTGCGTACTATCTGAGTTGTGTGGATTTGTAATCATCAAAACAATTACAATCTAAAATCGAGCTTATTATTCTACATAAACAAATTCAAGTAATATTCAGTGTCCTTCCTAATGCAATTTTGGTATATCGATTGTACCAAGAAAAATTTGTATGAATTATCCAATTCTCTTCACAGCTCCGTTCCCTCATGTTTGATCTCCTTCGACTATCGACAACTTATTCACACGTTACTAATATGATATAATATATTTGACCCAAAATTCTCAAATTGAAATTAATTATGAATGTTTCTCCCATTGAAACGCTTCCTCTGCCTTGAGTTGTCCAATTCCTCGTTCTATGCAAAATAAACTATCAGTTCTCAGCAGCCTCCTATGTAATTGGCAATATTAAACAAGATATTGCAATTTAGTGTCTTCAATGCTCTCTTTCGAATGCACGTACCTTTCCAATGATGCCAGCCTCTCGCCAAACTTAATCTCTCGTTCCGAAATAAACAGCGATACGTAGAATACAAGTAGGAAAAGTTTACTTACAAATTTGTACCAGATCAGCTACCGTCGGACACACTTACTTCACCAACTCACAACTTATTCTTTATCACTTACTACCCCTGGAGACCACCCGAAAACCAACCATTCACATTAAGAAACTGGAACTAACTAACTCTCTCATCTCATCTATCCATCCATCCAACCTCTCATTATACACACCCATCTCACCACTTTCCAAATTCTCGGCCAATCAGAAATTTGCATACCTCTCCCCACATAAAATCAGAAATACCTACAAACTTTCCTAATTCATATTATTTCTACAAGGACACTTAATTTCTACTGGGTATTTACAGATTCCGAAAAACCGTTTACTTATTAACTATTTTTATTGTCCTGTTCATGGCGCAAACCCGGATTACGGAACACTTTATGGCTTATGGGAAAAAACCATCGTTAACTTCTATTCATTGTACCCGCACTATCCACTTGTTATATTTATACAAAAGATTATTTATGACTCAGATTACCTTTAGTTAATTCCAGGCAGTTCGGAGTATTTTTACTTTCTGTAATCTCTGAAATATTGATTTCATCGTACATATATACATCGCACATATACATATACATATATATATATATATATATATATATATATATATATATATATATATATATATATATATATATATGTAAAATATTTATTATATATATATATTTAAAAAAAAAGTCCACATTTTTTTAAGCATGTTTATAGAAAAACTATTCAATTTATGGATTTTCTAAAAATAGTACATTGTTTACCGGTTAGGAAAAGCTTAACATTCCTGGACGACTGTGAAGATTGCTAAGTCGAGGCGCAAGCCGAGACTTAGCAACACAGAGTCCAGGAATGTGGCTTTTCCTACGAGGTAAACATACTATTTTTCCGCAAATCGTTTAAAATTCGACAGATATTGATTGATTTAAAAAAAAACGCGATAATTTTATTCCCAAATAAATGGTGCTTTGAAATTCCTAATAAAATTACTTGGGTTACTATGGAAACGTATTGAGGTTGAATTGTCAAACTTGACGCTTATAAATTTAATTGCTGGTGTTCTCGAAAGTAAAATGATAAGTGATGATGAAATTTCCATTCCTGGGACTCCTCCAGAGCTGGTTGAGGCAGTGAATACTGCTTCATTAGAATTATTGCCAAAGAAATCAAGAGAAAAGTACGAAAATGCATACAGACGTTTTATGGATTATCGCATGAGTAAAAATACGAGTTCTTTCTCAGAAAATGTTGTAATGGCATACTTCCTAGACCTTTGTTTAAAGATGAAATCTTCAACATTATGGGCCAATTATTCAATGCTGAAGTCAACCCTTGCACTTAAACACAATGTAGATATATCTACATACTCAAAACTTCGTTCTTTATTGAAACGGCAAGCTCAAGGTTATAGGGCAAAGAAATCTAAGATTTTAACGAAGGAAGAAATTGAAAAATTTATCCAGGAAGCTCCAGATAAAGAAAATTTAATGATTAAGGTAATTTACAAGGTTTTAATTTCTATTTAGATTATAGCTTTATTTATTTTTTAGGTGGCTGTAATATTTGGTATTTCTGGGGCCTGTAGAATGGATGAGTTAGTCCGAATGACTGTACACGATATAGAAGACTTAGAATCTAAGCTTTTAATCAGCATACCTGATTCGAAAACCAACAAACCAAGATCATTTGTAATTAATCAGATCTACTTGAATGTTTATCGAAAGTATGTTTCGTTAAGGTCGGTCAGATAGCTCAGCGGGCTGTGCGGCTGCCTCTCATTCGCTTCACTGTCGAATGGTTTAGTGGATGTGGGTCGAGCCCCAGCTCGGTGTACAGAAAACAAAAAGTCTAACGCAGCAGTTTAAAATTCTAGATGAATCTGCGGCTTAGACTAGGATATGCTGGGTTCTGATCGGCCTATGGTGGAGCAGTACGGCAAGAGATAAGGGCTTGCGGCTCGGTGATACTCCTCCATAGATCCCTACCGGACGGGCGTAACGCCTAAAAAAAAACCGGATATATATATATGTTTCGTTAAGACCAAAAAATATGAACAGTGACCGATTTTTCTTTAAATATCAAAGCGGAAAGGGTTGTAGACAAGTGGTAGGAATTCATCAATTTAGAAAAATGCCCAAAATAATTGCTACTTATTTGAACTTGGTAAATCCGACAGAATATACTGGTCACTGCTTTCGTCGGTCTTCTGCAACAATATTGGTTGACTCTGGTGCCGACATAACTAGTTTAAAGAGGCATGTCGGATGGAAGTCATCAAACGTTGCTGAAGGATATATCGAAGAATCGCTTAACAATAAGGTTGAGGTGGCAAATAAAATTTTCACAGTACAAAATATTCAACAAAATGACACTTCCACCCTGCATGTTGTCCAAAATGTTTCTCATAGTTCTAAGAGTGTTGCTCCAATGTTCAATAATTGTACTAACTGTCAAATTACTGTAAATATAACAAATTGATCTTAAAAATGTATTCAGCAATGACTTGATGTTTTCAAAATATAAATTAATTCCTTATAAGCAATGTGTTTTCTATCATTTATGTAGAACACTAACAACTGTACGGAAATATCATTTCCTTACAGTAAGGAAATGACATTTCCTTACAGTAAGGAAGTCCTGACTTTTTCTTCAAGAAATTTTGACAGGAATGTCAAAATTTCCTGGCGATTTGCGGAAAAGTTATGTTTATGTTTAAGTAAAACAGTATATATATATATATATATATTATATATATATATATATATATATATATATATATATATATATATTGTTTTACTTAAACATAAACATAACTTTTTTAGAAAATCCATAAATTTAATAGTTTTTCTATAAACATGCTTGAAAAAAAATGTGGACTTTTTTTTTAAATTCATCCTAATGTATATTGGCTCCACAATAATTCTCCAAATTCGGTTATGTAAAAGGGACTAATAAACCCTCGTTTTCATGCATTCACTGCTTGAAAGACCCTTCTTGATGGATTAGAATTGGTTGAAAAGAGTCGCCTGTCCATTTTTTGTCAGTATATTGATTCAATTATGTAATGGTTTGTATACTTTTTTCAATAGCGCCTTTGTTGCTTTTTAATTTTTCGAAAGTGTACGGGACCATGTATGATATTGAGAGGATTAAGGGTGGCGGTAGGCTCTGCGGTTCATAAAAAAGAAAAGGTTTATACGCGCTAGTCGATTTCTCGAGATACAAGTTGAACACAATGAGATTAGCTTGTTTATATAAGGCACTAATTCTACTGAAATCGTTTTTAATAAAGAGCTATATTTTTAATAAAGGAGATCGTTTATCACACAACTAAAGAATGTAGCATTATGTTGACAACAACAATCTAAACAAAAAACGGATTGACGACATAAATTTCCATGTATTACAGACTAGTTGATTGGTTGAACTAACACCCAATATATTAAATTTTAAAATATCTTTTAAATAATATCTTTTGATAAAAGAATTCACAGCCTCAACATTAGTTGAGTGGAAGTTCATTGCACCTCGATCTCCACACCAGGGTAGAATTTGGGAAGCAGCTATAAAAAGTTGCAAGTATCATTTACTAAGGATGATGGGCAATAATACTTTTACATTCGAGGAATTTACCACTATTTTGACTCCATTAGAAGCTGTTTTAAAATTCACGACCCATCTGTCCATTGTCTTCTTCTTCTTTTTCTTCATCTTTTTTGTAAGCAAAATGCTCGTTCAATGTGAACCTTTTGGTGATTTGTCTCTCGCTATTCTAACTAATCGGGTCTCTTCCATGCTGTTTATGTGTTCGTTCCATTCCTTTTTTCTGTTCAGTGTCCACTCATTTATTTTTGGTATATTGGTATATCTGGTATATCTGGTAAATTGCATATTATTGATTTCTTCTGATCTCTTCACTCCTCATTCGATCCCTCAGTGTGTTTCCTGTAATTCTCCTCAGTAAACGCATCTCCGCTGTTTCTAGTAGTTGCTGAGTTTTGGAGGTATCCGGTCTTGTCTCTAAAGTGTATGTCATTATTGGTCTTATTGTTGCTTTGTAGATTCTTGATTTCACGTCGGTATTAATGTAGGGATTGCGCCATATTGTGTTATTAAGACAACCTGCTATTTTATTAGCCTTTTGTACTTGATTTTTCACTTCCTTCTCCACATCTCCATAGCTAGACAGTGTAATTCCTAGGTAATTTGTCTCCATTACTTGCTCAATGCTGATACCGTCGATTTCCAGTTTACATCTAATTGGTTCTTTACTGATTACAATTGTTTTAGTTTTCTGTGTAGAGATTACCATATTAAAGTCCTTTGCCCTTGTGTTGAATCTATGGGTTAGTCTTTGTAGATCGTCTTCATTGGATGCAATTAGGGCCGCATCATCTGCATAGCAGAGTATTCTGATTTCTTTGTTTCCCATTTTGTATCCTCTTCCTTTATTAATAGTATTGATGATTTCATCCATGATTAGATTGAATAGCGTTGGACTAAGCGAGTCTCATTGTCTTATTCCATTGCCCATATCTATTGGATCTGTAAGCTGGTCATCTATTCTGACTTCCATATTGTTGTTCTGGTAAATGTTCTCTATTGTTTTTATAACATTTGGTGGAATTTCTCTATCATAAAGAAGGTGAATTACATCTTTAAGCTTTACTTTATCCAATGCTTTCTTCAGGTCTATTAGATATATGAATGCTGGTCTGTTATACTCTAGTGCTTTCTCGGTAATCTGTTTTAAGATGAATACTGCATCTGTGCACGATCTTCCTGTGCGAAAACCCTGCTATTCATCCGCTAAGGTAATTCTCTGATTTATTTGGCCTTGCAATATTTTGGTTGTAAGCTTCAAAGTGGTGTTTAATAAGTTGATACCTCTGTAGTTTTCAGGTTGTTTTTATCTCCTTTTTTGTATAGTAGGATAAGCTCGCTTTTCTTCCACATCTGTCCATTGTCAGACAGTCCAAATGATTGTTCGTTGCTAACCCCCGCTCATTTTCTCATGGAAAGCAGCATGACTTCCTATCCAGAGAAAGATATCTCAACAAGATCCGAAAATAGTTTGTCACTGTGGCAGAAATGCAGCAAAATTCAGCAGGATTTCTGGAAATGTTGGTCTAGGGATTATTTAAATCGCCTTAAAAATAAGCCCAAATGGTTTCTGCCCCAAGAAAACATTAAAGTCAATGATCTTGTACTCCTAATCGATGATAACACTCCTCCTCTAAAATGGCCACTGGCAAGAGTAATCGAAACATTGCCAGGTAAAGACGGCAGGGTTAGAACTGTAAAACTAAGAACTAAAGACGGAACATTTATAAGATCTGTTGTTAAAGTATGTTCTTTACCTCATACTCATTTAGATGTATGTCACATCAACGTTGCGTAACAACAATATTTAATATTTTTATTTAACTTTGTATCATATTATTATATCATACTGTATATTAGTTTAGATTTATAAAATTCCTTTGTACCATCTAATAATCTGTAAGGCACCGATAGCTTGCATTCAAATAACTTTCTAGACACAAGTTTCTAAAACCTTCATAGAATCGTAACAATGAAAGGATTAGTATTTTCCAAATTATCGGTTTGACTATTCGAAAATTCCGAAAGTTGAGACAAATACCCTTCTCAGGTAGCTTTTACCAATGAATTCAAAGTCGAAGGTATTTGAAATGTAAACATATCCTTTATATACGTCGAGGGGGTCAGGGGGAGATTTCTGAATGTTAAAAAATTACGAGCCGAGAGATTGAAGGCAGTTCAAATGAGTATCAGTTCAAATTCCAGCATTAGATGAGGGCTAGGCTCTACTCGCGCTAGCCGCACCTCAGAAGCTTTAACACAGTCGTAATATTAATAAGTTTACTCAGTTCGTGTCAATATTGTATCACCGACAAGTTATATAGTTTTGTAGTTTCATAAAGTTTAGTTTCATAATCACTATCGAAGCAAGTTATCGGCGTCCAAAATACGTTGTAATTGTTTAAATAGACTTGTTAAAACGTTCTTTTCGAATCTTTATTTGTCCCAGTTTTCTGGGTGGTCCTTCAAAGAAGTATATAAAGTGAACCTATTTCCCTAAGGAAAAACCTTGTTCCCCAAGGGAAAAAACCAACGACCTATGACTGGTGCGCGAAACAAAGCCATCAGGACAAGGTGTAAGGACAAACACATCTGCATCTTCTCTCATCTGCTACTATTAATTTTACTCCATAGAGGAATCATATAGAGAAAAGTATAACTATCATACAAGATATAGTAAGAAAAATAAAAGAACACCTAAATACTTGAACTTATGGATCAGAGAAAAAAAAACAAAGAAAATCTTCAAGACTATAAGAGAATACATACCGTCGTCAGAAAAAAGATAAGAGAAGCCAAAGAGAAACAAAAAAACATAATATTGTCAAGAAATAGAGAGAGTATCAGAGTTGATATGATAACTTTAATGTCCATCGAAAGGTAAGGAAAATAGCTGTAAAGTTCCAAAAACGCAACAGCAACAAAATAACAGATGATGAAGGCAATATAGCCATAACCAAAGAAAATAAAATGAAAGTATGGGAAGAATACTTGAACTAATTTTTTCACGACCTTAGAACAATACAAGAACACACTATTGAAGAAAATTTCGGACTCCTACCAGCAGTCGTCAGGCAAATAAAGGACGGAATGGCACCGGAACCAGAAGAAATTCCTGCAGAACTGCTGAAGCTATAAGATGTAGAACAAATAAAAATAATAACTGAAATATTTAACGAAATATACAAAGCAGGATAAATATCAATAGAGTGGCTCAAATCTGAGTTCGTACCATTGCCCAAAAACCAAAAACCAGAGGAAAAGTTTGTGAAGACTATAACATCATAAGCCTAATGAGCATCTGCTGAAGCTGCTTTTAAAAGTCATCCACAAAAAAGAATTTACCGGAAATGCGAGGAACAAATTGCGCCCAATCAATTTGGATTTGTGAACGCCGTTGGTACGAGGGAAGCTTTATTTAGCATGCAGCTATTGTTTCAGAAATGTAGAGATGTGAGCTGTGATGTTTTTGCGTGCCTGATTGACAAGAAGGCTTTCGATGAAGGCAGGCATGAACAAATGTTGGAAGTGCTGAAGAGGACAGGGATTGATGGAAAGAGACCTAAAAATATTAGCTAACCTGTATTGAAACCAATCAGCGGTGCTCCGAATAGATAAGGCATAAACAGATCAAGTCAAAATCTTAAGAGAAGTTCTCACAGTGGTGCATAATTTCACCACTGATATTCAATCTGTACTTGGAGCACATTTTTGAAGAGGCTCTAAAAAATATTAATGAAGGAATCTCAATAAATGGAGAAACCAGAAGAACATATGGACTGGATATAAACCCCAGCAAAACAAAGCAAAAGATCATGACCAAGGAAAACATAACTGGAGCAAATCTGCATGTGAACCAAATGAGAATTCAACGTGTCTCATAGTACAAATACTTGGGAACTATAATCAATGATTCGTACCCAAGATATTATATGAGTGGCTCAGAACCAGAGGTGACTATGCAACAAATTCACTCTTTTGAGATAATTGAGGGTAAAGTTAATCGGTTATATAAATTTCTAAATAAAGTAACATAACTACATTTTGGGATTTTTGTATAGGAGAAACTAAAATAATTCAGGTAAAATAAAGCAAAAAAAATATTTCAAAATTAGCTTTATTTTTAAAGAAAAATAAAAAAATGTTGTATAGGCGTTTTTCGCACTAACAAAACTAAACAATATTTTGAACCGGAAAAAAAGTATTACTCCTTCTCTTACTCTTCCTCTTGAATCTGTGCTAGACCTGTATCCATCTCATTGGTACAATTAAGAGTTTTAAAATAGTCTTAACAAGGATATTAGATCTTTCTTTTTCTCTACTGTTAACCCTCTTCCTTCAAGAAATAATAAATCTAACTTCATGTATAGATTTGTTAAAGGTCGGCCACGTATCTTTTTCGTGAAGTCTACTTCAGAAAATACTATCAGTGTTATAGTTATATTTAATAGTATATTACTTTATGAGGTGGAGAAGCATGACTTTTTTTGACGCGCCCGATATTACGCGCCGAACGAAGTGAGGCGCGTAATAGAGGGCAAGTCAAGAAAAGTCGCTTCTTTGCCGAATAAAGTATACTATTCTTTCTTCAAACGTAGCAATTTTCAACCATAAATAGTACAATTCATACGCTATTTTTACTCGAAACTAACTGTGACAACTATCAATGTCGTCTAGATGTTAGAAATTAAAATAATTAAGTCGTCGGTGGGATTTGCGTCTCCCTGGTTATAGTTGTTTGACAGTTGTTTGCAATTATTAAAGACAGCTTATTGTTGTTGCAACCGCAAGCGCCAATTTAGTGCGAAAATGGAAAATCTAAACGAAATTGAGTCCGCGGCTAATGATGCAGTAGCACGTTTGGGGCCCTCCAAGTCCGGAATAAAGTATCGGTTAGCGTACAAGCACTTCCAAGAGTGGTGCGATACAAGAGGAGTACGGCAAGTTACCGAAGACGTTTTACTGGCATATTTTAATATAATGGAAAATGAAAATAAATGGAAATCTTCTACAATGTGGTCACGATACTCTATGATAAAATCTGAGTTAGTTATTAGAAAAAATGTGGATATAAGCAAATTTTTAAAGTTACGTGCCTTTCTGAAAAAAACAAGCGAAGGATATACTGCAAAAAAGTCTAAAGTTTTCACTAAAGACGAGTTTGATAAATTTTTGTTTGAAGCGCCAGATAAGTTGTATTTAGGATTAAAGGTAAAAAAAATTATATTGCAAGGCATGTAGTATACTCTACTAAATTATAAAAATATTTCAGATTGTTTTGTTAATTGGGGTTACCGGCGCCTGTCGATGCGACGAAATGGTAAAAATGAAGACTGTGGACATTGAGGATAAAGAAAATGTAATAATTATCAAAATCCCAGACAGTAAAACACGACAAATTAGATCTTTTACGATAATTGGTCAAAACTACATTAAACTGTATAAAAAGTAAGCATCACTGCGGAATGAAAATTTCACAGAAAACCGATTTTTTATCAAGTACCAAAATGGAAAGTGTTACCGAAGCGTCATGGGAATACATTCGATCAGCGCAGTAGCCCAAAAAGTAGCTAGTTCTTTAAATTTAAACGATGCAAGCGCATACACGGGTCACTCTTTGCGACGAACTTCAGCAACACTTTTAATTGATGGAGGCGGAAATCTAGAATGCCTCAAACGACATGGGGGCTGGAAATCAAGCAGGGTTGCCGAAGGATATATAGAGGATTCAATAAGAAATAAAAACGATAATGCTCAAAAAATTTTAAACCCTCATGATTCGCCAACATCGGGAATGATTGCTGAAAGTTGTTCTCGACCATCAGTATCATCAACAATTACCAATGCGTATCAAGAGTCGGGAACATTTTTGCACGATTTCAATTTTGAAAATGCCTCATTAACTAATTGTACTTTGAATATTACTATAAATAAAAATGATGTTTAATTGTTGTTACACTTGAATTGTTGCTTTGTGACATGTTTCATATTGTTGCCATGACAACATTTTTCCCTCCGCCGTAAAGAAATGGGAAAAAAACTGCTGCCGGCGGAGACATCAAACTTTGGCAGGATCAAGTTAGATAAGTAATGTCATCATTATTTGACGTTTGAAGAAAATAGTACATTGTTTACCGGGTAGGAAAAGCTTAACATTCCTGGACGACTGTGAAGATTGCTAAGTCGAGGCGCAAGCCGAGACTTAGCAACACAGAGTCCAGGAATGTGGCTTTTCCTACGAGGTAAACATACTATTTTTCCGCAAATCGTTTAAAATTCGACAGATATTGATTGATTTAAAAAAAAACGCGATAATTTTATTCCCAAATAAATGGTGCTTTGAAATTCCTAATAAAATTACTTGGGTTACTATGGAAACGTATTGAGGTTGAATTGTCAAACTTTTTGTCAAATCTGCATGTTGTCCAAAATGTTTCTCATAGTTCTAAGAGTGTTCCTCCAATGTTCAATAATTGTACTAACTGTCAAATTACTGTAAATATAACAAATTGATCTTAAAAATGTATTCAGCAATGACTTGATGTTTTCAAAATATAAATTAATTCCTTATAAGCAATGTGTTTTCTATCATTTATGTAGAACACTAACAACTGTACGGAAATATCATTTCCTTACAGTAAGGAAATGACATTTCCTTACAGTAAGGAAGTCCTGACTTTTTCTTCAAGAAATTTTGACAGGAATGTCAAAATTTCCTGGCGATTTGTGGAAAAATACATTTTTCTCGTCTCAGATTGTCGTAACTGAATCCAAGATATTTTTATCCATTCTACTTTTTCTCCTCTAATTGCATTCTTTCTATTTACCATGCTCCAATCTTTTGGTACTGAAAAAATCATTTTTTTTTTCATTTTTCCGCTTTTATTCTACATGTTGATAGCAAAAGTTTCAGGCAGAAACTAATTTATTGTGCAATAATATTGATTCGTGTGTGTTGACCTACTAATATTATTGTACAATATATGGTACAATAATATTGACGCTAATATTGACTGTTTAGGGGCCGTTTTAGAGTCCAAATATGTAATACGAAACTTGGACCACGTATTATCTGATGTGGGATACAAACGTATCTTAAGAAGGATTTTATTTTTTAGTGCTAGTTAATTTGGATTATAGAATTTACATATCATTTCGGTTAGCAACAGATACAAAAACAGACATATTAAAAAATATAAAACATGTGGGGACCAAATATAATCAATTACAATGAAATTGTAAATTTAAGTGATAAACGATCTCAATCTGCTAATTTCTCATTAAAATATTCATCAATAAATCTCAAGTTGAATAAAATTTGTTTTTAGAAATTATCAACGCAATTCCAAAGTTAAATTACTCGAATTGAAATATTCGTAATTTACAAAATCCAAACAAAATGACGTTTCCCTTGAATACACAGGAGGAACGAAGCTATTAAGATATCCCGAATTTCTATGAATTTTTAACCGTTTTGGTTTTCTTATCATTTAAATTAAAAGTCAAAGGGACAATGAGACACGCACCCAAAAACACAAATAATGAACATAATGAAGACGTAATTATCCGAACACAACGAAACCGTCCTCGGAGTCGTTTTGAAACATTCAAAAAGTTTAATTACAAAAAGTCAAGGAAAGCTAACGGTGCAAGGGGAAGCACAAACTGACAGGGCCGGCCTACGCATATTTCTATACTACCTACGACTTTGTATTTTCTTTTACTTTGTAACGAATATATTTTGTCTACCACACGGGGTATTACTATGGGGGTTGAAAATTAGGGACAGAAGTTATTGGGGGTGGAGATAGGGCAAGATGGAAAGTACTTGGGCAAGATTAAATTAATTAAACTGTGCTCGATATTTGCCTTTTATATTATCAAAGATAATATAAATGGTCTGGAAATAAACATTAACAAAACAGAATATCTGAACACAACACAAGAACCAACGAGAAACCTAGAAGTGGATGACGGGCGTGAAATAAAGGGGACCGATAAATTTAAATACCTTGGGTTCATTATATCAAATAAAGGTACTACAGAAGAAGAAATTAAAAATCGAGTGGGTCAAACCAGAAACTCTATAAGACAACTGAATCCAATCCTATGAGACAAATAACAAAAAATAACAAAAAAAAAGAATTTATAACACGATGATTCGCAGCATTCTAACATATGGAGCAGAAAATTGGGTCTTAAACAAAAGCAGCAGAAACAAAATAGAACGCCACAGAAATGGACTACTGGAGAAGAAGCTGCAGATTTCCAGAATGGACAAAATAACTAACGACGAAATCAAAAGACGAATGGATATTATGATTAACGTGGTAAGGACATGTCAGACGAACAGATAAAACGTCTGGATAAAGCCTAAGTTTTATCCTGGTCTTTTCTGCTCTGGTTGTTAGCAAGCCATGTTGTTAGTTTTGGATTTTCTTGTCCCGGAGTCAACTCTTCTATTGGAATGATGGTTCCATTCTCAGGCCAATTGGTCTTCTGGATGTTAATAGAATTTGACCCGCACCTGAGAAATGTATCAATTGGTTATTCTACTCTTAGAGAAGTCATGAAGAAAATCCACCTTTTCAGAAATAAAAGCCATTATATGGACTTTTGTATCGAACGGGAAGGGGGAAATGTCGACAGAGAATAAAGATGGGACCTCTCGTTCCAAAGTAACAGAAATAGAGATGAAAATAAAATTCACTCTTTAGAAACTTGAGTAAAAGATAAAAATGATGATTATTAAGAAAATAGGAACGGTAGATACTAAAATATATATATATAAAGAAGATAGATTTGGACGCCAACTGGTTTTTATACCAAATACCAGTAAAAATGAAAAGAGAATAATGAATCAATTAAGTAACGACATAATTCTGATACAATCTATATCCGAGAAAATATATAGAAAAATAGGAGATACAATGGAGGATATAGAAGAATATGAATTATGACAGAAGATACGGAAATTGGAGAATAGAATTAACGAAATATATTAACATAAGAAAGAAAGCAGGCAATGTAGCAGTTATAATGTACATGTCAGATGGATATAAACCGATGGATAGCAAAAATAACAGAGTGGAGTCCGATGGGAAAACGCAAAAGAGACAGACCAAGAAGGTCTTTCAGAGATGAGGTAGATGAAGCCTTGGAAAGAAGAGGATTGGAAGACGGATACTGGGAGGACAAAGAAGAATGGAGAAAATGGTTGAGTTAAGGGAGACAGCGACAGCTGTGGGAACCCCTTTAATATATATAGAAATCAAGGAGCTCTTTTTCCGTGAGATCCAATTGTAAATTTCTCTGGATAGCACAGACATTATTTTGGTAAGTGATTTTCGCCTCTAATGGAGCCAAGAGCTTTTAAGAAAACGCTGGTAGGAGTTTAGAACTATCAAACAATCCTCCATTATACCTCTCGGCTCTGGATAATCGTATATTTTGGTTTTATCACTACATTTTTTCCATTTACCAGCAGGTTAAAACCTCAACGGAGCTGTTTTGAGCCGCAGCGAGCAAGGTTATGATTGCCAATATGATTTCCAACATCCGAAACGGATAGGAACCAGAAGAAGAAGAAGACCAGCAGGTTGTTTTTGAACTTTATTATTAGAAGACTTTTTTGCTTCAACTTTTGATAAACGCAGCTTTCTGTTTATATTCTCACTGTTTTGCTCAAAAAATGTTCTTGAAGTATAGTCAGTAATAGTTACTGATTCGCTTAAAATGGTTGAAGGGAGTCCAATATCTAGTAAAACAATATCCTGTTTCTCATCATTATTACCATCGAATTTATTTTCAAATGTATTTGGATATAAAGAATTAGATCCTGTGGCGTTATCGCTATCATTCACTTCACTTGGAATGATCGGAGACAGTCTAAATTCGGAAATAACTATATTATTATAAATATAATAATACATGATTTTTAAATGTATTTGGAAAATGGAGAATCTTCTTCTTCTTCTTCAGCCTTCATTTAAACATTGTTGGACATAGGCCTCCTCCAATTGCTTCCACGCCTTCCTATCTTTTGCAATTCTCATCCACTGCTTTCCAGCTACAGCTGTTATATCGTCTATCCATCTGTTTTTGGATCTTCCCACACTTCTTTTTGTTTCTCGAGGTCTCCAGAATGTCACTTTATGAGGTCATCTGTTGGTGTCTTGTGACACCACTTGTGACATCACTTGTATTTAAAATTTCCAGAACATCAACCTTGGAGTTCAAATTTTCCTAACACAGCTAATAATACGAAAGCCATACGGAACTGCTCGATCTTTCATAGGCGTCAACATGGTGTAATAATCAAAAAAATATAATTGTCATTATATTGGAAATTTTAGAATTATATTGAATAAATAACCAAAAACATTTATTATTATTAATAATATAAATTTTATGAAATAACTCTTGAAGTCTAATATTCCACAAAATAATAATTTTAATTAAATATATTAGACAATTGTACGCAACTGATACGGAAATATATCAAATATTATTGACAGTTCAGCGGGTGGCAAAAGTGTATAAAGTGTTGACGCTTTTTTAGAGTATAAATGTTGTTTATGTTTTGATGTCTTACATAATTTGATCATAATATAATATATATTAATAAATTGTATTTATAAATACATTTTAAATTTAGATTAATAGATTTAAAAACTAACTATTGTTTTGTATTGTGATTGTGATATGCCAAAACAAATAAAAGTCTGTAGAAAGCTGATAAGCTTTCATATAAAATAGATTATTTTGAACAAGAAATAATTTGTTATTAAAGCCATAAAGAGGGACATTTTAAAAATTTCTCACTTACTAACTATTCTGATGTTTTGGCAACGCTGTGGGGTTTTGACGACGTAAATCTTGAATGACGTGCAAGCTTTTTTATATGAAAAATGCTACATGTGATTTTTCTCAGTTTCACAGGCGGTTTCAAAACTGCCTCTTTAATTGCAGTTGAGCTAACACGGTCCTGTTTACACGGTTGCGGGAGTGGGGATCGATGGGCGTTTTCTTTGCAAAGGCATCGTTTTAATTTCGGCATGAATAGAAAATTATAGCACGTTTTAATAGGGCACTGGAAAAATAATGTCCGTAAACTTGAAACCATTTCCGTTTCCTTTTAAATATGATAGCTCTATGTCGCCGATGACGATGTTATGAAGTTTTAGATAAGGTGCCTTTGTGACAAGCGTCAAACAAAATAAAGGTACTGAGGGTAAATTGATAAAGTTGCGAGGGTAGTGAAGAGGCAAATTATTTTTTTATTAAACTTAATTAAAGAGGTGAACATTGAGATTAAATTTTACAAAAAATTTAATGGCTTAATGACATCGCTCTGGAAAATTATTCAAAAAAATAACATTACTTATTTAACAATAAAGCACTAAATACTTTTGTTTTCAAAACTTGCTCAAAATTTATTATAATTTCTATATTTTTTAATTTGTTAATTTCCATAAATTCGAATAAAGAAGGCCTTTATTTTGAATGTGAAGAATTTTAAATTCGTCATTAAAAGAATGATTATGCTCTAGAAGGTGAAGTCCGTAAGTGAAATCTATATTTTTATTATTGAAAGTCCGTTTATGTTCTGCTGTACGTGTGTTAAAAGTTCTACCAGTTTGACCAATGTAAGTTTTAGCAGTCGCCACATTTAAGTTTATATACACCACTGTGTAGGTGCTTTTTCTTTTGTCTCTTGTTGTTTTTAATATATTTGACTAAGTTGTTATTAGTTTTATCGTTTTATCGATAGCAATAGTAGATTGATTTATTTTTAATTGAACTGCCTCTTTGATTCTCTTTGTAACAGAACTTTTTAATTTTACTACACACATCGCTAATAGATTTTACAGTCTCTATTTCGATATTATTGGCAGTTTTGTTTATGCTACTCACATTCTACACTAAGTATTTTTTGATTTTGATTTGAAACCTAAAGTTTTTTGTTGTTAGGTTGAGGCAAGTTGTGTTTAAATCCTTTCTCTAAAAGATTTATTTGATGCATATTTCGTTCATATTTAAAAAGCAAATATTCCTGGTTTTATTATTTACCATAACAATTATGCTTAGAAATCTGGACTCTAATCATAACTATAAATACTTCAAAAATGGCGTGGAAAGTTGAACCAGTATTAACCAGTAACCAGGGAATAAAAAAGATTGTTTATCTATGTGTTAGCAATTCTATGAGTTGTTGATAAATTCACTTAAACAAATTAAAAAACAAGATATAGCTCTTATTGTGGGTGACTTGAATGCGAAAATTGGTAAAGGAAAAAGCGGTGAATTATTTGGTGATTTTGGTCTAGAGAAGAGAAATGAAAGGAGAGAAAGATTAAACTATTTGTAGAGGAAAAACAATTTGTAATACTAAAATACGTTCTTCAAACTACCATCAAAACGTTTATATACTTGTGTCTCCCCACAAGGTCAACCAGGATCAAGATTCACCCAGAAGGGGGTTTTGGCGGTTAAATTCCCTCAGGTCACTATTCCGACAAACACTGTTGCTCTAACGGCTCAAACTAGAGGTAGCATAAAAAAAATTGGGCGCCCAACCAAAACCCCCCTCAAAAACCACCCCACATCGGATCAGGAAATTTTATTTTGCTGATTGGATTACCCTGTCTAACTTACAATGTAATTTATATAGCTGTGTGGGATATAGTTAATGCCACGGTGTCCCTAATACAAATTGATGCCACACATTGATGCCACCTGGGGCTGAACGTGTTAAACAATTCCTGATAATACGCTTTTTAGAAATTGTGGAACTTTTATTATGTTAAAACTAAGTATTTAAATGCATATATAAACATTTACATATAAATAAAATTCTTTATCTTATCTGATTTTATCTAACTAAATTAATAGTAGACTCAAATCTTTTACTTACTTTATGATACTCGGTTTACATTACGTCTTTTTATTAATTTGTTTCAACGACGAGGTGGCCGAGTGGTTAAGGCGTTGGACTGCTAATCCAATGGGCTCTGCCCGCGTGGGTTCGAATCCCATCCTCGTCGGAAATTTTTGTTTTTTTTATTAATATTTTTTAAAAATTTGTTTCTCATATATTTACTTAAGTATAAAATAATCACTATCTGTTTTGTAAATCAAAGTTTTTATGTTTTAATAATATATTAATAAAGATTCGAATATATATCGACAATGTTTTACTTATTAAAAATTACCAAGGAGCTAAAATCATCTGCAAATTAAACAAACAGAATAAAGTTAATTGGCACCAAGAAATTAGTTTCAAAATATTATTACAGTTTCGAAGCCAAAGCAAAGTTTTGTTATTTTTCGCGAAATGTAGTGACGAGTAAATGAATAGACCGAATTTATAAAAAAAAAACATTAGAACAGAATCTAAAACTGTTTTTGGCGATTAATATATAACGATTTTTTAGAACATACAAAAGGTAACCTGGACCTCTCCTGATGGAAGTAATAAAGTTATAGAGGCGCAAACATAGACCAGATTATTGCCTAGTGATTTTAACATTAAGGGCTCGAATTTCAAACACCAGTAAAGAAAATAAAATGGATACAAAAAAATGGAATATGCAAAAGCTGACAGATGCGACAATTGCAGAACGGTACTGGAAAAACATCACCAACAGACTAATAAATCAAAATGTAAATGAAGAAGGCCAGACAGATATAGACTCCTATTGGACCAGAATAAAGAAAGACATTGAAGCAGCAGTGAAAAATGAAATAGGAACAGAAATTTGTGCCCGTATTGGTTTGACGATGAATGCAAGAATACAACAAAGGAAGCCTACAGAAAGATGCTTACGCGATGAACTAGAAACATTGTAGAAAATTACCAGACAACGAAAAGAGAAAAAAAGTGGATACATAAAAGAAAAAAACGAAACCACATAAATACGGAACTTAAATGTATAGAAAACCTTAGCAGTAACAGATAATTCAGAGAATTCTATAAGAAACTTAACATCAACAGAAAAAAATTCAAGGAAACCATAAGACAATACAGAAGTCAGAATGGTGTGAAAATTGTTCAAACCTATGAACAACAAGTAAAGATATATTGAGTAGATGGGTGGAATACTTTAACCAGACAATTAATATGGAGGAAGAAGAAGAAAACCTGGAAGACGAAAGAGATGAGGTGTGGGGGGCAGATGAGAGGGAAGAGGAACCATCAACAATTCTTGAAGTTAAAGATGTAGTTAAAAAACTAGCCAGAAACAAATTACCCGGAAAAGATACTCCCAGCTGAAGTACATAAAGAAGGTGGCATTGATACCATTATAGCATTACAGCAGCATTACAAAGCAATGAAAGCTAGAAATACTAAATGGGTTGGTAAATTTAACAAAACTAACTCTTGCTCTGGCTCTTGCTAATTGGCTCTGCAAAAAGGAATAAGTATGTCACAAATCATAACCACTGAATCAATATATAATAAATAAGTGCAAATCCTGGCCTATGCTGATGATACCAATATTGTTGGAAGAACGGAAAACGCAGCACGAAAGGCGTACGTAGCACTAAAGGAAGCGGCGACAAAAATGGGTTTATTAATAAACACCAACAAAACGAAGTGTATAAAAATAAGCACGGAACCACAAATCCTATGACCACTCGTTATAGAAAACGACGTCATACAAGCAGTGACCAAAGGGAGTGCTCCTTAACACTGAAAATAATACTACCACAGAGATAAACCGCAGATTTTGCACTATCAACAGATACTGTTTTCGGCTCAATCTGCTCCTTAAATGCACAATTATATCGAGAAATACAAAAATAAAACTCTATTAAACAATAATACGCCCAGTCCTAACATATGGTTCAGAAACGTGGACTTTAACAACAAAAAGCAATGAAAACATGTTGAGATGTTTCGAATGAAAAGTACCAAGGCGAATCTCTGACGCAGTGAATGACAATGGAGCGTGGAGACGATACAACTTCGAACTTTATAGAATATACCAGGAACCTGATATTGTAAAACGTATTAAGATATGACGTCTGACGTGAATAGGACATGTAATGCGGATGAAACAAAATGCTCCTTGATAGACCCATTGGTCAGAGAAGAAGAGGAAGATATGTGCTTTGTAGAAAATGGCGATAAATATGGACCACAATAATTATTATTATAGTATTTTTTGTCGTTAAATAAGTCTTATTTCCTTATATTTTCTTTAAGTAAAGATAAAATTAAAAAAAATAGTTTGAGTAATATGTGGGTTAAAATAACATTGTGAAAAATCATCTCTCTTGCAATAAATGACTTACTTTTTATGTAAAAGAGATCAAAATACTTGCTTACACACAATTGTTGCCAGGACCCTTTGGGCTGTTGTCACTGTTGAATACATTGATTAAGAACTGTCCACAATAAAGAATTGTTAAAACTAATAGACCAGATTTAAAGAACGTCCAATTTAATCCTGTTGTAAAACAATGAGATTTACTTCTAATAAGATGTTTCGACTGTACAAACTAAAATAAAATTAACAATTTAAAATATCTTGTGAAATAATACAGATATGTATTTTTAAGCTTATTTATATTTCCCAATTATATTCCATTCTATTATATACCTTGTTCTTGTTTTCTTATCTAAGTCAGTGAATTGTCAGGTATTGTCTCCAGTGCGGTCACGAACGAAGCTAAGCATCAAACATCTTTAAATGACCATTAGAGGACGTACTCGATCCTGAGGCAACGCAACAAACTCTGTAAGCGCTCCCTACTAGAGATGAGTTGGTCCTGAACCAGTCATTTAATATAAACGATACTTTTAGAAAATTAAAATCTAAATGCAAAAAAGAAAAAAATATCCCAATCTCTCACTCGCCGTGATATTTCATTACAGAATAGATATTTTCTTGCAACATATATGATTGAATGAAATCAAATAAATAAAACTGTATTTTCGATCATTTTAAGTAAAATACAGCTAAAATAAAATAAGGATTAGCAATAATCTAGGACTTGTTTGAATAAAAGAAACTGAAGGAATAAATACGATTTGGTGGTCATCAGTGATTGATCATTTTGCCTTACATAGATGGGTTTGTCGAGGTTCTGGTAGTCTTTCTGGTACTAATATCTCATTTGTAAAACATTTTCGTTGTGAAATCGTTGTCGGTGCATCTATGTGATCCTCAGCATGTGATAATACCAAATTTCTGTTGACTTTTAATACCAATGGTTAAACTGCAAAACCTCTTAAGACAATTTTTGCTCAATTATCACTTTTATACTTTTTTAGTTTATATTATTACATACATTTACATTTTTTTAGCAGGTAGCAGGTAGCAGGTAACGGGTAGGAAGTCTTTAAATTCTTGAAGATAGTTCTATCAGGGAAAATGAATCAATCCCTACCGTCCGCAGATTCCGTGGTTTCCTGACCCAGGAAACTAGTACCTGTTTAGGGTCCCTTGTCCAGGATTACGGATGAAGTCCATAACGGCAGCCACGACGGAGAAGCGGAGCTTCAGTACGGTGCGGATGGCGGAAGTACACACAGGCATACACTCCTTCTCAATATGTGACGATAGATGAGAAGTTGGAGTCTTTTCGTTTAAGATGTGCTTTCAAACAGTAAATGCCCAACAAGCCTGCAAAGTATGGGATCAAGGTGCAAGCCCTAGTTGATGCCCGTTCGTACTACGTTTTAAATTTGGAAGTGTATGCAGGAAAACAGCCAGAAGGTCCCTATAGAATTAGTAATTCCCCAATAGATATAGTAATTCCCCAATAGATATAGTAGAGAGGTTAATATAACCTATTTCTGGTTCCAACCGGAATGTGACCTTTGACAACTGGGACACTAGTTGATTAAACTAATGATAAAATTGCTGAACGAGCATCAACTTACGTCAGTAGGCACGCTGAGAAAGAACAAACGATGCATCCCAGCACAATTTTTGACAGTCCAGAACAGAGAACAAATGACATCTTTATTTGGCTTTCAGAAAGATATTACACTTTTATCGTATGTGCCGAAAAAAAAAAAATAAAAACATCCTACAGTTGTCCACCATGCACCATGATGAAGCTATTGATGAAGCAACGTGCGATAAAAATTTACCAGAAATAATAAGCTTCTACAACTTTACTAAAAGTGGAGTAGATGTAGTGGATGAACTGTCTACATCATATAACGTATCTAGAAACTCACGGAGATGGCCTCTTACGATCGTGTTTTCTCTCTTGAATACAGCCGCCATAAATGCTTTGGTGATATACAGAGAAAAAAATCAAGATTTCAAACTTGCCAGAAGATTGTTTATCAAAATGTTGGGCTTTGAATTGATCCAGGACCACATATCTGACAGAAAAAATAATCCAAGAATACCAAGGAGTATTCGTCAAAACATTGCACATTTTGGCCAAGATGCCCCTGCAGTGCCAGCTGCCAAGATTCCAAAACTCATGGGAAGATGTTCAGTATGTCGAAGAAGCCGAGATCGGAAAACTAAATATTTCTGTTCAAACTGTGAATCATTACTGTGCCTGGAGCATGCTGTCATAAGTTTTCAAAATTGCATGAATTCAAATAGCGATTAATTTTTTTTCTTTGACTGTACAACCGGGCATAGTTTTTCCTTGTATTATCTTACTATTAGATTTTCATTTACTATTGTATTTTTGATCATATGGTGTTTATATTTTTTGGTAAGATTGTTCAGTTAAGTTGTGGTTTTTGCTTATGGAGAACTTCCTATTATTAGTTTATTTTTAATTTCTTTTGAATAAAGGTGTTCTGATTATTTCTTTTTTGCTTAAATAGTCCTTGGATCATCACTTCAGATCATGAAATTAGAAAACATATAAAAAACTGCCAGAAAAAATTCTGATTTTCTTAGAAATTGACAGAAATTCTTAATGACAGAAAAATCCACGTATGTGACGCCGGGTTAAGTCTCACGCACAAGCGATGCTAGTTTTATAATAGCTCTACTTCAGTGAGTTTTTGTGTTTATCTAGTACTTAGTATGCTTTTTGTTTCTTGCAATCCATGTAAGCTTCCTAAATAAACATTATTATTATTATATGTGTAGTTGTTACGGCTCGTAAATTTCTTTACTAGTTTTGCTGAGAATGAGCCACAATTTTACTTTAAAATATTAATAAACCTCGTTTTGAAAATGTTTTGATTACTTTTAATCTAGAGTTTTTTGGCGGTTAGCAAAACCTTAATGAACACTAAAGGTAAACAACACATTCCGATCATATAAGGGAGTCAATTTGAAGCAAATGAATCATTAAAATTAACGATTTGCCCCAGTTCTACTCGCTAGTGCGGCATACACGGGAGGCACGCTCTCTACACAACCAAAGAACAAGATCCAACTAGATAGCAAATTGGAGCAGGCATTCGACGTTTTCGGTTATGTTCAATTAAGATGGTCGTGTTTTTTCAATGGGGACGGTACGTTCGACCAATTCGATGGTCGGGGTAGATTTGTTTGGGTTTCTTCCTTAATTAGACGCCGGCCGTTCGCACTTTATATGGCAGTCGGAATTTTTTTGCGCGTTTAATTAACTGGCGTAAAAGTTTCGCAGATTTTTGATAGGGTTGTGCGAACCGGTCACCGGGGTACGAATGGTCAATAGAGGGAGGATATTAGCAGACGCGACTGTTGCAAATGGATACTTTTAATAAAAGATGTATATGGGGGTTATTTTAATTTACGTTGCAAATTATAGATTTATTAACCCTTGAGTAATCGGGTGCATGCAAATTACATGAACATGAGGTGGCTGTGAGGCCCAGTTTTAATTTTATACAATACATTAGAAAATATTTAAATAAAACTATTTGATATTATGTACAATCTTTTTTTTAACTTTTCAGTAGTCGCTAAGAATTTTTGAAAATTAGTAGTAGTCAAAGAAAATGAGGAACTGGAAGATGCCACCAACTTTATAGCAAGTCAATTGAATGTGAATGTGAAAATAAAAGATGTGCAGAAAATAAGAACCTCTCAAGGGAAACCACCAGTGGCGATAGTAAAAGTAGATACAATGAAGGATAAAGAGCTTATTATGAAGAATAAGAGCAAATTAAGAGGAACGCGGTATTTCATTGAAAACTATCTAACCCAAGCCGAAGCCAAACTATAGAAAGAGCTAAGAGATATGGCGAGAGAAGAAAAAGGAAAAGGTAATGAAACAAAAGTCGGCTATCAGAAAATATGTATAAACGATGAATGGTGGAAATGGAACCATAGTACCGAAAAACTAGAGAAAATGAAAAAAAAACTGAGTCTACACAGGCACCGTGGTCAGGAAAATAAGGAAACGAATAAAGCGCGGAATAGGATGATGATAGGACAATGGAATGTTAGAGGAACTTTTGAAGTAGGGACACTAAAGAACTTATCAGATACGTTAGAGAAATATGAGATAGATATTGCAGCTATACAAGAAACTAAACAAAAAAGAAATTTCACCATGGATGTGGGGAACTACGTGTTTTTTAACAGTGGAGACAATGAACGTGTATTTGGGGTGGGATTTTTTATAAAGAAAACATTTGCCAATCTGATGATAGATTTTGAGGCATTCACAAGCAGATTATGTAAAATAAGAATAAGAGGAAAATATAGAAAAATAACCTTTATAAATGTGCATGCACCAACAGAAAATACAGATGAAGACGTTAAAGATAGCTTTTATGAACAATTGGAACATATGTTTTACAAAATACCATCATATGACATAAAAATAGTTGTAGGAGATTTGAATGCCAAGATTGACAGGGAGGATGTATACAAACAAATAACAGGGTGAAAAAGTAAACATAGAGATAGTAATCTGTAATGAGCACTTATTTTGATCACAAAGAAATTCATAAAGGTATCTGGATATCACCAGATGGACAAACAGTAAACCAAATAGATCATTTCCTAATAGAAGCCAAACATATGAGAGCCATAAAAGATAGCCGAAGTTACAGAGATGCTGATGCAAATTCGGACCACTTTTCGGTCAAAATTAAAATGTAGCAAATAATACCCACAATTAATAACGCTAGTTGTAAAAAAATAAAAATATATAACGGTGCACTACTTCAGGAGGGAGAAGTTAGGAAACAATTCAGGCAGCAAATTGAAGAGAAACTGAAAAGCCAGACAACAGTAAATGATATAGAAAGCAGATGGGTACAACTAGAAGAAAAAATTCAAAAAGCAGCCGACTCAGTATTATCAAGAAACAGACAATGTAAACAAACGGATTGGTATGATGAGGATTGTAAGAAAGCCATTAGTGACAGAAATAAAGCTAGAATAAATAGCATAATAAGAAATAATGAAGAGAGTAAAAAAGCTTATGCCGAAAAAAGACGGGAAGCAAAGAAGATCTGTAGAAGGAAGAAGCGTTCAAGTTTAGAGCAGAAACTAGTTCGTATTGAAGAAGATTTTTTACATAAACAAGTCAGGAATTTCTACCAAGAAATAAAACGAGACCGAACCCAGTACAAAACCACATCAAGATATTATAAAGATGAAGAGGGGAATCTGTTAGGTGGAACAGATGAAAAATTAAGAAGGTGGGCCAGTTATTTTGAGAACATATTATTATGTACGGACGACCAAGATGAAAGAGAACAAACGCAACTACAACATGAAGAAGTAAGGGACACAGATGTAAATGAAGAAGTACCTACCAAGGAAGAAATTATAGAGATCATAAAAAACTTAAAAAACAACAAAGCACCTGGTGAAAATGGTATCATTGCTGAGTTTTTAAAAGAAGGTGGCGAAATGGTACAAGAAGAAATCGCTGAGTTAATACGCGAAGTGTGGATCAAAGAAAAAATACCCAATCAGTGGAAAGAAGCAGTCTTATGTCCAGTGCATAAAAATGGAGACGTTACAGAATGTAAAAATTACAGGGGAATAGCTCTACAAGATACAGTGTATAAGATTTTGGCCATATCAATTAGAAATAAAATTAAAACAAAAGTTGAAAATTGTCTAGGTGAATATCAAGCAGGTTTCAGAGCAAACAGATCGGTAACTGACCAAATTTTTACAATGAAACAAATTTTAGCTAGCTCATATGAATTCAACCTAACAGTACACATGCTGTTTATTGATTTTAGAATGGCATATGATACTATAAAAAGAAATAAAGTATATGAAGCACTAGAATATTTTGAATTTCCACCAAAAATAGTAAGACTGACTAAATGCATACTCAATGATACTAAAAGTAAAGTCATGTTAGAAGGACGGGTTTCGGATAGTTTTATCACCAATAGAGGTCTGCGACAAGGTGATCCGTTATCAACAGATTTTTTCAATTTGATCTTAGAGAAGATTTTACGAGAATGTAACATCTACACTAGAGGCACAATATATCATCACAGGCATCAATGTGTAGCATATGCAGATGATGTTACCTTAATAACAAGGAGACCTGCAGAATTAAGAGAAATCTTTATTAGAATAGAGAGAATAGCCAGAGAATATGGTTTAGAAATAAACGAAGAAAAAACAAAATATATGGTGATGAGGGGAAACGAAAATCATCTAGGAGAGTCCTTTAAGGTACAAAGCCCAAGTAAAGAATATAACTTTGAAGTTGTTAGCCAATTCGACTACTTGGGAGTGACACTAACAAATAGGAACGAAGAGAACCAAGAAATCATAAAAAGAATGGCCAAAGGTAGTAAGAGTGCTGGGAGCCTGACTAAGATACTGAGGTCGAAGATAATATCCAGAACAGCAAAAAAACGAATATATACAACAGTTATCCGACCTACAGTACTCTATGCTAGCGAGACCTGGACACTAAATAAAGATATGGAAGTAAAATTAGATAGATGGGAACGAAAAATTCTTAGAAGGATATACGGAGGTGTAAAAGAGGGGAACATCTGGCGAAGAAGAACGAATGAAGAAATAATGCAAATATATGGGCAACCAAAAATAACAAGACTCGCGAAAATTCAAAGATTAAGATGGCTCGGGCATATAGCAAGAATGAAGGAAGGAAGAGTTCCCAATGAATTAATAAACACGGAGGCTGGTACAAAAAGAAAAAGAGGCCGCCCCCGAAGAAAATGGCTGGAGTCGGCAAAAGAAGATCTGAAGTCGCTGCGGGTACAAGATTGGAAAAACTTAGCACAAGATAGAAAGAAATGGAAGAAAACCGTTGAAGCCTTGGGCCTTTGAGGCCTGTTGAGCTGAACTATATATATATATATATATATATATATATATATATATATATATATATATATATATATATATATATATATATATATATAGTAGTCGCGCGCGGTGAAAACGACCCTTTGGTCGTCTTTTACTTCTTAGTTTCTGTTAATAAAAGTATTTGGAACCAGTTTAAGTAAAATACGATTTTATTAAGGTTTAATAAGTAGAGTAACATATTACCAAATAATATAAAAAGTAAACTATTGCTAAAAACACTGGACAGAACATAAAAAAACTATGTTCTACTCCGATAAAAAAAAGGAAACTTTTAGTTAATCCGAATAAGTTCAGTTTGGCACTCTTCGCATACTGCACATGTATGTTCTCTGCATGAAACATTTTTATATCTACAACAGGAAACAGTCGTTTTCCGGTTCTTTTTACGGTCGCAAAAGTAGCATCTACCATGTACTCCTTCATTCGTTGGAGTGCCGTCTGTGTTAGGAATATTTCATATGTCCTTAATCCGTAACTTCAGATCTCTATTTAAATTGTCTACTATTGCTCGGATCCGTAGATGTTCATCCACAAGAGAAAATGCTAAATGTTTCAAAAATTTTCTTCTAAGCATTTTATTATCAGCAAGGTTGTTACTTGCATGAATCACTAGCGAATTAATGCCTGCGATATTTAGTATGGTGTTAAAAATGACCATGGGCCAACGTCTTGCTTTTCGCGAAACATCATAAGAGGAGCATAGTTGATCAACGACGTCAACCCCTCCTTTTATTTTGTTATAAAACGTCAAAATTTCTGGTTTCTAATGTTCAAATGTTTCTCTATCTATAGCGTCGTTATCATGTAGACTTGAAACAAGCAATATAACTTTCTTCTTTTTGGGAATATACGACACTAAGGTACATGTATCACTAAAGGCAAACATACTTGATTTCAGAGGACGAGATCCTTGAAGTAATTCAGGGGGCAGTTCCGTTTTGTTTTTTCTAATGGTGCCCACATCAGTCAGTCCAAATTCTTTTTTTTAAACAATTTTTTATTGACGCACACATTCTGTTTACAACTTATTTCGGGGAATTGTCTACAGTAAATGGACCATCTGGTTGACGACCCACATAAACCTCCATATTTATGGTATTTTATATTACCATGCAGACTTTATACAGTCGATTACAACGACCTTCCAACTCCTTGCAACTCGTCTGAGAATTAATTAGACCAATTAATTCAATTCAATTAATTCAATTTCCAATTCGGAAATTAAACAAATTAAACAAATTTTGTTTTTTTGTTACATAGTGAAAAAAATTCTTCTAATAATTTAATTTTGTCTGACTCATTTATATTGACAATTCAGACATACATTATGCATTTTAAAGTAGACGACTTTAAAATGATATTGCCAATATTGTTGAAAAGGAATGTAATTGAATATTTGAATTTACCATGGAAAAGGAATATAATAACACGCTACCTTTCCTGGATGTTTTGATCTCTAAGAACGATACTGGATATGAGACTCAGGTGTATAGAAAACCAACACATACCAATAGATATTTAAATTTCAAATCAAATCACAATATTAATGTAAAAAAGGGAATAATTAAATCCTTATACGATAGAGCCAAAATTACTTGTTCTAACGAAAATTCGTTCTTGGAGAAATTGTTAACATCTGTTTTATTAAAAAATGATTATCCTTTATCGTTTATAAATAAGGAATTTTCAACAATCGATCGAATAGAACAGAACAACTTAGAACGAGATCCTACAGCATACACAAGGAATAATATGAGGAAAATAACAATACCGTACATAAAAGGATTATCAGAAAAACTTAAAAGGATAGGAAATAAATTCAACATTTCAACAACATTCAAAACAACAAACACGTTGAGATCTATTTTGTCCAAAACCAAACCTAACAATGAACAAGAAAGGACAAAGAATTGCATTTATAAAATACCTTGTGAATGCGATCAGTTTTATTTAGGTGAATCATCAAGGCCATTAAATGTTAGAATAAGTGAACATCAATCTTATATTAAAAATAGAGAATTTGATAGATCTCAAATATGTAAACACGCATGGGATAATGAACATAGGGTTCAATGGAATAATTCAAATATAGTCCTAAAAGAAACGGATGGTAAAAAAAGAAAAATCAAAGAAGCGGCTCTAATTATGCTAAATGAGGCCAATTGTGTCGCAAATTCCTCGGCAGAATGTAGTAGGATCTGGTTACCAATATTGAAAGAGGAAGTTATTAATAAGAAAATACCAGTATTAGTAAGTCAGTAACATATAGAGGATACATCATTTATGTTTTTTAAATAACGTAACATATAAAATCAGAATTTTGATGTTTGTTGAAGGTAAACTAAATTCACGAACAAATACTTACAATGTCGGGATAGTATTATGAGGTTTTTTTCCTGGTTTTTCCCTCATAATTTACTATGGAATCACTAACAGGAGAATTTTACTGTCATCATGTCATGTGTTTGTCTTTTTAAAGACGAATTACATGCTATGATTTTTTCTGACGGATATTCTCAAGTTAAAGTTGATTTCATGTAATCGAATGAACTATCTTATAAGTAAAGTCGTCCCAGGAGCGCAACTCAACAATATTGGCAATATCATTTTAAAGTCGTCTACTTTAAAATGCATAATGTATGTCTGAATTGTCAATATAAATGAGTCAGATAAAATTAAATTATTAGAAGAATTTTTTCACTATGTAACAAAAAAACAAAATTTGTTTAATTTACTATTTGTATTTTGAGAACGATTTCCGAATTGGAAATTGAAACGTCAATAAACGTATTTTTATCTTTAATTGTGGCTTATTCCCAGTTATAAATAGTAATTAATTTACAATGCCACAAGAAAATAGCTTCAGAACAATATCGTCTGAGAATATCCTGTTATACGCTGACGACACAGCCCTCTTCTCCTCAGAACCTCCCTGGCTAGATGGAAGAGGTCGTTCTGTTTTCAATACCTGTTGACTGTTTCCTGCTGTAAATATAAATAGTTTTTTCTGCAAATAGAATACTTGTGTAGTACGCCAAGAGTGCCAAATTATGTCAAATTAACTAAAAGTTTTTCTTTTTTATCGGAGTAGAGAATAGTCTTTGTAGTGTTCTGTCCAGTGTTTGTAGTATTAGTTTACTTTTTATATTATTTTGTAACATGTTACTATATTCAACAAATCTTAATAAAATAGTGTTTGATCTAAACTGGTTAGAAATATTTGTTCAATTTTTTCACATGCGAAAAATCATGACATTTTTTCGTTGTATTATTAACTATCCTTCTACCACAATTTTAGAATCATTACCTTAGTCTAACCCTTGATAACCCTTCCTATTCCAGTTCAATCTTCCCTCCTTTAGAAATACAGACAGTTTTAAAATAGCAAAGAAGAAAACTCTCTCTTGCCATTGGCTATCGAGTAAAAAAGTCGCTTTCTTTTTGTCTGCTGAGTCTCGCTAGGCAGACGTACTCTCTCTCTCTCTCTCTTGCCTGTTAGCTAATGTTTGGTATAGACGTACCCTCTTGCCTGTTACTTATCGCTTGGTACAGACATATCCCTCTTGGCTGTTATCTATCGCTGAAGAGACACTCTTTCTACTGTTGACTGCCGCTAACTAATTATCTCTCTCGCGCTTTAATTACGCGAAAAATACCGCAAATACTGTTTTAAATCGAGTACAGACGCAAATATGCTCTATCTCGTGATCGCAGTGTTAGTACCACGAAACACGTGTTCAGAAACAGGTACCCTAACAGATTCCAAGTATGCACAACAACCGCTAGTAAAGCCAGTCAATACCGCGATTGTGTGGAGCAGAATATTGGTAAGACTTTGTATAAACTTAATTTGCTATTGTCTGTATAACCTTTTAGTACACATCCTAATTTATTTGAACCAGCCATATGTAATACAGTCCTCATACACTGAAATTATACTAATAATTTCACATATGTACACCCTTTTTGTACAATACTTTTATTAACACAAGCTAAAAAGTAAAAACAAAACAGTTGTTTTGACCGCGCGTGACCTCTAGTATTTAAAATTTCGTAGGAACTATTTAAACTAAGGGTTTCTTCTTCTTAACGTGCCCTATCAAGTCCCTTGACGTTGGCGATTAACATGGCGAAACTGTCTCTGTCTCGAGCTATTCTAAAGAGTTGCTCAGCTTTCCTTATTCCTGTCCATTCCCTGATATTCTTCAACCAAGAGGCCTGCTTTCTACCAATTCCTCTGCGTCCTTCGATTTTACCCATCATAATAAGTTGAAGAATATTATATCGGTCTCCCCTTACTACGTGTCCAAAATAGGCCATCTTTCTACATTTGATGTTATCAAGCAGCTCGCGAGCAGCATTTGCTCTCTCAAGGACTGTCACATTTGTCAGCATAGCCGTCCATGGAATTTTTAGTATACGTCTGTGCAGCCACATTTTAAAGGCCTCCAGACGATTAATGGTGGATATTTTTAATGTCCATGCTTCGACACCGTATAAGAGGACTGACCAAATGTAGCATTTAACCATGCGCTTTCGAAGTTGAAGTTGCAAGTTATCATTACAGAAGAATGACCTCATTTTTAAAAATGTCGTGCGGGCTATCTCGATTCTACATTTTATCTCTTGATCTGGATCTAGTTGTTCAGTAATATGGCAACCAAGATAATTAAAACTGGACACTCTTTGAATTATATGACCATCAACATATAATCGTGCATCTTGATGTGCTAAACGGCTAAACACCATGTGTTTTGTTTTTGAACAGTTTATGTTTAGGCCAAACTCTCTTCCCACTGTATCAATGGCATTTAAAAGGCATTGTAGTCCATTCATGTCATCACTTAAAATAACTGTATCGTCTGCATATCTGATTGTATTTATCAGAATTCCATTAACTTTCACGCCCCATTCCAAATTATGCAGCGCTTCTTTAAATATTCTATCTGAATATAAATTAAATAACAGTGGGGATAGTATACAACCCTGTCTGACACCTCTTTGTATTTTACATATTTCTGTTGATTTTCCGTTTATGCAAGCTGTCGCTGTTTGACGCCAGTATAACTTTTCTATGAATCGTATGTCTTGACTATCAACTCCTTTATCTTTTAATATTGTAATTAATTTGTGATGCTGTACTCGATCAAAGGCCTTTTTCATAGTCAATAAATACAGCAAAGACGTCTTTCCTTTGATCTCGACATTTCTGCAGTAATACATTTAGTGCAAAGAGGGCGTCCCGAGTTCCCAGTCCATTTCTGAAGCCAAATTGTGTTTCATCCTGGTCTTCTTCACATTTATCTCTGATTCTACTGTGGATGATGCGTAGAAATATTTTCAAAGTGTGGCTCATAAGGCTTATCATTCTATAATCGCTACAGTTTTTCGGACGTTGTTTTTTTGGTAGTGTTATGAATTTGGACTTTAACCAATCTTCAGGGATATCACCAGTCGAATAAACATCATTGAAAAGCTTGACCAGTATTCCAATGTTCTCCTCATTTTAAGCTTTAACATCTCTGTCGGTATGTTATCAGGGCCAACGGCTTTCTTGTTCTTTGCTAACTTTATAGCATGCAGTATTTCTGATTTTAGTATTTCTGGTCCTTCACCTTCAACTAAAGTCTCCAGTTCTTCGGGTCTATCATCATTATACAGTTCACTTATATAATTACACCAGGTTGTTCGAATTTCATGTTCGTCTATTATCATTTTTCCCGACGAATCGGTTATAGTATGTGGAGTTTTCTTATGATAAAGACCAGCTACTTCTCTAACTTTTTTAAACATATTAAAAGTATCATGTTTTTCATTCAACTTTTCTATTTGCTTGCATTTATCCTCCATCCATTTTTCTTTAGCCACCTTTATTTTTTGTTTAATTAGTTTCTGTTTTTCCTTATATTCTGTCTTGTTACCTTTCAGTTTCCTTTCTGTGCTCCATTAATTCCAGGATTTCATCAGTCATCCATTGTTGTTTTTTGTGCCTGTGTAACGTTGTTGAATATTTTTAACATTACTTTCAAGGTAATAGAAAATATAACTAAAGGTTTAAATATTGTTATTCTTTATTTGTTATTTTTTTACCTGTGCTAAAAACCTTTTATGGTTGATTCGGTCAATAAAAAAATTTGAATGAATACATTTCCAGTGTGCTGCTTTTATCAAATAAATATTTAGGGATGAAAACGAATCCCTCGATGGTCATAATTTTCATGTTGATGCATACACTTTTGAGAGTTCACGGCCGTTTAACTTTCATAACAATAATGATAATTCAAATATAAAGGCTTGTAAATTGTGACACATAAGAAATAGATATGCAATCTCTTTATTCTTTTTAAATATTTCCAAATATTTTGTTACGCAGCATAAAATATTCAATTTCCTCTTATACAAATAAATATTTTACCAAGTTTTCCGAGAGTATCAAATATCTATTTGTATTTATTCAGAGAGTATTTCTCAAGGGACTACATCTCGAACATCATCGACAATCGCCAACAAGGTTCGTGCTTTTCCTGTAATGTTGACGTTCTCCCTTTACAATTAGGTTTCGTTTT
This sequence comes from Diabrotica balteata, assembly GCA_918026665.1. NCBI lineage: Eukaryota > Metazoa > Arthropoda > Insecta > Coleoptera > Chrysomelidae > Diabrotica > Diabrotica balteata. The sequence goes on from OU898279.1 coordinate 163,703,120, forward strand.
CATTTAGATCGAACAAATTCGTGCCCTATTAATTGTTTGTTTAAACACGTTAATAAAGATGAAGTGGCGCACAGATGGCGCTCAATGCGACAACGGCGATATTGGACGGTGTCTGCTAGAGATGGCCGGGCGAACAATCAACGAAATAACTGCCAGTGATTACAAGTGGAAAAGCAAACACATTTCGCTTAATTTAATAGGAGTGTATTATATAAGAAGCGTTTTGCTACAAAGAAAACTAGATTCGTATATAAACATAGGAATTTGGAACACATTTCTAAAAGCTGTTATTTCACTCTGTATTGTGTATGTATTTGTTTTATTAAATTTCTTTCCAATTTAAAATTTCAGATTTGGTAGATTTTGCTGTAACAAAAGGGATATCTGACATCCATAGTACAATAGAGTCAAAGTTTGACTTAACATCAGATCACAGTACAATAATAATAACGTTAAGTATACACATAATATGGAGAACATCACCCCCAAACCCTCAACTAAAGAAACAAACTGTTTTTTCAAACAAATTTCTAAATATTGTTCTGAAGCTATTTTATTGTGGCATTGTAAATTAATTACTATTAAACTGGGAATAAGCCACAATTATACATAAAAATACGTTTATTGACGTTTCAATTTCCACTTCGGAAATCGTTCTCAAAATACAAACAGTAAATTAAACAAATTTTGTTTTTTGTTACATAGTGAAAAATTCTTCTAATAATTTAATTTTATCTGACTCATTTATATTGACAATTCAGACATACATTATGCATTTTAAAGTAGACGACTTTAAAATGATATTGCCAATATTGTTGAGTTGCGCTCCTGGGACGACTTTACTTATAAGATAGTTCATTCGATTACATGAAATCAACTTTAACTTGAAAATATCCGTCAGAAAAAAATCATAGCATGTAATTCGTCTTTAAAAAGACAAACACATGACATGATGACAGTAAAATTCTCCTGTTAGTGATTCCATAGTAAATTCTGAGGGAAAAACCAGGAAAAAAAACCTCTTAATACTATCCCGACATTGTAAGTATTTGTTCGTGAATTTAGTTTACCTTCAACAAACATCAAAATTCTGATTTTATATGTTACGTTATTTAAAAAATATAAATGATGTATCCTCTATAAACACGCATGGGATAATGAACATAGGGTTCAATGGAGTAATTCAAATGTAGTCGTAAAAGAAACGGATGGTAAAAAAAGAAAAATCAAAGAAGCGGCTCTAATTATGCTAAATGAGGCCAATTGTGTCGCAAATTCCTCGGCAGAATGTAGTAGGATCTGGTTACCAATATTGAAAGAGGAAGTTATTAATAAAAAAATACCAGTATTAGTAAGTCAGTAACATATAGAGGATACATCATTTATGTTTTTTAAATAACGTAACATATAAAATCAGAATTTTGATGTTTGTTGAAGGTAAACTAAATTCACGAACAAATACATACAATGTCGGGATAGTATTATGAGGTTTTTTTCCTGGTTTTTCCCTCATAATTTACTATGGAATCACTAACAGGAGAATTTTACTGTCATCATGTCATGTGTTTGTCTTTTTAAAGACGAATTACATGCTATGATTTTTTTCTGACGGATATTCTCAAGTTAAAGTTGATTTCATGTAATCGAATGAACTATCTTATAAGTAAAGTCGTCCCAGGAGCGCAACTCAACAATATTGGCAATATCATTTTAAAGTCGTCTACTTTAAAATGCATAATGTATGTCTGAATTGTCAATATAAATGAGTCAGATAAAATTAAATTATTAGAAGAATTTTTCACTATGTAACAAAAAACAAAATTTGTTTAATTTAATGTTTGTATTTTGAGAACGATTTCCGAAGTGGAAATTGAAACGTCAATAAACGTATTTTTATCTATAATTGTGGCTTATTCCCAGTTTAGTAGTAATTAAGTTTCTAAAATTCTGTAAACACAAAGATTACGCTAGTTATTAGGATAAAAGAAAACTAAGATGTAGAGAAATCAGTAGTCTATTAAACAACAGTTTTACAAATTATAGGATGGTAATAGTTCGATGCATATGACAACAAACGAGAAATCCACTAAATAAAACGTACCTGAACAGGATAAGTCAGCAGAGTATGGGTCGGTTGCAGAGTCGGGTCAGAGTGGGAGTGGAGGGGGTGGCCCAACCGACCCATACTCTGCTTACGTAGTTCGTACCCATATTGTCGTTCATGTTTACTTGTGTACCAAGTAGGACTGAAAAATTGCTTCCAGGTTTCTGTGAGTTACTGTTGGTCACTAATTATTTGCCCACTTTTATCTTTACAAAGACTTGTTCGAGGTTTATACCCGCTTTTTATGTTTTTTTAGGTATTCGTAAGCCCCTCTAATTTCGTTGTATTTGAAATTTTCTTCTTTAAATGACGTTTCATCTTTCCCGTATTCTTCTTGTTGTATATATTTTGCGTGCTTTATTTCTTTCCTCTATTGCTTGTCTGCACTTGTTATTGAACCATGCTCCTCTTCCCTTTTTCTTGTTTCCCAGAGTGGACGCTACCGCTGCCAGTACTGCTGTTTTGATATTATTTCGTTTGCCCTCTATGAAGTGCAGTTCTAGCGTTCTTAACTCATTTGAGACTTCTTTGAACTTCTCTTTGAACTTTTTCCAGGTATAGTTTGTTTGTTCTTTGTTGTCTTTTGTTTTTTTCTTTGTAAACTTTGCATCTAAATTTGGTTTGGAGTAAAAGATGATCTAATCCACAGCATGCTCCTTGTCGTGTTCTTACATCTGAGATACTAATTGCTGCCCTTTTGTCAATCAGCACATGATCGATTTGATTAGTTTTGGTTCCTTCTTCTTATGGTGCCTATCCATTATGGATGTTGGACACAAACATGGCTATTCTGACTTTGTTGACTGCTGCCCTGAAAAGTGCGGTAGTGGTTAAGTTAAACCATTTTCGCAGGTTATGAAGACAGGATATTCTTTTTCGTCCTGGAACTTTTTTCCCATGCACTTTACTTGAGGTATGGTCCGAAGTAGGTCATATCAGTGTTCATTGCGCATTATATGGCCAAGTTATTCTAGTTTTGCGACGTTTTTCGGTTACGACTAGTTTGCGCTCTTTGCCCATTCTATGTAGTACTTCTTCGTTGGTAATTCTGTCTATCCAGGAAATCCTCAACATGCGTCTATAGCACTACATCTCAAATGCTTCGAGTCTCTTCAGTAGATGCTTCAGTTAAGGTCCATGACTCCACGCCATATAAAAGAAGGGAGAATATGTAGCATTTTGATAAATGAACTTTTATTTCCAATTTTATATCGTGGCTGTTAAAGATTTTTTTTCATTTTAACAAAAGCTGATCTTGTCTTCTCGATCCTTATTTTAATTTCCGTCGAGTTTTGGTTCCACCTGGTAACATCCATGTCATTTTGTGTATGTCTTTATGTGGGAAGCATGTGGCTTAAAAATATACATAGCATAAAATACACTTAGCATAAAAACAATAATTATTTATATAAAGTCCCAATTTCTAAAAAATACTTGGCAGTAACGGCAATGGACACCTCTAGTGCCTATGTTGACGACGGTGACGATGAAGGGTCAATTTTCAGTCGGATTCACGTGACGTAATCACAGCCCGGGATGAGAAAAATCAATTTTCCGAGGGGACAATTGCATTATAAACAAAAAAGGGTTGTATCAAGATTGGAGTAACATCAACAAAGCTGCTATGCGTAGGGCGTTTCTAACTAAATTTATGAAAATGTACACGAATAACAATTTGCCAGGCAGGAAGCGAGAAAAAATCCGGATAAGTTTCGAGCGAAATGCAGGTTACATACCCCTAATTACCAGCTGTTGAATAATACAAGAACTCTCGACATTTTTGGGACGAAATTGGCAATTTTGCAGCGAATAGATAATGATGGAAAAAACTCACTAGATAAAAATGTAAAATTAAAGTAGTTGACAAAATTGCTGGTGAATTGAATACGAATTTAATTTTTTATTTTTTAATCCTTGTTTAATTATTTACCGGAGCACTTACTATAAATAACTAATATCAAGCCTTCTTTTGTATATTTTCGATTCTAAATTTTTGAAGCTCACGACTACAAGATTTGTTTTGCGTGTGAGAGAAATCTTCTAAAGGTCGTACCAGGTGGATCGTACCTATTGTGAGTTGGACTTTTTTTGTTTTGCATATTTACAATCTTCTCGAAAACAATACATTGACTAATTAGTAAATGTGATGACCATATTGACTTGATTTGGGTACTATCCAGTGAAAGTTCCCTATTTTCACCTATGTAACCTTTCGGCCAAGTCCCATTCAGTCGTTGTTCCTACATTATAGTGTATTTTTATTTATGAGAGAGTAATAAAACAATAAATTATGTATGCAAATCCCTAAACTGTTGATACGGGTGACTCAATGAAAAACAGATATTTGTCAACAAGTTTACAGAAGTATATAGGAAAACAATTTTAAATTGAGTATGACCACCAGGTATAAAGGTTGGAGCAGAATAGAATACAATACTTGTGAGGGTTACTAATCCCTAAATAAGGTTGCCAGTGTCGGAGTGATGGAGGTTAACAGGTACTAATGAATTTGCAAGAAATGTAAGATGTTTATTTTATTGGTTATATATAACCAATAAAAGTTTAATAAGTACCTACCTATTTGCAAAATAAAGTTTAATTCTTTAGATAAAATAAAACGTTTTATTTTATCTGAAATGAGTGCATTCCACGAAGTAAGGGTTTCAACAATCAAACATTTAATTCTTTAATTCCAGGAATCTACGACAGTAATTGACTAGATAATTACCTTCTAAACTTATTCCACAGAAAATGTGATAGTGGGTTTTTCCATTTTGTAGGAAGGTCCAAGTGGCGTATTCAAAATTCTTAACAGTTCACTAAAAGTAGGTACTTCAGTTGCAAGGTGCAGTTTATTGTGTATACTAGTGTTATGGAAAATTTGGAAGTGCCGTGTAAACGCCGAAAAATTGGTCCTTTAACAGTTAATGAAAAAACATTAATATTTAATTGTTTTAAATCATTTACAGACAAACGTTTATGTGAAAGTGTTGATGAGACCGTTGAGTTAGTTAGCAGTACACTTGGTGTTGGGAAATCTACGATTTACAGAGTTATTAAAGAAGAGAAATGTGGTAGTTTTCAAATGCCACGTAATGCTCCAGGGAAACCAAAATTTCAAATAGAATATCATTTTAAAGAAGGACTTCGACGGAAAGTGCATGAATTCTTCTTTAGACAAGAATTTCCAACATTGGATAAAGTTCTTGTCTCAGTTCGAGATGATAAGGATTACCCAGAAATGAGTCGAAGTACGTTATGGAAACTTTTAAAAGAAATAGGCTTCCGCTGGAAAAAGAATCCCAGAAAGCCTATTTTATTAGAAAGAAGCGATATTGTCATATGGAGAAGACATTTTCTAAGAACCATAAAGGAAATGAGAAACCAAAAAAGAAAAATATTTTATCTTGATGAAACATGGATCAACGAGGGTCATACACCAAATAAATTTTGGCAGGATGAAACTGTTACAAGTCAAAGGCACGCTTTTGTAAATAACTTATCTACTGGTTTAAACCCACCATCAGGAAAGGGACGCAGGCTGATAATAGTACACATTGGCAGTTCAGACGGTTTTGTTGAAGGTGGTTTATTAACTTTTGAATCAACTCGTACCGGTGACTACCATGAAGACATGAACGCTGATGTCTTTCAAGAATAGTTCGAACAAATGATAGATCTTCTTCCTAAGAACTGTGTAATAGTAATGGATAATGCAAGTTATCACTCCAGACTTATATAAGGACTGCCCACAACCAAGTGGTTAAAAAAAGACTTGCAGAATTGGCTGAGTTCAAAAAATATTACGTACCATCCCGGATCTATAAGAAAGGAACTTTATTCGTTGTGTGCCCTTCATAAAGAAAAATTTAAAAAATACGAAATTGATAAAATTGCCAAAAATCGTGGAATGACAGTACTTAGATCCCCACCATATCATTGCAAATTAAACCCGATTGAACTGGTATGGGCACAGATAAAGAGTGAAGTTTCAAGAAAAAATACCACTTTTAAAATTTATGATGTTAAACAGTTGTTTTTGGAGGCCGTAAATAATGTAAAACCTGAAAACTGGGAAAAGGCAGTAAATCACACTATTAGAGAAGAGGAAAAAATGTGGAAGCTGGACAATATTACTGATAAAATGATCGAGCCAGTTATTATAAATCTTGGTTCTGAAAGTTCATCTTCTGAATCTGATTTGGATTTGTAACAAGTAGCTGTAAGTTTTATATTAATATTTTTATTCATCTATTTAACATACCTTAGACGGTTTTAAAAACTCTTTTTCTCTTTTGTAATTTTTAAAAATTAAAAAAAATGTAAATTTTTTAAAACCCTTTTTAATGTAGGCCAGTCAGTTCTAATATAGTGTGTGATAAAAGAGGTCACTTTTGTTTACATACACATAACACTTTATAACACTGAAATAATTCATTTATTTTTTACAATTATTCAAAGTAATTTTTCAATTAATCTTGAGCACGCCCATGGAGTGGTCAGAGGTACCAGTTAAAATTATGCTAATTACTCTCTCGTTCATAAAAATAAACTATAGGAACTGATATAATTCACTGATGATTTGGCTACGGTGCGTTGAATTAAAATGTTTGGCCTTCTTGGTGCTTTTAGATCATTGTGGATGGTTGCATTACTCACGTACCAAGTGGGGTTAGCTATCATAAGCAGTGTTTTTAATTAGAAGGACTGCAAATTATTTGTGTTTACAGGGTTGCTACAACCCCAAAGTTCTACGCCGTAAGTCCATATTGATTTTAGTATAACTTTGTAAAGCAGTATTTTGTTCTCCATTGACGGTTTTCACTTTCTTCCAAGTAACCAATTCATTTGTTTTACTTTTATAATGAGCTGAGTTTTTTGGCGTTAATGTGTTACTTTCAGGCCATATTTCGGTCCAAACGCTACCCAAGATGCTATCACATCTGGCACTGTTTAGACTAACTTGTGGATAAGTGCGTTTTCTTGGAAATGTGATTTGCCAACCAATTGTCTCTAATGTATACAAGTATTGTTCTGAAGCTATTTTCTTGTGGCATTGTAAATTAATTACTATTTATAACTGGGAATAAGCCACAATTAAAGATAAAAATACGTTTATTGACGTTTCAATTTCCAATTCGGAAATCGTTCTCAAAATACAAACAGTAAATTAAACAAATTTTGTTTTTTGTTACATAGTGAAAAAATTCTTCTAATAATTTAATTTTATCTGACTCATTTATATTGACAATTCAGACATACATTATGCATTTTAAAGTAGACGACTTTAAAATGATATTGCCAATATTGTTGAGTTGCGCTCCTGGGACGACTTTACTTATAAGATAGTTCATTCGATTACATGAAATCAACTTTAACTTGAGAATATCCGTCAGAAAAAATCATAGCATCTAATTCGTCTTTAAAAAGACAAACACATGACATGATGACAGTAAAATTCTCCTGTTAGTGATTCCATAGTAAATTATGAGGGAAAAACCAGGAAAAAAACCTCATAATACTATCCCGACATTGTAAGTATTTGTTCGTGAATTTAGTTTACCTTCAACAAACATCAAAAATTCTGATTTTATATGTTACGTTATTTAAAAACATAAATGATGTATCCTCTATATGTTACTGACTTACTAATACTGGTATTTTCTTATTAATAACTTCCTCTTTCAATATTGGTAACCAGATCCTACTACATTCTGCCGAGGAATTTGCGACACAATTGGCCTCATTTAGCATAATTAGAGCCGCTTCTTTGATTTTTCTTTTTTTACCATCCGTTTCTTTTAGGACTATATTTGAATTATTCCATTGAACCCTATGTTCATTATCCCATGCGTGTTTACATATTTGAGATCTATCAAATTCTCTATTTTTAATATAAGATTGATGTTCACTTATTCTAACATTTAATGGCCTTGATGATTCACCTAAATAAAACTGATCGCATTCACAAGGTATTTTATAAATGCAATTCTTTGTCCTTTCTTGTTCATTGTTAGGTTTGGTTTTGGACAAAATAGATCTCAACGTGTTTGTTGTTTTGAATGTTGTTGAAATGTTGAATTTATTTCCTATCCTTTTAAGTTTTTCTGATAATCCTTTTATGTACGGTATTGTTATTTTCCTCATATTATTCCTTGTGTATGCTGTAGGATCTCGTTCTAAGTTGTTCTGTTCTATTCGATCGATTGTTGAAAATTCCTTATTTATAAACGATAAAGGATAATCATTTTTTAATAAAACAGATGTTAACAAATGTTTCTCCTCCAAGAACGAATTTTCGTTAGAACAAGTAATTTTGGCTCTATCGTATAAGGATTTAATTATTCCCTTTTTTACATTAATATTGTGATTTGATTTGAAATTTAAATATCTATTGGTGTGTGTTGGTTTTCTATACACCTGAGTCTCATATCCAGTATCGTTCTTAGAGATTAAAACATCCAGGAAAGGTAGCGTGTTATTATATTCCTTTTCCATGGTAAATGTTATTGTCTCTTCTTTATCGTTTATATCGTTTAGGAATGTGTCCAACAACTCTGATCCATGAGGCCATATTGAGAATACATCATCTACATACCTCCACCATACTGTGGGTTTGAAATTTTGTTTAGAAATGATATTTGTTTCAAAATCTTCCATAAATATATCGGCTAAGAATGGAGATAAACTAGAGCCCATTGCTAGACCAAAATTTTGTTTATAGAATTCATTATTTAGTTGAAAATATGTATTATCAGTACATAATGTTAATAACTCCATTATAGCCGATATGTTTAGTCTTGTTCTAGTTGCCAATGAATCATCACTCTCTAATTTTGTCTTGACTATACTTAAAGTCTTATTTAATGGCACATTCGTAAATAAACTATTTATGTCAAAACTTACCAAAGTATTATTTGAATTAAATTCAATAATTGATAATTTATTTAAAAAATGTTGTGTATTTTTTATGAATGTGTCATTTTTATTTGTATAAGGTTTTAAAATATTTAATAAAAATTTTGATAGTTCACTACAAGGAGAATTTATGGTACTACAAATGGGTCTAAGTGGTATATTCGTTTTATGAATTTTCGGTACTCCATAAAAATGAGGAGTCTTACTGTAATGAGGTGTAATTAATCCTCTCTGATAACTTGTTAAAACATCTTTAAACTTGAATAAAGTTCTATATATTTTGTTTTCCAAAGGCTTTGTTGGATCTTTTGTTAATTTTGTATAAGGTCCGTTTATTAATAGATCTTTAATTTTATTTTCGTATTGAATTTTATCCATTATTACAGTTAAATAAAATCATAATCAGTAACATATAAAATCAGAATTTTTGATGTTTGTTGAAGGTAAACTAAATTCACGAACAAATACTTACAATGTCGGGATAGTATTATGAGGTTTTTTTCCTGGTTTTTCCCTCATAATTTACTATGGAATCACTAACAGGAGAATTTTACTGTCATCATGTCATGTGTTTGTCTTTTTAAAGACGAATTAGATGCTATGATTTTTTCTGACGGATATTCTCAAGTTAAAGTTGATTTCATGTAATCGAATGAACTATCTTATAAGTAAAGTCGTCCCAGGAGCGCAACTCAACAATATTGGCAATATCATTTTAAAGTCGTCTACTTTAAAATGCATAATGTATGTCTGAATTGTCAATATAAATGAGTCAGATAAAATTAAATTATTAGAAGAATTTTTTCACTATGTAACAAAAAACAAAATTTGTTTAATTTACTGTTTGTATTTTGAGAACGATTTCCGAATTGGAAATTGAAACGCCAATAAACGTATTTTTATCTTTAATTGTGGCTTATTCCCAGTTATAAATAGTAATTAGTATACAAATAATTTTGCAGCTTCTAAGTTGCTATGTATGGGTCTTTATTTCAAACGAAAATGGCTGTATCATCGACACAGGAGAAGGTACGTATAGCAGTAAAGATTTTAATTTATATAGCAAACCGTTGGGCCAGACTTTATTAAAAGCCTGCTAAATGTTGAGAAATACAAAGGCACACATAGTCTTTTCTTACAAAATTTTATTCAAATAATAATAATATAAATAATTTTATACAAAAGATTAAAATCTTTGATTTTATTTACTATTCTATGAAACAGATCACACAGATAGTATTCTATGAAACAAAAAAATCAAACAGATGTTTGAGTATTATGTTCTGGAGTGGTACAGTTATGTTCAATTTATTTACCAAAAGTTTTTCAAATATCTTGGACATCAAGGGTAACAAGCTAGGAAATTGTGTTCTAGTTTGCAGGATTATACCACAAGCAAACAATTTCTTTTTAATTCGTTTTTCAAAAAGCGGAATTGTCATAAAAGAGTTATCAAAGTAAAAGCAATAACCTTTTTCGGCAAATAGTTTGCTGAAATCCAGGATGACACTTTCTTCCAATGTATCACTAGTACCAAATGTTTTTTGACCCTCGAAATATATGTCATAACAAATGGATTAAATCGGGCATTTATTTAAGTTTATATATGACACTGACAAATTAAAAATACTTCAATTATGTCATATCTTAGGTTCTAATTTCAGTAATATTACAGTTGAATCTAAATAAATGTAATCTATTAAAATCACACAAATTTTCGGATGTAGAAAAAATCAAAAATACTAACTAAACATTTTTCAAGATTTTTGGTATATACAGGACTTAATTGCAGAGCAAATATGTCATCGTACAAAAGAGAAACATTGAAAAATAGTGATACACCATCTTTTCCAACATTGCTTACTTCAAAATCAAGCCATAGGGTAAATTATATAATTATTTCAATATTATTTCATTTCTATAAACTTTCTTGGGGTTAATTTTTCAATAGAAAAGCTTCTTGTAAGTTACAACTTTTCGCGAAATGAATTATATGTTGGAAAACATAAACATAAAACATAAAATAAATAAGAATATGAATTTATATTAAAATATATTAATTCAACTACCTTACCTATAACTCAATTTGTCTTAGGCTGTATTCTCATGAGACAGTATCTCTGTTGTTGTATTTTCAAGAGGACCAAAAGGAATAATAAAAATACAGATTATTATCAATTGATTGTATGGAAAATAAGATTAAATAAAAGATTTTAAATGTAAAATTTATCAATATACTGTTATAACACAAAATTCATGTAACTGCTATATAAAATGATCAAAATTTTCCAACAGATCAAAATTATGACATCTAATTTGTAAAAATCCAAATATACAGAATATATGGTTCTTACTCGTTATTTAATTCTAGAAATCAAATAAGAAAAACTGTTTCTATTCATAACTGTCCTTATTATATAAACTGAAAATTTCAAATAAAAAATTTAATCAGTAACTTGACAGGGATTCCTCTTGTTAAAATTATGATTCTGCTAGTTCAAGATACTTTACTCCGGGGTCGATCTTTGCTCAAAAAATGATCTCTTATCGAAATAAAATATTGACAATCAAATGCTGTTTACAACTCTCGAAATCTGGTAGCCTCTAAAAAAAAAACATCGAAAGATTCGCCTCAGATAATTTGTTGTATTTAAAAAAGTTAACTTAAGATTTTTTTGGAAAATCTCTGTTTTGCACTACTTAGCTGCTACCACATAAACTTAATATACTCTTCCTCTATTTCCTACTGTTGTTTCATTATATACACAACATAGTACATGCTTCTAACCTGACTAGAACAAAGTTTACGTCATACACTCATTTACAATAAAGTCAAACTTTATTGTTGCCAATTGTTGGCAGTCTTTGAAAACAATTTCTTTTTTTACTAAAGACCCTTAGATCCAAAATGACAAATAGCAATATGGATGTCAAGAAAAAAAATCATAAAAGATCTCACCGGTGGCTAACAGGCAGCTGAGTATAAGGAACAGCATAAATCAGTAGGAAAGATTCTTCTCAGGGATAGCTACCAAACTGGAACTTCACCACATAAAGCATCTCCCTTATTATAAATACTTATCACATTGTATACTTAAGAATGACAGCTACAAGTTATACTGGTACCGCACTGTGCTCCCAGACCAACCAGTGGCGCATAGCAGACCAGATTTCATACTAGTAATAAAGTAAATAGGCAGAAACTTGTTGATGAAATAATATAACAAATAGATCGCCAAGTGGATAGATCTAATTCTTAAAATACAGAGACTATCATCTATTAATTTGTCACATCCTTTTTAGTCTAAAGTATCTTTCCACATTGTGCTCAAAACAAGACAACAATATCATAGAGCCTCAAAAGAAAAGATGCACTAGGGTTCCATCGGCTGCAAAGAACATGATCTAAGTAATTTTTAGGCAGGTATATACCAAAAAAATAGCCCTATTTACTGTCTCATTGACTACAGCAAATTCTTATACGCAGTGCCTGGTAAATAACATATATATATTATTGTGATATTCAAAGTCTTAGTGCGCCTAGCAATTAATTAGCTAATTAATTAATTAAAATTATTTAAATGATATGATTATGATTCTATCACACTTTTCAATTCTCTTATCTCAGGGTTATATTCGTGCTTCAATATGTATGCTTTACATGTGAAAGGTAAGGTCCAAAGAATACCGGAATAATAAAAAACACATACGATATAACATTATATATTGAAAAAAAAAAAAATGAAATAAAATTCACACTCAAATGTTTTCAATAAACAATATTTCATATAATGATTCTCAAAATTTTGTTCTACGTACGTGAACCTTCAAAATTATTAGTACAAACAATTTTAGTTAAAATCTCAAAATCACAATTATTATTCTAAATCTCCTAATCAAAATATTTATATCTTTTCTAAAGTAATTGTAAAAATTGTGTTATCAATAAAAGAAAAACTACAGAAAAACAAAACTATCTCTCTCTGATGATGAGTGGTCCAAATCCTTGTTCCTTGTAGCCTATACTATCTATTCTTAGCAGCTCCCTAGGTAATCAGCAATCTTACAACAAATTGTTGCAAGTTTATCGTCCTTAATGATCTCCTTCAAATGCACGAATCGTTCAAATTATGCTAGCCTCTTCTCCTCTCGATAAACTGAATCTCTCGTTGGCCTGAGTGAAAAATGACTCTTGGAATATCTTCTCTTTACGATAAACTGAATCTCTCGTTGGCCTGAACAGTGACTCTTGGAATATAAGTAGAAAAATATGACTTACAATCTTTTACTGGATCAGCTTCTGTCAGATACACTAACTACACGAAAACTCACAAACTTTCACTGCTACTGCTTCCTACCTCTGGGAAACTACCCGAGAACAACGGCCGTTCGCCTTGCACCCTTGGAAACCAACTGACTATCTTTTTTTTCTTCCAAAACTAACTAACGTCTCATTCTCAAACCAACCATCCCACCTTTTTCAATCTCATCCAATCAAAACGCGTCATACATCTCCCATTTCTTCATTTCGATAACACAAACAAATTTTTACCTACAATTATAAAATTTCTTAAAACTTATTTACAAAATAATCTTTTTCTATAAAATCTTATGAACTAACAAAAACATATCTTTCTAAAATCTATTCTATTGTCCTAATTACTGCACAAATTTATTTGGAAAACCCGCTTCCATTGTCTAGGATTTCACTTAAGCTTATGCAGGTCACTCAAATATATTTTAACAAAGAAAATAATTTATGCATATCTTACGTTTTGTTCAATACAGGTAATCCAAAATTAAAAGACTTTCATTCTTTGAAATGTTTGTAGTTTATTGTTTGACTTATCTGAATTATTTTAATTTTTTTTAACTTTGAAATATTTTAAGCAAACCAATATTTTTCTCGATTTTACATATCATAACAATATATATTAAGAACAGTTACATATTACGATATTTAACTAGCCAGTTAAACATTTTCAAATCAGCGGGTTGTATGCCGAAAATAATATTATGTTATTTATTTTTTGTGTAGTTATATATATTTTAAATTAACCTCTTAACATATTTAAATAATTTATAGTGGTCTATGGATTCATCCCACTACGAACACATGTTTTCCAAACAATATTGCGACAGTAAAAGAAGTATGCGCAAGTCTTATGAATTAAGTTCCACATCGTCAATAGAGAGACTATCAGTATTTTTCAAGTAAGTTTATCATAACAACTAATAAACATTGGCCTAAAAACATTTCATTTGATCAGAAGGGGTTCCGAGAGAGTTCTCTTTGCTCCTGACCAATACGGGAGGTATGTGAACAAAATGTCCAGTAAATCCAGTAAATCCATGGTTGACACCATTGCACTAAACAATCAATGGGCTCTGAAGTCGGAACGCAGAAAACCTGTGAAACAGTTTTGCACGGGTAGCAGGTATTTAGGGGAATGGAACTATTTTGGGATGTCCGGCCAAGGTGTTTACAGATATCCTCATGGTAAGTAAAAGCACAGGGTAAACCCCGTTAAGATAGGCAAAATGCCCTCTCTCCTAGAATTCTCAGTGCAATTTTAGTCCGCCACCGCTCACCCCCACGTCCTACCCCCATAAACGTCAATTTTTTGTATTTATTTTTTTTTAGCCTATTCATTCAGGGCTGTATTCTTTCGCCACTGCTTTTCAACCTGTACACGGAACAAATATTTCTAGAGGCACTAGAAGAGTACAATGAGGGCATCAAGATTAATGGCGTACCAATAAGTAATTTTCGATATGCAGATGATACTATTATACTGGCCCATAACATCGAAGATTTACAGATGATGCTACATAGAGTTTATACAACTGGCAGCCGATTTGGACTGAAGATCAATAGAAAGAAAACTAAATTTATGGTGATCAGTAAAAAAAAATTTCAACATATCGACCTGCATATTGAAGACGAACGTATTGAAAGAGTACACCGATTTAAATATCTGGGATATACAGTAAATGACAAGTCGGACCCAGAAGTAGAGATTAAGATCCGAATTGAAATAGCAAGATCCAAATTCATCAAAATGAGAAAGCTTTTAAGCAACCGCAACCTAAGCATTAATCTCCGATGGCGCGCCACGAAATGCTACGTACTCTCTACGCTACTTTACGGCGTAGAAGGGTGGACGTTAACCGCAGCAATTATAAAGAAGTTCGCGGCTCTAGAAATGTGGCTGTATCGACGCATACTGAGAATACCTTGGACAGACAGAGTGACCAACACAGAGGTATTAAGACGAATGGGTAAAGAGGTGGAATTGTTAACAACTGTTAAAAGGAGGAAAGCGTCATACCTGGGCCATGTGTTCCGTAATGATAAGTACAGTCTGCTACAGCTTATCGTGGAAGGCAAGATTGAAGGTAGAAGAGGTTTGGGCAGAAAGAAGAAATCCTGGCTGAGAAACTTGAGAGAATGGTTTCAAATACCAGAAGCTGCGAACATAATTCATGCGGCACAAAACAGAGAAACATATCGTATGATGGTCGCCAACCTTCGGTAGAAGACGGCACATAAAGAAGAAGCCTATTCATTTAAAAGTTTAAAAAATTCACACTTAGAGTAGAGGCCTTTACAAAACCTGTTTATTTTTTTAAACAGCATATAACTTTTTATTTATTGATTTCTATTGATCGATTTTCACAAAGCCTTTGACACAGTTGAGCTAAGCAAAATATTACAGGCGCTAAAAGAATGCAGGCTAGATTATAGATATACTAAATTATTATACAAAATATACCTGCAGGCAACAACCACTGTCTGATTACATACTAACAGTAATCGCATAAAAATAGAACGGGGGTTAGACAAGGAGACCCAATGTCACCTAAGCTTTTTAATACGGTGCTAGAACATGCTTTTAAGAATTTGGATTGGATGACAAAGGGAATAAAAATAGATGGAGAATATCTAAACAACTTACGTTTCGCCGATGATATACTTATAATAGCTGAAGATCTAGGTATGGCAAGAGAGATGGTACAGAAACTCGTTGTGGCTACAGAAAATGTAGGTTTAAATATAAATATCTCGAAAACAAAAATCATGACCAATTTGGTGCCCAACCAGAACATCAGTATTGGTGGAAAGAAATAGAACTCGTAGATAGATATAAATACCTGGGACATGAAATTATGATTGGCAGAGATAACCAGACTCATGAACTGAAGAGAAGAGTCGGCCTTGGGTGGGCAGCATTTGGAAAACTGAGAGAAACTTTTAAAAGTGAGCTGCCCACATGCCTAAAGAGAAAGGTATTTGATCAGTGCGTCCTCCCAGTCTTGACGTACGGAGCAGAAACACTTACCTTAACAAAAGCAGCAGCTACCAAACTGAGAGTCACGCAGAGAAGAATGGAGTGGTCCATGTTAGGAATAACTCTCTGAGACAGAATAACAAACGAAGACATCAGGAGAAGAACCGGAGTGACTGACATCATCGAGAAGATAGCCAGACTAAAATGGAGATGGTCAGGACACATAGCCAGAATGACAGATGGGCGATGGACAAAGAGGTTATTGGAATGGAGGCCAAGGGAAGACAAGAGAAGCGTTGGTCGACCACCCACAAGATGGACGACGATTAAGAGACTCATAAAAGGTAAGCGGCGCAAGATAGACGGGGTTGGAAACATGAGGAAGAGGCCTATGTTCAGCAGTGGACTCTTGAGGCTGGATGATGATGATATAACTTTTTCCATTCTGTGTATGTGATCAACAACTATATCTTTGATTTTGTTCAGATTTTTCTGTACGAGCATCCATCTCCAAAACTTCGAAAAACTGTTTTTTAAAGGGTTTTTTGCAATTTAACCCATTTTATAGATTTCAAAATAGATTTAATTAAGGTTTCTTTATATGTCATATATATATATATATATATATATATATATATATATATATATATATATATATATATATATATATATATTCTAAATTAAACGAGTTTTTTAGCATATTCAAAAATTGGACGAAGTACACCTAAATCCTCCAAAAAATCATGTTCCTCACGGTTTTTAGTGGTTTTGGTGGGATTAAATATATTTTTTGATCTCGGCACAACCTGAATAAATTTTCTCATATTTTTCCTTTTTATGTAATTATAAAATAAGACCCAGCACAATTTGTCTAAAAATGGAGGATTCTGTATGCTTCGTATAGATGTCGCTCTTAGCGTACTCAGTTAGTTATTTCTTCTATATTGGCCAAATACTAGAGTGCATTTTATTTCAGTTTAAATTTCCACAAGTGTTCCTGATGAACGTTGAATAATACAAAACACGTGTAGAGTAATGATAGAATTCGAATTGAAATTAAATAAAAGTGTTTTTATGTGTGAACTGTAGATGCATGTAGGAGTAAGAGGTTATTTCAAACCTCTTACTTTGTTCAGTTTTTAGCTAAACATTGTTTAGTTATTTCAAAATTTAAAAAGCATCATAGTTTAGTTTATAATAAATTCCGATATTTTTGTTGTTTAACAGGTGTTATATATGAAGGACCATTTAATACTAATGGCATGTTTCACGGCTTTGGAACTTTAACTTATCCGAATGGACAACAATTCCATGGAGCATGGGAAAATGGTCACCTTGTTACCAAACTTAAATCAGCATCTGGTGAAAATGTACCTACCTTGTTTCACGTTCCAGATAGAAGGTATGATTAAATATATAAAAAAATACTTTAACTCCCACAGTTGACTATCGTCAAGTTACATATTTAATCAAAAATAATACTTGTTTTGATGGTGCGATTAATAACTGACAGTGATTTTTGGCACTCTTGCAGACTTCTCTGGTCTAAACTATTTTGTGGATAATTCTTTGTTAACAAGTTTATCAGTTCTTTTAGGGGCATGTATTTTCCGGTGCCATGGAACTCCTAACAGCGTATTACTTTTTGTTCCGCCATACATATGAGAATCCAACTTACCCTCCCTACCTAAAAACCTTTATACTAGCACCTATGTCCACTTGCTATATTTATAATAATCAGTTTTGGTTCAAAAGCCGTAATGTTAATTTTTTCTGCACAGTGATTGCATAAAGCTTCATCCGGAATACGAAGCCATATCCTTCTAGTGAAATAAAACTGTTTAGATTTACAGCACTCCTAAATATTTCTTTTATATCAGCCTGTTTACTAAGTATGTCGTCAGGCTGGGTAAGGGATTTATCCCCCTTGTGGGAATATATCCACGTAGAGAGAAATTTAGGCCTGCATTTGAGTATCTTTTGTAGATACTTTATCATCTACTCGCTATACTGGAGTTCATTTAAAATATTGCTATACTAACTTAACCATTGATATAAAACGCGTAGCGGAAAACTGGCTACAAGCGGTCCAGTGTAGAGAACACTGGAAAGAACTGAAGGAGGCCTATGTCCAGCAGTGGGCGCGATTGGAGTTTTAAAAGGTTTAGAGAGGTCCCCCTGGATTCGTACTCTGCATTAAACTTTTTCAAGGGTTAGTTTGATTAGACTTACGAACTGATTTGGTACTCCTAGGTCTATCATTGCTCTAAACAATTCTCTTTTCTTTACAAAGTCGTAGGTTGCCTTGTAGTCAATTAATATGTGGTACGTGTCTACACCGTATTGCAGTGTTTCCTCTAGAATTTGTCACAGGGTTAAAATCTGATGAATTGTTGATTTACTACCTGTGAAACCAGCCTAGTATTGGCCTATTATTCGCTCTGCCCGTGCCGGTGTTAGTTTCTAAGAAGGAGAGGTTCTGAACTGAGTAGGGGCTTCTCAGTACTTCTTGGAAAACACACTCGGAGGGGGCAGCTCTCAACCCCGACACGGCGCGTCCCAATGGCTGATAGGGAACGTCCTACAGATATGTAGGACAGGTGCGAATAAGGCTTTGCCAAATAAACACCCGCGGATCAACTGAGAGCATGGCATAGGGCAGCAGCTATGTCATTACAGGATCAGAGCGGTAGAGACAAGATCTCTGTATCGGTCTGATACCGGATAGTCACGGGCGGTAATCAAATTATGATTTAACCGGTTGTGATACTGCGGTGCAGAAAGCAACGGGAAACTACTGCACTATATTTTCCCTAGTAAAGTAACCTATGCAAAACAAAAATTTAATGGCCCCTAGTCCGCGGCAGACCTTAAGTGGTCAGGGGGTGCAAAGAATCCCCGCGAGGAGGAACCACCCGAAAGTGGAATACATTAATAACCAATCCTTGGTACGAATAGGCACTTGGAACGTACAAAGTATGTTTGAACCCGGTAAAGTTCAAAATACCATTCGTGAAATGAAAAGACTTGGAGTGGACATACTAGGTATAAGTGAGATGAGATGGTTTGGTTCTGGAAATGTATCCATCGATGACTACACAATATACTACTCGGGAACGAACAGCAGAGACACTGGAATGGTGTAGGCCTTATAGTAACAGAGCAGATAAAAAAAGCAGTAATTGATTTCATACCCTATTCTGATCGAATGCTTCTTTTGAAATTACAGAGTAAGCCCGTAAACATAAACATACTCCAAGTTTATGCACCAACTGCTGACAAGTCGGATGATGAAATAGAGCAGTTCTATGAGAATCTCCAAGAATTACTTAAAATGACAAAGAGTTATGAAACAACATTAATCGTAGGAGATTTTAATGCCAAAGTGGGTTGTGGAAAAGTGGAACATATTTGTGGAAATTACGGACTGGGCAATCGCAATGATAGAGGTGACAGACTACTACAATTTTGCCAGGAGAAACAACTAACTATCATGAACACCTGGTTCAAGCTACCACTACGGAGGCTATATACGTGGAAATCACCCGCAGATAATAAAAACAATTGTGTCCGAAATCAAATCGATTACATTATTATAAACCAGCGATATAAAAACGCAGTAACGGATACAAGAACATACCCAGGCGCAGATGTTCCATCGGATCACAACCTACTAGTGGCTAAATTAAAAATAAAGTTCAAAACGCTAAAAAAGACTGTCAAAAGAAAAACCGACATCAATTTACTTAAACAAGAAAATATACAAAGTATGGTAAAGACTAAACTCAACGAGGAATGTGAAAGACTCCAAAGAGAGTTATCACCAACTACAGAAGGCTTATGGACTGAAGTCAAGAATGCTTTTACTAGCGCCGAGAAATATATAAAAGACACTAATAACAAAAGAAAATCTAAACCCTGGATGACACAAAAAATTCTGGGAATGATGGATACTCGAAGAGCCTACAAAAATAAAGATAATGAAAAATATAGGGAGATACATCGTCAAATCAAGAAAGAAATAGCTACCGCAAAAGAAAATTGGATGATAGAAAACTGCCAAGAGATCGAAGAATTAATAAAGAAACATGACAGTCAAACGCTTCACAAAAAAATAAAAGATCTAGCTGGAATGACAAAACAAAGACTCCCTTGTAGATTAACAAACGACGAGAATGAAACGATATGGGAATTAAGCGATCTAAACAACGTATGGGGACATTACATAGAAGAACTATTCTCGGACACACCACTAAACAACATAATATATAAAAACCATGAAACCAGTCCTCCTATATTAAAACAAGAAGTAGAGAGAGCAATCAAAAACGCAAAAAATGGGAAAGCCCCTGGCCCCGATGACATACATACGGAAGTCATAAAGCTACTGGAAGAGAAACATTTAAATATAATCGTCAAATTATTTAATCAAATATATACAAGCGGTGAAATTCCACAAGACTGGTTAAAATCAGTCTTTATTCCCCTTCCAAAAACTAAGGGAGCAAAGAAGTGTGGTGATTTCAGACTTATTAGTTTAATGTCGCATATGTTAAAGTTATTCTTGAAAGTTATTCACCAACGCATTTATAAGAAATGTGAACAGGATATCAGTGATGAACAATTTGGCTTCCGAAATGGATTTGGGACACGGGAAGCATTAACCAGTTTTATTATACTGCTGCAAAAATGTCGAGACCAAAAAAAGGATCTCTTTTTATGTTTTATTGACTATCAAAAGGCCTTCGACAAAGTAAAACATGATAAGCTGATGGATTGCCTTCACAAAAAGGGACTAGACGAGAACGATTTTAAAATTATCCAAACGCTGTATTTTAACCAAACTGCAGCAGTTAGAACAGAAGCCGGTGACACAGAAATATTCAATATCAAGCGAGGTGTACGACAGGGGTGTGTATTGTCACCACTACTTTTCAATATATATTCGGAAGAAATATTTGCACGAGCACTAGAGCAATCAAGAGAAGGTGTTAAAATTAACGGCAGAGTTCTAAATAATGTACGATACGCCGACGACACGGTCCTAATTGCAGAGAGCGCACAGGATCTCCAGACACTCTTAGATCGCGTCAGATCGATCGGAGAACAATACGGCCTCAGCATTAACGTCAAGAAAACAAAAACAATGATTGTCTCCAAAACATCCATCCATCCACCCATGGCTTTAAACGTGAATGGTAACATTATCGAAAATGTCGAGAAATTTCGATATCTAGGGTGCTGGATAACGAAAGATATAGATCCAGACATAGAAATAAAATCGCGAATTGAACAAGCAAGAAATGTCTTTTTAAAAATGAAACAAATGTTTACGTCCCAAACACTCAATCTCAAAATCCGATACCGAATGCTGAAATGTTACGTTTACAGCACCTTACTATATGGAATGGAGGCCTGGACCTTCAAAATCAACTCACTAAGGCGTTTGGAAAGTTTTGAAATGTGGTTATTTCGAAGGATGCTGAAAGTCCCTGGACAGCGCATATGAGCAACGAGCAGGTCCTACACAAGATGGGTACCGACAGAGAACTCTTAAAAATAATGAAAACACGGAAAACCTCATATTTGGGACACATATACAGAAATGAGAAATACCAGCTACTGCAGCTTCTTATAGAGGGGAAGGTAGAAGGAAAACGTGGTCCTGGTAGACGGCAGGCGTCCTGGTTGAAGAACATTCGTGAGTGGACTGGTTTGGATTCTCAATCTTTAATAAGAAAAGCCAGGGACAGAAATGATTTTGCTGAGGTTATCGCCAACCTTCATTGAAGACGGCACCCAAAGAAGAAGATTCGCTCTGCATATTATGATATCGTGGCCACCTTCTTTATATAATTCTGGTGGGAGATTATATATTCCGGGTGATTTGTTTCTGGATAGTTTGTTTATAGCGTCTTTAACTTCCAGGATTGTTGGTGGATCCTCCTCCCTCTCGTCTGCTCCGCTTACCTTACAGACAAAAGTCTTCCAGGTTTTCTTCTCCTTTCTCTATATTAAGTATCTGGTTAAAATATTTAGTTCATCGGTTTAGTATGCCTGTTTTTGTTGTTAATAAATCACCATTCAAACTTCTACATTGATTTATGTTTTCCTTGAATTATTTTCTGTTGATATTAACTTTCTTATTGAATTTTCTGAATTCTTTCTCTCTGTTGAGGTTTTCTATATCTTGAAGTTCCTTTTCTAAGTGGTTTTGTTTCTTCATTCTGTGTATTTTCTTCTCTTTGTCTAGTTCTAGTTCGGAGGGTAAGCATTTTTTGCATAGGCTTCATTTTTTTTCTGTGTTGCGTCTTTACATTTATCGTCAAACCAGTGATTTTTTCGGGTACAAGTTTCTGTTCCTATTTCATCTTGTGCTGCTGACCCAATATCTTTTTTGATCCTGTTCCAGTAGGAGTCTATATCTCTCTGGTCTTCTTCGCTTAGACTTTGATTTCTTAATCTATTGGTAATATTTTCTCAGTAATGTTTTGCAACAGTTGCATCTCTCAGCTTCTGTACATTGGATTTCTTTCTATCTATTTTTTTTCTTTGTTGGAATTTAAAATTCTAGCCCCTAGTGTTGAGATTACTAAACAATTGTCTGAGTCTATGTTTGTTCCTCTATAACTTCTGCGTTATGTTCAGTCCGTGTCTGTCTTGAATCTATTAAGATGTGATCAATCTGACTAGTTGTTCTTTCATCAGGGGAGGTCCAGGTTACCTTGTGTATATTCTTGTGTTCAAAGTAGGTGCTAGCGACGGTCATGATGTTCAGTGCTGCTGCTAAGTTTATCAGTCGTAATCCATTATCGCTACTGATGTTGTGTATGCTATGCCTTCCTATAGTCGGCATAAAAACTTGCTCTCGTCCTATTCTTGCATTCATGTTACCTTGCACTAGTTTGATGATATTTCTGGGGCATCATTTATAGGCTTATTCTAGGTCTTTGAAAAACTGTTCTTTAATGTGTTCTAGTTTGTCTTCAGTTGGGCCATGTGCATTAATTAAATTTTTATAGCATGTACAAATAAAGAAAGTTTAGTACTGGTGTGCCCATTAGTGTTTTCCTTCTGTGATTCTAAGGCAATAAGTTTTAAACACCGTTGAGCGAAGATGTAGGTGTGTTTGTCCTTACACCTTGTCCTGATGGCTTCGTTTCGCGCACCAGTCATAGGTTGCTGGTTCTTTTCCTTGGGGAACAAGGTTTTTCCTTAGGGAAATAATTTCACTTTATGTACTTATTTGAAGGACCACCCAGAAAACTGGGGCAAATAAAAGGCTCGAAAAAAACGTTTTAACAAGTCTATTTAAACGATTACAACGTATTTTGGACACCGATATCTTGCATATGATACACACTTGTCGGTGATACAATATTAACCCGAACTAAGTAAACTTAGAAGAAAAATTAGGGAGGCTAAAGAGACCTACTTCTCTGAAAAATGTAAAGAAATAGAAGAACTTCAAAACAGATGTGACAACTTCAACCTACATTAAAAAAGTCAAAGAACTAGCCGGAGTAGGAAATAGAAGAACCTCAAATATATTGCTCGACAAAAATGGAAATATTATATTAGAAACAGAACAAAAACTACGACGATGGAAAAAATACATCGAAGAATTATTTCATGACCAGAGAGAAGCTAGTACATCTGTAGATAGCCAAACGGGAGATGTAGGTCCAGAGATAACCAAATCAGAGGTTAGTCAGGCATTAAACTCAATGAAAACCAATAAATCTGCTGGTCCAGATGAATTACCAAGCGAGCTACTAAAGTTGATCAACGAGAAAAACCTGGACATAATAGTAGAACTGTTCAACGCTATCTATACTACGGGAATCATTCCTAGAGAAATGTTGACATCAGCATTTGTGTGTTTGCCAAAGAAAGTAAATGCCAAAGAGTGTAGTAACTATCGAACCATAAGCTTAATGTCACATACCTTGAAAATTATCCACGCCAGAATACACTCTAAACTGGAGCTGGATATTAGTGACACTCAATATGGGTTCCGCAATGGTATGGGTACCAGAGAGGCATTATTCTCGTTCAATGTGCTGACACAGAGATGTTTGGATGTTAACCGTCCCCTTTACGTCTGTTTTATAGACTACAATTAAGCGTTTGATAAAGTAAAACATGATCGACTCCTGGAAATTCTAAAAAATAAAAACCTAGATGAAAGAGATTTAAGGCTAATAACACACCTTTATTACAATCAGCGAGCAATAGTAAGAATCGAAAAAGAAACATCTGAAGAAATGGAAATAAAGAGAGGAGTCAGGCAAGGCTGCATTCTATCACCTCTATTATTTAACGTCTATTCTGAAGAGGTAATTCGAGAAACTCTGGAAGATGAAACAGTCGGCATAAGAGTAAATGGAGTCTTAATTAACAACATCAGATATGCAGATGATACAGTAATAATAGCCGATAGTTTACAAGACCTGGAAAGACTCATGAGCAAAATAGTCATGTGTAGTAGGGAGTACGGACTCTCTCTTAATGTCAAAAAGACGAAGTTTATGAAAATTTGTAAAAACAACTATAATACTAACGAAATCTTGATAGTAGAGGGCCAGCAGATCGAAAGAGTAAAAAAGTACACTTACCTAGGAACACTTATAACAGAAAATAATGACTACACGGCAGAAATCAAAGTCAGAATCGAAAAAGCACGTTCTAATTTTATAAAAATGAAAAAGGTCCTATGTGGCAAAGATCTAACATTAGCTCTTAAAGTACGCCTAACAAAATGTTACGTATACAGTGTACTATATTATGGAGTGGAATCATGGACGTTAAATCTAGATACCATGAGACGACTTAACGCCTTTGAAATGTGGACCTATAGAAGAATTATGAGGGTTTCCTGGGTAGATAGAGTTACAAACAATGAAATACTGAGAAGAATAGGCAAAGAGAAGGAAATTGAACTTACAATTAAAGAAAGAAAGCTACAGTATCTCGGACATGTGATGCGGGGCGATAAGTATGGCATCCTGCGACTCATAATGCAAGGAAAAATAGATGGCAGAAGAAGCATCGGAAGAAGACGAATTTCATGGCTGAAGAACCTGAGAGAATGGTTTGGATGCAGCTCAAAACAACTATTTAGAGCTACTGCCTCAAAAATTAAGATAGCTATGATGATTGCCAACCTCCGTAGCGGAGATGGCACCTGAAGAAGAAGAAGAAGAAGTAAACTTAATAATATCACGACGTGGTTAAAGCTTCTTAGGTGCGGCTTGCGCGAATAGAGCCTTCAACCAAAGCTGGAATTTGAACTGATACTAATTTGATGAATTTGAACTGCGAACTAATGTCTACTCTCTAGCTTCCATCACTACGCTCTTAATTGTTTCTAAATATTCAGAAATCTCCCCCCTGAGCCCCTCGACCTAGTTAAAAGATACGTTTACATTTCAAATACCTTCGACTTTGAATTCATTGGTAAAAACTACCTGAGAAGGGTATTTGTCTTAACTTTCGGAATTTTCGAATGAGTCAAACGGATAATTTGGAAAATACTTATCCTTTCAAATGAAATCGTAGGCTTCCACGGCCAGAGTCAGAATTATAGTTTATTCGTCTTCAGGGTTCTTCGTGGGTTCAGGGTCTTCGTGGGTTTATCTCACTAGTGAGATGAACCCACTTTTGGGTCACTCACAAATGACACGGTCCAAACCCGGAAGACGAATAAACTATAATACTAATCCTTTCATTGTTACGAACTCTATGAAGGTTTTAGAAACTTGTGTAGAAAGTTATTTGAATGCAAGCTATCGGCGCTTTACAGATTATTAGTTAGTACAAAGAAATTTTATATATCTAAACTAATATACAACATGATATAATAATATGATACAAAAATAAACTAAAAATATTAAATATTGTTGTTACGCAACAACCGTGCTTAATTACTTTCTTTGCAAGATTTAGATATACACGATTTATTCTTAAAAACACTTCTCTTAATTCTGGGTTTTGAAATACTTTTTATTTATTTTAGATTTTCCTATGAACAGAAGTATGGTCTCGGTGTTCCTGGTAAAGAGTACCTTACAAATAGACAACCCACTCCTAAATTGTCGAATGGATGTTATGATGTAGGGGAAGGTACCTATTGCCCATCAAAAGGATACATTTTATCATATACTACAGAATATTATGAGCGAAAATTTAGTTTAGATAGGTCTTCTGTAGTTGATTACAGGTTTCGTTTATTAAACATGGAAGATGAAGATTGGCAATATTATAAAGACAATGAAGTGTTAGCAGATCTAAAAGCCCATATCGACAAAAACTTTATTAT
Organism: Diabrotica balteata; assembly: GCA_918026665.1. Classification (NCBI taxonomy): domain Eukaryota; kingdom Metazoa; phylum Arthropoda; class Insecta; order Coleoptera; family Chrysomelidae; genus Diabrotica; species Diabrotica balteata. Next base: position 163,729,755 of record OU898279.1, read on the forward strand.
CGGCAAAGAAAGAGTCTTAGAAATACCTATACAGAAAAAAATAGAATGGATTAAAAAGTATTGTCGAAGTAACCCAGAATATCCTGTTGGATATGTACCTCAACTGTACGAAGTATTCACAACGGGCGCCAAAGATGACAAAATGCGAGTTGAACAAGAGTACGAGAAAGCACCAAAATATTGTGATGAGGATTGCCCATCATCTGACCCAACACCAAACAAATTGTTTTCATCAACATTTACTACAAAGGTCAGTAGAGGATTACGAAAGAAAACTTTGGAAAGTCTAAATGCTTTTCGTCGAAAAAAGCCTACGATTAAAAAAAGTATTGGCGGGACATCATACAAATTATCGAATAATTTGTCACTAAAAACTTCCGAAAAGGATTTGTTGTGGATGTATACACATAGTCCTCATTCCAGAAAAAGAAGTACGTATTCAGTAAAGACTGTAGATGATCAAACGCAAGATATTAAAAAAGGTATACTTAAAGCTGAGCCTGAGGAAATTGGAGATAGCGTTGCTGCCTTGGAAGCTATTAAAGCTACTGCAGCAAGAACAGCAGATATATTACACCAAGACCTAGAAACTGATATTATTAACTTATCATTATCAGAAACAACTTCAACACTAACGCAACAGCAACTTCTTTCTGCCACTAGCACTTTAGAATCGCTTCTTTATAAACACGACAAAAAAGGTGAAAAACCGGACGTTGCAGACAGATCAACAGAAATTTCTTTAGCTAGTGGCGAGGTTATAATTCCCTTAAAAACCGATAGTCTACGTTTGGAGCCCATCTTAGAACCAACAATTATTCCGAAAAAGGAGAAACGATTATCGCATGAGATTCTTAAAACAAAAAAAGGAAGAATTACTGAAAGTTCTAGTGATGGAGAAATCGTGGAAAAAGAGTTAATTAGGCCCAAGCTGATCATATCAGAAGCTAGCATATGCTACGTTGCTAGAAAACCTGAGGATGTCATGAATATGGGCCAAAGGCGAACTAAAAAAATATATCTAAATGACAGTAAATATCAAAATCTAAATTATAAATAATTGTATTATATACATCAGAATAGTTCGAATTAAAATATTTTTAGATTGAAGAGTTACGATTTGTATTGAAGTTTTTGTATGTATACTCAATATACAAAAAAAATTAAATAGGTTATTTCAGAAATAGTCCAGTCGTCAGAGAGTTGACCCATAAAAATCATACGAACAAGCTGAATTTTGCAGATAAAAATTAATTTTGGGATTCCAAAAAGGAGCAAAAAGTTTAACCACTTTCATACGGGCTTTCCCCTAAAACCTCCCTCGCAGGAAAGTAAAAAAGTGAAAAATCAAGGTTTAATAAAATTTGTATCAGCTCGACGGCAAAAGTTCGATATCTTTTAATTCAGTTTGTCACCTCGTGGGACAAATAAGGGTCTAACCATCTTCTGATACCTCCAAGTATTCTGTAAAGGGCTTCGGTTGTCGGAATGTCGTCGAGAGCTCCTCTACTTAAGCCCATTTTCAGTGTATGGACTGAAAAATTTTCTCTTCTTCGGTGACTTGCCTTGAAAAAGGCAAGTTATTGCTTGCATGACAAAGTATTTTCGAAATAAACATATCAATTGTAGTTGAATAATAACTCTCAGTCATAAAGTATAGAAAAATTCAGGAAGCAGAGCCCCGAGAGAACTAAGCTCTCGGAGAGCCCGTGAGGGACTGACCTGGTCGACCTGAAAATCGCCAAGGGATTTCCAGGTCAAGAACCACTGGGAAATTCGAGGCGAGGCGATGCGCATCGAGGTGCGTACTAGTCTTCCGATAAATGTTGAGTTGACATGTGACATATGACAGCTTGACATGTGACATATGACAAGCTGTCATATGTCACACTTCACTTCAACATTTCCGTTAGAACTTGAGTCATTCTGTCTCTGGCTTCTGTACACAATGTAGCGTCGCCTATTTTTAAAATTTTTAGAGTGTTTGTTTGTCCTTGTGTAGTGTAGTGTGATGTACCATTTTAGGTTTATAACATTTTATTCTTATTGTAAGTCTTAAAACGTTAATCACATAAAAACTTTTATCAACCATCAACTTCGAGTTTTTATCGAAGTTAATTAATTTCTTTAGTTAAAAAAAACTTTTCTTGGCTTATTTCAGATGCCCTGAAGATGATCTAGGGATCAAAAGTACTTGGGCAAGATTAAATTAATTAAACTGTGCTCGATATTTGCCTTTTATTTGATCAATGTTTATTTATTCGAGCATTCAACTTTATATCAATTTATTGACTATGGCAATTTTGGTTGATACTTACAGAAAACTATCCTGTAAGAGAATGATTATATTCTTGAACATTTGGTTCGTTAGACAGTGCATTTCACATCTACAGCAAGTCGCTTCTACTTTTACTAAGGTCAAAACATCAAAAAATGTACCTAAGAAAAAAACAGATTTTGGAGAAAAATATCCTGAAACAGAGAACTTAAGAAGTACTATACCAAACTTCATCATATTAATGTCAATCTTAAAATAACTTATGATCAAATTTTGCAACAACATCCTTAAATTCTTGCCAACGACTCTTTTAACGACATAGAAGATGAGGTCTTCCGCTTACAATTTACCAAGAAGAGAAGTCTTATCAACAAATTAAACCGTTTGATTTTGCAAAAACAAGACAGAAGCACCTCAACACTTATACATGTTTTCAGATCACCAATTTCATCCTAGAGTCTTAAATGTAAGTAACACTAACTTTTCAGAGGATGAACTGTATTTTTAGGATTAGGCCTTAAGTTTTCTTGTCAGAATTTTAGGTTAAATGACTCAGTGCTGGGAGGATTTGCAGTAGAGCTGGATACTCTAATAGAAGGTATGACTACCAATGCTGATATTAACCCTCGAGCGGGCGCGCCGGTGTATTTTCTACACGTCCAATAGAAAAAGTCGTTTAAAAATAGAAGTGTCATTGATCTGGCGATATCGTCGCATCTATTCGTCCAGTAGAGATCTGTCGTTCGAATAGTTGAGTAATATTTTTTGTTGCAGCCGAGTTTTGTAAGAATTCTTAGAAATATGAGAGTGTGACGGTTTTGTGTACATAATACATGGCGCGCCTTCTAATGGTATTTTATCCATTAATTATTTTACTTTATAAAAAGTTGTAATTCGAAATTAAAGTCAAATTAACTTAAGTTTTACTTTATTTTTGGTTGAACAGGATATTGTAACATAATTGAAAAGAAATATAACGGCTACGCTGAGATAATATCATGTAAGAATTTAGTTGCATTGTTATATTATTTGTTTATTACTTTTTTTTATTTTTGCAGGGCTAGAGTATAACTGAGGCTGAGTTATATAAAATTCTTAATAAAGACCCAGAAACAGAAACTAGTGAAATAGAATATTTCGATGAATCTGAGACAGATGAAGAAATAATACACCATGATGACCACAATTCTGAATCTGAACAAGAACAGAATGACCACGACAGAGCCAGTAACTTCGAGGATAAATACTGCAGTAAGTACGACTGCTTTCGAATATTTTCAAGGTAAAGATAAAAAACTGCATGGCGTAAGACTCCGCTGTCGTCGCAATCAAAAATTAAAAAGAAAAATATTATCAAAATACTTCCAGGACCAAAGGCAGTGGCTTCAAAAGTGACCTCAGAACTTTCAGCTTTGAAAAAAATTATAGATTCTGATATATTAGAGAACATCGTACAATTTACTAATTTGTACATTGATAGTAAAAAAGAATCTGTTCAATATAAAAGAGAACGAGATATGAAACATACTTCAAAAAGTGAAATAATGGCGTTACTGGGAGTGCTTTACCTCCTAGGCACTAAAAAGGCTAACCATACTAACGCACTTGAACTTTGGACATCTGATGGAACAGGTATAGAAATTCTTAGAGCTGTAATGAGTTACAAAAGATTTTTATTTTTGTTACGTTCAATGCGCTTTGATGACAAAACCACAAGACATGAACGGAAAATATATGACAAACTTGCACCAATTAGAAAAATATTGGACGCATTTGTTAGTAACTGTAAAAATTCCTATAATCTTGGTGAATTTGTTACAATAGACGAAAAACTAGAGGGATTCAGAGGACGTTGTAGTTTCATCCAGTATTTACCAAATAAACCAGCAAAATACGGTATCAAGCTGTTCATTTTGGGCGATGCACAAACTTACTTTGTTGGAAATTTAGAGGTTTATTGTGGACGGCAACCTGAGGGGCCTTATGCTGTATCAAACTCTCCCAGTGATATTGTAGATAGGCTTATTGATTATATAAAAGGTTCAAATCGCAATTTGACAACCGATAATTGGTATACCAGTTATCCTTTAGCTATTTCCCTTTTGGAAAATAAAATAACTACAATTGGCACTTTGAGAAAAAACAAAAGGGAAATACCTATTGAATTTTTACCCCAAAAACAAAAAGAAGTGGGAACGTCACTCTTTGGATTCCAGAAAAATGTCACTTTGGTTTCATTTGTTCAAAAAAAAAGTAAGTCGGTCATACTTTTATCCACGATGCATGACACTGCCACCGTAGACGTCGAAACTAAAAAACCAGAAATTATTCTAGATTATAATGCCACAAAAGATGGTGTGGATACTATTGACCAAATGTGTGCATCATATTCTGTAAAAAGAATAACCAGAAGATGGCCACTAATTATATTTTTTTCTCTAATGGATATGGCGGGTATCAACGCGCAGGTGTTTGTGCAATAAACAATCCAAAATGTCGCGAATTTTCTAAAGAATTTAAGCTTGAGTTTAATGAAAGTACATCTTTCAGAAAGAGCGACAATGCGATATCTTCCTCAGGATATTCAAGGTTTTCTAATGAAATATAAATCATGTGAAGAACCTACTAGAACAGAAGTGCAAAGCTCTAGAAAACGTGGACGTTGGGCAATATGTCCAGGCTCAAAAAATTCCAGCACAACAGTTAGATGTGGGCTATGTAGAATATTTGTATGTAAAATGCATTCAGAAACCACAATTACCTGCGTAAAATGTAAGAACAATGAACGGCAGCAATCAGAAGAAATCGAGTGAAGTAACCCGTAGGTACATGTTTTATGTTTATTATTTTATGTAACAATAAACTATTTTTGTAAATCGTGGTTGTCATTTTGTTAAAACGCACTAAATTTGGTAAAATCAACTAAAATGTGTTTTGTGTACAAAATACACAGCGCGCCCGGTTATGAAACGGTAGTCGGCGCGCCTGCAGTAGGGTTAAACAATATTTGAGAAACTCTTGCAATAGCTTATTTCGACAACAACAATGTAAGTATAAATGCAATTTTTATAGAAATCACCATATTTTAAAAAAACAGGATTTGCTAAAATCAATTAAACAAAAAAACTAATAGATATTCTCTTGTACTCAGCAAGGCTGATAAGGGAAATTGTAAACTTAAAAAAAATTCAATACATAGAGAAAGTGGAATATTTTCTTTCAGAAAACAGTTTTGTAGTTTTGGAAAAAAATCCATTTAATACATTTATTAATAAAACAAAAGCAATGGTTAAATTGTTTGATGACACTATTACTAGATATAAGAACTGAAAGTTAACTGTATCTAATCCTATAACACCTAGGTTATATGGACTTCCTAAAATCCATAAACACAGTGAAATGTGCAGATCACATATCTATGATTGTGACTGCCCATCCAAGCTGTCATATGTCACATGTCACCTAAACATTTCCGTTAGATCGTGAGCTATTCTGTACATAATGTAATTTCGCTTATTTTAAAAAAATTTAAAGCGTTTGTCCTTGTGTAGTATAGTGTGATGTACCATTTTATGTTTATAACATTTTAATTTTGTCGGATAGGCCGCAATTGACGAAGTAAGTCTAAAAACGTTATTAACATAAAAATTTTTATCAACTCTCAACTTCGATTTTTTATCGAAGTTAATTGTCTTATTTCAGATGCCCCTGAAGATGATCTAGGGATCGAAAATACTTGGGCAAGATTAAACTAATTAAACTGTGCGTGATATTTGCCTTTTATTTGATCAAATTTGATTTATTCTAGGATTCAACCCTATATAAAAATGAAAATAATTTAAAAATTGTATAGGAAAGGCCAAAAAATAACCCAGTTTCGACGACAAATGCAAAAATTGATTTTTTTTAACATATACTATCATACCTTAAGGTAAGAACGTTTGTATAAAGTATTATTCAACAAAACTTTTTAAGGGTAGAACTATTAATCAAAATTTCACGCGAACTCACTCATGGCGTCGTCTACTTTGTTCCTCCAGTATCTTAACGTATATATGTATTCGTTTCGTACTGATACTTCCATGCCTTCGCATTTTGTTAGGATAGAAGTATATTTTGAATAGGGTTGGAGGTGTAGAACAACCCTGCAGAAGCTCTTTTGTTGTGGATTATTTCTAATTTGTATATTGCCTCCCATAGTTCTGACGTTGGTACAGAGTCATACGCCTTTGTCAGGTCCACAAATACCAAATGTATATATCTATTTTTTGCTTTTTTTTTCTACAACAGTTGTTCCAGTGTGTATATGTGGTCTATGCATAATCTTTCTGCCGTGACGCCTGCCCGATCCTCCCCGATTTTGCTGTTTATCGTTTGCTTTATTTTTTCTGGCAGTACTTTCCCATATAATCTTGCTATTGAGGATATTACGCTTATTTTTGTGTAGTTTTCGCATTGTTTTCTATCTTCTCTAATAAATATAGTATATATTACACGTCTTACACATTATATAGTTTTACACCAAAAAGATATTATTGGTAAAACATAATACTGTGGACCCATTTTTAGAATATGTTTGTATGTTTGTTTGTTTTTTTAACGGGATGAACCCTTTTTCCTTACAAAAATTACAATATACACATATAATTAACATATAAACTGTAGTCATATATTACAATTTTAAAAAGTATTAATAACATTAATGTCTCAATTTCTTTAAACTGTTCTTGAACGAGGACACGGATAAATTAAACAATTCAACACTATCTTGCAAATTATTGGCAGTTCTCAACATCCTTGTGATTGACTCACTTTTACCATAATTAGTGTGATGAAACTTTAGTCTAAACAGGTCAGGAGAGCGTGTTCTTCTAGAATTTACATTAAAAACAATTAATTCCAGCAGTTCCGGACAATCAACATAACCATTAAGAATTTTATGCAAAAAACGCAATTCACACTCAGATTCTCTATTTTCTAAAGTTTTCATATTAAGTTGACAAAGAATATAGTTATAATCACAGTTAGTTCTATTAAAACCCATTTTATACCTGCAAATTCTTAGGAATTTATTTTGAACTCGTTCCAACTGATCAATATACATATTATAATATGGATACCAAATAATATTACAATATTCCAAAATGGACCGAACTAGAGAACAATACAAAATTTTGAAAGTAAATATTGAAAATTCTCGGGAGTTCCTTTGAACAAAGCCGAGCATTCTATAAGCCCGCGATGTAATATTATTAATATGCCTATCAAACATTAGTCTTTGGTCAAATGTAATTCCAAGGTCTCTAATTTGATTTACTTCTGTAATCGATACTCCCTTAAGTATGTATGTTCTATATAACTGATGTTTAGTATTTCTGAAAAACGTAATTTTATAGCACTTGTTTATATTTAAATATAAGGCATTAATGTCACACCAACGAGATAAATTATTTAAGTCAGACTGAAGAGCATCCATATCAGAGGTATTTTTAATTGCTTTAAAGATCTTTATGTCATCAGCAAACAATAGAAATTCACTATTATTAATTACTGATGATATATCATTCACAAACAGATTAAATAGAAGTGGGCCTAAGTGAGAACCTTGAGGTACACCCGAAGTAACATTAATCGCTTCAGAAACAAAATTACCATATTTTACTATTTGTGAACGATCTGTTAAATAACTCGTGATCCAATCCAATAAATTATCTCCAATTCCGTATCCACGAAGTTTAGCAATTAATATTTCGTGATTTACCCTGTCAAATGCTTTGGCAAAATCAGCATATATGGAGTCAACTTGGTTTCCCGATTCCATAGAATCAACAATGAAGTTTGAATACAAAATAAGATTTGTACAAGTAGATTTCTTTTGATAGAAACCATGTTGTTGACCGAGAATTAAATTTTTACAATCGTAGGTTAACATATGGTTAACAAAAAAATCAAGCAACTTTGGTAGTTCAGACTGCAAACAAACAGCCCTGTAATTTTCAACATTATTATTTTGACCAGATTTAAAAATGGGTTTTAAAAAACTCACTTTCCAAAAATCAGGAAATGTAGAAGAAGTTAAGGACTTATTGAATAATAACTGAATAGGTTTAGCAAGAGTGAATACACATTTTTTAATAAAATACATTGGTATACCATCTGGACCCGCTGTCAGTTTCCACGGATTATTCTGTATCTTATCAATAATATCCTTAACATTAATTAAATAATTATTAGCATTAACATAATTTTCGTACTTAAAATTAGGAATCTGATTTATTTTTTCTTTATTATAGACAGTCGAAAAGAACCCAGCAAATAAATTCACAATATCTGAACCATTTTCACTACTTTCATTACCATAACTCATACTCGATGGTAGAACATGAGATTTGCGTTTATTATTAATATATTTCCAGAAAGAACAAGAATTATGAAAAATGCTAGCCTCAATTTCATTCACATGACGCCTTTGTAAATACTTGCTAAGCTCTTTACATTGTTCCCTGAGATCGGAAAAAAGACAATAGTTCTCATCACCACCAGTCATTTTAAATTTTTTATGTGCTTTTTTCTTCTCATAAAGTAAATGTTTTAACTCTGATGTAAACCATTTGGGATATGTAGATGTTTTAAATTTTTTTAATGGTATAAACAATTCGATTAAATAAAATAAAATATGATAAAAATCTTTAACTACGTCAGTAATGCTTTTGTTAAGAAATAATAAATTCCAGTCAACTTCTGCTAAATAATAGTTTAAAGCAACATAATCACTATTTGATTGATTGAATCGCATGTTGATTTGAAAACTAATGAGTTATCACTGATGGTGAAAGTTACTTAAAAAAATACAAGAAACTCTAAAATAAAGACTTTTTTACCGATCTTAGAGAGACTGTTACCGTTTTTTAAACACATTGTATAAAGTAAAATATAGTAAGGTTTGTTTACGCTAAATATACCCCACTTAATACTTAAATGTTTTTGCAAAACATTCCCGAGAACTTAGGCAACCATTTTATATGTATGGTCAATTACCCTTTAACACAGATGCAATAACTGTTTGCATCGCTTCATGGTTTTACTCCCTACCAGTCTAACTCCAACTATATTTCTTTAATTGTTTTAACTGAGCTAATGAAAACTTTGGCAATTTCGAGTACAAGAAACGTTTAATTATAGATGTCTCGTAAACATGAAGTGACCCTCTATCCTATAGTAATCTGCCCTTAAATAAGATGTTACAAGAGCCGGCCACATAAGACGGCGGTTTTAGAGAATAATTGAACCCTCTAAACCGTTTTAGCAGTGGACAACACTTTACGGCATTTCCTTAATTTAACTTCCAACTATTGTCCGGAGCGTTTTAAAATTAGTTGGGTATATCTCGAATGAGATCTCTCCCATTACCGAAACCGTTTACTGCACTTTGTATTATACTTTAATTTTCAACTGACCACTGCAATAATGTTGTCAAAGCTAAATTGGGAAGTAAACCTTCAATATATTTGCGTAATAAAATGATAATTTTTCAATGAAATTTTGTTGGGAAATTGCATTAGACTTTCTCAAAATAATTATAAAAATATTAATAGAAAACCATGAAACATAGGTACAGCTGGTTTCTAAAAAACTGATGCGACTCTTAGTTATATTTTTAATCATTTTAAGCAGTTTATTTAATTTTCCTGATATTGTATTATATTTATTATGACAGACAAAAATAAACAAATAAACAACAATCAATTGATTACATATGGTAATTCATAAATTGTAATAAAAATTCTTCTTCTTCTTTAAGTTTCATCTTCTATCGAAGGTTGGAAATCAACATGGCTATGCGGACTTAATTGACTGCTGCTCTAAAAAGTTCTGCACTACTGCATTCAAACCATTTCCTCAAGTTCTTAAGCCAGGATATTCTTCGTCTTCCCACATTTTGCTTTCCTCGGATTTTGCCCTGCATAATAAGTTATAATAATGCGTATTTTTGCCCTCTCATCACATGTCACAAGTACTCAAGTTTTTGTCTTTTGATAGTTAATATTATTTCCGCCTCATTTCCTATCCTTCTAGATACTTCCACGTTTGACATTCTTTGAATCCATGATATTCGTAGAATTCTTCTGTAACACCAAAATTCAAAGGCGGCCAACTTATTCAGATGGACTTGTTTTAGTGTCCACGCTTCCAAGCCATAAAGAAGAGTAGAGAACACGTAACATCGAAGCATTGTCAGGCGTATTTCTAACCTTATATCCCGACAACAAAGAAACTTTTCAAGTTTAATGAATGACGTACGTGCTACTTCAATACCTGTCTTAATGTTTTTGGTTTGGTATACATCTGATGTTATCCATGTTCTTAAGTAGTTATAGTTATTAACACTCTCAATTGCAGTATCTTCAATAGTCAATTGGATATTTGCATGTGCAGATTTAGTCATGTTCATGCATTTAGTTTTCTTTAAATTTATCTTTAGTCCGTACTCAAGACAACGTTCATTAAGGCGTTGCATTACGTTCTGTAAATCATTGTTTTTATCCGTAATTATTACTGTATCGTCTGCAAAACGTAAGTTATTCAAAACTTCTCCATTGATAGATATACCTTCTATTGAGTCTGAAAGCGCTTCTTGAAATTCCGCTTCACTATAGACATTGAAAAGTAATGGGGCCTGCACGCAACCCTGGCGGACTCCTCTCTGTATTCTAATATTTTCGGTATACTAGCTGTCAACTCTTATCTTGGCAGTTCGATTCCAATATAAATTAAATATAATTTCCATATCACGACTGTCAATATTTTTGCTTTTTAAAATATCTACAAGCTTTTTATGTTGAACCTTATCAAATGCGTTTTCAAAGTCTACAAAACATAAGTACATGCCCTGATTCATGTCCATGCATCTTTGAGCCAGCACATTCAAGCCGAACAAAGCATCTCTTGTACTAATACCATTTCTAAAGCCAACTTGTGTGCCACTAATTTCATATTCAAGAGTTTTAACAATTCTGTTCAACATTTTTTAAGTGTGTGACTCATTAAAGCTATTGTATTGTAATCTGAGCAAGTTGTTGCACTTAGCTTTTTGAGAATTGCTACAAAGGTCATCAATTGCAGCCATTGTCTGGGGATTGTGGCAGTCTGATATATTAGATTAAAGAGTTCAATTATTACATCAATAACATCTTCATCAATGAGTTTTAATAATTCGATGGGCACATCATCTGGTCCAGTAGCTTTCCTCTTTTTTGTTTTTGATGGCATATATAACTTCTTCTCTTAATATTGGTGGTCCGCTATCCTCGGTGATTTCTAATGACAGTTCTTCTCTTTCATCATTAAATAGTTGTTGAATGTTATTGGTCCAGTGACATAATCTCTCCTTCATATCAGTAATACCATCCCCTTTATCATTTTTAAGGATATTCGTTTTTGTACGTTTTCTAGAACCTGTTTTTTTATGTAAATTAAAGCTATCATACTTTTTATCCAGATCTTCTATTTCCTTGCATCTGTCAGAGACCCACCTCTCTTTTGCCTCTCTAATTTTCTTTCTAATGTTTCTCTAAATTTTTTTGTACGTATTCAGGTCTTTTGCTTCATGTTTTCTTCGTCTTCCATAAGTTCAAGAATTTTTACTGTCATCCAACGTTTTGTTTTTTCTCCAAGTGGTTTGAGATTTTCTTTTTCAACTGACACAAGAACTTGTTGAATTTTTTCCCATTTTTGGTCAATAGTTAAAGTTTCCTCATTATCTTCTTTAACTTTCTTTAAGTTCTCGTTTATTTTAAATTTCGTTTCCACATATGTGTTGTCTTGTTTAAGACGTCTTGTATCCATGATTTTCTTTGTGATTTGGTGCTAGGGATGTTGACCTTTTTCAGTTTAACTCTCATTGACAAAACAATCGATAACAAGGAAGCAAACAGTTCTTTAAAAGCAAAAAAGGCAACAATATAATGTGTAAAGATAACTTATTTCATCCAAACGCATTAACGTACAGACAAGGTGTCAAAGTACAAGGTGTCATATGACAGTATTTAGTGAACAGAATACGATTAAAAAGAAAAATCAAACATCATGCTATAAAGGCAATAGATATGTATCTTCACGCTTATTATTCCGATCATAACACGTGTTAGGGTTAATAAAATAATTATATTTTGGTTTACATTTTGGTGAATTCGCAAATGTTAATTCTTCTCTTCGCATCCACCAAATCGTAGTTTTTGAAGCTCGGTATTTTAGCTCATTTACTGAAGTAAGCATTTTCAGATTGTTATAATGCCCTTAGCTTGGGCAATCCATTGTGCTTCCAATCATTTTTGCTAGCTTTAAACCACCAAGATATTTCGATATTTCATAATTGCACGTTTTTGTTGCACGGGTTTTTAAAGAGCCAATGATTCCTAGGTACCTTTATGTACCTATCCATGCATTCATTACCTCATACCTGGTAAGCCTCTTTGTTTATCTCAGTGGTAACATAATATCAAACTTTTAATATAATTTTATTTAATTATAAAATGTGTTTTCTTCGTTTTTCGGTTAATATATTTTGTTAGGAGTTGAATCCTGGTAACTAATAAGAAAAATAAATTTAGGATGTTGGAATATGCAGCGCATAATTACCAAACATCAGCTATTTGCGACTTTTGACGATTATGTGTTAAATATCACAGACTTAAGTGAGACAAAAAAATGAAAATGAAAGAAAAGGTGATAACAATATTAGCAAGGCAAAACGTGCAAAATAAGAAGTATCCATTACCCTTAATGTTAAATTTTTAAATAACACAAGCAGTTGAGAACTGGTTCATGAACAACTTATGACCTTATGACTGTTTAAAGATTAATCATTTTGTACATCTTTTAATATACAGCGTGAGTGGGGAGGAACGCACCAAACTTTGAGACTGTATAATATACGTAAAAATAAGTAAAAATAACTCATATGTTGTTATTCGATTTTCATTTGTTTTCGAGTTATAGCGATAATAACACAAAGTTGTAATTTTACTGCTACTTATCACATTGCTGTAACAGGTATCTGTGATTCGTTTAATAATAAGTTAACTGTCATAATAGTGTAGTGTCAACGTGATTTAATGTCTATTTGACAGTTTGTATAAAAAAAGTTGTTGCAAAATGCCACATACTTATTCAAATAGTGATTATGCAAATATGGTGTTTGTTTATGGCTTTTGTAATGGAAACGGTAGAGCTGCTGTTGAAGAATATCGTCAACGGTTTCCAAATCGGAGAACTCCAGATAAAAATGTATTTATTAGAGTTTTCAACAAACTATGCGAGACCGGAACGCTTCCTAGTTATAAAATAATATCGGAACGTGCTCCCCGACAAAGTTTACAAGAAATACAAAATATTCTGGATTCAGTAGAAGATGATCCAGGGATCAGCTCACGAAGAATCGGTACTCATTTAGCCATTCCTCAAACGAGAGTAATTAACACACTTCACGAGCAAGGTTTATATCCATACCACCTACAACGTGTACAGCACCTACAACCAGAAGATTATGCCAACCGTATGCAATTTTGTCGATGGATAAATAATGATCGTCGTGTTATATCCCGCATACTTTTTACCGATGAAGCAACATTCACCAGAGACGGTATTAATAATAGCCGCAACTCACATATATGGTCAGATGAAAATCCACATGCAACAATTGAAGCTAGTTTTCAGCACAAATTTTCGGTAAACGTGTGGTGTGGTGTGATCGACGGTTATTTAATTGGCCCTTTCATATTTGAGAACCGCCTTACAGGAGAGGAGTACTTGAATTTTTTACAGAATGAATTGCCAGGACTCCTACAGAACATTCCACTAAATATCAGAATGCAAATGTATTATCAGCACGATGGAGCTCCTGCACATTTTGCTCGTCAGGTCAGGCAACATTTAAATACAAAATTTCCAAGGCGTTGGATTGGTCGCAATGGTCCTATTAGTTGGCCTCCGAGGTCTCCAGACCTAACACCATTAGACTATTTTTTATGGGGCTGGTTTAAAAATGAAGTTTACAAGGTAAAAGTCGACACTCGCGATGCACTAATTCGACGCATTAAAAATGTTGCAGCCACAATTAGAGCAAACCATGACGCAATCAGAAGAGCAACGTTGAATGTTCATAGACGAAGCAGAAAATGCTTACAGGTCAATGGTGGTATTTTTGAAAATTTATTATAAGAACATTTAACATTAAATTAATGTTAAGTTACAACTTTGTGTTATTATCGCTATAACTCGAAAACAAATGAAAATCGAATAACAACATATGAGTTATTTTTACTTATTTTTACGTATATTATACAGTCTTAAAGTTTGGTGCGTTCCTCCCCACTCACCCGGTACCTAAAATAAAACTTGCCACATGCTTCTTTGTTGGCCATAAGTTCTTTAATCCAATTTAAATATGTCTATCATTATTAGTCTTATCTAAGTACCCCGACAAAATTTAAATGAAATATATATGAAACCATTTCTTTTCTTTTAAATTTCAAGCTTAAAAACTCCTGTGTACAGCGCAGCATTCCCTTTTGTGATCTCATGTATTTTTCCCCAAATCGGTGCCTTCATTACAGTAAACTTCGTGTTATTTTCATTCAAAGAGACAGAACAATTTCCCAAACCCTTCCGAAATACCAAGATCCATGTATAGTCGAAGCGCTTTTGTAAATTTAGGTTTGTTTGAGGATAGTTACAGTTAATTCATATATCTTTTAGATTACTAGAAACAAATGACACGGAGAGCATAATAAGAAGTCTAAAGAACTTAGTAGAACTCATATTTATATTAGCCAATATAATATGGAAAAAATATAATTCAAAATTTCTTTTTTTTTTGGTGAAAATAAGTTATAATAAAGAATTAACACCTAACGTCTAGCTTAATGGATATTGTAATATTAAGAATCAACTCTTAGGGAATGTATTATATTAAGCTTAAGCTAAAAGTAAAGTTCATATTGACGTAAATGTAGGGCTCTGATGGCAGAAATTGTTTATTTCTTCATTTGTTTCTACCTCTTGGTGGATAATATTTCCTACTGAGTCATGGCGTTCTTTATAATTAGTTCCGACAAATGCCTGGCCGCCCCGGTAAGATGATGAATGGTTTCTTCGGCTTTTCATCCATATCGGCATTTGTCATTTTGGACTTAAGAATCTTTAACAATATATTTCAGGTAATTTTTAGTTGGAATAACCTGATCCTGAATGGCAAGTAGGAAACCCTCAGTCTCGGGAAACATCCTTACTGATGTCAAGGCTATATTGTCGACATATTCTTGACTGATTTTATCGAGATATCGTCCATGTAGAGCTAGGTGCGCATTTTTTCTTGCTTAGTTAGGTGTATTTCTTCTTCCTTCAATTTAAGCGGCGTTGTATCATCAATTGCGCAAATTGCTCGATGTAAAGTAGATGTCTCGGCCTGCACCTGAAAATAAGTTCTTAAATTATCAATATGTTTATCCAGTTTCTCACCTATGTCCATAAGTCCTCTTTCCCCTTGATATCTCGGTAATGTCGTTCTCTTTACTGCACTGCGTGGATGGTGTTTTTGTGCTTTTGTGAGAAGTGTTCTCACGATTCGCTAGATGATATACATACATATGATATACATAGTGCGTTTAAAAAAATGTATCTTAATAAAATTATTCACGAATAAGGCTGCAACAAAAACAATGTTAGCTATAGAGTTTATTTTTGACAGCACAGACTTCTACGAAACAAAATTTTTTTTGTTTTTCCACAACTAATGAAATGCTGTTTGCAAAATTTTTACACCATAAACGCTGAACAAGTTATAGAGGGAAAATACTCTTTACTCCAACAATCTTAACAATCTTCATACCTGGTCTTAACAACCTTCATAACTAGCTCTTAACAATCTTCATAACTGGTCCATTCAAATTGGAGTCAAATTTTCATCTAGAAAATCTAAATGCATAAACTTTTATAGAAGACATTACACTGACCCTCCTCTACTTCACCTAAATGGATCTCCTCTTCAATTGGTTGATAAACACAAATTATTAGGAGTAATATTCGACAAAAGACTTACATGGAGAGATCAGATACAGAATACAAAAACAAACTGCCTAAATAGAATCAATATTTTAAAAACTCTATCTCACCATCAATGGAGGGCAGAAGAGAAAGTCCTCTTGAGAATTTACAGAACATTGATCCGCTCTAGATTGGATTACGGAAGCATTCTCTACATATCAGCTTCCAATACTCACCTTAAATGTCTGAATACAATTCACAACACTTCTTTACGCATTAGACAAGGCGCCTTTAAATCAAGTCCTTCTGAAAGTCTTTATATCGAATCTTCAGAACCTCCACTTTTTATAAGACGGCAACGTCTACTTCTGTCTTACTTCTCTAGAATTTCTGCTAATCCAAAAAACCCAGTAATTAAACTAATTAATACTCCCCACCCTGTCCCAGATAATAGTCACCCTCGAGCACATTCTCTCCCACAAATTTTAAAAACTTTACTAAAAGACATAGACCTAAAACTCACAACTCCGTTTACTACGTCCAGAATTCCCCCATGGACCAAAAAGCTACCTACTGTCCTTACCAGCTTGAACCGATACAAAAAAGAAGAAACGCCCAGAACTCTCTTGGTACAAGCATTTGAGGAACTTATACAGACACAGCGTTATGACAAAATTCTCTACACAGATGCCTCCAAAGAAGAACAGGCCGTCGGTTGTGCCGTCAGTACCTCAAACACAACAATAGCGTCACATCGGCTTTCTCCCAGATGCAGTATACACACAGCCGAACTGTATGGAATACTTAAGGCATTAGACTCGCCCATTGCTAATGATAAATCATTAGCAATATGCACCGACTCTCTCTCCGCCATTGACTCAATCAGAAATGTATACTCCATACATCCCATTGTACAGTGCATCCACAGTATCTGCCAACAACAGTCAAAAAATGGTGTTTCAGTAACTATCATCTGGATACCATCCCATGGAAATATATCAATGGAAATGAGAACGCTGATCATGCAGCAAAACTGGCCTGCTCCTTAGAAAATATGGAAAACATACAACTTCACCAAGACCTAAAGGCCAGTATCAAAAACAACGTACTAAGCACTTGGCAAACACATTGGAACATGCAAAATACAAAACTACGCACAATTCAACCAACTGTTACCTCCATCACCATGCCTCAAATGAGCAGAAAAGACAATATCATTATAGAAGCTCAGAATAGGTCACACTCGTCTTACTCATGGATATCTGATGTCTTCTGAAAACCATCGTCGATGTGAACATTGTAATGAGTCCTTAACAGTCCAACACATATTACTAGAATGTGTACACTACAAACCTCAAAGAGACTACTACAACTTTCAAAATAATTTAAGTGATCTACTCGGTTCTACAAACATGTACAGTGCCATAATTCGTTTTTTTAAAAGACTGTCACCTTTACTACTTAGTGTAATTATATTAGATGTTGTTAATGTATCCTAACTTGTATATAAACAGATTGTATATGTATGTAAACATAAACATATTGTAATCAATTTTGTACCAGTGTCAATGGCCCATAGTTGCCGAGACACTTTAATTTAAAATAAAAAAAAATGCGTTTTTCATTGAAATAACCAATTCTTTGTCTTACAAACTATTATTTATTGAAAAAAAGCCTGAGTATATTCTAATATACTGAAAAATTGTATATTTATTAAAAACAAGTTAAAGCGTCCATAAAGTTAAATAATGGGGATTTGCCCATATGTGTATTGTGTAAATCATATAATTTCGAATGATAAAAGCGTCTTTGATCCCAAGCGTCCATACTATAATACATAATATAAGAATCTTATATATGAAATTAGGTACACACTGTTTTGTATCTCCATTTAGAGAATTCATATGAATTTTAGGGTTATGAGTTGCTTTTTGTAAAAGTTCTTTATTCGTTTATGGCTCTCTGACATAAGTTGACTACATCAAAGCAAAATTAGAGAGGAATTTATGCTCTATATTAAAGTCGGGTAAATTTTTGCATCACAAAGTTTAAAAACAACGAGAATGCTTTTATGGCCGAAAATTTCAAGAAGCAACTTAAACGTTGAGAGGATAAATTACGGGATTTGTTGCTCAAAAATTCAAACGTATTAGATGTGAAGTAATTAAAAAACGTTTAGCTTTTGTAAACGTATTTTACCAAGGTTTAAAAATAAAATAGGTAGGAAAATATTTTTCATTGTTCTGAAGTTATTTTCTTGTGGCATTTTAAAGTAATTAGTATTTAAATAGGAATAAGCAACAATTACAAATAGTCAACATAATGCAACAGGCTCAAACTAAACATTGTTCGACAAGCAAAAAAGATGAAAAACTGAGTCAACCCACGAGAACCCTTATAGAACTAAGGCGGCAAATGAAAGGAGATAACACCACAAGCAAAGAAGCGATAAATTAAATAAATAAGATGATCACAAAGGCAATAAGAAAAGACATAAAAAACTACAATGTAGAAAAAACAAAACAGGCAATAGAGCAAAATAAGAACATGAAAGTTTTGAAGAGAAGCGTACAAAAGGGGAAAATAGAAACTAACAAACTGAGAAACAGAACTGGAGAAGAAACAACAAACAGAAATGAAATATTAAGAATAGTTGAAGAGTTCTACACAGAGTTATATAGATCAAGAAAAAAGATAACAATACGGAACCTCCAATTACACTAAAAACTGGGGTATTAAACCAAGGATCAGATTTAATGCCAGACATAACAAAATCAGAAATCAAAGAAGCCCTGAAGAAAATAAAAAATAATCGAACCCCGAATGAAGATGGAATAGTATCAGAAGCACTAAAAACTGGAGGGGATGTATTACTTGAAAAAATTAAACAACTTTTCAATATCTGCCTTCACAGCGCCAATATTCCAACAGACTGGAAAAACGCTACTATGATTCTATTACACAAAGCAGGAGACAAACCAAATTTAGAGAATTACAGACCGATTAGCCTCCTCAGCCATATATATTAGTTGTTTACGCGAATACTAGTTAAGAGAATAGAAAGAAAATTAGAGACTTATCAACTAAGGGAACAGGCAGGATTCCGAAAAAGTTACGGAATAAATGACCATCTACAAAGTATGAAAACCCTCATGGAGAAAGCAGTGGAATACAATAAACCTCTAGTTCTAATTTTTATCGATTTTCACAAAGCCTTGACATAGTTGAGCTAAGCAAAATATTACATTACAGGCGCTTAAAGAATGCAGGCTAGATTATAGATATACTAAATTATTATACAAAATTACCTGCAGGCAACAACCACTATCAGATTACATACTAACAGTAATCGCATAAAAATAGAACGGGGGGTTAGACAAGGAGACCCAATGTCACCTAAACTTTTTAATACGTGCTAGAACATGCTTTTAAGAATTTGGATTGGATGACAACGGGAATAAAAATAGATGGAGAATATCTAAAGAACTTACGTTTTGCCGATGATATACTTATAATAGCTGAAGATCTAGATATGGCAAGAGAGATAGTACAGGAAGTCGTTGTGGCTACAGAAAATGGAGGTTTAAATATAAATATCTCGAAAACAAAAATCATGACCAATTTGGTACCCAACCAGAACATCAGTATTGGTGGGAAAGAAATAGAACTCGTAGATAGATATAAATACCTGGGACATGAAATTATGATTGTCAGGGATAACCAGACTCATGAATGAAGAGAAGAGTCGGCCTTGGGTGGGCAGCATTTGGAAAACTGAGAGAAACTTTTAAAAGTGAGCTACCCACATGCCTAAAGAGAAATATATTTGATCAGTGCGTCCTCCCAGTCTTGACGTACGGAGCAGAAACACTTACCTTAACAAAAGCTGCAGCTACCAAACTGAGAGTCACGCAGAGAAGAATGGAGCGGTCCATGTTAGGAATAACTCTGCGAGACAGAATAACCAACGAAGACATCAGGAGAAGAACCGGAGTGACTGACATCATCGAGAAGATAGCCAGACTAAAATGGAGATGGGCAGGACACATAGCCAGAATGACAGATGGGCGATGGACAAAGAGGTTATTGGAATGGAGGCCAAGGGAAGACAAGAGAAGCGTCGGTCGACCACCTACAAGATGGACTGACGATTTAAGAAGACTCAATAAAAACTGGATAAGAGCGGCGCAAGATAGACGGGGTTAGAAACATGAGGAAAAGGCCTATGTTCAGCAGTGGACTCTTTAGGCTGGATGATGAAGCCACAATTAAAAGTTAAAGTACGTTTATTGACGTTTCAATTTTCACTTCGGAAATCGTTCTCAAAATACAAACTAATGTCATCACTGGGAACAAAGAACGTTTAATTTATACCGTCGGTAGTGACTTGGTTTGGGTGAAGGTTGGAGGAAAAGTTGGGGTGGGGATTAGCGCGAACATTTCTGGCAATAGGATTTTTATTGGCATGTAAGCGCTAAGATAAATACAATTACAAGAATTATTATTAAACTCAAAAGTTTTCCGGGTTGAATTACGTGAATTATAACTGCACTGAGCTTTCGACATCTGTTTTGATGTCTTCTTTGGCACTTCCGAGGTCTCTGTCTCTCAAGACACTACTACACTTGACAATGACATTGCAATTGATCATAAAACACCCTTGACACAAAAGAATCTAGATTGGCAAAACAGAAATAAAAAGAGAAATAGAAATAGAAATAGAATAGAAGACATTTTTGCCTATTCGTGTCTGGACGAGATTGCCAAAGTTGCATTTATATTAGTCAAAAAATTCATTATACGAAAACAAAGTAAAGTGTCTTATATCGCGTAATCGTATTCAATTATTTTTTGCCAAGATAAGATTTTAGTGATAATGAAAATCATGACAAAGAACATCGACTGCGTAACTTATAAGTTCTATTGAAAAAGGTGGAATCAAATTTTTAAAGAGTGATAATACCCAAAAAGCAATGGAAAGACAAATGTGGCACATAAGACTAATGGATAAAAAGAGAAACAAGTGGATAAAAAAGAAAACAAAAGTAAGGGATGTTAGACAAGAAGTTCCAAAATTGAAATGGAGATTTATCGGCCACATTATAAGACAAAAAGAAGACCGATGAAACAAAATTCCTAATGTTGGAGTTGGACACCATGGGAATATAAACGAAGCAGAGGAAGGCCACAAATGACATGAGCAGATGATATTAAAAACCCCGTATACTCTAGGTGGATGAATGTAGCGACAGATAGAGAAGAATGGAAAAGTATTGGGGACACCTATGTCAAAAGATGGACCGAAGAAGGCTAATTAGATAGACAGATAGTTAGTACAGTAGCAGAACTCTGCATTTATAAAACTGAAGTTTCGCTTAGTGGTCGACTGTTATTAAGAAAGTATATTAACAACAAGAAAAATAAGTCCATTGTGACGATATATAAACACTATTTGGATCGAGGTTATACTTATAATTGTATTTATTAGACATTATTTTAAAACAAAAACTATCTTGAATAAAAATTTAAGTAGATAATTTATTATTGTTAATAATTGAATGAATTTAAAATTTTGACCATTTATAAGAAGTTATGAATCAAATTCTAGTATGGATCTTTTTTTTGTCAGTTTGTTTTCATCATTATCTTGGTGCGACAGCCCTTAGAGGGTCTCGACCTTCTCAAGCTTTCTACGCCATTCTGTTTTGTTCCTTGCTTGTATTTTCCAGTTGCCGACTCCGATCTTCTCGGTATCTTGTGTTACCCGTCCATCCACCTCAGCTTTGGTCTACCCCGTCTTCTCATTCCCACGGGTTGCGCTGTTAGAATCTTTTTTATCATGTTCGATTCAGGGGCCCGGGCTACATGTCCTGCCCACTGCAGGCGGTTTCGCTTAATTATAGTGGTAATATCTTTACCACCAAACGTATGCTTGTAGATATTCTGCAGTTCAAAGTTATATCTACGCCTCCATATTCCGTTCTCACAGACCGCTCCGAATATCTTGCGTAGCACCTTTCTTTCAAAAATCGATAGAGCGGATTCATCTGTTTTAGTTAGCGTCCATGCCTCTGATCCATATGTGAGAACGGGGACTATCAGTGTTCTATATAGCCTTATACGAGTTTTTTGAGGCAAACGTTTGTTAGCTAAGTACTTTGATAGACCATGATAACACCTGTTTGCATTATTCGCCTTTTTATTTCCTCAGATGTGTTATTATTGGGGTTAACCGATGTCCCTAGATATATGAACTCTTTCACTGCTTTAAAGTTTTGGTCATTGATGATTAAATCTGAGTCATCATTTCCAGCTCTTGTGTTTGTGTTAGTTGCCATGAATTTGGTTTTATTTTGATTTATATGTAACCCCATTCGTTCTGCTACTGCCACTTGCGCTGGTTCTTGTTATAATGTCCACGTCGTCTGCATATGCTAGAATTTTGAGTGATCTATTAAATATTGTTCCCCTGCTATCTAAATTAGCGTCTCGTACAACTTTTTCCAAGGCGACGTTAAAAAGCTGACACGCCAGCGCATCTCCCTGCCTTAACCCCCTATGTATTTCAAATGGGATTGACCAGTCGTTTTGAATTGTTACTGCTAATAGCATCTTCTCCATTGTCACTTTTATCAAACATATACGTTTTTTTTGAACTCCTAACTCATTCATAGCGCTGTAAAGACTTGGTCTTAAGACACTGTCATATGCCGGTTGAAAATCGACAAAAATATGATACATATCTATGTTAAACTCTTGCTCTTTTTTGAATATCTGTCGTAGTATAAAGATCTGGTTAATGGTTAAACGTCCACGCCTGAATCCTGCCTGATATTCTCCTAGAAACGTTTTGGTATAAGGCTTCAATCTCTCGTGCAAAATTTTGACAATATCTTGTATGCTGTATTTAGGAGAGTTATTTCGCGGTAATTATTGCATTCCAGTTGGTTTCCCTTTTTGTGTAACGGGCAAATTAAGCCTAAGCTCCATTCTTCAGGCATTTGCTTCTCAGACCAAATTTTACAAACAATTTCTCGCATCACCTTGGTGAGCTGCTCTCCACCGTGCTTAAATAACTCTTCTGGGATGCCATCGCTGCCTGGGGATTTGTGCTTCCTTAGATTTTCTATATGTTGGTAAGTAAGTTACCTTTCTTATCATTACAATAATTGATTCTCGGTTTAAATACTTTTCTAATAATATTTAGTTGATGATACAACTTTCTTGTTTCTCCGTGACTCATGTGGCCTTCGAGCCGTTCTAATATGTCATTTTCCGAGTTTCGTTTCTTTTTTCAGTATATGCGTTTTTCCTTTCTCTTTAAGTTTTTGTATCTATCTATTGTTGTCCTAGTTTTCAGTTGTTGCATGTTCAGTTTGTTTTATTACATCTTTTATTGTCAGATTTTGTTTACTTTTATAATTTTTTAGTTTTCATTTATTGTCTGTATTTTTGGTTCACTACCAGTGACACTGTCCTTTGGCGCCTCTTTCGTGACGCTCGCCTCAGTATTCTATTATTTCAAAAAACAATTTTTTGAAATATTAGTAAAAGAAAGTAAGAAAAATATCAATATTATACCAAAGAGATAGAAATAAAGAATTTTCCTCGGCAATACCTAAATCATTGTGAATTTTTAAAAATGAAGGAAAAAGAAGAATAATTTTCAATCCAAATGTGTTTAAGAAAGTATCCTATTTACTTGCAATATAGACAAAATTCATATTCCATTTTATGCTATTCCTCCTTATTACATTTTCATATCCGCTCGTCAATAAATCGTATTAACCCCATTTCCTTGGGATATTCGCATCTGATACGGCCATGTTTTATCCCCTTGCAGATATCAAGGTAATAAAATATTATGAATAACCACTATTGTCGAAGAGTATGTTTACAATTCTGCATCTCCATATCAATATTGATGCAAGATGCAATTTTAGTTGCAGTCAGAGATATATGGAAATATATATATATGTTGTTATGAATGTAAGTGTGCACATAAAATTTTTATAACGATCTTGTCTGAAATATTAAGAATCTTTATGGGATGAGATCTATGACAATGGAATGGTTATGCAGAAAACTAATTGTAGGGTGATTTCCGTTAGCCATAATTTTGTTTAATGTTATTGATCATTCCTAAACAAGTTAACTTAATACAACGTTAGTATCTTGTAATGCAAATAACAATTACTATTTTTATTGGAAACAAGCCATAATTTAAGTTTAAAAAAAGGGTCATTTTTGACGTTTCAACTTCTACTTCCAAAATCGTTCTCATTAATAAATTAAACAGATTTTGAGACAGAAACATGTGCTTCCTACGATCATGTTCTTTAGGGCTGCGAAGGTGACTACTCGGGGTCCATTCGAATTGGTATTATTATGGAGAGTATATTTACTAACGTGAGGTAAATATATTTCGTTTCTTTCGATTTTTGCGTTCAGATCACCGATTACTATTTTAATGTCATTTCTGGGACTCTTTCTAACTCATCATAGAAATTGTCTTTTTCTTCTCCTTTCTTTTTTTTTTTGTTGGGACATGTACATTAATAAGTCTCATATTAAAACACTTGCCCCTAATCCTTAAGCAGCTCATTCGCGGATTTATTGGCTTAAAATCTATAACCAAGGGCTTGACTTTATTATTGATAATCACGTAGACTTCGGCAAATATGCGTATTGCATATTTTGCATATTGTGCATATTTTATGCAAATATTTCATATTTTGGCATATTTGTATAAAAGTTTGCATAAAGTGCATAAAAGTTCAGATTTTTATACTGTATTTGAAAATTTTTAAACATACCAATTTATTTCAATTCTTGTATAAAATTTTGTAGTCATTTTAATCAAGAAATGATCTAAGTACGTAATCTCTACAGGTACAAAACATTTACAATTTCAAAGAAGATCAATTTAAGTAGCCCTCAACATTCTTAGAAAGTCTCGGTCACTGAGGCATTCAGTTATTAGATAATCGCTAAGGGTTCGCTCATTTGCATTTTATGATCTAATCCCCAAATCTATCTACAATTTATTGTATCTTAACAGCAGGTAAACGGCTAATAGTTTTGTTCCTAATTTAGGGATTTTCCAAAATCTCCCAGTTTATTGAATTAGGTACCTAAACATTTCTAATTTGATGCTCAGATTTGTAAATCATTTTTGTTTTGATATTCAAAGCGTAAACACTCGTTGTGCGTAACAAAAAGGAAGATTGTGATTTTATAATGCCTAAAACAACCAGTGCTTCAACTTGGATTAAACCTTATAAAGAGCTGTCTATGGATATGGGAAAAATCTACTGTTCAGTCTGTGGCAAAATTGTAAGTATCTAATATTTTCTATTAAATATCTAATATTTCATACATACAGGGTGTTTCCAAATGACACTTACAACGTTTGACTGTAGATACTTCTCGAAAAATTGAACAAAACGATATAGTTAATGAGGGTTCAAACTTATTTACTTTTCGAGATACAGGGTGTTAAAATTAAAAAAAATTAAATTCTTTAGTTAATAACACATAACTTTAAACCATAAACGTATTTACTTAAATTAGTACTCGTAGTTTTTTAAATGAAAAATAGCTTCCTTTAGTGAGAAAAAATTGTCCATGGTACAATACAATGGTGTGTATTTAGAAAAATTTTTCACCTTTACTTTTTTTTATGAAGTCAGCTATTCTAAAACACAATTATTTTTATTGTAATTGAATTAACAAAAAAAAAACTTTTGTTGAATTTTAAAATAAGTTATATGATGTACTAATGGTTAGTAACAAAAACTAATTTGTGGATTAATACTGCATTTAAAACACTTAGCGAGTGTTTTTTTTTCCAAACCAGTTATTTGATTAACCAAAAACACCTTGTATATTTTTATATTTTAAAGGTTGGGTTAAAATAAAGGTTTTTATTTTTATTTAGCATGTGAGAAGAAATTTCAGATAGACCAACATGTGAGAACTGCTTCACACATTGCAAAAAAAGGAAAAATAGGAGGAAAACATCAAAATTCAATGGCTAAATGTTTCCAATCTACTTCAAAAAAATTAGATGAGCAAGAAACTTTTAATGAAGACTTGTGTCGCGCAATAGTGTCTGCAAACATACCGTTTTCAAAATTAGCAAATGTAAATTTTAGTTCGTTTCTAAAAAAATATTGCAAACTTAATGTTCCAAGTGATCGGTCTCTAAGAAGAAATAATGTGAACGGGCTATACTCGTCGGTGTTAATTAATATTAAGGAAGAAATTGCAGATAATTATGTTTACATATCTGTAGACGAAACCACTGATTGCTCAGGAAAGTACATTGCTCATTTATTGATTGGTGTTCTTAAAGGAGATACCTTACCAAAATCTCATCTTATTTTATGCCAGCAACTTGAGAAAACAAATGCTTTAACAATTTCGCGTTTTATACAAGAAACATTAGCAACTTTTTTTCTTCCGACAAACTATTCCTTCTAATAAATTACTGCTTATTTTATCAGATGCTGCTCCTTATATGGTGAAAGCAGGACAAAATTTAAAAATATTTTTCCCAGATTTAATACATGTTACTTGTGTAGCGCATGGATTAAACAGAGTTGCAGAGGAAATACGAAAAAAGTTTCCTCTTGTAAATACCATGATATCCAGTGTCAAAAAAGTATTTTTTAAATCTCCTATAAGAATTCAACTTTATAAAGAAATGCTACCTAACATTCCTCTTCCACCACAACCTATTTTAACGCGATGGGGAACATGGTTAGAAGCAGCTAATTTTTATGCAGATCATTTTGTTAAAATAAGAACATAATGATACGTAACAGATGAAGTTCCAATCTCTTTGGATTCTAAACAAAATTTTTTGAGTAACTTGCTTCAACAAGAACTTTCATTTATAAAATCAAATTTTAGTTTTGTTCAAAAAACAATTACTCAGTTAGAATCACCAAAACTGTCATTGTTCGAAAGTACATCATTAATAAAAGAATTTGCGTCATGTTGTCGGAACGTTAGAGGTAATATTGAAAAGATATTTTAAAAAAATTTGAAGCTACTATGGAAAAAAATAAAGGTTACCATATTCTTTCTGAAGTAGTCAGTGTTCTAGCTGGAAATATTTCGGAAACAATTAATTTAGAACCAAATGTTTTGGTTAGTTTGAAAAATGCTCCCGTTACATCAGTTGATGTTGAACGAAGTTTTTCCATATATAAATATATGTACTCAGACAGAAGCCACAAGTTTTTGTTAGAAAATTTTGAACACCACTTGGTCATTTATTGTTACCATAATTCTAAATAAGTTTATTCATACTTAAAAATGATGTAGTTACTTAAAATAAATGTAAATCTTAATGAATAGTAGGAAATATTTAGTTATGTATACTTTTTTTTTTAAATAAAATTGTTACTATTTTACGATTCTTTTATTTATTTGTATGCATATTTTGTAAAATATTTGCATATTTTCGGGTAAACACGTGCATATTTATGCGCATATTTTCTACATTTTTATTTGCATATTTGCCGAAGTCTAATAATCAGTATTATTTAGTTTTTGGTAATTTTCACCCCTCAACTGCGGTTTATTTTTAACAGGTAAGTCTTATACTACCAAAATTTATTTTGATTTTTGTATTGGACATAATTAAATTATTAGGTTAAACTGAAAATTAATTAGATATTATTAATTTCAGATATATAGAGATATGTGTAGGTGGGAGACAAAAAACAAAAAGCCCCTTGAAGTTTTGGCAGGATAAATCAACTGGATCAGAGTTAGTATCAGAAAGCAAATCTAAATATGAAAGTCTACAGGTTAGCCTTCGTCCCACTGATGATGTTTTATAAAACCAACTTTAATCAGTGAAAACTTCGAATCAGGAAAGCCAATTATCGTCGGAAGAATCTTGTAAAGACAACAATACGTTTGAAGATGATAAAGTAAGACAATCTAATTGTTTCATCAGATGCGATGGGAAAATAAAATAGACAAAGAACTGTCTTCATAAATCGGTTAGAACACAACAAGAAAATTTAATTACTTTACTTTCAGGTGTTCAAAAGAATGCAAAAAATTGCAAGTTGTTTCCCATTTCTTGCTGAAAATTATTCATGGATAATATTATTGTTAAAGATATTGTCCAACCCAGAAACCTACGGATGCAGAAGAAATTTGTGCAGTTTTCGGAATATTATGTCTATCAGCCATTTATAAAGCAAATAGGTTAAATGTGGGGGATATTTGAACTACAGATGGAACAAGGATTGACATTTTTAGGCTAACAATTTCCATGCAAAAGTTTATATTATTTTTGCAGCAACAATATATTCTTTTCTAAGTGCCTACGATTTAATAATATTGAAAATAGAGAAGAACGAAAAAGTGTCGATACACTGGCTGCTATACGAGCTGTTTTTGATCGATTTGTATCCATTTGTCAACAATATTTTATTGCTAGTCAATACTTGATGATCGACAAAACACTAGAATTTTTCAAGGGCGTTATTTTTTTTGGCAATATATCCCCAATAAGCACATTTTAAAAAAAAGTTTGTAGCATAAAAATTGAGCGACGACTAAAAAGGTTGGTACCTTTACATTTCTGTAGAACTTTTGAGTTTTGTTTTGATTTCTTAGCCATTCTGTTTTTTAGCTGCTTTTCTTCAAATTGCTGTTTTTTCTATGTAATCTTTTTTCATCTCTTCTTAGGGTCTGGTAATCCTTCTTTGCTCTTCTTATACATCTAGCTTAATTTGTCTTTAGATATGCTCTATTTTTTTATTTGTTGATCTAAAAATGTACTTTTCGTTAAAATTAATTAAATTATATTTAGAGTTTAATAGCAAATTGCTGATCTTTTGTTTACTTAAGTCATCTTGTGAAGTTATACCTTAGGCAATTGCTTATGCACAAAGCTTAAGACATATTTTATATTTATAATATTTACATGATGAGTTTACTTTTGTTTCTAGGCCTATTCGGTTCTTAAAGAAAAAATTTCAATGAATTTTATATTTACCCTAATAAGTATTGTACGCTGTAGTCTATTGAACGAAGAAATGTATATTGGGAAACATTTAGTAATGCAATCATCAGAATATTCTGAAAATAGATAAACAGTATATTACTTTATGAGGCGGAGAAGCATGACTTTTCTACGCATGACGCGTAATAGAGGGCAAGTAAAGAAAAGTCGCTTCTTTGCCGAATAAAGTATACTATTTTTTCTTCAAACGTTGCAATTTTGACAACTATCAAAGTCGTCTAGATGTTAGAAATTAAAATAATTAAGTCGTCGGTGGGATTTGCGTCTCCCTGGTTACAGTTGTTTGACAGTTGTTTGCAATTATTAAAGACAGCTTATTGTTGTTCGCAAGCCGCCAACATCGGGAATGATTGCTGAAAGTTGTTTTCGACCATCAGTATCATTAACAATTACCAATGCGTATCAAGAGTCGGCACGGTTTCGATTTTGAAAATGCCTCATTAACTAATTGTACTTTTAATATTACTATAAATAAAAATGATGTTTAATTGTTGTTAATGACATTTGTATTGTTGCTTTGTGACATGTTTCATATTGTTGCCATGACAACATTTTTCCATTCGCCGTAAAGAAATGGGAAAAAAAAAACTGCTGCCGGCGGAGACATCAAACTTTGACAGGATCAAGTTAGATACGTAATGTCATCATTATTTGACGTTTGAAGAAAAAAAATATTAATTGGTTACAAAAAACTGTTACAATTAAATGAAATCGGTTTCTATACAACAATTAAATCTAAAAAATATTTCTTCTAATGCAGAATAAAATTTTTATGAAATGCTGGCATATTTACAAATAGTACGTTTTTCTTTACATTTACAACCTGGTATAATTCATCATTAATTGACCAATAACGAAAAAAAAAAAATGGGCACCAGTTGGACATCTCGCGATTCTTTTAATCGAACAAGTTCTTCGCGTTATTTATGGGGACGCAGGTCATGGGCGTAGAAGAAAGGAATATATTATATTCTTGTTTTGTGTTCTTAATACACGTTTTTTATTTTACATTCTATTTTACATTTATCGTATCTTCTACTTCCATTTAGAAATTATGGTTTCTATATCTTCTAATTTTCTAATTTGATAGTGGGTGCGTGTATATTAAATATTCCTTTGTCTGTTTTGTAGACTTTTAAAGTAGAATCTGGACTTAATATTCTGTTTACTCTTGCGTCTAAAAAATGTTGAATTGTAGGGTTAGTTTTTTCTCTTAATGGAGAAAAGATAGAAAGGGTAAATCATTTCAAATACCTTAGCAGCTGGTTAAATGTAAATTGTGACTCTGATGAGGAGATAATATCCAGGATCGAAATATCACGTAAGGCTTTTATGACTTGGAAACCAGTTTTATGCAACAGAAACCTGTCAATGAACATTCGTAAGAAGATCCTAAAATGTTATGTGTGGTCGATCCTATTGTATGGTTGTGAGACATGGACGTTAAAAACCACAATGCTAAACAAGTTAGAAGCATTCGAAATGTGGTGCTATAGACGAATCCTAAAGATATCGTGGGTTTCGCACACTTCCAATGAAGATGTTCTTCAAATGATCAACTCAGAACGTCTGCTCATAAACATCATAAAGAGGAGAAAAACAGAATACTTCGGCCATATAATTAGAGGACCCAAATACCATTTACTTCGCCTTATAGTACAAGGAAAAGTGGCAGGAAAGAGATGGATTGGTCGAAAGAAACTTTCATGGCTGCGTAATATTAGACAATGGTGTGGTTTCACAGTAGAAGAATTATTTCGCGCAGCAGCCGACAGAAAAAGGTTTTAGCAAACTGTAAACATGATGACGGCCAACATCTGAATACGGACACGGCACCCAAAGAAGAAGAAGTATGGTTAGTTAACTTCTTCTCTTTGACAACTACAATATCTTGTAGCTGCACGTGTAATTAACTTCTTGTATTTGAGAACTACAAGATCTTGCAGAATAATTTTTCAACACTTGTGCTGGATAGAGGGAAGGGTTCACGTTTGGTAGTGACAACCACAATCCTGTGAGGTGGGCATGAACAAAACGAACAAAAATAAGGCTTAAATCAGGGTATCAAACGACACTTATTAGCGTAACGTATTATTAGCCTTTCGCTCGTTGACGATCATCTTACGGAAGTGAATATTTAGCTGCTAGCTTTTTATAGACGCAAGAAATAAACAAAAAAAGCGAAATATCAGTAGCAATAACAATAGGTAAATATGTACAAATCAAAAAATTAACATATTTAACATTTATATTCCCCCGAACCAAAATATCCAACGAAATGAACTTTCCGACTTAATTATGCAAGTTTCATCACCAAAATTAATTCTTGGGGACTTTAGCAGCTATAATCTTCTATGGGGTTTCGAAAAATCAACCAAAAATGGAAAGTTATTAGCAAACGTAATCAATAGCCTGAATTTAACCATAATGAACGACGGAACTAAAACTCGTTCTACGCAGCTACTGGAAAATTTTCAGCACTTGACTTGTCTATTTCTGACCCATTGACATTACTAAATCAAACATGGCAAACCGTAGACAATTTATATGGAAGTGATTATTATCCAATAGTAGTAAAAAAAATTTCAACCTTACAACAAAAACAAATCTTTTGCAAAAGTGGAAAATTAAGCAAGCCAACTGGAACATTTGTAAAACAAAAATTACTGAAGAAATATTGAATATCCCTATAACTGAAGAAGATATAAACCTAACTTTTAAATTGTTTAATAACTTCCCTGAATCCCTGAAGCCGCCACAATTTCAATGGTAAAAACAAAGTATATAACAAAAAACAAAGTTGTTACCTCGTGGAACGAAGAGTGTAAATTGGCAATAAAACAAAGTAAAAAAGCTTTAAATACTTTTAAGATCCAAAAACCAATGATAACTTGATAAAGCTAAAGAAAAAAAGGGCATATGCAAAATTAATTATTACCAGATCTAAAAAAGAGTCTTAAAAAAATACGTTTAAAGTATTAACAGGAATACAAACATGTAATCCGCATGGAAAAAAGTTAAGAAAATATCTGGCGTTAATACACAAAATGGAATAAAATACATAGAACGAAATAAAAACCTAATTAATTATAACTTCTATAATAAGTTATAATTAATTTATGTTAATGTTAATCTATAATTAACAAAAAAATTATAGAAGAATTAGCTGAAACATACAGACAAAAATCTACAAATGAAAATTTTGCAATACTTTTTTACGTTCTCGGGAAGAAGAAGAAGCAAATCCAATAGAAATGATAGCCAATATTGATGATATAAATACTCTTATTAAAAAAACAGAACTATTAGAAACAATCCAAATGTTAAAAGACATTTCACTAGGTCCAGGTGGCATACCCGCAATATTCTTAAAACAGTTACCTCACGAAGCTGTAGACTTCCTATTGAATCTTTTTAACACAATCTGGTGTAAACAAAAATTTCCTGACTTATGGAGATAGGCTATTGTCATCCCTATACTAAAACCTAACAAACTGGCTACAACAGAAGAATTATATAGGCCAATATCACTTACATGTTCTACATGCAAAGTGCTAGATAAAATAATAAATAATAGAATTATGTGGCATTTGCAACATTACAATTTACTTATACCGGAACAAGTTGGATTTCGTCCTTTGAGATCTACTATAGACAGTGTTTTACATTTAGAAAGTCAAATTAATGAAGCCTTCTGTAACAAACATAAATGCATAGCTGTTTACTTTGACATCCACAAAGCATTTGACTTAGCATGGCGACACAGAATATTAACAAAGCTGCAGACTTGGGGAATTCGAGGAAATATGTTGGCATTTTTGAATAACTTTCTAAATGAACGCAAATTTTCAGTACGTAGTAATGGAACACCACAGGGATTTGTAATTAGCCCTACACTTTTTAATAGCAATAAATGATGTTATAAAAAATCTTATGAGACCTACACGGTCTAGATTATATTGTGATGATATGATAATGTTTATCAAAGGAAAAAATATTAACTCGATCGTCAAACTTTTACAAAAAGAACTAAATAAAATTGAAATTTGGTCTAATAGGAGTGGATTCTATGTTTTAGCTGACAAGACACAATATAAAATTTTTTTTGTCAAAAAGCCTACTCACATTAACATACCTGCTTTAAAATTTGGCACAAAGTTTTTGAAACGAAATACAGAGATAAAATATTTGGGCATAACATTCGACTTAGTGAGAACTGTAAACTTTAAGTTAAAAACCACATATTAAAAATTTGGCGATATCATGTCAAAATGGTATAAATCTTCTTAAATGTTGCCAGTTGTCTAGCCAACAAACAATGCGATGCTGACGGAGATACATGATTACTATTGTATAGAAGCCTAATCCGATCAAAATTGGACTACGGATGCATTGCATATAGTTAAGCATCAAAGTCAAATTTAAAAAAATTATACAGATTGAACGAAATAAATTCGGAACATAGGAACATAATGTATTTCGGCTAAATTCTGCTGTAGGTGGTTGGCCAACAAAATATTGTCAAATAATTATATTATAAAAATCCAATACTTCAGCGGGCTGCTGGATTCTGAACTCATAAAAATTGAAAGCTACACATAAATCTACGATTTATGCTGTCAAACCAGTTATAGTCCAGGAAATGAAGCATTTCACCTCGCAATTTTTTCGCGCTCCCTGGATTGACTTGAAATTTAACAGAAGGTAGGTAATAGCCTAAGGATCAAAATCTATATCGAACCAAAGTGCGCCAAAGCCTAGGGGGTGGTTGCCACCCCATCTCCGGGGTGAAATTTTTTTTACGTTTTAACTACAGGTTTCGATTAAAAAAGTGATTCTAAACAAAAAATGTGCTATACATTTTTTTTATAAAATGATATTTTTCAAGTTATTCGCGATTGAAAGTAATAACTTTTAGACGAAAAATTTCACGTTTTTAATCGATTTTTCGCGAATAATTCGAAAATGGTGCATTTTATCAAAAAAATTGTAGAGAACAAATTTGTAGCTTTTAAAAAGACAAATACAATCCATTTTTTAAAATGTTTTTGGGATATAATAGGAACCGAAATACGGCCTATCAATGTTCAGCGGTTTTCTTCAAATGCCAAATTTAAAAGATTCAAAATCAAATATCGGGAAAATGATGCATTTTTGGAAGAAAACTCACAAAACCTTTTTTAAAGAGCATAAATAGACCTATCATAAAAAAGACTCTAGCTCAAAAATTGAGTGAGTTATGATGA
This sequence comes from Diabrotica balteata, assembly GCA_918026665.1. Lineage (NCBI taxonomy): Eukaryota > Metazoa > Arthropoda > Insecta > Coleoptera > Chrysomelidae > Diabrotica > Diabrotica balteata. The sequence goes on from OU898279.1 coordinate 163,764,376, forward strand.
AAATAAGGTCAATACCTCATTTTTTACAAAAAAATCGATGAAAACAACCCCCTAACCACCCCCATAATTAAAATCGATCTTCACCCTTCTGAAATTCTCTTTGTACATGTATTGTTAATACGTCCAAGAAGTTTGACCCATTTAAAATGCTTTGTGTTAGAAAAAGTATAGCTTAAAGCGAGAAACGATTTACAATTTCATATTTTTTACCCTTCTTTTTTTAAATATGCCCGAAAATACTGAATATATGAAAAAAATACAAATTACCAAATTGTAGCTTTTTTAATGACTAAAATTATCCTTCATTTAGATTTGTTGTACAATGAATATTTGGCGAGATATAGCCGTTTAAAGCATCGATTTACGATCAAGCACCATCTTTTTTGAGCCCTTTAAACTCACTCAATTTAAAAACAAAGGGTTCCAAAAAGATTTAATTTACAGATTCTTGTAGCTCTTAAAAACCTCTACAAATCGTTTTTGAAGAAACACTCTATCGTTAAAAATTAAAGGAAATACGTTAAAAAAAAACAGTGAATTATTTTCCGGAAAATTCTATTAGTATAGTACAGTACATTTCGGAGGATAATAATCTACAAAACCGGTATATTAGCTAGTGGGGCGTTATACATTCGAAATTTTAAGCGTTCTTATTTTGAAATCCCATACAACAGAATAAAACATCTGCTCATATGTCTATGGCTTGGCAATGAAAATATTAGAGCAACAGATTGGGGATGGTATTCCAAAGATGGTTTGTTATTACCCGTACGCATGAACAAACAACCTGCACTCGATGAACTTTTGAAAATTATTTTTTGGCAATGCAAAAAAGGATGCGGTGTTTCATGTGGGTGCAGAAAAGTTGGTTTATACTGTAACTCTACTTGTTCTGGGTGCTCAGGTGAAGGGTGCAATAATAGTGAACCAATAATTGAAGATGAGGATGACATAGATCACGATGAAGATATGTAATTGATGACGAATAAAATTAATATTATAATTGTTTTACCTATAAATGTAAATATTTTCAACTATTTATGTAAATGTATAAGAATATATGGTGCCTTTTTATGTTGATACATTTTTTTGTATTTAATTCTACTTTTTTCAATTTATATCTTATAAATTAGTTTGTAAAAACTGCAATGTTGTAAAGGGTGATTTGCAAAAGTTGAAAAGTTGCAAAATTTTGGCAAAAAATTGTTTTCACCTATAGCACTCATAACAATTGATTTTTAAGGGTTGAAAATGTATGAATTTGTATTTTAAAGTATAAAAAAATCACTATTTAACTAATCCAAACCAAATTTCACTCATCTTAAGATTTATAATATTATTTTACAATTTTTGAAAATTAGGGGTAGTTTTCACCCCTAAGAACAATCAGGGTTCATCGGCATGACATAAACTATAAAGCAGAGGGTGAGTTGAGCTTAATTCCAAATTTTTATGCAAATCGTTCCAAGGTGAAATCATTTTCTTCGCATTACTAATTTTATTATATTACTCTCTAATAAGGGTCGCTTTTTAAGGGTTGAAATATGATGGACCTTTATTCAAAAGAACGAAACTATCATTATTTAATTAATTCAAACCAAATTTTACCCATATTCAGGTTTAATAAGTTATTTTAAAATTTTTGACAATTACGGGTAGTTTTCACCCCTTAGAACAATCAGGGTTCGTCGACATGACATAAACTATAAAGCAGCGGGTGAATTGAGCTTAAATCCAAATTTTTATGCAAATCGATCCAAGGCGAAATCATTTTTTTAGAATTAGTAATTTTTTTACATTAATCTCTAACAAGGGTTGCTTTTTAAGGATTGAAATATTATGGAACTCTATTCAAAGTATAAAATAATCATTATTTAACTAATTCAAACCAAATCTTACTCATATTCAGGTTTAATATGTTATTTTATAATTTTTGACAATTAGGGTAGTTTTCACCCCTAAAACCCTTCAACGCACTTCAGTTCGATATAGATTTTGATCCTTGGGCTATCACCTACCTTCTGTTAAAATTTCAACTGGATACATGCAGGACGAAAAAATTGCGAGGTTTTAACTCTTTTCGAGTTTCATTTCCTGAACTATTATCATTTCCTTAGACAAACCCGTCTTACGCAAACAATATTATTGTGAGACAGATAGTTGAACGATGTTTTATACAATGTCTATACCCAGGTATGGATTTATTTTTGTCCAAGTTTTATATTGGTCCACTATTTCAAATGCAGTTCAAACAGACATGTATTAAATTGTATGTTCCGTTTTAATTTGGTTCAATCTGTATATTATATGTAACAATGCATTACGCATAATCTCTGGAACTTATAGAACCACTCATGTTGCAAGCCTCGAGTGAAAACTTGGAGAGCCATTATTACATGAACAACGAAAATTAGTTAGCCTATCTTACCCTTCAAAACAATCATCACTACAACCTGCCAATTCTTTTCTTATTCAGTCATCATTATCAAATATCAATATAAGAACACATTTACCGTTTCAATTAAGGTGTAGCGTTTTTTTATTTAAGTGTATAGAAAAGATTTCTGTGTTACGTCCCTGTTGTTTTTACCAAAGAAAACAATCGAAATAATATTTCAAGTTTTTTTGACGAGATTTTTAAATGCGTATATTTCTACCGATTCAAAAGTAAATATAGATGTTTTTTTGTCTGTGTTTAGATTCAAATATCGAACCTTTTGTTATAAGCCAGGTAAAACTCAAGTTTAAAATACGCACGTATTTTGTTAATTTGTATTATGTAAATTTATGATGCCCCCTGATAAAAAAAGGTTTTATTTGTTTTCTTCGTTTAAAACGCAATAAACCATGAATTCCCCTAATATTAAAGTTGTTTTTCGTTATTAGTCGAGGGTCAAAAAAAAGGATATTTGTTTGTTTAGGCAATAAAGGAACATTTAAAATTTGTTTTTTTGTCGATACGAGCGAGGGGATATTGTTTTGGTTCTTGAGTTTGTGGGGACAGGTTAGCTGCAAGACGGAAGGGAAATTTTTGGCTAGTTTCTTGTAAAATGTAACGAAGCAAAGGAGTCGACGAACAGATTTGAAACGGTGTAGATGTTATATAATGAGGAGTCGAAGAACAGATTTGAAACGGTGTAGATATACAATGTAGAGTCCAAGAAAAGATTTGAAACTGGGCAGACGGCTGACAATGTAGAAAGTCGGTAAAGAGACCGGCTAAAAAGTGTTGAAAATAGTAGACTATATTCTATGTAATATGTCAAATTTGAAAGGAGTAATCACTATTTTCATTTTTCTAAGTACCTAAGGGATTTGTGTTGCCTGCAAAAATTTTCGAAAGATAATCTCACATGTTGCCGTTGTGTCCAGTTTTATGTATTCCTGTTTTTTAAGAAGCCCTTTCCAAAGTCTTGTGTTCCAAATTTTTAACCTCAAGTTTGTAATATTTGTCCTAAGAAGCCGTCCCAGAGTATGTCTCACAGTATGGAAATAGATTTGACCGTGTGGCAGAGAAGGTAACCCCAAAAATCTTAGTGTGTTTAGTGAAACCAAGGTAACCCTTTTTTGTTTTAAACTTTTGAAGGAAAAGAAACATTAAAATAATAATTGCTTTCATACAATTTAAAAGTTTTAATAATTAATATTGTAAATCTTAGAGTGTGGTTATGCTTTCAATTTGATTTGTTCTCCGTTGTAAGTAAGATTAAGATTTTATGTTGACAGCTAGCAGCTAACTTTATTATTTTTTTTGACAATAATTTGCCTTGGTTTTTTAAAGAAGATTAACCTCTCTATGAATGTTTTCATTTTAAAGATATTTCTTTATTTGTAATAAATTATTTCTGACACAGTTTCATTAACAGTACAACAGTTAATATTTCAGTAAAATTTGTAAATATTTATAGCAATCTCCTTTGTAGACAAATAAGCACGTAAGTTTTTGCTAATTTTTGTATTATGTTTATATAATATGTTCTTGTAAAATCTGTATTTTTGATAACTGTTTGGTGAGACAAAAATAAATGTTTAATTTGTTTCTCTGATCTATTTTGAGTTTTATTTGAAAAAGATATTTTTTTTTCTATATTTTTGATGTTATACAATTATTTCCCTAGTTACAACTAGTGGTTGTAATAGGTATAATTGGGCACCTCAAGTGGCGCCCTATATTAAATTTCTTGAGGTGTTTCCGTTAATTTTCATTCTGTTTGTCCCAAGAGATTTGTATAAGTACCCCTTTATTTCTTTTTTGTAGTTGCCCAATCCAACCCCCAATATCTTCAACTTATCCACGACCCAGCTCTCCAACAACCAACTGAGTGTCCGTATGCACTTGTTTCGATTATTTTGTTTGCCCAATCTTGTCCCCCATATTCTTACCCTGTGGTAAGCAAAATAGTCGTTACAATTTTGGCTCCCAACGTGTGTGGCTTGTCTTAGATTTGCGCCAATTGTACCTACTGTTACAAATTTGGCGCCCCCAACGTGTGGCATTCTTTTAGTTTTGCTCCAAATTGTACCTATCGTTACAATTTTGGCTCCCAACGTGCGAGGCTTTTGAATATTCCTTAATTTTTAGATTTTTGACCATTTTCCTGAAGCCACATATCTTTTTCAGTTTCCCCAGTTCCCTGCCATTTATATGAAACTTTTTTCCTTTTGAATAGTGCCCCAAAGTGTCTCACAAACAGTAGTGTATTTGTATTACAATGTATGTATTTTGTACCAACATTATGTATTGTTGTTTTTTTCAGGTAATGTACTTATAGTGACATATGTATTGTTCTTCATATATGTAATGGTAAATGAAAGCAAATATTTGAGTTAAATATTTAAATATGAGTTTTAATTGAAGTATTGATATTGAAAAGAATTTAAAAACAGTAGCAAATTATACAGTTACTGTTACATTTATTTTTTTATTGATTTGACAAATTTTACAGAATAATCGGTTTTTGTAATTTTTTATTTGTTCCGTCAATTTTGAGTAAATGTGTGTATTCGTTTGAGTGACTTTTGAGCTATGTAGTTGAGAAGTAGTATTATGCAGTTTGTCTTCTAATTAACCGTCTCTGAAGGTGTATTTAAATGCCAAGGGTTAATTAATGTTGTTGTACGAGGGGTAGTCATTGTGAGTCGTAGAGAAGATTCGACAAGTTTAGTCTCAGTAGTAGACTGTTTATTGTGTATCCTTTCTTGTATCTGAATGACCACAGGTGTAATATTTGTGATCAGGAGATGCTGTTTTAGTTTTGACTAGGAGCAGTCTCATTTAGTTTTCGGAACAAGAGTTGGTTTATTTTGGTGTTATTTAGTGTAGCTCACTCAAAGGTCAAGTTTTCAATGTTATTAGTATTTTGTCTTTCCTTGTATGTACGGTTTATGTTGTTTGTTAGTGTCCATGTTGTCCCATGTTGTTTGAAACCATTTTTTTAGTCCTTGTTAGTGGAAGTGTGAACTTTTAGGAGACAGGTTATAGACCTCATTTTTATTTACCAACTGATTACTAGGTCAAGAGCAGAAGTTGCAGCAAACTGATTGAGTTTTGGATTTCAGTACGCGGGAGTGCAAGTGAGACTTACTATCAGGTGATAAATGGAAACGGTTGTTTCTTAAAATTGTCATATTTTCTACCAGTTGTTGAAGTTGATTTTAGTTATTTTGTGTGTTTGTTTTCATCCAATTTTTGAAAAATGAAGTCCACTCAGGTTAATCATTTGAAATCAGGAGAGTTATCTTATGAGCTTTTCATAAGAGGTAAAAATGTCCCAAATAAGACAGTTGTTGATAAGAGAAAGATGTTAAGAGCTTTGTTGGCCAAGGAGGCCACTTTGTCTTCAAGTTTAGTCGATTTGGTTAATAATGTAGTAGATCCTAAAGAAGAGTTGAATGAGATCATGTTGATTATAAAAGATTTATATAGTTGTGCTCAATCAATAAATGTAGAATCAAATAAGGCTGATTTTGCTAGATTTGAGACAAGGTCTACACATTTAGATACCAGATTAGAAAATTTCCCTATGAATGATGTTGAGGAAGATGTATTAAAGTTTGTTGAAGAGTGTAAAGATGATTTGTTAGTGTTGAAGGGTAATGTGTTAGAAAAAGAGGAAATGTTTGATGATATAGTAAAACCATCCACTAGTAGCCCAGTTTCAGTCCCTGTAGTTCCCAGTTGTACAGTCCCAGCCCCAATAATACAGGTTTCAACTCCTGTCATTATTTCTGATCTACATATTAAGTTTAATGGTGAGAGTAAAGCTCTTCCCACATTTTTAGAGAAAGTTAAAGATTCTGCTAGGTCTCGGAATATTTCCGAAGACATCCTGTTTCGCTCAGCTATTGAGTTATTTGAAGGTAATGCTGCTATTTGGTATAGGAGTGTTAGAGATAAAATTAATAGTTGGGATGAGTTGGTAGCCCTACTCAAATCTGCTTTTTTACACCCAGATTATAATGATAATCTCTTCGAAGAAATTAAAAGTAGAAAGCAAAAAAGGAATGAATCCATAACCATTTATTCAGCAGTGATGGAAAACCTTTTTAAACGTTTGGAAACATATCCTAGTGAAGCTCAAAAAGTGAAAATAATGAGGAAAAATATTTTAGTGGATTACATTCCACTGATAGCCCTTCAAGATTTTGCTACAGTAGAAACGTTAGTAGCAACTATAAAACGTTTAGAGCAGAATGTCCTGCCCTTGTTGCAGACTACTAAAGGTCTTGCAGGTATTTCGATTGATGATTCAGAAAAACCCAAAGAACAAGTTCATGTGGTGAATAATCAAACCAAGCAAGATAGAAGTAGAGTAGGTAACAAACAGGACAGAGAAAATTCTGTATCTAGGAGACCCAAACCCAGATATAAGTATGAGAATAATAGACCCAGTCCACTAGAAAATACTGAAATAAGAGATCAGTCTTTTTCTTCCCCACCCCCAATAATGCAATCTTCTTCGTCCCCACCTCCATTATTGCAGTCAGTCCCTTATCAAGCTCCAAGAAATCCGAAAAAGATTATTTGTTTCAACTGTAATAGACCAGGTCATATTTCCCGTGACTGTAGAAGTAAGTCAGTATCTTGTTGGCGTTGTGGTCATAAAGGTGTGATCCTGTCTTCTTGTCCTAAGTGTAGTATTTCTAATAGGTCTAAGTCCAATAGACCTTACAGGTCATCAGTGAACCCAATTTTTGAAAAGAAAGATTTTGATAGTCGTCCCCATGTTAATTGTTTAGAAGTTAATGTAGATAGAATAGACCCTTGGTTTGATAATTTGAGATCAAAGATAGTCCGATCCCCCATTGATTTTCCACAGTGGAAGGTGGAGAATGATTTTGTTTATAAGTTTGCCCCTACCAAAAATTCTTTTAAGACTAATGATGTAGAGTGGAAAATTGTTGTGCCCAAACCACAGAGGTCTAAAGTTATGAAGTCTTGTCATGAGCCACCTACGTGTGCTCACTTTGGATTTTCCAAAACTTTGTCCCGTATTCAGGAAAGATATTATTGGCCCCAGATGCGTGTTGATGTGCTTAAGTTTGTCAGGTCATGTAAAGTTTGTGGTGCTCAGAAGACACCAAATTATGCTGCATTAGGTAAAATGGGTAAGCAGAGAGAGGCCAAGTTTCCTTGGCAAATAGTTGCAATAGATCTGATAGGTCCCTTTGTTCGTTCAAAGAAAGGTTATACGTGGTTATTAGTAGTTGCTGATTGGTTTAGTAAATATACTTTAGTCCAACCTTTGAGAAAGGCCACGGCTAAGAATATTGTTGAGTTTTTGGAAAATGATGTTTTCCTAATGTTTGGTGTTCCTCAATATGTGATTTGTGATAATGCCTCAAATCTGAACAATCCTCTCTTAATTGAGCTCTGTAGTAGGTATAACGTTCAGAAAGTATGGTTTAGCCCAGTATATGCACCTCAGTGTAATTTTGTGGAGAGGAACAATAGAACCATTGGTACAGCAATACGTACGTATGTTAAAGACCACGTAGATTGGGACAAGAATTTAGCAAAGATCAGACAAGCTATTAACACTGCAAAGCATGAAGTGACTGGATATACTCCAGCTTTCCTGAATTATGGCCGTCATGTTCCTTTAAGTGGAAACTATTATGGTGTTGATCATAAGGATCAACAGAATCAAGATATCGAGATAATTCCAGGTGACCGTAACATGTATGCTTCAGAAGTCAAAGGTATAGATAAAGTTTTTGAAAAGGTTAAGGCTAATCTTCGAAAAGGATATGAACGTAACGCTAGGAGTTACAACTTACGTAGAAGAGAAGTCCAATTTCAAGTGGGTGATAGAGTTTGGAAAAGAAATAAGGTTTTGTCTTGTGCTGTCAACAAGTTTATGTCCAAACTAGCACCGAAGTATATTGAAGCAACTATCAAGGAAAAATTGTCACCAGTGGTTTATCGTTTGTCAGATTTTAATGGTTCAGATCTTGGTAAGTGGCACATTAAAGATTTAAAGCCTTTTGTGTCAGATGAGGACAATATGTCATCTTTAAGTAATTAGTTCATCCTATCCCATGTCTGTATTTTCGAGTTTATATGTTGATTTGATTTCATCCTTTTGGAATATTGTTTCGCTTTTGATAATTTTAGTTCGAGTAACCTATTTTGATTGGAAGACACATGTGAGAATCACATTTTGTCATATGTAGGTATATAGATTTAGGGTCTATATCCTAATTTTTTTTGTGGAACCGTTGCCGAATTCCCTGTCTCGCTAGGCGTATAGTGGAGATAGTAACGCCTACACATTAAGTGTAGAGCAATTTATTTTGGATTTGTGTATAGCACTTGGTTTAGGCAACGAGGTGTCATGGCTATGCCTGCCCGACAAATCACTTGTGTTACTGCTGTGAATGTCAGCGAGGTTCACTGCAGGGCATAAGGTTAGCTTCCCCCAAGGCATAGAAACTCATGTCACCTACAGTTCAAGTAGAGTCAAAAATTTCAGTCTACTCGACTTTAAAGAGTCTGGCGATCGATGGCACGCTAGCCCATTCTTTGTAACTAACTTTGTTTTTGTTGTTTAATCCCATGCTAGCCATCATCTAAAAGATATTATTAAGAAGTTTCGACTCAGTTAAGAGGTCATCTTCTGATTTGGTTTTTGTTGTTTTGCCTTTATCAAAAACTGGATAAGAATTATCCGAGTTTTTTCTTTTAAGAAGGGGCATTGTAGCGTTTTTTTATTTAAGTGTATAGAAAAGATTTCTGTGTTACGTCCCTGTTGTTTTTACCAAAGAAAACAATCGAAATAATATTTCAAGTTTTTTTGACGAGATTTTTAAATGCGTATATTTCTACCGATTCAAAAGTAAATATAGATGTTTTTTTGTCTGTGTTTAGATTCAAATATCGAACCTTTTGTTATAAGCCAGGTAAAACTCAAGTTTAAAATACGCACGTATTTTGTTAATTTGTATTATGTAAATTTATGATGCCCCCTGATAAAAAAAGGTTTTATTTGTTTTCTTCGTTTAAAACGCAATAAACCATGAATTCCCCTAATATTAAAGTTGTTTTTCGTTATTAGTCGAGGGTCAAAAAAAAGGATATTTGTTTGTTTAGGCAATAAAGGAACATTTAAAATTTGTTTTTTTGTCGATACGAGCGAGGGGATATTGTTTTGGTTCTTGAGTTTGTGGGGACAGGTTAGCTGCAAGACGGAAGGGAAATTTTTGGCTAGTTTCTTGTAAAATGTAACGAAGCAAAGGAGTCGACGAACAGATTTGAAACGGTGTAGATGTTATATAATGAGGAGTCGAAGAACAGATTTGAAACGGTGTAGATATACAATGTAGAGTCCAAGAAAAGATTTGAAACTGGGCAGACGGCTGACAATGTAGAAAGTCGGTAAAGAGACCGGCTAAAAAGTGTTGAAAATAGTAGACTATATTCTATGTAATATGTCAAATTTGAAAGGAGTAATCACTATTTTCATTTTTCTAAGTACCTAAGGGATTTGTGTTGCCTGCAAAAATTTTCGAAAGATAATCTCACATGTTGCCGTTGTGTCCAGTTTTATGTATTCCTGTTTTTTAAGAAGCCCTTTCCAAAGTCTTGTGTTCCAAATTTTTAACCTCAAGTTTGTAATATTTGTCCTAAGAAGCCGTCCCAGAGTATGTCTCACAGTATGGAAATAGATTTGATCGTGTGGCAGAGAAGGTAACCCCAAAAATCTTAGTGTGTTTAGTGAAACCAAGGTAACCCTTTTTTGTTTTAAACTTTTGAAGGAAAAGAAACATTAAAATAATAATTGCTTTCATACAATTTAAAAGTTTTAATAATTAATATTGTAAATCTTAGAGTGTGGTTATGCTTTCAATTTGATTTGTTCTCCGTTGTAAGTAAGATTAAGATTTTATGTTGACAGCTAGCAGCTAACTTTATTATTTTTTTTGACAATAATTTGCCTTGGTTTTTTAAAGAAGATTAACCTCTCTATGAATGTTTTCATTTTAAAGATATTTCTTTATTTGTAATAAATTATTTCTGACACAGTTTCATTAACAGTACAACAGTTAATATTTCAGTAAAATTTGTAAATATTTATAGCAATCTCCTTTGTAGACAAATAAGCACGTAAGTTTTTGCTAATTTTTGTATTATGTTTATATAATATGTTCTTGTAAAATCTGTATTTTTGATAACTGTTTGGTGAGACAAAAATAAATGTTTAATTTGTTTCTCTGATCTATTTTGAGTTTTATTTGAAAAAGATATTTTTTTTTCTATATTTTTGATGTTATACAATTATTTCCCTAGTTACAACTAGTGGTTGTAATAGGTATAATTGGGCACCTCAAGTGGCGCCCTATATTAAATTTCTTGAGGTGTTTCCGTTAATTTTCATTCTGTTTGTCCCAAGAGATTTGTATAAGTACCCCTTTATTTCTTTTTTTGTAGTTGCCCAATCCAACCCCCAATATCTTCAACTTATCCACGACCCAGCTCTCCAACAACCAACTGAGTGTCCGTATGCACTTGTTTCGATTATTTTGTTTGCCCAATCTTGTCCCCCATATTCTTACCCTGTGGTAAGCAAAATAGTCGTTACAAAGGATCAAAAAAATTTTAAACTCTATTGAAATTTTTAACTTTTCCTCAACAGATTCAGCAAACGTAAACACGCCACCTCCCTGGTTAATACCTTTGCCTACTTTAATTTAGAATTATCATCATATCATAAATCTGAAACTTATCCACAAATATTTATAAGCACTTATAATAGAATAATTTCTTCTTTGCCTGAATATATCCAAGTTTACACAGATGCATCTAAAACAACTGCTGGTGTAGGTGCATCATTTGTCATAGGGAATACAATAAAAAGTTTCAAATCGCCCACAAAATGCACTGTGATAACTGGAGAAATGTATGCAATATACAGAGCTCTAAATTACACACAAACGGTCAAATCAGATAAATTTATTATTATTATTATTGACTCAATCAATTCCCTCCATATACTTGTAGCATTTTCAATTTCATTGATTCTTTGAAGTATATTGAAGTCCCCTCGTATACGAAATATTAAAATCACCTTATATATTTTTGATAGATCTAAAAATATTTCGTACGTATTTAAACCCTAATATCTTTTCATTTCTTTCTTAGGTCGGCCAAGTTGAAATAAACCATTTTAGAGTTGTTTATTTATTTTACTTCGGCAAATTTATTTTCAATTTAATGCGTCGCAAAAGGATATGTACGTCGTTTCGTGGTGTCTTGTTATGTCAGCGTCTGTATGTATGCGTTCAATTTTAATAGATAATTTCGTCACTCTCGTTGGAACAGCTTTTAAGAGTGGTTCAGCGTTATGTCCAAATTCACATCGAATTTGTAAAGTATTCTGTTTTCGTCTTTTGTTATGAAGAATATGTAGCAGTTTGTTATTGGTTTTGTGGCAGTAAATGCTTCAATTATTAATATTTTGAGTGAGGATTGGAGGACATCCTCGTTTTGTTTTTTTTTGTTCCTGTTTTTATCCAAGGCTTTTGGCAGTTTTGGAGATGGAGGTTTTCGTCATGCAGAGAGAGTGGAGCCCTTAGTTCCAGGTTCCAGTTATGGTTTCAGAAACTTAAGTGTGATAATGTGAATTAAGGTAACATTTTGTTCAAATTTTAAACTAAAGACAGACAATTTTTTTTTATGAAATAATAATTGCTTTCGTTGACATTTAAAATTGTAAATTTTAGGTTTTGAGTAAAGCTGTCAATTTGTGTTTAGTTTTTTTTAAATTTAATGTTAATTTATGACAGCTCGTTTTATTATTTTTGATTTTACTTTGTTTTGTTTAAAAAAAAATTTGTAAGTTTTTCCATGCAACTTTTGTAAGTTTTGTAGCAATAGAGATTGTTAATGGATGACACATGTAAGTTTTTGAATTTTGTATTTCTCCATGTAACTGTTTGTGGTGACACATAAATAAAGGTTAAATTTTGTTGTCTTAACTTTATATTTATTTTTTTGAGCCAAACCTTTTTTGAGTTTATTTTAAAAAGATATGTTTTTTATGTTTTGATTTTCTTTTCTAATTATTTCCCTAGTTACAACTAGTGGTTGTAATAGGCATAATTAGGCACCTCAAGTGGCGCCCTATATTAAATACCTTGAGGTGTTTCTTGTTTATTTTTATTTTGTTTATCCCAAGAGCCCTTTATTTCATTTTTTTTGTAGTTCCCCCGTTCCAATGCATTTAACTTTTACTTATTCACGACCCCAGCTCTCCTACGAAACCCTGAGTGCCGTCCGCATCAGTAGCGTTTATTTTGCTTGCCTTATCTTCACCCCCAATAGTTTCTTTCCCCAATTTTCTATCCCCTATATTAATGCCCCCTGTGGTAGGCAAAATATTATCGTTACATACTGTCAAAAATGTACTCTAGCAACCCGATTGCTAAATTAATTAAAAATAAGATGCAGCAGCTGGAAAATAAAACATTAGTCTTCGTATGGGTACCATCACATATAGGCATTACAGGAAACGAACTAGCTGATAAAAATACTCGAGAAATAGCAAGTTCTTCAAGTATCAGACCGATAACGAAACCATTAGCAGAAGATCTCAATCTGTATTTTAAACAAAAGCTGTAATTGGACTAAATGTTGGGAAGAAAAATCCTCAAAGTTAAAAGAAATTAAACCAAATTTTGGACAAAGGAGTAATAATGTCCCTAGCCGTTTTCTCCAGGTTGTACTAACCAGACTCCGATTAGGACACAGCAAACCCACACATGAATATCTCATGAAGAAGGAACCTCAACTAAAATGTACGTGCGACGTGCCGTTAACAGTGAAACACGTAATAACGGAGTGCCCCAAATATAGTGCTGAAAGACTAACTAATAAAATTCCATCAGTTTTAAGAGATATTTTTAGTGAGTGTACCAGTAATAATAAACTTATTGTAGATAAAGAAGATTAGTTACAGACTTGGGCAATCTACATAAAAGATTTGTTTACGGATTATCGTCATATTTCTACGAACACTCTTGATCTGAATGGACCAAAAATATTGAAAAGTGAGGTGATAAAAGCTATAGATCAAACGAAAGATGGGAAAGCAACAGGATGCGACTAAATACCAGTCGAATTCTTAAAAGTTTTTAACGAGAACAACCTGAATGTAGTATTGGAACTGTTTAATAAGATATACGATACTGGTCAAATTCCATCGGACTGGTTGAAATCTACATTTGTGCCCCTTCCCAAGAAATATAATTCTAAGACGTGTAATGAATATCGCCTTATAAGTTTAATGAGCCACACCCTTAAAGTATTTTTGCGTATTATCCATTCCAGAATACGAGCAAAATTAGAACACAGCATAAGTAAAACACAGTTCGGTTTTAGATGCGGTTTTGGAACTCGAGAACCCCTCTTTGCAATACAAGTTTTGATTAAAAAATGCCTGGATCAACAGAAAGATGTTTACGTCTGTTTTATCGACTATGAGAAAGCATTCGATACTATCAAACATGACAAACTCATAGAACTATTACGTCTTTCAGGACTTGACACTAAGAACATCCAGATTATAAAAAATCTATATTGGAATCAAACCTCCCACATGAAGAATGGACATATGGTGAGTGACAACATAACCATTTCTAGAGGGGTAAGACAGGGCTGTATTCTTTCGCCACCGCTTTTCAACCTGTACACGGAACAAATATTTCTAGAGGCACTAGAAGAGTACAATGAGGGCATCAAGATTAATGGCGTACCAATAAGTAATTTTCGATATGCAGATGATACTATTATACTGGCCGATAACATCGAAGATTTACAGATGATGCTACATAGAGTTAATGCAACTGGCAGCCGATTTGGACTGAAGATCAATAGAAAGAAAACTAAATTTATGGTGATCAGTAAAAAAAAATTTCAACATATCGACCTGCATATTGAAGACGAACGTATTGAAAGAGTACACCGATTTAAATATCTGGGATATACAGTAAATGACAAGTGGGACCCAGAAGTAGAGATTAAGATCCGAATTGAAATAGCAAGATCCAAATTCATCAAAATGAGAAAGCTCTTAAGCAACCGCAACATAAGCATTAACCTCCGATGGCGCGCCACGAAATGCTACGTACTCTCTACGCTACTTTACGGCGTAGAAGGGTGGACGTTAACAGCAGCAACTATAAAGAAGTTAGCGGCTCTAGAAATGTGGCTGTATCGACGCATACTGAGAATACCTTGGACAGACAGAGTGACGAACACAGAGGTATTAAGACGAATGGGTAAAGAGGTGGAATTGTTAACAACTGTTAAAAGGAGGAAAGCGTCATACCTGGGCCATGTGTTCCGTAATGATAAGTACAGTCTGCTACAGCTTATCGTGGAAGGCAAGATTGAAGGTAGAAGAGGTTTGGGCAGAAAGAAGAAATCCTGGCTGAGAAACTTGAGAGAATGGTTTCAAATACCAGAAGCTGCGAACATAATTCATGCTGCACAAAACAGAGAAACCTATCGTATGATGGTCGCCAACCTTCGGTAGAAGACGGCACATAAAGAAGAAGTGTACCAGTGAAAATAGTATTGTAAAATTTTTAAGAGAATATAATATATTAAACCACATATAAGTATGTTATTTATTTGTTATTTGTAATCGTTATTGTTTAAATCCATCCACTAATTACCAATATGGTTATGCGGCTGCCTTTAAATAAAAAAATGTATACCTACAACTTAAAACTAGATAAGTTAACTGATAAATTAATGATACATTTTTATCTGAGTAAACTGGATAATATTCACCCTCAAGAAAACATTTAGTATCCGTCTTTGGCGTTACAATATTTTTCTTTTTGAGTTTGTTCTTCTCGTCCGAAGGTTCCCGGCGTGTGTACGGCCACCGACAGTGCGAATACACAGCGCGACAGCCACTACGCTCACAACAAAGTAATTGCTTCTCCTTATAAATAAATATGTTGATGGCGTACGTGATTGCATCTGTTCAACTTGTTGGCTTTTTTACTTTGCTTCATTCGTATTTACTTTTGTAAGACACAGTAGCTAACGAGGTACGTCTGTAATATCAATTAACGGAGAAAAAAGTTGGTTCTAATTGAATATCAATTGTTTAAATAAGGATCAAAAATGGTCTTAACCAGGTAGTTTGTTTATAAGACTCTAATCACCTTAAGTTGCACTGTTCATATGCAAATCGTTATTTCTTTCTTCTAACTAATTTCTTTCTTTTTATTTGAAAAGAAAAAATCTGAAAAATTAATGTAAAAACAAATGATGTTGGGAAAATTTACAGTTAAATGTGCACTACCTTATTAAACCACTAGCTTTAATATTTGTCGACTATGAAAAGGCATTCGACACCGTAAATCAACAAAAAATGTTGGAAGCCTTGACAGAATGCCGAATTGACTATCGGTATATAAATATAATTAAACACGTATACCAAAACGCAACAGCCAGTGTTAGAGTGGGTGATCGTCAAACCCAGAAATTCCCGATACAACGTTGAGTACGCCAGGGGGACACCATATCGCCGAAACTGTTCCCTACGCTTTTGTAATATATATGTAAAAGGGAAAAACTGACCGACAAGGGCATAAACATAAACGGAGAAAAGCATAGCCATCTAAGGTTTGCAGATGATATTGTACTAAAAGCTGATAGGATAGATGAGGTCAAAGAACTTTTACATCAGCTCTTCCTTTCCTCGCTAGAAGGGGGATTAAAAATACATATATCTAAATCCCAGATGATGACAAATCTTGTAGTCAGCGAAGATATATGTGTAGAAACAAGATCCATAGACCAGGTAATGGCCTATAAATACCTAGGTCATGAGATCCGCATAGGAGAAGATAACCAAACTGTTGAGCTTCTCCGTCGTGCAAGACTGACTTGGGCAGCCTTTGGCAAACTGAACCATATTTTCAAATAGTCTGATATATCAATATGCCTTAAACAAAAACCTTTAATCAGTGTGTTTTGCCAGTGTTGACTTACGGTGCGGAAACGTTGACCATGACAAGCAGAACATTTCAAAAGATCCGTGTGTGTCAAAGGGCGATGGAGCGTGCTATGTTGGACGTTTCACAACGAGACAAGTTCCCAAATCGCCACCTACGACATAAAACAGGAGTGACTGATGCAGTAGAGTGAGTAGCAAAACTGAAATGGAACTGGACAGGTCACGTGGTTCGAATGACAGATCATAGATGGACAAAGCGGATACTGGAATGCAGACCAAAAGATGATGCCCACCGAAGTAGAGGTCATCCACCAACACGTTGGACTGATATCTAAAACGTTGTCGTAGGAATTGGAGGCAAGAGACACAAGATTTGGAGCTGTAAACGACCAAGGGCAGTGACGCAGAAGATATAATTTAGAATTGTATCAGCTCTTTGATGAGCCAGATGTCATAACGTTCATTAAAACACAGCGACTTAGATAGGCTGGACACATAATACGAATGCCAGAAAATACCATTGCTAAAAAGCTAACCACAGGAACACCTGTAGGAAAAAGAAGCAAAGGCCGACCGCGAATTAGGTGGTTAGATGGAGTAGAAACCGACTTACGAATATTAAAAATCAGAAGATGGCAACATGTTGCCAAAAACCGAACAGAATGGCGACGAATCTTAGAGCAGGCCAAGATCCTCAGAGGATTGTCGAGCCAAAGATGATGATGAGGCACAAGATCGAAATAGATGGAAAATTAGAGGCACAAGCGAAGATTGAATGATGTGCATAACAAAATGTATATAAAATAAAAATTAACATAATTATAAAAATAGAGCCACAATAATAGTCATTCATTAGCGTTATTTAAAAAATTATTTAAATATAATAAACTATGCCGGATCTATGAAATAACAACTAGAGTTCATATTAGAATGGAATGTGATGTCGACCATGCGAGAATTGAGCGTGCCAAAAAATCGTTACAAATTAAAATAAGGATACTTCATGACTGGTACTAGTTTGTTAAAACTGTCCCTGGTAGAACAAGATTTCAAGTTATCGAAATTTTCTAGCGTAGGATCAGTCCAGAGAGTTGGACCATACTTCTTTGGACGTTCACTAAAATTATATTTGTTAACTTTAAAACATTATTATTCAAGCGTTTGGTAAAGAATTAAGTTTTATACTTTACCTTATTATTACTTACCTTAGAAGTTTACTTTCTAATTAAATATTATTAATAAAGGTTACATTGCATTTTTTCCAAAACTTGCATGGTCCATCTCACTCGGACGGGTCTGGGAGAGATGGACCAGGGTAAAAGGTAGGATCAATGACTACAAACCAAGTATAGACTAAAAACTATATATATATATATATATATATATATATATATATTTTACCTAATAATAAATGTTAAAATAACCAAATAAAACAACAAATAAGTCTTTTCTTTTGTTTTCTTGACCACAATCTTCCTATTAATGGGAAACTTTTCTTTTTGTGACATTATTTCGCTGGTACCGCAAAAGTCAGATTTTCCTTCAAATCTAAAGCAACCTTCATGAAACCAATGAGAACACTATACACTTTTTACTTAGTCTTTTTTTTGTAGTTTCATTGTTCCACTCTATATCCCACACATTCATCTTCATCCCATTCTTCTACTGACATACTGTCATCATGGACTAGATCTGCAGAATCATAGCTTTCTGAGTCTGAACTTTCAAACTGTGTCACTTTGCCAGATGGTTACTTTTTTGGCTTGAGAATCTTTTTTATTGATTCAATTTTTTTTTCTCAGTTGATCTTGTTTCTTTAATAGTAACATTAATACTACCAGCAACGAGGTCCGTACTGCGCTAATTAAAATGAAAAACGGGCGATCTTCAGGACCTGGCAATATAGCTGTAGAGTTACTTAAAGCAGGAGGTCCACTCCTAATCGAACGAATAACTTTTCTAATGAATCAATGTTGCCAACAAATTAAAATACCATCTGAATGGAAAACCGCTCACCAAATGTCCATCTTTAAAAAGGGTAATCGAAAAGATCCTAACTGCTACAGAGGATTGAGTGTCCTACCTACTTTCGGCAGATTGTTTGGAAAGATAATAAATAGAAAAATACAAGATGATGTAGGACATCTAAGCGAAGACCAAAGCGGATTTACGCCTGGTAGATCTTGCACTGATAACTTGTTTATACTCCAACAATTAATAGAAAAAAGAATAGCGGTTGGTAACGAAGTACATCTAGCCTTTATCGATCTAGAAAAAGCGTATGATACAGTACCACGGCCTAAATTGTGGCAAGCTTTACAACAACTCGGCATTAGTCCACACCTTTTAGGGATAATCACAGAAGTATACAGGGATAACACCACTTACCTAAAAATCGGAAATAGACTATCAGAGCCAATAAAAGTAACTAAAGGACTGAGACAAGGATGCAGTATGTCACGTTTACTGTTTAATTTATATATTGAGGCAGCCCTTCAAAATTGGAAAAACCACTGCCAGGAAATGGGAATCCCAATAGGAAATGACGTACTGTTCTCCCTGAACTTTGCGGATGACCAAGTCGTTCTAGCTCAAGATTCTTATGATCTAGAATTTATGATAAAGCGTCTATACAGAGAATATGTAAAATGGGGGTTAAAAGTCAGCATGAAGAAAACGGAATATCTAGTTATCAATTCAGATGCAAGGTTTGAAGTATTGATAGACGAGGACGTGGAAATCACACAAGTGGAAAAATTTAAATATTTAGGTGCATTTATTGATAAGAACGGCTTGGGTGAAACCGAAATTAAACACCGAATTAATCAGGGACGTAAAATTGTAGGATGTTTGAACTCCTTATGGTGGGATCGCAACATTTAAAAAAGGAACAAAAAAAGAATAGGGCAAACGATGGTTGAATCAGTTCTTTGTTATGGCTCTGAAGTATGGACAATTAATGCAGACCTGAAAAGAAGATTGTTGGCAGTTGAAATGGATTATTTGAGAAGAAGTGCTAGAACATCAAGGCTGGAAAGGAAAACCAACGAATACATAAGAAATCAGATGAATGCTACAGATACAGTCATAGACAGAATAGAAAGAAGAGGTTTAAAATGGTTTGGACACCTGTTAAGAATGCCTGACGAACGTTGGCCCCAAAAACTTCACAGATGGAAGCCCCCTGGTAGAAGAAAAAGAGGTAGATCTCGACGCTCATGCAATGAAGGTATTAGAAGAGCAATGGAATCGAGAGGTTTGAAGGAGGAGCATGCCTTGGACCGAGAGGATTGACGGAGGAGGACGGGAATACGGCGATAGCCGTCTCCAAGATGTATTCTATTTACAAATTGGATCCTGTAATATATATATCTTGTTTCTTTTTCTTTTTTTGCTTATCTTTCATTGCTTACTTAACTGCCTTCTATTTTACAACAGCAATGTTCTAACCTGAATTTATTACTTTTGAAACAGTCGCCAAACATCTCTTAACGGTTCATTTCTGCGTGAGAGAATCAAGCTCTCGGTAGGCGTAGGCTGGTATAACAGACACTCCTAGAGAGACTCTACCACAAGCTAGAAATCCACTCACACCGTTTTGTACACCTGCAGCTTTGGTCCATGCAGAGTTGAGAAGTTTTTCAGACGATTAATACAGTATTGTACGAATTAGTGGAATCATTGTGACATTTTTTAATATTTACGGTTGGCAACACTGTACACACATCTACAACTGACCAAGCATTGAAAACATAACCTCTACCTTATATTTGTTTCAGAACATTTGAAAAGAACACACCTCTATGTTACAAAGAGAAATATCAAGAACGTGTGGAGTAAGTCAGGGGGTAGTAAGTAAGATTTTGAAGCGAAAACGAAAAACGGGATCAACGGATGTAAAAAGGTTAGGAAAATGTAATAAAAAGAGAAAAACAACACCATCAAATAAAAAAATTTTACTTTAAAAGAAAATTGGACCTAAAAAACAAGCCAAGAGTTCCAAGAAGGTCTAGCAGCATCAGTTGTAGTAATTCATGACTCACCTGTTCGGAAAAGACTTTTGTAGAATGGTAGAAGAGCAATACCTCCACATAAAAAACAGCTTCTAACTGAACGAATGAAGAAACAAATGCTATTATGGGCCAAAAACTACTCTAGTTAAACTGTAGATGACTAGAGAAGAGTCCTATTAACAGATCAAACTTACTGTGTAGTTCAGAAACACAGGTCGAAATTCATCAGAAAGTCTGACAATGAAAACCTTTTACTATCTACTATTGATCAAACCCTAAAACAGGTAACATTTCAGTTAAAAAAATGTTTTATATACGTTTTTTATACATGGGGGTCGAATTTTTGGTACCAATCGAAGGCATGATAAACAGCCAAAAATACAAATCCATGTTGGAATAGCATTTAAACACAGAACTCCAGAACTGTAAACTTCAAGGAGGAGCGATTCTTTAATAGTACGCTGCTTCCTGTCACAAGTCAAAGAAAATAATGGAATTTTTTATCCGTTTTGGGCACGGGTAATATGCCCAAAATGTGTAAAAATAAGAAGAATAATATTTTAGATTGACCCAGTAGTTCACCAGACCTCAACACTATTAAAAATTGATGGTCCATTTGCAAAGCTTGACTGCGCAAAATCAACTGTACTACAAAAATAAAAATGATAGAAGCGGTCAGTCAGGTTTGGTTTCGAGATGAAAGAATATCCAGGAACTGTCAGAAGCTCGTAGAATCTATGCCAAAACGGGTAAAAGCAGTAATTGCAGCCAAAGGGGGACATATATTTCCTACTAAATAATGTAAAGTTACCTTTATAGTTTTTTCAAAATATAACTTTTTTGAAATAAACTTTTTTGTCAATAAAACAGCATATGATTCCATTAATTCGCACAGTACTGTATTTCTGGATGGATTGTTTGTAGTGAAATAGTTACAAGCACTATAAAAGTAGGACTTAAGTTATTAAACAGTCCGACTCACGACGTAAAATGGCCTTTGAAATGTGAATATATTGTAGAATGATGCGCATACCCTGTACAGCATATCGCACAAATATCTTAATATTGACAGAAGTTGACATCAATACTAGGCTTAGCACAATCATCAACCAAAATATATTGAGGTACTTTTGACACATTACCAGACGAATGGAAGGTATGGAGCGGTTGGTGGTTGAAGGCAAGGTAGATGGTAAAAGATCTCGAGAAAGATCGCCGCTCCGATGGTCAGACAAAATAAAGTGCGATACCGGTTACTCTCTGTCTAAGGCAGCACACCACTCCCAGAATAGGAAAGAATGGATAGCAACCATTCGTCAAATACCATAACGTCACGACATCCACACGAAGGATAAAGGATAGAGGAGGAGGAGGAATGACGTCATTAATGTTTATTACCTTTTCCTTAACCTGCCACTATGAAAGTTTTATTTTTGAGCTCAATCTTCAAAACCTATGGTATACATTTCGGTTTTGATCTCCGTTTATACCGTGAAAATGGTTATTTTAGTTTGGTCGTCTGGTCCCAATAGAGTCTTAATAATTCAAAATTATTCATATACAACAATTTATTTAAACTTTGAAAATAAGGCTATTATCGAGCACAAGTTAATTAAATCTAGCCCAAGTACTTTAGCTTAAAATAGCATCTTCAGGAGCATTTCGTCAAAATGTAAACTATCCGGCAAGCGTAGAATGTGGAAACATTAAAAATGACATAAAATTATACAAAACACTACACTAAAACGAGGACAAACAGTTTTAATTTAACATTATCCCTCCAGATACTGACAGAGAATGTAGCGTAGAATCTTTAAGTAATTTTAAACTGTTAGTCCTCGTTTTAGTGTAGTGTTTTGTATAATTTTATGTTATTTTTAATGTTTCCACATTCTACGCTTGCCGGATAGTTTACATTTTGACGAAATGCCCCTGAAGATGCTATTTTAAGCGAAAGTACTTGGGCTAGATTTAATTAACTTGTGCTCGATAATAGCCTTATTTTCAAAGTTTATTTATTCGAGCATTCAACCTGATTTCAAATAATAATTTATATTATTTGATAAATTTACATAAATTTTTTTTATGTTCCAACACTGTATCTGCTGTTTCCATTTGCGGTTGCTCACAACTCTATATGACTCCTTTAGAATCGATAATAAATAAGAGAGCGTAAAAAGTGAAAGGGCGACGTACGAAGACCCACAGAGGGTGGTCGAAGGGTCCTTTTCAAAGTGTGAAGAAATCAAAGAGCGAATGCGTGTTATTGCAAGCAAAAGCGAACGGGTTACCCTGGTAACCTGTAATTGAGAGCAAGATGCCTCTATCTCTAGTAATATGAGTAGATAAGAAATTATGATTGATGGTTTGACCAAAGTGTCGACAAATGAAGTTTTGTTTGTATAAAAGTCAAAATTTTATATTTTATGTATTTTATTTTGTAAACATTTGTAAACATATTAGTGTTGAACCATTTGAAGCCGGATTTTTATTAAAATAAAAAAAAAAACATGATTTTTGTAAAATTTATTCATGTTAGCACATTATTAAAAAAAATTCAGTCAAAATAAACAATGTTGATCCTGAAGTATATCTTGCAGGATGTGATATTCTCAAGATACCATTAGGAACATGGCGTAACAAAAAATTAAAAGAGAATTGAAAACCAGCTAGCACCTTTTTCTACCTTTTCTTCGTATTGTTTTGCATTGAACGTCGTTAAATAGTTTTTGTTGTGTTTGAGATAAAGTCCTCCGACATTGCAAGCTGAACATTTCCACTGTGTATTGCTAGCTAACATAGACCAAGATATGAGAAATATGGAAATACGTTCTTGGCGGAGGAAGGCGATGGATAGGGACGATTGCAAAAGAATTATTGGGGAGGCTAGGATCCACACAAGGTTGTAAAGCCAAAATGACGATTGATACGTTTTGCTGTCGTGCTGCAGTTGGTACATTTCAAAGACGTAGTTCTTTAGGTCATATGAGAAGAATTTGAGAAGCGCAGTTACAAGGGAATATGCCTTTTGAATTTACGCGTGCGTTTAATGCGTTTACAATGCAAGCATCCATAAAATAAAAAAATATTCTACTACTAATCTCATAAAGACCCTTTAGTATGTTAAATATGTCAACATATCCCATATGTGAGATGTAAAACACTGTACCATTTGTGGACATAAAACCTTATTCAGAGCAGCGTCTTTTTGTCTTCTCGTTACAACTTCGTTTGTTGCTGGATTTTGTTGATTTGCTAAAAGCTTTGCTTTTTTTTTTGAATGGTTCCACTAACGTAAATTCTATTTGACAATAAAGATCTCTAAAGATCAATACAATCGCAATAATTATCAAAAAAGACTTCGTGATGTTTATTTGCTAAGATCCTTGTTAGATCCTTTACGACTCCTAAGTTTTTTTCCGCTAAATCCGCTGGAATCTGCCCTAACCCATACTTTGTAACTACGTTTTATAGGATTATTAGGCATGTACTATTAGATACTACTTCGAGTTCTGATTCGTATCATAAACTCATCAATCGCTTGAAACTCGTGTGGATTCAGTGCTACAAGAAACGTTTTCGTGAGTTTGGCCATTATAGGTCGCACTTTGTAAAGTGTGTCACATCTGGGATCAGATATTTTTGGCTGTACTGTACTATTAGCCAGATTGCCTAGTAAATTGCTAGTAACTAAGCGAATCTGTTATGTGACATAGCCGAACTAATGAAAGTTTCTCGTAATTCATCACGTGATGATCAATAATCTCTAAAACGGGGAATTTTCTTTGTACCCATAAAGTTACTCCAACAAATGTTTTGACATCGTCTTCTGTGGTAGATGTAAATCCATTTCCTCCTCTGGGTTTTTAAGCGTACTAAAGATTGGTTTAAAATACAATTAGGTAAATTAGAACTTTAGAAAATAGTTTCAAAAACACATCTGTGTGGTTCTCTGCAAATTTAGAATCTTTGGGCCTGTAGTTTTAATAAATTGATTTGTTTGTGTTATATAAATTTTTTTTGGGTCCAAAATATAGAGTGTTTACTATCCAATTCCAATTCTTGATTATTTGAAGTATTGATTGTTTTACCTTGATTGTTATTTTGGTCTTCAAAGATGTTCATATTTCTAATATCAAAGACATCCTCATTATTTGGACACCGAAATTCATTAACATCCAATGCATCTCCTAAGACGCTTTAATATCAGAGACAATTGACTTCTGCTCACTTGGAATTTCATCTAATAAGGCGTCAACCTTGTTTTTGGATATATTTTCCAAATGCATAAAGCTTCACTTTTGATTTTGCATATTGGCAGAACTGAAAGATCGCTGGATAATAAAGAATTCACAGGCATATTCATAGACATTGAGGAAGCGTTTGATAAAACCTCATTCCCAACCATCACCCAACAGCTTAACGTGAGGAATGTTCCACTGGCTGTAAGCGAATGAATATCAAGTTGCTCTCCAATAGAGAGCCTATTTAATAAGCATAAATGTAGAAAACGTTTCTGTTGGAGGCATGGTTACAAGGGAGTGTCCACAAGGATGGGTGCTATCACCACTCCTCTGGAACATAGTTTTAGATACCCTAGTTAACCAACTCAGCAGGAACGGTTTCTACACAATAGAATATGCAGACGATATTGCTATCCTGCAAAGCGGTAAGTTTGATAACACACTATGTGAGAGATTACAAGTTACTCTCCGACTAATAGAAACATGGTGCAAGGAACACTCACTATCTATAAATCCTGGGGCCTTTCGCCCAGGGTAATCGCCTTGGTCTACATTGCAGTCATTAGGCCAATGCTAACTCACGGAGCTATTGCTTAGGTACCATAAGTGCTAGAGGCAACAGCGATAAACAAACTAAACCATATTCAGCGAAAGGCTTGCATAAAAATATAAAAGGTGTTATGAAAACAACTCCAACTGCTGCAATGGAGTTGATCATTGCCATCACGCCTCTAGATATATATGAAAAAGAGGTGGCGCTAGTGACAATGATGCGACTGCGCTTAGCTGATGCAAACCTTGATGTAGGAATGGGACAATTAAGAACTCGTTTCTGGTGGGAAGAGCTGGATGCGCTACCACTGCTACAGGCAAGCTGCGACTCAATTGAACCAAAGTTTGTCTTTAACAAACCCTACAAAATCGAAACCAGACAGTATAGAGAGACAAAGGTGGCAAATTTCTATTGCATATACACTGATGTCTCCAAAATGAAAGAAGGCTTAGGATGCAGGATATACTCCAGATCACTGAAACTAAGAATAAAGTGAGACATGGGCAAAAATGTCAGCGTAGTTCAGACAGAACTGGCTAGTATTTACATAGCCGCAAAAGAGATAATTTAAAAAGGTATAGCAGGGAAAACTGTTTTGATCTGCACAGATAGCAGACAAGCGCTACTATCCTTGAATAGACCACCTGTCACATCACGGTTATTAATGGAGTGTCACGAGTCACTAACTCAGGCTTCGGATGGTAATACCATTATCCTGAGGTGGGTTAAAGGACACAGTAGGAATAAAGACAACCGCATTGCTGACCAATTGGCTAGGAAGGCGGCAGCCGTAAGATTCTTAGGGCATGGAGATCTTTTTGGTTAGTTAACTACAACAATCGCGAAAATTGTCAAATGTCACTCCCATAAACAAATCTTAAAATGATGGGAAGAAGGGCAAGGATGTAAGCTTGCCAGGGTAACACTAAGTAACCTCAAAGAGTCAGCATCAAAGAAGTACTTGGGAATGACCAGAAAAAACCTACGCTTAACAGTTGGTTTTTCAACTGGTCATTGTCAACTAATCAAACATCTCCACACACTAAGGCTAGCAGACACACCTCTATGTAGGAAGTATAAACAGAAGACGAAACTATAGAGCATGTCCTATGTGAATGCCCGAAGTTATCGTTAATACGAGAGTACGCGTTCAAGGAGTCCTGGCCCACACCTGCCCAC
Source organism: Diabrotica balteata (assembly GCA_918026665.1). Classification (NCBI taxonomy): domain Eukaryota; kingdom Metazoa; phylum Arthropoda; class Insecta; order Coleoptera; family Chrysomelidae; genus Diabrotica; species Diabrotica balteata. The sequence continues at coordinate 163,790,840 of OU898279.1, forward strand.
ATAAGAGAGATGTCTCCTGGTGACTTGTCCACCTTCCTAGAAGTGGCAGGATAGACAATGAGCTAAGGGCGACAGCTCCCTGGGATGATGCACAATGGGTTAATTGTGGCCTAAGTGCTGTGAAACTTAACTCGCCCTCCCTACTCTACAGATACAGATACAACCACTAGGAAGTTTAAAAGAAATGTGAATAAAGGTGGTCGTCTCAGCATACCGGCAGTCGTCAAAGGGTTAAACGAGCTATATTATTTTTACACGTCATTTGAAAGATAAAACTAAAGATATAAACCTCTCATTGAAGTTATCGCGAATTTCAAGTTTTTTCAAAAAAGAAAAATGATTTTCATATACCTTGTAGTAACTGCATATTTTGATATAAAAAAATTATTAATATATAAATAAATAAATTTGCTTAATACGATATAATAATTTTTATGAGAAATAAAGTGAACCCTAGCGCTTATTCACACAAAATAATAAAATATTAAACTTCTGACCGCAATAAAAACTTCCATAAGAAAGCCATAAATCACTTCACATTACCAAAATTTACCTCTTTATCGCTTGTAGGTCTTATTTATTACAAGGTGATACTTTGTAAAGCACTAAATGAAATAGGCTCTCTTGGCTCTCTTCATCTGCTCGGAATAGGTAATTCTGTTAAGGGCTATAACTTTCATGTTGAAATGTCAATTACATTTCTAAAAAGGTTTTGTAGCTGGACTATAAAAGCAGTGAAATAAACTCAGTCGGCGTAGGCGTTAAAACGAACATCGTAATTTATTCTTAGCATTAAACTTAGATATTGGTACCCTTACTATAGGGGAGATCTACTACTAAAGGGCGAGAATAAAATCAGTGTTGTGAAAATTTTAACTTGGTTACATAATACATATTACCATGAGATGATAAATATTCACGACCCTGTATAAGTTAAAAATTTATAAATATAATGTTTTATTTGAAAGTGTTTTCAGAGTACAGTGTATTTAAAACAGTAAATGGTTTCTAAGAACATTTGTATAGAAAAACAATTTCGAATTAAAATTTTACAAATAAAAACAAAATTTTAAAAATAATGGGTTGTATAATGTTCTTCGATGTTAATGCTATGAATAGGTTATCTTTTACAAAAATGCATTTGCTGTAGCAAAACAAAAGAAGGCTTAATCGATATTATATCCTGTTAATTGAGGGAAAACCAATTACAGTAAACACGCTTGATATCTTGAAATTAAAAATTAGGAAAATTTGAAGTTTAGTAGTGAGATGAATGTGTAAGAATGAATCTTGATTGGCTAGAAAGTACTAGGGGAGGAGAATTGAACAATCAACTTGAAAATTGAAGCAGGAAATTTGAATCATTGTGTTTTTAAGACCGAGAACGAGAAATCTACTTTAAGAACAGTATGTGGAATGATTATTGTGTTTTTAACAGACAGAACAAGAAGTCCAGTTTAAAAACAGTGTATAAAAATAAGTATTGTGTAAGACGTAAAAAGTTTTTGTGTGAATTTAAGTTGGTGAGCAGAATAGTTGTAGACGAATCGAGACTCTTAAACTCCTTGTGTCCGAAGAGACTCCTAAATCTGTAAGAAAAGAAAAATGGTATATAAAGTTAAAGTTAAAGATAACCATTAGAGTGGGGAGACGCAATTTGCGGAAAGAAATCCATTACTATTATTGTGAAATGTCGGAAGTGTTTTTTTTTATTTGGAGAGAAACTGAAAGAGTGCTGTTTTTTGTGTAACAGTTTTTGAAGAGAGGAAGCAGAGCCACACGTGTTTTGGAAAATTGGAGAGTATTTCGGAAACACAATCTGGAGACTAAGTCAGTATCCGTTGGGAGACATCGCAGAAAGAAGATCAAAAAGGTCAGTCAATTTGTTTGTGAAATAAGCGTTGTATGTATATCATTATATTGTTATTTCAATTCATATTATAAAGCAATTGATAAAAAAGTATTGAATTCGTAACTCAGAAAATTTGCATATAAAAAAACTTGTTTGTTTTTAAGAAAGTTAATGAGAACAATTTTGTAGTAAATTAAATACATTATTGGTTTTAAAAGAGAAATAACAAAATTAAGTTTCCTTTTGCTCTGAGGAATAGATAATTCAGTGTATACTATTTTTTTGTCGATAGTTATATATGGCATTAAAATTATTGGTTATTGTTTTAAAAGGTTATAAATTATATTATAATATTAATTCCTTTTGTTTATCCTAAAGAAAGCCAGCATCCAGGAAATTATACATACAGTAAAATTTATTTTATTGTGTAGTAAAGAACCCTGAAAAATTAAATATTATTTGATCTAGTTTAATTCGATTAGAATTAACAAAAATTAAAACAAAGCAGATCATAATAATTGGCTTCCAACGTCAAGGCATTTTAAAGTATTTCTGGTTGCAATTTTGAAAAGAAAGACAAAGAAAAAACAGGTGATTGAAAATGACACTGCCAATGCAAAAAAATCAACGTGAAACAAGATAAGCGATAGAAAAGAACAACAGAAAATTAAAAAACGTATAGAAAGGTATGAAAATGGAATAAAAGAATATTTAGCGTGTATAAAGAAAGAAATGGGAGAACAAGAAAGAAAAATTAAAGATCAAATGAAAGAAAAGTTACAGGAATTAGAAAGCAAATATGAAAACGCAATAAAGAAGACAGGCGAGAAATAGAGCAAAAATTTAAGCAAAACGAAAAACAAATTGCGGAAATCAAGACGCAACAGCGAGAAAGAGGAGACAGGAGAAAAATACTCATCCAAAGCTTAGGGGATGTGAAAATACAGTTTGGCGGAATGTAAGAAAATTACACCAGTTCCATTCATAAATAACTTAAAAAAGAAAGTACAATATATTGGAAATTTTAAAGCAGCTAAAGAAATGATCAGAAACCATCTCAAAGATGAGGATGGTCTATGGTTTGACAGCAAAGAAGAAGAGTTTGACAGTTAGCATAAGTTTGAACAGAAATTTTTGAATTATTTCTGTGGAAAAATTCAACAATTAGAAATCAACAAAGAATTGCAAAATGGGAGATACAATGATAGGATGGGTATCTCAGAAAAAACATACGCACTACAAGTATATAATAATGCAAAACATTTACAATATAATTATTCGTCAGAACAATTAGTCGAACTGATTGCAAGACATTTTGAAGAAACTCTAGAAGCCCATATCACGTTGCAAAATTACAAAGATATAGATAGTTTGCGCCAATTCCTACAAATAAGAGAATCGCGCTTGAGAGAAAGAAAGGCGAGAAGATCGCACGAAAATTACAGATTCAGAGAAACACATGAGTACAGAGATAGAGGACAAAATTATAGGAGGGACTATACAAAAAGAGAATTCATTCCCAGGAGGAAAAACGAAAATAGACAAAACGGACGAGGAAATTATGAACAAAGAAATCGGCAATGGAACGATAGATGACGAGAAAACCAGAATCGTAACACCACCCACACATATGACGAGAACAGAATTATTATTGAATTAACTAAACATGAATATCGAGAAAACCGATACAAATCTGACAGCCCAAGAGAAAATAGACGAAAGGTAAATAATACTCTGATAGAATATGAGGAAGAGGGACAAAGCGATGAAAGGAGAAGCACTGAAGAGCAACAGGCGTCTTTTCACGAAGGCGCTTACTAGAAACAAAACAGACAGGAATTTTTTGCTACCCGAAGGAATTTATAAAACTCGCAGGAAATAATGATCAAAGAAATGGAATAAATTTAAAATTTGTAGATGGTTTTGTCAACGAGAAACCAATTAAAATTATGATAGACACTGGATCGGAAATAACATTGATCAACAGAAAGTTAATATAAGAAGTTAATTTTTCAAATTTGATTACAAAATACCTAAGGTAGGTAAATTTAATGTGCGCAAATAAACGGACATTGGCAACGATAAATGAAGGCATACGAATAAAGGTACGATTAGACAAGAAATTTTATGCAATACAATGTGTGATTATGCCAAACATGTCGCATGACATGATCGTAGGAGTGGACGAATTGAAAGAGAATTCAGAGACAGAGATTGTGTTATAATGTTTATTCCCTTTGTCTATCCTAAAGAAAACCAGCATCTAGTTAATACTAAAAGCCACGAATTGAAAGTAAAATAAATTTTATTATGTAGTAAAGAACCCTGAGAAATTAAATATTATTTGATCTAGTTTAATTGAATTAGAAACAACAAAAATTAAAACACAACATATCATAATATATATAATTTAATATTTATTAAATAATATGATAATATAATATAATTGATAAATATTCAAATAGGTTTTTTAAATCTTTAAAAACGCAAAACATACACTATAAATATTTCGCTCCAATTCCTGAACCGTGTTGATCTATTTACTTTCACCCTTCCCTTTTCCTGAATATTTTATTTGATATTTCATTTCCTACATATCTTTCGGGACTTCCAAACCTAAAGTTGCCCCTTTTACTCCACATACTTATACAAATATTTTAGGTTAGGGTGTCTTTTCAGGGTAGGGTTAAGCAGCCAATCATTTTGAAACAAAAAATAATAAACGGAAAATATATTTATTATATGAATAACACCTTAAAATTATAGGTTATATCTAAAAGGATTTGATAAAAGTTGAATTGATAAATTCGACAAAAATGAGAGAGAATGACTCCTGGTCTTAACGAAAATATAATAGGCTATTAACTTTGTTACTAATAAAGTGAAAGCAAAACAGTCCAATGGTTAGATATTTGTTCTTTAAAAATCATACGAACAAGCCGAATTTTGCTTAAAAATGTCAATTTTGGGTCTCCAAAAAGATGCAGAAATAAATAATGCCAAAAGAATGGAGTGGTTGTATTATCGTGCCAATACAAACATAAAAAAGGCAGAAAGGATACATGTGGCAACTACAGGGGAATCTCACTAATCGGTACTACATATAAGATATTAGCTTCAGTTGTACTAAAACGATTACTGCCATATACAGAGGAAATTATTGGCGATTACCAATGCGGCTTTAGGCCTGGAAGATCAACAATCGACCAAATATTTACTATCAGACAAATGCTAGAAAAGTATTGGGAATATAATAAAGAAGTACACCAGATCTTCATAGATTTCAAACAAGCATATGATTCCATAGATCGCTTAAAACTGTGGAGTGCAATGATGGAGTTAGGCGTACCAAAGAAGCTGACCATGATTGCGCGAATGTGTGTCAACAATTCCTTTGCACAAATTAGAATAGGAGGCAAAACTTCAAAGGCTTTCGGCATAAGCACCGGGCTCAGACAGGGAGACCCGCTGTCTCCATTACTATTTAACCTAGCATTGGAATACGCAATGCGAAAAATCTATACCAGAGTCAAACCAGACATAACTGCCAGAGGAGCAAAGATTATTCTCGCATTTGCAGATGATGTAGATGCAGTAGCACAGACAACACTGGAAGTTAAGGATATAGTATCGAACTTTGAAGAAGCAACACTAAGCGTAGGCCTGAAAATAAACGAAGAAAAAACTAAATACATGGTCGTATCAAAAAAGGAACGACAGCGAATAAGACAAAACATTACCATAAACGATCATAATTTTGAGGTGGTCAAAGAATTCAAATACCTAGGAGCAACAATTACCAGTGAAAACACAGGAGAACGGGAGGTTGAAATACGAATACTGGCGGGGAATAAATCATTCTTTGCCATTCAACATCTAATGAGGTCAAAGCTTCTCTCAAGGCGTGCCAAAATCCAAATGTACAAAACCATAATACGACCAGCAGTGACATATGGAAGTGAAACATGGACATTGAGAAAGAAAGAAATCAATAAGCTATTAGTATGGGAACGCAAAATCCTGCGAATTATATATGGTCCTTGCAGGGACAGCGTGACAAATGAATGGAGGAGCAGATACAACAATGAAATAGAGACTCTCTTCGGGAAAGGAAACATCGTAAGATACATAAAAGCCAATAGATTAAGATGGGCAGGCCACGTGGTACGGAGTGATGACGACAGACTGATTAGCAATGTATTTTGGGAAAGACCAGATGGTAAAAGATCGACAGGAAGGCCTAGAAAAAGGTGGAAAGACGCTGTCAGGGAAGACCTGGAGAAGATGGAAGTAAGGCCATGGGAAATAATAGCACAGGATCGGAATCAATGGAAGGCAATAGTAAACGCGGCAAAAACTCACGAAGAGTTGTAAAAGCCAATGATGATGATGATGAAAAAGATGCAGGAAACTGTGTCACCCACAGAAATTCCCCTAAAACCCAATTCCGAAGAAGAAAAGAACAGAAAAATTGATATTTACTAAGAAAAGAATCTTTACTCCATAGAAAAAACGTTTTCGAAAAAAAAATTTAGTTGACATAATTCTAAACATGTTTATTACCAGTTTTTCTTTAGAATAAACAACGCTTCTTAGAACCAACCAATCAAAAAAAATTTGTATCAACTTGACGGTTAAAATTCAGTGTCTTATGATCAGAGAGTCCCATCGATAAAAATCAAGATGCCTTTTAATTTTTATTTTTCGCAAATGAAGTTAGTATTGATAAGGGTGTTGCTCCCATATAATTCCAGCTTTGATTACACCCTTGATCTTTTTATTTTGTGCATTTCAATAGAGTTTTTCATTTTTGAATCTACTGCTTCATAATCTTCTTTAAGTTTCCTAATCATAGCTAAGATTGTCTTCATCTTCCGCTGTCACTATTTGGTGATCAGAAAAGGTGATTGTAAAAATTGTCTGTTCTTCCATCGTTATTCCCATAAACGACATTTTCTTACCAATTTCTGGAGAGATCTGTATAGATCTTCTTCTTCTTCTTCTTTACGTGACATCTTTGCGACGGAGGTTAGCAATTATCATGCCTATTCTAATCTTATATGCTGCTACTCTGAATAGTTCGATTGATGTACATCCGTCTCATTCCCTTAAGTTACTCAACCATGAGATTATTTTCCTTCCTACACTTTTCTTGCCCTGGATTGTATCTTTCATTACGCATAACATGCTCCAGGTATTGCAGTTTTAGTCTTTTGATGGTCTCCAATATTTCCATTATTTTATTGACTCTTCTCATCACTTCGTTGTTTGTTACATGCTCGGTAAATAATATCTTCAGGATTCTTATATACACCAGTAGTTTAAATACTTCCTACTTTTTAGTAGTCGACACGTTAAGTGTCCATGCTTCTATCCTGTACAGCAGAGTAATATCACCTTGCCAGCCTAACTCTCAAGTCTATTTCAGTTTTCTTGCACAAAGTACATTTATAATTTTATTGAAGTTTATTAAAGTTTGTTTAGATCAATCTTAAATATTGTAAGCGATAAACTATATCATTGTCTCAAATATTTGGTTGTTTACAACAAAAAAAGTACTTTCTGTTTCTACTTTAATTGTTCCAGAGTTCTTCTCATAATATTTATGGGTAGGATTTGTTGACAGAAGCTGAGTTATATTTTTAGACTCCTCTACTCTTTCATCGAAAATAGTGGCCATTCCTCACAGTTTTACCACAATATAAACATCGACATTTTATACTGCTTTCAAAATTGGTTATCATCATCTAACTAGCTAAATTTTTAATTTATAACCTTTTAATTACTTATATAAATAAAAATTTTAAACTCCTACAAGTTCAGAAAACAAGAAAATTTTTCAGATTGACTTAGTTCAACCCTGCAACTTTCCCCTTTTGCCATTATTATAGAGAACGTGTCCAATTTTTTGAATGCTGAACTTTTTGATTTGGATGTCTTTTCGAGAAGCTATACGTTTCTTCTGCCTCGGGGAATTTCTCGTGTACTCTGACATGTTGAATGTATACAAGTAAAAAAATAACCTCTCCAAACACGGATAAAAAACGAATAAGAGGATAAATTAATTAACACCAGCTTCTGCCACTTTATTGTGTCTATTATTCGTTGTATAAAATACAATGTATTTTATTAATAATTAAAATTATATAAATAATTTAATAAAAATAATTAAAAATATGTAAAAAGTTTACCAAAAGCAAAGTCTTGTGATCAACATCAGATGATAAGTCTAATTAACCACATTTCGAAGGCATACACCAAGGTTATTTACAACAGAATAAGCAAAAAATGCGAGGATAACATTGGAGATTCGCAGTTTGGGTTTCGGAATTCTCTTGGGACAAGAGAAGCACTTTTTAGTCTACAGGTACTCATCCAGTGTTGCAGAGATATGAACAAAGACGTGTACATATGCTTTATAGACTACGCAAAAGCATTCGATAACGTAAAGCACGAAAAGATAATTGAAGTTCTCCATAAGATCGGAGTCGACTACAGAGACATTCGAACAATAGCGAGTCTCTATTGGGGTCAAACAGCTAAAGTGAAAGTAGGATCTACATTGACCAATAAAATTGAGATCAAGAAAGGGGTACGACAGGGCTGTATCTTGTCTCCTATTCTCTTTAATATATACCAGAAGAAGTATTTAAGACAGCGCTGGAGGAAAGCACAGAAGGCATAAAGATAAATGGAGAAATAATTAATAACATAAGGTATGCTGATGACACTGTGATTCTAGCAAGTAGCATGGAGGAACTGAGTTGCCTAATGAGTAAGATACAAAAAACAAGTGCACAATACGGACTCAGACTAAATATCACAAAAACCAAATGGATGTTAGTAAGCAAAACCCAACAACCACCACAGCAACTGATATTAGACAATGAAAGAATTGAACACGTGGATTCGTACATCTACTTGGGAACAACAGTTAACTCAAATTGGGATCAAGCGAAGGAAATACGTATAAGAGTAGAAAAGGCAAGAGCATCGTTCACTAGCATGAAGCAAATTTTCACCTCTAAAAGCCTCACCCTACCTCTCAAAATTCGACTTCTGAAATGTTATGTATTCCGGTTTTGTTATATGGAATGGAGGCGTGGACAATGACCGCAACATTGATGAAAAAAGTAGAGGCCTTCGAAATGTGGGCTTACCGACGTATATTACGTATATCCTGGACTGAGCACGTGACCAACGAAGAGGTACTACGCCGGATAGGTAAAGAGAGAGAGGTAGGAATAAGTATAAAGAAAAGAAAGTTGGAATACTTGGGTCACGTTATGAGACATAATAAATATAGAGTACTACAGCTGATCGTTCAAGGGAAAATAGACAGCAGAAGGGGTCCAGGGAGGAGAAGACACTCGTGGCTCCAAAACTTGCGGCAATGGTTCGGATTGTCATCTGCTGAACTATTCAGATCTGCCGTAAACAAAGTCAGAATAGCCATGTTGATTGCCAACGTTCGGAACGGACAAGGCACATGACGAAGAAGGAAAACGTTTAAACAACCAAATCTGAAATTTCGTCACAAGCATCAGCTTTTTGTTCAATATGTTCAATATGTCCTTCATTTTTTTAATAATAGTCTCCCGTTTTATACCGCACGCGGCTTTGGGAGTATAGCAGGGTAGTCTGCTATATCTAGGGCCTACGGTATACAAGGAAGGTAACATGGCCAGTGCTACGCTTCAACCGCCTATTATTACCCCTGGTTTTACCCAAGGTACTCATTTTATTCAGGCTGAGTCGACCTGGGGCCTATAGACATTTTTTTAAAAATGCCTAGTTGTTCTTGCCGGCGGTAGGATTCGAACTCACGACCACCGGCATGCGAGGCAAGCACACTACCGCTTGCGCTACGCAGGCCCTTCCTTCATTTTTTTCAGAATCAATATTGTTTTCTAGTATATCATTATTCGAGTTTGAAGCATTATGGATAAACTCAAGTTTTTCCAGTCCTATCCAAAATATTTTGTTATTAATTCATTAACGTTCTGAAGTTTTAAGAGGTTAACTTAATTATTGAATACCCCTCAATTCAATAATATCAGGTTTATTGATTCTGATATCTTTTCTAGCCTTACATACACTTTTTGGTTTTTCTATCGCCTCGATAGTGTTCTCCTCCTTGTACTAAAACATTTAATCCATTTTTAGTCTTGGTTAAACTAATACGTTTAATAATTTAAAACTTGGTGCCAAGAGGCAGTGCCTTTTAACACTCTATAGTCTTCTCCTTTTCAATTAGCAAGTTCTAAATCTTTTCTCATACGAATTCCATCCATCCAATGGCACTACAGCCCAAGCCGGGCCTTGGCCTCCTTCATTAAACCTCTCCAAACATCTCTATTTACTGCTGTTCTTTTCCATGAACGCGTTTTTAGGAGACTTTTGGCATCCTCATCTACCTCGTCTTCCCATCTCTTTTTTGGTCTTCCAACAGGTCTTTTTCCTTGCATTCTTGCGTTTAGTAATTTTCTGGGGATTCTGTTCTCATGCATGCGGGCCACATGCCCTGCCCATCGTAATCTCTGCAGTCTAGTGTATTGTGCTAGTGTTGGTTCAGTGTATTGTTCGTATATTTCGTTATTATATCTAATTCGCCAGTTGTTATTTTCCTTTATTGGACCCAGTATTCTACGCAATATTTTTCTTTCGAACACGTCTAATGCATTGGTAGATTTCTGTGTTATAACCCATGTTTCACACCCATAACTTACTATGGGTCGGATTATTGTTTTATATACCCGGAGTTTTGTTTTCCGGTGTACGTCTCGCGATTTGAATATGTGGCCCATCGCGAAATAGGCTTTGTTTGCCAGCATAAGCCTTCTATTTATTTCCGGTTCTTCTTCATTATTTTCGACCAGATCCATTCCTAAATACGTGAATCTATTCACGTATTCTATATCGTCTATAAATTGTTGTTGTTGCGCCTGTCTATTTGATCTGGTTTGTATGAGTAGTTTTGTTTTATTTGTATTTATTGTTAGCCCTACAACTTCTGAACTCTGTTTCAACTGAACGTAGGTTTCTTCTGCCGCAGTCTTTGTTCTGCTCATTATGTTTATGTCATCTGCGTATGCTGCTAATTGGGTAGATTTGTTTGTAAGTATGTTATTTCTGCTCACCGTCAACCGTCTAATTACATATTCAAGAACAAGATTAAAAAGTGTTGGAGCCAGTCCGTCACCTTGTTTCAGTCCTTGCGTTGTCATAAACGCATCAGTGATCTGTCCTTGAATACATACATGTGCTTCTGTTTCTGTCATTGTCATTTGCACTAGTCTTATTAATTTTGATGGTATGCCAAATTCTTGTAATATATTAGGTAGTATTGTTCTATCTATTGAATCATAGGCTTGCTTGAAATCTACAAAGAGATTGTAGACGTCTATGTCATATTCCCATGCTTTGGCTAGTATTTGTTTAACTGTAAATAGTTGGTCAATAGTAGATCTATTTTGCCTGAACCCTGCTTGATATTCCCCGATAATTTTTTCAGTGAGGGGTTGAAGTCTTCGATTAAGAATGTTTGTGAGTATTTTGTATCCCGAACAAAGTAAAGAGATGCCTCTATAATTCTGGCATAACAGTTTGTCTCCTTTTTTATGAATAGGGCAGATTATACATTTCTTCCATTGTTGTGGGATTTTTTCTTCTCTCCATATTTCTTGTATAAGCTGGTACATCTGTTCTGTCAAATTTGTTCCTCCCTGCTTGAACAGTTCTGCCGGTATCTTATCTATTCCCGGCGCTTTATGGCTTTTTTGCATTTGGATTGCTGTTCGAACCTCCTTTAGCGTTGGAGGTCTAGCTAATTCATTATCTTCTCCATCTTCCCACAGCTCCTGTTGTTGACCTTCCTGTTCTACCTGCTGCTGCCGCTGTTGTAGTGGTGTTTGTGCCCTTTCGTTTAATAATTCCTTAAAATACATCATCCAGGTTCTCTTAATTTCGTCCAATAATAAATTCTCATACGAATTACTTTGCCAAATTAACTGAATACTTGATTGTGTTGCTCTGGCCTGGTAAAAACTTCTATTTTCTTCAAGACTTGTTCGATTTTGCCAAAATCGCGATCGCTAAGAAGAAATAAGTGACCTGTGACTGAGTATATAAGTTTAATAGAATGTAAATTTTGTGGGCCATCCATGTGGCGACTATAATGCCATTTTTATTTTGACCACCATATTCATAGGAGACCAATCTCAAAGTTTTAAATCTGTAAAATAGTTTCGAAACCAATTCAGATTTCTGCTTTAATCTGAACCTTCTATAAATTGCAAGGCAAATAGACGTTGATAAAGATGTTAATAGATCAACTAATAATACTCAGATTTAGATAATAGATCAAATATTAATAATAGTATTAACATCTTTATCAACGTCTGTTTGCCTTGCAATTTTTAGAAGGTTTAGATTAAAGCAGAAATCTGAATTGGTCTCGAAACTATTTTACGGATTTATTATCAGATGTCGCTTTTGCGTCTATATCGAAGCCATTTTAGTGTTGCTTCCAGTTACTTGCAGTTGATCTGGTATCTGGTATCTGTTATCTGATAACTTGCAGTTAGTATAGTTTCTGTAATCGTTCCTAGTGTCTTATAATATATTATGATAGGATATTGTTGTGATAATTGTAGTTTTAACTAAATTTGTGGTTAATTCTCAATAAACACAGAAAATAACATCAAAACACAAAAAAAGCATCGCAACAATATTAAATCTGATCTAGATTGTAAATTGCAAAAAGGTATAAAATAACTTTCATACGGTTTACAGCTGTCGGTAAAAAAACGTGAATAGTTCAGTCATTATTATAGTTATTAAATAATAACATAAATTGTTCGGATCTAAGATGAAAAGTAAACGCATCGCGTATTATAACACAGTATAGTATGGTATGGGTCACACGGGGTCGTAACCGTATCTGAGATCTCACGTAATGGCTGCGGGCATTTTACGTCTATAAGACTATGATTTATATACGACGTTTTATCGGGGGATCATGTGCTGCTTCCTCTTCGCTGCCGACTACACCAAATCGCTAAATTCGCCTAAATTCAGTCAAATTTCGTCACGACTTCGACCATTAATATCAGTGACGGAGAAGTTTAGGTTGTTCGTCAAAGGATAAGACTTTTTAAATTATGTAGTTTTCTTTAATTTTACGTTAAAATAAAACTTGAAAATGATATGACTATTAGGCAAATATGCAAATTACATATTTTGCATATCGTCGGTCTAGCGCACACAGGTGTTTTTAGCAAAATGAGTTAAATGCATTCCGAAATGAAGACTAGCAAGGAGTTTCATAAATATGCACACTCGAGCTAACTGATAACTATAATTTTAAATTAGCTAACGCCATCTAACGAAAGTGGTAAGTACTAATAAATTGTAGGAATCTAGCACAAAGGTTGGAAGAGCACTTAGTACCTTTGTGTTTCTTGTGCAATCATTACAAATGAGTGAAATGAACACATACTTCTTTCGCGTTTTGAGGTTGTTTGACAGTGATAGTTGTAAAGTTGTTATTTGATTTATGAAAAGTGGTATAAAATAATTGTAATTATAATTATGGCGTCCAAATCGGAGAAGATACTACAGATGGCGTTAGATGATCATTCTGGCTATGATGGCTTTAATGATTGCAATATGGAATAGCTGTGTTGAGGTCTTTCTACACCATACTCTTAGAGTAGCAAGCCAGAGCATTCTTTTTGTCCTGGGATGCTTTTTCCTTCAATTTTACCGTGCAAAATGTATTGGAGTAGCTTATACCTTCAGTCGAGCATTGGAATATTTCAGTTTTCTATCATCATTCTTCTTCATTGACTTACTTATAACTTTCTTCATTCTGACTTTAAAATTACTTACAACTGGTACATGATCAGAATTTATGTCTGCTCTCAGGTATGTTTTGATAGATGTACAGCTGTTCCTATACCTCTTATTTACTAGCATATACACAGAATATTTAAGTTCTTGTGTGCCATTTCTTGTATTGCATTATGGATTTTACCTTCCTGTGCCATGGTTTTTACGTTCCATGTGTCTATTCTGATATCTTCTTTGTATTTGATTCATTTTGTTTTACTTGAAACTGCTCCTCCCGGAGATCCAATTCAAGAGCTTACTGCGGAATTAAATTTCGCTGCAAGCATAGCTGTTTGATTCTACTAGGACTTATCCATTTCGGATCTTTAAAGAGATGTCTTGTCCCAATCTTTCTTCCTCATATCTATGCCGTTGACCGCTTTCACGGTTCTTCCGTCTTTGAAGGCATGTGCCCTACCGTTTACTAGCTCCTCCACCCGAAGTTATTGGCCAGTAAATGTTGGATTGCTTATACCGGCAATCGCTTGGTGAAATTTTCGCCATATCTGGCTATCACTTAGTTTATCCTGCAGACCAACGCAATTGCCTGGGGTGTGGCACGTGGATCAATAAGCAAGAGTTATTTTTCTTATGAAGACCAGTTATCAAGTACCATCTCTGACGCTGGGGTGTAAAGCTAGTTCGCGTCCTTAGTAGAACACTACACGTGCACCCTGGGTAACGCTAAATGAACTAGCGCAAAAGGCGCCAGACAATTCCTGAATCTCCTGGCAATTCAAATATCACAGAAAATCTTTCCAGAAATGACACTTGTAAACGGACCTTATCAGGACCAAATAACTCGGACCAAGCATACGAGTTTGCCATTTTAACATAGAAGGCATATGCAGGGCAAAATGTCAAATCCTGCACAGACTTTTAAAAGACAACGAAGTTGACCTAGTAGCACTTCAGGAAACGCACACAGAAAACGAAGGTCAACTAAGCTCAAGAGGAAAAATCCCCGGCTATGGAAACTCGGAAGTAGCAACACACCCGTTCACCAAACCAACCTAGTAACTCCAGACTAAATAGCTACGCACATAGTGTCAACCTCTAGGGCACCTCAAAATCGTTTACATACAATTAAAGTTAAAAAAGACCTCAAAACCATAAAATCTAGTCTTGCACAGTCAACAGAATATTCCAACCCATTTACGCATGAAGACATATCGAAAGCACTAAATGAAACGAAAACAGGAAAAGCGCCGGGTTTCTACGCAATTCACGCTGAGTTCCTCAAACATAGCGGCAGATTCACTAGGCAATGGCTCGCAGAATTCTTTTCTGACATCCTTAAAACGGGAAACGGCCCCTCCAACTGAAAAATGCAAAAATCGTCGCCATTTTAAAACCAGGGAAAAGTCATAATTCATCGAAAAACTACCGCCCCATCGCACTCTTAAGTATGGTGTACAAATTGTTCGAAAGACTGTTGTATAATAGAATCAGCAAAACTATATTCCAACACTTACCAGTTTAACAGGCAGGATTTCGGCCAAACCGCAGCTGCACAGAACAGGTACTCGCCCTGACCAGTTATGTGGAATCAAACTTTCAAAAGCAATCAAAAACAACCGCTGTCTTCATCGATCTATCTGCTGCTTATGACAGTATGTGGCGACAAGGGGCAATATATAAATTAATGCGAACAATCCCATGCAGAAAGACCACTGAGGTTATTAATGCCATGCTATCCAACAGATGCTTTAAAGTTATATTGGGAGACAAGACTAGTACCCAAAGAAAACTGAATAATGGACTTCCACAAGGATCCGTGCTGGCTCCCATGCTTTTCAGCCTCTACATAGCAGACATGCCAGAAACCACATCAAAAAAGTTTGGATACGCAGACGACTGGACGCTTGCCGCAAGTCATAAAGAATTCGAGGTCACTGAACGCATTCTAACAAACGATTTAAATGCCCTAGGGAATTATTTCCGCAAATGGAGATTGCAACCCAATCCAACTAAGACAGAAGTGTCCTGCTTCCATTTGTACAACAAGATGGCCAACTATCAACCTCAAATCAATTTTGGGGATAGACTCCTTAAATATAATAAACACCCAAAATACTTAGGTGTTACACTTGACAGAACGCTGAACTTTAAAGAGCATCTTACTAAGACTGCTGCAAAACTCCGAACTCGTAACAACATCCTGCAAAAGCTCTGCGGCACTACATGGGGCTCCTCAGCACCCACACTTAGATCGACAGCATTAGGACTGGTATACCCCGTAGCGGAATACTGTGCACCAGTATGGATAAACAGTCCACATACTCACCGTGTTGATGTCCAACTCAACCAAGCCATGCGAACTATATCGGGCACAATCAAGGCCACGCCCACTTACTGGTTACCAGCTTTGAGTCATATAGCTCCACCACCCATCCGCCGGGAACATGCCCTTGTCAGAGAATTTACAAAAATCAATACTGATCCTGAGCTCCGCTCCCATGTCGGAACTTCCGCCAGAGACATAAATAGGCTCCGTTCAAGACACCCGCCTCTAAAAACAGCAAAAAGGCTAGTAGATCAAAACTTTAATGTAACTGAACGGTGGAGAGAACAATGGGAGAATAACGCTGCACCAGCTAACTGGAACATGCCATGTATTACAAGCAAACCTGAGGGCTTCAACCAACCGAGACGAATTTGGACCACACTCAATAGAATAAGGACGAACTGTGGCAGATGTTCCGACTCACTTTTTAGATGGGGAAAAATACAATCACCAAATTGCGACTGCGGCGCCGAAAGGCAAACAGTAAAACACATGGTAGAGGAATGCCCGATTAGATCCTATAACGGCAACCCTTCAGATTTCCTGGCTGCTACAAAAGAGTCAATCGAATATATTTATAATCTAGATGTTTGTTTGTAGAATAATATTTTTGTATTTACTGTTGTTTGTAATTTATATAATTTATATTATATGTATATATATGAACCTGTGATGTAGCCATACGCTAAATAAAAATAAAATCTCTGACGCTCAATCTGTTCGTTTCATTTTTTTCTACGTCGAACAGATTCTTGATCTGAATCCCAAAATGAACATTCAGGAAAATTCAGCTTGATTGTATGATTTTTAGAGTTCAAATCATTGACGAATGGACTATCATATTTACTTAAAATTTGTAAGTAAGTATCAATCATGAACAAGAGAAATTTAATAAAAAACCTCAGACACAGCAAATAAAACAGAATGAATATAAATATTATATTTTTTAAATATTTATACTAACATTATTTTACTGAAATTTTTTTTCTGTGTTTTTATTACATGTACAAATATAACGTTCATAATCTTAATATAATTACAAAAAGTCCTAAGCTCGTAATATGTCGCAAGTAATTACAATCTCTGGGTTGTACATAATGTAAGCCCCTTTTTTAAATAAACAAAGGAAGGGACGTAGTAATCCTACAGGTAAAACCCTTTGTATCACCACTGCAAATATCCTCCATTTTCGTGTATTGGGAGCATCCTCTACAAACCACACGTGCGTCCATAATGAAGAGATGGGGCTTTTATCAAGCCAGTTAATCTGGTACGTACGCTGGTCAATGTAAATGTAACTGTTATTATTTGGATACTTAAGGTTAAACATTTGTGGGAAAATTGCCGACGCCGTCAGTAAAATGCGTGCGTTGCTCTGCGGACTTTTATGATAATGAATTATGCTGATGGGTAGATACTGCAGATAGGTAAAAAAGGAACACTACAATGGTTATGAACACTAAGGAAGTTATGAAGAAGACTAATATTGACGTCTATTTTTGGAAGTTTAAGAAGTTGAGAGATTAGATATTTACACACGTCATTTCTTCCATAGTTTAATCAAAAAAGTTCTTGAATTTATCTTCTAGTTATTATTAAAATGACCTCAAGGGTAAATAAAAACGCGTAGTACTCTCTAGCCTAGATGGAAAAGTTTTATTGTGTTGTGAAATTATGATTTTATCCGACATTGAACTTTGCCTTAAAGATGGATAACAATATCGGTCTAGAACAGGGTTTCACAACCTTTTCTTTGTTGGGGCTCCCCGGACTATAAATTAAATTTTCATGCTCCCCTTTACTTTTTTAATAAATACAACAAAAAACGCACATTATACACTTAAAATTTTATTTTAATTCTAATAAACAAATTTTAAAAATTTAATTAAACTAGTACATGTTTTTTATCAAAAAAAATTAAATTTAACAAAGTAAATATTAATGAGACACTTGAGATTGCATATTCTGTACTATTTGGTTGATTCTAGGATCTGTTTTTGCCAGAGCTATCATCAGGTCGCTAACGACATCAAGACGATTTCGCTGTTTAGTTTTAATTAAAACTAGAGCAGAAAAGCCTGTCTCACATAAGTAAGTTGAAGAAAAAGGAACTAGTATTCGTAAAGCAAGAGAGGCAACCTTCGAATTAACAGGCAATCTTTTAATCAAAAATTTCTCCAATGTCAAGATATGAAAGTCACCTTTCATGGACGAGTCAGCCATCATATCTAGAAATTCTTCCTGAATTTCTTCTGGTAATTGGAACACATCAACAACAAATGGATTTATTGTCATACGCCATATTGGTGACTCTGAATTGATGTCTCGATAGTATTGACGAAATTCGTCTTTCAGCGCTTGCAAATGCGTTTTTATGTCAGCTTTCAAATTTGCGTCAAGTATATTATTTTTAATTGCTTCGAACAGCCGAGAAAAAGACATAACATTTTCAGAAGAGATTTTTTGATTCCAAAGTTGAAGCTTTGATTGAACCACTGAATATCATAATTGCTTATTGTAGTGCCGTTACTGCCCTGAAGTTTTAAGTTTAGTTCATTCAAGGCATCGAATATGTCAGCCAAATAAGCCAACCTCCATTGAAATGTGTCATCTTTGAACATTGTGAAGAAATCGTGTTTTTCTTTAAACTCGAGAAAAAGAATTGCTTCTTCTTTCAATTCATAAAGGCGAACCAACATGTTGCCTTTGGATAGCCAGCGTACTTCTGTATGGAACAGAAGAACTTTGTGATCAGAATCGAGAACCTCGCAAAGTAAAGTAAATAAACGACTGTTCAAAGCGCTGCTCTTAATGTAGTTTACAATCCTTATAGCCGAGTCCAAAGTCTGGCGTAATTTCTGTGGTAATGTTTTGGAAGCCAATGCTTGCCGATGAATAACACAATGTGTACTAACCATTGCGGGATTTTTTTCTTTGAGCTTTTTAGCTAAGCCCGATCGTACACTTATCATTGCAGGTGCGCTATCTGTGCAAAGTCCAATGAGTTTATTCCAATCCAAGTCATGTTTTTCAACAAAATTTGACATTGAATTAAATATATTCCCAGAAGTAGTACCTGCTGTCAAAGATTGGGAGTACAAAATCTCTTCTCCAATGTCGGTGGATTCATCGCAACTAATTGCAAAAAATGGCGATAATTTTACTTTGTTGATTATTTGTGACTTTATGTCTGCTGCAATGTCATCGATTCTACGCTTGACTGTATTATCCGAAAGAGAAATAGATTTCATTTTTTGCTCTGCGTCTTCTTCTAAAATTATCTGCGTGGCTTTTAGGACACACGGTTTTATTAATTCTTCACCAATAGTATGAGGTTTCTTTTGCTTTGTTATCATTAAAGCTATTTCAAATGAAGCTTTGAGATGCTGCGATACACCTTTGTGATAACTTCCCGATTTATCCAATCTCATCCGCTTGAGTGATTCTGCTTTAGAAGAAAAAAACTCTTGCGTCTTCAAAACCAGAGTAGAATGTTGTACCTTCAAATGTCTTTCAAGGCGATTGGGCCTCATGCTATCATTACTTAAAACTTTCATACATACCACACACTGAGGTAACTGTAACTCGTCTTTTTCTCCAAGGTAAATCCAAACTTAATATAATCTTCGGAAAACTTTCTTTTTTTCGCTGCCATTTTGTAACCTATAACAATAAAACAGTAATAAATAAACAAGCAAAATACCTACATGTAATTACTATTTATAAATGCCCATTTATCTTAATAACCTAATGTATTTAACGTTTCAAAATTAATTCGCCACGTAGGTTTGATTGTAATGTGTGAAAAAAGATCCAATGATCGATCTACGAACGCATCTTAGCTCAATCAATAATTTAGTAAATTAAATAAAAATGACAACTGTAGTTTGTAAATACACAAACTTACCTTTTAACAGTGAAACACAATAATTATACACACTCAAACTAATTTCTCAGCAACAAATTGATACCAAAACGTCAAATTTTTTGTAAATTTGTGTGAATGAATGTCACAGATGCTCATGCACGTCCGGTAGGTACTCAACTATTTTCTATCTACCTATGATCTAATCCTAATTCCTAATGAACGTTATGCGGAATCGGTGCGGAGGGGTTGCGCGCGGATTTCATGTAGTGGCTTGTCGAAACTTATATAAACTGCGATTGACGACGTTGGTGTCGGGTTTTGAAACGGTTGTTGACATATTTAATTTCATTAATTTTATCCGTGTAAATTAAACATTACATTGTAATATTATTTGTAAATGTTGTTTGATTATTTTTTTTCTTTCTAAAATCGCAAACGTCTTCCGCCCCCTTGACATCTTTCTATGCCCCCCTTGGGGGGAAGCCCCCTGGTTGGGAACTCCGGGTCTAGAGTGACCCAGAAGCCGATTCAAATTACATAGTATTTTGGTACATCCATGACTATAAATATAAATTATTATTAATAGAGCTCGGGATATGCAACTAAAAACCCTAAAATATTCATGCAAATATGCACAAAAAAAACAGTTGAAATCACTTAAATATGCTTCTTATGCTTTTATGCATTTAATGTATACAAAAAAAGCAGTGATACTTATATATATTAAAGATATATGACGTCTATAATTCCCTCAAAATTATCGGTTATAATCCTGATTCCAGATCCTGATCAAAATCAACTACCAAAAAATCAAAATGTAGGCTCAGAAGACATCCCAGATATCACAGTAGAGGAATTAAAATCAGCTCTCTTGGAGATGAAAAACAATAAATCACCTGGAGAAGATAGGATAGTCATTGAACAATTTAAAAAAAGAGGAGGAACGTTAGTAAATGTGTTAAAAAATTTGTTCAATGCTTGTTTGATAAGAGACGTAACCCCCTCATAGTGGCATAATGCAATAATAACAATAATGCACAAAAAAGGTGACATTTCAGACCTAAAAAACTACAGACCTATTAGTTTGCTCTCCCATGTATATAAACTATTCATGAAGATAATAACATAACGGCTTGTAAACAAACTGAATAGTTACCAACCTTGTATATTCAGCTGGATTACGCTCCAGATACGGAACAAATGATCATCTACAAGTGATAAAAACGCAAATAGAAAAGTGTACAGTATAACTAACATATCCTTCCTATATTCGTGATTATAAAGCGTTTGACGATAGATATCATAAAAGCATGGTGACTGCCGCACTGACCACCGATATATCGCCTTGATTAAAAATATTTACGAAACTGATACAGCTTATGTCTGCATTCATGAAGATACCAAGAACTTTCGAATAGAACGTAGAATTAGACAGGGTAATACTAACTCCCGTAAATTGTTGACAGCTGTTCTTGAATATATGTTCAACCAAATGAAACGAGAGGATAATATAGAAACTAATATAAGTGGGAAAGATCTGAACCACCTTAGAATTTCACCACCTAAGAGAACCACCAGCGGCAAAATTCTGAATGTGAGCCATAGCCTCGACCAAGTAATAGCTTACAAATATCTAGGGCATGAGAGTCGCTTAGGCCGAGATAATCAGAGAACTGAAATACAAAGAAGGATAGGTCTCACATGGGCTGCCTTTGGTAGATTGAATAACATTTTTAAGTCTATTATCCCAGTTTGCATTTTTAGGATACTTATGTCTAGCAATCAAACAATGTATTATTATGTAGCTTGAAAGTAAATTTTATTTATATGTATAACGTTAATAACTGTGCAAAAAGATTTGTAAATTTCCTTTAAAATTAGCAATACATGTATCCAGTTAAGAAATGTATAAAAAATATAGCATTTGTGTAAAAATGTCTTGTAAAAAAGTGTATATAGTCTTTCTATTGTGTAAACAGTCTTTTTCTTTAAGACAAAGGCAAGACAAATCTAATTTATCTGAATCGGTCAGGAGGCTCCCCAATTCTGGACATACATCCAAATTATACATAAGTAACATTCGCAATTAGGGACCTCTACGTCTGCATTCCAGAGTTAATTCTCAGAAGCCATTACTCTCAGAAATTCGCATCCTTTCCACCGAAGCAAAATGCTCATAAAGGGACAGGAAATAGTCACATTAACATCTCGGACCAGAAACCCATTTCCCGTCAGTTGTATTCAATTGACACCGGCCCGCGTCCAGAAATCCTGCCAACATCCAGAATCTTGGCAGGACACGAGGCCTGACACGTGGAATGGCAATTCCTTCATTAATTTGAGCAGATACGGACGGAAGGGCTCCTGTGCTTTGTTTTGAATTATTTGCTGTGTGAAGTTTACTTCTTAGTACTGGGTCTATTGTTGAATAAATAATTGCAAATGGTTGATTAAAATGACTGATATAGTATCAATCAAATTAATTATTAATTTATAATCAAATTAAGTTAGCTACTGGTCATACCTTATGGGATCTTATTTAATTTATATATAATATATTTGGGATTCATATTGAATGATTTTGTTATAACGTCTTGAATAATAACCTATCCTTAAGGGGACAGTCTCATGCGAAACTTTCAAAAAATCAAAAATTTTTTTTTTACATAAATCGCTTCCATTTACATTCAAAAACTCCCTCCTAAAATTTTAAAAAGAAATTCCCACTAGAATATAAGTTATATTTATTTTATTAACGTCAGATACGCACGTATGAAAACCGGTTTCTCTCCGCGCGGCGAGCGCGAGGCTCCAGCTGTTCTTGCTTTTGTATATATGTTGTATATACATTGGGTATGTATTAGTGATTTATTTTTATATAGTATGTATATCTGTATAACGTTTGGCAGTTACTATACACATTTGGAATTTAAAATCCGGAACATAGGATTTTTTACAAATACTAAAATTCTCTGCGTTGCAATTAACCAGTGTAAATTTCTTTATAACGTCGCGATGTTTTATAACTAATTTATTTGTTCCACTGGATTACTATTACTTCTCCTCAGCGGTTTGTAGTAGCGTATATGGCACGCCGACAGTGTTGCTCCGTCTACCGATTTTTCCTGAAAGTCCGGTTTTGTGCAGATAATAAATAATGTTTTATTAACATCAATTTTGTTTGTGTTCATTAGGTATTATTTAAGTTATAAAATTTATACTTAAATACATTTATTATTCCAAATATTGTTTATAATTTCAAATTAAAAAGAGTGTAATATAATTATTTTATTTTTAAAATTCCTTTTTATTTTTAATTTTAGAAATCAACTTTTTTTTCACGCCGTTTTGGCAATAAAACATAACCATTTTTTTAGTTATAAAATATTTTCATATCTACATTTATAAATAAGTAGATACGTTTTCGTTAAATTGACATGCGATCTAGGTGTGTTCCGTTTTTACACTTACACTGTCAGCATCGCGGCGTGAATTGAGACTCCAGTCGAACTAATGAATTAATTATAAAACATCAAATCAAAAAGAAAAAAGCTTTACAAAGCCATTTACAACAACTGTTGGATGAAGAGGGACCTCAATATTCACCAGGAATGGCCGATTAAACGTGAGTATAAAGTTATCAGCCTTTAATTCACGAAAATTATGTAAAAAAAACTTTAAATGCTTTTTTCTCAAAAGTAACATTTTCAAACTGGTCAGACACTTTTCTCCGAACCTTCTTAACCGATTTTAAAAAACCAAAAATTTTTCGAATGTATATACAAAAGACTAGATGATAAACCTTTAAAATATTTAAAAACCACCCCCCCTTTTATTATATATGGGTAAATCCACCCAAAAACATAGCGATTTTTCGACTTTTTTGAAAAAACTCGTATAAACTCTTCAAAATAATACAATTTGCATATTTTAAAGGTTTATCATCTAGTTTTGAGTCTCACGAATACAACCCATTTTGAATTTTTTGAATATCTGTTACAGGTGACCCACAAAGTGTCTTACCACCAAAAACGCACTTTTTACTACACGCCATCTACAGGACACCAATGAAGTTAAAATCGCTATTAAAAATTTTTTTATGTACTTCAAGACTTACTTAATCATCTCCAAAAGGAATTATGTTAATAAATATTATAGTTTTTTTTCTGCTTTAATTTTAAAATGTGTCTTTTTTTAATCGCATGAGACTGTCCCCTTAAAAGCTTAACCACAATTATGCAAAAGCGAAAAGAAAGTAAAAAAATCGGAATTAATTTTTATGTTTGTAAATGCCATGCCATTGGTACAGCTAATTGACCAGATTATTTTGTTTTTTTTATTGTATTCAAAGATGAACATAAAGAATCAGGGACTGAGTTAGTGAAAAAAGAACTAAATTTTTGTTTTTTTTATTAATTTTTAAATATTCCCCTTTTTTGAGTTTTTGGCACCAAAACAGCCAGTATTTATTTTATTTTTTAAAAGATCGGTTATAAATAATTTGGTTGTACTGTTTGATATTTACTATTTCTTGCTAATATACCATATTAAATACTATATTACCGTAAAACGGGGAGAAGTGATCTTATTCTTCTTCGCGTGCCATATCAGAACTATCCGACGTTGGCGATCACCATTGCGAAGGCTTCTCGATCTTCTGCAATATGGAATAATTGTCCTGCATTTGGTATCTGAGTCCATTCACGAATGTTTTTTAACCAAGAAACTTGTTTTCTTCCTACACCTCTACGGCCCTCTATTTTGCCTTTAAGGATCAGTTGTAAAATTTTATATCGACTTTCCCTTACTATATGTCCCAGATAAGACATTTTTTGATGTTTAACAGTCTTTAGCAGTTCTCTGTCTTTGTTGACGCTCCTTAGTACTTCTTCATTAGTTTTTCTTGCTGTCCAAGGTATCTTCAGCATTCGTCTATGAACCCACATTTCCAATGCTTCAATTTTGTTCATGATCGATACTTTTAGACGTCCACACTTCTGCACTATACAAAAGTACAGACCAAACATAGCACTTAACCATTCTTTGCCTTAGTTCTAAACTGAGATGGTTATTGCAAAGAAATGACTTTATTTTCATAAAAGTAGTTTTAGTCATTGCTATTTTCCGTTTTATTTCTATGTCTGGATCTAGTTGGTCCGTTATCACAGTTCCCAAATATGTCATTTTGTGAACTTTCTTAACTTGGACTCCGTTCAATTGAAGCTTTGCATCGGGATGTGGGTCACGACTAAACACTAAAAATTTGGTTTTGTTTGAGTTTATTTTAATGCCCATTTCCTCTCCTACCTCGTGAATACGATCAAGCAGAATTTAAAGACCTTCAATATTATCTAATAGAATTACTGTATCGTCTGCATATCTAATCACATTAAGTAGTTCCCTGTTGATTTTTATTCCATATGGTTGTCTGTCAAGTGCTTTTTTAAATAGCTGGTCCGAGTAAACATTGAATAATGTTGGCGACAAAGTCAAACCTTGTCTGACTCCGCGTTGTATGGGGATTTCATCGGTGTAGTTATCTCCAATTTTTAAGATAGCAGTTTGATTCCAGTACAAATTTTTAATAACACGAATATCCTTGTCACCTATTCTGATATTTTTTAGTATTTGCATTAATTTTTCATGCTCTACTTTATCGAATGCCTTTTCGAAGTTCACGAAGCATGCAAATACATCTTTTCTTCGGTCACGGCATTTTTGTAATGAGATGTTTAGCGCAAAAAGTGCCTCCGTGGTTCCCATAGCATTTCTAAAACCAAATTGGGAATCTTCAAGATCTTCTTCGCATTTGCGTATAATTTTGTTGTGAAGTATTTTGAGGAAAATTTTAAGAGTGTGGCAATAGGCTAATTTATCGATATTCTGAGCATTTTCTCTCATTATGTGTTTTAGGTATTGCGATAAAGATGGATTTGAGCCAATCTGCGGGAATCACTCCGGTGTTATATATTGAATTAAAAAGTCTTACTTCTACTTTTATGTTATTATTCTCTATTAGTTTTAGCAACTTAGTTGGTGTATCATCTGGACCACAAGCTTTGATATATACTCTTAACAACTCTGATATATACAGCTGCCATTCTTTTCTTATTTCTTGCTCATTTACAATAATTTTGTTATTAGTGTCAACAAGTACAGAGGGAACTCGTTTTTTAAATATGTTACTCATTTCCTTCAATTTTTTGTGCATTTCAAATTCAAAATGCATTGACAGCGACAAATTTTATTTTTAATCGACTTTATACTCATGATTTTATTGATTTACCTTCAGACTATCTAATCATATGATCAAATTTTATTTTCAAAAATCTTTACCTTTTTCATTAAAAAAAATCCCTTGTATCACTTACCCTAGGTAAGTGGGTGAAGTGATACACATATAAAATAAATGGTGTATTACTTTCTAAAAGCCTTAGGGTGAACTGAGACACATAGTATGTTTTAAAAAAAACTTTTTATTCACAAAGAAAAATTAAAAAACATTTTTTGAAAATTTTAGGCGACTATATCGCAGTTCCAGGGGATTCTGAAGTTGACTGATCAGCTCATGAGGATACAATATGCTAGTTTCTTTAATTTCAGGCCATACAAAAATGTCTCTGTGACACCTATACTGGAGTTCCCCTGTGTCCATTGATGAACATATAATCAATTTGTGGAATAGGTTTTTCATTTCATCCTAAGGCAACTGTATCAAACTCTTCTGTATCAAAGTCTTCTTCGCCTGTTCTATCATTAGACATTTCCGACTCTTTTGTCGATTCCGGTTCATCCACTGACTCTCTTCAAGATTTGCGACACTTTTCCTGGTTCAACCTGGAGCTTTGTCTTTCGGCTAGTTCTTGGTCTGGGCTTTTCTTTTCCATAGCGTAGCTCACGAAGCAGACCTATCACAGAATCATTCATATTTTCTTCAATGTGAACGGGATTCGCACCAACTCCTTTGTTGGGTAACAGATTCAATATTTCCTGGCGGTCCAATGGAACAATACCTGTTTTTCTAAAACCACTTCTAATGTTGTCACCACAACTTTCACTCAGCTCGTCAACAAGTTTTTTCAACATTGGTGGAAAATGATCACTAATCGAGCCCTGGTTACATTGATTTCTCCACTGTTGAAGCAGTGACCTCAACTTACATTTTAAAGGTCTCAAAAAGTCCACATCTAGAGGTTGGGCTAGATGAGTTGAGTGTTTGGAAAGCATAGTAAATCTGATAAACTAGTCTCAGCCTGCTACCAATAAGATCTGTTTTAAAGAAAATCAATTAAGCATCTTCCAAAACAACACACTTTTCTTTGTTCGAGTCTCATCTTGAATATGGTTTTGCTTTGTGGGGTTTTAGTACAGCTGCTTAATCCTATGTTATTTTTAATTACAAAGAAGAGCAATTAATTAAAATGCGGTATCTACAGAGTACTCAACTAAAAAATCTGTATGTACTAGCGAGTAAAATGTACTGGCCGCTTTTTAATTGTACACAGCGCATTTACCTCGTTTTATTCTATAGAATGTGAATTGTTTTGACTTTTTGACTACACTCTGCATATTACAAGAAGTACTAGACGGAAATATGATACGTCATAATGTCTTTTTGTTGAAAGTAGAGTCGAAAATAAGACGTGATAGCTACCCGACGAAAGACAAATTGACAGTTGACAGACGAAAAATAAATGACAGGCATTACAGTTAAAATCCGCCATTGGAGACGGTTCTGCATCAATAACTATAATGTTGTATTCAATATGGTGTCCGAATATTTTTAACATTAACAAAGTTTAATATAAGTTATAAATTGTGAATCTCAGTGATATATTGAAATAAACTATAAGTGTACAAACTCTTTACATAATATCCAGTTAAATTAGCATTAAAGTCAGCAAATTGCAATTATTTGTTATTGTTGTCAATAAACAAATCCAGTTTTACTAGCAAAATAACCGCTTTTAGTAAAAACCGATATACCTGTTTTAGCAGGTGTACAGGGTCGGAATTACTTTTCACTTAACGTTTATCAAAATGAATTCAAACATGAAATCACACAACAGTTCTATAAACCATCAAAGTCAATAAACCATCACAGTCATACTCTTTGGCAGCGTCGAGAGTGCAATTTCCTTTAAAGTCCCAAGCAATTATCTTTAGTGCCTTAGAAAACACCAAACTTCAAGACTACCTTCTCCCACTTGGAAATATAATTCAACCGAAAAATATAATCTTCTCTTCTAGATTATCTAATAATCGCATATGTATGTATTTATCCAATAAACAAATGGTGAATGATTTTATCAATAATCATGGTCAAATAAAAATACAAGGTGAAATTGTCACAGTAACAAGGTTAGTTACACTAGCAGAACGACTTGTGCTCTCCGGCGTATCGGTTTCAATACCGCACGACTTGCTAATCAATGAATTACAAAAAATCGGCATAGTTCCTGTCTCCCCCATAATATTCCTTAAAATTAGTGCTTCTATGCCTGAGTACAATCACATCCTTAACTTTTGAAGACAAATCTATATCAGTCCTCACAGTCTAACACTACCAGAGTCATGTAATCTTCTTTTTAACAACACGATATATAAAATATTCATTGTCTTTTGGTTTGCTTTAGATGCAAGAAGCCAGGTCACATCAGAAACAGAGTGTCGGAGTGTCGCAAGCGATCTAAAAGTTAATTCCAAAGATAAGTGTGTAAAATCGGGAGTGGAATGACTCTAGTTCAAAACTCAGAATCATCAAAAGTGACATTTTTTCATGGAAGTCCAGAGCCAGAAGTAGAAGATGCCAAACTATTGTTACACGTCTAGGACTTGGATACTGTAGGTATACTCACGCCTATCTCTTCTAAAATAGTGAACCTCCAAAACGCGAAACATTCAATAGGAATAGAGTATACAGTATAAAGCACTTCTAGATAGACTTTTTTTAATATGTAAATCAAAGACAGTTTAGACAGTTTACAATTTGCCAAATAACCTGAATACCGGACAATTTATTAGGTCACTTAAAATGTATAAATATGTTACATACAATTTACCTTAATTAATGGTTACAAATGTTTAAAAAATTGTTCACTAATTGTAATTAATTATTACAATGATTGAGTGTTACAAATGTTAAATTTAATATTATTACAAATGTTACAGGAATGTCGCTAATAACTTTGGGTGGATGCGCCTTTGTCTCTTTAAATAAAAAAACCGCCATCTTGAAAAGTGGTTTGTTTTGCTTCTATGGATGCCGCGTTTTCCCACGACTGAAAAATTTTTCCAGTCCCAATTACCCCAAGCTCTACTCCAGTCCACTGAGTTAGTAAAAAAATCTATGTTATATCCGGCAAAAAAACTATACAACCTCCCTTTAAAACTAAAATGGCAACATCTTTCTCCAAGTTGCGTTATCTGAAAAAGAATATTATTTTTAATGAGTCTCTTAACGAATAACTAAGAAATTACAGTTCCTTTGTGTACAAAAAAAGTATTTTTATTTACATTCGGGTATTATATGCAGCAACTTCAACTTATTAGTTTGTAAGGTTTTATTATGCAACTTGCAATTTATTTAAATTTTGCAATGGATCTTTTATTTTAATATCCTTTATTTGGTAATATTAACGATTTATGTAATTTCAGTAAATTTGTAATTGTTATTGTTATTGTTTGACTTTTTTTGTAAGCTTTGTTCATAATTTTATAATTTTCAGTGACAATAAAGCATAACGTATGGTCCTAAAGTTTTGGGAAACATTTCACCTGGTCTGATTGAGAAGCAAAATGCATTTATCAAAGAAGGTCATTTAATAAATAAAGCAGAATATTTTGGTTTATGCTCTGCAAAATGTCTTATAAAATTGATATTCGTCGAGGTGTTTATAATATGGTTGGGCGAATGTCGAAACGAGATATTGTTAATATTTATCGAGATCAAAACATAAGCAAATCGACAATTTATCGCACAATCAGAGAATGTGAAGAAGGGATACCATGTGTTAACTTGCGTAAAAGTGGCCGACCGCGGATTTTGAACCATATAAGAGAGGCAAGACTGATTGAAGCAGCTAAGAACAAAATTGGGGTCTCACAGCGAAAACTGGCCAGAAGATTTCATGTTGGAAAGACTACAGTATACAGGACTCTATCGAGTAACAATATTATCTAACGGAAAAGAAGGAAAGCTCCAAAATACACAGAGGATCAATTAGAGAGAATTTCGAGATGTTTCCGCGCGTTAAGGCGAGTGCATTTCGTCAACAAGTTGATCGTGATGGACGATGAAAAATGTTTTACTTTGTCCAACTCTGAGATGAAGGGTAACGATAGGTTTTACACGAACGATTACGAATATGTACCTGATGAAATAAAATTCAAAAGTAAGACAAAAATTTGGTGACAAAATTTTGGTATGGTGTGCAATTTCTGAGGCTGTTTTTATCTCACAGCCCTACATTGCTGTTGTTCGAGGCGAAACCTTAAACGCAAATGTTTATATTTAAAGATGTCTCTCTAAATTGCTTCATTTTGTGAACACACATCATGCAAATGATCAAATAGTCTTTTGGTCACATCTTGCTTCATGTCATTACGCGAGGATCACACGGGACTGGTACGAAACTAACAACATTACCTTTGTACCGAAAGCAGACAATCCCCCCAACCTACCTTAGGGTCGTCCAATTGAAGAGTTCTAGGCAATATTAAGTCGGAAAGTCTATAATAACGGATGGGAAGCACAAAAATTGACGCCGATGTCGTCCAAAGGATAATGCAACGTGTCAGGGGAATTATTAGGCAAATCGAAAATCATGGTCCATTGTCTGACATTTGAATTTTGATTTATTTTTTTCATTGGCTTTGGCTTGAAACCTTTAGCCACGTAATTACTTCTAAATATTAGTATTCATTCATACAGAATTGTACAAGGAGGACACTTTTCACGCTCAGGGATTCATCAGAGCGGCTTTATTGTAACAAACAAGACATAAACCACGGTTAGGTAGGTGGGCATCATAATTATATGGTAAACATACAAAGGAAATGTTTAAGCATACGATCAATTTTACACTCACACCTTTAATTTAACTTTTACAAGAAATATCATAATTATTTTAAAGATTTTTATATTGTCTTCACTTAATAGGAGATTTATGTTTAATGGTGTACTTAATCCCTCTTTTATCAATTCTTTTATTAGCCACGTGCTTGTATTACGATGTAGTGGGCAGTTGAAGAATCTGTGATTTAAATCAGCTATACTAGTTCCACACTCACATCGATCTGTTGGGAGAACTAATTTTGATTTATAATAAGGATAGTTTAGTTAAATTGTTGCATAATATAATAAAAATATAAGATTATTGTGGTCAGAGTTATATGCTTTTGAAATCTTTCCCAAAACTTTAGGACCATACGTTATTTCTATTCTATTCTATTTATTATCACTTGTTTTAGACATATAGCAGTTACTCAATAATGTTTTTATTTTCTGAACATAAGGCCTTATTGATAGCGTAATAGGGATTCTGATTTTTTCTTTTGTTTTGTGTATTTTTAAGTAAACAACTTTCATTTGTTTTATTTATACAAATTTATTTTTGGAAGTTGTATGATATATAAAAAGTAAGTATTATAAGCAGTGAATGGTAACATTTTATGAGCAGATACTACCAACTTGCGGAATCCGCTTTCCCGTCCTAGGCTGTCATCGTTTTAAATCGTCGCTAATGTCACCCCCATAACGAAGTTTGTGTTCATATTAAAAAGAGACACTGTTGAAACCCATCTGAACCTCCTCATTCACATCATCACCGAGTGTTTGCCAGAAATCCACTACACAAATCTCAAAAATAATTACATAACATCATCGTGCGTATACGTAGGCACATACTCACTGTCAACACAAATTACGTCACGCATCCTTTTGCAGGATCATCATTATTATTTTTCGTATCTCCTTTCTCTCTGTGTGCTCGACAGTCATTACGCATTTTGAAAGCTTTTCAAAAACACTCGCCTAAAAACAGAACAAACATATTTTCCGCTATGTGCCCCAGATGAAAAAAGTTCGAATGGGACTTAAGTTAAAAAGTAGCCATGGGCGGAGGATAGTCAACATTAAACGGATATTAAGTATTTATATAAAAATGGGGGTTAAATTTTATTAAAAAAGTTTTGATATTTTCAATTGAGATAAAAACGTTACAGAGACAGTAGCAGTTTTGGATCACTATACATAATTCGCTTTATTCAAAATATAAGGTCTTTGTTATAGGGTTGCTTACTATAGATAGAAATAGAAATATGCCTTATTGTCGCTGAAAATTGTACAATTTGATGGACAAAGCTTACAAAAAGCCTATTTAAAATTTACTGAAATTACATAAATCGAACTAATAAGTTTAACCCAATATGACCTAGTGTTACTTGTATGTATGTAACGCTTACAGAGGTACGTAGAAAACTGTACATGAAGTTTTAGTTTGGCTATGATCACGTAGATGGCGGTGTAAGACATTCAAAACAACCATAAAAAGTAATTTCTGTTTAAATGGTAATAAGCCACAATTTAAGCTTAAAGCCGTTCAAAGAACGATTTCCGAAGTAGAATTTAAAACGTCAATAAATAAGTTAAGATAGGCTTTTTCCAATATAACATCTTCCGTGAAGATAGATCAGATGGTTATGCAGGAGTAGCGATATTATTAAGAAAGACTATCAATTTTCAGAACAATTTAAATTTTTATAAAATAAATAATGTCATGTGCATTGCAATACAGATTAAAATAAATAATAAAAACTTAAATTTATATTCCATTTATGCAAAACCCAAATTATATGTGTCAAAAAACGAATGGGTTAATTTTTTTAATAGTTTACAAAAACCTTTTTTAATAGGGGGAGATTTCAACTGCCATAATAAAATGTGGGGCTGTAATGTCACCGATCAAGAAGGTATTTATCTTTTTGAGGCTATGGAGGAATGTGGACTTAATTTCCCAAATAATGGGTCAGAAGCATTAATTCGTAGACCTATGAATTTAAATAGATCTGCTATAGACTTAACGATTTGCTCCAGGGATATTTATTACAAATTTAATTGGCACAGAGAAACTTTGAGTCTGGGTTGTGATCACTACCCAATAATAATAGAATTTAACCATAATACTGATAATAACGTTACTAATAGTACTGGTGTCATTGAAACTAATGATATATCTAGATTTAGAATTAAATGAGATATTAAAAAGGCAGACTGGGTTTTCTTTACCTATCTCTTAAACAATGAAAAGAATAATAATATATCAGATGGTTTAGAACAAGAATATTCCACATTTTGTGACAATAAATTTAGCTAGTAAATGCTCTATTCCAGAGAGGAAAGGGGGGCCCAATGCAAAATTTAATAAACCGTGGTGGAATCATGACTGTAGGTATATATATAATGCTAGGCTCTCTGAAGTACGTGTCCTTTTCAACCTTGAAATTAGTGTTAATACTCTTTCTAGACGAGGTTACATGCATACATGATGCAGATAAAATCTTCATTGACCCTTCATTGATGCCAGTAAATTAATGGATGAGGATTCTGGAAATAAGGATGAGGGAGGTACTTTAGACAATCTAACTGCCCGTCAACTTTTGTCCAAAGTGGAAATTAGATTTAAAAAATATAGAGATGTGATGATGACGAAGCTCTTTCAGATGATGAATCCGAACAATATACAGACAGAGAAACTATAGAAATTGAGAATTTTGAAAAGCAGGAAGAGAAAGACGATATCTCAAAAAAAATTAATCTTAACAGTAAAATCAACTGGAGCGAAAATTGTGATTTAGTTCCGTCACATGCACCACATTTTTCTGCGAAAAGTAATAAAAAAGATATTGAAGATCCTGTTGCTCTGTTCGAAAATATGTTAGATAATAATATTATCCAGATGTTAGCAACATAAACAAGAATGTATACCATTTTTAAAAACTGTCCAGATCCTCAAATTACGGTGAAAGAAATTCGATGTTTTATTGTCATTCTAATCGTGAGTGGATACGACTGCAAACCTAGCAAGCGACATTTTTGAGACAACCAGCATGACATTTTGTGGACGCTCAATTGCTACAATGGGTATCTTCTAGATTTTGAATTTTACCAAGCTAAACAAAAAGATATACACACCACAGTTGAGGAAACCTTTGGAAAACCTACCACTCTGCTGATAAAAATGTGGGAGCAAATACCAAATAAAGAATATCCTTATCATTTTTATGTGGATACTTTTTTCACTAACATAAACGTATTGAACTAATTAAAATTAAAAGGATATAATATTACGGAAAATTTTAGGGAAGACAGAATTTCTAAAACTTGTCCACTGCTGTGAAAAAAAGAATTGAACAATTTTGAACGTGGTAGTTTTGTTTCATGTATCGACAGCGATCATGGTATTTTTTTCATAAAGTAGGTAGAAAATAACGTTGTGGCTACTGCCTCTACATCTTATGGTGCTGCACCTGTGGGAACTGTGCGTAGATATAGCAAAAAAGAAAAAAAGGTGCAAATTCCAAGACCGCAAATCATTGCCAAATATAACAATAGTATGGGAGGAACGGATTTAATCTACATCTCTACATATAGAAGTGACATCCGCTCAAAGAAGTAGTGCTGAAGCAAGTATTAGTAACAGCTGAATACTCTACAAGCACCACTACCTCATGATTTCCCATTAGATTTCAGAAGGTGTATTGCTCAGTCATATCTTAAAAAATATACAAATGATCCAAAGTATGAAAGAAGACCCAGTTCTTCGATATTTAGTGTCTCGTTTAATAGAATCTCAGACAATCTAAGGTACGATGAAAACAATCACCTTTTAATATTTTATACCTAAAAACAAAAGACGTCGCTGTGCAGAAGAGGGGTGTAGCAGTAGTACTCGAACAATGTGTAGCAAATGTGATGTCGGCATGTGTATTAACTGCAATTATACTTTTCATATGAAGACCTTTCAGTTATAATATAAATTTCATTGTGTTTCTTTAGAATTTATTTTATTTTAGTTACGGTACCGTAATGATCTAGCGTTACATTTATGTAGCATATATTTTTTTGTTAGTTAATAAAATTTTGGGTTACAAAATTGTTAATTTGTCTATTATTCTTATACATTTTTAATAAAGATATATTAAAATCCGTAAAAAAGTTTCGAAACACAATTCAGATTTCTGCTTATATTCTGAGCCTTCTAAAAATTGCAAGGCAAACAGACGTTGATAAAAGAAGTTAAAAGGGACATGGGAAATCTAAAATTTGCATTCCACGACATGTCTTTACAACTAAGCAGAAATCCTTAGCGAATTGTGTTTCTCGTACTCACACAGAGTACATCCGAATAAAATGAAAAAGACAGCAAATATTTGATTTCACGCAAAAAGCGCCTATGTATCTGTTGATACGTATTTCGACCTAATAGGTCTCATCAGAACAGTTATTCATAGGTGTTCTCAACGTGAAAAATCAATATTTTCTGTCTTTTAAGAAGCAACACTAAAATGGCTTTAATACAGACGCAATAGCGACATCTAATAATAAAATCCGTAAAATAGTTTCGACAATTCAGATTTCTGCTTATAATCTGAGCCTTCTAAAAATTTCAAGACAAACAGACGTCGATAAAAGATGTTAAAACGCTACGTGTTACGAGAAACACAATTCTCTAAGGATTTCTGCTTATTTGTAAAGACATGTCGTGAAATGCAAATTTTAGATTCCCCATGTCCCTTTTAACATCTTTTATCAACGTCTGTTTGCCTTGCAATTTTTAGAAGGCTCAGATTATAAGCAGAAATCTGAATTGTGTTTCGAAACTATTTTACGGATTTTATTATTAGATGTCGCTATTGCGTCTGTATTGAAGCCATTTTAGTGTTGCTTCTTAAAAGACAGAAAATATTGATTTTTCACGTTGAGAACACCTATGAATAACTGTTCTGATGAGACCTATTAGGTCGAAATACGTATCAACAGATACATAGTTTTTTTAATAAATTACAAAAAAAACTCTTGTCATAATGGGTTATGTTGCTGAAATTGCTTGAGTTACATATAAACGCACTGTAATTTCTTAGTTATTTGTTATGAAATTTTTCCACTGAATAATATGATCTTTCAAATAAATATGCTTTTGTCATTTTACGAAACTTAAAGAAAGAAGTTGCAGATTTAAGTTTCAAAAGGAGAAGGTTGTAAAGTATTTTTGCCAAATATAATATAGATTTCTTTACTAACTCAGTGGACGGGATCAGTAAATACACATAAAATGTTGAATTACTGGTGGGGTAGTAGTAATCAGGTCTTGCTGGAAAAACATATAGGTGTTTACAAATTAAGCAAACAGTTTTTAAAATATATAAAGAGGCAGGAGTTAAAATCTTGTGAATTTTGAAAAAATGTCTGCAATGTGTTATTCTACTGAGGCCAAAAAGATACCGTATTGCTCTTTTTTGTAATTTAAAAATATCATCAGATTGGGCAGCTGTACTAGAACCTCAAAAAGGAAGACCATATCACAGATGAGACTAAAACAAAGAAAAATATGTTATTTTGGAAGATGCTAAATTGATTTCCTTTGTAACAGATCTTATTGCATAGCAGGCTGAGCCTAGTTTCTTACTTAACAAATGAATATGAAGGGACCATTTAAGGTTTTTGTCTATAAAAATACCAAGAAATTTCACAATAATAACGATACTGCTCTGGCTGTTATTAAAAAGCTATGGTTGAAGAACTACTTTATAAGGTAATGCTACTGTGTTATCCATGTTGAAAGAGAGTAAATTAGAGTCAAAACAAAGTTTTATTTTTAAGAAGATTTTTAAAGATATGGAGAGTTGAAATATAAGAGTTCCTCTAGGTGTTACTGG
The DNA here is from genome assembly GCA_918026665.1 of Diabrotica balteata. NCBI lineage: Eukaryota > Metazoa > Arthropoda > Insecta > Coleoptera > Chrysomelidae > Diabrotica > Diabrotica balteata. The sequence goes on from OU898279.1 coordinate 163,827,677, forward strand.
TATCATCAGTAAAAAGAAAAAAAATTCTCAACGATTTTTGAGTTAATGATATCATTTATAAAGATATGGAAAATTAGAGGACCCAATACTGGGTGCACAGCCAACCTTCTGGTACTCCACATACAATGCTTTTATGATTAGAGTCAAAATTTTCCAAATAACCTAAAAATATTACTTAATCAAAATTTTGTCCTGACAATTTATTAGGTTACTTAAAATGTATAAATAAGTTACATACAATTTATAGTTTATTCGTCTTTCGGGTTTGGACCGTGTCATTTGTGAGTGACCCAAAAGTGGGTTCATCTCGACGTTTCGCTACAATTGTTTGTAGCTTCTTCAGGAGAACAAAGAAAAAGAAAACAAAACACAGGAAGATGGGTGACCAAAACACTGTGACCAAATGCCCATCTTGGTAGTTAGTATTCGCCTCTGGTTGCGTTGAGTAACTGAGTTACCGTTGCTAACTATCCATCTTCCTGTCTTTTGTTTTCTTTTTCTTTATTCTCCTGAAGAAGCTACATACAATTGTAGCGAAACGTCGAGATGAACCCACTTTTGGGTCACTCACAAATGACACGGTCCAAACCCGGAAGACGAATAAACTATAATTCTGACTCTGGCCGTGGAAGTTTACGATTTCATTTTACATACAATTTCATTGTTACAAATATCATACGATTGTCGTTATTAAGTGCATGCGACTGTGTTCTTTAAATAAAAAAAAGATCTAAAGATCTACATGCAATGTACCAACACATAAAATTAATAATGCTACCCATTTCGAACATCTGGGAATGCCCTCGACCTAGCCCATCAAAAATTTGAAGGAATTGTATCCTCTCACTTCCTACAATTAAATTAATCTACGCATTCACCCTACAGGATTCAATCTGTGTAAAAAGCACTTGAACAATTCCGACTCCACCGATGGCCCAATATCGAGAATAAAGCATTCATTTTGACAAAACGCACCAAAGAGAAAGTTCTCCCCTTGGAGTTAAACAGCATTCGAATGAAAGGGATAGGCAGATACGAGGGCATTTGTAATATATCTCTAGCTTAATCAAGTTAAATTATATATTATATACGAACATATAAGAGACATTTTTTTATATCTTACATATGGTCAGTTAGAGTTTTGTACAAACATACAATGAAATATTTCATTCAGACTGAAGCATGTTATTATTGTTTTTTAAATTTTAATTATTGTTATTTTATATTATTTCAGAACATTTTGAACAAAAATATAAAAATTGAAATGAGGTTGAATGCTCGAATAAATGAACTTTGAAAATAAGGCTATTATCTAGCACAAGTTAATTAAATCTATCCCAAGTACTTTCGCTTAAAATAGCATCTTCAGGGGCATTTCGTCAAAATGTAAACTATCCGGCAAGCGTAGAATGTGGAAACATTAAAAATGACATAAAATTATACAAAACACTACACTAAAACGAGGACAAACAGTTTAAAATTACTTAAAGATTCTACTCTACATTCTCTGTCAGTATCTGGAGGGATAATGATCTGAACTACTTATAAGTTAATGCTACTGTGTTATCCATGTTAAAAGAGAGTAAATTAGAGTCGAAACAGGTTTTTATTTTAAGCAGATCATTATCCCTCCAGGTACTGACAGAGAATGTAGCGTAGAATCTTTGAGTAATTTTAAACTGTTTGTCCTCCTTTTAGTGTAGTGTTTTGTATAATTTTATGTCATTTTTAATGTTTCCACATTCTACGCTTGCCGGATAGTTTACATTTTGACGAAATGCCCCTGAAGATGCTATTTTAAGCGAAAGTACTTGGGCTAGATTTAATTAACTTGTGCTCGATAATAGACTTATTTTCAAAGTTTAAAAATGTAAAATCCTATGACATTTTAAATAAATTAAAAGAAATACATAATGACTAGTGAATCGATGTGCAGAACCGCTATTTTTCTCAAAATTTTTCTATAAAGAAAAAAGAAACACACCACCAGTATGGAAGCTTTGCTCCAAAAATATTCTTAGAGGGGAATCTCAGCCTCCAATCACACCAACTTAGGTAGCTACAGCAAAAATATATTCATTTGCCTCTGGAACCTCGCAGCGTTATTTCTAAAATAGAAAAACAAACAAAACTCAATATTCTTAAACAAAAACATTCTACAATACTTAAACGCTTTGTTGGTTTAAACACAAACTGAATTCGGTAATAAAAATTCGAGAATTAATATCAACGCAGAATTGGGGTATCTACTGCTCCGATAAAAATGAAGTGTCTATTTTAACAATAAGTTCGAAATATTTTAAGAAATGCAATTAAATTTGACAACAAATTTAATATGTTACATTAATTGTAACGGTAGGACTGTGAATAAAACCTGTTTGAATACACAATGCCATTATACGAAATGGGCGTGACATCTGTTTCCTACTATACAAGTTCTATTCATTTCTGTTATAACGTATATATCTTTAAATGTCAAATTAACTGTACTTACTTTAAGAAAAAATTTAAACATTTTATATCTGCCATTTAATTAAAAAATAAATGGGTCGAACTAACACCAGGGTCTACCGTCTTCATAACTCTATGGAAGCCGGACATAGTTTTAAGACTCCAATAGTCGCTGCGGACTCAGTCCTCAGTTCTGATCAATTATTCCTTTACCAAACTTACCAAGAGCCAGAAGCATAAATGACAAATATAGCCAAAACTCTACAGAGTAATAATACCAAACCTCTAAGTATCGACGATCACAATAAATTAATAACAGACTCGGTTAGAAACGCACAACTCAAATTTTGCAGGAAAAATGACACCAAAAGTGAACAGATTAGCAAAGATACAAAAGCTCTCACGGAAATACGACGAAACCTAAGCGAGAACGAAAAGGAAAACAAAGAAGAATATAGAAAACTAAATAAAAAAATTTCAGCGAAAATTAAAAAAGATGTAAGAAGATATAATACTAATGTAATTACTCAAACAGTAGAAGAGAACAAAGGTTTAAAGATAATGAAAAGAAAACTCACACAAAGAAAAAAAAAGAAATATACAAGCTGAAAGATAAAGACGGAAAGGCAACGACAGATTAACATTCTAAAAATAATCAGAGAGTTTTATAAATACCTCTATAAGAGACAAAGACCACAAGACCATTTCCCGACACGAGTAAAGACTCTCATAAATCAGAGATCGGAAATACTCTCATCCATTACTGTGTAAGAAGTCAGAGCAGCTTTAAAGGAAATGAAGAACCGTAAATCACCTGATGATGATGGGCTCGTTATTGAGACAATAAAAGCAGGAGGAGAAATTCTACTAAAATCAGTAAGCGAACTCTTTAATAAATGGTTACATGCGGCTATGATTCCAAAAGACTGGAACAATGCAGTGATAGTCTTGTTACACAAAAAAGGAAATATTACTAAATTAGAAAATTATAGACCCATCAGCCTTTTGACACATATGTAAAAACTCTTTATGAAAATCTTAACAAAGAGAACGACACCTAAACTTGATTTCTATCAACCCAAAGAACAGACAGGCTTCAGGGTCAGGATATGGCACAAATGACCATTTGAATACCATAAACATCTTAATAGAAAAGTGCATCGAGTACAACATACCACTGGTTCTTGCATTTGTCGATTACGAGAAGGCTTTTGATTCTGTAGAGTTTAAAACAGTACTGGAAGCCCTAAATCAAAGCCGAATAGATTACAGGTACACCACACTAATCAAAAACATCTACGAGAACGCTATATCAAATATACGACTACACGAAGACACAGAAAAATTCAGCTTAGATCGAAGAGTTAGACAAGGAGACAATATTTCATCAAAACTGTTCACGGCAGCTCTATAGTCAATATTTAATCAATATTTAAGAACACTCAATGGCAAGATATGGGCATCAATATAGATAAAGAAAGATTAAATTATCTAAGGTTTGGAGATGATATTGTATTAATCGTAGACAACTTACAGGATACAGTTTCTATGATACATTCACTTAAAAGTCTGTCTGAAGGAGCAGGATTAAACAATAACTTTGAGGAAACTAAACTTATGACAAATCTCGTAATATAACTATTGACAATATTACCATACAACAAACACACACTTCCAAATATCTGGAACACGAGATCAAATTAAGCAGATACAATCAAATACATGAAATACAGAGGCGAATAGGCCTGACATGGGCAGCATTTGGCAAATTAAGCCATATTCTATACAAAGTTCAATTCCCCGTGTCTCAAGCGAAAGGTTTATAACCAATGTGTTTTGCCCATACAAACTTATGGAGCAGAGACTTTTACACTCTGCGAAAAAATGACAACACAATCACATTCGCAAAAATCTGCGAATAAACTCAGAGTTACACAACGAGACATGGAACGTGCAATACTGAACGTGAGCCGTCGAGACCACATAACAAATGAACAAATCAGGCAAAGATAAGGAGTTCAAGACGTCATCGAAAGAGCCACGACGCTTAAGTGGAACTGGGCAGAGCTCTTAGCCAGAACACAAGATGGACGGTGGACAAGACGTATTATGGAATGGAGGCCCAGAAACTATAAAAAAAGCCAAGGATGACCACCGACTAGATGCACCGTTGATATAAAATTTCGCGGGAAACTGGCTACAAGCGGCTCAGTGTAGACAACAGTGGAAAGAACTGAGGGAGGCCTATGTCTAGCAGTGGACGTGATTGACTGATTGATGATGATGAAACTAAGCAATAATATTTACATTAGGGTTTAGCTAAGCTGGAGATTGGATTGATGCCTATAAATGCTCCTCTTGAAACCATCCAACAAGAACCCTAGCCCTCATCTGTTTTTATAAACCGAGAATTATCCGACAATCCATAGAGACTAAAAAAATAGCCGAATTGTTGAAATAAAAGAGATAACAATACACAAATATCTTTGACATGGAGACCTTTCCTAAAGTAAACATCGTCCGTTTCACCTATCATTTAAAATCCCACCGCTACAAATTTTTGCGTTAAACTCTACCCAAGAGCCACGTCTGTATATTAGGTCATTATTTACGGTATAAATAAACCGTCTGCCGTACCCAGCAGCAGTGAGTAGTAAACTGTGCAGTGTCTGGGGAATACTAAGACCATGGAAGAAGACATAAGAGCGGATGTCGAAAGTTTGGCGCAGTGTAAATCGACGTGGATCAACCCAGAAGCCTGAGTAGTTTAATAGTAATTATTGTAATAATAGAATATAATAAAAATATGCTTAATTGTCAATGAAAGTTTTTGAACAATTTTATGGACAAAGCTAAAAAAAAAATCAGTCAAATAGTACAAAAAGTATAAAACAAAAACAAATAAAATAAAAAAGAGAACAATACAATTTTAAAATAGTAAAATTATTGTATAACTTACATAATTTGTACAGACAACAACAAATGAAACAAATTGTAGCCACTGCTTGAGACACCCAAAGGTAATTATAAAGAATACTAATTTTGTTTCTTTGTTATACATTAAGAAACTCGTCAACTGAATAATATGGTCTTTCTGAGAGATAGATTTTTATCATCTTACGAAACTTAATGAAATATGTTGCGGATTTAATTTTTCTTCGAAGGTGATTATATATTTTTTTTGCACTATATAGAATAAAATTCTTTACTAGTTGAGTGGACGGGATCGGTAAATAAACGTTACCATCCGAATTTCTAATGGAGTAGCCATGATCAGGTCTATCGGGAAAAATGTTTAGATGCTTGCGAATCAAACAAACCGTTTCCAAAATAAAATAAAGGGGGAAGCGTCAAAGTTTCATGATTTTTGAAGTAGGTCTTGCAATGAGTTGATTGAGACCAAATAAATACCGAATTGCTCTTGTTTGCAACTTAAAAATAGTATCAAATTGGGCCGCTGTACTAGAACCCCAAAATGAAAACCCATACCGAAGATGGGACTCGAACAATGAGAAATATGCCATTTTGAGAAGATAAATTTAGTTCCTTCGAAACAGATCTTATTGCAAAGCAAGCCGAGGCTAATTTAGAATTAACGTGCATTGTGAGACCATATGATTGAAAAATAGTTACCAAAGATAGTTGGGTCGCACAAATAGCAGCGTAGTCAATATTAAAATCACCATATAAAATCTTTCTGCTTTTAATAGCAGAATATCTAACAAATTTAGCAGGCTCTGAAAAAATAGTCCATTATCAGAGCTAGGTGATCTATAAATGCAAATAATGTCTAAATTAAATTTCTTATTATAAATCAAAGAAAATTCGAAGTAGTTTTCACCCAGCAAATAGTTATATTTCGAAACTGAAGAAAAATCATTGTTATTTGAAAGAATCAGAGTGCCACCATGAGCTCAACTTGGACGATCATACCTAGCAATTGTGGTATATTCTTTAATGCAAATTGGCTCATCAACTTCAAGCCAGTGCTTCGTCACTGTAACTAACTGGGGAAACCCTAATTCTTCCAGAAACAAAAATAACTCGTCTGACTTATTTCTAATCGATCGAATATTAATAAGAACCATGCCAAACTTGCTAGCAGTTGAATTTGAGGATTCTAGAACCTCAGAACACCTCGAAACATTTAAAAATTTTGCCTTGGAGAAGCGGTGGAAAAGTAATTTTAATGACATTCCCTTGATCTTTGCAGATGGATAATTCTCTCAGCAGCGATAAAGGACCTAAACGCAGCTAGACCTTCGTCTACCTCAGCTGGACCAATACCATAGGCATCATGAAATTTCAAATACACTTTTCGCAGATTTTCTGTAGTCATGGAAAGTCATTCAGAAGCCAAGAATAGTTTGATGCTTGTTTTCGTAAAACCACCATAACAAACCGAAGCAGGTTGGTCGTACAGAAAGGCAAGATGCGGTTTGATGGCTTTTAATATCTCTGGTTCTCTTAATCTTGCTAGAAGATGTCGATTGTCGAAGGGGTCCGTGTTCATGGTTAATCTAACCTTCGGTGGGGTCAAAGGATCCAGATTTACAGTCGGCATTGCAATATTTTCTTTTATAAAATTAATGTAAGAATAAGTATGCGGATTTGATTTGCAAATTTCAATTGCATGTTTATCTGAAACTACATTTATCTTTTTTCCTGTACATTTGTTATCATTTAAAATGGTTAATAAATTTTCTTGACTAACAGGGCTTGGCTTCATGGAGTTGTTGTTTAATTCTGGAAATGACTCTAAATTCCGTGGTTCAGAAGTTGAAAATTCAATAGACCATTTAATATACACGTTAGGTGGCCAAATTTCCTTATTAAATAGTAACTTAATGGAGGATTTCGACTTCATACCTATTTTGAATGATGAACCATTAGAAGGACCTTGTCCTTTCAGCAGGGCATAACATCTAATATACTACTTTAGCCCTAACTTCTCTTTAATAAAGTGGACCACTTGAACAGGAGTATATTCTGGAGTTAGGTTGCTAATAACTACATATTGCCACTTCTCTTCTGCAGTGTTTGAACTTTGTTGAGGAACTACTCCGAGCTCTTGAGTATCATCTGTTTGAGTGGCCGAGGTGACGTAGAATTTTTCATAAATACCTCTGTCTTTGCTGGTAGAGTGGGTATTTTATTGTGAAGTTTACAGATTTGATTTGAAATTTGGTTAATATTTGATGAGAGCCTTTCCAAGCCGACTTTAATATCAGCTGAATTAGCCGAAAAAAACCGTCGATATATTAAAGATATCTTGTTCAATTTGCCTTATAGATTTTACAACCTTTTCAGCATTAAGCAAATCACTTGATTTATGAAAGTCGTCAATTTTTTTGTAAGGCATTCCAGCTTACTATCATTTTTAGTTAGTAAATCGTAGATCTCCATAAAAACAGGCATATTGTCGGTGATTTTCTTGATCGTATTAGTTAGAGCCTCAAAGTTCACTAAGGGCAATTGGTTTCTTGACAAATTTGATATTGTGTCATTTAAATGTCGTAGATATGGAGAATCACATAATGTACAACAAAATATTAGGTGGTGAAATTTTTGGTTCAATATTACTTACGTGGTCACTTTATTTAAACCAGAACATTTCATGCAGAAATATCGTCGTAATATTTAAAAGATTAAAAAATTTTAAATTATTATTATTATTAAATATATATATATATATATATATATATATATATATATATATATATATATATAAACAATATTATTATTCTTTTTGTTGCTTTTTATCAAATTATATCTTAATTGCCTATCGAATATTAATATCTAGTCATACATTTCCTAATCGAGAGATTTTCGACTAATCCTACCAACGTGTTAAATTATTCCCATTACTTCGCGCACAACAATAATCCTAAACAGTTGATAATCAAATTAGTTTATTAAATTTTCCATTGACCCTCGTAAAGGGAGCAGGACGCACCAAAGAGAAATCCCTTTTAGGTAGAACTGAACCCTCCATAGTAGAGGTGAATATTTAGAACGAGTCGTTCCGATTGAACGATACCCGACGGAGAACCGAATAAATCAGTTCTTTCTTCTTTTGGTCCCTATTCGTTTCGAATATTGGCGATCATTATGGCTATAACTATTTTATTAACTGACGCTTTAAATAGATTAGTTGCTGATGAGAACCATTTCCTCAGGTTTTTTAACCATGATATTCTTGTTCTCCCAATTTTTCGCTTTCCGAATACTTTACCCTGAAGGATTATTTTCAGTAACCTCTATTTAGTGCCGTTTCTCATCATGTGTTCGAGATATTCTCCTTTTATATTGATAGGTTTCTTTTTTAGAGTAGGTGTAAGACGTCTTCGACTTGAAAGCCATCTAAAGCTTTTGTCAGGTCTACAAAACGAAAACAAAGCTCAAACAGGCGATATAAAGCCTTGGAACCAGTCTCTGAAAATGAAAGAGCTAAATTAGTCTACGGCATTGAGATATAGAAGGCTGACAAGCTACTACATTAAAGATCTTTGGAGCATCTTTTGTAAGATATAAACATCACCATCCAGCCTTCATTTATCACGTCCACTGCTGGACATAGGCCTCCCTTAAACTCCTCCATTATTTGCGATTTTGTGCTCTTTGTTGCCAATTTTTGGTGATACTCCTAATGTCGTCAGCCCAACGTGTAGGTGGTCTTCCTCTACTAAGTTTGTCTGCTCTTGGCTTCTTCTTCTTCATGTACCATGTCCTTTCAGAACGTTGGTTACCATCATAGCTATTTTAATTTTATTCACTGCCACCCTAAATAGCATGCTTGTATCTACACCATACCAATCTCGCAAGTTCTTCAACCATGAGGTTCTTCTTCGTCCTGGACTGCGTTTGCCTGCTATTTTTCCTTGCATGATATTTTGTAGCAATCTATATTTGGGACCTCTCATTACATGTCCGAAATATTCCAGCTTTCTCTGCTTGATGCTTTTTATGATTTCAGTGGTCTTGCTGAGACGTTCAAGTATTGTGGAGTTACGAATCTTCTCCACCCAGGAAACTTTTAAAATTCTTCTATAGCACCACATTTCGAAAGCCTCAACGCGATTTGGATCGATTTTATTCACAGTCCAGGACTCGACAGAATAAAGTAAGACCGAGAACACGTAGCAGCGAAGTAGGCTGATCCTTAATGCCAATTTTAGGTCTCTGTTACATAACACCTTAGACATCCTTCTAAAAGCAGCTCTAGCCTGCTCTATTCTGGATCTAATTTCGCCGTGATTTTCTGCATTATAATTTAATTGCTGTCCAAGGTAGACGATTTTATCAACTTGCTCAAGTTTGGTATTATTTACATATATAGACGGTTTTATATTCTGTTGTTTACTTATTACAAGTATTTTGGTTTTCCGTATGTTAAGATCCAGACTTGCCTCCCTACAACTCTCAACGACACTATCAAGTAGTGTTTGCAGATCTTCTTGACTAGAAGCTAGGAGTACTGTATCATCCGCATATCGCAAATTATTGATGACTTCGCCGTTCACAAATATTCCTTCTTGTTTTTCAGAAAGTGCTTTTCTGAAAATTCTTTCGGAGTAAACTTTAAAAAGCAGGGGTGACAAGAGGCATCCCTGCCGTACTCCTCTTTTAATATTAAGAGCTTGTGATTTCACACCATCTACTAAAACTGATGTTGTTTGATTCCAATATAAATTTGCAATTATTCGAACATCTCTGCCGTCTAAGCCAATGTCTTTTAGAGCTTCGATCAATATAGAGTGCTTAACACGATCAAATGCCTTTTAGAAGTCAATTAAACAACAGTATATGTCTACAGATATATCACGACATCTTTGAGCAAGTACGTTAATTCCAAACCGTGCCTCTCTCGTTCCAAATCCGTTACGGAAACCAAACTGAGTGTCATCCAGGTATTCCTCACATTTATTGTAGATACGACCATGTATTACCTTCAGAAAAATTTTCAATAAGTGGTTTAATAGGTTCGTGACGTAATTTTCCCATTCTTTAAGTTTGTCCTCTACTTCGAATATTACTTTACCATTTTCATCCTGTAGCAATGCAATTTGTTTCTTATTGAAGATACCAGCCGCTTCTTTTACTTTTTTTATACATGTTAAACGTGTCGTATCTTTTTTCGAGTTCTTCAATGTCATGACACTGTTTGGCTAGATGTTGACTCTTTGCTTCTCGTATTTTGCGTCGAACTTTTTGTATGCTATTGTAAAGTGTTTCGTTGGTTTTTGCTAGTCGCCGTTGTTCCATCAAATCCAGTAAATCATCTGTCATCCAAGCCTGCTTTTTTGGCTTTGACCTGCCTTGTAAATTTCTCAGACAGATTTCTTTTACTGTCGTTACGATTTTATTTAAGCCCTCATCGACGTTTTCACCAATATTTTCCCAAATTAAATTTTCGTTCAGTTGTCTTTGAACTGATTCCTTAACTTTCTCGTCTTGTAGTTGGGCTGTATCAATCTTTTTGCGAGACTCCTTTTTGATCACCTTTTTTAATTTTAATTGGGTTACAGCTACTATGGGATTGTGATCGGACCAGCACCTGGATAAGTTTTAACTGATTTGATGCAGTTTCTAAATCGATTTTTTATTAGAATGAAGTCGATTTGATTCCTAATAATTTTGTCCTCTGATTCTGCATTTGACTTCCAGGTGTAGAGTCTTCTCGGTGGTAGTTTAAAATGGGTATTCGATATAATGAAACCGTGTTCTTGACAGAACTGGACAAGTCGATCTCCACGTTCGTTTCTGTTTCCCAAGCCATATTCCCCCACAATGTTCAAGCAGCGTCCTTTGCCGACTTTAGCGTTAAAATCTCCGAGGACTATGGTATTTTCTGCTGCTTTGACAAGATCTAGAGCATCAGTAAGATCTTTGTAGAATGCTTCTAATTTATCTTCATCACTAGATAATGTTGGGGCACAGACCTGAATTACGTTGGTAATGAACGGCTTTGAACTAAATTTTACTAGCATTACTCTGTCAGATATGGGAATATAAGTTAAAACTGATTGAGCTAAGTGTTTTGCTACTACGATTGCAACTCCATTATAGTGATTGGCATCTGTATTTCCGGCATGGTACACTTGATATCCATCTACGTCACATACTCCTGATCCCGGCCATCGCATTTCGCTTATTCCGAGGATGCTGATTTGCATTCTTTTCATTTCTTTTATGGCATTATAAATTTTACCTGACTCAAACATGCTTCTGACGTTCCATGTGGCTATTTTGCAAGGATTTCGCATATTAACGACCTGAGAGGCCCTGCAGTCTTGAGATTGTCCTCTCTTGCCGGATCTTGGATTCCGAGATCCATGATCATTAATGTTTGGACTTAAATTATTTACAGCCATGATAGTTAAAACTAGAAGTGCCACAAGGCCTTTAATGCAGTAGTTCTCCTTTGCTTTCTGCATCCTTATGCCGTTGACTAATTTGTAGTTTTATAGTTCTTCCGCCTTCGGAATCAATTTCTCAATTCCAGGACAAAAGAGTGTTCTGCCACTTACCAACTCGTCCGCCCGAAGCCGTTGGTCAGTAAGTGGGGGATTGCTTATACCGACAATCGCTCGGACGCCATAGCCTCTTTTGTTGTAAAGCAGGCTAAATGACGGCTACACTTTTATATCTACATTACAGAATTTGTACTATTTATTCATGCATCATATCATATTTCAGCTTTTGTACAATCTATAAAAGATCACATTTCTTATGAGGCATTTTTGATTTTGAATTGAATTTTGTTTATTATAAGTATAATTCATTGCTACTATCTATGCTTACTATTTTTTCTGTTGTCTGTTCTTCATATACTGAATAGAAGTGAAGGTTTACATCTAGATCATACTCTTCATTTAATTTATATTTCCCCAATTTTCCCCAACTAGGATAATATTTAATGCTGGCAGATTTTAGTAAGGTGAAGAAATTTCAGCGACAATTTTAGTAATAGTAGTTCTTGGCTTCCAATGTGTAATTTTACTCGTCCATCGTGAGTCATGCATTCTCGCTACATGGCCTGCCCAATTCCATGTAAGTTCCGCTATTGTTCCACAACATTAGTAATACTTGTCCGTTCACAACTACTAACCAATAAAAAACTAGAAAAATTCGTAATGCCTTTAAGGGAATAAACATACTTTTCATAGAGGTAATGCAAGTAAGCCAAATGTGCAGGGTAGATATGGGTCAGTGTAGTCGGTAAGTATCTATCGAAGGAACAGCCAAGATTGTTCGAGCAATCTAACAATTAAATATTTTAGGTGTGATTTTATACGCATATTATAAATAAGATCTCAAGAAAGCGTTCAATATGTTGAGTCTATTAAAAGGTGATCAGTTATATATTATAAACACATTCTTCTACGTAAGACGAATCAGTATTTTTATTTAAATTATTTTAGGCAATATTTATATTGTAATCGGCATGTCGCAGTTCGAAAATATTATCACTCAGAGAATTCGGATTTTTCAGAAATTTTCTCATCTGTAAATATTACCCTATCCTACAATTCTTAATTTTTTAGTTGATGGTCAAAAGCAAATATAAATCTTGGAAGCTTTCCTTGTGGTGTAAGAGCTTGTTTTTTGCTGCAGTTCGCTACCTAAGACGCGATGATTTAATTTTGCGCCAAGTGGTTGTCTTTCTTTCCAGGAACTGTGACATAATTCTCGCAGTTTTCGCATCTTCAAAAGGATTCTCTTTTAATCTCTCCAACAAAAGCGTATGATCTTCTTGAGCAGTAAATATTTTTGGTCTTCCAGAACCTTGCTTTCTTTCTCGAGCTTCTTGTTCTCTCCATCTTTTATTAATAATAAAAACGGCCGTTCTGCTAACGTTAAAATGATTCAATATGGCAAATAGTGACCAGCTGTCTTTTTTTTAATGGCATAGGCAAGTGCCATACAGCCAGTCACAACATGAAAATATTCTAACCAGAAAAAAAAATTGAGTAGTACAATATAAAAAGATAATATAAAATTCAAACTTAAGTATCCTTACAAATTTTAAGCATTAAAATTATTATTAAGGATAGGATAGGGATAAAACATGGACACTCGTTTCTCGTCTAGGGACCCATCAAGACATTGCTTTTAAGACAAACTAGATTAGGTCATGGATAAAAGGTAATAACAAATGGGGTAAAACAGAGGTTAGGATTCTAATTACAGTTAAATATTGAGCTTACTTTCGCAAATAAATTCCATCAAACATTCATTTACAACTCTTATATTTAGAGATAGCAGATAGCACATATTGTACGGAGGAAAAATTTTGATGTTAACTAAATTTTTTATTAGATCTTCAGTTTGTTTTGTGTATTTTTTACATTCGAAGAAAATGTGATTTAGATCCCCTTCTTTTTGACAGTCTGGACATAAATTTGAATTTACGATTTTTAGTTTGGACAGATGACTAGGATAGCAGGCGTGTCCAAATTTTATTCTAATTATGGATGTTATATACCTTCGTGGAACAGAATAATTTTTGAACCAATAATCACTTGGGATTGAAGGCTGTATAGAAGCATATTGCGAGGAAGAATGCGTACTATATATATGCCAAGATTGTTTCCATTTACTATTGATATTATTTTTAATTATTGTTAATGCGTCTTGTCTACAGATTTGGTGACTAGCTTGCGTTCCGGTATGAATGGCCTTTTTAGCTAATAGGTCAACATGTTCGTTGTATTTAAGACCTATATGTGCTTTAACCCACAAAAAATGAACAACTCTTCGGTTTTTATAAATGTCATATACAAGTTTTTTAATTTGAAAGACATATATATTTGAGTTATTACTAGGAAAATTTAAAGTTTCAATGGCTAACATAACAGACAATGAGTCAGATACTATTGTAACAGATGTATTCTGAGTGTTTTCAAAGTATCTTAATGCTTCATATATTGCTACAGCTTCAGCACTAAAGATTGAAAAACTAGGATTTAATCGATAAAGTTTTTCTGTATAAGTTGATGGAATGTAGAAAGCACATCCAGTACCAACAATAGACTTTGAGGCATCCGTATAAATAACTAAAGAGTCTGACAGACTAGATAAACAAGACCTCAAAATATTCGAGCTAACAGAAGAATTTACATGGTAATTCGGTTGTATCACAGTAATGGGTTGCAAGCACAAATAAAAATGTTCGATGTTAAGATCCTCTGATTTAAAGTCGTAATCAAAATTTGTCAGTATATTTGTATATTTGATTTTATATATTAATAACAAACTTTTGACTGAGGTATTCTCTTCTATAGCCCAAGGGATTTTCCAGAGCTTCCACATGTAGAGCATTAATTGGCGTCGATTTTATGGCACCTAAACAAATACGCAATGCTGCGTTTTGAAACATATCTATTGTTTTCAGAATATGTTTACTTGCTGAACCATATAATATGCATCCATAATCGATAATTGATCTAATATAAGATCGGAAGAAAAGCAAAGAAGTTTCCACATCTGCACCCCACAATGTTTTTGTAATTGATTTGAGGAAATTTAGACCCTTCTTACATCTATCCAACATAAACGCAACGTGAAGTTTCCAAGTTAACTTACGATCGAGAATCATTCCCAAATATTTAATGGAAGAACTGAAATTAAAATCATACCCATTCAATTTTACCTGATTTAGTTTTGGGATATTGTGTCGAGTGAAGATACTAATACTTGATTTACCTGATGCAATTTCAAACCCATTTAGTTTAGAACCAATTTTTGGATCTATCATGTATTTTTTCTAAAGTTTGAATGCAGTTATCGTATTTTTTGGTAGAAGAATACATAAGAAAGTCATCAGCATACTGTATTATTTTAAAGTTGATATTTTTAATGAAAATGTTATGTAAATCTGCAGTATAGATATTAAACAATAGGGGGCTTAAAAATGATCCCTGCGGTAGTCCCTGTTTATTATAACGAGGACCTATAAGTTTATTATTGTTTGTTCTCAGGTAAATTTTTCTGCAGGAATAAAAGTTAAGACCAGCTGTCTTCTTATCTCGTAAAAAATTTTGCTTTTAGTTCTTTGCTAGCATGTGGAGTCATTTTTTGAGGTTGGGCAGAATAAGTTATCTAACAAATTTTAAGATTTAGCAGTGACAGTATGGAGGTAATAAGTATTTATCCTTCAAAATACACTGCTCAATATTTTTTAGAAACCAGCTGTATAATAAGTTTATTATTAGAATTATGACAAAAACACACTGAATCCTTTTTTATAGTTAAATGGAATTCTGCTAATTCATATTTTTCGACGTAAAACAAAACTAGAACATGCATGAGAGAACGAATCCTAAAAAGGAACGGCGTGGCTCAATTCTATTTCAAAGTGCGTATCATGAGTGTCAAGTATTGATCCAGAAAGTGCTACCGGTCAGCTAATCTTCGGTAATAACCGACCGAATGCGCTCCCACTCACGCAACTCATATTACGTGACGAGCTAGTGCAGCAGCTTATTCACTTTTAAGATATGAGTGGACACCTCATGTTTATGAGTACAAGGGTAATGAAAATTATATTACAGAAAAAAATAATTTATGCCCATAAGAACGTTAAATTATGTTATTATAAAACATACACTAATAACAAGAAAATGAATTGGGCTTGGGAGTTTAAAAGTGATTTATTCTATATTTAGTCCATTGAATTTAAATATTAATTAAGTTTTTTTTGAATACTAATGACTAGATTAAATAAACCTTTTTTTGTACAAATACAAAAACATGTGAATAAAAACAACTTATCTAATTAGAAAGGAGTGATAAATATCAATAAAATCAAAGAAACAGGTAATGGTTAAGTACACAATACTATTTTGAATCTTTTTAACAAGATATCCAGAAAAGGCAAAATACTTGACAACTGGTTATTATTATTATTGATAACTATTCCCAAGCAAAGTAATGCTAGACAATGCAGTGACTATTGACTTATCAGTTTAATGAGTCACACGCTCAAATATTAATGATATTAAATACAGATATTAATGAAAAATAATATTCAGTGCATAATATATTTTTGAGACTTATGTAAAAACAAAAATTTAATTATTGTATTAGTCTTTTAAAATATCCTCTCCATTTACGTCTTGGTGAGGTTCATGAAAAACTACACTATTTTGAATTTCTTCATTTAGTTTTTCGACAAAACCTGAATCTATTTCAGATATTTGAGCAAGAAAATTTTGTTTTTGGTTAGCAGTCCAATGTATAAACCATTCTTTGAATAATTTCGCCTAAAAATAACTATGATAGGACATTTATAATCAATCATCATATAAATATTAATATAAACAATCTAGAGTTATATTATGCCATATTCGTTGCAATGAGTCTGCTTATAGGTAAAGTTTAAATATTCCTTTTTTCTCCTTTTCTTTTTTTTCCATGTTCTTAATATATCTATTGAACCAAAATACTTGACAACATTTCAGTAGAGTATACAATTAAGAACTTAGTATACACATTATCAAACATACCAAGTATAATATGTTTAAATGAGAACAGTGCACTGGTATGTTTCCAAAAACATGTCACACAAAGACTGTTGTACTTATGTCTATAAAAACGAAACATTTTTTGATCAAACAAGAAGGGTACTATTACAATCATTTCTCATGTAGCTAATTACAAAAACTATTTTAGTAGTAACAATTATATAGCCGATTTTAAAAATTAGACTTCTAAAGGGTTTTAGATAATTTTACTATATAATTGTGGCTAATCTAAATTTACTCACGTAAAATTAATTTACTTCAAGAATTTATATAATAATGAGCGACACATATTTTGGAAGATGTGGGCAATTGTTAATTTCACTTACAATTTTATTTAAAGTGGGCATTTCATTCTTGAAAAAGAAGCTGTGTACTATCTAACTTTTAACTATTTCATTGTATGTTGCAAGGATAGAAGGTTGGCCGCCAATATTTTTAAGATACCTTACTGTTCCAGTCTGCTCGTGTTCCTTAATTTTTCTGTAAATAGTTGAATTCGGAACACCTAAAATTGGCACATTACTTTAGTAATAATAACTATTCTGCAAAAATAACCTGTTGCCTGTTTTATTTTAGCTACCATGGCTGTTATTTTCATTCCAGGATTATCAATTTTTATTTGTTTGTACATGTTTATAATGCATTGTTTTTCAGTTGTTGATAAATGACCCCAATCTACTCGGCGTTTTTAGGTGGAGAAGGATAATTACCAATATTACTTGACATTAAATTCATATTGTTATCTTAATAACACTAATACGTCGTTAAATAGTTCTCAATTTAATTGTTTTTTATATAAATGTAAACAAAAATCTAAAGATTAAGGGAATAATGCTGAAAATACAAAAAATCGTCGATATAAATTTTGAATTTAAAAATTTCATAAATGTCATTAGTGTCAAAATGTCATAATTTAGTGAATTAAACTTGCCTTCGTTTGGAACATGGATGTATAAACATAGATGGACACAGCAATAAATCTACCTTTAACATACAATGTTTTGAAGCTTCGATAGAATGTGATGCTTCCGCAATGAGCATAAGCGTGCTTGAATTTTTACTCGCGGGTAATTATTCAGATTTTAAAAATTGGAAGTAGTAATAATGTATAAAAACACATTCAAAGAATTTAAAAAAACGAGAGATTAACTATTAACAAATCACGTCTTTATAGAAAAATTAAAATACAATTTTATTTGCTTTAAAATTAATACAATAAAATATATTTGAAGTCAAGTTAATTTTTAATAGGTATGAAAATAATGCTACAATAAAAAATCTTTATTTTTTGTTTAAAATTTGCTACCAAAATAGTTCGATCGTCAATATTATTTGGAAACATAGAAAAATAAATGAGTTTTATTCATTTCAATAATTTATTTGCATTCATGAGAAATATTAAATTAAAAGGTACTAAACAGATCTTTTTTAATCAGATGATGTCTACTTACAATTTAAAAATGTCTACTAATTTCATGAACTTATATCTTATTCAATACATTAATGAACATGAATAAAACCAATGGTACGCCTATTAAAATGTAAACAAACACGCTTTCTCATTTCCTCATCTTAAATAATGTAAATTGTATGTACTTACAAATGAAATGAGAGATCGGGATGTATATATTTCGTTTATTTTATTTCACTTTTCACAAATATCACTCAAAATACAGCCAAAATATCGAAAAACAACTTTTCCCTCATCTACTGTAAAAAGTAAATAAACATAGAACAACATTTAAAGTTTGACGTAGATCCATAAGACAGAGAAATGTAAACAACCGTTGCCATTTATAAATAGTTTTTAGTGCTTCTACATATAAAATAATTGATTGATATCTATTATACGCTATTATTAAATGATAATGCACACCATATCCACACTTTATATTTTGATTACAATTAAATATATTAATCTAACCAATAAATTATTATTTTGGTTTGATAGCACCTGTAGAGTATAAAATACGGAGTAATATTTTTAGCGACTGGCGAATAAGAAAGTTTAAAACAAAACGTGACAACAGTTGAAGGTGCTGAGGATGTGACCTATTCAAATAATTTTGACTACACAATTTTATGTAAATAGCTGAGTCCATCTGTGTTTATACGTCCATGGTTTGGAATAATACAAACAACCATTACGGCGCGATAGGTTTGAATTACTCCTTCTGGTTAAAAAACAAACCACAGTAGTTCTTTATTCCTTCTTCTTCTTAGAGTGCCGTGTCCCTACGGAGGTTGGCAATCATAATGGCTATTTTTATTTTAGAACTTGCTGCTCTAGACAAATCAATCAATCTGCATTGGTACCAATCACGTAGATTCTTTAACCATGAGTTCTGCCTTCGGCCAACAGATCTTCTTCCTTGAATCTTTCCCTGTATTATCAGTCTCAAAATTTCATATTTTGGTCCCCTCATCACGTGGCCTAGGTATTCCAGTTTTCTGGTTTGTATAGTGGTGATTAGTTCTGTTTCTTTACCAACCCTCTCCAGTACTTCTTTATTTCTTTATTCCTACTGCTTTGTTAATTTTTAGGTTGGCTTAAGCCAGCTACTCATCAATTTTTAGTTTTTTTCGTATTCATTGAAAATGTTTAATAAATTATGTATTGCGCACCTCTGATGTATTTCTCTTTAAATTCATAAACAAATGTTTATGTAATAATTCAGTCGCAAAAGCAGATACTTGTTTTTGCTCTATTTTTGTCTTTCTCTAATTTACAACCAACATTGACGAATAAGGTTCTAATTGTCTATAAACAGTTAAAACACACGAACAATTAACTATCCGATAAGTAATATATACACAGGAAGTTTGCTTACGGCGGCAGTATATAAACCATTATTTCCGACTGATTATAACTTCCTACCGTATAACTTTGTCCTTGAGTTTGCAATTTCGTCTCAAGTCCCAGATCGCCCAAATATTGGGTGTAAGTGTCCGTTGAGGCTACACTACCAATTTCACTGCCACACAGTTGACAAATTTTCGAGATAAACCAACAGCTCCATTTGTGCAGTGTAATGTTGCAGTCGGGAAATAGTTCTATATAAATCATGCGATAAAATGTCGTTCTATGGTTGTAAGGGTTGTATTAGCAATATATTATATAAATTTTTAAAATATTCAGTTGTTATACTACATTTCATTTTTAAGTCGAAAGAAAATGTAAAAAAGTATTTTTGAAGTGTGTATATTTTAGGCAATTCCTAGCTGAGCGCTTTCGGCTTTACAAAGCCATCATCAGAGCTATGCTACAATAAAATGTTCTTATAAGTACTAATTGGTAAAGATTATAATTTTTAACTTACGTCAATTTTTTAAATACCACTACAAATGAGAGATCTCATTTCCTTATATTTCAAAATTATGATTTTTGTTGAAATTCTTAAAACATATAAAAAAACATATAAAAAAACGACACTGGACTTCACAAACACGTTAAAAAAATTGAAAAAATTTTTTTGTCATGGTACGGGTGTAAGAACCCGACCATTGTTTGATCTGAGGAGGTAGGCAGAATAGAACTAATGAAATCAAATGTCGGTCCTTTTAAACGATTTTTCAAAAGTGACAGTTGAAAAATGTCATATATAGGAAATAGAGATTGTTTTTTAAATTCTTACAAAAATATTTAATGTTTGGAATTACTAATAGTCATCAAAGACTTTCTAAAAATTAAGTGTTTAAATTAAATTTTGTGTGTTCATCACATCATACAGAATGACATTAGTTTTTAAATTCACTCAAGTCATTGCTCAAGGTCAATGTATGTTCAATCTGACAGCCATCCTTAAGAAACAAGGGCTCAAATTGTTCAACAACAATATAAAGAAAAAACATGGTATTAATGTTATATTATCTGATACTTAAGTGTATTGAGAATTGTATCTCTTGATAGAAATTTTTAAGAAATTTGCATAAGAAATTTTTTAAGAATGTATTTTCATGTTTCAATTAAGAATAACTGTCAAATGAATTACAAAATGTTGTAAATTTTTAATAAAGTTTAAAATTTGTTTAAAAATATAAAAGTATGAAAAAATATATAATAAGATTGCATGAGGTCACCCTTCTTCCTCTAAAGTCTCCCATAATGATTTAAAAAGAGGTTTATAATTGCAATTGAGGTTGATTTGTGTGTTTAAGCAACAATCAGGGTTTAGTTTCATTTCTTTGGATATCTCAAGATCTTAAAGCTTAAATCTTAAATAAAAAACTATAAAGCAAATTCAATGGTCCATTGAAGACGTGGCTTCAGCACATTCCCTGTATGCAAGAGGACCACGATCTTATCTTTTATTACGTAAACGAGGGTACTATCTGCTTGGAATTTAAACATTGACAAGATGGGCGTCCAATGTAGAGTTTGGTCCACGAGTGAATATTTTTTCTATGAATATTTAAAATAATTTTAAGGTTCATAAAAAATTATGGGCTAACAGAATAGGAAAAAACCTGTATAATTATTTTCGATTAGCCAAAAGTTAAAACAACGTTTGTATATAATAAAAAATGGGATATTATTCTGGGACCTTCCAAGATCTTCCAAGAGATTCATGAGTCTAAAGTTTTTATTGGGAATGTTTATCTTCATTTGTTTATTGAAGATCTTGAGATATCCAAAGAAATGAAACTAAACCCTGATTGTTGCTTAAACACACAAATCAACCTCAATTCCAATTATAAACCTCTTGTTAAATTATTATGGGAGACTTTAGAGGAAGAAGGGTGACCTCATGCAATCTTATTATATATTTCTTCATACTTTTATATTTTTAAACAAATTTAAACTTTATTAGAAATTTACAACATTTTGTAATTTATTTGACAGTTATTCTTAATTGAAACATGAAAATACATTCTTAAAAAATTTCTTATGCAAATTTCTTAAAAATTTCTATCAAGAGATACAATTCTCAATACACTTAAGTATCAGATAACATAACATTAATACCATGTTTTTTTTTATATTGTTGTTGAACAATTTGAGCCCTTGTTTCTTAAGGATGGCTGTCAGATTGAACATACATTGACCTTGAGCAATGACTTGAGTGAATTTAAAAACTAATGTCATTCTGTATGATGTGATGAACACATAAAATTTAATTTAAACACTTAATTTTTAGAAAGTCTTTGATGACTATTAGTAATTCCAAACATTAAATATTTTTGTAAGAATTTAAAAAACAATCTCTATTTCCTATATATGACATTTTTCAACTGTCACTTTTGAAAAATCGTTTAAAAGGACCGACATTTGATTTCATTAGTTCTATTCTGCCTACCTCCTCAGATCAAACAATGGTCGGGTTCTTACACCCGTACCATGACAAAAAATTTTTTTCAATTTTTTTAACCCTGCGTTAGTCGCTAGGAAAAACTGAGCATCAAGAGTCGCTACGGTGTCTGAGACCGACAATTAAAAAAATTGTTTTTAATATAAAATTCATACAAATATTTTATATTGTGTATAGGAATAACTAAAAAATATTTTTAAAAATATTTTATTAACAAAAAAAAACAGATACAAAATTAAAAACACTAGTATATCAATATATTGTGAATATTGTTCTGAAGCTATTTTCTTGTGGCATTTTAAAGTAATTATTGTTTAAATGGAAATAAGCCACCATTAAAGGTTAAAGTAAGTTTATTGATGTTTTAATTTTTACATCGGATATCGTTTTCAAAATACAAACATTAGTTTGTATTACGTACTATATAATTTTCTTGTCTTGTTCTAACATTTTACGGTGGAATAGCCCCTTTTCATCTAGTAATGCTATATTTTCCAATAAACGTTAGGGTATTACTCCCACTTTCTTTTTTCTCATCTGTCACATCTTGTTCCGATTCATTTCCACCATCACCAGCTCAATTTGATCTATTTCGCTTTCACTTTCCTCATCGTCAAAATAATTTTCATCGTCGGTAGGAATCATGTTCATAATTCCAACAAGCGTTAGAATCAAAGTTGTTTGGCTTCAAATGACATCTATAAATAAGAATTGACAATAACTTACCGATAAAATGTAATAATAAGATGATAAATATTTACCTGTTCTGCAAGTTCTGCAACAAATAATAGCTACACCGTTAGTCGCTACGGACTCTGGCACCGAAAATAACTGTAAAACTCAAACAACTGTACTCAGGAATGTAAGAATGTACACTAACACAAGTTTGGTTGATAGGGAGAGGTACAGAAAGTGGCGATAAAAAAATAACAGTTATTTGTAAATCCCGAATGACTAATTCTGTCGTCGGTGTGTGAGACCGATAGCGACTAACGGAGGGTTAACGTGTTTGTGAAGTCCAGTGTCGGTTTTTTATATGTTTTTTTATATGTTTTAAGAATTTCAACAAAAATCATAATTTTGAAATATAAGGAAATGAGATCTCTCATTTATAGTGGTATTTAAAAAATTGACGTAAGTTAAAATTATAATCTTTACCAATTAGTACTTATAAGAACATTTTATTGTAGCATAGCTCTGATGATGGCTTTGTAAAGCCGAAAGCGCTCAGCTAGGAATTGCCTAAAATATACACACTTCAAAAATACTTTTTTACATTTTCTTTCGACTTGTCATAAGTGTGTACAAAAAAAAATATCAGTCTTTTGATTTCATTTTTAGTTATTATTATACAGGGTACCCAGAAATTCTACTGACATTCCTCAGATAATTTTACCTAATTCGCCTAGTCTAAAAATGCTTTCTAAGGAACATGACCCTACGACAACAAGGTAAAGCCACGCTCATGAATAACACTGTCTCTCTTCTTTAACTACGTCACCGAACGACAAAATATTAAATGTTTTATTTTACGTTGGGTCTGTTATGCAATTTGCGTAAGTGAATATAGTGCTAAATGAGCTCTTCGGAATAAAATTTTTAAATATAATTAGTAGTAGATTGTGCCTTCAACATTTTAAAAATGGTAAACTGTGCAATAGTTCGTCGCAATAGTAATAACAAAAAACTAAAAAATCCATCAAAGTGGCGGCTTTTTACATTTTCGCGGAAGAAAAACATTGCCAAAATTTGTGTTATCAAGAAAACCCTTTTAGTTCCACATCAAAATCTAATAGGAAACACTGCGCAGAAACAAAAAAAAGCAAACAACTAGGCGAAAATATATTGGATAAAAAGTGAGTCCTTAAAATGCCACAAAAAATGTTAAGTGATTTAATTTATTACATTCTAGTGTACAGCAGAAGGAGTCCAGGGAGAAGAAGACACTCGTGGCTCCATAACTTGCGGCAATGGTTCGGATTGTCATCTGCTGAACTATTCAGATCTGCTGTAAACAAAGTCAGAATAGCCATGTTGATTGCCAACGTTCGGAACGGACAAGGCACATGAAGAAGAAGAAGTGTATCGCCAGCGGTAGTATCCAAAGACAACTTAGTAACCATGGAAATTGAAGGTAATAACCAAGAAAATATTTACTGTTGTCTTTTACATTCAAGTGGTACTCAGACTGGTTCAATTAAAGATGCAGAAAAAACTGGACAACTTAAAGAAGAAAATAAACGATTGCGAATTATGCTAAAATATATAAAGTCAGAGGCAGATGCTGTAGAAATTTTTTTTACCAAAGGTCAGTTGCGAAAATTAAAAACTATAAAGCAAATTCAATGGTCCATTGAAGACGTGGCTTCAGCACATTCCCTGTATGCAAGAGGACCACGATCTTTTTTTTTATTACGTAAACGAGGGTACCATCTGCTTGGAATTTGTACCTTAACAAGATGGGCGTCCAATGTAGAATTTCGTCCAGGTAAACATTGTCAAAATTATATTAGGTGCATTTCTAACGAGTAAATATTTTTTCTATGAATATTGAAAACAATTTTGAGGTTCATAAAAAATTATGGGTTAACAAAACAGGAAAAAGCCTGTATAATTATTTTCGATGAAACAAAAGTTGAAACAAAGTTTGAATATAATAAAAAACGGGATATTATTCAGGGATCTCATAAATATGTGCTAGTTGTTATGTCTCGGGGTATTTGCCATAAATGAAAGCAGCCTATCTTCTATGATTATAATCGGCCAATGACAAAAAAATAGTATCCTGAAAGTATATGCATGCTGATTTAGGTCGAGTTATGGAGCTGAACTTAATTTCTTATGTACCTCTCACATAGCCTTTACATGGTTTTCAACAGAAAAGATGTTAGGCTAATTAGTCGGAAAGCTTTTGGGTAGGGTGTAGTCCATCCTACCTGATTTTGGTATGAAGACCACACGTACCTCTCTCTACTTCCTAGGATTATATCTCAGAGCCAAAGAGACTCTGAAGGATAACCAGTCCTAACCGTAGTAGAACTGGATAGATGCCGTCAGGCATTGGTAATTTGAAAGGAGTGAAGCACAATATGGCCCATTTTACCTTTTCTCCATTAATTAATATTCTGGCGAGATGCCAGTCGTTTATTGAGGGTACTGGTGAGACACTGTAACGAAGATATTTTGCCTACCACAGGGGGCATTAATACGGGAGATAGAAAATTGGGGAAAAAACTATTGGGGTTGGAGATAGGGCAAGCAAAATAATCGCTACTGATGCGAACGGCACTCAGGGTTTCGTAGGAGAGCTGGGGTCGTAGATAAGTAAAAGATAAGGGCATTGGAATGGGGGAACTACAAAAAAATGAAATAAAGAGCTCTTGGGATAAACAAAATAAAAATAAACAAGAAACACCTCAAGGAATTTAATATAGGGCGCCACTTGAGGTGCCTAATTATGCCTATTACAACCACTAGTTGTAACTAGGGAAATAATTAGAAAACAACAAAAACATATCTTTTTCAAAAAAAATCAAAAAAGGGTTAGCTCAAAAAAATAAATAAAATGTTAAGACGACAAAATTTAACATTTATTTATGTGTCACCACAAACAGTTACATGGAGAAATACAAAATTCAAAAACTTACATGTGTCATCCATTTACAAACTCCAAGCTACAAAACTTACAAAATTGCATGGAGGTTAACCTTTTAAAACAAAACAAAACAAATCAACATCAAAAATACTAAAACGAGCTGTCATAAATTAACAATAAATTTAAAAAAAACTAAACACAAATTGACAGCTTTACTCAAAACCTAAAATTTACAATTTTAAATGTCAACGAAAGCAATTATTATTTTATAAAAAAATGTCTGTCTTTAGTTTAAAATTTGAACAAAATGTTACCTTAATTCACATGATCACACTTAAGTTTCTAAAAAACCATAACTGGAACCTGGAACTGAGGGCTCCACTCTCTCTGCATCACGAAAACCTCCATCTCCAAACTGCCAAAAGCCTTGGATAAAAGCAGGAACAAAAGAAAAACAAAACGAGGATGTCCTCCAATCCTCACTCAAAACATTAATAATTGAAGCATATACTGCCACAAAACAGATAACAAACTGCTACATTTTCTTCATAACAAAAGACGAAAATAGAATACTTTACAAATTCGACGTGAATTTGGACATAACGTTGAACCACTCTTGAAAGCTGCTACAACGAGAGTAAAGCAGAGATTTTCTCCGCAAAAATTGGACGCAAATCTTAACAAACACTTATAAGAATGCGACGTAGTTTCCTTTGCGATGCATTTACATGAAAAGAAATCGCCGCAGTAAAATAAACAACAATTAAATGGATTTATTACTCTACGACGTTAGAATGATTGAAAACACTTTTCGAAAGATACGAACTAAAAAACAGAAAACATTCTTCGTTTTATTAGGACGATTTCATATACGAGGCGACTTTAAATATACTTCAAAGAATCAATCAAATTTAAAATGCTACAACACTGGAACTTGGAAAGTGTGTTTTCATCAGGACATTGGTATTTTCGCAAAGGTTGGAAGTTTTGTTTCCATCTTCCTTCGTTAATATGCCGATGTGGGTCCTTTGAGAGCGCGTTTTGTAGCCTGGAAGATGCGGAAAATCTTTGATTTCCTCACAGAAGGTTTTCCAAGCAGCTCTTTGTCTTTGTCTGCAGACGTTTTTAAACTCTCTGAGATTTGATTTATATGAATCCAAATCCTGTTTGAGTTTGGTGCGTTTTGCTCTATTAAAAGCTGTTTCTTGTTATCTTCCAGCAAGATTTGGTTTAGCGACTTTTCTAGACCATAATTATTGGACAGGATTGCCTATGCTTTTGACATATGATTTGATAAGGCTTTTCTCCAGACTAATACTATAGATTAGCCAGCGTTGGTCAGATATAGAGGTATCGTCCGATACTGGCAAGTTTTGAATTTTATTTAATATTTATGTATATGACTACGATCATTAATACGGCCATGTAATGTTTGGCTACGGACATTAATAAAGGTAGGTTCGGTGCCTTTATTTAAGATATACAAATCTGTTCTAATAGTCATAAAGAGACTTGTCTCGAGCGTTGTTATCTCTGCTGTCCCAGCCTAATTGGTGAGAGTTCGAATCGCAGCCGATAATATGTTCTACCTTCTAACTGAGACAATGGTCTACCAGATCTTCGATTTCCTCTGTTGGTGGTAGGGCTGCATCTGAGGGTAAGTAGACCAACGCTAGTAACAACTCTCTATTTTTGCTCTTTCCCCACGAGCATTTCACTTTAACCGCAGTTACGTCTGAGGTGAAAAACTGTGCCATGGGGGAACCTTTGATTTTTCTGGGAACATATATTACTGTTCTCGGTTGTTGATTGCTTGGTATGCTAAAAAATTGATCTTTTAGACTGCTAGGACCAGTTATTTTGGTCTTAGTTATCTAAGGTTCTTGGATTAGTGCTACTGCGTTCTCCGTTACATTCAGGCGGCAACATAGTGTCGCTATTGCTACCTTTTTCTGTTGGAGATGCATTGAATAATAGTAAGTAGGTGAACGGTTATTTTAACGCACAAAAAATGGACGTGTATTTTTTTTTCTTCATGAAGCTTTTGAATTATCTTTATTTGTGTTTATTAACTATTAGTTATATTATGTTTTCTATAAGTGGGCCTAAATGTGTTAATGCGGTTTTTTTTCGAAGGTTCTAAGGTTTTGAATTTCTCTTGTTTTCAATAGTGGTTTTGTTTAACCAAACTAAAAATATTAAAGGTTATTACACTTTATTTTTAAAATATACGTTATTTTCTTACTTTGTTTTTGGTTTTTTTAGTGTAGTTTTACACTTTCACGACGCTTTGCATTCAGCTCCGGCCAGTAGAGGCCGTAATCAATTGCCCGAAGACGATGAATACATATTTGGTGGTTGTGAAAATTCCGATTTTCACTTTGCTTCGGCTGTTATTCGAAACACACGGTCTACGGACACGAAGGCATTTTATTGCTACCGAAAGCTTTTAGGGCTGTATATACCAGGCAGTGATAAATATCACTGCCGTAAAGTTTATTGCATTGAGGGAGACAGATTTCGGTGGTTGTAAAAGTGTTTGTAATGTTTATGAGGTTGTTGCATACCTTGTTTATTAGTAGTAGGTGTCTTTAAGAGATTTTAATGTAAGGCGGTTTGTTGTTTTTGGAGTAATAAACAAACATTAGCATATTTAATTAACAATTTGTTCAAAGTAGTGTACATGAGTAATTATGCAATATAAATCATTAAGTTACAGGATTTGTGATGTTTAATCATCTTCTTCTTAAGGTTCCATCTTCTAACGAAGGTTGGATATCAACATGGCAATTCTTATTTTACTTACAGCAGCTCTAAATAGTTGGCTAGAGCTCAGACTAAACCATTCCCTTAGATTTCGTAGCCAGGAGGTTCGTCTTCTTCCTACATCTCTTTTACCTTTTATTTTGCCCTCTATAATCAAACGTAGTAGCCCATAACGAGGACCTCTTAATATATGACCGAAATATTCAAGTTTCCGCCTCTTAATTGTCTGTACAATTTCTTCCCTCTTATTAACCCTATCAAGGACTTCAATATTGGTAATTTTGTCTACCCATGCTATTCGTAGCATCCTTCGATAACACCAACGCTCAAAAGCTTCCAATTTCTTAATCTCCAGTTGTTTCAATGTCCATGCCTCAGATCCGTAGAGCAAAGTTGTAAAAATGTAGCAGCGCAATAACCTTATCCTTAGATCCATTCTTAGGTCTCTACTACACAATAGATGTTTCATTTTTACAAATTTTGCCCTTGCTATTTCTATACGGCTTTTAATCTCTTGCGTTTGTTCTGCGTTTTGACTAACCAATGTTCCTAGATATTTGTATTTATCTACCCTTTCTATCTGGATATTATTAATATGGAGTGTCTCGTTGTCTTTTGGATGTTTTGTAATGACCATGAATTTTGTTTTCTTTAAGTTCATTTTAATACCATATATGGTACACTTTTCATTCAGCCGTTCCAGTATGTTTGTTAGACTTTGCAGAGTTGAAGTGAATATGACAGTATCATCGGCATATCTTATATTATTAATAATTTCACCATTTATTATCATTCCATCGTTACACTCTCCTAAAGCTTCTTGGAAAATGGCTTCGCTATATATATTAAACAGCAGTGGTGACAATACACAGCCCTGTCTCACACCCCGAAGAATTTCTATTTCTTCCGACATTTGATTTTCAATTCTTATTTTGACTTTCTGGTTCCAGTAGAGGTTCGAGATTACTCTGATGTCGCGGCTATCGATGTTTTTCATTTTTAAAATATTAATTAGTTTATTGTGCTGTACCTTGTCAAATGCTTTTTCAAAATCAATAAAACATGTATACATGTCTTGGTTCATATCCAGATTTCTTTGCATGAGCACATTTATACCGAACAATGCTTCCCTGGTTCCCGTGCCGTTTCTAAAGCCTAACTGACTATCACTAATTTCATCATCCAGCTTTCTGTAAATTCTGTTGTGGACTATTCGTAGAAATACTTTCAAAACATGGCTCATTAATGCAATTGTACGGTGTTCTGAGCATTCTTTTGCATTTTGCTTTTTGGGAATAATTACGAATGTGGATACTAACCACTCCTTTGGTAAAATACCTGTTTGATAAATATGATCATAAAGTTCTACTAGAATGTCTATCATTTCATCATCGATCAGTTTAAGAAACTCAATCGGGATTTCATCCGGACCTGTGGCCTTTTCCCTTTTGTCTGTTTTAATGCGTATTGAACTTCCTGTTTTAAAATTTTTGGTCCCGATTCACCAGAGTCCTCATCTATGATTTGTTGTCTGTCATCCCCGAATAGTTCTTTTATGTATTCTGTCCATCTGTTTAGTTGTTGTTTTGTATCTGTGAGAATGTTACCATTCGAGTCTTTTATAACATGTATATTATTTTGTTTGATCATATTTACGGGTAAAAAGTGATAATTTCAATTATATATCCAAAGATAATACAACAGATCTGCATTAATTTATTAGATTAATTAATCATTTAAAGTAATTAACTGGCATGCGGTAAACGAACATGCACAAGATCTAGCATAAAACGAAAATATGAATTTACAGATTTTTAAGGCGATTTTTCTGATACTGGATCAAACGGATACCAAAAAAACCACTCCCCTTTAGTAGCTGAAATGCAAGAAAGTAGTACCAGACTGAAAAACAACAAGTCATCCGAATTAGACAACATAAGTGCAGAACTAATAAAGGAAGGCGGGAACTCATTGATGTAGTAAAATGAATACTTAAAGTACAAAGCAAAATTCGAATTCAAAACGCACTAACAGATACAATTTATGTGACAGGGAGATGCTCT
The DNA here is from genome assembly GCA_918026665.1 of Diabrotica balteata. Classification (NCBI taxonomy): domain Eukaryota; kingdom Metazoa; phylum Arthropoda; class Insecta; order Coleoptera; family Chrysomelidae; genus Diabrotica; species Diabrotica balteata. The sequence goes on from OU898279.1 coordinate 163,858,389, forward strand.
ATCCTGTATTCTATTCAATATCACATTAGAGAAAGAAGCAAATGAGAAATGGTAGAAGCATTAATGCCATAAAAAGAACGGCAAATAACAGTGGCCTAAACATTAATGAAATAAAATCCAAATACATGAAGGCTAGCAAATCGACAGCCCAAAGAAACTTACTGACAATAGGAGACTATAGCATAGAAAGTGTAAAAAAATTTATATATCTTGGTTCAATAGTTCAACCGCAGATAACGATGTCAGTAAAGAAGTTAAGAGAAGAATATATATATTGTTCTGAAGCTATTTTCTTGTGGCATTGTAAATTAATTACTATTAAACTGGGAATAAGCCACAATTAAAGATAAAAATACGTTTATTATTGAAAGAGGAAGTTAATAATAAGAAAATACCAGTATTAGTAAGTCAGTAACATATAGAGGATACATCATTTCAGAATCAGAATTTTGATGTTTGTTGAAGGTAAACTAAATTCACGAACAAATACTTACAATGTCGGGATAGCATTATGAGGTTTTTTTTTCCTGGTTTTCCCTCATAATTTACTATGGAATCACTAACAGGAGAATTTTACTGTCATCATGTCATGTGTTTGTCTTTTTAAAGACGAATTACATGCTATGATTTTTTTCTGACGGATATTCTCAAGCTAAAGTTGATTTCATGTAATCGAATGAACTATCTTATAAGTAAAGTCGTCCCAGGAGCGCAACTCAACAATATTGGCAATATAATTTTAAAGTCGTCTACTTTAAAATTCATAATGTATGTCTGAATTGTCAATATAAATAAGTCAGATAAAATTAAATTATTAGAAGAATTTTTCGCTATATAACAAAAAACAAAATTTGTTTAATTTACTGTTTGTATTTTGAGAACGATTTCCGAAGTGGAAATTGAAACGTCAATAAACGTATTTTTATCTTGAATTGTGGCTTATTCCCAGTTTAATAGTAATTAAGAATATATATCGCTAATAAAACATGTAATGTACTAATTAAACATCCAAGACTTGCCAACTTAAACAAAAAAATATTGGCTTATCTTGGAGAGTTGGGCTCTGAACTAGAAAGTGATGCATCACAAACCAGCACTTATTAGCAGGTATCGTTTATTTTTTATTTTTTTCGTATTTAAATTTTTGATATCTTACATTCAACTCGATCATACAATGGAATATCGATGGATAGTTCCATCGCTTGGCTATGCTACAGATTATCATTGCCGAAAACTGTCCAGACATAATCAATCTACAAGAGACCAATTTAAACCAGCAACAGAAATATAATCCTAAACAATACATATGCTTCCATAAAGAAAGGATGCTGCTAGTGGTGGTGTTATGGCATTAGTAAAAAAAATCTTTCAATGCAAATTTATTTCCCGTAGTAAGCAATTTAGAAGCTAAAGTCATCAAAATTAATTCTTAATGTCATTTTATCTATGTTAAATATTTACATACCTCCCAGCTTACAGGTAAATTATGCAGATATACTGCACCTTATACACAAAACTCCAACACCATGTATAGTCGTCGGTGACTTTAATCGACACAATATAAAATGGAAATCTTCTAACACAAATACGATGGGAAGAATAATAGAAAACCTAATACATAACGTTAATTTAAATTTTCTTGATGATGGAACCACCACGAGGTTTAGGAGCATCAGAAGAATCCTCGGCAAGTCCTAAGTCTTTGTGATCCAATTTTAACCCCTTACTTATCCTGGTAAGTGTTGTCTAAGTAAATCTGCAATACTAACACCATACCAGAACCAAAAGACAGCTTTATCTTAAAACGAAAAACAGAAGAGGCTGATAAACAACATATATTGTTGTTTTCAACATATATTGATAATTTCTTAGAGAGCTGTGAAATAAATTACTGTGATATCGATAGAACAATCATCAATTTTAATGACTTAATACTAAAAGTGCAGAACTCTACATTCAAAAAACAAAAAAAAATTCACACTCATCATCAGTACCATGATGGAATATGGATTGCGAAAAACAATACAGTAAAGTAAAAAAGCTTTAAAAAGGTTTAAACAGAACAAATCCCAAGAAAGTAAAATGGAATTAAAACGGTTAAAAGTGGGCTAGAGCGCAAGTAATCATAAAACAAATCCAAAAAAAGCTTCATGGTCAAAATACATCTCAGAAATAAACAGTTCTACTCCAATGAGCGAAGTTTGGAAAAGAGTAAAGAAAATTTCCGGTTAAAGGTGTTCTTCATCAATTAACACTCTTAATATAAACAATACCACAGTCTCTTCTTTACAAGACATTGCTAAAACTCTTGCTTTCACCGTTGAACAATATTCCTCTACCGAAAACTACGACAATAATTTTAGGGACTACAAGCTAAAGAACGAACGCACCATCTTGTCTCTAAAAGAATCCCTCGAAAACTTTCTATCTTAACCTCTTACTATGATAAATTTAAATAACTCCTTTTTGTTTAAGTTTTGTTTACTAAGTAACGCCGCTAATAACCTGTTAGTGGATGCGGCAATGTTTCTTTTTAATAAAAAAAATTATAAGAATTTTATACCAAATCTACCGAAGGCGCTTAACAAATTATGCCGAATGTACATTCTCGTTAATAAACTACAAAAAATGACGAATGCGCCAAGTTTAACAAAAATTAAAAAAATTAAAAAAATATTTCTGTGGGATCGTTCTGACAGGTTTAATGTTAGGGAAAATAAGAGTTTCGAAATCATTGAATTTAAAATTTTCACTTTTTATTGTTACAAAGTAGAAATGATTGTAAATATATTTTTAAAAGAAAATTTCTTAAAACAAGAACTAGAGATGGTCCAAAAAATTTACGTTTAAAATTATAGTAATTCTTATTTAAGAATGGAACGTGTCATATTTTGTACACCAATATTCATAGTCTGTAGTAAAGATTATTGATTTTCTACTATTCATTTTTTTTTGTAGCAATAGTACATTGTTTACCGGGTAGGAAAAGCTTAACATTCCTGGACGACTGTGAAGATTGCTAAGTCGAGGCGCAAGCCGAGACTTAGCAACACAGAGTCCAGAAATGTGGCTTTTCCTACGAGGTAAACATACTATTTTTCCGCAAATCGTTTAAAATTCGACAGATATTGATTGATTTAAAAAAAACGCGATAATTTTATTCCCAAATAAATGGTGCTTTGAAATTCCTAATAAAATTACTTGGGTTACTATGGAAACGTATTGAGGTTGAATTGTCAAACTTGACGCTTATAAATTTAATTGCTGGTGTTCTCGAAAGTAAAATGATAAGTGATGATGAAATTTCCATTCCTGGGACTCCTCCAGAGCTGGTTGAGGCAGTGAATACTGCTTCATTAGAATTATTGCCAAAGAAATCAAGAGAAAAGTACGAAAATGCATACAGACGTTTTATGGATTATCGCATGAGTAAAAATACGAGTTCTTTCTCAGAAAATGTTGTAATGGCATACTTCCTAGACCTTTGTTTAAAGATGAAATCTTCAACATTATGGGCCAATTATTCAATGCTGAAGTCAACCCTTGCACTTAAACACAATGTAGATATATCTACATACTCAAAACTTCGTTCTTTATTGAAACGGCAAGCTCAAGGTTATAGGGCAAAGAAATCTAAGATTTTAACGAAGGAAGAAATTGAAAAATTTATCCAGGAAGCTCCAGATAAAGAAAATTTAATGATTAAGGTAATTTACAAGGTTTTAATTTCTATTTAGATTATAGCTTTATTTATTTTTTAGGTGGCTGTAATATTTGGTATTTCTGGGGCCTGTAGAATGGATGAGTTAGTCCGAATGACTGTACACGATATAGAAGACTTAGAATCTAAGCTTTTAATCAGCATACCTGATTCGAAAACCAACAAACCAAGATCATTTGTAATTAATCAGATCTACTTGAATGTTTATCGAAAGTATGTTTCGTTAAGACCAGAAAATATGAACAGTGACCGATTTTTCTTTAAATATCAAAGCGGAAAGGGTTGTAGACAAGTGGTAGGAATTCATCAATTTAGAAAAATGCCCAAAATAATTGCTACTTATTTGAACTTGGTAAATCCGACAGAATATACTGGTCACTGCTTTCGTCGGTCTTCTGCAACAATATTGGTTGACTCTGGTGCCGACATAACTAGTTTAAAGAGGCATGGCGGATGGAAGTCATCAAACGTTGCTGAAGGATATATCGAAGAATCGCTTAACAATAAGGTTGAGGTGGCAAATAAAATTTTCACAGTACAAAATATTCAACAAAATGACACTTCCACCCTGCATGTTGTCCAAAATGTTTCTCATAGTTCTAAGAGTGTTCCTCCAATGTTCAATAATTGTACTAACTGTCAAATTACTGTAAATATAACAAATTGATCTTAAAAATGTATTCAGCAATGACTTGATGTTTTCAAAATATAAATTAATTCCTTATAAGCAATGTGTTTTCTATCATTTATGTAGAACACTAACAACTGTACGGAAATATCATTTCCTTACAGTAAGGAAATGACATTTCCTTACAGTAAGGAAGTCCTGACTTTTTCTTCAAGAAATTTTGACAGGAATGTCAAAATTTCCTGGCGATTTGCGGAAAAATTTATATAAATAGCTTTCAAAAGAAATGCTTATAATTACTGAATAAATCACGCAGTCCAAAGTAACAAAAAATGTATAACTATTTATTTAAATATTTCAAATCTCGATTAAAATTATCGGTAAATCCTTCAAAATTTAGATATGACATGATTAATAGTTAGGTTTGAAATTGTTGTTTAAAAACTATTGAAGCAAAGCGTCTATAGTAGCATTACATTACCTTTTCTCTACAGTAAAATTCTGAAGCGAGCGTCACAGAACTAGCGCTACAAGATGGCGTCACTGGTAGCGTCACGAAATACAGATTCTTCACATCGATTCACTACCTTCAATCAATTCGTTTCTAGTCATCATATATTTATTCTAAACAGGTTAAAATTAGAAACTGCATAAAAATAACTAACAAAATAAAGATATTAAATGAAAAGAACAAATTTTAAATATACTGTCAATAAATTTTTGATTTGTAACGATTGACAAATTTCTGCTCCAAAATAATTTGATATGAATACAATTATTATTTCACATGTTATTGAGTTTATCTACTAATTAAATTTACTATCAAATTTTTACTATTCAAATTTGACAGGTCTGTCAGAAGTAAATAACGAATACTTTGTTAATACGTTACCAGGTGGCGTTAGGAACAAACATATTAATTTATTAAATTATTTTAATATAATATAATTTGTTTAAAATATAATTAAAAAAACAAAGACGGATTTTTGACGGACATTCTCAGGTAAAGTTGATTTTATGCTATCGAATGAACTATTTTACTACTCAGTAAGTAAGTCGTCCCAGTAAGCAATATTGGCAATATCACTTTAAAAGTCATCTACTTTAAAATGTACAATATATGTATGTCTGAATTTTTAATATTAATAAGTCAGAATGAATTAAATTATTAGAAGAGTTTTTCAGTAAGTAAAAACAAAATTTGTTTAATTTATTAATGTTTTGTGGAAATTTAAACGCAAAATAAAAACTTATTTAAAACTCAGATTGTAGCTTATTTCTAACAAAAATAATAATTTCATTAGTTTTATCTAAGACAAACCATTAAATCTATGATGATCTTACAAAAATTGGCTACTGTTCCCTAAAATTTTGTTAATCCATTACTTTTTATTAGTGTTTCTTGGATCGGATAAGACAGCCTTATTTCATTATAACATAATCACTTCATAATAGGAATGCTTTGTCAATGAGAAATTCCTAGCTATGTATTCAAAGCCATCATCAGCGGGCCGTTCCCTTTACCGCCGTGGGAGGACCTCATGCAGGCAAGCGAGGGACCATCACTTTCCTCATTAACTACCACCCGTCTACATAGGCTCCTTTATCCTCGTTTCTACTGTTGGACAATGGCGGAGAAAGGGCACAATATTACTATGAACAATTTTTTATAAAGATTTACCTGATAATTAACAGAAAGAAAACAAGATCTACAGAGTTCACTGCTAATTCAATAAAATTACTAAAGGTGGTAAAATAACATTTTTGAGCTATGCTTAAAATCTAGGCAGGGAAATTTTGAAAAACAAATAAAAAAACAAACCATTAACAAGTATAAGATTTCGTAAAATGGGGTGAAATTAAATTGATCTAAGTGCTAATTGCGAATGATTTCTATGCGGGACACATGTACATGACCTTGCCTAGGAATGGTGTTTACAGTAGAAGATTCATTCATTTTAATAATAGGTTTATATTTGTTTTCTTTTTTCAATTTAAATAAATATATACTTTACTAATTGTGAATTTCACCTATACAAATTACCTACCTTATCTACAAATTGTGCAAACCAAAGTTTAATATATACCTATAACAGCAAAGTGTGTTCTCAATTTGAAGCTGAATTGCAATTTCAATTTTGTATATATTGATCAGTTGGACATTGATTTAAAATTAAAAATACTGATTGATGTGCTATTAAATTATATAATTTTGTAAGTTGGGTGTTGATTGGAATTGCTTTATTGCCTTAATTTTGTCTTTAACGACTTCAGCGCAAGATTCGTCCCACCATGATACTGTTTATTGACATTTGATTTGTACAATGGGATTAACAACTGTGCAGCTTCTTTTATTAAGTCTTCAAATGATCGATAGTTCTCACCTGGAAATGATATGATCCTAATACTGAGGTATATTGGTCCCAATTAGCTTTTTTGAAGTTAATGTTATTCCTTGGTGGCATTTGGATGGTAATGTTTTGGACACCAATTTTGCACATTGTGAGTAGCTGATCACTAAATCCTAAATCAGGAATTATTTGTCATGATGATCTGCTAGTAATATCTTTAGATGTTATTGTTAGATCCACCGCTAATGATCTTTTTGGTGGTGGCGCTATCCTGGTAACTGACCCATCATTTAAACAAACTAGTTCAAGTTTATCTAATGTTTGGAAGATGTTTTTCACATTGAAATTATTACAGGAGCTACCCAAGCCTCATAATTGGCGTTCAGGTCTCCCAATATTATTACTGCTTTGTTGATTTCCTAAATTAGTTTTATCCATTTTTGTTTAGATATGGTATTTGCATTGGGACATAGGCGTAAGTAATTAATTGGAATTTTGGTAGGAAGATTGCTTGGAATTGAAAGTTTTTATTAAATTTATTACCTAAAAATATTTCATAAAATTCTATCTCATTTAGAGGGCTATACCACCATGCGAAACATTTCTATCATTTATAATTACTTGATAGTCTTTGCATTTGATTATTTGGTTATTATTGAACCATATTTCATTTAGCAGTAATATGTCAGGATTATATTCTTTGATAATTATTTTTAAGTTATTCATGTTAGCATTATATGCTCTTATATACCATTGTATTATAGTCAAAGGAGTAAAAGATTTATTTTTTTAGTTTGGACTTAGTATTCTGAAGCATCAGATACTGTCACATCTTTCATTAAATCAAAGGTTATGTTATTTGTTGAGCCGCTTTTGATTGTTTTACATTGTGATACATTAGATAGGTTAGGGTATAAGTTTCTTAGTAAGTTGTTTACAAAACATAGTACCATCTCTTTATGTTGTGGTGGTAGTAATGACATTGCATGGGAGATTCCATGTTCAGTTTTCTTATTTATACTGTAAGCTTTTAATGTGTCATTGATTGAGAGTTTGTTGCCCAGTTCAATCTTCTCTCCGGATTATATAGTTGAGCACTGTGTTGTTTTTGTCATATCCTGTCATGTTTGATTTCCTTCTTGGTGATACAAAAATAAAACTTTCACTCCTTTGACTCCATCCTCTACGATCTTGCGCTTTTATTTGCCATTGTTGTACCACAATTCTAGATAAATCGGCTTCAACATCATCCTTCCATCTCTTTTTTTCGGTCGGCCTACTGATCTTCTACTATCTGGTCTTTCAAAAAACACTGTCTTTAACACTCTGTCATCATACCACATGACCTGCCCATCTTATTCGGTTTGCCTTGATATGTCTAACTATGTTTTCAGTTCCATACAGAGTCACCAATTCAGCATTGCATTGTCTTCTCCAATCTCCTGTGAATTCAGTTTTTTGAGAGCCAAATATTATTCTGAGAACCTTTCTTTCAAATACTAGAAGCTTATTGATTTACCGCTGATTGAAAGTCCATGTTTCACAATTGGGCTAATAATCGACTTGTACAGTGTTAATTTAGATTATGTTTTTAGCAGCTTCGATATTTGCTTAATAATGTTGAAAGACAGTATAATGCTTTATTTCCCGCAGCTATTCTTGCTGAGACCTCTTTTTCTATGTGGTTGTCAGCTGTGAATATCGCCTCCAGGTATTTAAACTCCTTTACTACTTCGAAGTTGTGGTCATTAATAGTGATGTTCTGCCTAACTACCAGGTATTTGGTCTTTTCTTCATTTATTCGAAGACCCAGACTACCTGTTTTCTTCTCGAACTGTAAAACACCTCATTCATGTCTCCTGTAGAATGCGTCACTGCATCTATATCATCAGCAAAGGCGAGCAACAGTTTTGCTTCTTGATCAACGAATCTTCCTGTTAGCTCAGACGATATTTTACTTATTGCTTGGTTTACTTATTGTTTGGTTTCCCAAATAACCGAAATTTTCTACTAAACATAATCTAGATAAAAAAGTAAACTGGTTTAATGATATTTTATCTATTTATATTTAAATCTGTCTATCTAAAAGTATTATAAATTATTCTATTTTTGTATCTCGACACCGTTGATTTTGTTTTTGTTTGAAAAGCCACGTATTTGACTGTGTAGCTATTATTAGTTATGTTGGTTCAAAAATACTAACCATAATTATAAAGTTAATGTGGTTGTCTACGTCACTGCATCAGTAATGTCACTGCTGGCGTTGCCGCCTTTCAGCCGCCAGTTGCAAATTTTCTAATAAAGCCGAAATCTGTGTAGGCCCTGCTTTTCCTACACGACGAAATCAATACATCACCGGCAATAATGAAGACGAATTTCGGAATACCTCGAATTTATGACATTCCACTCGCGAAGGTAATTTCCCTCTCGCTCTCGTTCGAGTTCGAGTAACGAAATGGAGGGGAAGAAACGACGACCAGGTCTGGAATTACATGTTATAAAAGTTACATAAAAAGTGTTGGTATTGTCAATATATTAACTCAGATATATAGCTCTTATTAAACAAAATTTAAATGTCTTGAGGGAATTGTTCTTCTTGTTTTCGTACTATATCCATTACTGAACTTGGCTATCATATTGGATAACATTTTGTTCACCGCAGCTATGAAGGGTGACGACGAAGATTGATTTTTGTGTAGTGTAATACGTGATTTTAATAATTGAGATGTTTGGCCGATGTAGGAATTGTTGCAAGAGAGACATGGAATGTTGTAGACAATATTACTAAGCCTATCTATGGGAGTCTTATCTTTTATCTTCGAATAAAGATTATTAATTGTTGGGGCTGATCTACAAGCCACATTAAGTTTAATGTTATTATTATTATTAGAAAAGCTATTTTCAAAACTTTTTAGAATCCTTGTTAACCCCGGAGTGATATCTCTGAAATAGGGTAATGAAAAATATTTATTGATAGGAGTATCCGAGACTGGGTTCCTACTTAAGACATCAGGATCAGCATTGTTAGTCACGATGGAAGGTGAAGTATCTACGTTATGGATAGTGTTAAACAAAATCTTATTTTCAAAAAAGTCACGATGGAAGGTGAAGTATCTTAACGAAGATACTTCACCTTCCATCGTGACTAACAATGCTGATCCTGATGTCTTAAGTAGGAACCCAGTCTAGAATACTCCTATCAATAAATATTTTTCATTACCCTATTTCAGAGATATCACTCCGGGGTTAACAAGGATTCTAAAAAGTTTTGAAAATAGCTTTTCTAATAATAATAATAACATTAAACTTAATGTGGCTTGTAGATCAGCCCTAACAATTAATAATCTTTATTCGAAGATAAAAGATAAGACTCTCATAGATAGGCTTAGTAATATTGTCTACAACATTCCATGTCTCTCTTGCAACAAATCCTACATCGGCCAAACATCTCAATTATTGAAATCACGTATTACACTACACAAAAGTGATTCTCGACTTCACCCTGACCGCTGTGCATTAGCCAAACATGTCCATTCCACTGGTCATCACATGGACTATACGAACACTACAATTCTCCACCGTGAGAGCAATAAATCTAAAAGAGAGTTCATTGAAATGTCTTATATTTTCCTTAACGATTTTTCCATCAATGTTAAGAGTGACATTAAGAATCTAAGCGATATATACCACTTCTTACTTAAATCAGATACCAAGAACAATACAACATCACAGATAACCAACTTGACTGATATATCTATTAACAACTAACCTACTTTAATAATAATTTTCATTAACAATAAAAGATAACATTCCCTTGCTTTTCTTAGATACATCTCAATAAGATATTATTACAATAATACATGAACAATTTACTAATTAAAAAAAAGAATTTCAATTAGAAATTCTAAACTAATATCTCCCCAGACTGAGATCTAACTTCATCGGTTTTACCAATGATCCTTAACGACATTCATATCAAAAGAACTACTTGTAATTGTTTCGGCGCTTGCGTTCTATGAAAACAGAAGCTCACATTCAAACTTTACAACAATTAAAAATTTAGTTATTGCCGACAATTCAAAGAATTACTTCCTTTAAATGTAGTTACATTGGGTTTTTCGATTGTCCTTGGGTAAACCTTTGCGTTTTAAGTTCAAAGCTACCATACATTTCCAACGTTCACAAATAAACTTTTTTGCACATAGTAACAAAAAAACACCACTATGTTGTTACTAGCTAAAGTTTTTTAACATCATAACTCGACATTTCTAAAATTTCACGGTAAGGTAAATGTTTTTTATTAGATAATATATGGTAGCTAATTATAATTTATTCTCTTTTAGCCCTGAAGAAGCCAAATTCTCTTTGGCGAAAACGTTAGGTGAAATAATTGATACACATTAGAGTTTTTTTGCAGATTTCCCAATATTTAAGAGTTTACTATTTAACTTATCTGCAAAGATTAAATTTCTTTTCTATATATATATATATATATATATATATATATATATATATATATATATATATATATATATATATATAAGTAAATTTTCAATATTGGATTTGCAGCAATAAAAATGATACGTGTACTCTTTTAAATTTTTATTCCGAGCTTTCGGACATGGTTATGTCCTTCAGGGAGAAACTTAATGAGGTTGGTTCATCAATGATTTTCTATAATGTCGATAAAACTTATCACAGTCTGTCATAAAGAAAATTAAGAATAAAAATGTCAGAAATGTGTGTATAATAAGTAATTGCTTGTGATTGTAAAGCAATTTTTAAAAATTTTAAATATAGGAATAAGTTTTATGTAAAAATATGACAGACTGTGATAAGTTTTATCGACATTGTAGAAAATCATTGATGATCCAACCTCATTAAGTTTCTCCCTGATTAAGGACATAACCATGTCCGAAAGCTCGGAATAAAAATTTAAAAGAGTACACGTATCATTTTTATTGCTGCAAACCCAATATTGAAAATTTACTTCCTTGTTGTCAGCAAATACTTCTAGTTCATATATATATATATATATATATATATATATATATATATATATATATATATATATATATATATATATATTACAACGCTATAATGCTCTTCTTTGACCCGAACCACCCCTCTTATAAATTTCACTGAATAATAAGGTGGTATACGGTATATCATTCTAAGTAGTGCATGGCATGAACAGAATTCTCGTATGTGTGTCTATTTTTATGATCTCCATTAGATGAATAGATAAAGAAATTTCGAGAGGTGGCTTTTTGGCCTATTTCACTGCGCCCTTTTTGATCTCTTGTAGTCCTCTAGTCCTAGATAACATTCTCTAGCCTGGCCCTTTTTAAAAAGTCTAATAGCTTCGAGGCTGTTCCTTCCATGTAGCTATTTGCCGGTAGTTTTTTTTCTCCTAATGCAAAGAACCGCACAGACTGTCACACTGAATGTGCTCTGCTATTTCGTCTTCGAGGTAACAGAATCTGCACAGGTCACATCTGATAATCCCATCAGCTTCAAGTGCCTATTTAGCTTACAGTGTTCTGTACAGATCTACTATGGCTTTGACTGATCTGATTTGAGTTCTGATTATATAGACCCCTTCTTCTTTTCACTTTCCCTTCTATTATCAGTCGTACGAAGTTATATTTTTCTCCTCTGTAAATATGTCCTAGATAACTCATTTTTCTAATTTTTACAATATTTAGGAGTTTTCTCCCAGTCCTCATTCTTCTCAGCTCTGTTTAGGAGATCTTCAGTATCCTTCGAAAAACCCACATCTAATTTGAGTTCTGATTATATTGAAAATTAATATGTAGTCACTGTTGATTTTATTATGTAACCTTTTAAATGTTCCACGTGATATCAGGCACTCCAGCCCGAACTTTTGAAAATAAATACCAAGTTTAGATTGTGCCGACGAAATAAAGAATGACGGGAAGAAACTAAGTTTTATTTAAGTTTGTAATGCTAATACAGTTTACCGTGGAAATAATTTATTAAGTTAAAGAAAGTACTTTATGTTATTTTGAGAAAGGAAACCATGTTTGCTTTTTATTTAATTTCGGTAAGTTCAGATTTGTTTGTCGCCCAGCCATTTGGCCATATTTATAAATTCCATTACTAAAATTATGTTTGTAGTAAATTTTGTTAGTTTTACTAATAATTTTCTAATTTTAAAATTAGATAATTTAATTTCTAAATTTAAAAATAAATTTGATTTACATTTCACTTCTATTTTGTATTTAAAATATCAGAAGTTTGTCAAGAGCAACTAAAAACACTTATAATATCAGTTTTTGTCACATACTTGTTTTTTTTCATTTTTTTTTTATTTCAATACCCTATAAAAATCTTTTATAAGTTAAACTAGAACAATACAAAAAAAAGCAAAATGCGTGACAGTTTCAACCTCCACAAGAAAATTAAATATATTGCCAAAATTAGAAAATAGAAAAGCTCACATACTTAAAAGCGCAGACGGAAAAGTTGTGATCACGAACAACGGTGCAAAGAATGGGAGAGATACATCAACATCACTGACCTTTTTGACGATGCTTCTAGAGAAAACGCTCCAAATACTACCTGTGACAACCAGTTGGACAGAGATCCCAGTATACTGAATTCGGAAGTCAAAAAGGTAATACAGCAAGCCAAAAGCAATAAAGCACCTGGACCAGATCAAATCCCTGCTGAGCTACTTAAACTTTTGAATGAGCAAAGCATTGCCTGCTTAACCACTTTCTTCAACAAAATTTACAACGAAGGAAAAATACCAGATGATTGGTTAGAGTCACTGTTTATAACATTACCAAAGAAAAGCAGGCCCACCAAATGCAGCGATTTTAGACTAATCAGTTTGATGAGTCACACACTGAAGATACTCTTACGAATTATACAAAACCGAGTACTTCTTCTATGGAAAAGTAGAATGAGTGATAAGCAATTTGGATTTAGAAACGGTCTAGGAACTAGAGAGGCACTATTCTGTATGCGCCTTCTATTACAAAAAAGTTGTGAATTCCGAAAGAATGTTTATGTTTGTTTCATCGACTTCGAGAAGGCGTTCGACAGAGTACAACACGATACACTTTTCGAATGCCTACGGGCAGCAGGACTTGACCACTATGATATAAGACTGCTGAAATACTTATATTACAATCAAGTAGCCTCTATCCAAATTGGAGACAGTCCGACTGAAAAACCATCCATCAAACGTGGAGTACGGCAGGGTTGTGTTTTGTCATCCAATCTTTTTAATCTGTACTCTGAAGAAATCTTTAGAGAGGCTTTGGATGACAGACAAGAGGGAGTAAGACTAGGTGGAGAAGTAATTAACAATATTAGATACGCTGACGATACAGCTATTCTTGCAGAAAATTTACAAGATCTTCAAACATTACTAAATCTAGTCAGTGAAGCAAGTTATCCCTTAAAATCAACATTTCAAAGACAAAGTGGATGGCAGTTGGAAAGATCAATATAGATCAAGGTCTGATTTCTCTTAATGGAGAAGAGATCGAAAGGGTAAATCATTTCAAATACCTTGGCAGCTGGTTAAATGTAAATTGTGACTCTGATGAAGAGATAATAACCAGGATCGAAATATCACGTAAGGCTTTTATGACCTGGAAACCAGTTTTATGCAACAGAAACCTACCAATGAATATTCGTAAGAATGTCCTGAAATGTTATGTGTGGTCCATCCTATTGTATATTTGTGAGACATGGACGTTAAAAACCACAATGCTAAACAAGTTAGAAGTATTCGAATTGTGGTGCTATAGACGAATTCTAAAGATATCGTGGGTTTCGCACACTTCCAATGAAGATGTTCTTCAAATGATCAATTCAGAACGTCTGCTCATAAACACCATAAAGAGGAGAAAAACAGAATACTTCGGCCATATAATTAGAGGACCTAAATACCATCTACTTCGCCTTATAATGCAAGGAAAAGTGAAAGGTAAGAGATGGATTGGTCGAAAGAAACTTTCATGGCTGCGTAATATTAGACAATGGTGTGGTTCCACAGTAGAAGAATTATTTCGCGCAGCAGCCGACAAAGAAAGGTTTCAGGAAATTGTAAACATGATGACGGCCAACGTCTGAATATGGACACTTCACCTAAAGAAGAAGAAGAACAATAGAGTAAATAACAGGTTTGTGTTAAGTCGTTCAACTCAAAGTTCGAAAATCAACTTTAATTTGAGGATCAATTTTTTTCGTTTGAATTTCTTTAGAATTTATTACGAATTCCAGATTAGATGATTATCTATCTTTTTATTTGACCATTCAGAATCTTGCAGGAACACATCATAGGTTTTACTATAACCTTACTTCAACAGTGTTTTATATTTAATAGCCTCTTCTAATTCTATACATTAATAAAATAAGAATATTTTAGAAACCCTCTCCATATAGCAAAAACCTTATACGAAATCCCAAATTAACCTACTAACCTCCCGTTTAGTCATCTTACACAAAATCTCCCAACGACCTTTAAAATAATTAACTACCGACCTGGTAAAAAAGCTCCTGGTCGTGGCATGAAACTTTCTCCGGCATACAACTCCCGAAAACTCAAACAGTGAAAGCGCCTCTAAGAACAGCATAAAACGAGCCAAAGGAGGGAGAAGACGAACGATGGAAGTTTAGGATCTGCCAGAAAAGGGATTGGAATGTTATTTCCTAATTTGTTTTAATTACGTTCATCGAGCAGGTATTCTCTGCTTGTGTTTATTCATATTGACGGGGAAAGACTGCTAAGTTGTCTCCTTAGGAACTCTCTTTTTAGATTTATAATGGTGATAAAAATATAGTGTGTTTAAGTAATATGTATGTTGTTATGTTAAAAAGTATTATAATATTATTTTATCTAACAGTAGTACACTGAAAACTTTTATTTTATATAGTTCCACAAAATTTATTATAATTTATTATCATAAAAGCTGTTTCGTCAAAGCGCTCTTCTCAAATGATCTATTTTCTGTATGTGTTTGCACTTAGTCTCTATCTAAATAAGTTGTGGTGGGAAGAAGTGTTTGTCTCAAGTTGATCATTTATATTTATACCCTTTAATTTGGTAATTTTCATAGATTCTAATTAAGATAGCTTAAGGCCTTTAGCCTTAAGCCTTTAGACAGCTGGAAGGAATCAGTAACCATTATCCTACACAAGAAAGGGGATAAAGCAGATATAAAAAAACTACCGTCCTATAACACTCCTCAATGTAATGTATAAACTCCTAACAAAAATTTTAATCAATAGATTGACGACAAAATTCGATGGATACCAGTCGAAAGAACAAGCTGGTTTTAGAAAGGGATTCAGCACAAGTGACCATTTACTAAGTATGAAAATACTTATAGAACGAGCAAATGAATACCACATTCCTCTATATATGGCGTTCATAGATTTCGAAAAGGCTTTCGACAGTGTCGAACATTGGGCAGTGAAAAGTTCTTTGATTAACAGCCGAATTGACCACAGATATACGGAACTAATAACCAATATATATAAGGAAGCCAAAACAACAATTAAAGTATATGAAGGAACAAAATCATTACAAATAAGTAGAGGCGTGAGACAGGGTGATACAATATCACCGAAACTTTTCAATCAGGCTCTTGAAGATACTTTTAAAAGATTAGAATGGGAAAAAAAGGTATAAAAATTTGTGGACAACGCTTGAACCATCTAAGGTACGCTGATGACATCGTATTGATAACCGATAAAAAAGAAGAATTATTTGAAATGATGAAAGAACTGGACGTAGAAGCTGGAAAGATAGGCCTTAATATGAATTACAGCAAGACCAAAACTATAACAAATACAGATGAAGACATCACAATGAGAATCGGACAAGATGAAATAGAACAAGTTATATATATATAAGCGAGGTTCCTACAGCCTCTACCGTTTCTCGCATTTCGACCGCCATCGTTTTCTGTCCATCCATTCGTCTTCTCTGATGGCTCTATCTCTCATTATGTGCCGTACATTTTCTTCCCAGGCAACTGAAGGCCTTCCCCTTCTTCTTCTTTGTTGTGGTATGTAATTTAAAGCTTTCTTTGGCCATCTATCTTCATTCATTCGTTTCACGTGACCATACCACACTAGTTGTCTCGTTTCAATTCTATCTACACTGGAATATACAGTATTTGTCCTCCTTCTAATATCTTCATTCCTGATGTGATCTTTTTTGGATATACCACACGCTCTCCTTAGAAAATCCATTTCTACTACTTCTATTCTTTTTCTATCCTTCTGCGTTATCTGCCAAACCTCTGCCCCATAAGTCATAATAGGCTCTACCAAGGTTCGATAGATTGTCAATTTCGTTTCTTGTCTAATATCTTTAGACCAAAGTAGAGAGTTTAGAATGTTTACCACTTTTTTTCCCTGCTGTGTTCTGTTTTCGATGTCTCTTTTGGTAGTGCCTTCTTTAGATATTATAGATCCGAGATATTTATATTCATTGCATGTTTTTGTGTTTCTAATTTCTAACTCTGGATCTTCTTCACCATCTCCTATTTTAAGATACTCTGTCTTTGCCATATTCATATTGAGGCCCCATTTTTCATATTCTTTCTTTAGTTTTCTAAACATGTAGTCCATGTCTTCCTCGTCATTCGCTACGACTACCTGATCATCTGCGAAAAATAAAGCTGTTAGACATTCACCACCGCCTATGTCTATTCCCATTCCGGATACTTGTTTTCTCCACTGCTCTAGCGATGATTGAATATATATTTTAAACAGGGTCGGAGACAGACAACATCCTTGTTTAAGCCCCTTGGTTATTGGAAATGATTCAGATATAAAGTTTCCTTCTTTAACGACACTTCTTGCATTTTTGTATATATTTGCGATAGCATCCACATACTCTCTACTGAGACCTACTTTCGTCAATGTATAAAATAGTTTTTTTCAAAGGTACCGTATCATATGCCTTCTCTAAATCTACAAACAATAGGTGGGTAGATAGATTACTTGCCTTCCGTTTTTCGATTACCTGCTGCAGAACGAATATATTATCAATGCACGATCGTCCTGCCCGAAATCCATTTTGTTCCTCTATGTCTTCATATTCTGATTCAATTCGTTTTTTTATTATTCGACCGTACAACCTCCCAACTGAGCTAGTAACAGTTATTCCTCTATAATTAGAGCAATTGCGTTTATCCCCTTTTTTGTATATTGAGCTGATGTATCCAACATTCCAATCATCAGGGATATTTTGTCCTTTTAAGCATTTATTAAATAGTTTAACCATCATCTCGTGTAATATTTTTGGTCCATACTTTACCAACTCAATTGGGATGTCTCCAGGTCCTGCTGCTTTACCGTTTTTCGATCTTTTGAGGGCATCGCTTAACTCTCCGGTTGTTATCTCAATTATTTGTGTATGTTCAGATATTTCTTCCATTTCGATATCTTGGAATTTACGTCTATCCTCTGTCAATAAGACCGCATAATGCCTCAAATAGAACAAGTTAAGGATTATATATATCTTGGTCAAACTATAAAACTTAACAAAGAGAACCAAACAGCAGAGATCAAGAGACGAGTTAGACTGGCATGGGCGGCATTTGGAAAACTAAGCTACATTCTTAAAAACAAAAGATATCCACAGCATCTTAAGACCAAAGTATATAATCAATGCGTACTCCCTGTTCTTACTTATGGTTCCCAAACGTGGACATCTACAAAAGCAAACATGGACAAAATCATAAAAACCCAAAGAGCAATGGAAAGACAAATGTTGCACATAAGACTAATGGATAAGAAGAGAAACGAGTGGATAAGAGAGAAAACAAAAGTGAGGGATGTTAGACAAGAAGTTGCAAAATTAAAATGGAGATTTGCCGGACACAATATAAGACAAAAAGAAGACCGATGGAACAAAATTCTTATAAGTTGGAGACCGTGGGAATATAAACGAAGCAGAGGAAGGCCCCAAATGAGATGGCAGATGATATCAAGAAGCACGTGGGCTCTAGATGGATGACTGTAGCGACAGACAGAGAAGAATGGAAAAGGATTGGGGAGGCCTATGTCCAAAGATGGACCGAAAAAGGCTATATAAGAGAGAAAACAAAAGTGAGGAATGTTAGACAAGAAGTTGCAAAATTAAAATGGAGATTTGCCGGACACAATATAAGACAAAAAGAAGACCGATGGAACAAAATTCTTATAAGTTGGAGACCGTGGGAATATAAACGAAGCAGAGGAAGGCCTCAAATGAGATAGGCAGATGATATCAAGAAGCACGTGGGCTCTAGATGGATGACTGTAGCGACAGACAGAGAAGAATGGAAAAGGATTGGGGAGGCCTATATCCAAAGATGGACCGAAAAAGGCTATATAAGAGAGAAAACAAAAGTGAGGGATGTTAGACAAGAAGTTGCAAAATTAAAATGGAGATTTGCCGGACACAATATAAGACAAAAAGAAGACCGATGGAACAAAATTCTTATAAGTTGGAGACCGTGGGAATATAAACGAAGCAGAGGAAGGCCCAAATGAGATGGGCAGATGATATCAAGAAGCACGTGGGCTCTAGATGGATGACTGTAGCGACAGACAGAGAAGAATGGAAAAGGATTGGGGAGGCCTATGTCCAAAGATGGACCGAAAAAGGCTAATTAGATAGATAGATAGAAGGCCTTTAGTAAAAAAAAATGCTGTAGGCTTAATCTTATCGAATGATTGCTGGTATAAGCAATCCCCTACTAACTGACCAACGGCTCCGGGCGGATGAGTTAGTAAGTGGTACGGCACTTTTTTGTCCTGGAGTTAAGAAATTGGCTCCAAAGGCGGATGAACCTATTAGTGGTTAACAGCATAAGGATGTAGAAGGTAACAGAAAACCACTATATTAAAGATCGTCAGATTTCCCTAGAACAGTAACCATGTAAAGTACGGTCAATAACATAGCCCCTAGTCCTCAGCGGACCTTTAATGGTCAAGAGGTGCTAAGAATCTCCGCGAGGAGGAGCCACCCGAATGTGGTAACTAACTATATAGATAACAAATCCTTTTTAAATTTCTGGACATGGAATGTGAGGAGTTTGTTCAAAAAAGAAAAAGATTCAGGAAATGAACAGACTGAACCTAGAAATATTAGACATAAGCTAAATGCGCTGGCCTGGTTCCGGTTAAATATTGGTCATGGATAAAACAATATACTACTCCGAAAACGACACCCAAGATCATCTATATGGAGTTGAAATAGTTATCTCCAGATGAATCCAAGCAGCCGTTGTAAATTTTTTTCCCTTTTCGGATAGAATGCTATTATTACAAATTCAGGGTAAGCCAGTGAACATTAATGTAGTACAAGTGTATGATTCAACTGCAAAAAAATCAGAAGATGAAATAGAACATTTTTATGAACAACTCAAGCAACTTCTACACTACACAAGAAAGAAAGAAATTACTAAAATAATTGGTGATTTAAATGCAAAGATAGGAAAAGGCTGAGTTACCAATATAATAGGTGATTATGGTTTAGGAATAAGGAATGCTAGAGGCGACAGATTGGCTTAATTTTGTCAAGAAGAAAACCTCGCGATTATAAACACATGGTTTAGATTACCACTCCGTTGGTATCTGAATGTTACCACAGGATAATGAAAAACATTGCATTAGAAATCAGATCGACTGTATTCTAACCAAAGACTTAGAAATTCTATTGTAAGCGTTAAGACTTTTCCTGGAGTAGATGTTTCCTCAGACCATAACTTCCTTGTCTTAAAAATAAAACTGAATGTAAAAAAGATAATAAAATCCAAAAGTTCTAAGGTGAATACTCAGTTATCAAGGTAAATGAAATCCGTGCTGAGGCTTCAATTCGTATCAATCAGAAAATAAAGAAATTAACATCAGAAATGAAAAACACTAAGAATGTGAACATTATGTGGAACAAAGTCACAGATTCTATTATAAAAACACAGAAAGAAACTCTAGAAAAGAAAACAAAAAGTCGAAAACCTTGGATGCCTCAAGAAATACTGGAAATCATGGAACAAAGAAGAAAATATAGAAACAAAAACCCAAATAAGTACAAAGCAAAACATAAATTATTAAGGAACAAAATAAAAGAGGCCAAGGAAAACTAGATGATGGAAACATACATCGAAGTGTGTTCAATCACAAATTAACTCCTTAATTTGTAATCTCACATTATTCTTAACTTCTTAACATTTTATTGTTTCACCGGGTATAATTCAAACATTGTGAAAACATATCATGTAATATTTTAATAATTAGTTCATTTACCTACAACTTAATTGCCGAATAATATATTTTCCAACTGAATTTCCTAAGTGTTACAATTACGGCTTAGATTAAATTGTATTGTAAGCTTATAGTTCAAAGTTTGATAGTATGATAGAAGCAATAACCTTTGTGCTGAGGTGTATATTATTTGTGAGATTATAAATTAGGGATTTAAGCTTATCGACCAACATTTTTACTTCACAACTTTTATTAACAACGTTTTACTGTAAACAAACAACAATTAATTAATAAACAAACAAGCATTACAAAACTATTCGATTCTTATAACTACGTTCGAGTAAATCCAAAGTAAAAGAATTGAACGGCTAATGGCTTAAGTCCACAGTCAGAAGAAACCAATAGCACACACACAAGAATTGAAGAAAAAGCATGATCACTATTATTTACATAAAAAAGTGAAATAATTATAGGGATAATCACGAACAAATACATCTAACCAACTAATTGACAAAAACAATAAACCTAGTAATAACCCAATTGAAATGAAATAAGTATTAAAGATAATATATTAAAAATCTTTTTATGAACATAACAACAAAACCAACAGAAATTGATAACGAGGAAGCTAAAATAATATTAACATCTGAAGTCCAACATGCTATAAACAACTTAAAATCTTTTTTAATATAAGTATCAATTTCCGGATGTACGGTAAATAATATTTCACCTATCTGAACTGCATTTAATTTGCCTGTAAAATTTTTATCATTGTTTTCAATAAAAATGTGAAATAGCCCTAAATCAGTTTTTTCATATAAATATACAGGTCTGCTTTTTTCTCATTAGAATTACCTTACTAAATTCACTAAAAGAATTTTAAATTTGTCATTAAAAGAATGATTATGATCTAGAAGGTAAAGTGCGTATGTGGAATCTGTTTTTATATTCTTAAAAGCCCTTTTATATTCTGCTATTCGTTTATCAAAGTTTCTACCAGTTTGACCGATGTAAGTTTTTGGGCAAACGCCACATTGAAGTTTGTACACATCACTATTTAAGTGTTTTTTATTTTGGCTCTTGTTATTTTTAATATATTTGCCTAGGTTGTTATTTGTTCGGAAAGCTGGTGTTATTCCTTTCTTTTTTATGTGTTTGGCAATTTTTGAGGTTATTTTGCCTGTATATGTAATCGAGCAGAAGGTATTGGTTATTTTCTCTGGTGGTGGAAATACCGCTTTTCATACAGCTCCGTCATATAAACTTTCAAAAAACTGTTAGAGATTATTTTAGAACACACTAGATTTTCACCTAAATTTACCATAAAAAATACAATAGAACTAGTTAATAAAATACAACATTTTCAATTACCTAACAACTTCAGATTAATTTGATTTGACGTAAAAATCTTTTTCCTAGTATCCCTCCTACAGAAACTTTTATTCTAGTAAAAAACCTTTTAGACCAAAATAGTTCAAATCCAATAATTACATCTGAAATTTTACATCTTCTTGAAGTTTGCATTAACCAGTACTACTTTGAATTTAATAATATAATATATACAAATAACAGTGCAGGACTTATAATGGGTAACCCTCGAAGCCCATTGCTATCAGATATTTTTATGGATCATCTAGAGACAAATATTTCAAAACATCCCGTATTCAAACAGTTTTTATATTGGTGGAGATTCGTAGAAGACGTACTGGTATGTTTCACAGGAACTAATTAGGTAGGTATATTAATTCACTTTATAGTCATATTGAATTTACAATAGAAACAGAACAAAATCAATCCATAAATTTTTTAGATTTAAAAATTAGCAGACTTCAAAACAAACATGACTTCTCCATATTTCATAAACCTACCCATACTGACACGACTATACACAATTCATCATCACATCCAACACAACATAAACTGGCAGCTTATCATAGTATGTTACATAGATTAACAGAAATTCCGATGTCAAAATACAACTTTGAGACAGAATTAAATATAATTAAGCAAATAGCAGTAAACAACGGATACAACGAACAAACAATTAATAAAATGTTAAATCAAAAACTACACAAGAAAGCCCTGAAATTAGTATTTCCACCACCAGAGAAAAAACCCAGTACCTTCTGCTCGATTACATATACAGGCAAAATAACAACAAAAATTGCCAAACACATAAAAAAGAAAGGAATAACACCAGCTTTCCGAACAAATAACAACCTAGGCAAATATATTAAAAATAACAAGAGCCAAAATAAAAAACACTTAAATAGTGGTGTGTACAAACTTCAATGTGGCGACTGCCCAAAAACTTACATCGGTCAAACTGGTAGAAACTTTGATAAACGAATAGCAGAACATAAAAGGGCTTTCAAGAATAGAAAAACAGATTCGACATACGCACTTCACCTTCTAGATCATAATCATTCTTTTAATGACAAATTTAAAATTCTTCACATTCAAAATAAAGGCCTTAAGCTATCTTTGTTAGAATCTATGGAAATCAACAAATTAAAAAACACAGATATAATTCTGAATGACCAACTTGAGACAAACAGTTCTCCCCTCCTCAACCTATTTCATTAGAGACTATAAATTTGTAAACCCAAGCCAAAAATAGATCACTTGAGAAAGGCAATCAGCCAAAACAGCTGTAGTGATAAGATTTAAAATAAATTTTGTGGAAGTTTGAAAACAAAGTTTTCAGTGTTTTATTGTTAAATAAACATAAAGAAAACAACAACCATGACTATCAGGAAGAGAGGTAACGTCATTGCAAGGATCCAGATAAAAAATGAAGATATTGAGCAAGTGGATAAAATAAAATATTTAGGAGTCTTAATTACGGAAGATCTGAATTCGAGATTAGAAATTCGCTTAAGAATAAAGCAATCAAGAGCAGCCTTTTTGAAGATGAGAAAATGACCATGACAAAGCACAAACACACGTCCTTCATCATCGTCTCTGCACTGCTGTATAAGCAACTGGAGAGCGAAAACTGCTTCTCTAGTTCCAAGTGCTTTCCGAAAACCAAACTGCGATCTATCAATATTTGACTCACATTTATCATTCTTCTATGAATGATCTTAGTGAACGCTTTAGTGACATGATTGATCAAGCTTATAAGCCGGTAGTCATCACAAATCTGGGCATTTGGTTTCTTCGGGATTGTAATAAATGTTGACTGCAACCAGTTCTCCGGGATTTTACCGCTATTATATATGTTGTTAACAAGTACAACTAGATTATCAAGGAAGTGTTTGTCTGATTTACATATGATCTTTAATATTTCGCAGGAGACATTGTCCGGACCTGCTGACTTATTGTTTTTTAGTGCTGAAATGGCATCTTCTATCTCCGCATTACTAGGATAGCAAATAAATATTTCTTTTGCATCTTCTATCTCCGCATTACTAGGATAGCAAATAAATGACCGTGGCGCGTATACTCCCGAGTTAATGAAAATATTAATCCCATCAATGAAAATTATTTTTACTTTCTTGAAATTTAGTACTCTCTTTAGGCATTTCTTTTATATTATTTATTATTGTGAAATTGGTTTTAATGAGGATGATATTAATAAAACAACATAAAAACTTTTCTTTGTTTGACTCTAATGTCCAGAGTAAAAACTTTTTATACCAAATCCCTTTAAAGAAATATAAAATTAAAGGAAATCTTGTATGAGGATAATTAAATCATATTCTAATGGCCGAATCTCAATAATATTGTAATCCAAATGGACTGTTCCTGCAATGTAGCTACTAATTCTCTCATCAATATTTAATACTTCATCGTCGAATAGTGAGTTCGAGTTAAAGCCGCCTTTCCTATTAGCGATCCCTAAAACACTTCTAGCTTTATAAGTGACCATGTACAAGGCTTATAGGAGATAGCACGGAATCAGGTAATACAATATGTGAGATCTGCGGAATTATTTAGTTAATTAGTCTTTATTTAATAATGAATCAAAGGCAAAAATAATGTCCTTTAATATATTATATTACAGTAGATACTGTGTACATATTCAGTAAATTGTTAAAATTTTAAGGTAGGGGAGAGGGGGGCAAGTTGTTACACAGGCAAGTTGTTACACAATTATTTTAAAACGCAGCAAGTATCATGAGTTGCCGATATTTTATGGAAAGTTGGGTCAACCGACCCGTCATCTGTGAACGGATATTGATACTCAAGTCAGACATCCATCATAGTGTTATTGCTTAGAATGTGGTTTCGGGTCTAAAACTGTACCGTTGTCAGGTGGCTTTTGTTTTTATTTGTGAGAAATTGGTAAGTAGTATAAATATGTGTATTATATAGTTTTGAAGCGTATATATTTCTCGTTATTGGCATGCTATTGTTAGTAATTGATTCTCAATATTTACCAAAAAACGTTGACTTAACCTCATTTCGTACACGTGGGGCCAGTTGTTACAATAATCTGGGGCCAGGTTGTTACTGTAACAACTTGCCCCGAACACGTTAATGTAAGAATATATCGAAATACCTACAATGGTTACAATATGGTTACCATAATTTATGATTTCACTAAAAATCCAATATTATGATCAGACATATTTTGTAGATAGTAATTTGTTTGTAATGAATAGCATACCTACCTACATTTATTTTCGCAAAGCATGTTAGAAACACAGATTAGGTTTTATTAAATTTTTCTATCATGAAATTGTTTTGGTTGTTTTCAGATAGCTTAACATGGTGCGAACGTATACCAAGAAAACCACAAGGGGTATTATTCCAACCGAACAATTTGAAAGGGCGGCGCAATCGGTTTTACAAGAACACTTGTCAATTAGGGATGCTGCTACTCGCTATGGAGTTAATTTTATGACATTGCACCGCTATATGAAAAGAAAATCAAACTTAGGTGCTGAAAACAGTAACAAGAACTTAGTCGGCTACGCTACGGCCAGAAAAATATTTAACAATGCTGAAGAAGAGGAACTTGCCGAATATACTGAGCATTCTGCTAAAATTTATTACGGTCTTACAACTTCTGATTTGAGAAAATTTGCATTTCAATATGCAACAGCCAACCAAATATCTGTTCCGGAAAATTGGAAGGTTAATGAAATAGCTTCCAGAGACTGGCTATATGGATTTTTGAAGAGGCATCGAACTTTATCAGTCCGGACACCTGAAGCTACTAGTATGGGTCGAGCTACCGCGTTTAATCGTCATAATGTGTCACAGTTTTTTAACAATCTCGGCGAAGTTTATGATAAATATAAATTTGAGCTCCAAGAAGTGTACAATATGGACGAAACTGGACTTACAACTGTCCAAAGGCCTACAAAAATCATTGCAAAAAGGGGAACTAAGCAGGTAGGTGCTATCACATCTGGAGAAAGAGGTCAACTTGTTACCTTGGCATTAGCTGTCAACGCAACTGGAAATTTTGTACCTCCATTTTTAATATTTCCGAGAAAGAAATTCAAAGATGTTATGGTAGCCAATGGACCTCCTGGTTGTGTAGGTGCGTCTCATTCCTCTGGATGGATGACATGTGATAACTTTTTGTTGTTTATGAAACATTTCGTCCAGTTTGTACGATGTAGCAAAGAGAAACCCGTTTTGATGGTATTAGATAATCACGAGTCTCATTTGTCTATTCCGGTGTTGAATTTTTGCAAAGAAAATGGAGTGGTTCTTTTAAGTTTCCCGCCACATACATCACACAAGTTGCAGCCGCTTGATAGGACGGTATTTGGCCCACTTAAAAGATATTTTAATAGTGCTGCAGATGCATGGTTAAGATCTAATCCCGGTAAAGTAATGAACATTTACGATATACCTATCGTTCTTAAAGATTCATTTCCTCTTGCTGTTACACCTCTCAATATACAAAAAGGATTAGTGTGACAGGAATTTGGCCATACAACAGAGAAATTTTTCAAGATGATGAATTCTTACCTGCAGAGGTAACAAATAGGCCAATAACAGAAAATATAAACGCAACAGTAGTCATAGATCCGGCACCTATTGGCACCGAAACACATAGAACTCCTTCCCAACAGCAATCTTCTACAAGCACAGATTTTAACTTGGCGATAAATGAACCTGTCGATTCACCTACTCATATAACGCCCCAGGAGTTGAAGCCTTATCCAAAAGCAATGCCAAGGAAATCCAAAGGGGGTCGGAAGAAAAGAACTTCCGCTGTTTTGACTGATACTCCCATTAAATCAGCTTTGGAGGAGGAAGAAAAGGCAAGACAAAGAAAAAGATGAGGAATCGACGTGTCTGGTATGTTTAGCTCCATTTTCGAAGTCCAAAAACGAAGAATGGATTCGGTGCATTGTGTGTCAAAAGTGGGCACATATTGCTTGTGGAAAAGACGATGATTTTTATATTTGTATTCACTGCTCGTCCGATAGTGACTAGTTTAACATTCTTGTAAACAGGTTTGTTCAGATTTTCATTTTTTATTTTATTTCATTTTGTCTTATGTTTATAATATTTTTTGTAGCTAAGCAAGGGTTCTTTCTGTGACCACTAAATAATGTTGTGGGAAGTTTTTAGAATTTTTTTTCTATTGTAACATCTTACCCCATGGACTGTAACAATTTGCCTCATAGTGGGGTATGTTGTTACAATTTACAAGTTGAGTTAAATTGATAATAACAAAATGTTAAATATGATTTTTTAAATAAATTAAAATTAACATTATTTGTGTAAATGTATCAACTACCTTAATTCGATTTTAATTTTCATATAAAAGATCTACTATTGCCCAAATAAGTAATAGAATCAATTATGTAACAACTTGCCCCCCTCTCCCCTAATTTGTAAATTAATTTAAATAATTTTTATGCTTAGCTTATTTAGTACGTGCATATTTTGCATATTTTGTCAGTTTTTAAAAAAAATTTAATTTACCTGCATATTATGTTCATTATTTACATTTCATGACCATATAAATTTGCTTGTACTATAATTGATGATATAGACACTCGCTTCTCAATCAAAAAAAAATTTTAAAACTGATAGTAATACGTGTTTTAGAAGGTTTTTTATAAGAGACAAAATAATCGACGTTTTTATGTTTTGTTTATTTTTAATTTTAGTCACTTTATACCATTCTTGCTTAATATGTGAGTAAAGGTGAGTCTTTTTACCAGGCAACGTCATTTAAAGTTGAACGAGATGAATAAAGCCGTGGGCCTCCTTCAACCTGATATGCGACAAACTCAAGTTGATGACCAGTTGGGTGTCATGTAACGATGTGCTGACCCTTCAACAGTTCGAATCTTGGGAGTGTCGATATTCACGCATCCACTGTCAACTCACATGAAGCACATTTTAAACACTTGATAAAGCAACTATTATGTTAAAAAATGTTGTAATCTGTCAATTGTTACATTTTAATGTAGTTAAAAATAGTTATTATTAAAAAATTTATTGAGACAATTAGGCGTTGCCAGACTTTATGTTTTATGTATTTAAGATCTTCTGAACTACAACGACTTGTTTCGGTCGACATTTTCGAAAATACGTATAGCCCTAATGATTGCCAATCTTCGGAACTAAGATGGCACTTGAAGAAGAAGAAACTACATAAAATCAGAAGTGTTACATATGGTTGAACTCGTATTAAATGGGAGATTCCGATAATGACTTAATATACAGGGTGATAAATTTGAAAAGCCAAAGTTACTAATAATAATATATAAATAAGAGAAACGGCAAATCTGGCAGCATTGCAAATATCAAATATGAAATCTCCGTATCCTAAAATAGATGTACCTTAAATTTTATATAATAATGCCTGATAATTTACGAGATAATTGGCCGTTTCCAGACTTTTGGGCCACTCTGTATAAGTACGTGTGTGAGTTATTTGCTCAAAAGTTTTTTAATAAATTGCAGTAAGTTAATATAATTTCTATTTATAGCTAATGTTTTCAAAATTCGAATAAGCTTATAAACTAACAATTTTGTTATGAGAAAACCTTATCACGGCAAGATCATTAACTTTAATACGTGTTTTAAAAGTGTGCTCGAGTAGCTGCTATCGCAACAACAGCGAACCAACAGCGCCAACTAATAAACCACAATTATAGCCTCATAAATATTTAACACACTTTCGTCGAGCATTACCTTCGAGAACACCTCCATGTTTACAATTGACCTCGTAAATAGAAGAGTAGGGGTCAAACTGACAGAATACTCGTCATTTCCTATTCGTGATCCGCAATCACTTGTTCCTCAAATTTTTCCACACTTCACCGGTCTTTAACCGTTTCTGTTTATTTTTTCATTTTCGGAAATGTATTCGACACGCACAGCCGCCTCCCTCACGCGTTTGGTCAGCGTCGCACAAAGAAAACTTTCAAGGACCCACGAAATTTTTACTGTTTGGGATATTTTTGTTTGTGTGAATTTTGTATCTAACATAAAGTCGTCAAAACTACTAAAGCATTACCTATTCATCTTTTGTTTTGGTAACTATGCATTGTATAATAAAAACACAAATAAATATAAGGATTTTTTAAAAGGTTCATAATGGAATAAAAACACAATAGGGATTAGAGAGACCTAATAATTAAAAAGTTTGTGATTTAAATAAATTGCTGTAAGAAATGTATTGAAGTGTTGCTACGCCACTGCTAGCAGTTAACCGAGCTAAATTCTTTAGATAATTTTTCGACTGTTCTAACAACCATTCAAATTTCGTCATTTTGTGTCATGTGGAACAATTTCACCCAATCATGTCAACATTAGACTGATAATTGCAATTAAATTTTAGTGCAATGAAAATTCAGTGCAATTCAGTGCAATTTTCAATCCCTATGACAACACGATCGAGTTTGACAACTTCATCCAAATAAATTTCAAAATGTCACGTTTCGGCAATGAGAATGTTTAAAGTATAAATGCGCTAATCAAAGAAAACATTCCCAGAAATACAACCTAGTACAGTCACAAATATATTTGGGAAATATTCATGGAATTTTGCTGCGGACGAGAATATGAGTTGAATGAACATAGAGGCTTAGAAGAATTGGCGTTGATACTAAAAGATTGTTAAAAATCTAATGTTAACTTAAATTTTAATAATTGTACTTTCACTAACTGTACTTTTAATAGATAAATGTTTCGTTAGTATGATTTTTTTTTTCGAAAAATTATCCGCCGAATATCCCTCGGACATTGATGACTGCCTCATAATTTCATGACAAATTTCTCAAGCTCGTTGCTTGGTAACAGCACTCAGCCTTCAGCTTCGTGCTGTTACCAAGGAACGAGCTTTCGATGGTCATGATGTCATGAAATTATCTCGTCTGTTATCAATGTCCTAGGGATATTACTACTGAATATTTTCATAAAATCTTACCTTTAGAGAAAGATTACCTTTCTCCGACCAGTTTCCAAAATTTCCCTTTTAGGTTAGAAAGAATTCAAAAGGTGGGTTTTACTAACCTCTTTATAGAAATATCGAAGTTGCCCCCCGCAAATCCGTTGGCAATAGTCAGACATTACAATCAGAATTTTAAGTATTTAGTATACAATTGTATTCCAGCTTAGCTGGTCGCTTCTTGGTAGAGGTTTCATCATCATCATTATCATTCCTCAACCTCTTGCATCCACTGTTGGATATAGGTCTCCTCCATGTTCTTCCACTGTTCTCTATCTTGCGCCTTCTGTATCCAATTTCCGACTGTTTTTCTCAAGTCGTCCATCCATCTTTTTGGTGGTCTGCCTCGGTGTCTTTTGTCTTCTCTAGGTCTCCATTCTATGAGTCTTTTGTTCCACCTATTATCATTTAAACGTGCTATATGTCCAGCCCATCTCCATTTGGTTTGTGCAATTTTTTCTATGACATCTGTCACTTTAGTCCTCTCTCTCACTATCCTATTTGGTACCATATCTCTTCTAGTTATTCCCAACATTGCTCTTTCCATTTTTCTTTGGGTTACTCTCAATTTATTTGCAGAATGTTTGGTTAAAGTTATTGTTTCGGAACCATATGTTATTACTGGCAGTATGCATTGGTTGTAAACCTTTTTCTTCAAGCAAATCGGTAGCGTTCCTTTTAGAATATCTCGCATCTTGCCAAATGCTGCCCATCCCAAGCCTATGCGACGCTGGATCTCACAAGTTTGATTGTCTTTTTCTATTCTAATTTCATGCCCTAAATAGATATAGCTAAAGACCTGATGTACTTCGTTCCCATCTACCCTCATAACATCACTTGGAACTAAATTGGTCATGTATTTTGTTTTTTCAAAGTTTATGTTCAGGCCTATTTGTTCTATTGCCTGTTTTAGTTCTTCCATCATTTTGTGAGCTTCTATTTAAACTCTCGGCTATAATGACAATATCATCTGCAAAGCGCAAGTGGCTTAAGTATTCACCATCAATATTTATTCCCCTTTTAGGTAGAGGTTTAACTTTCGCATATTAGTTAGTGCTAGTTTCGTATTCGATCAAATTCGATCAAAATCGATTTCTGGTTTAAGAGTTTTAGACTTCTTGTATTGAGTATACTTAGTTATTGTTGCATAGCTTATAGTTAAAAGTTAAACTCTCATTCGTAATCAAGTATATTAATGTCAAAGAAAACATCCTCAGTCAAAGTGATAATTATTTGCAACATTTTGATCTGTATCAGGGCTCGTGTAGTGTGTCGCGAACTAGCGTATGGTGGACAGTCATTGGCAGTTTCAATAGAAGAACTTGCGTTTAAACTTTGCCTAGATATTAACTTAGTTGTAGTAACATTCAATCATTAAATAACATATTGTTTAAATTGCCTTTGTCCCTAATTTCCCACGCCAGTGGGTGGTCCTTCGATTTTGAAGTAAATACGTGACTACATGACTACGCTCTAAATGATAGTAAGTTCGCCATCCTAATTTGTTAAACAAATGTCCGTTTAACTCTACCATGATTTGTACATGGCAGCCATATTTACAGTGAATTTAAGAGAGCAGACTGCGAAAAGCTGCGGCCTAAATACACTGGATGAAAACATAAAGGTTAAGATAAAAAAAGTAGTTAGAAGTGATCCTGTTACATGTCAAGTATGCAAAAATAAAGAATTAGGATAATCAAATAAATTGTGGGGGAAAATACCAATGGGATGTGGCACTCCGGGAGTGACCGAGGAGAGGGAGCATAGTTTCCTTATCAAGCAACAAGCGATGATTTTAATTTACTTCAATTTGTTTATTTTAATTAATTTTATTGTATTTTATTTCTATTCAATTCGATAGTCCATTCGATTTTATTATCGACTAGATTCGATATTCGATTCTATTCAATATTTGATTCGATTCGATGATCGATTCTATTTCGATTTTGATTCGATAATTGGTTCGATTTGATAATCGATTAGATTCGATAATCGATTCTATTCATGTTATTTCAATTTATTACATTTTATTGTATTTTATTTAATTGTATTTAATTGTATTTTATTGCCCTTTATTGTATTTTATAGTATTTTATTGTATTTTACTGTATTTTATTGTATTTTATCGTATTTATTGTATTTTATTGCCTTTTACAGTACTTTATTGTATTTTATCGTATTTAATTGTATTTTATTGCCTTTTACAGTACTTAATTGTATTTTATCGTGTTTTATTGTATTTTCAGTTTATTATTGTATTTTGTCGTATGTTATTGTAACTTATTGTATTTTGTTGTATTTTATTTTATTTTACCGTATTTTATTAAATTTCATTGTATTTTATTTTATTTCATTGCATTTTATCGTATCTTATTGTATTTTTTTTGTATTTTATTTTATTTCGTTGTATTTTATTACCTTTTATTATATTTTATTGTATTTTTTTATCGCTAATAATGGACTAATGAAACATCTAAGATCTAACTATATCACAAGAAAAATCAAATGCAAAACATACAAAACGATGACAAAACCGATCTTTGTATATGGATCACATATAAGGGGGTGAAAGAAAATGACATATGGCGATGAAGATTTAATTTTGAGCTATACACAGTATGCAATGAACCCGAGGTCAATGAACCATAAAGATCGACCGTCTGCGCTGGATGAGCCATGTTGAACCGATGTTGGAGACTGAAACACCAAAACATATAATGAACCAAACACCAGTAGAGAGAAGACCCAAACTTAGATACATGGAATAAGTAAAAGAAGATCTGAAAACACTTAAGATTACCAACTGAAAAAAAAAGCAAGGAACAGAACAGCCTATAGAGTACTGATATTGATGATATTGACTGATATTTTTGTTAATATTTAAATTTCAACTAGAGAACTATTGATTAATGTTTTAGTTTTAAAAGTAGAATATGGATTCGTTTGTTCTGCAATATATTTCACAAAAGAAATATCCCAAAACAGTTAAAAATATTGCAAAAGTGTAAGAACATTAGGTGAAACTTCCCACTCTCTTTCAATCGGAATTTTGAAGCGTTAAAAGCCTTCTCTCATCCAATTAGTTGTTGTAGTTGCATAAACGTTTTTTTTATTTTCTTGGTTAGCTTCTCTCAAGTTTGAAATTCTAATAGACAACGATATTTTATCATTCGTCTCATGTCATGTCCATTATCTTTATTTCGATTTGTTCCGTTGTTTTGGAGTAGGTTTGGAAGTAAACTTTTTAGTTAAAAATTAGGATCTAGATTACTGTCAACGTCTAAAACGTTACAAAACGTTTAATGCTTTACAAAACTTACTGTCTTTATTTTGTCGACCGTATTATTACACATCCAAAGCAATACTGACAAATAATGAGTTTCTTCATCCGGTATCCGTTACCATACTGTATAAAGCAAAGTTTACACGTATCCAGTAACTGGCATCAGTCTCACTGGTATGCCAGTGCTTGACTAGGTCAGCGCTAGACAAGCACGTTTACACGTATCTAGTTGCTGTCGCCAGTCTCACTGGCACGCCAATTCCTACTTGGTGAAGTCAGTGGTTTCTTATACTCTTTACAGGTACGTCAGTGACAAGGTTAAAGGAAATCCGGACGAGGGCCACTGGCATAAAAAATAGACTAGCCCTCTACTCGAGACTCATGGCGTTAAAAACTGGTAATACCACTACTTAGCCAGCGCTGTCGTGCCAGTGCGTCTTGCCCTAGTTACTGGTTACGTGTAATCCTGCCTTAATGCTTATGCATCTCACAGTACACACTGCTAGATTCGCCGCAAATTTAATGAAGTTTTTATCGTAAAATGTTTTGGATATCAATGTATCTCATAGGATACAATTCCCTATTAAGGGTTAAAGATACTGTGCATGAACTTTTCCTCTTAAGACGTGTTGGACAATCGACGCCACTGTGTCCAATAAAACGTTGGCTGGTTTAAATTCGAAATCTAATAATTTTCCAACACGAAACACCACTCAAGACACCGTCGAATGATTTATATGCACGAACATTTTAATATTTACATTAAGGAATTGGGTTTTTCTATTCTAACGTTCTGGAAAGCGGGAGGAGCAACAGGAAAGTCAGGTCGATGCGGTAGCGATGGGCCGAATTTTGGAGATGTCATCAACTACAA
This sequence comes from Diabrotica balteata, assembly GCA_918026665.1. Lineage (NCBI taxonomy): Eukaryota > Metazoa > Arthropoda > Insecta > Coleoptera > Chrysomelidae > Diabrotica > Diabrotica balteata. The sequence continues at coordinate 163,892,869 of OU898279.1, forward strand.
AATATGTGCTAGGGGAAATGCCTGTTTTTTCTTTTAAAACTGCTTTTTATTGCTCAAAGTAACTTTAATAAAAAACAAAGTTCCGGCGAAAAAAAATATAACTTATGTTTTAGGTTAATATTGCTAAAACTATAAAAAACCTTTTACTCGGATAATTAATAAGCTATTTGACTAAATCGGATTCAAGTATTATTTTAGGTTATAAATACTGCCGAAAATTATTTAAATGTGATATTTTAAAACGTAGTCTAGTAATTCTAACATAACATAAAAGAAATAAAATTTCGAGAAAATAAAGCAGTCACAAACGCTGATAACCAACCACTTATTTTATCCCTGATTTTAAGTAAACTACAAAATTTTAAACAAAAAACTAGAAATGAAAGCAGACGATGTTTTAATTGCAGAAGCCTATCCGAAACAGGAAAAGAAGAATCAAAGAATAAAGTCAGAAGATTGCCTAGATCGATCTCCAGAAGCCCGTCACATAGTCCTACTAGAAATACCAATAGAGATACGTCTTCAAGAAATCGATCTTCCACAACCCACGATATAATATCCAAACAAACGGCAGGGAAATGAATAAAAGTCGACACTAAGTGGCGGGCGTCGGCTACATTTAATAAAAGACCTCAAATTTATACTAACACTAAAAGTGAATAAACTTTATTACTTAAGGACTAAGTTGGAAATAAAAAATTCACCTTTATTATAGATTCCTGAGCAACTATAAGTACATCCTTTATTCGAAACAAATTTTTAAATGGAAAACTGCAACCAACCAAAACAAACTTCATAAACAGTTCATCTCCTGTACTTCATAATATATACACTGCTGATATTACCGCCATAATATCCATCGATGATGACCCCCAATCAGAAAACCTTCAAATACACCTTAACCTATTAGAAGACTGGATATATAAATGAAAAATCAAAGTTAACCATACTAAGTCTAATTAAATTACATTCACCAACAGGAACATCATAAATATGTCCAAGAATCAGAATGAACAACATATTACTACCAGTAAAAACAGAAGTAAGATACCTAGGAATGACACTTGATCAAAAGCTCACCTGGAAAGTACACATCTTGGCAAAAAATCAAAATCAACATGAAAATATATCACATCAATTGGTTAATAGGCCAAAAATCACAGTTATTTACAGATAATAAACTTCTCTTGTATAAGTGCACAATAAAGCCTATATCGACATACGAAGTACAGCTATGGGGCTGAGCAAATCCTTGTAATACCAAACTCATTCAGAGAATCCAATGCAAAATACTACTGAATGATTTTCAAGGCGCCGTGGTACGTTAATAACAAAACACTGCATGATAACTCTGGTATACCGTTCGTTGAAGACGAAGTCAGCAGACTAACAAGAAATTATTTAGAACATCTGCCAGCCCACCCCAACGAGGAAGCAAAACAACTACACCTTCAACCAGAAGTCAGACGAAGATTGAAAGACAGTGGCTAACATACTTTATTCATCTACTTTCAATTTTAATTTTCATTTTAATTTTAGTTTCAAATTATAATCCTACATTAATTTAATTTGTTAGTGTTAGTATTGGGAGTGTTATCAGTGGATAATTTCTCCTCTTATGTATTGGCAATACTTACATTTACTAATAGCTTGTAATAACAGATTGTAAATTTGCAAATTTAATAAAAAATAAGTTCATAAAACAGCCTTAGGTCACACCATTATAATTTATGGAGAGATAACGGCAACCATACCGATTGATAACACCTTAATACAAAGTCCCATTTTTTGCGCTGATATTAAAGATGAATGCGTTTTTGAGATGGATATTATGCAAAACAAAATTATTATAGATTTTTAAAATAAAATTTGGTTTTCCCAAATTTGGAACAGAAATGATAAAATAAATTGGAACTATAAAGGCGTACTGGACTCAATGGGAATCTATGTATCTTTCCAATTTTCTATTATATCTAAATTGGGAAAGTCCCGTCGGAATATGTACAGTTTAATAAGTGGTACTACTAAAATTTTAAAATAATTAAAACAACACTGGCCTGAATTCAAGACAGATTTTACGAGATCAATTGTTGCCGAGATGTAGAAAATTGGTATAAGAAATGCGATTTGTGTACCAACAGAAAAGGCCCTAAAACAAGAAGTCGTGTTAAAAGGGCAAAACATCTTGCCTGAGAGCCTTTTGAATGACTAGGAGTGGATATTCTCGGTCAACTTCCGATAATCAAGAGAGAAAGCAAGTACTTAATGGTAGCAACAAATTATTCTCCATCCTCCAATCTATCAGCCCTTTTTCATTAGATACAACTGCAGAAAATTATAATAAAACTGATACATCACCACAATTTTCTGAAAAAACCATTTTAACCAATCTTACAAATAAAACTTCAAGCTCGACTTCTGTCTCTACCAATGAGTTTGCTCCAGTACTTCTAAATGTAATAAAGCTGTGGCTGATCTAAGCATCTAAGTAAAAACTCTAATAGCAATTGCGAAAACGCAAGTTCTTCCATAAAACGCAGTATTGGTGAGATCGTCACGCCTCCTTCAGACTCAGCAATTTGATTAGAAAATCAGTTCCCAAACCCTCTAAATAAAAAAAACCGCGCTCAACTATAGTCCCATCTACACCGGAAACTCTGGAAAATTTCATTGATAATCATACCCCACCATTCGTTTTAAATTATCAACGATTGTACTTACTGATTGATAATGTCCAAGGCTCCCCCGACCCTATTAGCGTTGTCAAAGAATTTACAATTGATAAGGCTGGTTTACTCCATCTTTTACAAAGCAGCTATCAATATGCAAATGATAGATCTACAAAAAGCAAGTACATAAAACAAAGCAGCGTCCAATTTTTATGGGTTTTCCTAATAAAAAAAGAAATCTAAATATATCAATATACTTTCCCACTGAATAAAAAACAACATAAAACTTTAATTAAGAATACATATTTTTCCAATATGCTACCAAAACTTTGTTTGTAAAAGTTGAAATGTAATTTTATTTGTACTAAGTTCTAAAAAATGATAATTACGAAGCGATATGTCGCAATATAATATTTTCACAAGTATATCCATGTTACTATTAAACAAAAACATACCATACAGTAATTTTTGTATTTAGAAAAAATATATTTTGTTAAAAAATATATTTTAAAATCAAATTATATATAACCGTGAACTTAGTTTCCAAATTCTTTCCAAATTTGCTTTTTATGGAGGAAAATATGAATTTTCCTTCGCATATTTTAGAGCCTATATAAATATTTTTTTCAATATTTCGCTGTCAGCTTTTTAATACGATTTTTTTTAAGCGGAAACTATTTTTAATATATTACAGCGATATTTTCACGGTATTTTAAATTCGGGGTTAAGCATACCGTCAAGGAGCAGTCACTTTTCCGCAGAACATGCAGAGAGAGGACATTAGCAGAATCTGGAGCGACTGAGCCGATCCTTTGCCTCGATTTCCATCGTGGTGATGGCGACATAATCGTCCAGAAATGCTTTATGGTTCGAGTGTGATTTACGCGCATGTTTGCATACGTAGGTAGCAGCGCCGGCAAACCGAATGAAACATTGTTCAATGGTTAACTTCTTGGATTTATGTGGTGAACAAACTGTTTAGAAATATCTCGAGACTGGATGAATGGACTATACTTTGCAAATAAATCTCGCGGATTCTCTTCTACTAGTTTTATATGTTTTATTTATTTTAACATTTTTATTATAGTTTGCGCCAATCTTGCCATTAAAAGTAAACATAAAAATAGAATTTTAATACTGAATCTTCGTAATCCCGATCGGGGTGTAGATGAACCTCAGACATAAATTTTGGCGATATTTTTATAAATATTTATTTTCCTAATATTTAATGTGATTTGAGGTATTTTTTAAATATATTTCTTATTTAGCATAAAAAAGTTTTGATATATTGATGTTTATTGCAATAAGTTATAAGAAGTTTTGTTTCTTGTAAGTCCTTGTGTTCTTTTGCATGTGTTGAAATGCAAGCGGAGTACAAACAAAGCTAAAATTGTTAAAGTGACAGAAACTCTCTGTATATCGACGTCAACAATTTCTGGGATTCCTAATTTATTTTATAGCTGCTACCATTAATGTTCTAAAATCCATTCGAAACAATGTCAGAAATTACAATACTGAATACATAACTCAAGCCATTGATAAAAATTAAAGTTTAAAGGTCCTGCGCCGACAAATGACTAAAGGATCGAAAAATATTTGTAAACTTATAAATAAAAAAGAAGAAACTACAACAAATAAGGAAGACATTTTAAAAATTGCTACATTAAGAATTTTTACTCATAATTGTATAAGTGAGAAGAATTTCCAGATCCTGATCAAAATCAAATACCAAAAGGTTAAAATGTAGGCTCAGAAGACATCCCAGATATCACAATAGAGGAAATAAAATCAGCTCTCTTGGAGATGAAAAACAATAAATCACCTGGAGAAGATGTTATAGTCATTGAACAAATTAAAGAAGGAGGAATAACGTTAGTAAATGTGTTGAAAAGATGTTCAATGCTTATTTGACAAGAGGCGTAACCACCTCCTTGTGGCATAATGCAATAATAATCATAATGCACAAAAAAGGTGACATTACAGACCTAAAGAACTACAGACCTATTAGTTTGCTCTCCCATACATACAAATTATTATTGAAGATAATAACAAAACGGCTTGTGAACAAACTGAATAGTTACCAATCTTGTGAACAGGCTGGGTTCCGCTCCAGATACGGAACAAGTGATCATCTGCAAGTTATAAAAACGCTAATAGAAAAGTGTACAGAGAATAACGAGCCTATCTTTCTTATATTCGTAGATTATGAAAAGGCGTTCGATACTATAGATCATCATAAAATGCTTTAAGCATTGGCTGCCTGTCGCACTGACTACCTTGATATATCGCCTTGATTAAAAGTATTTACGAAACTGGTACAGCTTGTGTCCGCCTTCATGAAGATACCAAGAGTTTAAAATAGAACGCGGAATTAGACAGGGTGATACGATCTCCCCTAAACTGTCTACAGCTGTTCTTGAATATATGTTCAAGCAAATGAAATGAGAGGATAATATGGGAATTAATATAAATGAGGTAGATTGAACCACCTAAGATTTGCCGATGACGTCGTTTTAATATCTGATAGAGTTGATAAAGCTACAAAAATGGTGCACACGCTCTACAAAGTGTTAAAAACAATTGGTATTAAAATTAACGCCTCAAAGACAAAATTTATGACCAACCTTGTAGTCAGCGGTAAAATTCTGATTGAGAGCCATAGCATCGACCAAGTAATAGCTTACAAATATTTAGGGCATGAGATTCGCATAGGCCGAGATAATGAGACAACTGAAATACAAAAAAGGATAGGTCTCTCGGCGTAAATGCTAGCTTTAATAGCAGCTCTAATTACAAGTATGATGCTATTAAAAGCTACTAAAAAAAGGTTTGGACTAAAAATGGATCCTTGAGGGATTCTATATATTCTAACTTGTATAGAACGACTATTTAAGAAATTTTTTATAAAAACAAGCGTGTTACCTTGAATTCCATAATTATTAAGTGTTGCTAATATAGAGTGTTTTCATGTCCTATCAAAAGTGTTGGACGAAGATTTAAAATTTTCCCCATATTTTGCACATGCTGCAAAACACAAATATTATTTAAGTAAATAATTTTTGTTGTACAGATTTAAAATTCAATTTTAAAGATTGAGATAATCACTGTTAAAACTTTCGAGCAACCCCGTATACTACACTTAAGTTAAGTACAACCCGACGTTCATTTTACACCCCTCGAGAGGGGATGCCGGTAGTGACGAGGAGAAGAGAGACACAGTCCACACCCGAGTCTCAACACATAACATCCTTACGCTGAGGACGCTATTTTTAAATTTATTGTTTACAACATATTTTACATGTGCCTTTTTACTTCAATATAATTTAGTTTAAGACACTCAATTACTATTAGATTATAGACATTATAGGTATTAGTTTATAGACACTCAATTACTATTAGATTAAATTCGTGAAAAATTTTGGCCCATTAATGGACGTCAAGTAGTTCGCAAAATCGTTCGCGATTGCATTATTTGTTGTAGGGTGGCTCCTAAATGAGAAACCTATCTTATGGGTAATTTACCCTCGTCACGTCTTGTTCCCTCTAGACCATTCTACAACTGTGGACTTGATCTTTTTTTCTAAAGGATCGACACACCCGAAATTATAAAACTATCAAGGGTTACATAGCTCTATTTATCTGTTTAGCAACTAAGGCCATACATTTGGAAGTCGTGAGCAGCTTGACCACTGAAAGTTTTCTAGCAACGCTAAAACGCTTTGTTTCTCGACGCGGAAAATGCGCTTCGATCCTTTCGGACAATGGTAGTACCTTCGTTGGCGCAAAAAAAATGAGCTTGTCAAATTTTTTAATACCTGTAGTTCAACTATTAGGGACAATTTAACTACCGAAGGTATTAACTGGCCGTTTATACCGCCAAGATCACCTCACTTTGGAGAAGTTTGGGAGGCGGTAGTAAGATCTGTCAAATTTTACCTAAAGCGCGTCATTGGCAATACAATTCTCTCATATGAAGAATTTTCCACTGTTTTATGTCAAATTGAAGCGTGCCTAAACTCACGACCACTCTCACCAATGTCCAACGACCCTTCCGACTTACTTCCTCTTACTCCTGCACACTTTTTAATTGGATCCACATTGACCGCAATACCTGAACGGAACTTCTTAGATGTCAAGGAAAACAGCCTTAGCAGATTCCAAAGGCTTCAAAAAATGATCCAAGGTTATTGGACTAGGTGGTCCAAGGAATACATTTCATCTCTCCAGCAGCGAGTTAAGTGGAAAAAACATTTCAACAGTCTTCTCAAAATTGGAAGTCTAGTGACGGTGAAAGAAGATGGAACTGAACCCTTAAGATGGTGCCTGGTTAGAGTGACTCAATTACATGCGGGTAGTGACGAAATACTTCGTGCAGTGACAATTAAAAATAACAGAGGTTGTTTCAAGCGACCAGTGACAAAGGTGTGCGTTCTACCCACAGATTAGTGACTTAAGCTTTAGTAAAAGAAACTTTTAACTCAGCTTTATTACTTGTTGAACCCCTGCAGGCGTTCAAGGGAGGCAGCTTATGTTAAAACTTTCGAGCAACCTCGTATACTACACTTTAGTTAAGTACAACCCGACGTTCATTTTACACCCCTCGAGAGGGGATGCCGGTAGTGACGAGGAGAAGAGAGACACAGTCCACACCGAGTCTCAACACAGAACATCCTTACGCTGAGGACGTTATTTTTAAATTTATTGTTTACAACGTATTTTACATGTGCCTTTTTACTTCAATATAGTTTAGTTTAAGTGATTTGTTTGTTTGTATTATTACGTGAAATTCTAATAAGATTTAACCTACATAAACCTACATGAATTCTAATTGTAGGGACGTTTACGAGATTAATAGCAAAATTTTAAAAGAAACTTACCAAATAGTTTTAACACCTTTTACTCATCTTATTAATTTAATTTTATCCACTGGAGCATTTCCAGAAGTACTAAAATACTCAAAAGTACTACCAAACGGTGATTCCTCAAAAACTGACAATTACAGACCCATAAGCATTGTTTCTACTTTTGGGAAAGTGATTGAAAAGATTATCAAACAACAATTTTATTCCTATTTTGAGTCAAATAATTACTTTAGCAACTCACAATATGGATTTAGAAGTGCTCGTTCTACTACGAACGCGGTATTTAATGTTGTGAGCGAGGTGATTGAGGGGCTTGAACGCGGCAATCGCATAGCAATTTCTCTTTGTGACTTATCAAAGGCTTTTGACTGCGTTTCACACGACATTTTGCTCCACAAATTAAATTACTATGGAATCAGAGGTATCCCTCTTAAGTTTATAACTTCTTATCTATGTGGCAGACACCAGGCGGTAGTGTCTAAAGGTCATCTCTCTGATTTTCTATCCGTAAAACATGGAGTCCCACAAGGTTCAGTCTTAGGACCTCTTTTGTTTATTATTTATGTCAACGATCTGCCCAAATTCATATCTTCGTACAAAACCATACAATTCGCAGATGATACGACATACGTTATATCAGGAAAAAATAATGATGATTTAAAAATGTCTCATGAGGAAGTTTCTACTAAATCTAGCTCATGGTTTGCTGCAAACAAACTAAAACTTAACTCTGATAAAACGCAAAATATGGTTATATCTGCAAGTAATTTACACAATGATCTAGTTAACAAAGAGACTATTAAACTATTGGGAATAACCATAGAATTTTAAAAAATAACAACAATCTAGGTGTTGGGATTTAAAAACTTTTTATTTATTAATTTAGGGTATAAAAGATGTCAAATCAATGATGGTTTTATAGTCATGGTAGATGTCATACTTGATTATGCATCTTTTATACCTAAATTAATAAATAAAAAGTTTTTAAATCCCAACACCTAGATTGTTGTTATTTTTTAAAATCATCAAAACTTGTTGAATCTTTTGGCTGTAGTAATACTATGTACAACTTTTATAGTTTTTGTTGCATTGACATTCTGTTATCTTCATCCTTCAAAAGTATCTTGTCAATCAGTTCCACGTTGTTCTCCGAGTGCAGAGGTTCCCTCTCACCCGGCTCTGGAACCCAATTGAGCCATGTGTTACCTTAGTCAAATTTAATTTAATATTGAACATCACAGTTATTTTATAACACAATGTACAACATTTCATAACTAAATGTAATTTAAAGGGTTTTTACCCTAATATTTTGGTGGCTCAGGCATTATGACCTAGTAAGTATAACCATCTTTTGCTTTTCAACCATAGTCAAAATTTCAAAATCTCGTTTGTTTTAACTAAATGGTTTATACTTATTTTTAGGCATTTTCGATTTTAATAACCTGATGATGGACTGTGTGGTCCGAAAACGTTTGTTTTATTGATGTGGCCCTTTTAAGGGTTTTTTAAATAAATATACCCATTTACAAAGATTAACCTCTTTTTGTTATAGTGGTATACAGCCAGCTACAGGAATTTTTCCTTGTGGATTTTTCTTTTTTATAAAAAGACGTATTTTTGTAAAAATGATTTATTTTCAATCTTATACTGACACGTTCGCTTTTAAATAATTTATTAGCGCCACCCTGTTTAAACGCTATGGTGCGTGTTGGAGACTCAATTATGTGTATTCCTCATATTATAGTTGTTGACTATGGCATATCCATTAGTTTTCCTAATACATGTAACGTTTCATTCTAACGACATTTAATGTATTCAAATATATTGGCAACAGCCAGCGAGAAATACACCGCGCCAAGATCAATCACATCGGTGCGATACGCACACGCAAGCCAGCCTAGGCTGCACGATAAGGGGCGGCAGACCCACCTTACTACTACCGCCGCACTATATGCTATGACTGTGCTCGTTGCTGCCCTCAGCTGTTGCCAACGCACCACCCTACTCGCCTCCTGGTGCATTGCTTTATAAATTTATTAGCCCATATCCTCTCGTCAATATGTTACTCTCAGAGGTGCTTTACACACTAAAAAAAGCCATTTGGTTATGACAGGACTATGAAAGGGGGGATCTTTTATGTCTTTATTATCTATGTGTTGACATTCTTTATAATATTAATGATAATCAATATCTAGAACAGCTATTTTAAAAACTGTGCAGGGATTGAGGAAAAGTAGATTTAGTTGACATTTTAAGAAACACACTTTTTTATAAAATTACTAAAAGAATAATCATTTTGCTTTTATTTATAACTTTACACACATTAACTACTGAGCGTTATTTACACGTGACATATACAGAGTGGCCCAAAAGTCTGGAAACGGCTAATTATCTCGTAAAATGCTAATCATAATTGTACAAAATTTGAGGTACACCTATTTTGGGATACGGAGATTCCATATTTGATATTTACAATGTTGCCAGATTTGCCGTTTTTCTTATATTATTAGTAACTTTGGTTTTTCAAATACATCACCCTGTATATTCAGTCATTATTGGAATCTCCTATTCAATACGAGTTCAACCATATGTAACACTTATGATTTTATGTAATCTGGAAGGTCATAAATACATAAAACCGAAGTCTGGCAACGCCTAAATTGTTTCAATAAATTTTTTAATACTAACTATTTTCAAATACATTAAAACGTAACAATTGATAGTTTAGAACATTTTTTAACATAGTAGTTACGTTATTAAGTGTTCAAAATGTGCTCAATTTGTGAGTTGACAGCACCCTAATCGATGGTAGAAGGCGTCTACCACATTTCTCCATGATTGTCTAGAAATTATTCGAGATTCATTGATAATTCGTTGCCTTAGCTCTGCAAGACTTGCTGGTTAAGTTTTGTAAACTGAATTTTTCAAGTATCCCTAATAAAAATAATCTTTAGGATTGAAATCGGGTGAACGTGGAGGCCATTCAATTCTACCTTGTCTACCAATTTATCGTCCAGGAAATATCTCATCTAAATATCGCCGAACATTTACACCAACTATCTGACGTTAAATTTCTTTCGACAAAAAATGACCCAATTGAATAAGTAACTACTATATCTGACCATACATTTAATTTTTGTGGTCTTTGAGTATGGTTTTCACGCATTCAGTCTTCAGTGTGAATTTACGTCACACCAGTACCTTAAATTGTGTCGATTTACACTTCCACACAGTGTAAAAGTTGCTTCATCGGAAAAACATATTCTGTTAACGAAATTTTAATAATTTTCAATTTTATCCATCATTACCTCAGTAAACTCTAATCTACGACCAAAGTCATCTTCACTTAATTCTTGCAATAAGTTAATTTTGTATGATTTAAATTTATTTTTACGTAATAAACGTAAGACTGAAGAATGACCTACATCATGTACTTGTGCAACCCTGCCTGGGGATGTATGTGGATCTTCAACAAAACTTTGCTTATATCTGAAGTTTTGTTGTCATTGATAACTCGTTTCGGTCAACCTGATCGGTATCTATCTTTTACTTCTCCAGATTCCTCAAATCGCCTTACAGTTTTTTGTACCGTCGTCTTATGAATAGGAGAACGGTTTAGAGAACGGCATTTTAGAGAAGCAATTTAAATTGCAGAACTTTTTGAACCACAACTACTGTCAATTTTAGTTCATAATTTAAATGGTGAACAAATGTCAAAATCACAGCATTCTCCATTTAAATATTTAAATTTATTAAAATCTACATATTTTGCACTGTTTTATGTATTTAAGATCTTTCAGACTACATAAAATCAAGTGAACATATGGTTGAACTCGTATTGAATAGCTGAACTCGTGTGAAATTCACACTGAATGCGTGAAAACCATACTCAAAGACCACAAAAATTAAATGTATGGTCAGTTATAGTAGGTACTTATTTAATTGGGCCATTTTTTATCGAAAGAAATTTAACGTCAGATAGTTGGTGTAAATGTTCGGCGTTATTTAGATGAGATATTTCCCGGACGATAAATTGGTAGACAAGGTAGAATTGAATGGCCTCCACGTTCACCCGATCTCAATCCTAAAGATTATTTTTATTAGAGATACTTGAAAAATTCAGTTTACAAAACTTAACCAGCAAGTCTTGCATAGCTAAGGCAATGAATTATCGATGAATCTCGAATAATTTCTAGACAATCATGGAGAAATGTGGTAGACGCATTCTACCATCGATTAGAGTGCTGTCAACTCACAAATGGAGCACATTTTGAACACTTAATAACGTAACTATTATGTTAAAAAATATTCTAAACTATCAATTGTTACGTTTTAATGTATTTGAAAATAGTTAGTATTAAAAAATGTATTGAAACAATTTAGGCGTTGCCAGACTTCTGTTTTATGTATTTAAGACCTTCCAGACTACATAAAATCATAAGTGTTACATATGGTTGAACTCGTATTTAATAGGAGATTCCAATAATGACTGAATATACAGGGTGATGCATTTGAAAAACCAAAGTTACTAGTAATATAAGAGAAACTGAAAATCTGGCAACATTGCAAATACCAAATATGGAATCTCCGTATCCCAAAATAGGCGTATCTCAAATTTTGTATAATTATGTCTAGTAATTTACGAGATAATTAGCCGTTTCCAGACTTTTGATCCACTCTGTAGATTTACATTGTATTAAGTTACGTTTAAGTATAACTAACTGAGTTACCTATTTATAAAGAATTTTTCATTTAATTTTTTTTAATTTATGTTTTGTATTATTCAACCCAATCTGGAAACTGCAAATCCCAAATAACAGGAACATAAAGGGAAAATAGACATAGTAATGTTGTTAGCCAGATAAAGTACACACCAATACCAGCTTTAGCTATTTCTATACCTTTAACTCTACAAGATCCTACGATTATTGCATTTGGAGGTGTGGATACTGGTAATAAAAAACAAAGACAACAGGCTAATGCAACAGCCAATCCTAAATAGATTGGATACACTTAAGCCACTACGGATATATCCATAATAATAGGTGTAAGAATAGTTACGTAAGCAACGTTGCTGGATAAGAAATGGGTAATAATTGAGGCCATACCAATACAAACTATAAGTATGTAGATTCTGTCATTTTGTAAAAACGACTTAAGGGAATTAGCTATAAGTCCAGTCATTCCACTTTCTTTAGCAGCATCCGCCATTGCGAATCCACCTCCTAAAATAAACAATAACCCCCAATGCATTTTGTGTTCAATTATTTTCCAAGAGACAATACTACGTGTTAGAGCAACTGGTCTTTGATCTTCATCTTTAGTGAAAAAGTAAATAAAATCCGGATAAAAGGGGATGATAATAATAACCATAAAAATTATAATTGCAACAACATCTCCAACTCTAACATCTGTTATTTAGGCCATCCAGTCATAAAGCCAGGTTGTCTGAAAAACCAGAGAACAATGCATGAAAAATGAAGCTAACACCAACAACTATTTCACTAAAATGTAGGGCTTTAAGATCTCGAATTTGCTGTTCTGTTATTTTCTTTGCTATCCTTTCTGCTTCTGCACTTAAGTTAACTGCTCTGGCTTTTCTGGACCGAGGTCTAAATATACCGAAAAACCAAAATTGTATCCATGTACATAATTGTTAATATACCGTTTATTGTCATAATGGGAATATTAAACATCATCCACTTAGCAAACTCAACTCCAGGACCGTCTGGAAATCTTGTTTCATAAATTCCTTTGTAAGCTAAATGAGATCCGGATCCTATTATACATCCTGTACCTCCTATAGTTGCCAAATAAGCAATAGATATATAGTAGCACATTGTTATATCTGTAGGACTTAGATCTTCCTCCTTCTTCTCCATCTTTATCAACAATTTTTGCATCTTTTTCCCTATTCCACATGTGTAGTAAACCTTGTTCTTGCATAGCAACTAGCGAACCTTCTACTATGGGCTACATTAATGCAGTATCCACTTCGAAATAAAGGCAGTTACTACACATAAACATAAGTGCAAACGTTTTATACTATAGCCCACGAATTTAATAACATTATAAAGCTATTTTGATATAAAGTCTTGATTATTTCATTGCAATTGCTATCACAATACTTCCGATAAGCATCATGTTGGGATCATTCATAAATGAATATAAATGAGTTAATTATTAATGTACAATTTGCTGAAAAATTATGTGCGATGAGAGGCCAACTCTGACTCAACCTAAAGGTTATATACTGTATGAAAATACTGTGTAGCTTAACAGCGGCTTCTTGAACTCATATAAAACGGAAATCTGGAAATCTACAAATTAAAACACACAGATATAATCCTGAATGGCCAACTTGAGACAAACAGTTTTCCCCTTCTCAACCTATTTCATTAGAGACTATAAAGTGTAAATGCATGCCAATAATAGATCACTTGAGAAAGGCAATCAGCCGAAACAGCTGTAGCGATAAGAGTTTAAAATATATTTTGCGGAAGTTTTAAGAACACAAAGTTTTCAGTGTTTTTACAATGAATTTTTATCAATTATCGGTCGAAATCCATTAATTATTTCAAATTTTGTTATTTAATCTGTTTTTTTTTATTAAGGAGATTCGTTTGTATTGCGAAATTTGTTATCATTTTTCTTCAAATGGAGTAGAAAAAGAAACTTTATAACCTGTACGGAAATATATTTTGATATAAGTGGATTGCATTATTTTGATATGATCAGAATAAGCACTTTCGTTAAAACATAATATTCTTTTTGTTCAAAATATGGTTCAACCATCTTTGTTTTTAAAAGTTTTATCTCAGTTTGTATATATCTATGCTTTAAAATAATTATGAAATAACATTAGCTAATTAAATTGATTTTTTTAAGAAGTAGAAAATTAAGCATCATAAAATGACATTCTAAACTTTTAAAAATTTAAAGTTGTTTTCTGACGCCAAATATTTTATTTAGCAACCTCCATCCCCAAGCTATAATTACTAAAGTGGTTTGTGTTTGTTTTTAAGATTAGTTAATTGTCACAGGTCTATTTATTTTTCATTACAAATCGTTGGTTTCGTATTTGCAAATACAAATTACCAGTTTTTCTCGAGGGCAGAAGGGATAAAAAAAATCTAAATTATCATCGTCTGATTGTTTTTAATTAATAATGTGGGAGTTTTTTGTATGAAAATATTTGATAAAAATACAGTGAGATTTGTGAGCTAAAAATAACTTTGGGAATTGAGTAATTTTAATCTTTTTTATTTAGTAATAATTAGCTAGTGTTAAACCGTTCCTTTAAACTTTGAAAGCTGTTTCTTTTTGAATTCTCAGTGTTTTGTTTAACCCTTAATAAAACAATGCATTTCGTTTTGTGTGGTGCTTTACGTATGACCAAAATTTCAAAGTAATCCGGCAAATAGTTAAAAAGCTATTTAATTATTTATTTTAAATTAAAATTGTTTGCAATATAATATAACAATATAAGCTTGAAAATAATAAAGCAGCTAACAATAAATATAACATCTTATGAAAGAATAAGACTCATTATATCGATATTATTAAAAAAATAATAAAAAAAAACGATTTTAAATAGTGCTAAATTATTTAAAAAACATGTTGATTAGAATGTAAGTTGAATGTTAATTTTTTGCTTATAAACAATAAAAATAACTTTTTAACTATTGGCTATACAAAAATGTTTTCTTCAAGTTTTAAAAGCATGTATTTTTAAAGAAATTCGAAAAAAGAAAAAGTTTCTTAGGATAATGTGGAACGAAGTTGTCTCTTTTTTTAATTGACAGCTTTGTTTATAACAATTAATATATCAAATTACCGTCATTTTAAAGAACATATTTTACTGTGAAAGAGGTTACCTTTCAGAATGTGGTTGTCAAAATTTCGAGGTAATGAAGAGGGTTGGAGGAGCTGTTAACTGTATCTCTGGTTCTTGTTTATGGATTTTGACTATTTTTTAAATTTGTATGTACTTTTTACTCACATTACCAATTTGTATTATTTAAATAAATAAATTGTTAAATAAATAATCATTTATTTAAACAATTTTTTTAATTTTTAATTTTTTTATATACTCAGACGGAGAAAATTTTGGTCAAATTCAAAGTATTTCAGTTTTTTATTTTAGCCCTATTTTATTGATATTTTTAATATACTAGGTACAGTTTTTTAATAAAATTTTGTATTTGACTTATTCTACGGGGTACCCCCTCTGTGGCTCAGTGGTAAGAGCGCCTACCTTTAAACCTAAAGGTCGTGAGTTCGAATCTCACCTGGGTGGAAATTTTCGTTTATTAAAAAAATTAATAAATGAAAATAATTTCTATCCTTGTGCGATCGGTACTCACCGGAGGGACCGCAGACGTTCGGATACAAATAGCGTCTCTTAGCAAAGACAATGACGCGACTTTGCTAAGTATCAAGACAATTACTCTACACACACAAACACACACACATACACACACACACACACACACACACCACACACCACACACACACACACACACACACCACTACACGAGGTACCTGACTGTACCATGCCAATGATCATAGTTGTCGAGGCATTAACCCAATAAAAAAAAATTATTATAAAAAAAAATCAAAATACGACAGAGCGACTGGTCCAGATAAAATTCACATCGCTGATTAAACTTATAGATAAAGACAATTAAAGCCCAACACCTGTCTTCTTTAACAACAAATGCAAATCTTCTAGTGAGATAGAATTGCTACTATGTATTAACTGTAAATTAATCAGCATAATCTCACAACTACTGAAAATATTTGAAGATTGTATAGAAAAGACAATTACTCTACACACACAAACACACACATACACACACACTACATTAATAAACTTATCTTGATTAAGACTGGCTGAATGACAATTGTCCAAGCCAAAAACACACAAAAAAAAATATTATACGGGGTTAACCGAGAGATTTTATTTTTTTTTTTTAATTTGAAATATCCTGTGGAATATATCCGTTAGCGGATTTTCGTAAAACCTTATTTTTCAGTTGAAACCATGTCTTCTAAGTATTATGTTTTTTGTTTCATGTGAAAATATGGATTGGTTCATTTTTAGAAGCAAAATGACTTTGCCACCCACAATTTACGACTTTTCCTATTATTACCATTATCTTTTGTATTAATTTGTAATACGACGATGGGGCTTTGGTGACTGATATCGAAGGAATGTCATATCGACATCCCAGAAGCACTGTATTTAAATAATGATTAAAAGCAACGACATGATCTTGGTTTTAATGAACAATGATAACAATAACAAAAAAAAACAACTTAAATGTAACTTAACCTAAGTACGCAAATAACAAAGAAAAACTACTAAAAAATAACTTAATACTTTGTATTGCCTCCCCTAGCCTCTATAACTGCCTGTACACGTCGGCTCATGCTGTCTATGAGGTTGCGAATATCATCTTGCTGGATGTTTTGCCATTCCTCTTCTAGAGCCAAGCGAAGTTCGTTAATTGAGGCTGGTGCGACTTCGCGACCTCTAATATTTCTACCAAGCATGTCCCAAACGTGCTCTATTGGGTTCAGATCTGGCGAACACGCTGGCCAGTTCATTTTATTAATACCAACTTCCTCTAAATATTGCGTGACACACATTGCAGAGTGGGGTCGCGCATTATCTTGCATTAATAGAAAATCATCGCCGATATATTGAGAAAAGGGTACTACGTGATTCGCTAAAATTTGCTTAGTATACCAGTGTGGAGTCAACGAACCTTCAATAAATGCCAATTGAGTGTGCGTCTCTCTGAATATTCCTACCCATACTCGTTCTTTCCTATCTAATAAGTGAAGACAGAATCTTGACTCATCCGTAAAAGAAACATTACTCCATTGTCCTAAATTCCAATGAACGTATCTGGTCTCATTTGTAAAAAAAAAAATTACTGCATTGTCCCAAATTCCAATGTAAATATTTTCTGAAAAATTGTAGTCTAACCACTCTGCTGTGGAAATAATTTGGGCCCAGTTGCTGATCTGCAACTTTGCAAACCAAGTTCATATAATCTTCGACGAACTGTAAATACACTTACATTATTGCCTTGAACCTCTTGAAGCTGATTTCTTATTTACAACACTGTTCAATAACGATACTGCCTTTTTACTTTTTACTTTTTACAGCTATTTTTCATGCAAATTATTGAAAGTCATATATTGAAGCAAAAGAGAAAAATGAAAAAAATTATACTTATCTAGTGACAGACCGAGATTCAAACAAGGGATATCGCTTTAATTCTAACAAACATCAACATAGATTTAATAATATCACATCTAATCACATCAGAATTACCAGGATACTACCAATAACACAAATCTACACACAACGCAAAAGTCTAAGCATATTTTAATAATTTGACAATACCAATGACAGAAATTTCATGACCATATAAATTTGCTTGTATGTACTATAATTGTTGATACAGACATTCACTTCTTATCAAAAAAAATTGTAAAACTGATAGCAATACGTGTTTTAGAATGTTTTTTATAAGGGACAAAAAATCGACATTTTTATGTTTTGTTTATTTTTAATTTTAGTCACTTACCATTCTTGCTTAATAGGTGAGTTAAAAATATTGTCTTTTTACCATGCAACGACAACATTTAACGTTGGACAATAGAGCCGTGGGCCTCCTTCAAGCTGGTATGCAACAAACTCAAGTTGCTGACCAGCTGGGTTACTCCAAAAGCGTCCTAAGTCCTTTGTGGCGTCGGTTTAGAGACACTGGGAGTCCAGTCGAGCAACATCCAGGACGTGGTCGCTTTACAACCGTCGCTCAAAACCGATATTTAATTTTAAATGTCAGAAGGCAGCCAACAATCACAGCACCCGAGCTGGTTAATGAATTACAGCTTGCACATAATGTAACAATTAGCAGCAGTACTCTGAGGAATCGTCTCCATGACGCCAATCTTCGTAATCGGCGACCACTGAGATATCCACCTCTATCTAGAGACAAGCGCGCTGCAAGATTAACCTGGTGTCAAGAGTTTCAGAATTGGACTGACAATGACTGGGCCACAGTTTTGTTTAGTGAAGAGTCTAGATATGGATTTCATTCAGATTCTAATCGACAAGAGTTTGGAGACGACCCGGAAATGGAGAACGATTACGACATCTTCAAGAAGTGTACTACAGAGGTGGTACATTAATGGTATGGGGCGGAATCATGATTGACGGAAGAACTGACCTCATTTTCCACGCGGCTTTCTCACAAGTTAGCAATATTTGGACACTATTCTTGAACCTGTTGTGCGCCTATTTGCTGCTGCTGTTGTTACTTTTGCATGATAACGCTCGACCACATGTTGCGCATATTGTACAAATGTTGGATAACGAGAGTATTGATGAATTGCCATGGCCAGCACAATCATAGGGCATGCTCCAACGAAGAATTACTCCACATATTGGCAATATCTACAATGAGTTTCAATTAAAAGAGCTTCTGAAAGAACAATGGACACAACTACCTCAAGCAGATATTAACAATTTGATTCGGAGCATGAACAGTAGATGTAGAGCTGTGAGAAAAAAACGTGGTGGCCATTCTTTATTTTAAGTTTATATCTCGTATTTTTGACATTTTATGGTGGTGACGTCCAGGCGCACCAATCAAGCGCCTCGACTTTGCCTAGTCCCTCCCTTTTGAAACTTTTAATTATTTTAAGTGGTTGAGAAATGAAAAGGTTTCATATAAAAGTTAAAATAACTTTAATATGGGACATTTTCGGATCTCACTTCAGTAGTGGTTTTACCCTCAGCGGGTAGCTCTCGAGCTCCTCACTTGAAGGACTCGGAAATTTTACGCGAACACCTTAAGACTCTGACGTTGAATCTTTTTTCGCTTCAGAATAGTGTGTTTTATTTCTACAACCTTAAATAAACATACAGGCATTGTCTTTTTTAAGACAATGCCCAAAAGAGCGTCCCGGACTAACATCGCAATATTGTGCAATATTGCGCAATGTTAGATCATGGCGATATTAATAACCATAGGAAATGCACATAGTTGCTTTTACGTTTTTCATGGCTTCTTAATTCCAGAGACGACAGTGGTATGTGAAACATGGGTGATTTGCAATATATGTTTTTTTTTGCTCCAATTTTTTGTTTTTTTTGCAATTTATGGTTTTTGGCATATTAAAAACAATTTAAACTACAAATTTTGTATTACTTTTTTTTAAGTTGAAAACAGATAAAAAAAATACGTCTATTTACAAAAATATCCCTAGACTTCTGCGTTGTGTGTATTTAAAAATTCTGTGTGGAATATTCTACAAAATTTCGGAATATTCTAAAAAATCCTGCATGGAATAATAGCATGACAGGTAACCTGAGAGTACTTTCGCCAAAGTACTCTCACTGTGAAAACAGGCCTTTACTGTTTAAGTATAATAAATGTAAAAAGCTTCATAAAATATTAATATCTTATAAATAAATTATCTTATATTGTTTCCAAAACAATATACAAAAATAAATGATATTTCATGTTGAAAATAATATTTGCTGCGCCACTGGTGGTAGTCAATGACACTTTCGAATATTTCGTTTTTCTGGAAATATTTAATCAAATGAAACGAACCGCTCAATGGAATGTGACGTCTATTTCTTTGAGTTGTCACTTAGAATAGAGCGGTTCTCTACGAATCTGGATCCGCCAGCAATACTTTTTTGCTGGAAATATGGCTTTGTGTTAAATATCTATTTTTAGTCGAGGACAGAGAAAAGCCCTTCAGAAACGATACAGTACACTTAGACGGCTTGTGTACATATCCTTGTGTAACATTTTCTATATAGGGACGACTGGGATTTACCACCTGCTTTACAAAATGCTGACATTATAGAGGGCACGAATAAAAGGATTTGATCGAGAGATGTTCGAGGAAACGTCGTTTCCAGTAAATATTTTAGGTACAAAAAAACAAGTAGGTGAATAAAATTTGCTTTTGAAAATTTCTCGTTACACTTGACTAACATAAATTTGTATATAACAAGAAGAAAAAAATTCTTATACATAATACAGATAATGGAGAACAATATCGTAGCATTAAGTATGTAAAGTTGGCCACCGGCCACACAAATGCTAGTGACCAGGCATCGTGTGGAAATTCAGCTACTGGTCTACAAAAAGATAAAGTAAAACTCAGGCAGCTATTGAAGGTCGGTACATGGAATATACAAGGGCTAAAAACAATCACAGGTAAGCTAGCGATTATTGAAAACGAGCTAGCAAGATACAACATAGAAATCTCTGGACTAGCTGAAACTCATTGGTTAGGAGAGGGCCATTTTAGAACAGACAATGGCAATTATATTTACTTCTCTGGCGGTGAGACCCAGAACTATACAGGTGTTGCCATTCTGGTCTCACCAAGATTACAAAAGTCAGTTGTCGAATTTAAAGCTGTGAACGATAGGATAGTACTCATTAAACTGGATGGCAAACCACATAAACTTAATATCATACAAGTTTACGCGCCAACCAGCACATCAGATGACATAAAGATCGAGGAGTTCTACGAAAAACTGGAGACCACAATCGCTAACATACCAAATAAAGAACTTACTATAATATGTGGCGACTTTAATGCAAAAGTTGGCAACACTACACAAAATGACGACTTAAAGAATGTACTGGGAAAGTTTGGCATAGGGCAGAGAAACGAAAGAGGAGACCGTTTAATCGAATTTGCTATCACAAACAACTACTCCATCATGAATACTCGATTTAAACACCATGTACGTCGACTTTATACCTGGAAAAGTCCTGGAGATAGATTTAGAAATCAAATAGATTACGTCCTCACCAATATTCGCTGGAGATCGTCCATTCAAACAGTCAGATCATATCCAGGGGCGATATGCGGATCCGATCATACTCTCCTCGTAGCTAAAGTAATGCTTAAACTTAAAGCACCCAACAAACAAAGAGAGATAAAGAGGATAGAACTAAGAAAGAAAGAAGACCTTCTACAGGAAGTACAGAAAAGTATGCCCTCTATTCGTAACGGAACATCACAAGAAATATGGGAGACTGTTAAACATTGCGTAACAACACCAGTGGATCGCTCAAAGAAAAATAATCCGGTGAAACGGAAACACTGGATAACAGATGAAACTCTTAAAATAATTGAGAATAGAAGAAATCTTTGTAAAAGTGGTGTACATAGTGAAAGGGAAAAAGCTAGTTTAAGAAACCTCAATAAAGAAATAAAACGAAGATGTAAGGCCGACAAAAAACAGTACTATCAAAGTATATGCAAAGAAATTGAGAGACATGGTCAGAATAATCAGCCGAGAGATCTATTTAGAAAAATACGCTACCTGACAAGAGACTTCAGAGCCAGAACTTGGGCCATTGAAGATAACACTGGAACCCTGAGAACAAACAGAGAAGACATAGCAGAGACATGGAGATCGTATTGCAGGGACCTATATAAAGATGATCAACGCCAAGAGCTTGTTAGCCAAATCTCTGACGAGGTGGAAGAAGAACCTGATATACTCGAAAATGAAGTAAGACAGGCTATCAACAAGCTCAAATATAACAAAGCACCAGGTCCAGATATGATAACAGCAGAAATGCTTAAAGCCACAGAAGAAACCGGCGTAAAGTTACTTCATCTACTCTGTAACCAAATATGGCATTCCAAACAATGGCCTGAAGACTGGACAAAATCTACAATAACGACCATACATAAAAAAGGCAGCTTCCATAAATGCGACAATTATAGAACTATCTCTCTTATATCCCATGCCAGCAAGATAATGCTACATATAATCAATGAGAGACTGAAAACATTCCTTCAAAGAGAAATTCCACAAGAGCAAACTGGATTTACCAAAGGTAGAGGCACTCGAGAACACCTGCTGAATATAAGACAGATAATCGAGAAATCTAGGGAATTCAACATCCCACTATACATCTGTTTTATAGATTACCGTAAAGCGTTCGACAGGGTCAAGTGGAGACACTTATGGCGAATACTAAAAGAAGTAGGCGTACCACAACATCTAATTACGCTTATAACCGAACTATATGAACACACTACTGGATCAGTTAAAGTACTTGACACACTTTCGAACGAATTTCATCCAGAACGGGGTGTCAGACAAGGATGTATACTATCTCCACAATTATTCAACATATATGGGGAGTATATTATGCGAAGAGCACTTGAAGGATGGGAAAAGGGCATCTCAATAAATGGTCATAAACTAAACAACCTACGTTTCGCAGATGACACAGCCCTTCTTGCAAATAGTCAAGCAGAGCTGATAGAACTTATACGACTGATCGAAAACGAAAGTCAAATATTTGGTCTGCAATTAAACATATCAAAGACAAAGATCATGATAGTGGATAGACTACACAACAATCATCCACACATAACCACAATTGACCGGTTCGAGGTTGTGAGCTCATACTTATATCTGGGATCATTAATCACAAACACAGGGTCATTACAAGAAGAGATTAAACGTAGATCTGATCTAGCAAAAGTTGCCACAGCAAAAATGACCAAAATATGGAAGGACTGTCAAATTTCAAGAGCGATAAAGATGAGGTTGATCAACTGCTTAATATTCCCAATACTGACCTACGGATGTGAATCTTGGACTCTGAGACAATCGGAGAGAAGAAAGATAGACGCCACTGAAATGTTCTGTTGGAGACGAATGTTACGAATTCCTTGGACCGACCGCAGAACAAATAATTCAATTTTAAGAGAGCTAAAAGTTAGCCAACGACTCTCTAGTAAAGTCCATCTCCAACAATTAAAATATTTTGGGCATGTTATGAGAGCAAACACAGAAAACATGGAGCCCGTAGTAATTAGTAGTTCGACTCTAGCGGTCGAACGATCCTGACGTGCAGCGGTGAGCAGCGAGCCAAGGCGACGATCAGCGAAGTGTGCTTAGGTGGGGGCGATTGACCTGAAGCGACGGAGCTTGTTAGCTCCGGGTGAGTAAGACACCCAGTTTGCTCAGGCCTTTGTCCTTTACCGAGGCGAAAAGCGGATGCGAGGCTGTTTCTAAGTTAAACCGCCGAGGGGTTGCCTTTATAGGCCCCTCGCGGAGGCTTTAAATAGCTTCGCGTTTGCGAAAAATACGGGATAACCTCAGTGGGCCGACAGGGATGACACTGTAAGGCCTAGTTTTGAACTCTAGGTCGGACAGAAACGGCCCCTGCCTCTGAGGTTTGTGAAACTTGAAGAGGATCCCTCCCTGAGAAATCAGGGAGTGAACTACCGCGAGGTTGCTGGGACGACACCCAGGAAAACCGTCTGGCAGCGGCTAGGCGGGAAGACAAAAACAGAGTCTTCTGTGTAGTAAACTCCCAAGTCTTTTGAACACTTATGTTCACTGCCTTACGGCATTATGAGTGACCCCTCTCCCCAAAAAAGTGATGTCACGCACGTGGCATCACAAGAAAAAGAAGAAGGTGACAATCCTACGTCACCCACCCCCTCTGTCGCATCGGCAATTAAACTTTATAATGATTTTACTAAGACCCTAAAACCTGAAGCCGCGCTAATCGCCGATAATTCAGATGACGAATCGTTCATTCCGGACGATGTAGAAGAAAATAGTGAGGTTGACACTGATGACAGTGTATCAACCACAATGGAAATCTCCGTCGACGAGGAGCTGAGCCCGGCCACCGAGTCGAACACAACCACGCCCCCTACAAACGACGCAATAGCCCCCATAGTGGACACCATCTCCACCGTAACGGATGCCGAGCCGGAGGTAGGCAGAAAGAAAAAACGGCAAAGGCCTACAGCAGACTCCTCAGAAGATGAGGAAGAAATAAAAAGGAGCAAGGAAAAGCACGATAACGAGCTTTATAAATCGGTAGATCTGCTAACCGAGCAAATAAAGCAATTAAAAGAAGAGAGCCGCCAACGAGAACAACAGGCAAACGCCCAAATTAAAGATCTCTTAGCTCAGATGACTGAGCTCAGAAATGAAAACAAAGCCAAGGACGAAGAGATCAAGAAGCTGGTCAGCCATATAATGGCCCTGACCAAAAGCAACGAAGAAAGAGAGCGAGAAGAGAGAAAAAGAAATGACACCATCTGGGAAATAACCAACAACCCAATGATAATAGCCACACCTTCTACGTCGGGTAGCGGAGGTAAGCCCAAAGAACCAAAAAAGGTAGTAGCAGAAAAAGAAAAACCAAAAGAACAAAGCGAAGCAGGATGGACAAAAGTCCAGAAAAAAGAAAAAGCAAAAGGCACCGCTACTGAGAAATCAACAAACAGTAGTGAGAAACCAAAAAAATCTCTGAGTGTTGTTGAGAGACAAACTCAGAGAATCAACGAGAGAAACGATGAGGCGCTCACAAAAGCTGCTAGAGACACCCAAAAAAGAAGTGAGCAGAAAAAAGCCCAGAAAAACTTGGAGGCAACAAAAGAGCCCCAAGTTGATAAAGAAACCATCGACAACCCTCAAATACCTTCTGAGGTTAACGTCAGAAAGCCAAAACCTCCCGCAATCATCTTAAAGACGGTTGCGGAACACCAAGCAATCCTGCAAAAAGCAGCAGCAAAAGGTATTATTTCTGATAATAAATTTGCCAGATCTGGTAGATCTATTATCATAAATACAAAGAACCGGGAAGACTATCTAGGAGTCGTAAGAATCCTAGAAGAACACACCCCGAAAGTAGAATACGTTGCCTATCCAATAGACAGCGACAAGCTGAAAAGGGTTATACTAAAAGGGCTCGCATCGAGCACAAGTACCGAACTAATTCTTAACGAACTAAGAAATAGAAACGTCGAAGCAACTAGAGTAACAAACATGTACTCTAAAAAAGAAGGAAAACACATACTGCCTTTCTTCATGATCACCCTCAAAGAGGATGACATGCCAAAAATAAGAAAAATTACAAACTTGTGCTACATGAAGATCCGTTTTGAAGACGAGATCAAAACCACGAAAGACACCCTGCAGTGTTTTAACTGCCAGGGCTACTATCACAGTTCTAAGGCTTGCCATTGCGAATCCAGATGTGTAAGGTGTGGTGAAAATCACCTAAGTAATGAGTGCGGAAAAAGCATGGAAACGGCTCCAAAATGCGCCAATTGTGAACAAGCACATACGGCGAACTACAGAGGATGCTCAAAGGCTCCAAAAAAGAAGGCCCCTGCCCCCGTAAAACCGGTGAGCAGACCAATCAACCCAACCACAACAACCACCGGGTTTAGCTACGCACAAGCAGCTAAAAAAACCGCCGAACAAGCGGCCCCAACCATGCAAAGTGCAGCCGCACTCATTACTTCATTCCAGATGGAATACAACAGAAGCATGATGGAGATGATGGCCGCTATGGACAGGGCAACAAAAATGATGGCTGCATTCGGAGAAATAAACCAACAATGTTAGCAAACCACACGGAAGATCTACGCATAGGGTCCTGGAATTCCGGAGGAATTTTCAAAAAACTCAACCTTTTGGACGAGATAATTAACAGATTAGAGCTCGATATCGTAGCCCTTCAAGAAACAAAATTAGTGGAAAGGAAGAAAACTAAATTTCCAGGCTACGATATCTATAGAACTGACCACAGAGCAAGATCAGGAGGAACAGCCATACTAGTTAAAAAAGGCTTAGAACACGAACATATCCCAACACCAGGTGGACTGGTCACAATGGAAGCCACGCTAGTAAGATTAAAGGCCAACAACGAAACACTAAAAATAGTGTCAGCTTATGTCAGACCGAACGAACCGATTTTCGATGAAGACTTGAGCCTAATCCTCGATACAGAAGAACCTACGGTAATTATTGGAGACCTTAATGCGAGATCTCCCAACTGGTTCGACAGAGCGACCAACAACAACGGGAGACGTCTTTGCGGCCATCTCGAAAATAGACCAAACACGTATGTGATCGGACCAACAGAACCGACATGTTTTCATGGACAACTTCCAACACACATAGACATTGCAATCCTACACAACGTGGGTCAACAATATGAGATACACTCTCTAAATGAAGGCGATTCAACGCACAATGTAATCGTCCTGACCCTGGGAGCAATAGAATTAAACTATTTGCAACCCCACAAAAGAAAAATAACAAATTGGTCAAACTACAGAAGAATTGTGAGCGAAAACATCGGTAACATTCCAACAATAAATAACATCACAGAACTAGAAGACACTGTAACAAAACTAGAAAACACGATAACAAACGCTATCGATGCCAGCTCCAAAACGGAAACAGTAGCAAGACAAAAAGGAAGATTCGGAGACATAAGTCACGAACTACAAGAATTAATCCAAGAAAAGAACAGAAAAAGAAGAAGAGCTTACCGTACTAGAACAGTAGAAGACAAAAGGATTGCAAATGAGCTAGACCGGGAAGTTAAAAGACAACTACGTAATCACAGAAATGAAAGCTGGGACAACTATATCCAAGATCTAGACCCTAATAAATCTGCCTTCTGGAAGTTATCAAAAATCCTCCGACAGGACAAGAAACCCATACCTCCACTACACGGAGTAAACGGGATTGTCCATACGGAAATAGACAAAGCTGAAGTCCTAAAGGACGAACTAGAAAGAGCATGCAGAAACAATGAAAACCCCAACGAAGACATAGACTTCGAAGAAGAGGTAGAAAGAACAGCCAGAAGAATAAAGAGAAGAAAGGGCAGAGTAGGAATTACACATACCTCCCCCGAAGAAATAAAAGAGCTTATAAAGCTAACTAACGCCAAAAAAGCCCCAGGTCCTGATAATATCACAAACAGGGCACTGAAAAATCTACCCAACAAAGCTATTGTCTACATAACAAACATCGTTAACAGCATGCTTAAACTACGATATTTTCCAGATAGATGGAAAGAGGCACATATAATCATGATAAAGAAACCAGGGAAAGACGGCGCTTTTCCACAAAATTACAGACCTATCAGCTTATTATCATCAATAAGCAAGATAGCAGAAAGAGTCATACTAAAAAGACTCAACGATGAATCGGAAGCACTAGGCACCATACCAGAAGCGCAATTCGGATTCAGAAGCGAACATTCGTGTGAACTACAAGTTCTACGGTTCACGGAATTTGCAACGAAAGGCTTTAATGAAAAAATGTACACGGCAACAGCATTTCTGGACGTCAGTAAAGCATTTGACAGGGTCTGGCATGAAGGACTCATATACAAAATGAACACCATGGGGTACAGCGAGGCTATGACATGCCTCCTTGGATCATACCTAGCCAACAGAAGGTTCAGGGTTCGAACAGGGGCAACCCTGTCCGAAGTCGGAATCCTGGAGGCAGGTGTGCCTCAGGGAGCTGTGCTGTCGCCTTACCTGTATACCATCTATACGGCCGACACGCCAAAAGAACCAGGATCCCTGTTGAGTCTTTACGCTGACGACACAGCAATAGCTGTTAGCTGGAGGAATCCAGATCATGCAGCTAATCATCTGCAGAGAGCACTAAGTAGATTTGAAAGATGGTGCATCAAATGGAAAATCGCCTTAAACCCGGACAAAACACAGGCTGTAATGTTTAGTCACAGAAGAAGTGTACCTAACCGCGAATTAATGATCGGAAACACCCCAGTAGAGTGGACAAATGAGGCCAAATACCTAGGGGTGTTACTAGACAAAAAACTCACCTTTACGCAGCACATAAACCAGCAAACGTACAGAGCCAAAGCGCTGAAAAGTCAGCTCTCAACGCTTATAGGCAGAAGAAGCAAGCTAAGATTTAAAACTAAAATCAGAATAGCTAATAGTATTATCCTGCCAGTCCTATCAAAAGGTGAAACAAGCAGCTGGTCTTCAGAAATCCAACACAGCTAACAAACTGCGAGACCAACAGGGGAATATCATCACAGACAAAAATCAAGAAATCCGCATATGGACAAAATACATACAAGAACTCTTTGATGATACTAGATCCGAACAACCTCCATCTTACATATGTGATGACCACTTACCAATCACATCAGATGAAGTGCAAAAAGCCATATTACAACTAAAAGATGGCAAAGCTCCTGGACCTGACAATGCATATGCTGAGCTCATAAAACTATTTAACACCGACGGTATTCAACACCTAACAAAGGTATTTAATGATATATACTTAAGCGGAGTAATACCAAGAACATGGCTTAAGTCGACCTTTATTACTTTACCAAAGAAAACAAAATCCGTATCCTGCAGTGATTTCCGAACCATCAGCTTAATGAGTCATATTTTAAAATTATTTCTAAAAATCATACATCAAAGGATATATAGACTGTGCGAAGAAAAAATCAGCCGTACACAGTTTGGTTTTCGGAATGCAGTGGGTACGAGAGAGGCTCTCTTTAGTATACAAGTGCTATTCCAACGATGTAGAGACGTGAACTGCGACATTTATGCGTGCTTCATTGACTACCATAAAGCGTTCGATACAGTAAAGCACGACAAGCTGATGGAGATACTAACCAATATTGGAATAAACACTTGTGATTTAAGAATTGTCAGCAATCTGTACTGGAATCAAACATCATCTATCCGGACAGAGGCAGGAGAATCCGACGACATCAAAATCAAACGTGGCGTCCGTCAGGGATGTATACTATCACCACTGCTGTTTAATATATACTCTGAGGAAATCTTTCAAGAAGCAGTGGGTGATGTTGAAGCCGGAATTCGAATCAACGGAGAATTAATCAATAACATTAGATACGCGGACGACACGGTAGTATTTGCTGACAGCTCTGAAGCCCTCCAGGAGTTAATGAACAGAATCACAGAGGTCAGTCAGAGATACGGACTTTCACTAAACACCAAGAAAACAAAATGCATGATGATCTCTAAGAAGGAACAGCAATTTGAACAAATCAGTGTAAACGGTCAACAAATAGAAAGAGTAAAAACATACACCTACCTTGGTACGAACGTCAATGAAAATTGGGACCATTCCATAGAAATCAAATGTAGAATAGAGAAAGCAAGATCTGCATTTCAAAAAATGGCCAAGTTATTCAAATGTCATGATTTATCAATGCCCATAAAAATCAGGTTACTACGATGTTATATCTTTCCTATACTGTTGTACGGAGTTGAGTCATGGACTCTCACAGACGCCACCTGCAAGAAAATTGAGGCTTTTGAAATGTGGCTTTATCGTCGCATCCTGAAGATATCGTACACCGACCACGTTACTAATGAGGGTGTTCTGTTGAGAATGAAAAAAGAAAAAGAGCTGTTAACCACAATAAAAACAGCTAAAATCGAATACCTCGGTCACATCATGAGGAACAGCGAAAGATATGGACTGCTGCAACTAATCTTGCAGGGAAAAGTAGAAGGAAAACGGGGACCAGGAAGGCGAAGGATTTCCTGGCTGAAAAATCTACGAACGTGGTTCAATACAACAACCACAAATCTTTTTAGAGCAGCAGTGTGTAAAGTGCAGATTGCTATGATGGTCGCCAACATCCGAAACGGATAGGCACTACAAGAAGAAGAAGAAGTCCTATCATATGCCTCCGCAGCATGGGGACACACCTGTAAAACAAACAGGAAAAAGATACAGACAGCTCAAAATCAATTGATAAGAGATGCTCTAAATCTACCGAGATATGTACCTCTGAGAAATTTATACAGAGACTCAGGACAAACAAGGATCCTACATACAATGGATAAAAAGGCATATGAACTTTTTAACGGATTAAATAACCACCCAAGTAGCATGCTAAGAGAGCTGACTAACTACAATGCAAACACCAGGACACTACACAGAAGACCTAAACAGCAAATAGCCGGATATAGGGTCCCAAACTAATAAATGAAGAATGAGATGGTCGCAAAAACGTCAAATAAAAAAGAATGCAGTCATCAGAAAAACAACCCCCAAAAAAATATCTTATTTTTAGGACTCTGGCGAGAGGGTACAGGTGCCAAGGCACTTAGTTAAGGACAATATACACCGGGGTGTGTGGAGGCCATATACACCCTGCAATGCACACCCCACCACACCGCACACATATTTAGCATGTAAGAGTAAAAGGGTAAGAATTGTGCAGGCATTTTATTGTTCCATCGCCAAGGAAGACCCCCAAAACCCCACAAAAAAAAAAAAAAAAAAAAAAAAAAAAAAAAAATGGTTGTTTTTCTTTTAAATTAAGTAGATTTATTTCAAATTAAATTCAAATAACTGAACGTAACGTAATCTAATACCAATTTTCTATATAGAAGACCCGTCAGGCCTTCTATATACCGCTGATGCGGAATTGGCCCTTAAGGCGGATCTAATGTATACTGATCCTTTCGCGACTCCCGAGCACTGAGACCATGTGCGGCAAACATGAGCTTGGTGGCCGGACCCTCTCGGGTGCCCAGCCGGCGAGGAGAACAAAATTTATTTTGCCAAATCGGCGGCTGAGTGACCGAGCACACACATATCTTTCCGGGCATGAAGTCGACAGCCCAGGCTGTCGACTTCATGTGCGGAACACACACGCTATTTTTATTATTTTTTATGTTAGGGACTTCAGTCCCGAAGTGCAGTCCGAGTAAAATCAATAGAGTCAGTAAAGTAATTAGGGAGAAAAGCCTAGATGTGGCTACCCCTACAGTTAGGTGGCATAACCACAGTCATTAAAAACAGGAGATGTCTCATTACCCAGGGCATCTCAGGTAACTTTCAGATCATAGCCTCCTCACGTCAGTCGTACGATGAGGAGGGGTGGAGGAAAAGCCTGGGGGTCAGATAGGTACCACTTCAACTAGTGAAGTGTGACCGGTTTGATCTTCGGACATGTGGATCCCATTCTTATATTGGTATACACATGTTCCTAGGGGTAGGGTTGATCGCTTAGCGTGATTGTGTGTGTGTGAGTTTGTTAGCCAAATCTCTGACGAGGTGGAAGAAGAACCTGATATACTCGAAAATGAAGTAAGACAGGCTATCAACAAGCTCAAATATAACAAAGCACCAGGTCCAGATATGATAACAGCAGAAATGCTTAAAGCCACAGAAGAAACCGGCGTAAAGTTACTTCATCTACTCTGTAACCAAATATGGCATTCCAAACAATGGCCTGAAGACTGGACAAAATCTACAATAACGACCATACATAAAAAAGGCAGCTTCCATAAATGCGACAATTATAGAACTATCTCTCTTATATCCCATGCCAGCAAGATAATGCTACATATAATCAATGAGAGACTGAAAACATTCCTTCAAAGAGAAATTCCACAAGAGCAAACTGGATTTACCAAAGGTAGAGGCACTCGAGAACACCTGCTGAATATAAGACAGATAATCGAGAAATCTAGGGAATTCAACATCCCACTATACATCTGTTTTATAGATTACCGTAAAGCGTTCGACAGGGTCAAGTGGAGACACTTATGGCGAATACTAAAAGAAGTAGGCGTACCACAACATCTAATTACGCTTATAACCGAACTATATGAACACACTACTGGATCAGTTAAAGTACTTGACACACTTTCGAACGAATTTCATCCAGAACGGGGTGTCAGACAAGGATGTATACTATCTCCACAATTATTCAACATATATGGGGAGTATATTATGCGAAGAGCACTTGAAGGATGGGAAAAGGGCATCTCAATAAATGGTCATAAACTAAACAACCTACGTTTCGCAGATGACACAGCCCTTCTTGCAAATAGTCAAGCAGAGCTGATAGAACTTATACGACTGATCGAAAACGAAAGTCAAATATTTGGTCTGCAATTAAACATATCAAAGACAAAGATCATGATAGTGGATAGACTACACAACAATCATCCACACATAACCACAATTGACCGGTTCGAGGTTGTGAGCTCATACTTATATCTGGGATCATTAATCACAAACACAGGGTCATTACAAGAAGAGATTAAACGTAGATCTGATCTAGCAAAAGTTGCCACAGCAAAAATGACCAAAATATGGAAGGACTGTCAAATTTCAAGAGCGATAAAGATGAGGTTGATCAACTGCTTAATATTCCCAATACTGACCTACGGATGTGAATCTTGGACTCTGAGACAATCGGAGAGAAGAAAGATAGACGCCACTGAAATGTTCTGTTGGAGACGAATGTTACGAATTCCTTGGACCGACCGCAGAACAAATAATTCAATTTTAAGAGAGCTAAAAGTTAGCCAACGACTCTCTAGTAAAGTCCATCTCCAACAATTAAAATATTTTGGGCATGTTATGAGAGCAAACACAGAAAACATGGAAAGACTCATAATACAAGGAAAGGTAGAAGGCCGAAGATCATGAGGAAGATCCCAACGATTCAAAATCATTGTGATTTGCTTAAGTTCCAACGGTTAAGGCACCTTGTCAGATCAAAAATCAGTGTGGCACACAATGTATATGTCGAGAATATCCAAATTGCTTTATCCATCAACCCCAAGAAGTTTTGGTCGTACGTAAATTCGAAAAATAATAGTTCAAGAATTCCTGGTGTAATGAAATATAATGGTATTACTACCTCCGACGCACAAAATATTGTGAATGTGTTTGCAGAATTTTTCAAGAGTGTTTTTCTGTCATCAGATATTAATTTTAAGGCTAACTCTTCCTCAGTTAACGCAGATTACTTAAATTTTTATCCTATTTTATAGTCTGAGATAATTTTTGCTAGTAAGAAATTGAAAGACAAAATGACGTGTGAACCTGATAATATTCCATTCTTTTTGGTTAAGAATTGTATAGGTGTCTTAACTGTGCCACTATTAAAAATTTTTAATTTATGTCTTCTTAACAAGGAATATCCGAGTCTCTGGAAGGAGTCAAAAGTGTGCCCAATATTCAAAACTGGTGAAAAGGGTCAGGTAGAAAACTACAGACCAATTTCCATTATTTGCAATCTGTCGAAAGTCTTTGAAATAGTTTTGAATAATCGTATTTATTCACGCACTCGTAATCAGCTGTCTCAATATCAACATGGTTTTGTCTCCAATCGGTCCACTGTGACAAACTTATTAATGGTCACACAATATATCTCAGCGGCCCTAGATAATAGAAGTCAAGTTGACGTCATATATACTGACTTTACGAAGGCGTTCGACAGAATTCACCACGGCGTATTACTTTCTAAATTGTGTCTCTTTGGTCTTTCTGAGGATGCCGTGACTTTTATGAGGTCTTACTTGTCAAATAGAACGCAGTTTGTTGCTTATAATGGTTACAAATCGGAAAAGTACCTAGCTTCTTCAGGGGTTCCACAAGGTTCTAATCTAGGTCCATTATTGTTCTTGTTATTTATTAACGATCTGTGTGAATTAATTTCTGCACCATGTTTATGTTATGCCGATGATTTAAAGATTTATTCATTGATAAGCGACCTTAATGATTGTCATTTTCTGCAGAGTGAACTGAATCGTGTATACACTGAATGGTGTAATGCAAATCATTTGAATCTTAATGCCAATAAGTGCAAAGTAGTTAGTTATTCTAGGAAACAGTCTAATATATACCATCCTTATATTATCGATGGCAATAAACTTGAACGTTTGAATAAAATTAAAGACCTTGGAGTTACATTTGATTATAAACTCACCTTTGTTGAACATGTTAATTTAAAGGTTAAAGAAGCACTTAAATCTTATGGATTCATAATTAGAAATAGTCGAAATCTCACTAATACTAAGGCAATTAAATTACTTTATTACACTTTTGTACGCTGTAAACTGGAATATGCCTCTGTCATTTGGTCACCTTTTTATGATGTACATATCCAAATTATAGAGCAGGTGCAGCGTAAATTTTTAAAATTTTTGTCTTTCAAAATTAACGGCATATATCCCAAGAGGGGCATCAGCAATAGTGAGTTGTGTAGCGGTTTGGACGTAGTATCATTAGAATCTAGACGAATTAATGCCTCCCTAATATTCCTGTACAAGCTACTACATAATCTCATTGACTGCCCTGATATTCTTCGACAAATAAATTTTAACGTTCCATCTTATCCAGTGAGAAATTCGATTACGTTCAGAAATACACAAGCTAGAACTAATCTTATGTTAAATTCTCCTCTATTTCTCATGTGCAACTATTATAATTCCTTAAGTGCTTACTGCGATATATTTCACTGCAGTTTAAAGCAGCTTACTAGGATGGCTGAGATCTACCTAGGTGATTGAGTGTTTCTTTATGTTAAGGTAAAATACTCGAAAAATGTGTTATTTAGTTAGTACCTATGAATTATTAATATTTCATTTAACTTTAGTATTGTATTTTGTCCTATAAATGGATTCTGTTGGACAATAAACGCTATAATTAATATTATTATTATAATGATTTTGTTATTCCGTGTAATAAAATAAACTTATGTCTCAAAAGTATTTGTAAATATATCACAATTTATTTCTAAATGTTATAGATTTCAATATTTTTATAACATCATGTCGAACAAAATGTTCTAATCTGAATGCATGTCAACCTAGGGGACATTTACCTCTTATAACTATAATTTTGCTCTGTAACAGGTGCATTTACCTCTAGATGCAGTGGCTAGAGTGGTATGGCGTGTTGCATACATGCGTGCAACCTGTCACAACGTGAAAACATAAATGAATTAAAGGTTTCACATTGAGTTTGAGCACCGATAGAATTATACGGGGAACTACGTACTTAGCTAAGGAATATCCGTTTTAACTTCGAATTTTGATGTTATCGCGTTCATGACCGAAATAAATTTGCTTAAACATGACCGAGAAAAGCTAAGTGAAATTTAAACATTTTTAAGAACTTAATATGTCAATAAATTTGTACTTCGAACTAAGAGACCAATAAATTCAAAAGCAACTTACAGTAAACAGATATCGCAGGCAATCGGGACAATATTCTCATAAAATAAGTTATTTTAACATTTTTTTATAAGTAAATTACTAACTAATTATTATATATTACTTCAAAATTAATTTTAAAAACCCTTTGCAATTACCGCCAATGGCCGTATCCAAAAATCTTTAGTTTGTAACTCTCTCTCTCTCTCTCTCCTCTCTCTCTCTCTCTCTCTCTCTCTCTCTCTCTCTCTCTCTCTCTCTCTCTCTCTCTCTCTCCCTCTCTTCAATCCTGACCCCCCAGGGGGAGTGTAGTGGTCGACGTGATGTCGTGTATTGTCCGTCTCCAGAGATCTCTGTCTCTGGTCATTTCTTTTAATTCATGCATAGGTCTTTGGCATATTCCTGTAATTTGATCTATCCATCTTGTTGGGGATCTTCCTCGTGATCTTCGGCCTTCTACCTTTCCTTGTATTATGAGTCTTTCCATGTTTTCTGTGTTTGCTCTCATAACATGCCCAAAATATTTTAATTGTTGGAGATGGACTTTACTAGAGAGTCGTTGGCTAACTTTTAGCTCTCTTAAAATTGAATTATTTGTTCTGCGGTCGGTCCAAGGAATTCGTAACATTCGTCTCCAACAGAACATTTCAGTGGCGTCTATCTTTCTTCTCTCCGATTGTCTCAGAGTCCAAGATTCACATCCGTAGGTCAGTATTGGGAATATTAAGCAGTTGATCAACCTCATCTTTATCGCTCTTGAAATTTGACAGTCCTTCCATATTTTGGTCATTTTTGCTGTGGCAACTTTTGCTAGATCAGATCTACGTTTAATCTCTTCTTGTAATGACCCTGTGTTTGTGATTAATGATCCCAGATATAAGTATGAGCTCACAACCTCGAACCGGTCAATTGTGGTTATGTGTAGATGATTGTTGTGTAGTCTATCCACTATAATGATCTTTGTCTTTGATATATTTAATTGCAGACCAAATATTTGACTTTCGTTTTTGATTAGTCGTATAAGTTCTATCAGCTCTACTTGACTATTTGCAAGAAGGGCTATGTCATCTGCGAAACGTAGGTTGTTTAGTTTATGACCATTTATTGAGATGCCCTTTTCCCATCCTTCAAGTGCTCGTCGAATAATATACTCCCCATATATGTTGAATAATTGTGGAGATAGTATACATCCTTGTCTGACACCCCGTTCTGGATGAAATTCGTTCGAAAGTGTGTCAAGTACTTTAACTGATCCAGTAGTGTTTTCATATAGTTCGGTTATAAGCGTAATTAGATGTTGTAGAACGCTTTACGGTAATCTATAAAACAGAGGTATAGTGGGATATTGAATTCCTAGATTTCTCGATTATCTGTCTTATATTCAGCAGGTGTTCTCGAGTGCCTCTACCTTTGGTAAATCCAGTTTGCTCTTGTGGAATTTCTCTTTGAAGGAATGTTTTCAGTCTCTCATTGATTTTTGCAACTAGCCGAAACCAATAACAATGTTTTAAAAGTAAACCTGAAATGTCATATTATTTTATATAGGTATTATTATCTGCTTAATACAAGAGATGCCAATATAGTCTTTTATTAGAAGGTAACGATACTTTAGAATTTTGTTTTTTATAGACCTAATTCTTCCTATTTTTCAGACTTTCAACTTGTTTTATTCCTAAAAAGAAGTACTGAAACATGTATATTACCCGATGGCTACTTTGTTAGAAATTTGAGAGCAATCATCATTTTTTGGGAACAAAGAATATTAAGGCCCTTTTTTATAGCGCTAGGAAGAGAGTAATAAAATTTGTTAAACTTCTTACAAATAGTCTTTTATCCTACTTGTGACCGTTGGGTTAAAAGTGCGGTTTGGTCCTTATTTTAATTACTATTGACTACTATTGATGTTTCAATTTCCACTTCGGAAATCGTTTCGAACATAACAAAAAGTTATTTAATTTGTTTATCTTAATATAAATTTGTTTGTAATAAGATAAGTCAGAAAATGATAAAGTTACAGTAATTATACAAATAGCTTACACCAGAAAAAATGTATTTTATTAATATTTTTAAAATACTTGAAGAAAAGCTGTTTTTTTTTAAATTTAGCTGTTGCGCCTACATCAAAATTGTGTTTCATATTTAAAAAGCCTGTTCTTTTTACAAATTTTAAATAAATTGCCTTAGAAAAATTTGAGACAAAGTTAGTTCCTCTTTTTTTAAATTGATAGAAAGTAAATGTACTTTTGAAAACCAAGCAATCATATCACACTAGAACCGGCATTACTGAAATGTATCCGTGCTTTTATAGGATTTTTTTTGTTGAGTAAATAAGATTATGTCAACGTTGAGGAACTATAGTCGAAAGAATATAGAATGTTGTTCTATAGGGCAACAATGTCAATGAAACGAATTAAACACTTGGTAACTTCTTGGTTACGTTTTGATGACAAGTAAACTTGAGTAGAGACGAACGAGTGAAGAATAGTTTCTATAAGAGAGATATGGGACACGATGATATGTTATTGTAAAAAAAAATTATACCCCACACCCTTATTGTACGATTGATAAATATCTAATGGCATATAGGGGTAGATATCTATTCCGTATTTACGTGGCTTCTAAACCAGATAAATATGGCATTAAAATTGTTATGATGAATGACGCCAAAATATGGTATATGGTATAGATAAATTGATTACAATTTATTTTATGGCATATTTTAATTGTCATTTTTTTTTCGAAAGCTCTATGGAAGTTTTAGTAAATTTGCAGTATGGAGTTTAAAAAATTTACCCAAAAAATAATATTCTGTTATAAGGAAAGTTTTAATATTTTTTCCAAAACGGATTTCAAATAAAATTACTTTTACAGTCTTTTCGATTTGTCTTACAACAAATGTTACAGCATTTCAGTAAATATTTACCTTGAAGGAAATAAAAGAACTCACAAAACGGATATGTTTGGGAAATTGCAATAAAATTCCAATATTTTCAAAACATGTCAATTTTCGATTATGTGTTTCTTATTTTAGGACCAAAAAATAAGAAAAATGTTTATTTCCAAATGCTACCTTCTTTCATACAGCGGAAATTTATAGAAACATTTTTTAACTGAATAAAAATTTAACACACCAAGGGAAAGCAACACATTTCAGTTTTAAAATTTAATTAGAGACTAGCTTGTTTGGACTTTATCTGTTTTTTATACATAATAGGATAAATGCCAAGCGTTTACTGCATAAACTCAAAAGAGAGGTCTACTATTGGTAAAGAAACTGTCCAGGGAGGTGTCTGGTATATTTTTATGGGTGCCAAGGTGATTTGATTGATATAATACGGTAATCTTTTAACTCGTTCGTAAAATGGTACTGTCTTGGTGGTGTAATTTGTGTATTGTTCTAGTGATTCTTTCGATACTAAACTTGCGAGAAAGGTATGATCCTTTGCGCTTAGAATTCTTGAAGCGTAGCATAGTGATAGATATTGTCTTCTGAGGTATAGTGGCATTTCTCCTGCTAGCACTTGAAGGCTTCTTATTGGAGTAGTTCTAAAGGCTCCAAAGATTAGTCGTAGAGATGTGGTTTGAATAACATCCAGTTTTTTTAGTTGATTTTTATTTGCTGTTTCATAACAGATGCATCCGTAGTCGAGTTTGCTTCTTATTAATGTCTGATATAAATTAAGAAGAATTTTAGTATCTGAACCCCATTTATGATTGGATAAAACTCTTAGTAAGTTTATTCTTGTTGACAGGATTTGATCAAATTGTTGATATGTGAAGTCCATGTGAGTTGTGAGTCAAATATTACACCCAAAAATTTGATTTCGCGGACTTGTTTCAGAGGATGGCCATTTAGATACAAGTTTAAGTTGTATAAACTTTATTTTGTTGTATCATAAGTTTAGCGATTAGTATTCAAACATATCCCCAGAAGAGTGCTTTATCAACAGGTAACGTTAATTTGTCAAATTAATTTTTTTTTATTCGTTTATTGTTCAATCAGGTTAAGATTAATGCAAAATGTGGTTAATACTTACTTGTAAGTATTAATAACATTTTGTATTAACCTTGGTCAAAATTAAAATTTTACGTTCTTTTTAATTAAAGTGGTTATATACTTTTTAGAAAACTGATAATGGAATATGGATTCCGAAAACGTGTTGTTGTTGTTCTATAGCTCGATTGAGTTTTTTTAATTATATACCTTTTATAAAGGAGTGTAATAAATTTTTTTAATTGATCTTATGACCGATTTAAACTTTTCAACAAAGAAACAACAAAATCTAAGAGCACAGAAAAATTTTACGGAGGTGTGCAAATCGCTAAATCCCTCCAAACTTTTGAGTACGTTTAAATCAAATGAAATTTTGTGCCATCTTTATTTTAACACATTATTTTTAAAACTTTTTTGCCTCTTATCATTTTTTCGAAAAACTAGTTTTTTATAGTTGATCATCAAATTACAATTAGTTTCTATGGATACAATAATTACAAACAGTTCCATCAATAATATTCAATAATTTGAAGCTATCATTTATGGTCTGAATAAAAATAATATTAAAAATTTTGATATTTCAATGGCATACACCTTTCAGGAAATGCAGATATGCATTTAACTTTGGTAAGTTGGATCAGATTAAATTATGATTTCAATAAACTATCGGGAATATCGTAGGTGAATGTCAAGGAAATAGTGAAGCAGCCGCAAGGCGTTATGCAGTAAAATACCCCAATCGAAATCCACCCACCATAGACGATTATTTCTGATCATTGATCGTCGTTTACGGGAAACAGGTACATTCCAACTGCAAGTTGCTGGCAATAGTGGTCGTCCAATAATGGATGCAACTGATGAAGACATTTTAGAAATCATTGAAGAAGTCCCTGGAATAAGTACAAGGGTAATAGCTGCTCAACTAAATGTTCCTCACAGGCAGGAATTGTAGATAACAATCTAATAAGCCCAGTATTTCTTCCACAATTTAAAGGTATAATTATTTGCAGTTCTTCGCAAACGATTTACAAGAGTATTTGGAAGAAGTGAATATTGCAATAAGGCAAAATATGTGGTTTCTACAAGATGGCGCTCCACCGCATTACAGTAATGAAGTCTGGGAATACCTTTGCAGGCAGTATCCTGGTCGGTGGATTGGAAGGGGTCGTGACGCACCTATTTCTTGGCCACCCAGAAGTCCAGGTCTTAACCCCATGGACTTTTGCTTTTGGGGGTTTATGAAAGAGAAAGTGTATTCTGTAACAATAGAGGACGAACAACAATTGAGGGTTAGAATAATTGAAGCTGCAAATCAATTTCGTCAGAAAAATATGATTTTTCAGCGCATTCGGTTCTTATTAAACGATACGAATGTGTATTGAAGAAAATGGGGTCATTTTGAACATTTATTGTAATATCATATTTATAGAGGTTATAGACATTTTTTGTACTTGTTAATTCATTTAAGCCATTTATTTAGTTGCACGTAATTTTTTAAAGGTTAATGAAAAGGGCGTAATTCAATAAAAACTGTTTTTTGAAAAAAGTGATAAGAGCCAAAAAATTTAAAAATATGTTAAACTAATGATGCACAAATTCATTTGATTTAAACTAAAAGTTTGGGGGATTTAGGGCTGCAGACCCCTCTTAAAATTTTCTGTGCTTAGATTTTGTTGTTTCTTTTGTATGAAAAATGCTTTAAGAACAAGAAAGTAACGTGTCCATTTTTATTACAAAATGTCAAGTAGTTTAGGAGATAATGCAAAAAAACAATTTTGTTTTGTAACTTTTTTTGTGTAACTTTTGTACTAAGGTAAAATGGATTCAATCCATGTATTTTTGTCCCCGAAATGCGTGATTTAATTTTATGATATACCTTTTTGAAATGACGTATATATGTGCTCGATTATAAAATACTCAGATTAATATACAAACAATAAAGTTATTCCGGTAAAAAATTCGCTTAAATGTGATTTTAAAAAATAATAAATACATCTAATCCCCTGATATCGAATGTTAAATGTCACCAATCATAAAAGGTCGACAAATAGGAAATCTATCCAGAAATGCTACACCTAGTAGTGACTATCGAGGCGGTACTTTTTATATACAAAACGATGCATCGTGATCTGGAAAAACGAACCTCTAGAGAAATCGACGTCTATTGCAAGCGACACTATTTCTCCTGACTTTGAACTATTTGTGTGTGACACTTTAAATGCGAATAGAAAAATGGAAATATCAGAGTCAGTATTGAGTTCGATATTGTTGCATTCGTCGCTTTGGACTTTTTATAGCAAAGGAAATTGTGCGAATGGCAAAAAATAAAATTTGTACATTTGTATTATTTATGTTTGGTCTATTTAAAATTTGTTTTCTAAAAGATTTTTTTTGTAGATAAAAATTAAAATAGTTTGTTTTATTATATTTTGTTGGTATTTGCTGAATGTTCCTAATGTGACTGTCCAATAATTGTCCAACATATATTGATTGAATACCCTCTTTACTCCTACGACAGATAAACATGACACTTAAGTTAAGAAAATTATGAGAAATTGCAGAAAACTGTCAAAAAAAAAAACATCAAATTTCGGAAAAATTGGGTTAATATTTAGGCAAATTCTAACACCGGGATCGAGCGAAAAATTTTAACAATAAAAATGTGTTTTTGGATATATTTTTAAGTATCTAAAGTCTGGTGTTATTCAATGAAACCGGGGACGGTAAATACAAGTTAAATCTTGGAATATTTGTTATGTATGGCTTCGTACTCACTTTATAATGCTCTAAAAATTGCGGATTCTGTATTTTAATGCATATTTTTTCTATAATTTTCGTTTAAAAATTGCGTGTTTTGACATTAATTTTCAAATATTTCGTCCATTTTGATTGTGTTGTTGTTAATGTCATGTCACTTTTCTACCAATGTTGCCATATTTTCAAAAAATATTGTTTCTTGTAAATTAATATGTTAAGAAGATATGCGCGTTTCATCGAAAAAAGAAAATATTTTGTTTTTCATAATTTATTAACTTGTGTATATTGCAGCTTAGATTGCATTGGGTTAGGTTTGATCTGGTTATGTTTTCTCATTAAGACGTTTATTTGTTTAGTTATTGTTTAGTTTTTATTTTTCAATATAGATATAAGGACAATATTATTTATAGAGACTTTATTTAGTTATTTGTGTACATAAACACTTGTGAAGTGTGTTGTCGTAGCTGTGATATCAAGGTTTGTCTAACAATTATATGTAGTTTTGTACGTTATAATAATGAATACATATTTAGTATTTTTGTTTTTGAACTTTTTCTACTTTTTTTTTGGGTTTTTGTGCGAAATAAACTGTTATCTCCATTTAAAACACACAATATTATCAATAGAATCAATTATATTTTTTGTCATCAGACTATTTATTTAAAAAAAAATTGATATAATTACTAATATAAGAACCACTTAACATCCCTATACCCAAGAAAATCCCAAAATATATTGCAAAACCTAAGTTTTTGAACCTTTTATTAGCATTGAAGCTTATGGCAATTTTAAAAGTGTCGTATGAGTGACGTATTCCCGCCTTTAAAAAGCGAGCATTTAATTGGTCTATAGTTACGAGGCAACCTACTTAAATATCTACTAACCTTGGGTTTGATCAGGTAGGTCTTTTCAATTTCCGGTTTTCAAGCAACTTTTGATTTCCTGTTTGCAGTGTTGTCGACTAATTTATTAAGTATAATGTTTTTATTTCGCACTTTATTAAATATTATTTTTATTTCGTATTTCATCATATATATTGTAGCTTG
This sequence comes from Diabrotica balteata, assembly GCA_918026665.1. Taxonomy (NCBI): domain Eukaryota; kingdom Metazoa; phylum Arthropoda; class Insecta; order Coleoptera; family Chrysomelidae; genus Diabrotica; species Diabrotica balteata. The sequence goes on from OU898279.1 coordinate 163,936,043, forward strand.
TTTTTTGGTATAAACTATTTAAACTAACTTAATCTAATCAAGTTATGCTAGCTTGATTAGATTGGGTTAGTTTAAGTGTTATCAAAGAATATAGAGGCATATTGGTGTTATTTTTTTTACTATTCATTAACGAGAATAAAGTATGTCGAACATTGGCAACAGTGTGACAATTGCAATAACATCTTTTTAGGTGTTGTTGCCAAATCAATTTTAAATATGAAAAAATATATTAAAATAGTATTAGATATTGTCAAGTTTAAATATTTTTATAAATAATATTTATAAAAATATTTAAACTTGACAACATTCTAATCCACCCCTTGGACTATTCCAAAAATTTTAGGTGGCTCTTTATAAATAATTTGTTCTTAGTAACGTTCAGTTGTATTTGTTTATAACAAACAAAATGGCTAGTTGCACCTCATGTGAAATTTCTTACAATGATAGCGTTCGAATGGACTGTAAAAATGAAATAATGAACTTTTTTTATTCACATGGGGTGTTAAAAAATACTAGAATATGTCCAGTTTGCGGCAGTGTTTTGAAAGTGGATAGTGAAGGAAGATTTAGGTGTTACAAGCGTATCAGCAAACATAAAAAAGCGCTGAAACGCTGTGGTTTTTCTGCATCGGCAAGGAAGGGTACTTTTTTTGAGTATGCTAAATTGCCGGTAGAAAAAATATTTTTGCTGGTAAGTATTTTGTTACATCTACGTCCTCCTAGATATAACTTTATTCGGAACGAGTTGAAAATTGGTGCTCAAACAATTGTAGACTGGTATTCCTTCTCTCGCGAGGTCTTTATAAGTTTCGCAATGAATAATTCAAAGAAATTGGGTGGGAAGGACATACCGGTTGAAATTGATGAGTGCAAATTTGGCCGGAGAAAATACAATAGAGGTCGGTTGTACACCGGTCAATGGGTTTTTGGTGGTGTTGAACGGAACTCCAAGAAATTCTTTTTAGTACCGGTTGAAAAAAGGGATAAAGACACTTTGCTTGGACTGATTAACGAATGGATTCTTCCTGGGACAACAATTTATAGCGATTGTTGGAAAGCTTATGATTGCTTGTCCCATGAAGGATTTATTCATCAAACAGTAAATCATTCGAAGCATTTTGTTGACCCTGAAACTGGTACCCACACCAACAACGTGGAACGGCTTTGGAGGGAAGTTCGGTCTAACATTCCCAAGTACGGTGTACGAAGCGAGCACTTTGTAGGTTACCTGGCTGAATTTTTCTTTAAGAGAACTTTTTCTTCTCGAAACGAAAGGTTACACCATTTTTTCCTCGCTGCCGCAAATTTGTATCCACCGGCAGATTAAAGGTAAGTAGTAACATAAAGACTATTATCTACTATTATTTTAAATTTTTATATTCTTATTTCAAATTCTTATATATTCTCATTTCAAATTCTTATATCAATATTGTTATTTCAAATATGTTATACATTTTTACTCCATACAAAGCAATTATAAACGTGGCAAAATTGCGAATATATGTCAAATTATAATTATTATGCAGATGCGCAGAGTTCTTTTCATAATTTTATTAAATTACGACTTTTTGTAAAAATTTTTACTTTTTTAATGGTTTAGGCCATAAATATAATATTTATATTATTGATATATATATTTCATATGATTTTGTAAGTAGTTTATATTTTACAACATTTTTATAGTAATTTCCTATTTTTTACAATTTTTTTTTCATTATTTTAAGGTTTTTTAGCAATTTCTTTAGTTTTATTACCTTAAATTACAAAAATATAGCCTTTTTTTTTCATTTTTTAGGCTAAGTCCCAAAAAATTGCAAAAATAGCGTTTCCCCGGTTTCCTTGAAATTTACCAAAACGTGATTTTGTTAGAAAAACCAAATTACCCACATACACTGCTATATGTTGAAATTTAAAAAATCATTACATTTTCTATTATAAAATATATCCTGAAAACTTAATCCAAGTCAAGAGGGATAGCCAGTTGGCATCAAATTACCCTTACGTGTATGTGGATGTTTTACACAGTGAGTTTTAAAGAGTGAGTTTTTTCTATTGTAAATAATCCATTTTCTATAAATAAAACTGGAATTTAAGACTACAAATAACTACTATTTTAAAATGTTCCTTTGTAAATTCACATACCTATATTTGTTTCCCTTTGTTAAACTCCGGAACATAATTTGATTAAGCTGCCTCCAGTTGAACCGCCCTAATTGAATTATCAAAGTATTTCATTAGTTTCAAAATTTTTGCTTGAAGCATTACCTACTGTTCCTAGTGTATGTTTCAAATGTCCCTGGTGTCATCTAAATGCACGTACGGCTGAGCTGTTGAGTTCTGACTTTGTCGGAAGCGGCTTTAACGTATACAATTCGCACCGGGATGCCATTAGATAAGAATTTGTGCAGCATGCAGAATAGCACTGGACGAAATCGTTCTTTTTTGTGATTCATATACATTGGAATTCACTCTTTTGTATACCTTGTAAGGAAGAATTTGTGGATTTTCTGCATGAATTTAAATCTAAGCAAAGGCATAGTCTGACGAATTGGCTTAAAAGAGTGATTTCCTCAATATGATCGGATATTCGGATAGCGATAAACAAACATATATAGAAGAATGCCAACAAATTTTTAAATATCGCCGGACTGGATACTGAATTGTGTTTGTTTATTATTTTGCGAGGCGTAAAAGATTGTTTGCTCCATTAGTTGATCAACCATTGTGTCTTCAAGAAAATAAAGAAAACATTCAATGGAGTAGCAAATTTCTTAATTTTCTGATCAATTTAATTAGTGTTTACTTTCCCAAAATTGGACATAACAAAAATATCAAAATTGATTCAACTCAAATCAGATACAAAATGTGTAATAGGGGTATTTAGCTACTCACTTATAATTTTTTTCTGCTTCACTTAGCGTTCCATAAACAAGTACTTATTTGACTAAAAATGTGTATTCCTGCCAAATAATTTTTTCACCCACCCAATACTACCATGATACTATGAATAACAAGATAGGATCTTCCTGTAGCTCAAAATCGGTCGGGTTCGCGCATGCCGTCATTGGAGAGTAGAATTTGAAATCTTGTTAAAGTTAAATGGGATTTGTTTGCATTCTGTGATGACATTACTAGACGAAACTAAGTTAAGAAGTTTAATAATTACAATAATCGTACACATAAGGATATATCCAAATTATTTATTAAAGATTATTTATTGATATATACCAAAAACTGACATTTCGAACGTGCAACTCTCCAATGACGTCACAAAAACATGCGCAATATCTTATCTTATAGTCATAGTATCATGGTATCATGAATACTACTAATTGTTCCCATATAACTAACCGCCTCGGCTGCTTTGTGACATATATAAAACTAAGGACATCGCTATCATATAAAACAAGCCATCCGCGAAATAATTTTAAGTAGATATGCAACCAGAATTTCGCTTATTCATATTAATTTGACTTTGATCAAAGTCCGCGGTTGAGGCGGTTGTATGCATTAGAGGGTTAAGAAGTATTTAATCACTAATTAGTCCAATAATTTGTAATCTCACATAAATCTTAATTTCCTCAATTTGTATAGTATCGCAGTGTATAAGTAAAACATTTCGATTAGTAGCGTAATGACAGTTTGTTTAACTTTCTGCAAACTACTGCCTAATATTTTGTTAAGGAAATGCGAAATGCCTGTAATCATTTCCTTGGTTCAAATTATACTTGCAGCTTTCAAAAGACAACGGTTTTTGTTCTGTGCAATGGGCACATACACTTAATTGATGAATCGTAGCTTTTTAGTAAGAATATAGATAAAGCTTTGAAACTAGTTTGTGTAATAATTCAGTAACTGTCAATAAAACTATACCTTACTCACGACTTTAATATATTATTTTATTGCCGTCGATTGAGAAGACGAATTACAATTCGCATTTGTCCAATAAGCCTCATATATAATAATATATAATAAGTTAAACAGTTCTTAGATTTTACATGTCAGTAGCATCTCTAGCAAGGCATCTTCTGTCTAGAAACACGTATTTTCGGACATTGTGTCAGAGTGCAATATGGTGTAAAACGAGTTGCCTTGTTGTTGGCCTGTATTCTGCATGCAACTTTGTGCATTAATGTCATATCATTGCCGAACAAATTAAATTAAATTGGGTCTTTCTGGAAATATTAGCACCGTGCCAGTCATGGCGTGGACTAAAATAGGGACAAAACATGCCAAGGACGTACATATTAAATAGTAAAAAGGCAGTTGAACGTACTTTATGGCTTGAGCAACTTTGTGTTTGTCAAATGTGTTATTTTTATAACAAAATTTAAAAAAATAATGAGTAATGGTTTGCTGGGAATAATTAGAGTGAGATATTAGAATACTAAATTAAGTTCTGAAAAAAACTAAACAATACCGAACATAAATATTGTATATAATAAGTATTTCTTGTATATACCATGTCCAAAATATACACAATAATGGTTCAATTAGCTTTATAATTATTTTATATAAAGATAAGATAAAATATATATAACATAATATAGATAAGACCTGGGACAGATAATAAAAATTAACAAAGAAAATCAAACTGCCGAAATTACCAGAAGAATAAGGTTAGCGTGGGCAGGATTTGGAAAACTGAGTTGGATCTTGAAAAGCACTAAAATAGAACAATATTTGAAAACCAGAATTTACGATCAGTGTATCCTCCCTATACTCACGTATGGTTCACAGACGTGGACACTCACCAAGTCTAATATGGATAAAATAGTAAAAGCACAAAGAGCGATGGAAAGATCAATGCTCGGGGTGAGACTTATAGACAAAAAAACAAACAAATGGATTAGAAGCAAAACAAAGTAAAAGACGCAGGAGAACATGCTGCCAAATTAAAATGGAGCTTCGCAGGACACAATGCCCGACTGAAGGATAAGAGATGGAACCACGAAATACAACAATGGAGACCATGGTTAGGAAAGAGAAGCAGAGGAAGACCACAAATGAGATGGGCTGATGACATTAAGAAGATCGGAGGACACAACTGGAAGCAAGTGGCGCAAAATAGAAGACACTGGATTGATTTGGGGAGGCCTATGTCCAAAGTTGGATTACTTAAGGCCGAAGAAGAAGAAAAATATAAATAAGTAGATAGTAGACAAAGGCTACTAGTAAGATATTTATCGAAATCCAACAAATTTTTTTGGAGGTAATACTTTTTTAGCTAGAAACTAGAAACTAGAAAATCTAGAAACTATTTACAAAGGTTATTTCTAACTATGCTCAAAAAAATTGATGAAACCATTTATTAGATCTTCTGTCCAAACCGTAACATTGCCTTAGTTGGTCGTGATGGTCTCGACCATCCATTCCATAGATTCGTACTAATCTTTTATTATTTGGGATGCTAGAATGTTGATTTTTTTGACATCACGTTGTTTTCTTTTCAATGTGGTTAATTCACACTCGTGAAAATTGGAAGCCGTAGTAACTATACGATTATTCTTCAACTTAGGAGAGGACACTTTTTTATTAAAAATACGGTAGTCAAAGTCACCTTTAGCATGTTTTTTATCTTCTTACAACAAACATTTCGAAGAAGGAAAGTCTTTAAATTTTTGGATTACCTGTATTAAACAAAATGTAAGCTATGCATAAATTATTTTCTTTGTTATAATATACTTGAGTGACCCGCATAATTTTAAGTGAAATCCAAAGACAATTGAACCGGGTTTTCCAAATACATTAATGCAGTGATTAAGGACAATAGAATAGATTTTATAAAGATAGGTTTTTGTTAGTTTTTAAGAATCGTAGAAAAATATTATTTGTAAATAAGTTTTAGGAAATTTTATAATTATAGGTAAAAATTTGTTTGTTATCGAAATGAAAAAATGGGAGAATTGTGACGAGCTTTGATTGGCGGAGATTGAAAAAGGTGGGATAGGTATGTAGGAATGAAAGTTTAGCTAGATTTTTGAGAGAGAAAAGATAATCAGTTGGTTTTCCAAGTCTGTAAGACGAACAGTGATTGTTCTCTGGCGGTTCCCGAGAGGTAGCAAGCAGTAGTGTTGAATGTTAGTGAGTTTTTGTGGAGTTAGTGTATCTGACAGAAGCTGAAGCAGCAAAATATTGTAAGTCATATTTTTCTACTTATATTCCAAGAGTCACTGTTCAGGCCAACGAGAGATTCAGTTTATCGTAAAGAGAAGATATTCCAAGAGTCATTTTTCACTCAGGCCAACGAGAGATTCAGTTTATCGAGAGAAGAAGAGCTAGCATAATTTGAACGATTCGTGCATTTGAAGGAGATCATTAAGGACGATATACTTGCAACAATTTGTTGTAAGATTGCTGATTACCTAGGGAGCGCCTGAGAGTAGATAATATAGTCTACAAGGAACAAGGATTTGGACCACTCATCATCAGAGAGAGATATTTTTGTTTTCTGCAGTTTTTCTTTTATTGATAACACAATTTTTACACTTAATTTAGAAAGGATATAAATATTTTGATTAGGAGAGTTAGAATAATTTGGGATTTTGAGATTTCAATTAATATTGTTTGTACCATTAATTTTGAAGGTTCACGTACGTAGAACAAAATTTTGAGAATCATTATATGAGATTTTGTTTATTGAAAACATTTGAGTGTGAATTATTTCATTATTTTTATTTCAATATATAGTGTTATATCATATGTGTTTTTTATTATTCCGGTATTCTTTGGACCTTACCTTTCACATGTAATAGCATAGATATTGAAGCACGAATTTAACCCTGAGATAAGAGAATTAAAAAGTGTGATAGAGTCATAATCATATCATTTAAATAATTTTAATTAATTAATTAATTAATTAGCTAATTAATTGCTTGGCGCACCAAGACTTTAAATATCACAATAATATATATATATATATATATATATATATATATATATATATATATATATATATTATATATATATATATATATATATATATATATAAATATTGTTCGGAAGATTTCCACGGTTAGTACAATAAAACCTAGAGCTAAGATTAATATTATTACTAAAATTAATATTAAACTCACCAGTCTTCCGGGTTGAACCGCGTCGATATTACTCTATTGTTACTCATTCCTATTAGTTTTTTGGGCACATTAAATAAGTCGTGTTTAGATATTACATCCTCCATTTCGTCGCACCTTTCTCTTTGGTTATCCATTTTTCTTTGGTTAATTTGATCTCCTTTTTTATTCTTCTGTGCAGGTGTCTATATTCTGTTTTATTAGATTTTATCAGTCAACGTTGTTCCATTAATTTCAAGGTGTCGTCTGTTATCCATTTATTTTTCTTGATTAAGTTTTTTCTATAATCGTTGTTTGTGGAGATTTCGGAGTATATTACATTAAAACTGTTTGTATGGGAAAATAAAACTGTTTTAACTATTTTCCTTATATACTCCAGTATTTTAAGACCCCAAAATGGAATTACAAGTTTACCACTTTTCCCCTGGGCTTCCCCCTAAAACCTCCATCATAGGGGGGTAAAAACGAAAAAAAAAATTACCAAGAATCTGCAAAAAGTAGAAAAAAATATTTTAAATAAAAAACGCAGCTGAGATAATTTTAAATAAAAATGTTTATTAACACTTTTTAAGTAGAATAAACCGAAATAACTATTGAAGCGACCATCGATTTTGAATGTCTGTTAAGTGAGCGAAATAAAAAATATCTTGTCTCCTAAGTTGGGTCAACAAATATACTTTCACATAATTTTATTGCAAGCGGTTAAGTGGTTTTTTAATATAAACTTGGACAAACATATCGCACCCTCAGTAATATAGAGGCACAATTCAAAAAAGTAGATTTGTGGGAAATCGCGTTTAAAGATTCTGGTATCCGACATTACAGCTATTTTTTCAAATAAAATGCTTATTATTTAAGTTATAAATATGAAATTTGGCAGATTTGTTATTTGATAACTGCACTAAAAATTGCAATGAGGAAAAAATAATAATATAAATAAATTCTATTAATTACAAGGAATGGAAAAAACTACTTTCGAGTTAGTCCCGTATAGTATAAAAAACCATAACAGAAATAAGGAACTATTTAAGTTTGATCCCTTATATTATTAGTGTCCCTGCCACTGTTTAATTTTTAATCGTAAATGGTACTCTATATCACCAATCCCAACCGATGTTTGAATTTAATGTTTCTGTTTTATAAATAAAATATCAGGTAAAATAATAGTAATACTTTATTAATCAGTGCAAAATATAACAATAATCTAAAAAAAATTCAAAACAAGAGTTAAACATAATAAGATAGCTTTAATATTGTCACATTTATGAGTTAAACGTTTTAATTCCAAATAAAACTTACAAGTAGGAACTCCTCAATTTTTACATTGTCGTTTACTTATTACTTAATTGTATATCACAATATCTCCACAGTAAACTTAAAAAATTATACATAACAAAAAAACATTCATTCCTCCATTCTAAACTTCGAAAACTGCACATAACAAAAAAATTCATTCTAAAAAATAAAGTCTTCAAAAATAAAATTCAGTCTCAAAACTTAATTATTGTACTTTGACTATGTACTCAGTCTACACAAAATAATGTTGAAATCCCAAAGATTAGTAATATTAAGACAACATGTTGTTATAATAAGACGCATAGTATGGATCTATCAATTGTTTATTAATAAGATCCTTAAGATCATTCTTTTTAGCACAACTAAGTGGAAGTGCCTGGAGGTAAGCTTTCTGCATGGTTATTTCTTTAATATTTGGCATTCTCTTCCTCTTATCACGAACATTAACTTTTTTAAACTCATCCTTATATGAGCACTTGTAATAAAACGAAAATGGGTCTTCTTTGGTAAATTTCAGTACTTTAATACTATTCCATACAAGATTATTTTTCTGTTCATCTGTATTAAAATTATAGCCCCAATTTTCTTGTAATTTCTGAAGATCGTAAAAAACATTGTAAGTTAAACTGTGAACTATAAATGGAGCACCAGTTTTCCTTGCTCTTTTGATTGCTGAGATGTATTGAACAGGAGAGTATATTGGGCCAGTTTTCCTATCTCTAGCTATCTGCTTTTGTATCAAACTATGCACGTTATCAGCTTCGTTCTGAGTGTGCCCTTTTATGAGATATTTGTGAGTTATCGACGACAAATTTTTTAGATTGGCAACAGCGTATAAGTATAAGCATGTGAGATATTTATTTTTGTTTTGCCCACAACAGTTATCGGAAAAAAATGTTATATTTACTTCCCTGTCACCAGCTTTATCAGACACCATCTGTAAATAATGGAAAACACAGCTCCCTATCTCTGTAGCGCCTCTTTTCGCTTGAGTCTCGTCCCAAAAATAACAATGGACATTTTCATAGCCTTTAGAGATGTCCATTGTTGACACATCGTTTTCGTGAATTTTTTTTAATTCCGTCATAGTGAAATTGTAACTATTTAATTTAGATTTGTAATAGAATGCTGATGTTTTCACCGTTAGGACTTTGCATAATGGCTTGTACATCGTAACATACACAAATATTGCACTCATCAATGTTCTTTCTGTCATTCTTTTTTTCCTCCCTGCATAACTTCTTTTCTTCCAAATGCGTATGATATTGATCCCTAAGATTCTGTTTTAGTGGTTTGACCCAAGTTTCGTTTCATTTTTTGCGTGTTTTGTATCCATTTGGTTGGATCTGCTTTACGTTTTCTTGATTGTCTTTGAATGTTATCATTTGTCATAGTTACATTGTTTGTACCAATCGAAGTTAGAGTTGCTGTGATCCGTGGACGTCGACGAAAATGTTCTTGTTTGTAAGTGGGATCGTCATCACTGAGGTCTACGTCGCTTTCCTCTGAATGTATTGGAGACATTATGTAACTACCTACTGTTCTTGATCTAACTGATGGCAACTCATCGCATCTCGATAAGGATGGCATGGAAATATTGGCTTTAGACGTACCTGGCTGAGGAACGAACTCGCCGCAAATCGGATCAATTAAAAAAATAGTTAAAATTTTCATGTAAATAAGGGCCAATTACAAAGTTCGCCATCAACAATAAAACAATTTACGTACTATAATGAACCAATAAGATATGATTCCGTATAACATCTCTACTTTTTGGCAATATAGCGAGCTATTATGAATTAAACCCAATTATTAATTGCATTTTACATAATATAAGGGCTAAACTAAAAATTGTTCTATATATTACAAAATGTTAACATACAAACTCACCAGGATTTTTGTCATAGAAGGGCACAAACAGGAATCGCACGACGTTTGAACAGTCCGCCTTTGACGACTATGGGCACGTTACTGATTGTTACCTTGTAGCAGTAAAAACAATAGGTTGGCGGGGAGAGTAAGAGAGAGGCACAAATATATTTACCGAGCAACTAATGTCCTATTTCTCTCTCTGTCAGCGCTAACCGGTAGAGAATTTAATTTTGTGCCCATAGCATCTAAAATCTCAATTTACCAAAATTTTGAGTTGATCCCTTATATTACTGAGGGTGCGATATTAACAGGAGATTTGCATATTTAAAAATATACATAATATAAAAAAAGATTCGTTAATGGCATCATCGATAATAATCACTTGGTGGAAGTTATTCTGTTCCTATGATAATATTGCTGATTATTGTTTCGATAAACAGTAATTATTTTTGGAGTTTTGTTGGCCTAATTCTCTTCTGCTATTTTCTTCTACGCATAATATGATACGCTACTGAATATCAAGCTGTAGTAATACTTTACTGGAACTTATTTCTCCCATGACGTTGCGCAATATTAGAAGAGAACATTTCGGGACTAGCCTGTCTGTCGGAGTTAGAATATTTCATAGACTACGGGATATAATTAAATATGGTTGTTGGAAGTTTCGCTTCGACTAATCAATTTTTAATTCGCAAACGCGTAAATCCCTACATCAAAGACCAGCTCATTAATAGATCATCCTCACTAATATTAATGAAGAGTTATTTTAAATAGACATTGGGAATATAGTACGCAATATATAGCTTAAAATTATGTTAAATACAGAAACTACTTTTAAGAATCTTGATTTGTTCAAAGTATATAAACAACAAAAATTTTAATCTAATCGGCGAATGCTTTTTGGGCAACTCGATCACGTCGGATCACCTACCCCTACTGGTTCAGGAACAGATATTTAATCCCTTACTCCCAACCCTCCAAAAAAATAAGACTACAAATACGCCAACTGGGACCTCTTCAGAATCTTCTTATTAGTCAACACTCCTAAGTTAGGCAACTTAACACAGCCTGATAATGTCGACTAAGGTATCACGGTTATTACCGAACTGGTAACTGATAAATCAAACAATTGAGATATTAGTCCCTATTAGGGTTATCAACCCAGTAAACCACCTCTACCTTAATTTATAATTGACAAAATTAAACAAAAGAGACGACTTCTCCATTAGTTTCAACACACCCGCAACTCCCTAATCAAAACAGAATACAACCGTCTGTCTGCGGTGGTCAAACTACAGGTTAACAATCTGCATGCCAGACAATGGATTGCAGCTACCTCAGTCTTGCTTATTGCGACGCGACGGTGGCGCGTTCTGGCACAAACTCAAATGCCTAACGAAACAGAAAACCAACAACCCTTCTCACCTTGTGGTGAACAACCAAATTATAAATTCAAATCAACAGAAGGCCGACGCTTCAAAACCGATTACAAAATATTCAATCTCTCCCAATGATCCTAGATTTGACCTTGCCTTTCATGCAAAGATCGAGAGAGACATAATACGACAGCTCTGCACCCCTTTGACCCGCAGGCACCACATGATCATCCTATCATGGCACCTGTGGATCAACAAACTTCAAAAAATTTTCCAAATCGGCAAATCGAACTCACCAGGACCTGACAACATTGCCAGGAACTGCATGAAACAACTTCCACCGAGCGTCACTCTCTACCTGACGAATATAATCAATGCCTCTGCATCTCAACCTCTGCTACTTTCCATCTCCGTGGAGATGGAAATCGGATATTGGAGATGAAGGTTTCCATCTCCAATACAATCATGCTCTTGAAAAAGGGCAAAACCCGTATTGATCTAACTCTTATAGGTCTAGCTAAGGTCTTCGAGAGGATCCTCAAGAAGAGACTCGTTGACTAGAAGGGTACTCCACCAAAACGGCATTGACAGAAATCGTCATACACCTCACATAAAGTATAAACGACGAAAAAGTATCTTTAGGCATCTTTTCGATATTCAAAAAGCCTTTGACCAAGTCTGGCATGCTAGACTGGCCAATAAACTGTTGAACATCGGCGTGTCCCTTTTATTCGTTAGATTATCCATTCATATGTCTCTTATCGTCTAATTACGGTAAAAGAGCGAGGTCACTTCTCTGATTCTTTTACTCCTACAGCAGAAGTACCACAAGGTTCAGTGTTGGCTCCCATATTATACATAATATACAATAGTGACATTCCTAACCCTCGATACACAAACACAACCACTTTGCTTTACGCAGATGATACAGCTCTCGTAACAACTCACGAGACGTAGACTCAGTACTTGGGTATGCTCAAAATCACCTTAACCTGGTCGACAGGTGGTGTCGGAGATGGAGAGTAACACCCAACCCAAATAAAACTCAAATGATTCTCTTCAGACATCCATATCGCATTCATTACACCCATAATTTCGAAAGACACAACCTTAGACTCTGGGGAGACCGACTACAGCTCCGTGACCGGATCGAATACCTCGGTGTAGTGTTTACTCAAACACTGAACTGGAAGACCGATCTGGACATAGCCTGTAACAAGGCTAGGAGCAGACTCGGACTACTCAATGCTCTTTGTGGTAAATTCGGAAGAACACATCCACGATCACTCATACATACATATAAAACATTTATCAGGCCGGGCATCGAGTATAGATCCAATATCTATATTACGGTGCGCGACCATCTCACACAAAAACTGCTTGCATTGGAGAGGAGAATCCTGCGTAGAGTGAATAACAAGCGACACGATTACCCTCTGCCCTTATACATCACCTGTCGAACATCCAGCCCATTGATGAGAGGCTTTCCTCTCTGAGCAGGAGTTACACAATCAGCACCATCCGTGGCCAAAACTTCAGAGCCCAAAGCATTCTAAAAACTACCTGCTCATCCATCGGCAATGTATTCAGAAGAAAACCTAAACCCAAAATCCCTTTCCTTCCCGCAATTTTACTGGCTCTTGCCAGCAACGAACTCCCTGATGAATACATTGACATACAGGAGGCAACTCCCTTCTACTATCGTCGTCGCACTTAATATATAAATGCTTACATCGAGCTTGCATAGACCCATTTCACGATCCCATTGCACAGCGATAATGTCTATTGCAGAGGATACAGCCACAGCTGCACGCACGCGTTCGCGTTTCAATACATTTATTAATTTATCAATTTGTAAACATATATATTCACATATACATTAATTTATTTTTTAGAACAATAAATTCTGAAAAGGACCATTTCACCAATGCCCCTGTTGCCTCTGATTGTCCAGTGCGCTCCTCCGACGACCAGTCAAAACAAAACACCAGTGGAACCACGAAGCCAGAAAAAAACAGCTACCACAAAAAAACAAACTACGTCCTGAAGAGGTGGAAAACCTAAAACAGGACAACAAAACTCCAGATCAAAGAAAACACACACAAAGAGAAACAACTTACAATGAATTATATAATATATTCGGCAATTACAAATTGCTAAAAAGTCTTACTGTAATTTTAACACTAGTTCCAATAATACACATAGAGACTGCTGGAAAATAGTAAATTTCGAGAGAAACAACATAAGATCCAGTTCGTTACAACCTGATCTACCACCAGACGAATAAATCAATTTTTTAGTACAATGCAAAGAATATAATTACATCTCCTCCCACTAATAATGTCGATGTCCTTTACAATTATAGAAATTATCCTTCTCCGAGCAAGTTTTTTTTTCGTCCCGTTTTCGAAGAAGAGGACTCTCAAATAATAAGGTCTCTTTGTAATTTTAATTGTAAGGACGTTCACGAAATTAACAGCAAAATTAAAAAAAAACTTACCAAATAATTTTAATAATCTTACTCATCTTATTAATTTAATTCTATCAACTAGATTATTTCCAGAAGTACCAAAATACTCAAAATATTACCATCATACGATAGGTTTCTCTGTTTTGTGCCGCATGAATTATGTTCGCAGCTTCTGGTATTTGAAACCATTCTCTCAAGTTTCTCAGCCAGGATTTCTTCTTTCTGCCCAAACCTCTTCTACCTTCAATCTTGCCTTCCACGATAAGCTGTAGCAGACTGTACTTATCATTACGGAACACATGGCCCAGGTATGACGCTTTCCTCCTTTTAACAGTTGTTAACAATTCCACCTCTTTACCCATTCGTCTTAATACCTCTGTGTTGGTCACTCTGTCTGTCCAAGGTATTCTCAGTATGCGTCGATACAGCCACATTTCTAGAGCCGCTAACTTCTTTATAGTTGCTGCTGTTAACGTCCACCCTTCTACGCCGTAAAGTAGCGTAGAGAGTACGTAGCATTTCGTGGCGCGCCATCGGAGGTTAATGCTTAGGTTGCGGTTGCTTAAGAGCTTTCTCATTTTGATGAATTTGGATCTTGCTATTTCAATTCGGATCTTAATCTCTACTTCTGGGTCCCACTTGTCATTTACTGTATATCCCAGATATTTAAATCGGTGTACTCTTTCAATACGTTCGTCTTCAATATGCAGGTCGATATGTTGAAATTTTTTTTTACTGATCACCATAAATTTAGTTTTCTTTCTATTGATCTTCAGTCCAAATCGGCTGCCAGTTGTATTAACTCTATGTAGCATCATCTGTAAATCTTCGATGTTATCGGCCAGTATAATAGTATCATCTGCATATCGAAAATTACTTATTGGTACGCATTAATCTTGACTCAAATATACCTATATAAGTTTTTATTAATGTAATTTATTTATGTACTGTACAACAATTTATTTGACTAATAATTACATAATTTATCTATACGTGCGTTACATTAAAACGCGATCGCGATATTCTTTTGACTGCCTGTTTTCTCCAAAAAAGGTCCCGTTATATACCAATACCGCTAGACTAGAAAAGTCGATCGCCTTCTCGTCTGGTATAGAGTTTCTCGAAGCCCGTGTATGTTGACCTGGTGAAAATACTAGAAGGTTACGGGCTGGTTTCTTCATTCAACCTTTTTTTCGGACCGTTCGAATGGACCGGTTCTTTTTTATTGCTTGGAATTTCCGCTAGCTAGTCGAAGGGTCTCGTAGAATCTAGAACATATTAGTGAATAAACAACATGTTTACAGGTTTTTTTAATATGACTAATTTTTACGTAACACTATCTACAAAAAATGATTTCTCAAACACTGACAATATTACAGGCCCATAAGCGTTTAATTTCTCGAGAAAATTTTTGTTTTAATTTTAATTAAATTTTTAATAGTTTGATTTTTAATTCTTGTTCCCTAATATCTTTTATGATTGTCCTTTCTCTCTCTTCTTTGTCCTTCTATCGATCATTCTCTTCATTTAAAACTTTTAGTTGTCATTAATATTTTTTCTTGGTTTCCATAAAAGACAAGTTAAAAAAACACAAAAAACATAGTACAAAGTTTCGCGCTAGTCTACAGTACCTCCTACTGTACCACCTTTTTTACTTTCTTTGATATTTGACAATGACCCTGCACAAAAAACAAAACACTAAAACTTGATTTTGTCTTTAAAACAACTATTCTTTCTTCAACGGAATTTAATCGACTTAAGGTACGTAGAAGAATTGTCCGTATTAGGACAATTTTTTTTAAATCAATTTGTAGGCACGTGGAGTATATGTGGCTAAAAATGTAGACTACAAACGTTTAAGGGTACAGTTAGTGCTACTAATAGAATTAATTGTCGGACAATTATTATTAAAGTTGCTTTTGACCTTAACGTGGGTGGCTACGTACGTAGCCACTAAGCAAACCAATACTGGAAAATAGTGTGAGCGTTAAAGGGTGGAGTAAGTACATATAAATAAGTATACATTTCTTTTTATTATATATACTATCATTCAGTAAGACGTTTATTGCTCTCAAGCAATGCTTATATCATAGTCGGCATTGAGCAAATCATTCTAGAGTTGCATTAGAGATTTCGAGTTCTCGCTTACATTTCCCTGTCTCGTTTGTATTCAAAGCGTTTTCGTTTCTGAGCTAAAGAACGAAGAAAGTCTGAGAATGACGACGAGGTAGCTAAGATCCATTGGCGTCTGAAGCGGGCTGGGTGCGGTATTGTTAACTGTTTGGTCGCTTAATTTTGATTATAATTATAAGTTTTTTAAATTTTAATATAATTAATATGGTTTTATAGAAATCGACTTTAAAATATTTATATTATTATTATTTTATTATAAGATGAATAAACAGATGTTACTAAAAGATCAAAGAGGGGTAAATTGATAAAGGAAGGATATTTAAAAGTTTATATAATATTTATGTATAAGTTTTTATAAACAGATAGATTATATCCTTATCAATAAGAGATACCGTAACTCCATCAAATCGGCAAAGACATATCCAGGAACAGATGTGTCATCAGACCACAATCCAGTAATCGTAAAATTCGAAATCCACTTAAAGAAAATAAAAAAACAACAAAAGACACAACAAATAAGCACTCTGCTAAAACACCCGAATACAAAAGGAGAACTAACGTTGAAAATTAACGAGGAGTTAAGCAAAACAATAATCAATGATAATGAAGATTCCAACGAAAAATGGGAAAAATTTAAGAACACATTAATGATGCCAATTAAAAATACGATGAGTAGTCACAAAATCGATGAAGCTAAGACTCCATGGATGACAGATGAGATCCGGCAACTAATGGACAAAAGAAGATCATACAAAAACAAAAATGTAAACGAATACAAAGCCACACACAAGGAGATCAGGATAAAAATACGGGCAGCTAAAGAAAAGTGGTACAACGACAAATGTTTAGAGATAGAAGAACTCCAGAGAAATCATGATAGTTTTGAAGTGCACAAAAAAATTAAAGAATTAGCAGGTATAAGACGGTCCAACAATAGTAACACCCTGGTTGATACGAATGGTAAAATAATATCTGATGTCAAAGGCAAACTAAACAGATGGAGAGAATACGTCCAAGAATTGTTTGAGGATGACAGGACACAACAAGATAGCATGAACGATTGCGAGGAACATGATATAGGTCCAAATATAACTAAGGATGAAATAATACATGCAATAAATCTGGCAAAATCTAATAAAACTGCGGGACCTGACACAATTCCAACTGAAATAATTAAATTAATATCAGAAGATCAGATCAATGTATTAGTAGACTTATATAATACTATATATAATACGGGTATTATTCCGAGAGATTGGCTCAAATCAACATTTATTACATTACCAAAAAAACCTAATGCAAGGGAATGTAATGACCACCGTATAATTAGTCTAATGAGTCACACACTAAAAATATTCTTAAAAATTATCCATTTAAGAATTTTCAGAAAAGTGGAACAAGACATCACTGAAACCCAATTTGGGTTTCAGTGATGTACTTGTTCAACTATTTCTGAAAATCAATTCATACTCTACTTTAACCAAACTGCAAAAGTCAGAGTCGGCAGAGAACTTTCGGAGGAAGTAGAGATAAAAAGAGGCGTAAGGCAAGGTTGCATACTCTCCCCCTTATTGTTCAATCTATATTCGGAAGAAATAATTAAAAAATCACTCGAAAATGTAACAATTGGAATAAAAGTCAACGGCAGACCCATCAACAATATCAGATATGCCGATGATACTATACTAATTGCAGAGAATATACAAGATCTACAGACACTTTTAGATAATGTAGTAAATGCTAGTGAGGAAAGCGGACTAACGCTTAATGCTAATAAAACAAAATTTATGACAATTTCCAAAACACAACAACAAGACATTTTAAACATAAGAGGAGTTCCAATAGAAAAAGTAAAAAAATACAGATATCTTGGTACAATTATTAATGAAAATAACGAGTATACAGAAGAAATAAAAATGAGAATTGGACAAGCTAGAGCAACATTTAATAAGATGAGAAAAGTATTATGCAGTAGAGACCTTAGTTTACAACTCAAAATAAGAATATTACGTTCTTATGTGTTTTCGGTGCTGCTGTATGGGGTGGAGGCCTGGACCTTAAAGAAAGAGGTGAGCGATCGACTTGAAGCATTCGAGATGTGGACCTACCGAAGAATATTAAAAATAAGTTGGGTAGACCGAATAACAAATGTTGAGGTCCTCAGAAAGATGACAAAGGAAATGGAAATCATGAATACGATTAAGATAAGAAAGTTACAGTATCTCGGCCACGTTATGAGAGGGGATAAATATGTGTTGCTACAAACCAAAATGCAGCTTATATTTATTATATTTTTAAAATGTTTTTTTAAAAAATTCAAGATGTATTTACCATTGGGAAAAATGAATGCATTGATGAGATGTTAATCGGGTTTAAGGGCTAGGGTTAAGTTCTGGATGTACATACCAAATTTGCTTCTTATGGTGCCCTATGCAATTAGTGAATGTTGGCGATAATTCTGGCATACTCTCTCAATCTTGTGTGGCTCTAAAGAGTGCATGGCCATCGAGGTTTGTCCAATCCCCTATGGTTTAAAGAGATGAGTATTTCTTTTTTTCCATACCCGTTTTCCTTTTATCTTTCCTTCCATAATAAGTTTTAAGAACTGGTACTTGAAAATTTCAAAATATCTGACCCAGATAAGCAGTTTTTTCTTCTTTTTATTTGTGGAAGCAATTCTCACAACTCACAATCGAACGCTTTCTGATAATGTATAAAGCATAGGAAGACATATTTTTTCTGATTTCTACATTCTAAAGTAAGACAGTTAAGCTATAAATTGCTTCTCTTGTACCAAATCATTTCTGAAACGAACTGTGTGGGCTTATGTCCTTTTAATCTGTTGTATATTCTTGTGAATTACTTTAGAAGATTTAAGCAGATCAATAAGCTGATCATTCGAATTGGTCGCAACTATAGCGTTGGCTTTTTGGAACTGTATAAAGGTTGATTGAAGCCAATCCTGTGGTATTTGACCGGACCCATAAATGTCATTAAAAATATCTACCAAGGCGTCTACATTGTCTCCACTCAACATTGTTAGAACCTCTATGTATATGTCGTCTGGGTCTGGTGCTTTTTCCTATTTGCTCTGTTTGATTGCCGTTACAACTTTTGACTTCAATATTTTGGGGGAGGGTTTACTTTTATATTCACTTTTAGAGTTTCTTCGAATTTATTAATTTATTATCCTTTACAATACGTTAAAACTGCACGGTTTTGTATGACCTGTCATTTCTTTAACGAGTTAATGTATGTTAAAGTGGTCATGTTTTTCTTCCAATTCCTCCATTTCTGCACACCTGTCTAGCAGCCATTGTTCTTTAGCTTTGCCACACTCTTTTTGTATTTTCGTTTAATCTGCTGATATTTGCTTTGGTCTTTGTTTTTAAATGATCTGCCGTCGTCCATCATTGATAATATTTCATCAGTCATCATATTTTTCTTTTTGTACTTACGGAAAGCGATTAGCGAACATACCAAATAAACCACGAAAATATGACATATAAATGATGTTGATAACTGACGCTAAGATTAAATTTACCTATAATGGCTATTTATACCGGAAATAGTTAGGATGGATTAGACTTTCAAATTCAGAAAAAAAATAAACCAAACTCTGGCAATTAGCACTAGACACTAGCAAAAAACCTCACATAATCTTTTATGAGGAAAGCGATTTGAAAATCCTAGAATTATATAATAAATTGACAAGAAGAATACTTGCATTCGAAGAAACCAGTAAAATTTCCACCCAAAGAAGAATTAGAGATTCGGAAATATTTTTATTTATGCCCATCTAAACTTTATAGAAAGACATTTAACTTATGCTATGATTGTAAAAAGCTAAAAAGTAGTAAGAAAATATGCACAAAATGTGCTTCAAAATTATCGTAACAAAAATAAATGTTGTTTAAAATTAGTGTAGTTCACCTGTTTTCATCTGTCAGAGTTTTTTACTAAATATTTGTTTATTTTTTTGCATACAAATTAATGATTAGTATTATCTCTTAAAGCTTATATATTATGATACATAAATATATTTTTTTATTTTTTTAAAAAAGAAGAAGAAATTCGTAGGACTACACATCATGCTCAATGTAAGCATTGGGTTTTAATTTTTATTAAAAAAAAATACCATTGAAACCAAGCAACTATTGGAAACTAGAAGAGAAATCAAAGGAAACGAAAGCATTGACGAAGAAAAACTATTAAAAATAAATTAATAAGTATCAAAAGCTTGTAACAATATAGCATCCTTCAACCTGTAAACAGGCGTTTGACACAGACGTTGGGTGTCAATGTGTAATGACAAGGTTATCCCAGAGAATTCAAATAATACCTTAATCGACTTTAGCTGGCTAAAGGCTTAGCCCGAAAACAAGCTGACTTCCGCTCAAACTTCGGAACAAACGATCACCTAAAAACAGTAAAAAACGTTAATATAAAAATCGACAGAATATAACAGATCACTGTTACTTTCTTCGTAGACTTTCACGAAGCCTTCGATACCGTGGAATTAGACAGCATTATAACTGCTCTGAACAATAGTCACAGAATAGTATACCACGTATAACAAAAAGAGGTTAATCTTTGTAAATGGGTATATTTATTTAAAAAACCCTTAAAAGGGCCACATCAATAAAACAAACGTTTTCGGACCACACAGTCCATCATCAGGTTTTTAAAATCGAAAAATGCCTAAAAATAAGTATAAACCATTTAGTTAAAACAAACGAGATTGTGAAATTTTGACTATGGTTGAAAAGCAAAAGATGGTTATACTTACTAGGTCACAATGCCTGAGCCACCAAAATACTAGGGTAAAAACCCTTTAAATTACATTTAGTTATGAAATGTTGTACATTTTGTTGTAAAATAACTGTGATGTTCAGTATTAAATTAGACTATAGGTAACACATGGCTCAATCTGGTTCCAGAGCCGGTGAGAGGGTACCTCTGCACTCGGAGAACAGCGTGGAACTGATTGACAAGATACTTTTGAAGGATGAAGATAACAGAATGTCAATGTAACAAAAACTATAATAGTTGTACATAGTATTACTACAGCCAAAAGATTCAACAAGTTTTGATGATTTTAAAAAAATAACAACAATCTAGGTGTTGGGATTTAAAAACTTTTTTATTTATTAATTTAGGGTATAAAAGATGTCAAATCAATGATGGTTTTATAGTCATGATTAATAGAATGACCTGTGCCTTAGGCAACTTATGTTGCTTTTCGTCGTATGGAATGTGGTCTAAAGTGTATTTAATATTGGGTTAGCTTATATATATGAAATTTATCCTTTTATGTTTAACACATCTAGGACAAGGTAAAAATTAAATAACAAATATTTGAAGCTAATATCAGACCTCATATTTAAATGACTTTATTTAAGACTGCTCCTATGGTGAAAAATTAATAAAATTAAGTTTAGTAAGATGGAAATCTACAGGCTGAAGAAATTGAAGTAGTAACATATGTGATTGAATTTAAAATTGAAGAGGCTGGGTTCCTCAGAGACTAATGAGAATAAAAGTAAAGGAAATGACTGAAGAAAAGGAGGGGGGGCGGTTGAAGGAGAAAAGGAGTTGATCAACAATTAGAGATAATAGGGGTCCTTTATACTTAAAGTATCTAGCACCCTGAACAAAATCTATTTTGGTGGTATTAAATTCAGTTTGTAGAAACCTGAAATTTGTTGTATAAGTGTGCTACTAAGTTGTTGACCGAAAGAAGGTGGACAAAGGTAGATTAGGATTCTTTGTAATATGGTAGATTATGAATTTTAATAAATTGTTAGATAATGTTTGAGTGATTACTAAATTAAAACTATTGGATACATGTTTAATATATGAGATGACCAAGAAATAATGAAAGAGAACAGAATTGACAGGAATGCGATGTAGAAGTGAAGAGTGGATAAGATAGTGATATGTTGGTATGATGGATGTGAATGGTTCTGAAGTTAAAATTGGGGTCAGAAAATTTGTGAGAGGAAGGTGTCGCCACACAATATCGCCACACCTTCCTCTCACAAATTTCTGACCCCAATTTTAACTTCAGAACCATCCACATCCATCATACCAACATATCACTATCTTATCCACTCTTCACTTCTACACTTCTTACTCTTCACTTCACTTTTTTTTTAATAGTATAATGACTACTAGCTTACAAAGTTAGTACAAACATTGTACCAAAACGCCACAATGCGTGTAAAACTACATGATACCAGCATAGAAAATCACATGACATACGGAGCAGAAACTCTCACTCTCACAAAAACAGCAGCACTAAAAATGCGAGCGCCACAAAGGCGCATGAAACGATGTATTCTTGGCGTGTAGCTAGTATAGCTACAAGCCGATTTCAGGTAGTATCGCAGAGCTGAAATGACATTGGGCAGGTCGCATAGGGAGACTAAAAGACTCAAAATGGACCAGAAAACTCATTGAATGGCGTCCAGAGAAGACAAACTCAGCAGAGGACGACCATCAACATGCTGGATGGACGACATTAAACAAGTATCCAAGAAATGGCAACAAGACGCACACAAACGTAAAGAATGACGAAAAATGGAAGAGACCTATGTCCAGCAGTAGACAGAAGAGGTTGCATGATGAAGATGATTGATTTTTAAATTATAAAATTGTAAAACGACTTATAAATTTAAACTTCTAAACGTATTAACGATCTTTAATACTAATAAAACTCACAAATTTGTCTGTTTTATTACAAAAGCAATAAATAATACACTCTTAATTTAAATGTACAAAATAGTAAAGAATTTGAAAAAATGGCAGTTTTTTAGACTAAAATAATTTTGAAAAACGATGACGGACGCCGATGTGTGTCGTACGGCTTGGCAGCCGTCGCAATTTTTCGACTTTTCATTCAGGACAGAAAGGAAAACTTCCCAAAGAAAAGAAGGAGATCGTTTATCTATTCAATTTTGGGCTTTGAGTTTTGCTTTTTGTATGCACTTTTCAGTTTGAGGCGGGATTTTCTGTGTCACGAATACTTACGCGTCAGCAAAATCGGTAATCTGCTCAAAGGCAAAGAATTTACTTTGTAAATATTAGAAATCCTTAAAAAACTAAACTTCTTTAAGCGTTTGACTTTAAAGTAAAATCTAAAAGTATCAACTAACGATAACATTGAAAAGAAGGAGATATTGCATGAAGAAGATCCGCAGGTGAATTTAAAGGCAATTTGGTCAATAAAGTTAACCTAATTATTTACCTTCAAGCATTAATTTGTGTCAAAAATATATACAAATTTTGATTGTATGTGGGTGTGTGTGGGGTGTGTGTGTGTATATGTGTGAGTGTTTTTTTTTATGCGTGCGATATAGAAGTTATACTTCTATACGCACGGTCGGCGTTGGAAATTTGCATGGAAGTGAATCTGTGAAACCATTACATATGTAAGATAATGAGTAAGAGAGAGACAGAAGATATATTTTCTCTCTCTTCCTCTCTCGAGAATAAAATGTTTCTTTTGTATATATATATTAAATTATATATTATATAATATATATATAAATATATATATATTATATATATAATATATTGTTAGATATTATATATATATAAATTAAAATGTTATATTTCTTTTGTTTAGGTTCAATAAAGATATGTTACATGTGGAACTAGATTTTATTTTCCATTGCAATCAATCAACGTTTCGGCAGGAAACCCTTGCCTTTGTCAAGATTCTAAAATGTGTATATATATAAGGACAAACAGATATTGTAAAATATGTATATATATATATATATATATATATATATATATATATATATATATATATGACTTACCAAAACGTAAAACGTGACACAGACATTAACGAACTGACATATAAAAGTTGATATCTGATATCTCATTGTTTACTGTCATTAGTATATAATTATTTTTATATGGGCGTATCGTTGATGTTTTTGAAAAAGGTAAGGTGGAGATATGTTATGACTTTAAGAGCTTTTTATGATGTTATATTATTATTGTTTAAATCAGATTGAAATATATTTTATTTAGGTTTTGTGTATCTTTTTTGTCATTTATTGCGTTGGTGTTTCTTTTTATTTCTATTGATTCGTATATCTCCCTTTTCTTTTTGTTTTTTTCTGTTTTTAAAATTTTGATGTTTTCAAAGTCAAATTTATGCTTCTTCCCGCTTTCATGTTTTGTGAGCGCAGTGACGTTGTTCTTGTCGTATTTGTGAGAACGAATTCTGGATTGAAGCAGTTGACTGGTTTGACCGATATAGACACCTTCACAGTTTGTACATGGTATCTCGTAAACAACATGTGATTTTTTAAGTTTTGGAGTTTGTGTTTTTAGTTTTGTGAAGTATTTATTTAAGAGGTTGTTGCCTTTGTGGGCCACTGTTATATTATGTTTGGCTAAAAGATTTGTTAGTTGTTCGGATAAACCTTTTATATATGGAAGAGTTGTATAAGTGGTTTTGATACTGTTGGGTTTGTTGTTAGTTGTATTGTTATAAAATTTATTGAGTCTTGATTTGAAAATAGTTTCGATTAGATGTTCGGGATATGCATTCTTTAGAAGGGCATTTTTTGCTTTTTTTATTGCAGTTGGTCTGTATTCTGGATCTGTTAGTTTTATAGATTTATCAGCGAGACTTATAATTACAGACTTCTTATGGGAAAATGGATGATGGGAATTGTAGTTAAGATATCGTGAAGACCATGTTTCTTTTGTAAACCACATGGTTTTAACTGTATTGTTAATGCGATGTAAGGTGATATCCAGAAAGTTTATTTTATTATTTTGTTCAATTTCTATAGTGAACTTTAATTTTGGATGGTAACTGTTGAAAATATCTAAGATTTCGGTTGTTTTGTTTGTTGGAATAGCAAGACAACAGTCATCGATATAGCGGTAGAAGTATATAGAACTCAAATAACTAATATATAGTATATATATATATATATATCTATATATATATATACAATATTCTGTGATTCCATTTTAACCTGTTGCCTTCATTTCACGGCAGCACTCGACAAGCTCTCAGTGGTAACTTCATTATTACTTTTAAATTACTAAATTTTTAATTAATCATTAGAATAATGCTACCCAAAGTTAAAATGAAATCTTAAGTATTGATTTACTGTTGGAAGTGCATTCTTGGATCTTTTAGTTCTTTTCCACACTATTGTGTTTTTTATATATGATAATTTTTTACTATAAATTTTTTTACATACATGTACAATTACCACATGTTTTTGCTGTGCTAATTTTATGAAAATTGTTAACTATATTTAGTTCAATTTATTGTTTATACAACATAATTATACAATGTCCATTGTCGTAAGCTTCTTTACAATTGTTAATATCACTGACTGCTACATATCTTTTTGAGGTAACATACTTAATAGCTTTTCATTGGATGTTAGGTTTTTCATATTGTTCTTTTTAGATGAACTGATGATGCTATCAAATTGGATAGCGAAACGTTTTCAATAAATAGATGAAGTAGCCATCATCTTTGTCTTTTTTCTCCAACTTTTGACCGAAAAACCCGCCACTCTTCGAGTGATCCTTATTTTATATTGGATTGACGGTCGTACTCCTTTTCCTCGATATATATATATATATATATATATATATATATATATATATATTATATATATATATATTTATATATATATATATATAAATATATATTATATATATATATATTAAATATTATATATATATATAATATATATAATATATATTAATATGTATTAAGATTATTATTTAAGTGATATGTTTGGTATTATTTAACACTTATAATTATTTTAGACTGTGTATGTTCCAAATAATGTTTGACCGAGAACTGTCAATTTTGAAATCTGTTAGTGTCATGTCTAATTGGCAAATCCTTTACGTGTTTGGTTCATACGCTGGTGTTTGTGAGTTCGAATCCCAATATGAATTTCCTTTTTTATTTTTGAAATATTTAAAAACCTCACGTTAATCTTATTAAATATATGTAATATACGCAAAAATGCTAAATTTTAAAATAAAATGAAAATTTACAACATAATCCGAGTTGTTGGTTTTTTATTTTTATCTTCGTAAAGTAAGTTATGTATATTGGCAGTTTTAAATACTTATGAATATTGCATTTTAATTTATATTGTATTATTATATTGAATTATGTTGCAGTGTATTTATTGTATTGTAATTTTTATATTAATAACAAAATAAACAATGAATTTTACTGCAGAGTATGTGTAAAATTTTTTTTGCATTCAACTCCTTTTATACATATATGAAAATAAAAATATATATTTTCATTAAAATATTGATACAATCCTTCATTTACTATACTCCTATCACAGGTTAAATGTTTATATACAGCACATGATGCTCCATATACCTATATAACTAAATTCTTTTCCCTTTCTGCTCTCCTTATTAAATCCTGAGAATATCATGGACCGAGGAGAGTCACAAATATCGAGGTCTTGAGAAGAATGAGTAAAGAAAAGGAAGTCAATTTACGATCAAAAAACGAAAACTGCAATACTTAGGACACATTACAAGAGGCGAAGATATGAACTGCTTCGAATAATTATGCAAGGGAAAATAGCAGGAAAAAGGTCCATAGGAAGAAGACGAAACTCCTGGCTAAAGAATCTACGTGAATGGTATAGCTGTAGCAACAACGAATTGTTTCGGTCAGCAGTTTCGAAAATATGTATAGCCCTGATGATTGCCAACCTTCGGAACGAAGATGGCACTTGAAGAAGAAGAAGCTCATCTCTTCCCATAGCATTACATATGTGATGATTGTGCAGATTGACTCCCATATAAATTTGTAACGGCTAACGACTATATAGAAGTACCACTTCTACCGGGCAGTATTACTGGACTGCCACACCTGTTTTTTTTTTTTTGTTTTTAGCGAGTATTACGATTCCGTATGTGAATATGCTTGCTTTTAAATGTTTTTCTAGTTATTTGGATATTTAACTCTTAGGGTAACTTAGAATATAGACTTTTTACATAATAACATACAGTACATATGAGGGGTATAGAAGCAAAACCGCCATGTTACATTTTTGTGAAATCTGCATTTGATACGGGATTTTGTTCTTTATGTGTATATACATAAGTTTAAACATAATTTAGGTGCAAATTCCACCTTAAATCGGGTAATTTAAACCAGAAAATACGCTTAAGCTGCAAAACCTGTCTTGTCCAAAAAAATTTAGTTGCAAAGAACCGCTAAGTTGGGCTTTGTTAATGGCGAAACGTTTGGACTGGACACGTGACTTAGCGTGTTGACCGTTTCCCGCTAAATGGCATGTGGGCAGCTTCTAACCTTGAATTTTTCCCTGCAATATGTCCGAGATATTCCAATTTTCTTGTTTTAATTATATTTAAAATTTCCATTTCTTTATTCATCCTTCTCAGAAACCTCTTTGTTTGTGACGTGTTCTGTCCACGATATTTTCAGAATTCTTCTATACACCCACAGCTCGAATGATTCCAGTTTTTTCATTGATGTCGCATTCAAGGTCCAAGATTTGTATCTTATATACTTGTATATAAGATATACTCAATATGCTTGTAAAGTATATTGAATGTAATCATTTGTGTAGATAATCATTGTACCCAGATATGCATATTTGTCCTCTTGTTCGACGTTGGTTTTGTTTATTAGAAGATTCTCATTATTTTTTTAAGTTTACGATATTCTGATAAATTTTGTGTTCTTGACATTCATTGTTAGACCGTATTCGTTTCCATACTTCGCTATTCTAGTCACCAGTCTCTCTGTCTATCTGTTGCGTTATTTTGCCGGTTCTTCAATTAATAGTTGCAATTGGTTTTCCATCGTTTTATCGTAAAATACAATGGAAACAATAAGATGTTTTAAAATGTTCGCTAATATCTTGCAAAATATAAATACCCAAATAATATTAGTGTTTGTCAGCCAAAAAATATTTTTTCAGGACATGAAAACCAAAAACGCAAATAATAAATCGACGTCATACATTTTAAAGCAAAGGCATTGCTTCAACGCTTTTTTAAGTATAAATATTTCAGGCAATGAATTTAAAAAATCTAATTCAACTTACAAGATTTTTCCGCCTAAGTTAGTGTTGCATAGGATTTGGTTCCCTCGAGTCCCCCAGCGGTACGGACTTGAGAAAAACACGGTTTCCACTCACGCAGTGGCATACATAACCCTAGAGGATTTAAGGGCTTCCCACTAACTCGATCGATACAGTTTAAGAGGGAAAAACTCGAAGGAATAAGAAGCAAATCTGTGTTTGGCATATTGTTATCGACATTTTTACGGCCGTAAACGAAGAAAAAATAATGTTAAAAGGATAACATTGACACATATCTGGTATTTTTCTTGCGTGAACGTTTTATATTTCCTGATTGTTGAAATTACGAGTGCGAGGATGTGGTTTTTAAACGGTGGGTTGCTTCGAAATGGTAGCAATTTCACAGAGGCGTCTAAGTAAGGCAAAGGTATAGGTATTTAGGTGAAAACTTGAATTAGGCAATATCGTCTTCAATCAATACCAGTAAGTGCTTTGAGTTTTAAAATTTTATATCAATATATTATGTGTAATGTATACCATTTATAATAATTTATACTTATATCTATGAATATTGTAAAGTAAAACGTCAGTTACAGTACTTCTTCTTGATGTGCCTATTCGTTCGAATGTTGGCGATAATCATGGCAATCTTATCTGCAGCAGCGTGGAAAATCTGCACAGATGTTGTATTGGACCAGATTCTGACGTTCTTCAACCAAGATGTTCTTCCTCTTCCTAAACCTCGTTTTCCAAACATTTTTCTTGCAGGATAGCTTAAAGAAGAGCATTCTTCTTCTTCTTTATGTGCCCTTCCGATTATCGAACGTTGGCGATCATAATGGCAAATAAGAACTTTATTCACGGCGGCTCTAAATAAATTAGCGGTGGTTTCTTGATACCATTCTCGGAGATTTCGTAGCCAGGATGTTCTTCGTCGGCCTGGGCCTCTCCTTCCGTCGATCTTACCCTGTATTATGAGGTGTAGAAGGTTATACCTCTCTGGATGTCTCATTACATGACCGAAATATTGTAACTTTCGAATTTTTATCGTTTTTGTTATTTCTGTGCTCTTTTTCATTCGATGTAAAACTATTTCATTTCTTATTCGATCAACCCAA
Source organism: Diabrotica balteata (assembly GCA_918026665.1). Classification (NCBI taxonomy): domain Eukaryota; kingdom Metazoa; phylum Arthropoda; class Insecta; order Coleoptera; family Chrysomelidae; genus Diabrotica; species Diabrotica balteata. The sequence continues at coordinate 163,965,464 of OU898279.1, forward strand.
CTTATCCGCAATACTCGTCGATAAATCCACATCTCAAAGGCCTCTAATTTTTCATTAATGTATCTGTAAGGGTCCAGCTCTCCATACCATACAGCAATGTGGAGAATATGTAGCAGCGTATTAATCTGATTTTAAGATTTAACGTAATATCTCTATTAGTTAGAATTTTCTTTAATTTATAGAAGTCGGCTCTGACTTTTTCAATGCGTATTCTTATTTCTTTCTTCTAAAGAAGGCATATCTGGATCAATTCGCATAATCTGTCCGAAGAATTGTAACTTTCGAGATTCGATGTGGGCCAGTACCTCTCGGTTCTTATTCATTCTTCTGAGGACCTCCTCATTTGTGATTTGGTCAGTTTCTAATTTTCTGCACATATCTTCGTTCAAGCTCCACGATTCAACACCATAAAAAAAAACAGAGAAGACGTAGCATCGCAGTATTCTTACTTTTGTATAAAGTTTACGAAGGCCACTATTCGATTAAAGGTGGATCTAGCTTTTCTGAAGGGTACTCTTATCTCCTGGTTGTTGGTCCATTTTTCATTTGTTATGGTGCCGAGGTAGTTGTAGTGCGTCATTCTTTCTATAGGGAATTGGTTGACGTAGAGTTGACCTTTTTTTAACCATTTCTTGCTTATTAACATAAGATTTTTCTTCTTAACTTTTATATTGAGTCCATATTGTTGACTGTAATACGTGATTTTGTTCATAAGAACTTGTAGGTCTTCTAAGTTGTCGCAAATACTATGGTGTCGTTTAGCCGGTAACCATTTAGTAGAATACTGTAATGTATCAGCCACATACCCAAGGGAAACAACCCCACCCCCAAGTGCAATCGTTAATCAGTTAGCCCGGTATGTAACAAGTCAACATTGCAAGAAAATAAAAGAAACAAAATAAGTGGTAGTTAGCCTAGAAAAGAATAATAATAATTATTATATACTCCAAATTAAATAAAGAATGAAAATTCGTCCTAGTTTAACGTGTATTACACAAGTTTCGATATCAGGTCCAGAATGTTTAAAAATTACGAAACCATAGACCTTCATTGGAAAATAATACAACGAAGCGACACACCAGCGATAAGAATTGAGCTGAGCTAGCAGAGCACACCATCGCATGATCCATTTTAACACGTGGAGCAGACGGCACAATCAGCGAAAACTCTAGGGTAAGGCGGTAAGGCGCGACGCCTCGGTACTGTGACGGGTAATTGAGGGTACGCGTTCGCGGGACATAAAAACGAAGTAAATTGGTCAACCGGGCAGTAGTGTTGGCGACCGGAGCCAGTGAGTACTCGGCGATCTAGGGGAGTGCTAGTCAATCCGCCGTCCTGGTGTGTTCAGCTCAGTGAGCGCGTTATTATATCCGACGGGAACAGTAGTACCGTATAAGTACAGAATTTTCGTATCTCGGAAATTCGTGATAGCGTACAGTACTCTCAGCAGACTGTTCCTGAGTTCCAGTTGGACTGCAAAGGCGTATTCTTTAGCTAGGGCCTAAATACGCTAAGGTAACTAAACATAAATACTAACTCAGGGGAAATACATAATAATCGTAGATTGTCCACCCTTTATATTTCTTGCTAAGATCTCTTCTCGTCTCCTTTCGCAACTGATAAACATAATTAGTTAAACTATATCTTGTTGTCTTAGTTGTAGTATACAATTTATTTAATATATTGTAAGTTCGAAATTAGGTTTTATTGCTTTTTCCCGGCCGTTTACAGATAGAGACTAGAAGAGAACACACTTTCGCTTATAAATTTCTCCGGCTTCTAAAGCAAGCCCATAGACTTTACAGGGCTTGCATCTGGACGTCCTTCATCCCTTTTTTAAATTTTCCCTACCCTCTTGTAAATCCGCGAGGGCGAAATCAAGTCCATTCAGACTAGTCGGACTAGTAAGCCTTGCCTCCGCTCGCAGAGATAAGCATCCCTTAAAATTATAGACGTGAATATTACAGTGGTGACAGCGTTTGTTACAATACCTTTTTCATTTTCGTGCAAAGCTTCGATAAATATTCTTTTAGAGTACAGATTGAAGATTAGAGGAGACAAAATATAGTCTTGCCTCTCTCCACGCATGATTTTCACATAGTCAGTGTGTTCGTCTTTAACTCTGAGATATGCTGTTGATTCCAGTAAAGATTTCTAATTATTTTCAAATCTTGTTTCTTAATTCCTACTATTTTTGTATTTTCATCATCTTGGCGTGCTGTACTCGATCAAATGCTTTCTCGTAATCAACGAGATATGCTTATACGTCACAGTTGACGTCTCTGCATCTCTGGAATAAGACTTGTACTGAGAACAAAGCCTCCCTAGTACCAACAGCATTTGTGAACTCGAACCGCTTGGGGAAATTTGACTTTCACACAGCTTGTAGATTCTTTTATGAATTATCTTTAGAAACAATTTAAAAAGATGACTCACGAGGCTTATAGTACGGTAATCTTCTATTTTTGGCTCCTGGTTTTTTTTGAAGTGTAGTAATTCAGATTTTAGCCATTTGTTGGTATTTCTCCAGTTGTATATGTTGTGAATATCTTTGCGATTATTGCTATTGATTCGTTGTCCATTAGTTTCTTATAAACACCAAAGAGTTATTTGTGCTAACAAGGGTAGGTAACATTTTACGTAGGTACATGCTTATTAGACATATATACAATAACTAAACTTATTCGTCAACTATTTACATTGGTTTTAATCCGGAAGCTGTATTGTGGGGTGAGAAGTACCCATGTCTTTCATTAATTCGTATCCCAACAAAAGCTAAAATCATCATCACGTTTGTATTTAATTGGACATAGTTAATATTAAAGCTAAACCAGGCAGTTATCATTTGTTGTGCAAAACAAACTATGATGTAATGAGCCCCTACCAACAACTGGACTGTTAACAAAAAAAAATCAATAAAAGGAATTAAACTGCCCAGCTGTCACACTACACCATGTGGATTTTCAGAAGTTAAGAAGAAAAATATCCTTTAGTCATTAAACGAAGTACTGCCAGAATATCGAAAACAATTTTGAAAATACTTGCCTGCAAACATCTCAGCCAAAAGACTGAACCTATTGTGACATTTCTTCTACTTATGTAAAAGTATTGGTTATATTTTTTAGAAAATATGTTAAGTTAATCCATTCCTAACTCCGACACAAGAGGGATACAATGGACGTTAACCACACGCCTAAGCGATCTAGAATACGCGGACGATATCTGCCTATTAGGTCAAAGGTTCCAAGATCTGGCTTACCAATTGGAAACACTTTCCACTGAAGCCAATAAAATAGGTTTGAAAATCAATATTAGTAAAACCAAGTCCATGAGAATAAATGCAAGGAACAACACGCTATTTACTATCGACAATATGCAGATTGAAAATGTGGAAAACTTTACGTATCTTGGAAGTGTCATAACAGAAAACGGAGGTACAGAAGACGATATTCGTATGAGGATACGAAAAGCCCAACAAGCTTTCAGCACGCTCAACCCTGTTTGGAGATCTGGCGAGTATACTACAAGGACAAAGATCCGAATATTCCGATCAAATGTCATGTCTGTTCTACTCTACGGATGTGAAACCTGGAAAGTGACAAACACCCTCACAGACAAACTGCAGGTCTTTGTTAACAAATGTCTACGAAGAATTGTTCGTATATTCTGGCCTAACACCATCAGAAACGAAGATCTGCTACACCTGACCGAACAAAAGAGGGTACAAAATGAAATTAAGTCCAGAAAGTGGGGTTGGATCGGTCACACACTCCGAAAAAATAGTTCCAGTATCGCAAAGACTGCCCTAGAGTGGAATCCCCAAGGGAAAAGAAAAAGAGGTCGCCCAGTACAAACTTGGAGAAGATCCATCATGGACGAGATAAGAGGCCAAGGAAAGTCTTGGAATGAGGTGAAGGCCTTAGCGCAAAATAGAACCCGATGGCGCGTTTTCACTGAAGCTCTATGCTCCATTTGAGTCAAGAACTTGAATTAAGAGATGCTGTATGTACGACACCATTTTATTTTTCAACTTATTTTGCATTAAAAATTAGAATTATAGATTAAAAATTTTCATTTGATGTTTAACATAAATTGTACTTGAAGAATAAACAATTAATAACTAAAACATCTTTATATTCAAAATTACAGCATCATTCATCCTTCTAAGCTTTATGTCGAGTTTTCTCAAAATCCTACTATTGATACTATCGGCACTTTTGGTTAGCTGGGCAGTATATTAGTAAAAAATTTATGCGAAAATTAATTTTTAATTAAAATTTCGTTTCAAAGCCATTTTACATGTTAAAAAATAATACTTTATTTATTAGTGTAATAAATTGTCGCTTATATAAATATTATTTATACTGATTTAAAAGCAAAACCGTCTCTGCTTTTCCGTTTCGCTGATTTAAGTGGACTTCAACCTGTTGTAGCGTCCCCCACCATTCGACTAGGACGCTGCTTTTAGAACTTCTTCGGAATAACTGATAGACTATGATTTGGGATTTGGATTGGGTTGGGATAACACAATGGTAAATATTTAACAGCCTTCAAAACAATTTCACAAAAAGCTCTGAAGGAAGAAGATTCAATTAGAATCCGGAAATATTTTATTTGAATTGATTTATGTATGTTTTGTGATTTAAGTTTCCAAACAAAAAATATATAATAATGTTATTAGAGAGCAAAATAACAGTTTTGTTTATAAATGAGTAGTTTAGAAATGAATTGTGATAAAGAAGTACCAAAATAAAACTATAAAACTTGAAACTATAAAGCTTTTAAATAAGCTTTAAAAAACTTTAAAAACTTTAATAAATATTTGTTTTAATGATTACATTTATATAAAACATATATAGATTATATTAATTTAAGTATTGTCTTGGTAATTTTTCTATTTATTTTTAAAATTTTTGGAACCTCATAGCAAGGCAAGACATTTCTTAATACCAACTTACACAAGATTTCTTGTTGTAGAGTTTTTTATATAAAATTAACGGGAAAACCCCGTAGTTGGCTGTATACCATCCTTTAAAAAAACACAGAAGTTAAAACACTTTACACATGTGTATTGTGGTATAAAAACAAACAAATATTTAAAACTTTATAAAAGTGTCGTCAACATTTAAGTTATGGCAGAACGTTTTCAATCTGAACAGATCATCCTCAGTGCCTTGTGTATTTGTTGCTAACAATAAAGTTGTCTATAAGACCTCCATGTATGGATTTACAGCATTCTAAATATAACATTTAATAATGTTTTGACTCCAGGTCGATGACAATGGATAATTTTAAAAAAATTACTTTAGGGACTACATGTTTCCCTGCTCGAATATTAACACGTGGTACTTAGTCAGTTGAAACGACACAGACCAACTCTGTCTGTGGTTGGTCTCTCAGTCCAAGTTGGTCTGTGCATCACTTAAATGCATCGCTAACCCAATTAATGTGATGACTACTGATACAAATCCTTTTATTAGAGAATTAAAAGTAAGAATTCATAAATTAAAAAAAGTCAATACGAATTAAAATTCACTTGGGTAAAAGCTCATATAGGACTTCGTGGCAATGAAGTTGCAGAGTCCTTAGCCAAAGAAAGCGTTACAACAGGAGAGCATATCAACAACAATTTAGGTGCTCAAGAATATTTAATAATATCTAAGAGTAATTTTAAGGCAAAATGGGAATTGCATTGGAAAAACTATTGCTCTAATAACCTCACACGATACACACTATTACATCCAAGTATTCCGACAGATTTGTGATACCAAGATTAGGATTTTACAAGAAATGATATTGTGACCATTATGTAGGCTGAAATTCGGACATGCACGCTACCCTCAACACTTATATAAAATCGGTGTAGTTAACACCAAACTTTGTGAAACTTGCAATGTGGTTTGCGACTTAGATCACATTTTTTATGCTTGTAGTAAATTTGAAATACAAAGACAGGAACTTATTAATAGTTTAATATTGCAAAAACTATACCCCCCTTTCAATCTACTTTATTTGTTATCATTAAATATGTACAAGGTATATAAAATTATTCTTAAGTTTATTAAAATGTGTAACTTAAAACTTTAGTGTAGGTGTTAAGCTCGTTACCTCTGTTGAATCGCCAAGTATTTTACCTTTCTATCTATACTTTCCGTGGTCTACACTTTCTGTCTGTGAGTCACCTTGAATGACCCCTAGGTGCGAAAAGTAATCCTAGTTCCTCTCCCATTGTAGTTCTTCTTTTAATTTCCAGAATTGTAGTGTATTTAGTTTAGTTAGATTAGGCTATTAAGTGGACGTTATTACACATTTGCTGCTGGCTGGATGGGCACTTAGCCCGATTGCCAATAAAAAAAACTCCATTTTTAATACAAGGATTTTGGTTAAAATACCACGTAAAATCGACCAAATACCTAAATTCGTATTAAGCTTTCATGTAATATTGAAGACTAATAATTTTTTATTTTTAATAAATTTGTTAAGACGTACCTATTTTGAGGTTAGATCCATTTATCGCCGATGAAGAGGATAATGCTTGATTGTTTTCCACAGAATTAGTACTCCATTGCGTCAAAGGAGTAAAGCATACCTTTTGGTGCTTTTCTAAAGCTCTTTTCACAATTTTATCTATTCTGGTACACATGGTTTAGAATATTATGACACACACGATCACTGAGAAATAGTATAAACACACCACACCGCGGTTTTATGTAGTTCCATGGAGTTAATACTTCTAAAATGTGATATTAAGTCCATTAATACTAATAATGATATAAATATGCTGGGTATTTAGTGTAAACGACTGTTATCTCGGAACTACTGAGGGCTTAACCCTTAAGTACCATGGCGGGGTCAAAATTGACCCCCCGCGTTTTTAATGCCAAGTTTCGCTACCGAAACATAGATTGAGCATTGCGCGCTTTCTGCTAATCTTCGACCGGTAGGTGATTTATCGATCTACGAAAATTCCGTTAGTTTATCTGTTACTACTGCAGAGTTAGGCACGCATAGGGTCAATTTTGACCCGCTTATGGTATAAGTGTTTCTAGTGCAATTAACGAGTAATTTGAAATGGCGGGGTGTAGTCGCAATAAACGTCCTCTGACACAGAAAGAACTTGAAGAGGAGGGACAAAAAATTATGGACAATGGACTAGATAGTGACAGTGAGTTTTTAGACCAGGCTAGTGAACACAGTGATCACGAAACAGACAGTGAAGAGGAATGGGACGATGATGATGAAAAAAATTGGCAAATTAATAATTCCGAAACTGGTAGTGAATATTCGGGTGAAGAAAGTGATATAGCTGACTCAAGGGATGTGTTTTATGGCAAAAATAGGTACAAGTGGTCTAAAACTTCTCCCACCTTTTCTCGTACACGTAAGCATAATTTAATTAGTCATTTACCTGGTGTTATTGGAAAAGCTCGAGCTAGTATGCCAGAAAAACCAGTTGATGCTTGGGAATGTATTATTAGCCACGATATATTGCAAGAAATTCTTGAGAAAACCAATAAACGAATAACTAATATGGCTTCTAAATATAATTTACACAATTTATCGTGTCAATATACCAATCATCTTGACATAATTGAATAAAGGCCTTCTTAGCTTATTATATTTAGCTGGGTATTTAAATCCAATAATGAAGATTAAGGTCTTTATTTGCTACGAATGGTACTGCCGTGATATATTTCGAGCAACCATGTCACTAAACGATTTATTTTTTGCTTGGAAGCCTTTGTTTTAACGACCCAGCTACTAGACAAGAACGTATTGCGCACGGAGATAAACTGGCAGCTATATCCAATATTTTTAATATGTTTATAATTAATTGCCAGTCCAATTATAGCTGTGGTGAATATCTCACAATAGATGAAATGCTTATTGCATTTAGAGGAAGGTGCCAATTCAGGATGTATCTCAAAAATAAGCCAGACAAATACGGTCTGAAAATGCAGTGTTTAGTAGACTCTAAGACACATTATTTGCTAAATGGTTTTATATATACTGGAAAAGATACACGCAGAGCAAATCCAAAAAAGTTATCCATCCCCACTCTAGATGTTTTGACACTTATTCCACCAATTTCTGGTACAAATAGAAACATAACAGCAGATAATTGGTTTTCGTCCATTGAGCTCATAAAAGAACTGAGAAGCCATAAAATTTCATATGTTGGAACTCTAAAAAGAAATAAAAGAGAGGTTCCTGCTGAATTTCAACCCCAAAAAAACAGGCCACCTAATTCTGCCTTATTTGGTTTTACAGGAAGCGAGAGCCTTGTATCTTTTGTTCCTAAGAAAAATCGTGCAGTGTTGTTAGTGTCAACTATGCATCATTCCAATACAATGGTTAATGGAAAGCCAGAGATTATAAATTTTTACAACGAGACAAAAGGTGGGGTGGATTCATTGGATAAGAAATGTGCATGCTATAAAACTGGCAAAAGAACTCGTAGATGGCCTCAAGTAATATGGTTTCGCATTTTGGACATTGCAGGATTAAATGCTAACGTAATTTTTAATGAGTTCAGCAAAATCAAATAATGGAAAGAAGATTGTTTCTAACCACTTTAGGTCAAGAACTTATTAAGGCCCATTTAACTCGTAGAGCTCAGCAAACTTGTTTACCGAGAGAAATTCGTAGTGCCATTTTTAAAGTGTCCTGGACTTCAGGAACCAATGAATTCCAAAAACCAAAAGAAAGAAAGCTCATCGTGCGATAAATGTCGAGATTTTATTTGCAAAAATCATTCCGCATACAGACGTTATGCATAAGCTGTGTTGAAAATTAAGGTAAAATCATGCTTGTCATTTTTGAGATACGAAATCTAAATCGATTTTTTTTATTTTAGGTAGGAGCTATGATACCTAGATTTCACCATTGGATATAAAAAACTGCACATTGTTATTATTTTTCTTATAATTCGAGAAAGTGCATAGCTATGTTAATTTGACTGAATACAAAAGTTTTTTTTTAAATAAAGTTATATCTAATTAACCAAATTCGTTTATTTTTATATAAATGTAAAAGTAGCTGTAAACAAATAATTTAAAATAAAACAAGTTGAATATTTTTTGATACAAAAAACAATGGGGGGTTAAATTTGACCCTGCCATGGTACAAATGTTACTATTTTTGGCCATGGTAGTTAAGGGTTAATACACTTTATGTTTGCTTATCTTTGGAACCGCATTAAATAGCATTTAATATCGTATTCCATATGAAAGATGTGAAGATTGTTATGTAAAAAGTGAAATAATACAATTTTTCAGAAAAATGGAGTAAATACAGTTTAGCTCTGAGGTACAGATATGTATATAACATTTATCACTTTTAAATTTGGACAATCGTTACGAATTGTAACTTTTATTGATAGGTATTCTACTAATTTTTTACTTTTCACTTAATATCTGTATTTCGTTAGTTATTTTTTCATGCAGTTTTTAATTTAAATCTACTTAAAATAAAAATATAATGTCTAGAAATAATTGATGAATACTAGTGAATCGATGTCAAGAATTGCTATTTTGTGACGCTACAAATGACGCCTTCTTCTCGTTGCGCTAGTTTTGTCACGGTTGGCTATGCATTTTACTATAGAAAAAAACTAATTCAATGCCAGTATTAAAGCTTCGCTTCAATAATGTATACAAATATTATTAATGTTGAATACAAGCAAATTCATTTTAATATTATCTTTTCAGAATACTAAATCGAGTAGAAGCATAAAATGAAAGTTTCAAGTAAAACACCTCTGTTGTTTTGATCAGTATTCTGAAAGAATATAAAGTTTACGAGTACATTTCTTATGTTATTTGCCAAAGTTGCCGTAGTATTTCTACGAGTTCGAGTAATCCACCTACTTACCTACAACCCTGCTATGCGACGTAAGTCAATATATATTCAAAAGATTCACGGGTATTTCCAACATGTCATCGATTAGGAATGTGAACTAGGTTAAAAGAAATAGAAAAATTTATTTATTCAAAAATGGGGAAAGCTCTAATACATACAAAAGTAATCAATTTATAACATTAATACATCTGATAAAAATAACAATTACAGTTAAAATATAGTACCAACACTTATTAAATATATAAAACAATAATATATAACATAAAACACTACTAAAAAACAACTACCTAACAATTGATGCTTATTATGATCCAATAATTTGCTTTTAAACATTTGTACAGATGAACAAAGGTTTAGGGTCCCTTATCCTGTTACGGATGAAGACCACAACGGTAATCACGGCGAAGAAGGATACCTTCGGTACGACGAGAATGGCGAAGTGCCGACCCCAGATTTTAAGGCTAGTATAAAGTCAATTTTGACCGAACGATCTCCGGTATAAGCGATTCCACCCACCTTGCTAACGGTCTCTGGATATAGTGTGGATGAGCGTACGTGAGACAGGGCACTCTTTTGTCCTTAGGGTGGGAAACTGTCTCTAAAGGGCGGATGAATAAATGATGTTAACGGCATAAGAAATTATGGTAAAAAACCCCAAAGCTGAAACTAGGTACTTGGAACGTTAAAAGTCTTGGAACGTTTACCGCCGGTAAACTAGACAACATAATACAAGAAATGGAAAGATGCGACCTAGACATCATAGGACTTAGCGAAATCAGATGGCCTAACAGTGGTAAATGTACTAAAGAAAAAGCGACACTATATTACTCAGGAAATAACCTACCCCATTATTATAACGAAGTTGGATTTCTAGTTAACACAGCCCCAATCAAATCAGTAAGGAACTTCGTGGCATACTCAGATAGGGCAGCTCTATTACAAGTACAAACCTGTTGACCTTAGCATTATAAAAATCTATGCACTAACCTCGGTCGAGCCTGAAAATGACGTAAAACAGTTGTACAGAGAGATTAAGGAGTTAATGGAACTGATTAAGAAGAACCAGACTCTTATAATCATAGGATATTTCAATGCGAAGGTAGGGCGAGGACGTGTTGCAGATGTCGTGGGTGACTTTGGTTTGGGACATCGAAACAAGAGAGGTGAAGAACTAAAAATTCATTATCATCATTGGCTTTTACAACTCTTCGTGAGTTTTTGCCTTACTTCCATCTTCTCCAGGTCTTCCCTGACTGCGTCTTTCCACCTTTTTCTAGGCCTTCCTGTCGATCTTTTACCATCTGGTCTTTCCCAAAACACATTGCTAATCAGTCTGTCGTCATCACTCCGTACCACGTGGCCTGCCCATCTTAATCTATTGGCTTTTATGTATCTTACGATGTTTCCTTTCCCGAAGAGAGTCTCTATTTCATTGTTGTATCTGCTCCTCCATTCATTTGTCACGCTGTCCCTGCAAGGACCATATATAATTCGCAGGATTTTGCGTTCCCATACTAATAGCTTATTGATTTCTTTCTTTCTCAATGTCCATGTTTCACTTCCATATGTCACTGCTGGTCGTATTATGGTTTTGTACATTTGGATTTTGGCACGCCTTGAGAGAAGCTTTGACCTCATTAGATGTTGAATGGCAAAGAATGATTTATTCCCCGCCAGTATTCGTATTTCAACCTCCCGTTCTCCTGTGTTTTCACTGGTAATTGTTGCTCCTAGGTATTTGAATTCTTTGACCACCTCAAAATTATGATCGTTTATGGTAATGTTTTGTCTTATTCGCTGTCGTTCCTTTTTTGATACGACCATGTATTTAGTTTTTTCTTCGTTTATTTTCAGGCCTACGCTTAGTGTTGCTTCTTCAAAGTTCGATACTATATCCTTAACTTCCAGTGTTGTCTGTGCTACTGCATCTACATCATCTGCAAATGCGAGAATAATCTTTGCTCCTCTGGCAGTTATGTCTGGTTTGACTCTGGTATAGATTTTTCGCATTGCGTATTCCAATGCTAGGTTAAATAGTAATGGGGACAGCGGGTCTCCCTGTCTGAGCCCGGTGCTTATGCCGAAAGCCTTTGAAGTTTTGCCTCCTATTCTAATTTGTGCAAAGGAATTGTTGACACACATTCGCGCAATCATGGTCAGCTTCTTTGGTACGCCTAACTCCATCATTGCACTCCACAGTTTTAAGCGATCTATGGAATCATATGCTTGTTTGAAATCTATGAAGATCTGGTGTACTTCTTTATTATATTCCCAATACTTTTCTAGCATTTGTCTGATAGTAAATATTTGGTCGATTGTTGATCTTCCAGGCCTAAAGCCGCATTGGTAATCGCCAATAATTTCCTCTGTATATGGCAGTAATCGTTTTAGTACAACTGAAGCTAATATCTTATATGTAGTACCGATTAGTGAGATTCCCCTGTAGTTGCCACATGTATCCTTTCTGCCTTTTTTATGTATTGGCACGATAATACAGCCACTCCATTCTTTTGGCATTATTTCTTGTTCCCAGGCTTCTTTCATTAATTGGTGTATTTTAGTTCTAAGTTCATGCCCTCCTTTTTTAATCAGTTCTGCATCAATATTGTCTAGTCCCGGGGATTTGTCATTTTTTAGGGTTTCTATCGCCGTGATAATTTCTTCCAGGCTTGGCGGGGGTACTTCTATCTCGGCCGTTTGGTACTCACAATTTGCTTTATTTCCATCCGTGTCTACCTGGACATTTAGAAGACTTTCAAAGTATTCAGCCCATCTTTCGATTATTTTATTTTCAGCTGTAATCATTTGCTCATTTGCTAACTGAAGAACTAAAAATTAGTCACTGCAAATACCTGGTATAAACTGCCACCTCGGAGATTTTATATCTGGCAATATCCACAATATATGCATGACAACATCGTAAGAAATCAAATTGATTTTTTATTGATTAATCAGAGATACAGAAATGGATTGCAAGGAGTAAAAACATACCTTGGAACAGATATCGGATCTGATCACAATCCCGTAGTAGGAAAATTAAAAATTAAGCTTAAGAAAATTAAAAGAAAATCAATAAAGAAAATTGATGCTGCAACTTTTTTTGTGTACACTTTTGTACTTAGGTAAGTTGGATTCAATCAGTTTATTTTTGTCCTCGGAATGCGTGATTTAATTTATGACATACCTTTATGAAAAACTCTGTATATTAAGTATAAATCCGCAAAGTAATTTGTTTATAGTGATTTAATAAACGATCTGATTAAAATGAATTCTAGCGTATATACCGAAAATTTTAATAGAGTTATTGTTTTGAAATCAACGAATTCACATTTTTTACCTACCGACAAAAAGCGGAATTTTTAAATCGATTTCGTTTTTTATAGTTATAACCGAAAAAAAACACGTTTTCAATATTTGGCCTGGAGCCGAATTTAGATTAAATATCACATCGAATGAAAATAATGCAGACTGAAAGTGCTTTGGTTTTAATAAAACTTTTAAACAAGCAGCAGCATTTGCGAATTTAGCCAATAGCGGTGTATTTTTACAGCATTAAAAAGCGGTGTAGAGATCGGCTCGTGTTGCCAAACTCGTTAATTTTATGTTTGAGTTGAAAATCCATTAGAGTTAGTTTAATAGAGTTGCAGGTAGTAGTGGTCTTTTTCATGTAGTTTAATTAAATTCTTAGTTTGGCAGTCAAAAGCTACAGCTTTTTATAATATATCATAGCTTTTAATGTAAATGTTTTAGCCACAGAGAAGAGCCAGAAGTTATATAGTAACACCATTATCCTTAGCTTTAGGTGTATATCAAACTTAATAAGCAGTGAAAAACAATGGAAATGGGTGGAATCTCTGTCACATCTTAACTCTTAAAGATCTCAGTCAGATAAGAAGAGAAAAGAAACAAGCTAGATGTTAACTATTCCATATTTTAGCGTATAACATATTGTTTTGTACTTACAAAACAGCACCAGTCCATATCTGTAAGGGTAACACTCTTTTCGAAGGATTTGTAAAGCTCTTTAAATTAAAAGAGAAGCCAAAAAGTGACCTCTTTTGTCGAGTGAAAAGAGATAATAATGTATAAATGTGACTTAAATGTGAAGTAATACAATATCGATGGTAATTACAGCTACTAGTGTTACAAAGAATTGGTCATAAAATCAAAAATTCACAAAGTAAAATCGTATTAGTAAGATTCCAGTAACTAACTTCATCCAATGTCTAACAGATTTAAACAAATATAGTTAAAATATAAAAATAGCCTTAAATGTGACACCGAAACATAAAGTACTTTAAAAAACCAATGTAGGTTAAAAACACAAAACATTTCATAGTTAAAATTACTGAATGGTCAAAAACAAAAAAAATAGAACCTTTATATAAATTAAGTGACATCTTTGATAGTAGGACTGGAATCTATATCATATTTATCAATTGAAAAAGGTGTACGACTGGGTTGTGTTATGTCACCCCTCCTTTTTAATCTTTACTCTAAAACGATTTTCAATAGAGACTTAAGTGACACTGAAGATGGAATCAAAAATCAACAGAAAGACTATTAGTAATCTTAGCTATGCTGATGATACAGTCATCAGCTGATAGTCAAGAAGTCCCCACAACGATTAATATATAGAATAAACACTGAAGGAGAACGACTATGCTTGAAGATTAATATAGATAAGACGAAGATAATGGTGGTTAGTAGAACACGAAATATGCAATTAAATATTAGAGTAAACAATAAAAACATTCAAAAGGACCCCAAGTTAAGATATCTCGGTAGTTGGATAACTGAAGATCTAGATCTAGACATAGAGATGCGTATCCAGGATTGAGCAAGCCAGAACAGCATTTATTAATATCAGAACCTTGCTAAGCAACATCATTTTAAACTTAACGCTTCCATATCGCTTTGTAAAATGTTTTTCAGGAGAACTCTGAAACATCAAGACGAAGCAGAACTAATCTGACTTGACAATGGCAAGTGTGACCTTGCCGAAACGTCGTCAAAACAATGGTTTTTTCTAAAAACCAAAACTATTTAACTTGGAGTCAAACCCGGAAAAACAACTGAAATCATTGAAATCATATATATATATATATATATATATATATATATATATATATATATATATATATTTCAAAATAAACATTTTTGAGATAATAAACAGCAAAAGTTCCAAGAGACTCTTTGCTATGAATTAGAAATAAAACTTTTCCTGTATCCTATTATCCAAAAGTAAGTATTTCCAAGCAGAATTTAAACTACCTTCTTTAGGAGAGATTTCAAGAGACGTATTCCGAATGTAGCGAAGAGGAAGTGCAGTAAAGGCACTAAATCGCTGGAGGTCAAGTGACATCACGAAACAAAGAGATAAATCTTTTTCTGTCGTCTGTTGAAATGGCTCGTTTCGTTCGATCAAACTATTCACAACTGCAAGTAAATATCTGCCAAATCTCGACAAATGACATACAAAACAAATATGTACAAGGTGGAGTTTCTATTCTGCAGCTGTTTTTTGAATATTTTGAAAGAGCCATTTACTTTTTTTTTTAATGGGAAAGTTTCAGGGAGTTGGCTGTATACAATATTAGAATACGATTTCAAAAGCTTTAAAAAACTTTTGTTGTAATTGGTATAATATTTCGCTGCTTTGGAACAGAACTAGTCTATATTCGAAATCACAATTTTTCAGTTGAGTAATTTGAAGCTTTTCAGAGGTTTCGTTTTCCATTATTTTGTTTTTCAAAGATTAACGTTTACTTTGTTCCTACTTTTCAATTCATTCAGAAACTTTTACACTCCTATAAAACTAGTTTTTTGTTTCATTTAATAAAAAATTAGGTGGAACATAGACTAGTGCTGCATCATAAATATTAGTAGTTTATATATTATTTATTATTTGTTTATATATTATTTATAGGAGTAGTTTATCTGAACTTATGCTAGTTCTACACTAACAATATTCTTTTCCGCAAATCGCCAGGAAATTTTGACATTCCTGTCAAAATTTCTTGAAGAAAAAGTCAGGACTTCCTTACTGTAAGGAAATGTCATTTCCTTACTGTAAGGAAATGATATTTCCGTACAGTTGTTAGTGTTCTACATAAATGATAGAAAACACATTGCTTATAAGGAATTAATTTGCAAGGGTTGACTTCAGCATTGAATAATTGGCCCATAATGTTGAAGATTTCATCTTTAAACAAAGGTCTAGGAAGTATGCCATTACAACATTTTCTGAGAAAGAACTCGTATTTTTACTCATGCGATAATCCATAAAACGTCTGTATGCATTTTCGTACTTTTCTCTTGATTTCTTTGGCAATAATTCTAATGAAGCAGTATTCACTGCCTCAACCAGCTCTGGAGGAGTCCCAGGAATGGAAATTTCATCATCACTTATCATTTTACTTTCGAGAACACCAGCAATTAAATTTATAAGCGTCAAGTTTGACAATTCAACCTCAATACGTTTCCATAGTAACCCAAGTAATTTTATTAGGAATTTCAAAGCACCATTTATTTGGGAATAAAATTATCGCGTTTTTTTTTAAATCAATCAATATCTGTCGAATTTTAAACGATTTGCGGAAAAATAGTATGTTTACCTCGTAGGAAAAGCCACATTCCTGGACTCTGTGTTGCTAAGTCTCGGCTTGCGCCTCGACTTAGCAATCTTCACAGTCGTCCAGGAATGTTAAGCTTTTCCTACCCGGTAAACAATGTACTATTATTTTACAAAAACATGCAGTTCCTATTTAAGTAAAACCGAATGAAGGAACGATTAAATAAATTACTACTGTTCATAAAAATACAAATATTTTATTAATATGTAGCTGAATACATTTGTACATTTGTGACTCTGATGAAGAGATAATATCCAGGATCGAAATATCACGTAAGGCTTTTATGACCTGGAAACCAGTTTTATGCAACAGAAACCTGTCAATGAACATTCGTAAGAAGGTCCTGAAATGTTATGTGTGGTCGATCCTATTGTATGGTTGTGAGACATGGACGTTAAAAACCACAATCCTAAACAAGTTAAAAGCATTCGAAATGTGGTGCTATAGACGAATCCTAAAGATATCGTGGGTTTCGACACTTCAAATGAAGATGTTCTTCAAATGATCAACTCAGAACGTCTGCTCATAAACACTATAAAGAGGAGAAAAAACAGAATACTTCGGCCATATAATTAGAGGACCCAAATACCATTTACTTCGCCTTATAATACAAGGAAAAGTGGAAGGAAAGAGCTGGATTGGTCGAAAGAAACTTTCATGGCTGCGTAATATTAGACAATGGTGTGGTTTCACAGTAGAAGAATTATTTCGCGCAGCAGCCGACAGAGAAAGGTTTCAGGAAATTGTAAACATGATGACGACCAACGTCTGAAATACGGACACGGCACCCAAAGAAGAAGAAGCTGAATACAAAATAAATTATAAAAACAGTGCTTTCTTAAATTAAGTTCATTTATGAGTTTAAATCCAAATGGAAGTCATGGTACACGATCGGAATGACCAATGATTTACATAGATATTTCAAATACTCTAATCTCTTTGTACTAATAGGTAAACTTTTAGCATTCAACATTTGCAGGTCATTATGTACTGACAAAGTTTTTCTTCTTGTTCTACGCTCAGATTAATTCTGATACAATTAGCATCTACAGCCTTAATTTAAGCTAATAAACTTAACTAATCAACTTCCAGCCCCCTTTATTTTAGTAGGTGATTTAAATACCTATAATTCACTTTGGGATCAACAAAAAAAATACATTTGGTCCACAAAAGGTCTTTGAAAATGTTTTAAACACCTCTTACATGTGTATCATGTATGTGTATGTGTATGTGATAGTATAAATCCTTGTCAAACAAGGATGTATACTGTCTCCACAATTATTCAACATATATGGGGAGTATATTATGCGAAGAGTACTTGAAGGATAGGAAAAGGGCATCTCAATAAATGGTCATAAACTAAACAACCTACGATTCGCAGATGACACAGCCCTTTTTGCAAATAGTCAAGCAGAGCTGATAGAACTTATACGACTGATCGAAAACGAAAGTCAAATATTTGGTCTGCAATTAAACGTATCAAAGACAAAGATCATGATAGTGGATAGACTACACAACAATCATCCACATATAACCACAATTGACCGGTTCGAGGTTGTAAGCTCATACTTATATCTGGGATCATTAATCACAAACACAGGGTCATTACAAGAAGAGATTAAACGTAGATGTGATCTAGCAAAAGTTGCCACAGCAAAAATGACCAAAATATGGAAGGACTGTCAAATTTCAAGAGCGATAAAGATGAGGTTGATCAACTGCTTAATATTCCCAATACTGACCTACGGATGTGAATCTTGGACTCTGAGACAATCGGAGAGAAGAAAGATAGACGCCACTGAAATGTTCTGTTGGAGACGAATGTTACGAATTCCTTGGACCGACCGTAGAACAAATAATTCAATTTTAAGAGAGCTAAAAGTTAGCCAACGACTCTCTAGTAAAGTCCATCTCCAACAATTAAAATATTTTGGGCATGTTATGAGAGCAAACACAGAAAACATGGAAAGACTCATAATACAAGGAAAGGTAGAAGGCCGAAGATCACGAGGAAGATCCCCAACAAGATGGATAGATCAAATTACAGGAATATGCCAAAGACCTATGCATGAATTAAAAGAAATGACCAGAGACAGAGATCTCTGGAGACGGACAATACACGACATCACGTCGACCACTACACTCCCCCTGGGGGGTCAGGATTGAAGAGAGAGAGACATGTGTATATTAAATACTTGATCCAAAATATTTCTAGTGGCACTCTCTCCTCAGTTGATCTTAGCTTATGTGACCCAAGGTTAACACCACTTCTATTTTAACTTGGTACTACCAACCACTTGTAGTATTCACACTGCAGACTTATATGGTATCCTTAAAGCTCTTAAAAGGACTTCTCCTAATACGAAATCTCTAGCTATATGCACCGATTCTCTTTCTTCAATTTAGTCCATTGCCAACATACTCGTCAAATCCGATAGTCCAAAAAATTCAACACGTCTGTCATCAAAACCACAGCAGAGAAACCTCAATAACCATTCTTTGGACCCCATCTCATGTGGGAATCAGTGGAAATAAGTCTGCAGATATCGCAACAAGAAAAGCAAGTTGTTCTGACCTACGCCTAGAAAAAATTCAACTTCATCAAGATCTGGCAGCAAACATAAAACGAAACACTCGTAAAATATGGCAAAATGATTAGAATGGACAAAACACAAAACTGAACATAATCAATCCCACTGTATACTCATTTAAGATACCTACAATGACTAGGAGGGACAAACTGATCATTCAAAGACTCTAAATAGGATACACTCGCTTCACTAACGAATACCTGATGACTTTCGAAAACCCACCTGCTAGTGAACATTGTGATTCTTAGCGCCTCACAGTAGAACAGTTACTCGTTGATTGCAGTTATTAAAGAGAAGCGCATAATATAAACGGTAACCTGAATCAGATACTTGGTTGGCCAACACTATATTTTTCCAAATCTAATGAAACTTACTCTATTATCGTATATATGACTGTTGTATATGTATCCAGACGTTTTGATCAATGTCCATAGATGTCGAGACACGTTAATTTCAATGAACTACTCCATGCACACAATTTTAATGATAAATAAATTTGGATATAAGATTTTCTATTTATTTACACAATTCCATTCAAATTCATTTATTCAAAGTTAACAAACACTTCTTTTATCAGCTTTTCCGTTTAAAACGGTTTCACAAGTCTCAAGATCATCTTTATTAAACTGCTATCAATATTTTCTGAAAGATCTTTTATGTACGACCCTTATATAAAATACAGTTTTGGTACTTACTTCAACGCCTTAACTTCGTTTAAAACTTTTAAAATCTGTTGAAACTACGACAATTTATCCACAACACACGAGTTGTTTGCTGTAGGGAACAGTTTGAAATGACTGAGGTGCCCTGTCGGGTGTATAGTTTCTAAAACCTACTGAACTTGATTGAAGAAGTTTATGTTACAACTTTCCCCAATAAAATTGAAGTAACTTCAGAAACTGGTAAATAAAAAGTTTCAGCTTCATACACCTCGTAAAATATTCTCTGGGTGCATTTTAAGTTAGAATATATAAAGAATCCCAAAAAAATTATACGATATTATATAAACGTTGTACTTAAAGTTAAAAGACGTTAAAATGAAGTATAAACAACTTATGGGAAGCAATTCGTGTAAGTAGCTGTTAAGGTGATGAGTGAAGTTAGCACAAAGGAGTTAACTGAACTGTCTAACGCCATATACGATTTAGGTATTATCCCAAAGAAATGTCTATCGTCAACATTTGTAACACTACCAAAAAAAATATCTGGGAAAACGTGCGCAGACTTCCGAACTATCCGCCTTATACACTTAAGATATTTCTTAATATCATACATGCTAGAAATGTATGTAAAAAAAGAAAATTTCGGTGAATTGCAATTTGGATTCCACAATGCCATGGGTACACGTGAAGCACTTTTCACCTTACAAGTCTTACTTCAGAGATGCCGTGATGTCAGTTGCGATGTCTATATTTGTTGTATTGACAACGCCAAGGCATTTGACCGTTATCAGCACCAGAAGATGGTCGCCACCCTACAAAGAGTACCCTACAAAGAGTGGATGAGAAGGACATTCTGATCATCATGAATTTATACAGGAACTAGCGTGCTCAAGTCAAGGTCGAAGACCAGCTGACCGACCAAGTGCATCATGCAAGGAGCAAGACAAGGTTGTGTGCTCCCGCCGACTCCTTTTAATATATACTCTGCGGAAATTTTTACTAAAGCCTTCACAAACCTTGAGATGGTAATCCGAGTGAACAGTGAATACATCAAGAATATCCGCTACGCCGATGACACTGTGTTACTAGCAACCACCTCAAATGATCTACAAGCCTTACTTTGTAGCATTTGCAATTTGATTGATTCTTTGAAGTATATTGAAGTCCCCTCGTATACGAAATATTAAAATCACCTTATATATTTTTGATACATCTAAAAATATTTCGTACGTATTTAAACCCAAATATCTTTTCATTTCTTTCTTAGGTCGGCCAAGTTGAAATAAACCATTTTAGAGTTGTTTATTTATTTTAACTTCCTCGGCAAATTCTTGTTTTATTAGAAGTCGCAATTTTAATGCGTCGCAAAAGGATATGTACGTCGTTTCGTGGTGTCTTGTTATGTCAGCGTTTGTATGTATGCGTTCAATTTTAATAGAATTTCTTCACTCTCGTTGGAGCTGCGTTCAAGAGCGGTTCAGCGTTATGTCCAAATTCACGTCGAATTTGTAAAGTGTTCTGTTTTCGTCTTTTATTATGAAGAATATGTAGCAGTTTGTTATTGGTTTTGTGGCAGTAAATGCTTCAATTATTAATGTTTTGAGTGAGGATTGGAGGACATCCTCGTTTTGTTTTTTTTTGTTCCTGCTTTTATCCAAGGCTTTTGGCAGTTTGGAGATGGAGGTTTTCGTGATGCAGAGAGAGTGGAGCCCTCAGTTCCAGTTATGGTTTCAGAAAGTTAAGTGTGATCATGTGAATTAAGGTAACATTTTGTTCAAATTTTAAACTAAAGACAGACATTTTTTTTATAAAATAATAATTGCTTTCGTTGACATTTAAAATTGTAAATTTTAGGTTTTGAGTAAAGCTGTCAATTTGTGTTTAGTTTTTTTTGAAATTTAATGTTAATTTATGACAGCTCGTTTTATTATTTTTGATTTTACTTTGTTTTGTTTAAAAAAAAGGTTAACCTCCATGCAATTTTGTAAGTTTTGTAGCAACAGAGTTTGTAAGCGGATGACACATCTAAGTTTTTGTGTTTTGTTTTTCTCCATGTAACTGTTTGTGGTGACACATAAATAAAGGTTAAATTTTGTTGTCTTAACTTTTTATTTATTTTTTTGAGCCAAACCTTTTTGATTCTTATTTGAAAAAGATATGTTTTTTATGTTTTGATTTTGTTTTCTAATTATTTCCCTAGTTACAACTAGTGGTTGTAATAGGCATAATTAGGCACCTCAAGTGGCGCCCTATATTAAATTCCTTGAGGTGTTTCTTGTTTATTTTTATTTTGTTTATTCCAAAGATTAATGACCCCTTTATTTCATTTTTTGTAGTTGCCCCATTCCAATGCCCTTATCTTTTACTTATCCACGACCCCAGCTCTCCTACGAAACCCTAAGTGCCGTTCGCATCAGTAGCGATTATTTTGCTTGCCCTATCTCCACCCCCTTAGTTTCTTCCCCCAATTTTCTACCCCTTGTGTTCCTTGTCCCCTGTGGTAGGCAAAATATAATCGTTACAACTTGACAGAGTGAGAACTGTGAGCGTAACATACGGACTAGACCTTAATATTTAAAAAACAAAATTTATGATTGTCAGCCGTGTAAATTTAAATCATGGAGCACTAGTAGCAAGTAGCGAAGAGATCTAGAGAGTCGACAGATCCACTTACCCCGGAACTACCCTCAACTCAAAATGGGACTACGCTCAAGAGATTAGATTCAGAATTGAAATGACACGACCTACATTAATCAAGTTGAGATCCTTGCTGTGCTGCAGTGATTTCAGTTTGGGAACCAAGATGCAGATGCTACATTCTTCCAGTGTTACTATATGGAGTTGAAGCCTGGACAGTGACGCAAGCCACTGAAAAGCGGATTGAAGCCTTCGAAATATGGATCTAGAGGAAGATAATAAAAATATCAGTAAGTGTTTTTACTATATATTTTAGTCGATAAACAATATTTAAATTAGTTTTGCATGTTTATTTTATTAGTTAGTTAGAGGTAATAATGTGTAGTCCAGTTACCCCGACTATTTCGGGGTAACTGAGGCTCATATCGGGAGTAAATGGGCCATGACTAAAGTTGGTGAATATATAATCTTTAAGTATGGGAGGGGTATTTTTCAGGAAAAATCTTAAGCTTCACAGATCTAAGCTTAGCAACAGGTTGAAATTTTATCGATGCAGAAATCTTTAAAATCTTAGAAGTGACAAGATAAAGCAGATATTGCAAAATACGATTGGGATGACGTTATTGGTGAAATTGAAGAACCAAAAATTATTTCTAAAAAAGTTTTTCTTTCTAAAATCTTATTTTTCAATTTGCAGTTTCTGTTTCCTGAAGAATTTTGTTTAGGAATATAGTAAGATATTAGTTTTGATTTGTTAAGTTTTAATAAACACTTTAAATGTAAGTTTATAAACTCTTTAATGTAATTGCAATAAATTCAAGCTGGAAACTATGTGGAATTTGTTCATAAACCTTATCTGCTATAAGAGACGATACGCTTACATTAGGTCTTGTTTTAAATCTGCTCAATGTATATTACTGTTAAAGGTTTCTTTAAAAAGTGTGAAGATATGCAATCAGGTCCAGATAGCCCACAATGATTTCTACCAACTTTTATGAGATTTTAGGCTGACTGCTTCAGTTAACCCTGTTAATTGAGGCAACTGGACCAAACGTACGTAAAATATTATTATTTATTTTATTATTACTGTAATACTATCAATCAAATTAAGGTTTTATACATTCAAATAGTATTAAATAAAGGTCATGTTTTTATACAAACAGTTTAAAATTAAAAATTTAAAAGATTACGAAGCAGATGAGCAAGCTGGTTTTAGAGCTGGGCGATCCACAGTAGACCACCTGTACTCTATTACGCAAGTTATTGAGAAAAAAACAGCCATCAATAAAGAAGTTCACCTGGAGTACGTAGACTTACAAAAAGCATATGACAGTGTACCCCTAAGTAAACTAGGGTCAACCCTACAGCAAACCAACATTAAGCATGGTCTTATCAAAGCAGTCCAAAGTCTGTATAATGGAACGACTGCAAAAATTAAAACTGGTTCAAGGATAACTGAAGGATTTAAGGTCACGAAAGGACTAAAGCAGGGTTGCTGTATTTCGCCTACCCTTTTCAAAATTTATCTGGAACAAGCACTCAAGCTGTGAAAAGAAAATGTAATGGCATGAGAATCCCTCTCAATGACGAGACTACACTGTACACCTTATGTTTCGCTGATGACCAAATACTGATTGCACAGGATCATGACGACTTGAGTTACATGACTCGAAAGCTAATAGAAGAATATAACAAATGGGGTCTCGAAGTCAACATTAAGAAAACTGAAGCCATGTGTATTGGAGGGACAAAACAATCCATTATATTAGACGATGGGTAGAAATTAGAAACTGTGATGAATACAAGTACTTGGGTATGAAGATAACTCAAGATGGAACACTCGATGCTGCTATAAAAGCGAACAAACAACTCATATACAACACCATACTTAAAAGTGTAATCACATATGGCAGTGAAGTTTGGCCAATGAAACAAAGAACAGAGAAACTGTTACTAGCAACAGAAATGGACTTCTGGAGAAGAGCAGCAGGCAAATCAAGAAGAGATCGGATACCAAATGAGAGAATACGAGAAATGATGGGAGTCAAGCATACAATAGTTGATGACATAAAAACAAAACAGTTAATATGGTACGGCCATGTACAGAGAATGCCAGATGACAGGATTCCAAAACAGATTTTGACGTGGACACCACAAGGGAGAAGGAAAAGAGGAAGACCGAGAAGAAGCTGGAGAGAGAAATCCCTCCAGACCTATGGTTAAATAGAGAAGAATGGCGGTTAGGAGTCGGAAGGCATCGGAGAACGCTGTAAACCGATAGTAGGTAACAGTAGTAGTAGTAGCAGTTTAAAATTTACTTATACTTTGATCATTAGGTAACTAAAAATCTGAGCCAAACGCAGATTTGTTGTAAAATCATGATCCAATTACCCCACCTCAGCATTTATTCTATCGTTCAGTAAATTCATTCCTTTCAGATTCATATTCAGTTATTTCTGCGTTATCAGAACATTTTTCGTTTGAAGTAGTGATTTTTGCATCTACATATAATATACAACAACATACAACAGATAACAATAATCTTAGGAACTTCATCGTAATCTGAAGCAGCATAAGATTCTTCCTCGGATTTATTTTCAGAAATATTTGAGAGGTTTTTAATTTCTTCTGCAAAACTACTACTTGAACGCTAGAGTTCTGTTTAGAGATTACAAAACAGAGCAGCTACTTTTTCTTTACTAAAATTGTGTTGATTTACGAATTGTAGATGCACGTATTTAGTTAATATCAATTTATAGGTTACAGACTTGATATAGGTTGAATAGATAGATAGAAGGTAATGCTTCTAGGTAATGAGCAAAAAATGTCTAAATATACGGTTGCTTTCATATAACTTGGGCTTTTGGACACAAACATATGTCAACAGATTTTTTAAATCCGCTGGGACATATACATTCTCACAGTATTGATACGGTTCCAATTATAATTTAATAATAAAGATATAAAAAGCCGATATTTTTTTATTGTTTTTATAAAAAATTGAAGGTTACTTACTACTATTTAACTAATAGAAGGTGTCGAATATAATAACAACAATCATTGTTAAAAAATACCCTTTACAATCAACTCAAAAATAACAGACATATCATTTCAACAAGAGTAAAATAAATTACTAAATAATGACATAAATTATCTTCAGCAGTTGCTCACAACTTCCCCCTCAAAATTCCACTCTCTTTTTTTTGTATAAATTGAGTCCCTCAAAAGAAATTATTGTTAAAGAGAATTTTATGAGCAGCTTGGAAAACACATTTGCCTATATATGCGATTCACGGAGCGCCGTTTTTACGATTCCATCAAATTAGCTTTTTTAATATCGCCGTTTCTTTCGCTGCCTCCCCCCATTGTCGATAATAGGAAACGGGAATTGTTTTGAATTTCAATACACTACGACAGTATTGCGGATTTTTGAACCTATCGCAAAATGTATATATATATATATATATATATATATATATATATATATATATATATATATATAGATTGAACGAAATAAATTCGGAAGATAGGAATATAATGTATTTCGGCTCAATTCTGCTGTAGGTGGTTGGCCAACAAAAGATTGTCAAATAATTATGTTATAAAAATCCCATACTTCAGCGGGCTGCTGGATTCTGAACTCATAAAAATTGAAAGCTACACATAAATCTACGATTTATGCTGTCAAACCAGTTATAGTCCAGGAAATGAAGTATTTCACCTCGCAATTTTTTCGTGCCTCGTGGATTGACTTGAAATTTAACAGAAGGTAGGTAATAGCCTAAGGATCAAAATCTATATCGAACCAAAGTGCGCCAAAGCCTAGGGGGTGGTTGCCACCCCATCTCTGGGGTGAAAATTTTTTTTACGTTTTAACTACAGGTTTCGATTAAAAAAGTGATTCTAAACAAAAAATGTGCTATACATTTTTTTTATAAAATGATATTTTTCAAGTTATTCGCGATTGAAAGTAACAACTTCTAGACGAAAAAATCCACGTTTTTAATCGATTTTTCGCGAATAACTCGAAAATGGTGCATTTTATCAAAAAAATTGTAGAGAACAAATTTGTAGCTTTTAAAAAGACAAATACAATTCATTTTTTAAAATGTTTTTGCGATATAATAGGAACCAAAATACGGCCTATCAATGTTCAGCGGTTTTCTTCAAATGCCAAATTTGAAAGATTCAAAGTCAAATAAGTATCGGGAAAATGATGCATTTTTGGAAGAAAACTCACAAAACCTTTTTTAAAGAGCATAAATAGACATATCATAAAAAAGACTCTAGCTCAAAAATTAAGTGAGTTATGATGAAAATAAGGTCAATACCTCATTTTTTACGAAAAAACCGATAAAAACAACCCCCTAACCACCCCATAATTAAAATCGATCTTCACCCTTCTGCAATTCCCTTTGTACATGTATTGTTAATACGTCCAAGAAGTTTGACCCATTTAAAATGCTTTGTGTTAGAAAAAGTACAGCTTAAAGCGAGAAACGATTTACAATTTCATATTTTTTACCCTTCTTTTTTTAAATATGCCCGAAAATACTGAATATATGAAAAAAATAAAAATTACCAAATTGTAGCTTTTTTAATGACTAAAATTATCCTTTATTTAGATTTGTTGTACAATGAATATTTGGCGAGATATAGCCGTTTAAAGCATCGATTTACGATCAAGCACCATCTTTTTCGAGCCCTTTAAACTCACCCCATTTAAAAACCAAGGGTTCCAAAAAGATTTAATTCACAGATCCTTGTAGCTCTTAAAAACCTCAACAAATCGTTTTTGAAGAAACACTCTATCGTTAAAAATTAAAGGAAATACGTTAAAAAAAAACAGTGAATTTTTTTCCGGAAAATTCCATTAGTATAGTACAGTACATTTCGGAGCATAATAATCTACAAAACCGGTATATTAGCTAGTGGGGCGTTATACATTCGAAATTTTAAGCGTTCTAATTTTGAAATCCCATACAACAGAATAAAACATCTGCTCATATGTCTATGGCTTGGCAATGAAAATATCAGAGCAACAGATTGGGGATGGTATTCCAAAGATGGTTTGTTATTACCCGTACGCATGAACAAACAACCTGCACTCGATGAACTTTTGAAAATTATTTTTTGCCAATGCAAAAAAGGATGCGGTGTTTTATGTGGGTGCAGAAAAGTTGGTTTATACTGTAACTCTACTTGTTCTGGGTGCTCAGGTGAAGGGTGCAATAATAGTCCACCAATAATTGAAGATGAGGATGACATAGATCACGATGAAGATGTAATTGATGACGAATAAGATTAATATTATAATTGTTTTACCTATAAATGTAAATATTTTCAACTATTTATGTAAATGTATAAGAATATATGGTGCCTTTTTATGTTGATAAAAATTTTTTTGTATTTAATTCTACTTTTTTCAATTTATATCTTATAAATTAGTTTATAAAAACTGCAATGTTGTAAAGGGTGATTTTCAAAAGTTGAAAAGTTGCAAAATTTTGGCAAAAAATTGTTTTCACCGATAGCACTCATAACAATTGATTTTTAAGGGTTGAAAATGTATGAATTTGTATTTTAAAGTATATAAAAATCACTATTTAACTAATCCTAACCAAATTTCACTCATCTTAAGATTTATAATATTATTTTACAATTTTTGAAAATTAGGGGTAGTTTTCACCCCTAAGAACAATCAGGGTTCATCGGCATGACATAAACTATAAAGCAGAGGGTGAGTTGAGCTTAATTCCAAATTTTTATGCAAATCGTTCCAAGGTGAAATCATTTTCTTCGCATTACTAATTTTTTTATATTAATCTCTAATAAGGGTCGCTTTTTAAGGGCTGAAATATGATGGAACTTTATTCAAAAGCACGAAACTATCATTATTTAATTAATTCAAACCAAATTTTACCCATATTCAGGTTTAATATGTTATTTTATAATTTTTGACAATTAGGGGTAGTTTTCACCCCTAAGAACAATCAGGGTTCGTCGACATGACATAAACTATAAAGCAGCGGGTGAATTGAGCTTAAATCCAAATTTTTATCCAAATCGATCCAAGGCGAAATCATTTTTTTAGAATTAGTAATTTTTTTACATTAATCTCTAACAAGGGTTGCTTTTTAAGGGTTGAAATATGATGGAACTCTATTCAAAAGTATAAAATAATTATTATGTAACTAATTCAAACCAAATCTTACCCATATTCAGGTTTAATATATTATTTTATAATTTTTGACAATTAGGGGTAGTTTTCACCCCTAAAACCCTTCAGCGCACTTCGGTTCGATATAGATTTTGATCCTTGGGCTATCACCTACCTTCTGTTAAAATTTCAACTGGATACATGCAGGACGAAAAAATTGCGAGGTTTTAACTTTTTTCGAGCTTAATTTCCTGAACTATTATCGTTTCCTTAGACAAACCCGTCTTACGCAAACAACATTGTTGTGAGACAGATAGTTGAACGATATTTTATACAATGTCTATACCCAGGTATGGATTTATTTTTGTCCAAGTTTTATATTGGTCCACTATTTCAAATGCAGTTCAAACAGACATGTATTAAATTGTATGTTCCGTTTTAATTTGGTTCAATCTGTATATATATTATTGGCGTGGAGTTGTTATGATATGTGAAATCAAAAATAATATTGATTTGCTTTTAATATATTTCAAAGTACAAAATATAATAATTCAAATAATTCAACTAATAAACTACAAAAGATATTTTTCAAGAAATGAAAGTCCATTATCCTGGATTACCTGTAGTAAACAAAATTTAAAGATATGCATAAATTATTTTCTTTGTAAAATATATTCGATGACGTGAGTGAGTTAGTGAAATCGTGAACAATGCGAGCGGGTTTTCCAAATAGACTTGTACGTCGATACAGTGAATAAGACAATAGAATAGAAATATTTAGAAAATATAATTCTCCGTTAGTTCTTAAGAATTTGTAGAAACCGATTAGCATGTTAATAGTTTTTAGGAAATTTATAGTTGTAGGTAAAATTGTTATTTGTTATCCAAATGGTAGATGGGGATGAATGTGACGAACCTTGATTGGCGGGGATTGAAAGAAGTGGGATAGGTATGAGGAAAGAGATAGTCAGAGTAATATTCCTAGTGTCAGTATTTCTTTCCCCGATCGACAGAAGACATAAGTAAAATGTATTATAGCTATTAAACAGTTTAATGTTAGAGTACATCTAATAAAAGTAAAAACAGAAAAGTTAAAAGATGAAACATCAAATTTTTAAAAACAGATTTTTAATACTTAGTACTGATAACATAAAGAGTTATATCATACAGTTAATATTTGCATCTTTTTTATTATAAGGAATTATTATTTGTATCTCAATGTGAAAACAAATGTATTCGTAATTGACATGATTGGTGATTATTTAAACTACCGTGTTAAGAAAATATTTGGAAAAAAATGTTATCATTTAGTGTCCGTGTCCGTTGTTGAAGTAAATTGAATGGTGCGTGTTCATATACCTCCGAAGGATTTTTGCTTTATTAACCGTCCGTATAAAAGAGGTGACCGACGAAGAGAGAGAGAGAGAGAGAGAGAGAGAGAGAGAGAGAGAGAGAGAGAGTTTACTGTACCAATAAGATAAAATCGCCCATGAAATTTGTTTTAAAAATAACTACTCTTTTGCGAACAATATAAACACCAAAAAACTACTAAATTGTAACTAAATTTAACCAAATAGGTATACGTAGAGCTGTTTTTTACTGCGCCGCCATTCTATTTGAAGTGTTTGCGTGTTCGAACCACAACAATATTTAAAAACCTAAAAATCGATTTTTACTTCAAAATCAGCTAAATATATTGCCATTGTTTAACACAAAAGTTGATTTAGTATTTACCGAATTTTCAAAACAAATATTTGCAGGTACAGAACATACAATGTAATAGGATGAATTTGATGACGTAATTCCAATTTTAACAAATAATTGTTATGATTTCAATATTTTTGGACATAAATAATTGTAAAACAAATTTTATACTCGTAATTAACAATAATCGTATTATTTCCATGTGTATTTTATGTTCTGTAAATAGAGAATTGATGATCGAAATATTTGAATTGTAATAAACATGATATAATATATCATGTTGATTATTAGGTTGATTAATATTGTTCTGAAGCTATTTTCTTGTGGCATTTTAAATTAATTATATTTAACTGAGAATAAGCCACAATTAAAGATAAAAATACGTTTATTGACGTTTCAATTTCCACTTCATATACAAAATTTAAAACCAACAGTATGGTGGAGGTATGTAGATGATGTATTCTCAATATGGCCTTATGGATCAGAGTTGTTGGACACATTCCTAAATGATATAAACGATAAAGAAGAGACAATAACATTTACCATTGAAAAGGAATATAATAACACGCTACTTTCCTGGATGTTTTAATCTCTAAGAACGATACTGGATATGAGACTCAGGTGTATAGAAAACCAACACACACCAATAGATATTTAAATTTCAAATCAAATCACAATATTAATGTAAAAAAGGGAATAATTAAATCCTTATACGATAGAGCCAAAATTACTTGTTCTAACGAAAATTCGTTCTTGGAGGAGAAACATTTGTTAACATCTGTTTTATTAAAAAATGATTATCCTTTATCGTTTATAAATAAGGAATTTTCAACAATCGATCGAATAGAACAGAACAACTTAGAACGAGATCCTACAGCATACCCAAGGAATGTTCTTCTTAAGGTGCCGTGCATTTCTGCATAGGCGTCCACCGTACATCGTCTTGTCAGGTGAGATGTTAAATATTCTGGTTTAAATAATTCTGTTTTTAGCAGCATTGCGAAGCATTTCATAGCTGTGGATTCCTGTCCATTGTCGAATATTGCGCAGCCATGACATTTTTTTACGTCCGAGACCTCTCCTACCCTCTATTTTCCCTTCGAGAATCAGTTGCTGAAAAGTGTATCGTTCTCCTCGTATAATGTGCCCCAAGTATGCAGTCTTCTTACTTTTTACATAATTAAAAAGTTCCCTATCCTGTAAGCCCGCTCTTCTGAGTACTTCCTCATTTCTGACCCTGTCCGTCCATGATATTCTGAGCATTCGACGCAGGCACCACATTTCAAACACTTCAAGTTTGTTAATGGAACTGGCCTTTAACGTCCATGCTTCCATTCCGTACAGGAGAACAGGCCACACGTAACACTTAAGCATCTTGTATCGGAGGTTGAAGTCCAATTTGCGATCAGTCAGAAACTTACGAAGCCTCAAAAAAGCATTTCTGGCTTGTTCAACTCTGCTCTTTATTTCATTCTCGGGGTCCCAACCCTCATTCAGCAAACATCCCAAGTATTTGAATTGCCTGACTTGTTCGATTTCTTCTCCAGAGACATATATCTTTGCGTTGGGGTAATCATTTCTACTTATAATCATTGATTTTGTCTTCTTGATATTTATTTTCAAACCCCGAGCTTCACTTTCAAGAGTTAGATCATTTAAAAGGCATTGAAGATCTTCGATGTTATCTGCCACTATGGCTGTATCGTCGGCATACCTGATGTTATTAATAAATATGCCGTTAACTTTAATACCCTTATTAGAGTCCTCCACTGCTTCTGCGAAGGCCTTTTCTACGTATAAATTGAACAGCATACCCAAGGAATAATACGAGGAAAATAACAATACCGTACATAAAAGGATTATCAGAAAAACTTAAAAGGATAGGAAATAAATTCAACATTTCAACAACATTCAAAACAACAAACACGTTAAGATCTATTTTGTCCAAAACCAAACCTAACAATGAACAAGAAAGGACAAAGAATTGCATTTATAAAATACCTTGTGAATGCGATCAGTTTTATTTAGGTGAAACATCAAGGCCATTAAATGTTAGAATAAGTGAACATCAATCTTATATTAAAAATAGAGAATTTGATAGATCTCAAATATGTAAACACGCATGGGATAATGAACATAGGGTTCAATGGAATAATTCAAATGTAGTCCTAAAAGAAACGGATGGTAAAAAAAGAAAAATCAAAGAAGCGGCTCTAATTATGCTAAATGAGGCCAATTGTGTCGCAAATTCCTCGGCAGAATGTAGTAGGATCTGGTTACCAATATTGAAAGAGGAAGTTATTAATAAGAAAATACCAGTATTAGTAAGTCAGTAACATATAGAGGATACATCATTTATGTTTTTTAAATAACGAAACATATAAAATCAGAATTTTGGTGTTTATTGAAGGTAAACTAAATTCACGAACAAATACTTACCATGTCGGGATAGTATTATGAGGTTTTTTTCCTGGTTTTTTCCTCATAATTTACTATGGAATCACTAACAGAAGAATTTTACTGTATCATGTCATGTGTTTGTCTTTTAAAGACGAATTCATGCTATGATTTTTTCTGACGGATATTCTCAAGTTAAGTGATTCATGTAATCGAATGACTATCTTAAGTAAAGTCGTCCCAGGAGCGCAACTCAACAATATTGGCAATATCATTTTAAAGTCGTCTACTTTAAAATGCATAATGTATGTCTGAATTGTCAATATAAATGAGTCAGATAAAATTAAATTATTAGAAGAATTTTTCACTATGTAACAAAAAACAAAATTTGTTTAATTTACTGTTTGTATTTTGAGAACGATTTCCGAAGTGGAAATTGAAACGTCAATAAACGTATTTTTATCTTTAATTGTGGCTTATTCCCAGTTAAATAGTAATTAGGTTGATTAAAATGACTGTTTGTTATTAAAAACAAAGTAAAAAAGTATTATAATAGACACGATTCGTTTATCGTAATCCATTCTATCATAGTTCTCCAGTCGTCAAAGCCGAAAATGCCACTGAACCTCTAAAAATCATACGAACAAGCTAAATTTTGCAAATAATGTCAATTTTAGGAAGCAAAAAAAGATGCAAGAAAGTTTACCACTTTTACTTTCAGACTTTTTCCTAAAACCGCCCTCAAAAAAATGGTTCAAATAAAAAATCGATGAACTACATCAATCCTGACTTGGTTCAAGCGATACCAACACACAAAGTCAGGGTAGAGTCGATACTTGTGCGAGATGTGCAAATGTAAGAGATCTGAACCAAGATCTAATTCTGGATATGCCATGGCTCCAAAAAGAAGAGGTATTGATAGACATTAACCGAAAATGTCTACACGTAGGAAAAGAATCACGAAAAGTCCTCTACTTGAAAGTCACACTCAGCCAAACATTGCAACTCAAGGACTCTCCAAGACGAACAAGCTCCACAATTTGCATACCCAGTTGTAAAGGAACTCCTGTGGGAGTACGTACATGTCTTCTACGATAAGCTTAAACAACCCACTATCCGAGACACGGTGATGAAAATCGAGCTAACAGATACACGGCCGATTAACAAATAGCCATTCAAATGTTCTCCAGCCAAGAAAAAAGTCATAAATTATGCTTATGAATTGTTAAGCAGTGTATTTTAATAAAGACAAAACTTAGTACATAAGACAAGCTCATGTAAACCAAGCTGGAGATGCGGTGGTTGGGCATTGGAAAATTTCCAGGTCCGTGGGAAAAAGTGACATCCCTTGATGTCGGGTGAGCAGGTGAGATAGGTGGGTAGATGAGACATGTGGACAGGTAAGACAGGTGGACATGTGAAAACAGGTGGATAAGTGAGACAGGTGAACACGTGCTGCGGCATGTCACAAGATAGCTGCCCTCTTATTCTTTTCGGCTAAAATGTACGTTTTTCTGTTAATTCTTCTTCTTTCCCGTCTGTCAATTCGTCTTCTTCTTTTAAATTGTAATGTTATCATTAAATCCACAGGATATCTGTCAAAACATCGTATTCTTTTTGTCTATCCATTCGTCTCCTTTTTCTTTTATATTGTAATCAACTGATCATTGTCTTTTATGTTCAAACCAGCTCCGAACTGTCATTCCACCGTCCTTTATATCAGCAGAATGCATGTCACTCAAGTCATTCTTTCGCGATGCCAAACCTAGTAAAGACTAAAGGTCTTAACTAGAATAGGAACTTTCAAATTGCCTAGAAATGTATTTGTAGAGTGTTCAATATAAAAAACCACAAACATATTGTATATTAAACAATTACCTATGAAACAAAACTCAGAATATATATTATGTAGTGGCACTTATTTTCTTTGTTAGATCAAAAACATTGACAACTAAGAGCATAATTTGTCACAAGTTTCTTCAGAGGAACTTTCCTATCTACCTAAAAAGTATTATCTCAATTTATTTAAGTTAGTTGACATATATATGTAATTTATCATGACGGATTTAATCAGATGAAAAAGGCTCAAAGTCAATCATAAAAAAGCCGTCGAGGAAACATAACTTTTCACTTATTTTCGTGTATCGTTTTCCCATCTGGCATATTGAACAGAAAAGAAATATCTTTAAAGAAAACGAATGGACGGTGTTTAAAATTTGTTTAGTATAAAATAGTTAGTATATTATTATTGGAATTTGGCAAGTTTACATAAATAGTGTGTCAATATCAACATACCTTCTGTTAGTTTTGTTTTTTCTAGCATCGTTAACCAAGATTTCGCTTACAAAAACACAGACAGAAAAAAGTTGGCTAATACAATGTTGCAAACGATACAGTGTTGATTTTTACAATTCTGCAAGTAAAGTACCACAGAAATGAGTGTCTTTCGTAAAATTGCAATGTTTACCAACCTTAACCTTCGGTCAGACTACTTCATCTGCTAAACTCCACACACTGCCACATATACGTATATTTGAGTTATGAGGTAACGCTTGCTACCTTGTCACCACTTATACTGTTGCTGTATATCGAAGAACACGTTATTTTTAATAGATGCTGCTACTAGTTTTCATGAACTCTAGAATACTAGAAAACTTTCGGTGAAATCCTTCGCGAGCCTTAAGTAGTTTTAGTAACCCATTTCTCTTTTATACATCTCCGTAGCTGCTCTTGTCTAGGAACTGTGTCGTACGCCTTCTCAAGATCTATAAATATCAAATTATTATTGTATTTCTCTATCAAATGTCTCACAGCAAACAAGGTATCTGTTGTCCTCCTTCCTGGCATAAACACAAATTGGGCATCTTTTCTTCTCATATATCCTACTAACATTTGCAACAAAATACCTCCCAATTTTTATAAAAACTTTTCCAGCATAATTTCTAGCTTGGCAATTTATTTGTTAGGAAAGCTCGAGATTTATATTATATTTTTTATTGATTGCCAAATTCGCTGCTTGATTTTTAGGATCAACAAAATTTTTCATCAATTTAAAATTATAAAAATTATGTTGCATATCTGTTCTAATATAAAATTCATTAAAGAAATTGGATTGTTTAGTGGACTTCTTAAAAATGGCTTTACTTTATTATCAGAATCTCCTTGTAAGAACTTATTTCTATTATCTCCATTTAAACTTCTTATCAAGAATACAGAATTATTTATTCCTACCTGAAAGGTACCTAGAAAGACATATCCAAGAAGTATCGCGAAATTATCAGAATTTAGAATAAATATTCCATATATTATATAGAAGATTTATTGAAAGTGTTAAAAATTTTCTACTACAGGTAGTTTATATTTTTTTCCTAGATGGCGCCATTACCTTACTGGATAAGCAGTGTGACTTATGTCATCATAGCCTTTTATATAGATAGACACCATTATAATTTGTAAATCAGGAGACTTAAAGGAAGCAGAGCACCAGGACAAGAAGAAATCCACAACATCACCCTCAAGGAACTCCCAAAGAAGATTATAGTGCAACTGTACTATATCTTCAAATTTTGCTTGGAAAAAGGACACTTTCCAAGTAACTGGAAACACGCGAAGATAATACCACTTCTAAAACCTAGAAAAGATGGAAGAAGACCGGAAAGTTATAGGCCTATTTCTCTCTTCGAAACAATGGGAAAAATACTGAAAAAAAATCATCTACTAAAGACCAATTCGGATTTAGAAGAGGAAGGAATTGCGAACTCTAATTAGCAAGAATATTCAGCGACACGAAGATAAACTTCAACAGAAAACAAAAGACAGGACTAGCCATACTGGACATAGAAATAGCCTATGACACGGTTTGGAAAAGCACTAATCTTCAAGATGGACAAAGCTGGACTACCGCACTACTTAATCAACATTTGTGATAAATATTTATCTAAAAGGACTTTTCAGCTGACCAAAAGATGTCAACACTTCAAGAAATACAGGAAGGAATGCCTCAGGGCAGCATTTTATCTCCAATATTATACAATATTTTTACTTCAGATCTTCTAACAGATCGCAGAACTTCAACAGCCCTATACGCAGACGATACAGCAGTGTATGCATCCAGAAAAGACGACAGAAAAGTCATCCGAAACATGGAAAACCACTTGGAAAAAATCACGGAGTTCACTGAAAAATGGAAAATTAAGATCAACGCGGAGAAGACCCAGTTCATCATGTTCACCCAAGAGACGAGACCACCAGCGAACGAGATAACAGTAGGAGGAAACAGGATCCAGGCAGCAGAGTCAGTCAAGTACCTAGGAGTCCACCTCGACAGAAGACTTAACTTCCGGATGCATACACAAAAAACTAAGGTAAAAGCCAATTCAGCTAAAAAACTAATACTTCCCTATATTTTCAGGACCAGCCCCCTATCGAAGGCCAAGAAGATCCAGTTGTACCAGGCCTACGTTAGATCTGTGATGTTATATGCAGTCCCAGTTTGGAGTTCCATAGCAGAGACCAACTGAAAGAAACTAGAATCCACAGAAACAGCGTGTTACCGGATCATAGAAGGAACATCTTGGAAAGAAAGAATCACGAATGTAACCATCAAAGAAAGGCTCCAGTACACACCACTGAGGGAGGTGGCTGAGAACAGGACAAGGTACTTCTTCCACCAGGCCACAAGAAGACTCCGTAAGACCAGGGACATCCTCGAGAAGAACAGGATCCAGAGGATACATAGACATACCCATAAACTGATCGACCATCTGATCAGGGTCTAGCCGGATGGTTGCCGGAAAACAGCCAAGCAGGGAAGTAGGTACGATGCCGTAAATAGTACCTACAGAAGAAGACGAGGAAACCACCTAGAGAAGTCCAGGATGCCGAGAGGGAGAAAACATCAGAAGCTGACGATGCAAGAGCGGGACGTCGAAAGAAGAAAGAAGGCAAAAATATATAAAATAACATGTT
This sequence comes from Diabrotica balteata, assembly GCA_918026665.1. Classification (NCBI taxonomy): domain Eukaryota; kingdom Metazoa; phylum Arthropoda; class Insecta; order Coleoptera; family Chrysomelidae; genus Diabrotica; species Diabrotica balteata. Next base: position 164,003,079 of record OU898279.1, read on the forward strand.
AAATATTAATAGACAATAAACGTTTTTTATTTTTATTTTTATGTTTATTTTAATAATTTTTTATAATTTGTAAATGCTTAGCGAGTGTGATCTGAGTACTATGTTTATTATTTATATGACAAAGAAAAATATTGTTTTTTAACGCAGACCTTCCAATAATATTGTGTTTCACAAACAATTTAATCCAGCTGAGATGTGAATATTAGCACGTGTTTCTATGAATACTTAATGCAGCGAAACATACAATTATGCATGCATTAACCTGTAATAATACCAAGTTTCCTTTTGCTCAAACACCTTCCAACTGCCTTAAGCCAATTCTTAACACGAAGCAATAAAATGAAACATGCATAGACAGTTGACATGTTATTAATAATGTTGCGTTTGATCTAGATACCTGTTTTATAAATCTTGAACACGCATAATCTCTATATACAAATTAATGAATTATTTGTAGGAAATGTCAAATCGATCGTTCTGGTTAAATATGACGAACGCACGAAGTTTAACGTATTAGTCATTTTCCGAGTACGTAAATTGACTATCAGGAAATATAATAATTGTAAAATTATAACTGAATGGCGAATATAATTGTTGGAACATTAGATTTAATCGTATTTCAGGGAATCTGGACTTAGGCCTATTAAAGTTTTTTAATTACAATATTTTATTAAAATTTACGGATATCACATTAAAAATTAACGAAGTCTGTATATACTAGATATTTTTTAAAATATGTCTTAAAAAATTCGTTTCAGAAATATACAACTTTTTTACAATAATTTGTACCTCGGAAACCTTTTCTGGATGGTGCTAGAAAGGTCACCAATGGAGACACTGCGGACGGCAGCCAGATGGTTGGTGGAGAGCGAGTCGTGGGTTCGAAACTAGCTTTTGGAACCGGGAATGGGTCCAACGGACGAAATAAGTAAAGATAGAACAAGATAAGATATATTAGAAAAGATACAGAAATAAACAAAAAGATAGATGGGTAAAATTACCAAAGATAAGATAAGATAGAAACAGGGCGCCACTCAATTTTTTGGGGTTAAGGAGAAAATTAAGAAACCTTATAAAAGAAAAGAGATAAGGAAAGATATTTAGGTTCAAAGAGCAAACTCAAGAAAAGATATATTAGGTATTACACTTACTTACCTACGAAACTTAATCAGCCTGATCCTTCTACTGGTTAACTCTGTAAGCGCGCTTGATGCTCTCAAGCAACGTTGACTTCAAACCTCAAAATTTCCGAATACGTAGAATTTTACCACAGTTGGATGGTGTGGTATGCAAGCAACAACCGTTCGTCTATGAGTCCGGTATGTGCGCCACCTGTATTAAAATATTTTAACTTAGTAAACATCAGTTTGACTGTGAGATTTCAACAGAAGTGTTGTAGTTCCGACCTTGAGAGTTAAATATAAACAAATCGGTAAGTAAAAACAGGTATTTTGCTGTAATATTTTCAGAATACATTTAGGAAAGGTGTATTTATAATCTAAAAGATACAGTTACTTTCTATTTTGAGGAGTTTTAGCAAAAACTTCACCTAAAAAGTATGTTGCTTAGAATCAACGTTGACGCTAAGTGGTAATGGTAAATCTACAAAGGAAGTGTTTTACTTCTTCAGTAATTTTTGATTATGGTATACAACCAATTAGAAGGAGTCTATCCTTTTTATGTTAACATCAATTTTCTTTTCAGAAATATGGATATCCCTCCTCTTACGTTTTATGGAAAAAAAGCGAGCTATGTAGTTCCTGTTAGAGCAGATGTATCAGATACAGAAAGTGTATCCGATGATGAGGATGTCGAAGGTAAGCATTTTGATAAATGTTTAGCTGCAGATTCGGGAGATGAATATTGTGAAATGCAAATAGGTAGAACTAAATACATGGAGTTGGTAATAGAAGAATCTGATATTGAGCAGGAAGAAATAGCTGTGGAAGAGCCACATCCCAAGAAAATGAAAAAAATAAAGAAACCAGTAGTAACATATTCTTGGTCCGAAGAAGACATACCTACAAATTATGTTCCAGATTTACCTCCATCCGAAATAACTGAGATTTTATCACCACTGGAATATTTCACACAGTTTTTCTCCTTGGACATAATGGCTGATATTGTGAACCAAACTAATATTTATTCGACTGAAAAAACAGGTTCCCCTCTACAACTAACTAATGCAGAACTTACAGAATTTATTTCCATAACTTTTACTATGAGCATTATAAAGTTGCCAGCTATAAGTGATTATTGGGCCAGAAATACTCGAATTGACAAAATAGCAGACATAATGCCTTTACGACGTTTTACTAAAATTAGAAGGTACTTACATTTTGCTGATAATTCTCAATTATCCCCAAATACTAAAGACCGATTTTTCAAAATAAGGCCCCTAATAGAAAAAATTAGAACAAATTGTCAGAAGTTCCACATTGGCAATCAATATTCTGTGGATGAGACTATGATTCCTTACAAAGGTACTTTTGCAGGGAATCTTAGACAATACATCAAAAATAAACCACACAAATGGGGTTTCAAATTGTTTGTGAAAGCAACTGTTTCTGGCATTATCACAGACTTCATAGCTTATCAGGGTGCGTTTACGTTTGACCAGTTAGCAGGTACCTCTAACGAATTGATAGGTGTAGAGAAGGAGTTAGGTGTTGGTCACAGTGTTGTTGTTGCACTGTGTAAAACCATTCCAAATCCAGAACAGACGGTAGTATTTTTCGACAATTATTTTAGCAGCCTTCCATTGCTTGCATTTTTAAAAACTAACTTTGGTATTCAGAGTTTAGGAACATTTAGAGCAGATAGAATTGCCGGTTGTCCATTAGAAGCTGACAAAATTATGCAAAAGCGACCTAGAGGCTCCTATGTCTATAAATCTGACTCTGACAAGGGGATCATTCTTGTAAAATGGCATGATAACAAATGTGTGTTATTAGGTAGTACTCATTGTGGAATCGAGCCTGTAACTCATATAAAGCGATATGATAAACATTCAAAACAAAAAGCTGATGTTCCTTGCCCTGCCATAATAAAACAGTATAACCAACACATGGGAGGTGTAGATAAAGCTAATTCTCTTTTAGGATTATACCGCAGTCCTAGTAGGGCTAGACGATGGTACTATGGTATTTTCACATATCTATTAGATATGTGTGTTGTCAACGCCTGGCTAGTATATAAACACCATTGTGCTGAGCTAAAAGTAAAACCAATACCTTTAAAAAAATTTAAAATGGACATAGCTGAATCTTTTTACCAAACAGGTAAAATAAAAAAAAGGGGCGCCCTTCACTGAACGAGACAGTGGAAAAAATTGTTACACCTACGAAAAGTCGACCACATGACATCACTAGGAAAGACAACGTAGGACATTGGCCTATCTATGGACCAAAAGGAAGATGCCGATTTTGCAAGAATGGTTACACGACAATTATGTGTCAAAAATGTGACATGAGACTATGTTTTACACCGACCAAGAATTGTTTTTTTAGTTTTCATAATTCTCCATAAATTTTTATCTTTGTTTTTTCTTGTAACTGTATAAGTATTAAAGTTCATATTTGCTTATTTCTGTAGTTTTTCTTATATATTGTAGTCCCTAAAAAAATATTTTTGTTAGTGGTGATCCCTCGTTTGCACAATACAAAAATTTTAACCTCAAACTGTTACTGTTGCTTTGGAGCAACGTTCTCATTATACCACTAATGGACAATGTTGCTTGAGGGCAACATTTTCAAACTCCACTTTTTCTACAAAAATTGCATATACCAACACCGCTGATACGTTAATAGTCGATTAAAAAACACTCACACGAATTTTTAGAATTTTATTTCAATGAATTTAAGGTGTGACGGTTACAGGGTTAAAGGCATAATCTTTGATAATTTTTGCTAGTTCCGTTATGGTAGTACATCTTTCAAGTTCAAATTTCTCACCAGTAGTAACTCCGAAAATTGGGTCCAAATAGAGATTCTGGACCTCTGCGTGTTCAATGGGACATTTTCCGAAACCAATTTTCTTATTTTTTCACCTCACTGGCATCCAAATCTTAATTTTTCGTCTGGATTCGTTATATCTGTCCAAAATTGATTACGCCTCAATGACATTTGTCAAGCTGACAACAATAGAATTACCAGACACCTTCATCATCAGTAGGAAACGTTGCGTGACTATGACGTTTGATTGGTTAAAAATAGTCTAGTCTAGAGAAATAGTCTGGGGCACTTTTTTGTACAACTTCTACCACGCTTATGATTATATTTTTATAGGCCTGATATATTTTTTATTTCAGTGCGTTCTACCAGTCCTCACAACGGAGCAGAAACCTTAACTCTCACAAAAACATCAGCCGAAAAAGTAAGAAGGACACAACGAAAGATGGAGAGATCGATGCTTGGAATAAGCTTAAGAAATAGAATAAGAAACGAGAAAGTTCGTAGACTAACCGGAGTGGAAGACATTATCGAACATATTACAAGGCAAAAATGGAGATGGGCAGGACATGTTGCAAGAATGAAAGACGACAGTTGACAAAAAAATTGCTTGAGTGGAGACCACGGGCTGACAAGCGAAGCCGAGGAAGACCCCCAACGCGATGGACCGACGACCTCAAAAGAATCGTGACCAATTGGATAGCAGAGGCGCAGAACAGAAGCAGATGGAAAAATCTAGAGGAGGCCTATGTTCAACAATGGACAACTCAGGGCTGATTGATGATGATGATGATGATATTTTTTATTCACTCAGATATTGAATGGTTAAAAAACCTGCATTAATCCCGTCGCTGTATCAGAACCTTCATATAAAACTCATACTCATTTAAGATGTAATCAGTTGCTGTTGATTTTCGCTTAATTGATTTGAATTATTAAATGTCTTATTTTAAAGTTTATTTCTCCAAATACTATCAATACTTTACATGAGTTTAATTAACAAGTAGTTAAGGTACCGCCATCTCGTACGCTACACCTGGAGTGTGTATTGAGCTCCGAAACTAAAACTAATCCATTTTACGATAATACTGAAATTACTTTCCGATTAATTATTACACGACGACACGATGGCTAGGGGCTAAGTGCACCAAAGACAAGAACGTTGGAAACTACGAGCAGTTAAAATTTACATACATATATCTTGATTAAAGCGTTGCAATTATCGGAAATGTTCCATGTAAATGTCTTTACTTTGATAAGCATATATAGTAATTACTTCAGCATCTGCAAATCGTACGTCAAAAATAGTTCAATACCTATTGTTTTGTTATAGGATTTCTTAATAAAATTAGGAATTTGCACATTAACCGTTTCGCTCGTGATTTTTTTAAACTCGGAATAAAAATTTGAAATTTTAAACGTTGATTATTTGAATTTATTTAAGATTTATGGAGTTTGTTACAAGTAGAAAAGTCTTTAAATAAAGAAATAAAGAAGAAAATAGGCCAATATCAAACATTCTTAAATACAAATAATATAACGGATAAAATAATCTACAAGGAGTCTTAAGCTAAAGTACAAAAAATGATATGTCGGAAGAAAAATGAAGCATGGCAACAAAAGTGTAACATGATAAATTCACATCTAGGAGGACGAAGAAGCACAGAAAGTTGGAGGGTCTTAAAATCTTTACGACAAGATAAGAAGAGAGATATAGTGTCAACAATAACAATTGATAACTGATTAGCAATATTTTGAGAAACTTCTAATAGTCCAGGCTGTGAGGCCGCTCCCGTTGGGAAAATGTTTCTGATTCGGTTTCTTTACGGATTCCGGTTCAAAAATGTCCCCTTTAAACAAATCTGAAGGGTGCCGGGCGAAATTTTTGGGCAGAAATTGTTTAAACAATTTTTTTTAAACAAATTCCAAAAATAATTTTTTTTTAATCTGAAAAACATTTTTTTAGGTTTTTTAGGTCATTATAAACAAAAAAGATCTGTTGTCATTTTTCTTTAAAGTTGATAGTTTTCGAGTTATAAGCGATTTAAAGTCTGAAAAACGCGAAAATACGCATTTTTGAGGCTTGAAAACACATATGTAAATTATTATTTTTGAAGTTACCAAGTATATAAATTGAAGTTTAAACATTTAACTTCAAGATTGTGAAGAGTAATCGGGCTTATTTTAATTTAGACGTTGTTTTTTAATTGTTAAGTATGCGCGTACACTCGATTTTTCAGCCGCCGCGGCGCGGCGCGCTATCGTGCGCCTCTATCGTACTTATGCATAGTTTACATATACTTACGCAAAAAAATCCGAACAAATACTTGAAGTTTATTAACATAGTTTTTTCCATAATTTATTTATGTAGGTATTAATTATTGTCATTGGGCTAATTAAATAAATCAATCATCGCAATGTAATAACCGTATATAGTTTTTTTTCTTCCAAATTTGAACAATATAATTATTATTTATTGAGTATATATTAAACAGTTTTAAAACACTAGAAAAACTGTACTTGCAATTAATAGGCAAATGGGAAAATGGCTTAGGAATTAATCTAGCCAATATACCTTGTACCTCTGACGCACTTTACCAACACTTGTTAAGAGCTTTCGCTCAAACATATATTTGGCGAAATGCCATATATTCTCGCTATCAAACTCTCGATTTTACACAATATGGATATTATATGTCTGATAGTGGTGGGTTATTACCAAGATTCATCACTCAAAACCCATCACCAGAAACACTGGTGAAACCGTGCAAATGCAAAAAGACTTGCAAAACTAATGCTTGCAACTGCAAGAAAAATCATGTCAACTGTGTACCATTATGTGGATGTGATTTAGATTTTTGTGAAAACAAAGATACTTTTACTGAGTGATATTAGTGTGTTATTTCACAATCTTTTGTACAATTATTTTATGTAACTATTATTAGACTTTAAATAAAATGTAGTTTATATTTTACGAAATTTATATTATAACTCAATTGATATAAATAAATATATACTCAATAAATAATAATTATTTGTAAGTATGTGTAAGTATATGTAAACTATGCATAAGTACGATAGAGGCGCACGATAGCGCGCCGCGCCGCGGCGGCTGAAAAATCGAGTGTACGCGCATACTTAACAATTAAAAAACAACCGTCTAAGTTAAAATAAACCCAGATTACTCCTTCACAATCTTGAAGTTAAATGTTTAAACTTCAATTTAGACACTTAGTAACCTCAAAAATAATAATTTACATATGTGTTTTCAAGCCTCAAAAATGCGTATTTTCGCGTTTTTCAGACTTTAAATCGCTTATAACTCAAAAACTATCAACTTTAGAGAAAAATGACAAGAACCTTTTTTGTTTAGAATGACCTAAAAAACCTAAAAAAATGTTTTCCAGATTAAAAAAAATATTTTTGGAATTGTTTAAAAAATTGTTTAAACAATTTCTGCCCAAAAATTTCGCCGCCCGACACCCTTCAGATTTGTTTAAAGGGGACATTTTTGAATCTGAATTCCGCGAAGAAACCGGATCAGAAACATTTTCCCAACGGGAGCGGCCTCACAGCCTGGACAATAAGGAAGATAGACCACAATTTAAAGACAGCAACGAAACACAAAATATAAACATTTTAACTTCGCCCAGACAAATAACAACGAAAGAAGTGGAAGATGTATGTAGATCTCTAAAAAATAACAAAGCACCGGGTCTAGGTAACATCCCTGCAGAGTTAATTAAACACGGTACAACCAAACTATATACAAGTTTAGCCAAACTGTTCCAAAACTACATTAATGGAATTACAACCCCAGAAGAGTGGAAGACATCATTCATATTCACTATACACAAAAAAGGCAGAAGGGATTAATTGTGACAATTACATATGCATTGACGTGACAAACTGGTTAGTAGAATATACGAAAAAGTGATTAAAAACAGAATAAAAGGTGAATATAAAGTGTTGAGGAAATTATTAACTTCAAATATCATAAGAAAAGTGATTGTAAAATAAACTTTATTTCTGTGGTAAATACATATAAAAACTGTTTAAATTGAACTTAAAAGGAAGGCATTGTCTATGGTTTCTTAGGTGTTGATCGTCTTGCCTTGTCCTCGCAGCGGTGCGTCGCTCCAAAAGCCAGTACCGAGAATGGCGCACAATGTTGCCACTTTTTATTATTTTTCGTGAATTCTAAACATGCTCCACGCCTTGAAAGAGAATGCCTTTCAAATTGAAATGTACCTTAACTAACAGTAACACTTAAAATAAAAAAAAAACAACAAAATAAATGTTTTTACACTTCCACTGGTAGAGGACAAATTTTTGAAAATGATCTCTTGATCATTCCATCTGCAGTCCGTATAGTAGCAACTCGAGCTACTCCATCGTTGCCAACATGAAGATTCTCCACACGTCCCAGTTTCCACTTCAACGGAGGTTGATGGTCTTCTTTAATTCTGTGGCTTGGAATAAAAAGGGCGGATGTCCATTTTTCTGTATTTTAGGTTCATATCATTTCTATAGTAAGCATATGAGATAGTTTCATTTAAAAAAAGTCAGATGTCCATATCTTTTACGGTTTTTAACTTTTGCAAAACAAAAAGGCGTAAGTAAATACTCCTTTTTACGTAAAAAGGTCGTATATGGGACACCCGCCCTTTCTTGCAATATAATGGACATAAGATTATTATGCTTCAGCACGTGCAGTTTGAAAAAGGCGGTAGTCCAACTGACATTCTCAAAACCTAACCTCAATTAATATATTAGTGTGCCTTGTTTCTTTGGCGTTTATAGAGTATTCTTTATTGTGAAATACTTATTTATACAGATGAATAGGGGAAAGAAAATATTACTATTGGCAAAACAGTGCACTAATCAAGAAGATGATAAAGAAAATTTAACTTATCTTTGTAAGTACATACCTGCATTATAAAGATACACATATAATATGATTAGTAATGATGTACTATTCCAAATTCTTTCCTTGCAGCAAATAATGAAAACATACAACTAGAATGTAAGTTTGCGGATTCTTTTGTTGCTCCTAATGTTATATTAGAATCACATGGAACTCCTATAGGTAAGATTTAGTTTTTAAATTGATTTTACTCTATACTACGAAAAAATGCTTTGATTTTAGAGAACATCAGTGAAGTTGTTTATTCCGCAAGTAATGCTGAAATTTCTCTAAATAATCTAGAACAAGAGGTACCCAGTAGTGGTAAAATTTACATTTTCATTTTGTATGTCCACTTAAAACTTATATATTTGTATTATTTTAGTTACAGAAGATATAAATCTTATCACTCCTAATACGTATGTTGGTAATGGTATGATTCATGCAGGTGAATCTCTGGGAGAAACTAATAGATTGCAGGTTTTACATGGAAATGATGATGGAGATGTGAACACCATGCGAAGTTCTAAAGGTAAGATGAGCTTAGTAAACCTTGTATCTATGCACTAGAGAACTAAACTAATTTTTTTTTAGGTGATACTAATGATTTAGATATGAATGATCTAAGTTACGATCCAACCTTAGATTTAGCCAATGATACAGAAAATGACAGTGAAGAAGGGACAGAAAAAATTGAACATAAAAATGATGGCCCAGTTTCTGGTAACGATACAGAACAAGAAGAGATTGATTCTCAAAATAGGAGAAAAACGACAAGGAAACGAAAATCAAACCCTAAGTTATGGAAAACAAACATTGCAAAGGCAAAAAGACTAAAAGGAGAAGAATATGTTGGATTTAAAGAAAACGTAAAAGCTGCTAAAGTGATGGGTATACCTTGCAATTGCAGAAAATTATGCCATACTAAACTTGATGCAAATGAACGATTTCAAATATTTCAAACGTTTTGGAAAAAAACTTATAGTTGGGAACAAAGACATCAATTTTTGGCACAAAGTGTTAATATTCGTCCAAAAGATAGACAAAGATCCAGAAATGGCAGTCAGTTAGGTAGGAGAAACTTTACTTACAGCTATGTTTTCAATATAAATAACAAAAATATTGAAATATGTAAAGTTATGTTTTTGAATACATTATCAATATCTGAAAAGGTTGTCCGTGGAGCAGTAATAAAGAAACTGCAATCGCCAGGAGGTTTAATTTCAAGTCCTGGTGAACCAATATCAGCACGAAAATTAGATGAAGAAAAGAAGCGCACTGTTATGGAACATATTAATCTATTTCCAAGAGTAGAAAGTCATTACAGTCGTAGCCATTCTAAGAGACAATATTTGAGTCCTGAATTAAACATTGCTGTAATGTACAAATTATACACTGATTGGTGTAATGAAGAACTCATACCCAAAGAAAAAATTGTAACAGCTAGTATGTACAGATTCATATTCTGCACTGAATTTAATCTGAGTTTTAAACTACCGAACTTGGATACATGTGATATGTGTGATAAAATTACATGTAGTTTACAAAACGAAAATGATGAGAATCTAAGAAAAACGATCGAAAATGCTAAAAAAATACATTTAGATGATGCAGAAACTCGCTATGGTCTAAAGAGAGTAGATAAAGAGAGAGCCAAGAAGGAAGGCTCAAACGAACGGGTTGTAATGATTGATTTACAAAAATGTTTACCGACCCCATTATTAACCAATGCAAAATCATTCTATCTTCGACAGCTATGGACGTTTAATTTTACTATTCACGACAACACTGCTGGAGAAAATCATTGTATGATATGGAATGAGACAATATCTGAGAGAGGTGGGAATCAAATAGCATCGTGTTTATTTAAGTGGATTCAAACTCTCCCAAATAATATAAAAGAAATTACTCTTTGGTCTGACAACTGCGCTGGGCAAAACAGAAATACAATGTTGTTTGCCATGTATTTGTACGTGGTTCAAAAATTTCCTCATCTTGTAATAAACCACAAATTTTTATTGACAGGCCATACACATATGGAAGTAGATGCAGTTCATGCTGTAATTGAGAAGAAAAAGAAAAGACTGTCTACAATGTCCATTCAAACTCCTAGAGAATGGGCACAGTTTATACGTACTTGCCAATACAGTAATAAGCCATTGGAAGTACACGAAATGTCCCAAAATGAATTTTTCAACTGGGCTAATTTATATTCTGTTCATGGAAAATTAATTGTTCGTAAAGTAAACACAGATGGAGAACCGTTTTTGAGTTCTAATATTGTTCATTTGCAAGTACGATCAGATAAACCTGGTAAATTACTATATAAAACGGAATTTCATGCAGCCTTTAAAGAAGTAGATTTTAAAAGAAACAAAAGACTGAACTTAGGTTTCTCGAATAATTGTTTAAAGCCAATAAGGGTAAATAGTTTAATTCCCATTAATAAAAAGAAATACGACAATCTTATGGTTCTTCTACAATGGGTGGACGAACAGCATAAAGATTATTATATAAACCTCCCACATTATACAAATCTAGATTCTGATGAAGACGACCGAAAATAAAATCTTTTATAAACTAAATAAAATTATTAATCTATGTTTTGTTATACCTTGAAAATAAAATTGTTCATTTTGTAAGAGGATTATTTATTTATAAAGTCGGATGTCCATAAGAATTAATTGTACACCAGTTCATTAAAAAAGGCGGTTGTCCCTTTATTTTATATTATTTATAATATTTCTAGCATACAAATTGTTTCAAACATAGGGATATTCCAATATTATCTTTTACAAATACATTGATGGTGCTGTATTAAGTAGTAAGCTTATAAACTACAAGCAAATGTGGTTAATATGCGGCCAAATATAAACAATGGCCGATTACTCGAGTTTACGTTTTGTGACACCCGCCCTTTTCATTCCAAGCCACAGAATTATAACTAGGGAACCCGTTCTCAATGAATCGAAATTTAACTTTCACTTAGTCCTTTGTTGAAGTTCACTAGCATACTCCTTGCTCCAACGCTGCCATATATGTTGTCTGACTTGAAATAGATGCTGGTACATAGACAGACGGTTGAGTGGAGTAGCAGTTACATCAGGTTCGCTTAAAGACGTTGCAGGTCTGCCAATAAGGAAGTGGGATGGTGTCAATGGATTAAAGTCATGGACTGAATCGGAAAGTGAGGATAAAGGACGTGAGTTTAAAATTGCCTCGATCTCAATTAATAGAGTAGAAAGCTGTTCGTATGTCAAAATGAGATCTTTAGCAACTCGACGAAGATGGTGCTTAATGCTTTTGATTCCTGCCTCCCATAGCATTCCAAGATGAGGGGAAAATGGGATGAGTGAATTTACAATTAATGTCAATTTTATGTGAAGCTTCGGTCAGCTCATCCTTATTATTTTTAATGAAATTGCCTAACTATTTTAACATGTTTCGTGCCCCCAAGAAATTAGTTCCATTGTCGCTATACATACAAGATGGCTTACCTATACGGGATATAAATCGTTTTAAAGACAGCATAAAACCAATTGTAGTTAAATCCGTGACTAACTCAATATATATGTATGCACGTCCTGAAGCCGACACCGCGGAAGGGGTGTGGTTAGACTTCGGCACGTACCCACCTCGGAATGATCTAAGAGTGGTAGAGGAGCGATTCCTCGGCGGCTACCTGTCTTCGTGCGAGATGGTATTCCACCACATGCGTACCCTTGACCCGCAACACAGGTACTACGGGGAAGGTGAAGCCCCACGATGTTTCGGCATCGTGCCACCTCCAATTGGTGTCGGACTCCAAAGGCCAGGTAGACCAGGGTCCTGCCAATTAATTTTGGAGGGCACAAAGCTTTGCAATGACAGTACTACAATATCCCACTTTATCTTGAATAGTTCTTCTTCTAATTCGTAGACCTTTTCATATTTAGCCGTAAGTTGTATGTTGTATGTGGCTAGTAGTAACTGTTTTGTTTGTTCGTATTTATTTTGGAGGCTTTAGTTGATCTTGTGCCTTCCCCAGAATCCGTGAGGCTGACCGGTTTTCCGGTGTGGGATTCTGAGCTGCTAGCTCTACTTACCTGAGGTATCGTTCCATTTTGCTTTAAGTTCAACATGTTGTGTTTTGAGGAGTATATTGGCATTAAAACACCACGCTTGCCGGAAGGGTTGGTGAGTGTCTCCCACATGAGTCTCCTATGGGCCGTTATCTCTACAGCGCTAATATGAAAGCTAACGTCCGCTAAATCGATATATACCCGGTTCGCTATTCCCAGTCCGAACTGTATAGGGATTTTAGTAATTATTTTTTTCGAAGTTAGTAACTTTTTGACAGACTCAAAGTGGCTGGAAAATACTATACAACCAAGCATACGTGCTCTTAGTCAATATTAATGTAAACAAAAGTAAATAAAATAGAACTTTGCCGACAATCAATATTTATTTATTTACACCGTATAATGTATTGATAACAAATAATAAAATTATTTATTGTACAAAATAAAAAAGTGGGAATAAATTCTACAAAATTAAGAAGTCAAAGTGAGGTTAAATAAGAATAAGACACAGCAAGTTCCTTATGTATTTACAACATTTACATAATTCGATAAATACATTTTAATGATCAACTTACCTCAACAGGGTTTTCATTCGGTAAAAAAAAATGGTAGGCATTTTGAATAAACCTTTGTGCAGTTTTATTACCTTGTAATCTAGGAACAGCATCCTTACTAATCTAAAAATATTAACTTTAAAAAAACTTTTTAAAAAACATTTTAAATAAATTTATAATAAATATTTTTTTTTTTAAATATTTATTAAGAAAAACTTACCAACGCATTAGCTGATGGAACAAATGGAAAACTTTGACTATCCATAATAATAAAATTTAAAATATAACTAATTAACTGAATAGAACTAACAAAAGAATTAAACGAAGATAATAAAACAATATTAAATTAAATAAACAACGCGAATAATACAAATATTTACTACAATATTTTAAATTGTAACAATTCAAATATTATATTTTAAATATACAGGGAAAATTTGATGGGTTTAGTATACACTTCCACTATTTAGAATAATTCTTCTTTTTTTCAAAGAGAGAGGTCTGCAATAGTAGTATACTTGAGCTATTTATACTGAGAAGTAGGAATTGTTGTGTTGTAGGTTTCCTACAATGAGTCTGTCAAAATATGCCCTAGCTAAGCGAATAGACAATAGCACTTATTACATTTGATGAATTTCTAACATCTTCTTTTTTGTTTTTATTTTATACTATACATAAATTTTGTTAAAGTAGGTTAAGTATTTAATATTTTTATGGAAAGTGGAAAGCATTATCCGACATCAAATAAATCACAGAAAATCTACCCACTACAATTAATCCACCACAAAATGCTTTCTCAAAAATGGCCTGTCATCATAAAATTTGTTTTGGCCTAAATAACAAATTAAATAAAAATCTCGTATATAATTTTGGTAAAATATAGTCACGCAGTTTGCGGTTACTCAAAAGAATCGACCTGTTTCAAGCTAAAACAATCCTATTAAACATGTTGATGCGTATAAGCAGGAAATTTGGAAAAATGTTTTCCTATGAGACCAATGAAGCCGTTATAATAAAAAATAATGTTCCTTTTTATTAAAAGCATCCACCAATATGCGTGCCGTGCGTCTATTTTGGTGACCGTTGGGTAATGGATTAAAAGTCGATTTTGGTGGAAAAGCTTTGTTTGGTTACATAATAGAAATTATTACTCTGTAACTCAGAGATTACAATAAGTTTTCTGATCGACCCTAAAATATTAAACTGCGATGTTATACAGTATGTATATGAACGGGGTATCTAAGAGTACTTTTTTTAATTTCTTTTAGGATGGATATGGGCCTCACATACAAGAGATATTACAGGTGAGGCTCTGAAGTAGCTTGGGATTTGGTTAGCTTATTACGAGTGACATATCGATTCTTTAAAAGCAATGCAGTAAAGGTTTTCGAGAGTTCTTGTTTTTGTTTTGGAAATTGAGATTATAGGGTCAAGACCTACTGTAGGTCTTCCATCTTCGACCACTATTTAGGTTAAAGGTCAAGACTTGCCTGATATTTCTATATAAGGTTTTGAATGGTCTTATGGATTATTCTTATATTCTGTAATTTATTGGTCTGACAGTGGAAAATTTACGCACAAGAGATAGGTCCTTTTTTCTGGGATTCCTTGCTACAAACTTTGGATAACAATTCTTTTTTACATGCCATCTCGGCGAAGTAATCATCACTGCTATTCTAACTTTTGACAGTACAGCTCAAAAGAGTTCAGTTAAGCTGCATCCAAACCATTCTCTGAGGTTTCTCAGCCAGAATATCATTCTTCTAACTGCGCGCTTCTGAATCGTTCCCTGCATTATTGGTTGTAGGAATTCAGATCTGTCATCACTTCCTATATTGTGACCCAAATATTGTAGTTTTTTTATTTTGATGGAATTCAAAATCTCCCTGCTGTTCTCTATTTTTCTTAGTATTTCTTCATTGGTTATTCTCTCTGTCCAGAAGATTCTCAGCATTCTTTGATATGTCCACATTTCAAATGCTTTTAATTTATTGAGACATTGTTTAGGTAAAGACCATGTGTACACACCATACAAAAGAACAGTAAATATATTACACTTTAGTACTCGTTTTCGTTTCGTCGTGTTTGAGACAAAGTCCGACATTGCAAGATGAACTTTTAGACTGTGTTCTGCTAACATTTGCTGCCTTGCTGCAGTTGGCACATCTCAAAGAAGTAGTTCTTTGGGGCATATGAGAAGACTTTGAATGACGCAGTTCCAAGGGAATATGCCTTTTAAATTTACTCACTGGTTTTTTTGCTGATGGTCTTCCCCTTTCTAATTCTTCTGGAGCTCCAATAATGCCTTTAACCCGTAACCGGTGACGTCCGATTTTAGGAACATAACCGGTGACGTGGAGTCTCCGGGACTCATCATAAATATGCTGGTCTCATTCAAATTTAAATAATTATTTTATCACATTGTTTATAATAATCTGTTCTTTAGGCATTTTTGCAATATCCTATTGCCTTTTTAGTTCTTTCTGTTACTGACTATTCTTATTATTAACATTTTTGTCAAAAGTTGCAAATAAATAAAGTACGGTGTTACGTCGGAAAACTTAATTTTTTTTTAATATTTCTAAATTTGGTATGTACAAATGGTTTTAATATTAGGTATAACAAATATTGAATAATCTATGGTAATAAAAATTATCATCAGTAGTCTAAACGTAACGGAACGTGCAGGGGGTAAATAAGGACAAAAAAATGGGATTATTTTTTTTTATTCTTTTTGAACGTTACAGTTTCTGCATATTTTATGAGAACAAATCAAGCAAATTGGTTTTTTACAACAGACGCATAAATAAGATGTCTTCCTATGAAGTTTTGATGGGCAAATGTAGCAATACTTTCGAACTGCTAACCGATCTTCTTGAATAGAAGGAGGTTCAACCACGCACAGTATTCGCTTTATGTTTTCTCTTATTTCTGTCGGGATTCTGCTGTTATACATTCGTTGTTTCATGTGTGCTTCAATTAAGCTTTTAGCCAGTACCTTCATAAAATCTTTCCTGTCTAAGGGTTTGGATTCTCTATAACACTGATACATAACGAAAGCGTTAACTGTACTCATATCTAGTATTTTGTAAAATATAGCCATTGGCCAACGTTGCGTTCTTCTGGACGAACTGTAAACCGTACATTTTTCATCCAAAGCATCAACGCCGCCTTTCGTCATATTATACAGACTAATTATTTCTGGTTTTTGTGTTTTTTCATCTATGGCTATACTATGATGCATGGAGGATAATAGTATGACGGCTTTGTTTTTTTTAGGAACATACGAAAGAAGGGTAATGTCTTTTGTAAAACCGTATCTAACTGAACCAATCTCTCTATGCCTTTGAGGAAGAAACTCAGGAGGAATATGTCTTTTAACCTTTTTCATAGTTCCCACATATGTTAGGCCATTAGATTTCAACAACTGAACTAGTTCTATAGACGTGAACCAATTGTCAGCTGTCACATTACGATTACTGCCAAATAATGGCTTAGAAAGCCGTAACACAGATTGAGTAGGTTTAGCAAGCTTTTTCTCAGTTACTGAAAGGCCCATTCCGTCGGAATCTTGGCCTGTATATACATACGCATTGTACACATAGTTGTTTCTTGCATCTGTTAATATCATAATTTTAAGTCCATATTTTCGTGGTTTGTTTGGAATATACATTCTAAAGCGTGATCTACCCCGGAAACCAACTAACATTTCATCAATGCATACATATTCACCAACAGAAAACTCCGTTTGACAGTTTTGAATAAAAGATTCAAATAGTTCTTGAATTGGTGCTAGTGGATTTACCGCTTTTCGTTGTTCTCTCGTGGAAGGGTCATCAAAACGTAAACAAGTCAATAAAACTGCAAATCTCTTGGCACTCATTACGGACCGAAAAATTTCTCTGCCCGTTCCATCTGTAGCAAATAGACATTCTATGTCTTCATCATTGGACTTAAATACTGAGGTGTAAATTAGTAAGCCTAAAAATGCTTCCATTTCGACCTGGTCGATATTTTTTAATTCCGTCCTCTTTTCATTTTTGTATTTGACCCTAACACTCGCCAATTTTACATTTGTCCATTCGACTACAACATTTAACATTTGATTTGTAAATAAACAGTTCAGTGGTCAGTGCTGCTATATGGAGTAGAGGGCTGGACACTCAAAACGAGGGATATAAACAGATTAGAAGCTTTCGAAATGTGGCCTTATCGCCGTATCCATGGACAGCAAAAATCACAAATATAGATGTCCTTAAAAGAATAAACCAACAAGGCCAACTTTTCGAAACCATCAAGAAAAGGAAAACGGCGTATCTAGGTCACATCATGCGAAATGAAAAATACCAGTTCTTCCAACTTATAATCGAGGGTAAAATTGAAGGCAAGAGAGGAATGGGACGCAAGAAAATGTCCTGGTTCCGAAACATAAGGCAATGGACAGGGATTAACGACATACAATCTCTGATACATATTGCAAGAAATAGAGAGTTAATGGAAAATGTGATCGCTAACATCCATTAGTGGATTTGCATCTGAAGAAGAAGAAGAAGGACCGTCTGTAGACAGTCTTCACTATTTCACACCTAGCACTTAGTCTAGACAATATTTTTAGTCGAAAATTTAAAAATAAGTTATTATTGCCTACATTTACCTGAAAAAAAACATTAACTTCAACAGATAATTTTTACGATTTGGCATGTTACAGGGTTAAAAGAAATGTTTGTAAAGGTGGTCATCTCAGCATACCGATAGTCGTCAAAGAGTTAAAGCCTAATTTAAACAATTTGATATGAAGTTGAGTAAGTATCTTTATTAAATTCCTTGAAATAAATTTTTCCTCGCTGTTCTAAATTTAAACTAAATTTCAATGGAAAATTATCCTACTCCAAATAAATTTTACGATATATTTTCAGTATATACCCTTCCAATATAAGTACACTCCAATTTTCTTAGTGCCTGATTTCGTAAAAGCTGAACAATCTCCATAAAATTCCTTTCCTTTACGAACAGCATCTGAATATCATAAAAGTTTATAGACAACTACACTGGCAAGTGAGTATACACAACAGCTGGTCCTCCATCTTGGAAATTACTCTTTTTCAACAGTTGTTCCTTCAACAACGAATGCAGTTTAATGATTGTGTGTTGTGAAATTTATAGCATTGCCTACTATAAAATTTTATATTGGGTTGAATGAAATAAGGGAGGAATCGTAGAGACGCAGCTCATGATGAAAAGCTGTTTTCAAATACGCACCAAATCATGTTAGTTTTGAGTAAGATAAACAAATAAAAGTTTTATTTTTTGCAGACATCTCATTTATGTAAACAATGGAACTTGAACCAGCAATTTTGTACTAAAAAAATCTGTATACAGTAAACCGATACTTGATAAAACAATATGTTATTAATTAGAAGTTTAGTTAAAAAATTTAAAAAGTTTCCTTCTCAAAATACCTTTTTCAATTGTAAAATGGTAAAAAAATAATATGTTTTTTTATTGTCTTATAGTATGCTTGTTTCTTATAAAAATTAATTTATAATCTTAATCCTTATCTTAACTCTTATATCATTACTGTAGAGATATTGATGTCTCATCTCAGATGAAAGCCCATGATATTTGAACGCATCCGTAATTTTAGATATTCCTTACTTATCACCTAGTAGTATGCAACCCACATACCACTTCTGTAACCTATAAATTAATGTTAACTTGTAACGATATATTGGTATGAAGTAATGGAAAGAAATAGACAACAGTCAAATAGTCGAGCATTTTACAAATCTGTGTCAAACGAAAAGAGAGGATTCAGACCTAACTGCGTGTCTGTACTGAGGAAAAATAATGATGAATTAATAATCAACGAACAAGAATTACTCCAAACATGGCAAGAATATTTCAAAAATTTACTTAATATACACCAAGATGAAGAACATGGAGAGGATATATATCTTGGGGTGGACCTACCGGTAGAGTACCCAAAATAGACGAAACATTGCAAGCAATTAACAAATTGAAGAACGCAAAAGCTCCAGGCTCTGACAATATACCAGCCGAATTTCTTAAGTACGGAGGAGAAACTTTACATAGACAATTACACAAACTAATAACACTTATATGGAACGAAGAGAAAATACCAACAAAATGGCACGAAAGTGTAATAATTCCTATCCATAAAAAGGGAGACAAAACCAAGTGCTCTAACTATAGAGGCATCTCCCTACTTAATACGGCGTACAAAATCTTATCGAACATCCTATTAAGTAGACTAACACCTTTTGTAGAAAATTTCATAGGGGAATACCAAGCCGGATTCAGAAAAAATAGATCGACCATAGATCAGATTTTTACTCTCAGGCAGCTGCTTGAAAAAGGATGGGAATTCAATAGAACCATTCATAATCTCTTCATAGATTTCCGACAAGCATACGACAGCATTAAAAGGGATCAGATGTGGAATGCAATGGCAGAACTTTCAGTTCCAAAAAAACTTATCCAGCTCGTTAAAGTTTGTGTAAATGGCTGTAGATTTAGAGTGCGGATAGGTAACAAGCTCTCAGAGTCGTTTGAAATAAATAGTGGACTGAAACAAGGAGACGCGCTGTCACCTCTTCTTTTTAATATAATCCTGGAAAAAGTAGTAAGAACCGCACAAATTAGAACAGAACTACTGACAGTAAATGGACCAAAATTACTACTAGCATACGCGGATGACATTGACATTGTAGGAAATACCGTCACCAATGTAAAAGAAACCTTCAATAAATTAGAGAGAGAGGCAAAAAATACCGGTCTAAGGGTCAATGAAGAGAAAACCAAATATATGTGCATTAACAGACAAAAGAGACGAGATAGAATAGGACAAAATGTAACAATAGACCCTATAACTTTGAAAGAGTGGAGAGTTTTAAATATCTCGGAGCGACTATCACCACAGATAACGATATCACGGAAGAGATAAAAGGGAGAATTCAGGCAGCAAACAGATGTATGTATAGCCTCCACAACACTATTAAATCCAAGAGCCTAACACGAACATCAAAAATCAGGATATATAAAACAGTAATTAGACCGGTGCTCATGTATGGGTGTGAGACGTGGACGCTGACAAAAGCAATGGAGAGTAAACTCAGATGCTTTGAGAGAAAAATCCTCAGAAAGATCTTCGGTCCCTATCACGATCCGAATACTAACCAATACCGAATGAGAACAAATGCCGAGGTCAAACAAATGTATAGTGCTAGCGACGTAGTCCAAGAGATTAAATCCCAACGTCTAAGATGGGCTGGCCATGTTCATAGGCTCCCTAATAACCGCCTTACCAAGTTAATCTGGGAAGAAGTCCCGACAGGGAGAAGGCCCTTAGGACGTCCACGAATGCGATGGAAAAATAATATATGGCCGTTCGAGATGGAAGCAGGTTGTGCAGTCAGCCAAGACCCACCTCGGGTTGTAGTGCTACCAGAAGAAGAAGAAGAAGATATATTTTTGCTGACCTCCGGGTAAGAACATGGGGTAGAAGATTGGGGACAGAAACTACTGTAGGTAGAGATAGAGCAAACAAAATAATCGATACTGGTGCGTACGGCACTCAGGGTTTATTGGAGAGCTGGGTCGTGGATAAGTTGAATCAAATGGGTGGATTAGGGTAACTACAAAATGAAACAAAGGGATACTTACATAAATCTTCTGGAACAAAACGAAAAAATATGGCATAAGAAGAGCATGCAATATAGAAGACATAAATAGATGGATGACAAAACGAAAACAGGAGTGAAACGAGCATATTAGTAGAATAACAGAGGATAGAATAGTATGACTAGCACGAGATAAGTCACTAAATGGGCGAAGAAGTGTTGGCAGTCCAAGAAAATGATGGTGCGATAATTTAGGAGGCACTGTAAACAGGATTTGGATGAATGACTTACTTCTTGGATTCTTAGACTGTTTACTTGAATGACCTTTAATTTACTGCTTAGCTGTATGAAAACCAGTAATTGTATAAAGTTTAGTTTTGTAAGCTACATGAAAAAATACAAGAAAGTATTGAGCAAAGTATGGAAGAAAACTCTACTTTTCGTTCAAATATTGTTGTATAAACTCATTCAATAGTGGTATTATAAAAATAAAGCTGGAATTCAGCATGTAACTCTTAACACTCTACTTTTCTTTACGTAGTCGATACAAATATGCATTGTATATATTTTTTCAAAACATTAACTCAGTTCAATTTGACGAAAATACACACACATATATGATTTTTTTTATTATTATTATTATGGAACTGATTATGCAGTGTCCACTCACCACTTAATTTGTATTGCATACAGTACGGTAAAGGCCATAATAGGTTGATGTTCGGTAATGACATAAATTGTATTTCGTGCTCTGAATTTTAACAAACCCAGTTGCGTAGTTGTTAGGTATATTACAAATTCATATTAATAAGTTAGCTTCAACAGTATTTAGCAAGAAACAGTTACTAGCAAGACTATTAGATTTTTACAATATTTAAAAAGCTGAAATATAAAACGGCATAGTTTATGTAGTAGAAATTTATAAGTAGGCTTTTAAGGAATATGCCTTTCCATTTAATTAAGAAAACAAGAATTTTAGATTTTTTTTAATTACGGATCATAATTATAATAGATCTTTAAAAAATATTGTGAGAATGTTTGGGATAGTTTAGTAACCAAAAATCTATTTTTAATTGGGTTTGATTAAGTTTGATTGTTTGAGTTCGTTGTTCTCGTACTAGAAAGACATTTCAAGAAGTTTAGTCTTTTTTGACATATAGCTTATATGAGGAATTCTACAAAAATTCGCACCTTAACTGGAGCCAAATATGGTGATATTGCAATTTGCTGCCCGTACCCCGCAGTAACAATTTTTTTCTGTAGGTTGATACCAAAAAACATGTTTTCAGGTGCGAGCCTCAAAAAAAGGCAACTTTAAGTTTTTTCCAACAAAAAACTGATTTGTTCGCTAAAGCTATTTCATTCTTCTAGCGATCTGCCTCGAAAAACGAGTGAAAGAGACTTCTATACTTGGAGCACACGTACATATCAGGTACCAATCGCTTTGTCTTGGTCTCCAGAAGGAACTCTGACCCTTTGAAGAGCCAAGAAACACCTGCTCAAAGCGTGGCAAACGGTTATTCAGTCCCTAAAATCGACGTTTTTTTTCATTTTTTCGCAATTTTATCCGAAAATAGATTAAAAGATACCTCTATAGTTGAAGCACACATACATATTAGGTACTAAAAGCTTTGTCTTGGTCCACAGAATGAACTATGTTCAATCACAAATTAACCCCTTAAATTGTAATCTCACATTATTCTTAACTTCTTATCTTTTCTAGTTTCACCGTGTATAAGTTTGCATTATACATATGCAAAACCATATCGATGATAATTAATAATTAGTTCATTACCTACACTAAATAAATTGCCGAATAACAATATTTTCTAATTGAACTTCCTAAGTGTCGCAATTAAGGCGTAGATTAAATGTATTATAAGCAAAAGTTAGTTGTGTGATATGAACGAAGCATCGATCGACGAGAATCGGACAAAGGAGCATTCACGAACCGAACCGAACTTCATTACTAAGTTCGATATTTTCCATTGGTCCTTCGAGCCATCTGAACCACGAACTATGATGACCCTTTGAAGAACCAAAAAAAGATCAAAGCATGGCAAACGGTTATTCAGTTCCTAAAATCGACGTTTTTTTCATTTTTTCGCGATTTTATCCGAAAATAGATTAAAAGAGACCTGTATAGTTGGAGCACACGTACATATTAGGTACCAATCACTTCGTCTTGATCCTCAGAAGAATTCTGACCCTTTGAAGAACCAAGAAACACCTGCTCAAAGCGTGGCAAGCGGTTATTCAGTCACTAAAATCGACGTTTTTTTTTCATTTTTTCGCGATTTTATTTAAAAATAGATTAAAAGAGACCTGTATAGTTGGAGCACACGTACATATAAGGTACCAATCGCTTCGTCTTGGTCCCCAGAAGGAACTCTGACCCTTTGAAGAGCCAAGAAACACATGCTCAAAGCGTGGCAAACGGTTATTCAGTCCCTAAAATCGACGTTTTGTTTCATTTTTTGCGATTTTATAAAAAATAGATTCAAAGAGACTGTATAGTTGGAGCACACGTACATATCAAGTCACCAGCTTCCGATAGGTAGATGAACCTACTTACGGAAGTCATTTTAACTTGATCGGTAATCTTTTCCGGTAAAATCGCGAAAAAATGAAAAAAAAACGTCGATTTTAGGGACTGAATAACCGCTTGCCACGCTTTGAGCAGGTGTTTTTTGGCTCTTCAAAGGGTCAGAGTTCCTTCTGGAGACGAAGACAAAGCGATTGGTACCTGATATGTACGTGTGCTCCAAGTATAGAAGTCTCTTTCACTCGTTTTTCGAGGCAGATCACTAGAAGAATGAAATAGCTTTAGCGAACAAATCAGTTTTTTGTTGGAAAAAACTTAAATTTGCCTTTTTTTGAGGCTCGCACCTGAAAACATGTTTTTTGGTATCAACCTACAGAAAAAAATTGTTACTGCGGGGTACGGGCAGCAAATTGCAATATCACCATATTTGGCTCCAGTTAAGGTGCGAATTTTTGTAGAATTCCTCATATATATTTAATGTGGTCCTTCCAGGTTAGAGCTGAATCAAATATTAAACCTAGATATTTAATTGTATTTACATATTCAAGTGTCTGACTCCCAAGTTTTAAAGTAGGTATTTCGTTCATCTGTTTTGGTCTCTTTGAAAATATCTCACAATAAACGTTTATTTATATTTTTTTCTAAAAGCTTACCCAGATAAAAGATATTATCTTGCATGTTTCCGCTATTTTTTCTACGATTTCTGCATGATTTGTTATTGACGATTTATTTTCTACTTCTAATGAATCGATTCCTTGATGATATGACCTAGTGCGTGTTATATTCTTTATTTTCCTCTATATGTTTGCTAAAGTTAGCCTAGTTAGCCCTATTTCTTTTAAGATTAATTAGGTTTTCTAATTTAATTAATTTTCTACATTATTGTACCGTTTGTACTTTTGAAGGGCCTTCTTACTTTCCTTAATAGCTTCTTCACATTCTTCATTAATACAAGCAAGTATGGAGAGATTACTACAGAGAGCTCTTGACGGAGGAAACAACAGAAGAAGAAATGCATGACGAGGAGGAAACAGTACACGAAGAAGAAGCAAATGAAGTAGACATCGAAATTTCAAAAGAACCAACATTAGAGGAATTGGATGAAGTAATACAGAGAAGCAAAAATGGAAAAGCCCCTGGTAAAGATGGAATTAATATGGAACTAATAAAATACGGGGGAAGGGAACTAAGAGGAAAAATACTGGCACTATTGAAAAATATATGGAAAGAAGAGAAAATGCCAGGTGACTGGGAGGTAGGACAGATCATAACAGTACATAAAAAGGGAGACCAACAAATCTGTGAAAATTATAGAGGAATAACATTACTAAATACAACATATAAAATATTGACATCAATAATAAAAAAGAGGTTATCAAAGATCACAAAGAAGACAGTAGGACAGTACCAATGTGGATTCACAGAAGGAAGATCTACAATAGATGCAATACACACAATAAAACAAATAATGGAAAAAGCAAACGAGTATAAATTAGAATTGGAAATGTTATTCATAGACTTCAAACAGGCATTTGATTCAATTAAAAGGAACGTATTAATGACAGCACTTAAAAAATTAAAAATTCCACATAAACTCAGAAAATTAATAGAAATGACAATGAGAACTACAAAAATAAGCATAAAGACACAAAGAGGAGAGACAGAGGAATTCAGTATAAATAAAGGGATCAAACAAGGAGATGCCTTATCAACAACGCTATTTAATCTAGCATTAGAATATGTACTGCGAAATATAAATAAAGGAAATCTCAGAACAAGAGGTGGTCAAATAATTGCATATGCAGAGATATTGCTATTATTGCAAAGAACAGAAAAATAATGAAAGAAATGCTTGAAGAAATAAGAGAGAAAGGGGAGGTAATGGGCTAAGATTAAATCAAGAAAAGACAAAAATATTAAGATTAGGGAAAAAACCAATGAAGAAAAAATCAAAATAGGAAGTTCCGAGTTTGAAGAAGTAGAATACTTCAAATACCTAGGAGTTACAATAAGTAAATCCGGAGAAAGGAAATCCGAAATAAAAGAAAAAATATTAGCAGCGAATAAAGCTTATTTTGCAAACAAAAGATTACTTAAAAGCAAAACACTGACTAAAAAAAGCAAGATGAGCATTTATAACACCATAATTAGACCAATATTATTATATGCAGGGAAACAATGACGATGGTAAAAAAGATGAACTAAAATAAAGCAATGCAGAGTTAGATGGTTAGGTCACATTTGGCGAGCAGCGATGAGGCAGTGACATACGCAATGATAGAATGGAATCCAGGAGGAAGAAAGAGAAGGGGAAGACCGAGATCAAAGTGGCTGCAAGAAGTTGAAGAAGACCTCCAAAGGGCAGGAGTCAGTGAATGGAGAGGAAGAACTAGAGACAGGAAAAAATGGAGAGATATTGTCAAGAAGATAAGATAAACAAAAAAAAGACTGATCCACTTAAGAAATAGGATCTAGAAAGCATTTGCGGTTTAACCCCACGTTGGGGTGTATAGCCATTATATATATATATATATAATATATATATATATATATATATATATATATATATATATATATACATTCTTCATTCCACCAGGGAGTTACTTTATCTCTTTTAATAAACTTTCTTTTACCTATCGCTTGTAGAGTTACTACCGTTATTTATTGAACTGTAAAATTATTGCGTCTATTAAATTTTCTAAGCAAATTTTTGATGATTCGCTACAGGTAATTTCTTGAAAACTGAGCCAATCAGCTTTATCTAGCCTCCATTTCGGATCAGGTGTAACTGGCGTAGGTTTCATCGAGTCTTTTTTTATTTCTAACGTGTTTACTCTTCGAATGTTCGAGTGAGACCCTTGTTGAAAAATATTACGTGAGAATATTAGAATATTAGAATATTTTGTAAAGTAAAGCATCTACAATAATATAATATACAACATCCGTAGACAGATCTGTTGCTAATAAACTAAATGATATTTCTTGATTAACATTCCAAAGCATCCAATAATGGCTGTTTTAATTACATTTTTCTTCAAATTAAATGCGGAATGTTTCAAGCAGCAAACAGCTTGATTCTTGACCCTTATATTCAGTCGTATTGTATTTTGTTTCAATGCTCAAAGGACAGTGATAACCTTAATTACGTTTGTTGTGTCTCCTTTGATTCGCTTTTCGCAAATATTTCATTAACGGTGTGGATGTTACGACTATCTTTGCTAAAAGAGTTTTAATTTGAGCAGCATCAGAGCTTAGGCCAGGACCGTTGTAGTTTTTTTATACATGCAAACGTAGATTAATATATAAACAAAATGCATTAATTAGCAAATGGTTAGCAACATTTTTCATTTAAGCCTGTTATACTTTTTGGTTTATGTAATCTATGTATGTCGGTAGCTGGACTGTTTTATGTGTTGTTAAAATTCTTTAATACTCTTTTTCTTCCACTGACAGAGTCAGATAACAGAATTATTGTTAAAATGATATAAAAGTGGTAATATTTTAATATGTTGTAGAAAAAAATTAAAGAAATTTAGAAGAAGAATTATAGGATTAAAGGAAAGATAAAAAAGAACAAGAAAAAGTGGTTAATTGATCAATGCATAGACATAGGAGAGTATGGTAGAAAATACAATAGCTTTAATATGCATAAAAAATAAAAAAAAGTAACAAATACCAAAAAGCGAGCACACTATGGGATACTCAAAGCTGATAATTGTAAATTCATTTCAGACTTCAAAGATAAACTAAGATTTTGGCAAGAATACATAAAAAAAACTATTTGACGATGATACTGATGAAATTGGTGACGAATGATACAAGGAGAATCACAGGAACAACCAGGACTGAAAATAATAATGTATGAATTTGAACAGGCAATTAGAAATGCAAAGACCACAGATTCAGTAGGCTCAGGTCAGATATCCACTGAGCTAATTTAATTCGTTGACGAAAAAACACTGCATATACTTTTAGATCTGTTCAAAAAAGTATATACAATAGGAGTAACTCCCGAAGATGGGTTGCTGTCCACATTTGTAACCCTACCAAAGTCACTACAAGCAACAGAATGGTCCCAGTACAGAACAATAATTTTCTTAATAAGCCACACACTTAAAATATTTCTTAAAATAATACATGAAGGACTATACAAACAAATTGAAGAAGATATAGATGATACCCAGATTGGATTCAGAGGAGGACTAGAAACGAGAGATGTTCTGTTCGCTTTTAACTTTCTCGCGCAATAACGACTAAATATGAACCAAAATCTCTATGTCTGTGGATGTCGATGTGGGGAAAATGTGGATAGTCGAGATATACGGGTTATTGTCAATCTGTAATGGAATCAAAAAGCAAAGGTTAGAATCGAAAATGACAGTGCAGAACTTTTTATAGAAGCTTAACTATTTTTAAGAAAGCAATATCAGAGAAACAACAGGGTATGTCAATAAACGGAAAAGTCTCGTACAACATAAGATTCGCAGACGACACCACTGTTCTTGCAGACAGTCTAGAAGCACTACAGCTGTTAGTAAATGGATTACATCAAGTCAGTATAAAATATCGACTACAAATGAACGTTAAGAAAACCAAGTGCATAAATATTTCTAAAAAACATACAGCAGGCTAGACATCGAGGAACAACAAGTAGAAAAAGTGAATAACCTGGGAAACCTGAGTAAATGAAAACAATGACAAAGGTAGATAGATAGGGACACGAATTAAAATTGTAAGACAAGCATTTATAAAAATAGAAACAATATTTGTTAGTCAAGACCTTTCTCTGGAGCTGAAGATACGAGCCTTAAGATGCTACGTGTTCTCGACTTTGTTGTATGAATGGAAAACTAGACACAAAAAGTGTATAATATAAGGAAGTTGGAATCATTTGAGATGTTGTGTTATAGAAGGATTTTAAAAATACAATGGACCCAACGAGTTACAAACAAAGAAGTGTTAAGAAGGCTACAAAAGAATTGCGATATCATAAAGAACATCAAAACAAGAAAGCTGGAATATTTCGGCTACATTACCAGAGGTGCGAAATATGAGATATTGAGGCTCATAATATAAGGTAAAGTCAAGGCTAAAAAATCCATAAGAAGACGAAGAATTTTCCTGGTTAACAAACCTAAAATACTGGTCTAAAACACACAGTGGTATAAAAGAGTGGTGGCATAAAGAGCACAGGTTGCATCTTCAGTAGATTATTATTTTTGAAATTCACACTGACATTCACACACTGACAACTATTTTTTCTAATATTTTGCCCATGTTTGACATAAGGGTGACAGGACTATAATTCTTAAAATATATTTCTTCGCCAGATTTAAATCTGTTTGGTGATTTCTTTTAAAGTTTCAGATCTAATATTATCATGTCCTGGTGACTTTTATTTTTATTTTAAAGTTTGTGGAAATTTACTGATTGATTTTTCAAACTGAGAAATACTGAGAATTACGTATACTTAGATATAATAAGTACCAAGAGGCTTAACCAATAGTAAAAGAAGGTATCGAATAAAAAGAAGACTGGAAAGAAAAGACTATCGTGGGTAAGAAGCATTCGACAATGGACAGGGCAAAAATTTTAAATAACTAATGATAACAGCTCAGGACAAAAAGGGTTTGCCATTGTAGTAGCCAACAACCTTCGAGGAGAGAGCACTTATAAAAAAGAAGCGTTTCGCATAGTGTCGATGAGATCTTCTGCTAATTAAAAATAAACATAGAAGGTATCCCTGGTAATTTTGTGACCATAGCCAAAAATGAAAACCAAATCTAAAATTAACCTTCTTTCTTGGTCGCCTTCCGGAGTATTTATGTAGATTTTTTATGTAGATTTCTAAAAGGATATTTACCAAGAAATGGCACTGACTTTATCAACAGTAAACTGAGAAATGAGACAGTGTCTTTTATACTTTGGTGGTTGCCTGTTTGTCGTTTTGTCTACGGTATTTCTGACTACCTTTATCATAAAAATGCATCTAGTTGGCTAACGTCCTTGCAAACTATCATCTTTCTAACTTAATTAATCCGGCCTCGTCGATTTGTAAAACTCACCAAATCTTGTTTAACATCTTCAAAACATATATTGATATGACGAACAGAGATGGAAATTTTAATTATATAATTATATATATATATATATATATATATATATATATATATATATATATATGTAATATATATATATATATATATATTATATAAACATTCGGTTTTATAACGTCTTACGACGTTGTCCGACTCCCAAACGCTACTGTATTCTGTCTTGAGTTAGGTCTTCGTCCAGATTTCGAGCGCTAATCGCTTTCCTAACTACCAGGTTCCAGCTCTGTGGTGGTCTTCCTCGTTTCCCCTTCTCTGGGGTTGCCACATTATCGTTTTTTGCTGTTTCCCTCTCAATACCCTCAAATATAGTGCCCTCTATACCCATTTGTTGTTTTATCACTTCATTCCGTATTCTGTCGATCTTGATATTCTTATCGATCTTCTGATGGCATCCATTTCCGTGGCTTCGACCTTTTTCTTATATTTCTCGGTTATTCTTTATGTCCAGCTCCATAAAGTAGGCTAGTTTTAACCATTGTCTCATAGATGTTTCATTTTCTTTTCTTTGATATTTCTTTACTCCATAGAACTCCGTTCAAACATGCTATAGCTCTTCGTGCTTGTACAATTCGATGTTCTATTTCTCGTTTCGTCTTTTCCACTACGGTCGAAGATGACGCCCAGGTATTTATATTCGTCACATGGATTTATTTTTTGATTGTCATCGATATCGAGTTGTTCTGCTTCAGCTCCAATTGAGAGGTATTTTGTCTTTTCTAAATTAATATTTAATTCCCATTTCTGGTATTCTTCAATTAGTTTTCTAAGCATGTATTCCGTTAATTTTAATTATATTTGTTAATTAAATTATGTTATGCTCTTTTGGACGAGGTTTCTTTATCCAAAACGTTTCGTCTCTTTTAATCCATACATCTTGTATGTAGTTAATCATTATTATTTCTTTATCGTCATTGGTTTGTAATGGTTTCTATCTTGTACTTCATTTCTGAGCTATCATAAGTAAATTCCGCATAATTAGTCGTTCACAGCTTTTATATTTTTGTAAAAGTGATAACATTTATTAGGTTTAACCAATTACAACTTTGCAGTAACATCAGTAATAGTTTGTTTATTTGACTCACCAGAATTATAAGCAGCTTATGCAACTGCAAATTTTTTCTTGATCTTGAAGAAAAAAATGTTGCCATTGCCAAATATCACTTTCAATACTTTTTGAATTACCCAATTTCCAAATCAATAAAAATTGATCATGATAAATGCCTATTTACCACAATTTTTGAGGACTTGCGGATTGAAAAAAATTCCATTTTGCATATTTACATTACAAAATAATCTTATCCTTAATCCAAGCCTGGACTTTGTTGAGGATGTTTGGGATTGGAATTCTTGTTTTGTTGAAATTTTATCGGAGAAAGTGTATTCATTTCGTACAAAACAAGAATTTATTACCTTTTGAGAAAACGTTCCCGTGACATTTCTTTGCAAACTTTTGACGTTGACTATTAATTAGATTTATACAGAGTTTTCTATAAAAAAAAACTTTCGAGCTCAATACTCACGCACCAAACAAATAATTTTAGTTTGTATGTTAAAGCAAAAAGAACTACAAGCTTTTACAACCAACTACTTGTATCAATTTTACTATTTACTTCTTGGCATATCTCTCTCTTCAATCCTGACCCCCCAGGAGGAGTGTAGTGGTCGACGTGATGTCGTGTATTGTCCGTCTCCAGAGATCTCTGTCTCTGGTCATTTCTTTTAATTCATGCATAGGTCTTTGGCATATTCCTGTAATTTGATCTATCCATCTTGTTGGGGATCTTCCTCGTGATCTTCGGCCTTCTACCTTTCCTTGTATTATGAGTCTTTCCATGTTTTCTGTGTTTGCTCTCATAACATGCCCAAAATATTTTAATTGTTGGAGATGGACTTTACTAGAGAGTCGTTGGCTAACTTTTAGCTCTCTTAAAATTGAATTATTTGTTCTACGGTCGGTCCAAGGAATTCGTAACATTCGTCTCCAACAGAACATTTCAGTGGCGTCTATCTTTCTTCTCTCCGATTGTCTCAGAGTCCAAGATTCACATCCGTAGGTCAGTATTGGGAATATTAAGCAGTTGATCAACCTCATCTTTATCGCTCTTGAAATTTGACATTCCTTCCATATTTTGGTCATTTTTGCTGTGGCAACTTTTGCTAGATCACATCTACGTTTAATCTCTTCTTGTAATGACCCTGTGTTTGTGATTAATGATCCCAGATATAAGTATGAGCTCACAACCTCGAACCGGTCAATTGTGGTTATGTGTGGATGATTGTTGTGTAGTCTATCCACTATCATGATCTTTGTCTTTGATATGTTTAATTGCAGACCAAATATTTGACTTTCGTTTTCGATCAGTCGTATAAGTTCCATCAGCTCTGCTTGACTATTTGCAAGAAGGGCTGTGTCATCTGCGAAACGTAGGTTGTTTAGTTTATGACCATTTATTGAGATGCCCTTTTCCCATCCTTCAAGTGCTCTTCGCATAATATACTCCCCATATATGTTGAATAATTGTGGAGATAGTATACATCCTTGTCTGACACCCCGTTCTGGATGAAACTCGTTCGAAAGTGTGTCAAGTACTTTAACTGATCCAGTAGTGTGTTCATATAGTTCAGTTATAAGCGTAATTAGATGTTGTGGTACGCCTACTTCTTTTAGTATTCGCCATAAGTGTCTCCACTTGACCCTGTCGAACGCTTTACGGTAATCTATAAAACAGATGTATAGTGGGATGTTGAATTCCCTAGATTTCTCGATTATCTGTCTTATATTCAGCAGGTGTTCTCGAGTGCCTCTACCTTTGGTAAATCCAGTTTGCTCTTGTGGAATTTCTCTTTATTTGGCATATATAATTATTTAATCTTTAACCTTTCTAGTGGCGAATTCAGCACTGTTAAGAGGGAGGGTTCATCTGCACTCTCTTCAAATAAAAGATGACTAAAAACTTATATTTGTCTAACCTTGTTACATAATTTAAAAAAAAATAAGTCAATTGCCAATATCGCCCTTTTTGGATCTGCCCAATTATTTAACTTATAGAAGGTTGCTGAAAAAACTCTATGATGTCCTCAATGACTATAAACAGTAAAAATTGTTGGGTTCCCGTTAAAAATAAGGCGATTGTTTGTTATCCTGGAGCAAAAAAAGACAATATAGAAAACAAAATATTGGCCTGACAAAAGCAGGTGTTTTGGCGTCAAGCAAAAAGAAGGCTCCAAGTGAGATGGGCTGGTTTCATTCTCGAATAGATAAAGAAACAATTTACTTGGCTGTCATGTTAGTCAGGTCACTGACTTATGTGACAAAACATGACATAAAGTGGCAGTCCGAAACAATATCCTCTGCAATAGCAGGTAGAAAGCTGGACCGTTTTGAGAACAGTTGCCTGCACGATCTGCTATTCTGCGACAGAGCGTCGGTTATCACCGGAATATTTCACTCCATATAACTACTAGCTAACGACACAGCATTAATAGTTATCAGGGTAAAGCATAACGATCTCGAATTTATAAAGTGCATGGTATGCCAGACAACTTCCGTTAAACAACAGAAATGGTGTTATTCAAATCATTCAATTCACAATAGACAAAACGACTTGTACCTAATCTCACCCATGAAATAACGCAAACTTAACACTACAGAGTATTAGCTGATACACCTAATCTCTGAAGTGGAACATTCCAAGCCTAAACTAAGCATATCGGTAAGTATCTCGCAAACTCCTGCATATATTGCAATTAATTTGACACTATGAAGCATAAAGTCTTTGTCTACAAGAGATGACACAGAGAGCAACAGAAAGACAACCTTTACTTGAAAGACGAACTAACCGAAAACTAATACTCCGGAAAATATAATCAAGCAAATGTTAGGGTAAAAGTAAGGAAAAAGTAATACAGGAAGTAATAAGTCGCTTTATGTTTAGTTAAGAAAATGAGAAAAGACAAAGGCAACAAAAATTAGCTAACTGAGAAATAAACATACCTCAACCAAAGGTATCTGTCAGAAATAACATATCCGAATGTATAATGCGTGGCCAAGAAGAGAAGATTTACCGACCTTTGAGTCCTACATTACCTGTGTTACTGGGCATCAGGTGTGTCTAACTAGATTCTCCCTCTACAAATTACTTTTCCAAAGCACATCGGCAATATGTCGATACATCGACATTATTTGCTTCTCCAACAATTTTTTGGAGGAAACCTGTGAACGATTTTTCCATCTGTAGAATTAAAGGTAAAAGTTTGACTGTTGAATTACAAAGTATGTAAAAAATACTAAGCTATTTGCTAGTTTTTCTTCTTCTTCCTTTTTGTATGCAGGCACTAAAGCCTGTGTCCTAAACATCTAAAGCTATTAGCTAGTTTTTCTTCTTTTTCCTTATTGTATGCATGCAATAAAGTCTGTTTCTTTTTTAATATTAGCCTCCTAAATTGTTTCGATTATCGCATCTTTTTTTCTTGGTCTGCCAATACTTCTTCGTCCAGTTGATGACTTATCTCATGCTATTCGTACCATGTGTTCGTTCCACTCCTGTTTCTGTTTTGTCAACCATCCATTTATGTCTTCCATATTGCATGCTCTTCTTATTTTTTCGCTTCTCTCCCTATCCGACAGAGTTTTCCCTGATATTCGTCGGAGTATTTTCATCTGTTGTTTCTAGTAGTGTTTCTAATACTTCTCTATGTGATAAAAGCTATATAGAAAAGATAGTTATGAAAAACATAACTATGCATGTCAAACCAGATTGAATAATTAAGTAAGAATCAATTTACAGTGTGAGACAAATTGATACAACTATGATGATATGCAGATTGAAATTTGATTTATTTATTAATTTATTTATTTATTATTCCACAACAAACACATTTTACAGAATAAAATGTAATTACAAGTAGGGATTTTGACATTAGATATACCTACATGCTAAGATAAAATGATTAAAGCGGATAAAAAGCTAGATTTAATTGCTTTGATGTTGGTGTTGAAGATATCTATGTCGCTATTTTTTTTTAGTATCATATTGCACTGCCTCATCATGTTGTTAATGGGCGAGCAGTCTGTCTCACAAATAGAAAAAAACAGCCCTCTATGACTTAACCTTAAGTTAATCTTAGGTACCAAGAATTTTATATGGTTAATCAAGAATAAGCCTTTATATTTTAAATTATTCACAATATAATATACAAATAGCATTGCTTGCATTTTTCGTCTCTGTTCCAATGTTACAAGTTTAAAAGTTTCAAGCATACTCCGGTAAGACACCAAGTATGGATACGAATTATATTTTCTAACATACAGATATCTTAAAAACCTTTTTTGTACCTTTTCAATTAAATCTATATTTACTTCTGCACGGGGTGCCCAAACTACAGAAGCATACTCAAGATGTGGTCTTACCAAGGAATTATATAGTTTAATTATGCTATCTATCATCTTAAAATGTTTTGTGTTTCTAATTATAAATCCTAACATCCTAAAAGCCTTATTAGTAACAATGTGATAGTGATCATTAAAGTGCAAGCTTTGCTGAAAATTCACACCAAGATCTTTACACACAGATTTTCTGGGCAATTCTCTATTATTGATACAATAAACCATTTTAATAAAGTTCCTGTTACGTGTGAAGGTCATAACTGAACACTTGTCAATATTTAGATCCATTCTATTTATCTGAAACCAATTAGATACTGTATTCAAATCTAGTTGTAATAGTTGGCAATCACATTGATCTTCTACAACTCTAAACATCTTAAAGTCATCTGCAAACATTAAACAAGTGGAAAATTTGAGACAACTAGAAAGATCATTTATAAAGCAAGCAAATAAGAGTGGTCCCAGGTTGCTGCCCTGAGGAACTCCAGAAGTTACGGAATATTCCTCTGAGAAAGAATTACCAACTCTAACTTGCTGACTTCTATCTGCTAGGTACGAATTCAAAAATGTTAATGCGTTAATAGAAAGGCCAAAGGTGCCCAGTTTTTCTAGTAATAAACCATGATCAACCCTATCAAATGCTTTTGCACAATCAGTGAAGATTACATCCATTTGCCTCTTAGTATTTATGGCATCTGCAGTAGATTGCGTGAAAATACACAAATTTGTAAGTGTTGATCTATCTGGTAGAAATCCATGTTGATATTGATTAAAAGATTTGATAAAATGTTGTAATAAGTTGTTATATAAAATAGATTCAAATATTTTTGCCAAAGAATTTAAAATACTAATTGGTCTGTAATTTTTTACATCATTAATATTACCAGATTTAAAAATAGGAACTGTAATGGTATCTTTTAATTTTTTAGGAAAGGTTTTAGTTTTTAAAGCTAGATTAAATATTACCTGTAATGGTTCAACAAGTTGGTCAATACACCCCTTATAGATATAAGCAGGTAGATTATCTTTACCTGTACATTTCTTGGGTTTTAACTTTTTTACACTAGCTCTAATGTCTTCTTCAGTTATCTCATCAAACTCTAGAATACCATAAAACTTAGGTATCTTCATATCAGATGAGATGCTATAGACTGACTTAAAGTATATTGCAAAAGCATTAGAAACTTCATCAGAACCAGTGTAAATATTGTTGTCTAAATTAATTTCTGATGGTAAACCCCTGGAACTACTTCTGGATTTCACAAATGACCAAAAACTAGTTGGGTCCATGTTAACATTTGTTTCTACAGTGTCATGATATTTTATATACTCAGATTTTGTTTGTATTTTAATGGACTTCCTAAGACAGTTGTACTCATTCTGGATTTTGATATTAACATGTTCACCCTGCACTTGCCTATGTAGCTTGTTTTTCTTTTTGATTTTACAAATTAAATCTTTAGAAAAATATTTAGGAAAACTGTATTTACTATAACTATTGTTAGATTTTTGTCTTTTAGGTACTGCTTGTTCAATACATTCAAACATTTTATCATAGAAGGTTTGTATAGCAATATTTACATCATTGGAATGTTTTAATCCACCCCAGTTTATTGATCTAATTAGATTATACAACAGCAGAAAATCGCCCCTAGAGTAATCATATTCAAAAGATGAGTGAATTTTATGTTTATCGCTGTTGAGACCTTTGAGCTGCACTTTTAAGTTAAGAGAAGGATGGTAGTTATCCTCCTGAACAAATGGATCACTACTTCTAGCACAAACTACATGAACATTGGATAGCACTAAATCTAACTTTCTACCCATATAATTTACTACTGAATTTATTTGACATAGACCACATATACTTAAAAACTGATTCAGTCTCAAGCTTTTCTCACATGTGCCTAATACATAATTAGGTATATTAAAATCTCCAACAATAAAGACATCTACATTATCACAAACAATATTTTCAACATTTACTAAAAAGTTATTAAAAACTAACATAGAAACAGAAGGTGGAATATACACACATATTAATAATAAATTACATTTGTGGTATTTTATTTTTACTACTAAACATTCAATTTCACTGTTAGTGTTAAAATTAATGTGTTCAAATACTATATTTTTCTTAACTGCAATAATCAACCCACCTCCACGAGTTTTATTGTTATCTCTATCTCTTCTTGCTACATTATACCGATTGTCAAACAGCTCACCATCCAGGATACTAGTATTTAACCATGATTCAGTAATTAAAATAATATCATGGTCACAAGACAACACACTAGTATAAAAGTCATGTACTTTAGTTCTTAAACCACGAACATTCTGATAATATAAATCTAGGTTAAGGGATTTAAAAGAGGTTTGCAGCTTGCTACTTACAGGACTGTTTGTGCTAATAACCTTTACATTTGTATCTGGTTTTTCTAGTTTGTCTGGGTTTACTTGATTGTTTAGTTTGAAGGATCCATTGTTACATTCATCGGTGCTGGCATCCTTTTTCTGGCAAAAAATTTAGAAACTAGTGATCCACTTGGCCAAACATCTCTCTGCCAAGCTCTCCTGAAATTTGACTGGTTAATAGTTACCTTAAAGGATGCATAAGCCTCTGGGTATTTTGATTGATGGTACTTACATGTTTCTTCATTGCTTTCTTGTTTTTCACTTTTTAGGCTTTGATTGTCGCAACACTTTTTTGCTGGTTTATTTGCACAACCATCATGGTAAAATTTTTCACAATTTAGACACTTAACTCTGGCGTTTACCGCCGTTTTCTTACAATATTCACACACTACTTTTCCGGTTTGTTTACTACCGGCCATCTTGGATGGTTATTATTTAAATAACAATGAAAATTAAGTTTAAAATTATTAATTGTGATTATTGAAACAATTATTAATAATTAGTTAGATATAATTATAAGCGACTCAAAAGTAACATCAATAGAAGAAATAAGGGTCTATACTGACAGAGCTCGCAATGAGAGTGTAAAGCTTAGTGTAAAAAGTGATATTGTTCGGTATATCCAGCAGATCGTTAAGAGTACAGTGAATAGTAAATACTGATATATGGTAGTATGTAGACGTTTTTTATGTTACGGATTTTAAGGTATCCAATCTGTTAAAAAATATTGTTTTCACCAAAAATTCCAATTGGATGGCCTTGCATACAAAATCGATATCTATATGGACGCCGTCCCTCGCCCTCGAATAACAGCCGGGCCTCTAAACAAACAAGTGTGCGTATCGTCGGAGTATCCGTTCTTATGAAAATCCGAAATGTTTCAGCGAATTAATAATTCGTGTAAAACGGTTTGTTCATGAAACCGGCAAAATGTGCCCTTACTTCATGCTATTCTAGAGGCAGCACGAAAATTTTAATGATATGTCAACAAGTGGAAGGTCGATTTCGTTTCTATCCGAAAACGATTTAGAGATAGGCGGCTCTTTAAAATAACAAAAGCAAACTTTACCTAGACAACTAGGTGAAAGAAAACAAAACGGGACAGAATATCGAACAAAGTAAAGAGAGTTGATTTTTTGTAGGAAAACTTGCCAAGTAATTAATTACATTTTCGGGAAAATACGGATAAGTTTCATATTTTTAACATTAACGTTCTGTTGTACTGGGAAATATTGTATTTTGGAATGATTTACTGAATGTTCTGTATCTTTAGGTAGAAAAGAAGGTAGAAATATGGGTTATGCTACTAATATGGGCTCTCGCAATAAATATAAATCAGACACCACCATCTACAATTGCTTAACTAGACACCCCTTAACCTTCTGTTCATTGGATGACCATTCTGAAACACTTTCGGTCGGGTGTGGTCTGTGAGGACCAAAATGAAATACCGCCTCCCGAGCAACAGCATACATTTTATTGCTAATTTCGCATCAACGTGTTTTAAACAAATCATTTACTATATAATGTTTATTACAGAAACAATTCCAAATTTTTTTAAGTTGTATTAGGTAAATTTTAAAAATGTTTTTAATTTCAACCCATATTTTATCATTTCCTTCTCTTACCTGGCTGGGGCTCTGATACAACTTCGACCTCAATGCCTGAGAGTCTCAAGGCTGAAGCACGCACAGCTTTTGTCAAATGCGTGTCAACTGCTCTCCGTCGTATACTCTCCTGTACCAATTCCATACCTAGGTTTTTTTGGAATAATCTTCGCGTTTTGGAAAATTTTCCATCTGGGTTGTTGGCTCTGTAAATTACAAATGCATTAATTGCTGCGAGATTAAGGAGATTATAAAATACTACAAACTACTACAAATAGTAATCGCACAAGACGAGGATGACCTCAGTTTTATGATGAGAAAACTGGAGCAGGAATATACAAAGAATGTGATGGAAATAAACCTAAAGAAAACTGAATACCTAACAACGGAGAATACAGAAATAAAACAGCTGGAAATAGACGAAGGTAAACAAATCAAAGGAACAGACAAGTATAAGTATTTAGGTTTCATAATATCAAACAAAGGAACAACGGAGGAAGATATAAAAAATAGACTAGGACAAACAAGAGACTGCATACGAAAATTGAACCCGGTACTATGGGATAAGAACATCAGCATGAAAACAAAGAAAAAAATATATAATACCATGACAAGAAGTATCCTCACTTATGGGTGTGAAAATTGGACAATAAATAAGAAAACCAAAAACAAAATAAGAGCAACAGAGATGGAATTCCTAAGGAGAAGCTGCAGAGTAACAAGAAGAGATAGAATAAATAACATGGAGATTAAGAGGAGAATGGGAATGAACTCCGACATAATAGACTACATCGAACAGAAGAGGTTAACCTGGTACGGACATGTCAGAAGAGCAGACCAAAATCGGTGGATAAATAGAATAACAGAGTGGAGCCCGATAGGAAGAAGAAAGAGAGGCAGACCCCGAAGATCTTTCAGAGATGAAGTGGACGAAGCAATGAGAAGAAGAAACCTACAGGAAGGGGACTGGCTAAACAGGAAA